>JARFIY010000195.1:5000000-6250000 GCA_036346155.1 Sinelater perroti
AGTGCGAGGTTCAGTAGTGAGATGCTATATCTCATCAGTTATTGGCAACAACCCTATTTATAAATAAATATTTATGAACACATAAAGCCATATAACACAAAAAATATAATTAAAATAACAAGAAATCTACATACACGGTGTTCCAAAGAAGTTTCTTTTTACGGTAGTTATTAAAATACCGTTATCTAAATGTAATCTTGCACTCGCGACACTCTTAAACAAAAAGCAAATTTTTTGAGCACTGTGCAGCACATAGTCTCTGTAATGGTTGCTATTTCTTGACGAATATTTTCTTTCAATTGAAACATAGAACCCGGATTGCTGCTGTATATGTTTGATTTAAGATATCCCTACAAAAAATTCCAACAGCAGTCTAATCAGCGCTACGTGGAGGCCAGTTTATGCTACCTCTTCAGGTTTTACAAACTTGTGACAGAGACATGTTAAATCCTACTGGGACCATGTTCTTTGATTATAGCCAGCAAAATTTTTTCTCGCGCTGACATTGCAGTCCATACAGTCACTTTTGGTAAATGAAGAGATTTCTCAAGCTTGCATTGTGGATTTATAGCTCTCCAATAACGGCAGTTTTGTTTGTTAACGTGGACATTGAAATGATAGTGCCTCATCCGAAAACAAAATGTTGTTGAATGTATTGGAATGCTCTGTTGCACAGTTAACGAATTGAAGCATCTCAATGGCATAATTGGGCTTTAATTCTTGCACCAAGTGCAATAACCCTCGAATCATTGTTTTGTAAAATTCTCGCATAAAAAACTAACGACTTGCTCCCGAGAAACGCTCCATAGCGACTACATTTTCGAAAGCCGCACTACTGCTTGGCGTGCGCCGCACCCCTCCCGTTCGTTGCGTTCACATAGTGAGCCAATCAGATCAAAACTTTCTTTTGGGACACACAGTATTTAGTAAAAATGGTACAACATACAGGAGACATTCTACGTTTCCTTCAAAGTAAGCACCTTAGAATCTCATACATTTCTTCTAGTTTCCATTGTTCAAAAGGATCAGAAATATTCGGTGTTAGAATAACTAGTTACTGGCTCCTAGTACGAATTTGAATTTTACCAAAAATTTGAAATCTTTTTTCTTTCAAAGGTAATTTAAGTTTTGAGAACAGTCACAAGTTGCAGTCGACAAATTGTAACTGTAGAGTGCCTGAGTCATATGCTCAATTTGATAAGGCTTGATTCTATTTATTATTAATTCATAATTCAGCCAAATATTTTTGGGGTCATAGATACCACTATACACTTCATCAGGTTAATCGAGGAGCAAAAAAAGAGAGAGTAGAATTTCCCGAGCCCGTCGTTTCTACAGTCCCGGAAAGGTTCCAATATATTGCTCTTTATTTGTGCAAATTTCAGAAGAGTATATGGATACTCAAGTGGATATTCTTTCTTCACATTTATGCAGAAGCAAGAATTGCACAACATTGCATTCAAAACGAAATGTGTTCGCCTCCCATACGTTCAGCTCCTATACATTTGCTTGTAACATAACATAAGGTGATAATAATTTCAATTAATTTATTAAATAAACCTATAAAACTAGAGGAAGGTGACCGTATAGTTCTTCATTTTGATTAAAGAAGAATTCTCGGGAACAGTCAATAATTAAAAAAATATGATGACTTAAATATTAAGCTTTCTTATTTAATATTGTATATTTGTTGTGGTCAAAAGATGATTCTTGGAGTTTCTCTCTGTTGCCGTTGATAAGCTCTAAGAGTTTACATTGTCTTTTTTAAATAGTAATTTAAACACTCAATAAGCGTTTCCATAAAGATATATTAATTTTATATCAATTAATAGAAGAAGTAAAATAAAAATTACATTAATATTACCTTTAGGAAACAATGGCCATTACCACAAGAAAAGCGATGATTACTGCTTATATTTTGTATAATAACATTTATTTTAGTTACTTAAAAAATGTGGATTAAGCTACATAGCATCTCCGTTACCAAATTAGCGGAAAATGAAATGACCAAAAAAATCTTGAGAAACTAAGTAAAATACTGGTTAGCTGTAGTAATGAGGAAACATTTAAGATTAAAATGAATAGCAAACAAAAACTTAGTTGCGGGCTAGCTTGCGAGTCATAGCATATTCCGCTTTGAGTGGTGCAACTATCCCTCACTTACCACACTAGTCTGGTGTTCGTAAAGGTAACATCAGCAAAGGCATGGAGATTTAAGCTTAATCACCTGAACTGCATAAAGAAGGGCACTATAAAAACTTTTCAACTCTTAAGCTCTTGTGCGCGCCGATGAGATGCAAAAACGAGAAAAGCTCATCCATTAGCAGTTAATATTGAGTAACCGAGACACATCGTTATATAAAAAAAAGATAAACGAAAGGCTCCATAAATGAAGAGATGTTACTTCTATCTTTGTTGGAAGACATTGTCTTTTCTGTAGAGGGTGACACAGTGTCACAAAGCACAAGAATACCTGTTGGAACTGAATTTATAAAACCAAATACAGAATAGTTGGAGCTACAACCTCTGATGCTCAAAGGTGAAAAATCTAGAAGGTAAAAGAGAGATCAGAAAAATCCCTATCAAAAGATAAAAAAAGAAAATATAACAGAGAGAAAAGGAAAGAAGAATGAATGTATAAAAAATTCCCACTTATACTTTTCTATCTTTTCTTTCAACAGCAGTAGCAGCAATCTAAGGAATCTAGAAGTTAAAGACAAACTGATGCTTAAATTGGACCTGTAAAAGGTACCAGAATAATAGTAATAAGCAAATACCATCCAAATTTTATTTCAGGCAAAAGCAGACTTAATTTTAAACTTCAAAATTTCCTTGAGTAGTAAATATCTTCCACAGTTTAAAAGCATAAGATATGTGGAGGCAATCTTATGGATTTCACGTTCCAATCTAAACAGTAGGGAGTCAAAAAGATCTATGAGAAAAGGAATATTCAGCTGCAGTTGGATCATAGAATATTCTCAAAATTCAAATGGAAACCAGTTAAATTTTAAAATTTGAGGTTTAAAAACGAAAAACTGGTAACTGATAAGCTGCAAGACAGAAATAGAAGACGATATTCTGTCCTATTCAGTAGACGGAACTTCTATAAATTCCTTGAATAGGTTAAGTTCTAAATTTATTATAGATTTCGGTGACTTTTAAACTACCTGAGAGTGGTCAGAACACAAAGAATATAAGGGATACAAGTAAATTTCCTCCACACTAATGCAGTCTCGGATTCCATATATAAATTGATCAAAGGTTGTAATATTGATTTCTTTAAGAATCCTGTATAATTTGGGAGGAAACAAAGGGTCTCGCGCCTACGATAATGATATACAGTAGATTTACAAACCTAGAGCCTGTATCGTAAATAAAAATACTGTTAAAATATTATATTTAAATCCCCCGTATGATGATGTTGGGTGCGCACTAACGGAGGATATATAACATCTGATGCGGAGTTTCAGAAACAATGGATCACAACTAATCATCAGGCTACCATACGATGCTCACCAAGTAGTCTGAGAAAGCACAGATACTAATCTTAAGAGTGATTGTTTATTCCAATTAGTTATAGTAAATAGTTTAGACATACCGAATAAAGGCAGTACTTTTACTTTTGTAACAATCGTAGATGGGAGATTGTTGACTTAACAATAGGCACCCCATACTTCAGTAGCTTTGTTAAAAAATTGCATGAATCTGATGAAGGGAGTTGTTTAGACTACATATACATGCGCTTTATAAGCGTAGATTTAAGTCGCAAAATATTATTGTAAATCTCAACAAACCTGTAATCCTAAATGAAAGAAAAACATAAATCGTAATTTAAAGAGGATTCAAGTTGAGATAGGCTTAGAGAAAAATAACATTGAAGCAGTTGATATACACTATTGTTGTCTTTCCTGAATTTAACTACAGAAGATTCAGCCTTTAACCGCAAGAACTAAAATCATGATACATCTGAATGCAAAGCAACGGAGGTTGACTGGCAAGTTGCCAGAAAACTACTAACTCTATCTAAGGTAAAACATGCAGTGAAATTATTTGAGCACTTTAAATCACTGGAATCAGATGCGATCCTCCAAATTTTCTAAAAAAAGAATTGAACCTTCTAATTAGAAGAATCTGTCGATTATAAAAGCAAACATGGCCCGTAACTACTTACTGATAATATAAAGGCTAACTAGAATGGTGTTTAAGCCAAAGATAGGTAAGTCAAACTGTTCTCAAACAAAAATCTACTGACCCATCAGTCTTATGTGATTTATATGTAAAGTAATGAATAAACTGCCCGACAGACACATCAGGAACAAAAACATTGTTAAATAGTCGATTGCACCAAAACCGGTATATCTATAGAAAATGGTTATCAACTGAAATGGCACTGCACCGCCTTACTTGAAGAACGGAAAAATCGCTAAATAATAAAGAGGTAGTTTGGGTACCATACAAGGAGTGTTTGATAATGCATCCCTCAACTCCGTCGCCTCAATTATTAAAAAACTAGCTGGAGAATACTTGCTGCAGAAAAATCGACCAAATGTTAAAAAATAGCGATATATACATCGATATTAAAGTAAACATTGGAAATCCGCCGGAGGATGTCTTCAGAAAGCAGTCCTTTCACTTTTTCTGTAGAATATTGGCATGGATAAACTGATGGTAATTCTTTGCAACAAAAAATTCTCGTCTATAAAATACACGGATAACTTAGTCATCATTGTAGAAGAAAAATTGTTAAGACTGTTAGGAAACTTATGCACACTGCCCTAAACGTGGCAGCTAATATATATACAGTAAAAACTATCATAGTACCATTTACGTAAGAAAAATATATAATGAGTCTGGGACTTATCTAATTTAACTTAAAAGAAATGCATTTTGTTAGGTGAGATACAATTTACCTGGAACCAACATATAGACAAAATAGCAATAGATAGATAAACGTGTGTCATATCCAGGGGTCAAAATCCAAGAATGATATATTGATGTATACTAGGATGGTCAGAGCTAAATATCTGCAGCCATGGTATAGTGGCCTAAAATTAAGTAGGACGACACTAAGTTAAAACTAAGCTAAACTCAAAAACTTTCTTGTTTTACCATAACAGGGACAATAAAAACAAAACCCATTTCTACAAGGCTTTTATAAATCTTCTCCCTCTACATATTGTAAGTAGAGGAGAAGTCAGACTAGGATTAGGAAGATTACATAAAATTTTGATGAGTAGCATATAGAATCCCATTCTAAAAATGAGGACATATCGCAAATACCCTCTACAAGATAATAATACATTATCAAAAATAGTGGAAAGATCCCAAGTCAGAGTTGCTGTTTGACACTGTAATCTGGTACGCAGACGTCTCAGTATCAAAAATAGGTTAAAAACTTCAAATAAAAAGGTTTGGCTTTTCTTTGAGCAAATACTCCCCCGTATTTCAAAAGAAAATTTACGCTATACTACAGCATGGGTGATAAAATAATAGAAAAGTATACAAAAGTAAACGCATTTTTATTGTATCCGCATCTCGGTGTCTTTAAAAGATCTTTTTTAGTTTAAAAGCCATATGTAAACTGATTTTGAAGATCTGATACAATTAAAACAAAGTGAGACTACCTTGAGTTTCGGATAATTGTAAAATCAAAAGCAAAAAAAAACTGATGAGCTCTAGGGGTACCAAGAAGCATAATTCATCAACATATTTGGAACTGAATTCGTGCTCATCATTAAGTTCAGTGAATGAATAGACATAATCATAATAAAACGTTTATAAATTGATTCAGCAGGAAGATATATTTACCATTTTTGATTTGAGCCTTACTTTCTAAAAAAGAGCTACATTTTTTGTTTATTAATATTTCACTTAATTTAATTCTGCAATCAAAATTTGAACGATCAGTCTGATACGCGTGTAAATGCACATATCCATTACACTTGATTTTAATTTATCATTTGGTGTTAAAATTAATTATAAATTAATGTGTTATTCCATTTTTAAACGACTATAATAGTGAAGTAATACAAAAACATTTTTATAGAGTGATAAAAGAAATGTATTAAATTAAGAATATAACGAGCTAAATCTGTTTATTCTCGGCAATATTAATATAAGATTGTAAATAACCATATATTTGATATAAAATAAACTAATATTTTATTAATTCTAATCTTTATGTATTCCTATTTGAATTCCGTTGAGTAAAGACGTTTGCGAGCAGTCTGCCAGATATCAAGTGATAAAGAGTAATCTGTGATCAGCTGATGATATCAACTTTAGATATTTAAAAGATAAACCGTAAGTGATTGTTAACTAATTAAACCACTTTAAAAGATTTTAACTATAATAGAAATTTATACTGCAAAATAACAATGCTGTCGGCCGGCAACGGCTTTTCCGGGCGTTTATAATATTAATAACCAGCAAACGAATGAAAATTCTATCACTACAATTACCATTTTTAGTCAGCACTCACCCAACTGTTCTTATCAACCAACGTAATATTTATTCCTACCATCCCCTAACCAACATTATTTTTCGTCGCAGTATCAACCAACTTTACAAACATTAAGTCAGCCGCAAATTTATCTCCCTCGACTTAACGATAAACCAATTCAAAATAAAAGTACTACAAATAAATATTCTGAAGATTATGAAGAAATGGAAGTTAATCCCGCCAATGGTTGGCAACGAAGTTTTACACACAAATGAACAGTACTGAAAAGGAGTTATTAACTATAGGAAACAAATACTCGACAATTGTTGAAAAAGATGAATCAAACAAACAGATTAATGACAACCAATAAAAAACAACCGAACGCAAAATGTTACCAATTTTTATCCATGCTATTTTAGATCACGAGATGACCGAAAATTTACACTTAACAGCGGCAGAAGATCAATAAACCACAAAGTCTACATAATAATGTTGTTAAGATAAATGCACCAACCCCTGATACCTGTCTCAAATTTATTTAGCATATGCGAGATAATCAAATGAAAGAGGGACGTCCTTACAGAGTTGTATTAAAACATTTAAATCATACTACTCCGTTAAATGACATTAAATATTATGAATTTAAAATCAAACAAAACAAAAACCCTTTGCCAATGTTCTTTGTAGATTTATCATTTCAAAATAAATAAATTATATTTGAACTACTAAAAACAAACAAAAATATCATAGAATGTACGTGATGTCAGAATCATGGGCTACATGTATTTTATTCGAAGGGTTCCAACCAGCTAACTATAAAGATATATTCCATACATTAAGAGCTCCAACGAAAATACCAACCCAATTCCAAGCTTAACAAGACAGAATTTTCCATTCTCGAAAAACCAAAATAGTCAACCAATAGTCGCCAACACACACACATCTAATTTATGCACTTTTCACTGAAGATATTAATTTTAAACAATTTCTTGATTACCAGTTACTACAGCAGTTCAGTATACTGAATATGTTAACCACAGTCACTAACAAATTAATTTACTAATAACTAGGTTTTTAAAAATTAGATTATAGAACGTCAACGGACTACAACAAAGAAAGTTGAAAGTTGAAACCTTTATACGTTTTAATAACGTTGATGTTTTATTAATTTCAGAAACATACTTTACCTCAAAATCTTATCTAACAATAACCCAATACTTGATATATCATAAAGAACATCCAGATGTAATACATAACTTCATAAAACATTATTATCTTCTTATACGGCGGACTACAAGGTACTACGGTAGAATTTGGGAGACTGCCAACAGCCCTAGTTATAGTTAGTGTTTACACGTGATAACATAACTAAACAAATGTTACAACCCTTTTTCAAACTACTGTGACCTAAATTTCTAGTAGATGAGGATTTTAATACCAAAAACGCACACTGAGGCTTATGCTTATTAACATCAAAAGACAAAGAAATGCATAAATTTATAACAAATACGGCTTTCTATCAACGGACAGCCTAACTTGTTGGACACACAAGGCTTTATAAAATTCCAGATTTGCTAAAATTTTTATTACCCATGGTATGTCATCAAACTACATGGATGCTGTCTCCAACTATGACATTTTGTCCGATCATACGCCTACAAGAGCTACCGTGAGCGCAACTATACTATACGAAGAACCCAGACCTACCTTCAGCAACGCAAAAATAAAGTAAGAAATGTTGAAAGCTCACATTAACAAATTTCTTAATTCAAATTTAAGCTTTAAAACAAACTATGACCTAAAGTATGCAATAAATCACTTAACCGCAACTATACAGGAAGCGCGATGGAGTGCAATGCCACAAACCTACAGTCTCAAATCCAATACTCCTAATAGTTCTACTGAAATAGTAAAAACAGCAAAAAAAGACAGCACAGGGAATCTGGCAGTGTAATAATAATACTCAAGCCAAAACCAAACTAAAACAATCAAACAATAAATTAAGATGTAGTCCGCAAGAAACTCCTAATAAAACCTTTAAATGCCATACAAATTTACTCTCCCTCCATGAACACTCAATTTTGGATTATACGACCCTTTAGTATGGCTATTTAGTAACTTCACTACAACTATTGCTCCCAATACGTAGTTTCACCCTGCAGGAAATGAAAGCCCAGATAAAATTATTAAACAATAAAAAATCACCAAGCTATGATCTCATGTCAGAAACTATTTTAGAACGTCTACTCGAGAAAGGACATCGATTCTTACAAATCCTGTTTAATGGAAAACTGCGGCTCGCATACTGGCTCTTATTGTTAAAATTTGTTCAAATTGTTTTAATACTTAAATCGGGAAAAACTCCTAACCGAAATCAAATCATATCGTCCTATCTAAGTTGCTGGAAAAACTAATACTCAAACGTATAAAGAAAAGTGCACATCAAGACGAATGACTATCAAATCACCAGACATTCAACCACACAACAGTACCACCGACCGATTGGTAAATATAATACGTACAGCATTTGAAGACAAAATGTGTTGTAGTGCAAGGTCCCTGGGTGTGAGTTATGCATTCGATAAAGTGTGGCATAGGAGTCTGCTCTAAAAATTAAAGAGTTTATTACCACACAATTACTATTTAGTTTTACAATCTCACCTCACAAATTGTTGCCTTCAAACTAAAGTAGGTAATGAAACATCCCAGGTAAGAGAAATAAATGCAGGCGTCACCCAAGGTAGTGTCCTTGAACCGCTAATGTATTTACTATGCACCAACCACAGACCAAACAAACCTAGATACCTTCGCCGACAATAGTTACAGCATCAGAATTGAAGAATATCTAAACTTATTGGAAACTCGGCTGGAAAATGGAAAACAAGAACGGTGTAATACCGTAAAGGAAACTTTCTACAGCGGTACGATGAAATTAGAATAGAAGCTTTTAAAAGAAATTAAGATGTTGATTAATGTCTCCATAATGATCAGCGTCAAAAATGCTGTCGAATGATATTCTGCATGACATATGTCAGTAACGGTCACTTTCGGTTGCCGATAACCGATTTGGCTGAAAATAAATCCCATGGAAGCTACTGACCTAAGATGTGTGTATGCCAAGTTTAAAGTGAATCCGTTGGATAGAAAGGAAGTTATAGTATCTCCAGACACACAGACAGACAGATAGGATGATAATCTCATTAACTTTCTATAAGCTCCGCTGTAAATTAATAAAAGTCAATGAAAACAAATCGGCGCATATTCCTTTTACAACCAAGCGTTCAACGTGTCCTCCGGTTGCACTCAAGGGCATACATGTTCCACAGACAGATGGGGTCAGATACTTGAGCTTACATTTAAATCGCCGTCTGACATAGAAGACACATGTAAGAAAAAAACGCAAAGAAATGGACCTACGTTGTAAAAAATTGCATTGGCTCGTTGACAAAAACTCGGCCCTTACGTTAGATAATAAATTAGTAATTTGCAAGAGCTTAATCTGTCCTATCTGGCTGTATTGTTGCGAACTTTGCTACTTACCAAATCAACTTTATAAATAATATAACGCTTCCAGTCTAAAATACTTAGAGTGCTATCTAATACCCCGTGATACGTGTCAAAACATAATTCTACTTAATGACGTCAACATTTCGTACGTGACAGACTTAATAAGCAATAAAACATCAGGCTACCCTAGAAAATCATCCAAATATAACAATAACACCCCCCCCCTTAGCTGAAGAACCTCAAATCAGAAGATTACAACGAAAGTGACCAGTAGAGTTAACAGACTAAATTCAGGTTGACCTCACTGGATATCTTCCCTTGATCAGTCTCATTAACTGTACATACAATTAACTTATAGAATATTGTTATTATTCTAATTAGTAATAAACTAAAAAGAATCTTTAAGTCTCCCTTCATACAACACTCTAATATACATCAAATCAAGAATGAAATACCACGATGTCAAATGCTCACTTTTGTATCCAAAAATAGTACGAAAAAAAAAACTAAAATAATATGCTATACGAATATTACATTGTTTTTGCAGGTGTGAAATTGACAATTTTAGAACAAATTTTTTGATGGTTCTTAAGAGTAAAATTTTGCTAAAAAAAATAAAAGCAGAATGAAAATATTTAATTGGAGATTACAAGAAGCACTCTACTTAAAACATCTTTTTTCAGTTATGAAACTTGAAAATGTTTAATTGTTCGCTATTTTAAAATCACTTGTTTTTCGTAACAATTTTAGAGATAAAATTTATATTATCCGAGATGTTTCAAAAAACAAAAAATTTGATTTTTTAAATTTGTGCCTAAAGTGAGGCTTAAGTTAAAAATGTACTAAAAGTATTTAATTTCATATAATTTGTCTAACCTTGCTCATTGTATATTTTGAGTCTAAACATCCTATATATAAGTTATTTTTTACTTTAAACTAATTCCACATCTATATTCGTGACCGAGTTAGACTACAAAATAGTGGCGATTAGTTTCTATGTTTAAGATGCACAAAGATCTGCGCATTCCAGCTCGGCCACTAAATCTAAAGCCGAATGCCGGACCTGACAATAAAACAGTTCGCTGTATTTACTACGTGCCCATTCTTATTATTCTGAATACGTGCAGTGAAACGGGGTGACGTGTGACAGCGTGTTTCTTTGCAACTTTCAGTCGAGAAGATGTTCCTTGTCAAGAAGGCGAGTCTCCGGAGAATATCATGTCTGGGAACAACCGTTCCAGTTACCTACAGAGCGCGTCTGTTGCTGCTTCCACTTTCATTGACAACGTAGGCTGTAGGCGTACGAAAGGGTGATCGAGCTAATAAGTAAGTAGACACAGAAATGTTTCCAGCTGGAATGAGAAAATCAATTTATTTAAAATTTGAAGAATTTTCTGGCATAATTACATTTTTGCTTATTAGTAACTTCTTTATACATTTTAATTAAAAAAGTAAATGAGTCTACTGTAAAGTTTAAATTCATAATTTTAGTTTTAGATAAAAATACAATTTCATTATATTAATATTTGTTATATAATTAATTCGTAACTGATACGATTTAAGGTAATTAACAAAAAAATTGTAATTTTAGAATTGATATATTAAAAACAACGAAGTAAAAGCAAATGTTACGAGAGTTAATGAAATATAAACCAGAATTTTCTTTTTGCATGCCGTGAAATGATGTTGTAGGTAAAGATATCTGAAGGAAATTCCCCCATAAGATACCTCACAATTCCGCTTTTTTAAGTGGTACCACAATGTAAGAGTAGGAGTTATTCTCGACCATTGTGCAACGAATTATTATTAAGTATTTGTGACATAAAGCGTTAAAAATCACCAACATGATCCAAAAACCAGTGTGACTGAGGAAAATATTCGAATTGTTCGCCTCCTTTTCGAGGGTGACTACCGATTAACGATTGCTGGATTTGATTTTCAGGTTGGAATAAGCGACCGCAGTGCTCAGAAAATCATTATTGATACTCTTTATGAGCTCCCAACGTCTCCATGCCTCAGCTTTTTGTATTAATCATAGCTCCAGTATATGTTTAGTCTTTTATAGGCTATCCTTTCTCGATCGTCGACATTTTTTTGTGTGCAAACATAATACTCATCCAGTGTACCTTCACAAATTGCATGAATTTTCAGCTACCTACGAAAATATATAACCGAGTTGCTGATTTAAGCTTAGAAATAATGCAACATAATTTCCTTTAATTCTTTCTTTTGGGCATTTCATTTCTTTGGTGGTCTTAAATTTAGGAACTTTTCTTCCATCCACATAACCTTTATTTTCTGAAACTGCTTTATTTCCTTCGCCCTCTTTCTCTAATTTGAGGTTCTTTATACCTGCGCCAAAAATTATTTTAAATAACAATGTTAAGCTCTAACACCCCGCATAGAAGCACGGCCTGCGAACTGAGAAGGTTGAGGCTCTCATATGTTTGCTCACTGTTCCCGGCCGTCGCGCACCATTTCTGATGCTAGGCGATGTGGCAAGCACTGCACCACCTTAGACGGTCGTCATTATTACCCTTTGTTCGAAATGAATGCAAGTACTCGGTTATTTTTAGTAATTGAGTAGGCCGCCCACCAGGCATCAGAGCACCGGGAATCGAATCCGCATCTGTCTGCATCGCACACTGTGCCTCAACCGCGCGACCACTCTGGCAATTAATTGTTTTAAAAAATCATAGACTTATTTGCTTTTTACTTTTAAAATGATGTCAAGAATGTTAGTTGTCTTTAATCCAAGCATAGTCTTAGCGCCGAAAATGGCTTTGTAAGAGATTCTACGCCAGTTCTAGCTTATTTAGTTCTGCATTTTACAGAAAATATGTAATTTTGAAAAATGACTAGTTATTTTATAAAATGCCGTATTCACATTTTGCTTACGACATATTTACATTCAAACTATGCAGTAACACATTTCTAAAACTTGTAGCGTGGTAAGTTGGTAACCCAATTTGCAATTTATAAAGAATTTGAATATGTTGTAGGTATTGTTTACATGAAAACTAATTTTAGATTAAAAAAGATTAAATTTTAAAATGTTCTAGGGTTCTATAAACTTACTCTCTTTTTGTGCAAAGTTTCAAAATTACTTCACATATATCATAATCAGATTTTTGATCGAGTCCCATTTTGATGCCCAAACAAATGTTTCAGGTATAACCAACAACACTACTTAAAAGAAGATAATCCTGTAAGCCTAATCATATACATAATTTAGAGGTAATATATACAATTGAGTATAGTGATCAATTGTACAATTAGGTCGAAACTTCTGACCACCTTTATTGAACTCCTCATTAAAAAGTAGAATAGGAATGTCTCATAAACCCGACCCATTGAAACGCCCCTAAGGGGGGTTTTCCTGCTTTTTTTATTTTAAAGTGACATATCTCATGAACGATAATATATAGAATGCTGAGACCTTCATAGTTGATTGGTTGGTCTAAGTTTGAGTTTCCAAGGTGTTTATGAGTTTCAACATTTGTATATATTACCGTTTCGCCCCCTGATCTTGTTTTAATCTATTAAAATGAATTGAGACATCGCTGTTTACAAAATCGGGTAGAGACCATTATACATACTAAGCATGTACCTCTAATTCACCAAAATAATATATTCCAATGCTGAAGTTGTTAGGGTAACTAAAAATTCTTTGTACAATAAATGCTTTATGTCAGAAGCTGAAAACAGAAACTATTTATGGAAAAAATAATGTGGTAGATATGACAAATATTAATCTTGAAAAGTGCATTTTGTGAGTATAATAAATATAAGATATTCTTTTACAACATCAATAACGTCTACATTATCTAATGAGGTAAAAAAACTTGCAATTTATCAAAAATAGAATTACATAAAATCTTAAATTTAAATTTCATATGTTTTAAGCATTCAGAAGTGGTTATATTGCAAACTGAAATGCACACCGATACGTGTATACAGATGACGTTGCTAGAACGCACAGAATAATAGATTGCGAATCATTTGTGAAGTGTTGAGAGTGCATTTGTCGACAAAGCGGAAAACCATGGAAGCAGTCAATCATAGGCAGCGATAGATAGCATGTTTTTTTTTAAATAGGGAGTGACTGCTTTGGACATCCATATGAGATTAGTAACAGTGTGTATAAATGCAGCACCGAGCAGCAGGCGTTCTAAAAATGTACACATGACACACATTATACAGCGTGTGTTCGACTTGATAATGGCAAACAAATGAATGACCTTCGATTCATTGGATGAATTTTGTTTTAACATCATTCATGAGGACTTAAAAATAAAAATAGTATGCGTAAAATGGGTTTCCCTTACTACCATCGCTCAGAAACAAATGAAGCAGAAGAAGTTACAACAGCTATACAACATGGACCCGGATATGTTTTTTGAGAGTGGTCACAGCAGACAAATCATTGATCCGGCATGAGACACCAGTAAAGAAACGCCAATCTACAATAGCACATTGTTTATTCGAAAACAAACAGCAATTGTTTTTTGGAATCAGAAAAATTTTTTTTTATAGATTACCACTAACCGGAAATGTACTTATTCAAAAAACAAGGATGCCATACCGTCGCCACTCTGCAAGCTCCTGCTATGTCTACGTTTCGTTTGACACTACGAAAAAGACGCACGTAAGAAGTTCTTCTCTAACAACGAACTTCAGTCATAAGTGGTATTCTACAACACATTAGAAATCTGTCAGAGAGGTAACAAAAATGCATGGACATTAAGAAAAAACATCCTAAATAAAATATCCACACTTATTTTAGTAAAAATAAAATTAGTGAAAAGAAAACAATTTCAGTATCAATACATTTTGAACATCCCAAGTATCAATTGTCACAATTGGCTTTATAAGTGAGTCATCTAAGAAAGTTTTTTTACAAATTTCTAATAAATGCCGAATATCATTTTAATACTAAAATAATTTCACAATCTTCTGTCATTCAGAGATATAGGTTTTAGGGTAGTGAATTGTAAATATAAACACAATCCACGTGCGAAACGTATATTTCAATGTACACGTTACCGAGATCGACAAGTCAAAAATAGAGCAGGCAAATGTGCGCGTTGCAAGGGCTGAATGCTAACCGAACTGTTTTTTCGTTTGTAAATCGATCGAAGGTAAGGGTCGAAACAAGACCGTCTTAGAGATAATAAAAAAAATTCCTATAATTTTAGCAGGTAAAAAAACAATGCCTAATTCATTTAGCACAGGATAATTACGGTCTGCGCTGACCGAGCCTTGAGTCATTAGAAATATGACCGTTATAGGAAATGTTTTTCTTCGTTCCACTCTAGAGTTACTTCCTTAGATGTTAACTTCGTGTGGTTAAATAAAACATGTTTGAACTTGAAGTAAAATTATTGGCAATTGAGTTGCGTTAGAATGTTTTAACTATGTTTTTTTTAGTTGACATATCTGATTGTTTTTAGAATAAAAACCAATTCAAAGAAAATTTTCGTTTCCATCTTTTAATTGCGCTTAAATTACAAATATAATGTAATTATAGAATAATAATGTTGTTTGAAGAGTTAACCTGAATATTGCTATGCGTTAGAACGTTTAAGCATTATATAACAGTGAAGGCTCTTTAACATTTTGTTGCTTTATATATTTATTAAATATAACAGTGTATGCAAAATAGATTTTCGCCTTTGAAATAAACAATTTAAAAGAGGAACTTAATCTAGGTATAAGCAATCTATGGTTTCACATGACTTTTTCAAATATTTTGAGCCACTTCTATATAATTTGTTTAAAAGCATTATTAAGAAAAATTATAAACAGTCCATTCGAATGTGATAAAATATTCCTGATCGTAAATTGATAAATAATTGATTCGGGGCATTTAACTAAAATGTGCTACACTGTTACATATAATTAATAACTTCTGCAAACGAAAAACATTAGAAACAGTAAGTAAAGCTGCACTGTAAACATCCACTTTGATAATCTTAGTATCTATGACGCTCCTAAATATTAGTGTCACGCATAATCCCTATATTTTTAATATGCCCGAAATTACACTTGAACCAGTTTATCACTCGTGACACTACAAAACATCTGCTTTAGATTAGCTAGGGGAAAACAAATTTACTTACATCGGGCAGTTACGATAAACGCTTGCTGCACTTTTCTATCGTAGCTGAAGTATATATTTTTAAATTACAAAGATATGCACAATTTAAATTTTACAGTAACAGATACAATTCTTTAATTCTAGTGTGAATGCCTAATTAAATGTTGTATTAAGTAAAACGTCAATTTCTTATCTAATTAAACACTTTTCTCTATTTATTTAGTGTCCTCTTTGTTACTATTTATTAATCATAGGGACCGCCTTTGAAATTTTTCTGACCACGGTTTCTTCAGCTTTTTGAGTAGTCTGACAGCGCCTTTTTTTTCATTTAGTTGTAATTAGATAGATAAACTTAATAATTTGTTTTATTTATCTAAGTTTATTAGCAAGGCAAAATCCTACCCATGTAGCAGGGTTTATCAAATGTAAGGTTTTATTACCCAACAAATCCCTTCATGAATACACAAATAAACGAAAGGCCCTCAGTCCCCGGCAGGTTGAAAGTAGCTCACCACGGCAGCGGTGAATCCTACCGACAACCAGAGGGTGCGAAGAATCACCGGATGAAGAAAGGCTGCCAAATGACGACGAAGTTGACTATAGCTACGTACAACGCACAGACCCTCAGAACTGAAGAACGACTAGTAGAATTTGAAAATGAAATTAAAGATAAAAGATGGGACGTAATAAGACTAACCGAGACAAGAAGAAAAGAAGAACAGTGTACAAAACTATCATCTGGAAATATATTATATCATACCAAAAGTATACTAGAAAATAACACAAACACAGCAGGAGTTGGATTTATGATACACAAAAAGGTAGAACAAAACATAAAAGAAATAAGATCTATCTCAGCAAGAGTGGCATACCTAATACTTCAAATATCCAACAGATACAATCTTAAAATAATTCAGGTATACGCGCCCACATCGACACACGAAGATGAAGAAGTCGATCAGTTTTACGAAGAGATAAATGCCGCAATAACATTAAACAAAACACACCATTATATCATAATTGGAGATTTTAATGCCATAGTAGGAAAGAAAGAAGATAATGAGAAATCAGTAGGATACTTTGGAATAAGGCAGAGAAACCAAAGAGGCCAAACATTAGTCCAATACACAGAAAGACAAAACCTATATATTATGAATACCTTCTTCAAAAGAAGGAAGGAAGAAAGTGGACGTGGAGAGCCCCGAATGGAACTACAAAGAATGAGATCGACTTTATTATATCATCCCATAAACATCTAGTTACAGATGTGACGGTAATTAACAAATACCCAACAAGCAGTGATCACAGATTAGTAAGAGGAAATATAAGGATAAATGCACAAAAGGAACGAATAAAACTAATAAAGAAAAATAAACAAGAAATAGATAGAGAACTTCTTAAAGAAAAACCAACGAATACAGAATAGAATTGAGAAAAACCTCTGGTACAGAATTAGAAAACAAGACACAATAGAACAAATAAATAAAAGATGACGAATGCAATATTACAAGCAGGAAAGAAAACAGCTAAACAACAAAAACAAAAATGTAAAAATATCAGGAACGAAACAAAACAACTATTAGAAAAAGACAAGAATTAGCAAGCCAAGGTAAACGAGGTACGGTAGAATACACGGAACTAAACAAAACTGTACGAAAGAAAATAAAAGAAGATATCAGAAGAAATACAGAGGTTTTAATAGAGAAAACAATTGAAGAAAACAAAAGCTTAAAAGTGCTGAGAAGAAAAATAAACACAAATATCAACATCATTAGCCATCTGAAAAAAGAAGACGACACAATAACGTATGATAGAAAAGAAATCATTCACACAACAAAAACTTTTATCAAAAGCTGTACAGCGCCAAGGTAGAAAAACCAGATAAAATAAAAGAAGACATATTCTTAACGTCGGATCGGAAGAAATACCGGAAATAGAAGCAGACGAAATAGAAAACGCAATTAGGAAATGAAATTAAACAGAGCTCCGGAGAAGACGGAATAATCCCGGAACTTATTAAATACGGAGGAGAACAATTAATAAAAAAACCTAAAGATACTACTAAATAAATGCTTGGAAGAACGGAAAATACCACAGAATTGGAACAACTCCGTAATTGTGCTGTTACATAAGAAAGGAGATAAGTCAGATCTAGGAAACTATAGGCCAATAAGTCTTTTATGTCAAGTATATAAGATGCTGACGAAAATAATAACAACAAGATTAACAAGCGAATTCGAACAGTATCAAAACAGCAGGTTTTAGAAAAGGGTACAATACTTTGGATCACATACAATCACTCCGAAACATCATCGAGAAAACAACAGAATACAACAAGGACATATATCTAGCTTTTATAGATTATAATAAGGCATTTGCCTCGATAGAAATATGGGCAATTATAAACTCATTACAAAACAGCAGAGTGGATTCCAGATACATAGAACTCATCGAAAATATATGCAAGGAAGCAACAAGCACTGTGAAATTACACTCAGAAACAGAAAAAATAAAAATCCAAAGAGGAATAAGGCAAGGAGACTCTATATCGCCAAAGCTCTTCACACTGGCAATGGAGGACATATTCAAAAACCTTAATTGGGAGAACCATGGTATTAATATAGAAGGGCGAAAATTAAATACACTAAGATACGCAGACGATGTAGTGCTTATTGCAGAAAATCGATTGGAACTGCAGGAGATGATGGAAGAACTGATCGAAAAATCAAAAGAAATAGGACTAACTATGAATATGACAAAAACAAAAATAATGAAGAGATCCTCTAACCAAGATGACGGTCCCATTACGCTAAATGGGG
The DNA here is from genome assembly GCA_036346155.1 of Sinelater perroti. Lineage (NCBI taxonomy): Eukaryota > Metazoa > Arthropoda > Insecta > Coleoptera > Elateridae > Sinelater > Sinelater perroti. The sequence continues at coordinate 5,018,869 of JARFIY010000195.1, forward strand.
AAACTATAGAAGAAGTAGAACAATATATATACCTGGGACAAACCTGCGAGTAGACAGGAAAATGCAAACGGCAGATGTAAATAGACGCATTAGACTCGCATGGACAGCTTACAGAAGATTGAAACATATATTAGAGAGTAAAGAAAAAAGATTTAAGATACACATGAAGATAAAACTATTAAACCAATGTGTAATACCGGTCTTGCTATACGGAGTTGAAACATGGACAATGACAAAGAAGACCCAACGACTACCCAACGACACATGGAAAGAGCGATCCTCAACATAAAACTGATAGACAAAAAGTCGATAAAATGGATTAGAGAACGGACCAAAATGGAAGATGTCAAAAACAAAATAATACAAGCAAAGTGGAGATGGGCAGGACATATAGCGAGGATGGAGAAGAAGAAATGGACAAGAAAAACGACTGAATGGAAACCATGGGGAGAAAAACGAAACCCAGGAAGGCCCATACTAAGATGGTACGATGACATCAGGAAAGTGGCAGGAAGGGGATGGATGAACGTAGCACAGGATAGAAATAAATGGAGGGAAATGGAGGAGGCGTATGTTCACTTATGGACAATAAACGCTGGATAGAGAGAGAGAGAGAGAAGGTTTTATTAAAGCCAAAACCACCGATAATACACACTAATGTCCACGTTCCATTATTTTCCTATTAACAGTAATATCCCAAGCACTATAACAGAGCTGACAATAACAATCGTAAAGTTGCTAGTAAGTTAAAGCTAAATTATTCCGCTGTAAATTAAAACATTACGAATAACGTGAAAGTGGTAGTTCTTTTTTTTGAAAAAATTGAAATGATGACCAAAATCAATAAGAGATTCCACTAATAAAAAATTTAAAAAGTAGATAACTAAGGAATAAAACAAAATATTCTCTTGATAAGTCTAAGCATAAGATTATTGATAACATATATGAAGTATATTGCTTCTACTGTTAAACATGGAAGAGATACAGTGATGCAAACATTTATTTTTGTGTTGTAATAACAAACACCCTGAAAAACAGTGTGTTTATTTAGTTTTCTGAGTCTTCTCTTAGAAAAAATACTTGAGAAGTTACCAGACAATCAAAAATCAACAATTTTAAAGTTTCAAATAATGGTTAATGACGTACGAGAAGAAAAATTGGAAAAAGTTAGTTACTAAACTCTTAATGTTAAAACTTTAAAAGTGTATATAACTGACCGGTAAAATTACACTTACAAATTCAATTAATTAGATAAGATTGAATGGAGTGAACAATAATAAAATAATAAAAGTGTATTTAATACTAAAATTTAAAAATTTTAGTATTTCATTTATCACAAAGTAGCAATTCCTTTATTGTGATGACTGTTTTGGTTCTCTAAGATGATGATTTAAGTATTCAAACCAATACCGCTAACGTTAATTTAGAGAAATCTTAAAATAATAGCTAAAATAGAGATACGAGACAAAGACTTCCATGCAAGCATGTTGATATTTTACTAAGATCCCTACATAAAATTACACCCACTTAATTTCCGAACACCGCAGGGGAATGTCATGGAACTTATCATGTATTTATTGTTCATTAATAAACCATACAAGTGCAATACTCACGGATGATATTCTCATATCGGCTTCTCATGTAAACCCAAAAATAGCATCCATGAACCTAAACAAATTCAGCAACGCTTAAGCAATGGCATATCTAAGTGAACGAACAAAAATCGGTTAGTTTACTCTAAAACCTGTTAAATTAAATGACAAACAAATATCATACAGTAACTCTCCAAAGTACCTAGGGCTTCACCTAGACCGCCGCCTAACCCGGAGGATACATATTTGGCATAAAAGGAATCAAACCAAGTAGCTTATATTAGTTGCTAGGACCAAACTTCGAGCTGTACATAGAAAACAAAGTGCGTGTATAAAGAAGTGTACAAAAAATTAAGATATTAGAACGGTTCAAGCTAAATTGTTGTGGATTCTTATCAGTGCGCCATAGTTCGTAACAAATAGCATAATCACCAAATCACCAAATCGAGACGAAAAATAATCAGTACAAAATACAACAATAATTATAATAATAGTAATTATTATTATTATTTGTGTGCTTAAATATCCAGGTAGAAGTTTTACAAAATCGACAGTACAGATCACTGGATTCTTTCTTTATGATACGCTTAAAACTTTTTAGACGCTGCTCATCTACCACAGTTTTCTGCAACCCTTTCAGAGAAGCCCGGTAGTCTGTGGTTGACCGTACATTGCTTTCTTCTGAAAGCCTGCCCCAAAACCGTGATGACATAGACCACTTGTAGAAAAATCTATGGTGGAATTAGTATACTTCAAAAATAAAAATAGCAGCCAACCGTGGATGGCTTTTAATTTGGTATAGCGTACACTTCAGATCCATTCATACAATAATTGTCAATTTTTTCATTTTATTATTACATCAGTGTTTCCAAGATAGTTATGTTCCAACGCACACATGTACTACAATTCACCCAATACGACCGTTTTTAAAACTTTTCCAATGTCTTTTGAATTCCAAAGTGCCCTGCTAATCCCCCATCATGCAGATGATGTAGAGTTTCCGACATTCGACTTTGCAGCACTAATGACTGTAACCTGGATTCATCACCAGCAACACTTTTCAAAGTTCTTTATAGAACTCATTGTGCCCAGTGAGACTTTCTTCCCGTTATATTTTTTAACGCTTGTATTTCAGCATTACTTCGCTGTAGCTCCTGCGACACTCACCCATTGTAAACACGACAGTCACCGTTTCCTTTACCAACAAAGCATCCATTTTATCTTAAGGCTTCTAATTTTTTTTTTAAATTTCCTTAATACTTTTCTCTGTTTTCTTTCAGCGTTTGCTTTTAATTGTTTTGTTAGGTTTCTGGAATGTTCTTCGGCGTTCACCATTAATTCTTTTTCAAAACTCCGAAAATATTCTTTAGCGTTTATTTGTATTTTTTTATTAAACTGTGCCAATTGATTTTATTTTTTAAAAGTTTCTCTTCCCATACTGTGTCCAAACTTCGGATGTTTTTCCGCGTCTGTCTTGGTGACTTCTTTTTTAATCTTCCCATCAAATTTATAAAATAACCTTTTTTATTTGCTGCAATTCTTGCCTCCAGTTTCTGATATTTTGTTTTGTCTTTATTTTTGGCTATTCAATTCACATCAATTTTCAATTTTATATCACCACAGTGCCTGGCCGCAATCCTTTTAGTGAAGCTCAACTCCTTTACTTCATTACATTTCTTCTTTCATTTTCAAGCTTTACTTCCAACATAATCTTTACAGTGAGCGCCAGCCTAGCCGCGCGGTTGAGGCACGTGGCATCGGTATAAGTGGACTTGGATTCATTCCTGAGACTCAGAAGCCTGGTGGGTGACCTACTAAGTCCCTAAAAATAATTGAGCACCTGCGTTTATTTTAAACAAAGGGTAATAATGTGATTGTCTAAGGCGCGGTGATCGCCATATCGCACCGAATCAGAGACGGAGCAGTCATTTTCCAGGCCATGCTTCCACGTGGGGCCTTAGAGCCTCACCATTATTAATCTTTACTGTAGAAATAAACTAAAATTTTTCTTATTATTAGACTATATTTATACATTTTAAAATAATTTAATTTTTCTATAAATACTAAATTTTTAAATGTTATATAAAAAAATAGTAAAATTTAACTTTTTTTATTACTTTTCTTCTCATGGTGTTATCATTTTATAACATTTGCCACTAATTTTCAATATTTTTCTAGTTTTATACAGTCTTTCTTGCAATTTTTCCTTACAACGCACTGTATTTGCTCTATTTTATTAATAATAAAAAAATAAATATTATTGTTGTATTAAATTTTTTGTTTTAATTTTAAAAAAGGTAGTCAATATTTTAAAAATCAAGACAATAAATATCATTAAACTTGGTAAGGGCTACCTGGTCTAAATCGTAACCTAAACAAGCATAAAGCATAGTGCAAGTGGAATGCGGTAGATAAATTTAAATTAAAAATGTGCTTTGACATATCTAAATCCAGAGGATTGCGTATGAGGACACAACGCAACTTTATCGTTATTAAGGTACTTCAAAATGGCAAGATAATGCTCCCCAAACGTATAGAGCAATGCTTGTAGATCTAATTTTGTGCATTAAGCATTTTAGTGGAATATCAGAATATTTTTAAACTTTAATAACCGACTAATTGTATAAAATGCACTTACTTCATACCAGCTATTAAGTGCAGTCATAAACAGATATAAAATGCAAAATCCGGTTTGCGCTTTAAATTAATAACCTGTCAGTATGCATGTAGCGCGATGCTAATGTGATTTCGAATGAAAATTTCTATATTAATATGAAAATTGTTAATTTTCACTACGTGCAGGTGCGGTGACATTGACGAATCGGAAATTTAAAAAGTGCGGCGTGCCACCTATAAAATAGAGGCGGGCACGTCAAAACGGTGACAGTGAAAACTAGTGCTCGTAACTTCAATAACGTAGAGACTATAATGATAGTCAAGCAGAAAATTTTTTGAATTATATGCAGTCACTAGTGATAATTGTAACTATTTACATAGATGGTATTTTATAAATAGATTTTGGCTTTAAAATATGAAGTAATTCAATTTAAAAAAAATCAAAATTTGGTACATTTCAAAAGACACCATTGCAATAAAACATAATTTGCATCTTCATACTATAAATATTAGTTTTATATTTCTAGTTGACTAATCAGAATTGCTTTAATTAAGGATTTCACCCAAGTGCACACATCAAACTAAGAACTCAAAATCTCCTGACGATTTCCTTGAAATATGTTCAAAATGGCGGCGATATAAGGACAACAGCTCAATGCTTCACTATTCTTAAGGCAACGTTGGGGAAAAACCGAAATATTGGACTTAAAAATGAGGCAAGAGTCAGATTTTGACTCTAAACAAAAGAAACAACTCAGTGAAGATGCCGTCTTATCTTGCAACATGCACTACAGAATGACAATCTCAGAACTACGAAAAGGTGTGAGCTACCGCACAACTCGAATAAAGATAGAAAACTTACTGACAAGCACTGGACTACTGAATTTATCCAGAAACATAAGGACATAAGTCTTCCCAAGCCGCAAGCGTAAAATTGTCAACACTGCTCAACAAAGAGAAATTGTATGCATCAAATATTCACAACTTGAAGAAATGAGAATGATGTCTATTAAATAGGTTCCAGTAGTTGTTTCTCAATAGGCAATAACACTGTATGGGGTAGTAACGCAGTCGGCAGCTTCATCCCTCCAATGTTTGTTTTTCGGGGCGAAAAATAAATTAAGTTCAGATACAAGATACAATTTTCAAGGCTCTCTCTGCAGCTCTTTCGTTCAAAGTGAACCTTACAGAAGATTAATTAAAGATTTTGCAAGTGTTTCGTTTCACCTTGTATCAGGTCCTACGAGAGTAAGGACAAGCAGCACTATATAATTCTAACTGCTACATCACGCAAAGTAGTACTCGAAGGAAAGAAAAAGGAGAAGGACAAGTATAAACGAAAAAACCTAAAATAGAAGAAAAAAATAAAAAAGCTAAAATAGAAGAAAATAATCTGAAGACGTTGGGGAAAAACTAAAGACTAGCACGATAACAAAAGTTCAATGGGAAAAATATATTTAAAGAAAAGATTATTTTCTCTTTCTAGTGTACGCTGTAAAATAATCCAGTTATGCTCTAGGTAGATACCAACTTTGTTATTTTAAATGAAACATCCTAAATACATTATTGGATATTGAATTAAAAGTTATGGTCCAATTTAAAGATCGTCTGATAACCGTTCCTGGAGTCTAAGATGTACTATTTTGAATTTATTAAACATCTAAAAAAACAACGTTTGCAAAGAATCATAAAGTCAATAATAGTTCCAAAACAATTCAGAAGTTTCAACAACAGTATTTACAAAATAACCTTTTTATATTTGTTTGAAATAAAAACCAGGGCGATACTTTATTATTAAAAAATGGTCCAGTTATTTTTGAGTATATTTAATAAATACAAATAGAAAACCTTAACAAATAAATAGTGTAGAGGCATCGATTGTATAAATACATTTATTTGTTATACAGACTAAATTAAAGTGAATGTATTTAGATATGGAGATGATGATGCTGGGTAGCAGCAGTATCAGTAATGACATAAGGGCCAAGATGAATAAGATCGGCAAGGCTTATAGTATATATGCTCACAGGCGACAATCAAATAACGATTCAACAGACTCTGACACTGCGGTGTGGAAAGCCAAAAGAATTACCACACTATTCTCCCAAAGAAACAATTATGGCATCACAAGGAAAATCATACCACATTACTTATCACGGAAATCGAAACCCGAGATACGGCAGGACAAGAATTTCCCGGTTATACTGCAGAGCCTCCCAGGTCGTCATTCTGCCAAATCCCTGTAATAAAGATAAAACAACAAAGTTGAATAAAAATTGATTGGCAAACATCAACCCAGTTTAAAAATTGGTACTTGGAATGTGCAGAGTTTATATTTCTCCAGAAAACTAAACAATATTGTCAAGGAAATGGGGAGAATCGGCGCAGATGTACTAGGACCCAGCAAAGTTAAATGACCAGAAATGCAAAAAACTAATACAAAAAAAAACCTTGTACTACTCTGGAAGCAATCTTCCAAACCACTACAAAGGAGTTAGCTTTTTAGTAAACCAAAGAGTAAACAACCCGGTAATAAACTTTGTGCCAGACAAAAAAAAACTCTTACAAGTCATAGCTTACCCCACTAATATAAATCTCATCCAAGTAAATGTATCCACTTCAGACGACAATCCATAGAGATCTAACGGAATTAGAGAAAACAATAAAAAAGAATGAAGTTTTAATAATCATGGGAGATTTCAATCCTAAAGTCGGTCAAGGAAATGTCGATGACACTGTAGGAGATTTCGGACTAAGAACACAGAACGAAAGAGGCAACACACTAGTTCAGTTTTACCAAAAAGAAATCTTGACAATTGCAAACACTTGATTTAAGGTCACCCCAAGACGACTCTATACTTCGCAGTTCCCACAACATACTACAGACAAAATGTTGAGAAACCACATTGACTTTTTAATAATCAATAAGAAATATATAAATTGACTTCAAGGCATGCAAACAGACCCAAGCACAGGCATTGGGTCGAGCCATAACCCGTTAATCGGAAACCTTAAGATAAAACCGAAAACTCAAATATAAAACACAGTTGGAGTCATCTTAAAAATGCGATTATATTAGTCGAGAACGACGTTATTGGACCATAAACCAACGGAAAGAAGAATCAATAGGTGACCGAAGATAATTTGCCGTTAATGGAAGAAAAACAAACGTAAAAAAATAAAAACCAACCAGAATATAAATATAGCAAAAGAAAAATAGCTAAGAAGCAAATACATAAAAATAGAACGCCTAGAAGAAAAACACAAGCACTTTAATATTCACAAACTTGAGAAATAAATTACTGGGGGATTAAAATATCCAAACTTGATGAGAGATAACGATAACACTGTAATCACAAGCTTTAAAGATGACCGGAAGAATTATATGGAACAACACGATCCAAGAGTAATCGACCATCAATACAAAAGCGAAAAATCTCCAAAAATACTAACAGGTAGTAAAACACAGAAAAGTAGGCAAAGCACCCGGCCCAGATAATATTTATATAGAAGTTATAAAATGATATAATATAATAGTATCGACTATATGGTAAAATTTTTTAATGCTGTCTACGAGACTGATCGAATACCTAGAAGTTGGCTACAGTCTGCTGTTATCCCTATCCCAAAGAAAAATGCTAATAAATGTGACCAATACCGTACGACCAAATTGATGAGTCACCTTCTCAAGATATTCTTAAAAATAATACTACCTAGAATACACCGAAAATGTGAAGATCTGAGCTGTTGTCAATTCGGATTCTGACAGAGGTTTAATACTAGAGAGGTGCTTTTTAGCCTCATAATGCTACTCCAAAAATGTCGGGATTAGAGGAGAGACGTATATATGTGCTTTATCGACTATCAAACAACGTTCGACTGTGTCAACCATAGCCAAGTATATATATATATATATATATATATATATATATATATATATATATATATATATATATATATATATACAAAGGATCTTCACAGCTGACGCTGTCTTCCTTCACTAAACCGTTTCTTCCACTCCTTCTTGTCTTCCCAATCTCCGTCTGCTATCCCTCTTCTTTCCATGGCTTCGTCCACCTCATCTCTGAAAGATCTTCGGGGTCTTCCTCTCTTTCGTTTTCCTGGAGGACTCCACTCTGTTATTTTCTTTATCCATCGATTATTGTCCGTCCTTCTAACATGGCCGTACCATATTAATTTCTTTTCCTCGATGTAAGTTAGTGTGCCTTTTTCTACATTCATTCTCCTCTCTATTTTTGTATTTCTAATTCTGTCCAGTCGTGTCACCTGGCAGCATCTTCTCCAAAATTCTATTTCTGTGGCTTTTATTTTTTCCTCTATTTTTCTTATTAATTATCTAGTTTTCTGCCCCGTATGTCATAATACTTCTGATAATTGTGTTATATATTCTGTGTTTTGTATTTTTTGTAATGTGTGTGTTCCATAGAATGGGATGTAGTTGTCTGATACTTATTCTAGTTTGTCCTAACCTGTTCTTTATTTCTTCTTCTGTAGATGTATTTTTTGATATAGTAAAGCCGAGGTATTTGAACTTATTTTTCCCTCTTATTTCTACATTGTCGTCTATTTTTAAGTTTTTTATCTCTTCGTCTGTAATCGCTAAATATTCTGTCTTGTCGAAGTTTATTTCCATACCGGCCTTAGTGTACTCGTCTTTTAGTTTTCGTAGCATATAACTCAAGTCCTCTTCATCTTGGGCTATTATCACTTGATCATCTGCGTAGCTTAGTGTATAAAGATGTTCATTGCGCACTGGTATCCCCATTCCCTCACATTTCCTTTTCCAATTCTTTAAGGTATCTTCTAAGAATATCTTGAATAGGGTTGGAGATGTGCAGCATCCTTGTAGGAGCCCTTTTGTTGTCTTAAAGTAATTACTGATCGTCTGCCCCACTTTCACTGCCACTTGGTTGTTTCCATAAAGTTGCTGTATTGCCCTGATTAGACTTTTGTTGATCCCTATATTACTCATCGCTTCCCACAGTTTTTTTCTGGGAACCGAGCCGTACGCTTTTCTGAGGTCTATGAAGGCCAAGTGAATGTCCCTGTTTTTCGCTCTTTTCTTCGCTATAAGTTGTTGGATAGTATATATGTTGTCTATACAGGATTTTCCGGCTGTGAATCCTGTTTGGTCTTCTCCTATTTTTCCATGAATATTATCTTCTATATTGTTTTTTACTATTTTTGCATAAATTCTTCCCATTAGAGAGATCACACTAATGCCTCTATAGTTGTCACATATTCTGCGATTACCTTTTTTAAATATCGACGTTATATACGCTTTTGTCCATTCATTCGGTAGTACATCCCCATTTAGTGCTTTACGAAACATATGTTGCATCATGCGTAGTAATTTCGGGGTTCCATACTTTACCATTTCGGGTAATAAATTTCCTTAAAAATAAGGGCATAGGCAAAAACAATTTAAATATTATTAGAACGCTTTATAAACACCAGACGGTATTTGTTAGGATCGGAAACGACAACACTGAAAATACCCTTATTGAACGCGTTGTGCGATAGGGATGTGTATTATCGCTCCTGTTCTTTAACGTATACTCAGATGCTATTTTTGCCCGTGCCTTACAAGACTCAAATAACGGTATCAAAATAAACGGGCAAATTATCAACAGCCTACACTATACGGATGATACTGTTATAATTGCTGTCAGTTTGGAAGCGCTACAACAACTAATGAACAGAATATCGTCTGAAAGAGATCAACTATCATTGAAAATTAACATTGACAAGACAAAATTAGTGGTTGTAAGTAAAACACCGGTGACCCGACTAAATATTTTCTTATACGGAAAATCTATTGAACAATTCCCAAAGTTTAAGTACCTCAGCTGTTGGATAACTGAAGAAAATATTCCCCAATATGAGAAAACTACTAACCAACAAAAACCTTAACCTGAAATTAAGATACCGCTTCATTATTGTTATATGGAGCCGAAACTCTTACTGTCAATATGCTTAATAAACTATAAGCATTTGAAATGTGGGTCTTTAGAAGACTACTAAAGTAAAAAAACGGGGTACAAGTAGAAAGAGACGTTCGTGGCTCAAAAACATCAAGGACTGAACAAACCTAAACACCTACACACTATTCAGAGTCACATAAAAACGAGAAGATTTTGCTGTAATTGTTGGCAACATCCACTGATGAATATAGCACTTTTATAAAAAGAAGACTATATAAAAGGATTAAAAAAGTAACAAACCTGAACCAAATAATCCCACCCCACCAGTTTGAGAACGCTATTCTACTATACAAGGCCACCGAATTATTTTCCAAATTTTAAAGGGATTCAAAAAGAAACGTGAGTATAGCTGTATTTTTTGACATTAAACAAGTGTTCAATATGGTATGGCACACGGGCTTGCCAGGTTGTACCTAATATTAAAATATTATCTCATTGAGCGAACATTCTTGGTTAAATTACCACTTAATTAAGTCTGGAGTGCCTTGTTGTATCTGATATACACATCCGATATTTCGACTACAAAAAACACGGTCACTGACACGGTTGTAAGCATACTCTCAGTCAAATATATCGCAGAAGCTGCAGAAGGATCCTTTCATAATACTGTTAACAAATGTTTAATATTGTTTCAATAAGATTTGCAAGAAATTACAATTAAATTGAACTAATTGCAGTGATCTAAAATGGAACAGCAGTGAGAAGACAAAAGCGTATTTCGTCAAGTGATTTAAGATTTGCAATTTATATACATAAATAGGTAAACTAATATTTATTAAAAAAAGCAATGGCTAAACTCATTCTAGAACAGATCTTAAATCTGTAATGTAACAATAAAAAAATAATTTAATATTAAAATATGTCTTAGCAAATTTTAAATTGCCAAAGCAAATGCCGCACATAAAATTTTATTGCAAAAGGCAAAATTAATTTTTATCTAAATTATTGATAGTTAGTGTGACTTATAAAATAATCTCTCAAGGTCATTTCATTGAATACTTTAAAATTAAAATAACAGAAAGGATAATTGCTTTAGATTGGTAAGATATTTTATACGTGTAATAATAATTTGTCCTTTGTAGTAATGTGGATTTAAACAGGCTATTAAAAAATTCAAGTAAATTGTGATATAATTTTATTGCAGATAAAAACCACCATTAAACTTTAAAATCGAAAGTAGTAATACCAAATAAATTAATTTTTTCTCTACTTCGGAATGTGCTTCGACTCCGTTTAGCTTCGAAACCGACCCTCGAGCCGCGATCACCACCCCTTTAGGTAGCAGAGCAAATTGACCCATCCGGGAGAACACGAAAACGGGGCTTGTCTTTTTTTGTCTGGCCGATGTGGCGATGTCATTAATTTGATAAAGACGCGAACTTATTTGGTGGCAATGGTGACACAGACAAGCTAACGCATATTAATAACGTAAATATATCTGATGCAGCAAGTGTTGACTGGACATGTTATCTGACTTGTACGTATGAAGGTTCCATGCTTTATTAATGAGGCTTGTCTCTGTAAATTAACATATTATTATAATGGACCTACACTCCGTTTTTGCTGTCTCGATTCCGAATGAATGTATAATTTAGTAAACTAATTACTGCCTTTTTCGGGACAGGATCTCCGACGGAACGGGCCCAGGCGGAGAGTCACCAAATTTCATTAAATAAAGGAGGCCTTTAACCCGTCGCCGTGGTTCCCTGTACTGAAGCCACAACGAGCAGTTACAGGGAGCATTCAGGCATTCAAGCGCTCGTGGTGCGCGCGACACAAAAGCTCAGCGTGAACCCTGTAAACGTCAGTAAACATTATGCGTTTATGAGAATCTTCTGAATTTAAACAAATAACATGAAGGCCCGCAAGCAGCAGGACATGCTTAAACCGTTTAGAGCGTTCTGGCAAAGCCAAAGAAAACAAGCTCTGACGCAGGTATCTCCTGCCCATGACAAGGTGAAATGCAAAGTATTTGGGTTAGTGGGGGACTTCACGTTTTATCTTTTAATTTGCATTTATAAATGCCCCGTTGTTTTGCTCGCGTTCGATTTGACTGCAAAAACGCGCGACATAATTATTCAAGTCCACAAGCTGGCCTTTGCGCCGCGCGAGCAGCGAAAACTCGCGTTTTGCGCTATTATGCGCGCACTCGGCACTCCAGCTGTACTAACGAGCGGACGAACCCACGAAAGTTACATAAGCCTTCTGCTTCATCGAACCCCAGGTATAAATGGGATGGAACGTAGAGACATGTAGCACAGTTATCACAACTTGTGTCTGAAATGACAGTGGTGTCATGTCTCAAACATGCCAACCGACGACTGTCTGGAACCGCTCCCGAGGGTATCCGGCCTGCTTTGGATATAACTGGCTTTATATTTGGTGGCATTATTTTTGTCGCACAATGAGCCTCATTGATAAATGAGTTTCGTTGTGGTTATTATAATTTTATTGATTACTGTTAAATTAGTCTTGATGCAAAAAATAACCACGTGGTATATTTTAATATTCCTTTCTAAATTATCACAAAACATGACATCTATAAATGCATACTTATCATAGTAAAATGCATTATAAAATTATATGGAGTAATAATGTCTATGATTAATTTATGCCGTAATTAATGTTAAAAATCTAAACAAATATTTTTAATTATTTTCAGAGACATCAATGTAGGTAGTGACACCAAAGGTGGCCTAACTATTTAGCTTTTAAATTTAACGAAGCTCAAATTGTGCGCAAGAACTGACTTAATTAATTACTTAAGTTAACACTTCTTTTCAATTGTTATTTTTTGAAGTAATGTTGCACAATAATATTGTAAACTAACGAAACAATATTTTAAAAAGTGCAGTAATAAATTAAAGCTAAATAAAATATTTAAGTTTGGAGAAGTGTGAAATTAATAAAATACATTTTCCTCGAGTCAATAAAATAAACAACTGGAATCTATGGAGTTTTGAAAAATAATTCTTTAATCTAAATATTCATATGAAATGTATAAACACATAGAAAAAAACACAAGAAGTGAATGTTTAGATATAACTTACAAAATATGAAATATTTATATTACAGCATCACGAGCGCATTTTCGTTCCAACTTTCTTTGCGAGGTTTCGCCAAGTAGAGGTAGGATTACAGCATTGGTCTTCACAATTCATAATATTAGATTTGTAGCATAGGAAACCCTGGGGTCTATAGAGAGCGCGGGGGTTGTTTATATACTACGGCTCATCAATTAACATACGTAAAACTTTTGATTGTTAACGCTATAATATCCACATTTGACAAGTTGGAGCATCTCTATAGCTCTATTCCGCACGTCCAAATGTGTCTAAGAACAGTTAAAGAAAGAGCTTGTTTTCTAGTGGTAAGCCTAAAGATCTGCCAAGTAACCAATACGTTTTTATTTGTTCTTATATCTAATTCTTTCCGCTTTTTAATATGTGCGACTTCCAGGTAATTTTTTTGTCCAGGTGCATTCCGTATATTGTGGTATTCCAATGTTATTTACTATCACCGGTGGGTAGCCTTAACTCTCAAAGGTAAATGTTGCGTGGGCAGACTTGTTTTCGTTAATCTTAAGTTGGCATTTGTTTGTACAATTCCAGATAGTATTTAAACTCTCCTGTGAGGTTGCGGTTGTTTGATTTTTGTTACAAGCAAGAATAACAGTATCGTCGTCAAAGGTTCTTGTTAGTGTTAAGAGTGACCGTGGAAAATTTGCAATGTAGAGAAGATGAAGGAGTACACTACCTCATGGAACACAGCACTTAACTTCCTTATAGGAGGAGGTTGCATTGGCTGATTTATTTAACTTAAAAAGTTCAGTGAGTCGGATAAGACTTGACTAATAAATAGTACTGCTATACAAACTCAAATTTTATATAATAGCCCCGAATACCACATTTGACGAGCGTCTTTTCCTTCCAAAGCCGTATAATACTATCAGTAATAGGACAGCATTCTTGTATTGTGGCAAGGTTCTGTCGAAAGCCAAACTAGTGATCTGGGAGTAGTCTATCCTTTACTCTTGCGTTTAAGCTGTCTCGCGACACGATTATACTCCCTTCCATCATCGATGTGGCGTGTACGCTGCCATTTCGCTCGTGCCCTGCTTTTCTCGGTAACTAACTTTTTTATTCGTAGTGGAACATCAATGGTATGGTTTGTGGTAGTCATAGTGAAAAAAATTATGAGATCTAAGTGTGTTTTCAGTTTTACTTTCGTTTCCATATCTTGTTCTAGAAACTATATAATGAATTCCCAGTTAGTATTTTTGGTATAAAGTATTGGCCGGACTTCTTTTATAATGATGCTTGCACTTACTGTAAGAGGTGAGTAGTCGGATGACAGATTGTAGTTGGGTTATATAATTATTGGAAACTCTATTCGAAATAAAAAAGTTGAGTTGGTTAGGAATTTTATTTAAACCCATCGGCCGGTGGAAATAAAGGGTACAGTTTTTTTTCAGTGACTCTATTGTACAACATTCTTCCTCTTGGTGTTGTAAGCTGTGATTTCCAATGCGTATGCTTAGCATTGTAATCGCCATCCGCAAGAAAACGAGGAGTAAAAAAATCTGTCACATTTGCTTTCGTGAGCTAGTGACGGAGTAGATGATAAATAACAAATATAATTAATGTTAGTTTATTTACATGTAATGTTGTAACCAGAAGATAGTTATATTTATAATTATAATAATGGTGAACGATAGAGTTTCTTATAATTGTTGCTGTGCCGCTATGAGTGGTCACACCGGGATACTGCGTATGATAAATGTCGTTATGTATGTAAAATTTTGAGGTATGTTCTCGTAGTAGAGTCAACCTCAGGTACTAGAAGCATATTGATCTTATTTACATGAAGAAATACTGTAACTTAAAGTCCTTGACGTTCCATAACGCCGTCCTTATAAAGGCCATTACAAAGCAATTCTGTTGATAACGGTGATAAACAGATTAAGTACAGCTCTTGTTTTACAACTACTTTGAATGGTATAAAGTATTTAAAGTATTTCCGCGATGAGTTCTAATTATCGATATTGTAATCTTGAGGAACAGAAAATAATCAAAAAACTGTGGGAAATTCACCAGATCATGTAAAATTATGCAACAGATAAAGAAATAATAGCAGATAAAGGCTCCATTTCAGTACTGTACCCTACATTAAACATCTCAGGCGAAGTTTATTGAACACCATAATTGAAAGAGACTTTCAGAATATCACAGATTACGTTATTTTTATTTTTTACTTTCTATTAGAAAATATTTAATACAAATAAATTTGGGATTATCCTTTATTTTAACCATGCCAAATAACTAATAACCTTCTTTGAAACCACCTATATTGTATTTTCTTTTGCCGATTTTCTATTCATCAACTTGAACGATAATTCCTAGGTGGTATTAAAGATGGAAGTACAAGTGTGCATATAGAATAGATTAGGTTAGGATAAGTACCCTTTTCCAAATTTTGAGCTAAAGTGCAGGAAAATGAGTCAATTCTTTTAAGAACATTTTGTTCATTAAATAGAAGAGAGTTTATGTCTTTCAAGATCTCAAGTACAGCAACCACCTTTGAAGTAACAAAGAACAGGAGATCCAAGAGATTAAAGCCTCTTAAATTAAGAACTGTGGGGCTGACTGTGTGTTAGTTCGCTTAGTTTCTTCAGTTAAGACTGCGTGAGATTTATTTAATCTACATGAAATGGATTATAGGATTACCATCATTCAAACATACAATAGACTTTAGTATTTATATTACCAATGTAGTGGACACCTTCGAACGACGATCGATTTTCGATCATTCTTGAATCAACGCAGTCAATTACAAACCTGTGCGCGAGAGGAGCAATTATACTATACAATTCTTTTATCAAATATACGTTTCAGTATTTTATTTTATTGAAGTAGAATTTTGTAATAATGCGTTAATATTCTATAACATTTTTATGACTGTCACTCAAAAGCTGCTACGCTTGCGTTATGCCATCGTCCATTATATACTGTTTGAAAGGAAATTTTATCGTGTGGTAGTGTTAACTTAAACTTTTCAAACCTCAACTGAAAAATAGCATCAGGGATAATCTTCGCCGTTTTTGTACTTAGCACAACATGGGTACGAACGTCCATGCTGCGTCGCTATGAATCAACTTGCTATCGAGCAAATTATCACTTAAAGACGACTACTTCTTGTGCCTTATTATATACTTTTTTTCCTTTATTTTTCTACATTTTGGGTTTTCAATTATTAGCTCACTAACACAACTACTTTGCAATCTTGTCTTTTTATTGGACTGAAGGTTACTACAGTGGGTACCGATCTTATTTCGTTTAACGAAACTAAACCCTTAACGGGGGCCCTTTACTTTTCAATCGATTAGTGCTTCCCTACTTTCTTTTAACCCTTGAGAAAGAAGCCTTGCTCGATGAAAATATCGTTAAGTAGTTTCTTGACGTCTTGAGTCTACCCACAGCATTAGATATCGTCGCCGCTCTCAAGTTCGTGTTCTCTACATTAATTTACGCAACCACTTTTCTGTCATAAAAATATAGAGAAACCGTTTTACTTCTTGGACATAAATTTTAAATAGTTTCACAAAAACCATATTCAACTGTAGTATCCAATACATGTTGTAAAATTGAAGGCGAATTAAACAGTTTCAATCAGATTCATGCTACAGGCTTGACATTTATGACAAAATGTGTCACCCATTTATAAAATAAATTGGTGCGGTTCCAACCAGATTAATTGATTCCTGAGATTGCACGCAAAAGAACTCTTTCCATTCGCTTTAAAACTCGATGTTTCCATGGAAAAATGATCATAAGCAACGTATAATCCAGCGATTAACATACAGGACACAATAGTTTTTTTCTGTCTTACAGTGTAATAATTTTTGGGTATTTATACTAGACTTATGTGAGCCGGATCCCGGCGAATATTTGCGGGGCTTCTGTTAATCTGTTTTGGTTTTGAAATCTTTAAAAAATCTTACAGCACTTTCCGCATTAAATGCCACAACGCTTGCTTTTAATAGAGACTGAAAAGTCAACAACTAAATGTAACGCCATAAAAGTGGTTTTAACCACTTCCGCCCAGCTAACTACTTCTATTAAAAATAAATAGGTCGGGAGGTTTTAAAATGGAAGTTAGTTTGCTATCCTCATTGTCCACTTTTGTAGGCTTTTGTTCTTCTAAATATGACTGTATAAATGGTTTTCTTCGTATCATCTTGAGTTGAAAGTTGTCTTTGCATTTAAAGTTATCTCTAGATGCATCACACATTTTGGAGGTCTTCAGAATACCACTATTTTTATTCTGTACAGCCTTCGATGTAGCGCCTAAGCTCAACGTGCCCTATTTTTTTTCTTTTTTTTTGTCATTGAAAAGGCAACATACTTAGTTAACGCTCGTTAATAAAACGCTCTCTAACTTGGAATAATGCACACTGTTATTCGTTTTTAATATTTTCCAAATATTTGTGTCGTTCGTAGATCTACCAATACTTTTTTATAACATTAATAGTACCATAGCTCTTGTTAAAAACTCGACAAGACCACTAAAATATAGGTTATAATTTAATTACAAACGCAATAAAGCATAAGTTAATGCCATACATTATCCTTTTTATCGAATTTAAAATTTTTAAATATTTGGCAATAAACACTTAAAAACATGTAATAATTTTCCATTGAATTTTGGCATATATAATACACTAGTTTAGTAATTACAAATTAATTTAGTTTTATTAAAATATTTATCCGTAAATATTAAGCAGCAATATCTTCGTGGTTAACAATAAGTTATTTATTTACCTAGAACTGTTTTGGGAAAAACTTAGGATATTATATTTTAAACAAATACATTTAAATGGAACAATATTGGAAAATTTTAGAAACGCAAAAGAATTCAAACAATATAAAGGGTACATCGCTATGGTAATTCTTGTGTCCAAAAATTTCAATCAAATAGTCAACGTTACTTCTTGGATGACCACATAAATTTTTAGAAACTCAAGACTTTGGTCTTATAAATTACACAAAGCATAAATGCGTCTCGCGGATATAAGCGTAATCTCACGTTAATAAATACAGTAATATCTCTTTAGTGTTAACAATTTCTAAATTACTAAAACGTGCAAATTAAGGAGGTATAATTGTATTGACTTTATTTAGCTAGATATATATTCAGTTTTAGACGTATTAACAACAACGATTCTATCGCTAACTGTGGGTATGAGTCTGATACTTTTTAAATTAAATTTTATTTTAGAAAAAATCTTAAATGTACAATTTTTGGAAACTGAACATTCCAATTTCAGTCAATTTAAAAACAATTTATCAAATATCTTTAAATTCTGCAACTTTTCTCTTAACCGCATTTAATTTTCGACAAGATTTTTTCTCAATTTTATATACTGAGTTGCTTTCTTTCTTGAAGTAGTTTTTGATTCATTAACACCCTGATTTCTAAAAAATTTGGGAGGTTCACTCTACCACAAAATAATGGCACCAAGCCAAATCAAGTGAAAAT
This sequence comes from Sinelater perroti, assembly GCA_036346155.1. NCBI lineage: Eukaryota > Metazoa > Arthropoda > Insecta > Coleoptera > Elateridae > Sinelater > Sinelater perroti. The sequence continues at coordinate 5,037,620 of JARFIY010000195.1, forward strand.
AATACCTAGCCTTTGTGTTTTCAGATAATTTTGAGCATAAATGTACATTTCTGATTATATACAAATTTCTCTCCTACTTTCTATCTTCTGCCATGGTCTTTGTTTCTGTTCACGTTTTTCCTTTCCCATGGAACTTTTATTATATTATCCAAGATTGTCCAAGTCTCCCATTATTTTTAATTTTTGTATTGTTCTCTAATTTGTCTTACTTTCCTGGTCTATTTTATTCTATATAAATGTCTCTGCCAACTCATTTATATATTTTTTAAGAATTTCAATGTAAATTATATTTCTACATGCCTTCTCATTTCTTATTTCTTTTTTCAGTCTAACTCTTTTCTCGGGTTTTCTACGGACATTTTTGTTGTCGCTTAGCACCTAGAATTCACATCCATAAATTAGTGTTGATGAGTAAACTACTTTAAATGCTTCTATTCTGTTTCTTTAGGAAATTCTATTTTATTATTTATTTCTATTCTATTATTTATTTTTAATTTTTAAGTTTCTTTGATGTTTATTGGAACCTTTTTATCTGTTTTATTTTTGTTTCTTAAATAGTTTGAGCAAGCCTTTCTTGGTTGTCACTTATCATCACTTTATTTTTATTTTATTTTCCATTTCTTCTAGTACCCTTTGTTTTTAATATGTTTCTATCTTCTACTATAATTACTACGTTATAGTCAAAAGCTTTCTGTGAGATTTATATTTTTTATAAATTTTTATAAGTCCTTTTGTTTAATTTCGGTACATTATTTTAATTAATTTATCTCTATACAATACAAATAAAAGTGAACTCAAACCTTCTCCCTGCTAAACATCTAGCGAAATTTCAAGTAGTTAATAACAAATTTTATGTACTTCAGTCATAAGCATCTTATCTTGATTATCTAAGTCAAAGTCGAGTTGACACAGATTTCAGACATTTATGTGCGAGACGCTGAGCCCGACAACCAATCTCCTTCATCTAATGCAGACGGTCGATCGCAATGTGATTGATCTTCAAAGTTAACGATAGCAGTCGGACCGTTTGTATTATTTTGAAACAGTCATATGGTTCACACTTCCTTAGGCCCTCAACATCGAAAATTTCTTTTACAACATCTTAATTGATAGTTTCCTTTTCCATTAGTAGCAAATCAAAATTCTAAGTTTACTTTTGTCAACTGTCATCTGGAATCTGAAAATAAAGATAATTACTGCACCATAATCATAAATAATAAAAAAGAACATTGAAATCAAATGTTTCGCAAGTATGGAGAACTTTTTTTACCACCTGGTGTTTTATCTCACTTTTGATGCAAGACAAAAATGACTTTTGTTGGTCGAAAGGGCATGGAAATGAGATTTTATATGTTTGTTAATATTTCTTAATGATTTGGCTTAGAAATTTGTTAAAATATTCCATTTGTAGTAAATCTGAGGTTACGAGTTGTTTTTGTTGGATTCTGCAACTGAACGGGTTTAAAAAGGATGGTTGTGCAGTTGGGCATTCTAGTAGCAGTTATCACGAATATAATTCCTACAGACAGTACGATGAAAATTATTGTTTAGAGAATTTTTTATTATAGGGGTGTTTAAAAAGGAGAAGAAATTGGCCCGTTCTATTTCCATAATAAATGTTGATGTGGATTTACATTAGATAAAAAATAAATTCCTGAAGGCAGTAGTGTTATCGGCATATTTTATTTAAATTTCGAAATCGACCACAAAAAGGTTTGCTGTGAAATAGAAATCCCATTGAATTATATAGGTAATGGTTAATCAAGAAAAAGGTATCGTTTATAAATAATAAGTTTGTTTCAATAAATACAAAGTTGATAATTATATTTTCTCTACGCGCAAGAAATATTTTAAACAATTCTCTTGCATTGTAACAAGCTAAAAGATTTTGGCAATGTACTTCGCTAGGTTGTATGTTAGAAAACCCAATGTCCTGATATAAATAAATGTTTCAATGCAAATTTTTAAAGAGACAGTATTATTTTTGAATTTTTAAAAGGACCTTTATATAGTATCAGATGATATATTTCAATTAATAATGAGAGTTTTGATTTTTCTATCAAGGTAAGTGATGGGATTATTAGATATATTTGATTAAGTTTAAAACATTTTTTATTTTGCTTTTACCCTTGATATGGATAAAATAATAATATTATTACTTTATTTTAAAATGTGCTCGGCATCAGGGAAGGTAGAAATAACAGATTTTAGTTGAAATATGATGTCTTTATTAGCTATATGTTTTGGGGTATTAGCAAAATTAAGATATAGACAAGAGTCTGAATAGCCAGTTTACTTAAAAGATTTGGGAAGAATGTATATGTTGGTACTGGTTTAGTATTGATAGAATTCAATAAACTTACATTTTTTATTATTCCTTTTTTCTGATATCGTATATTACGCTTTATCACTTCTTACCTTTAAAAAAATCCAAATGATAGGACGAACATTAGAGAAGCTTAGATTATAAGAATGTTATATAACACCGAATTGATTTTGTTAAGATACTTTCAAGTAAATGAAGACAATTTTTAAACAAACTCCACGAGGAACGTCAAAATACTTTCTTCGGCCCAGTGCATCTTCCCCCAAGCTTCTACTTCTAAAGCAATAAATATTGAAGCAGAGCACCCAAGAAATTATCCAAAATTTTATGGCTTTTCTTCGGCAGTAGACAAGTGTATTCACAATTAAATTTATATATATTACATTATAATTGATAAACATTATAACGCAAAATCAAGGATTTATTATCTCATCGATCGAAAACCAGACGTTTTTCATTCAATTATAACATATAATGAAATATATTCGGACGACACATAATCCCATCATCTCTAATCATTGGATGATTCGTCTCCACAACCGCCGAAAATGCAACTAATGCATAAAAGATGTGTAAAGTAATTAATTACATTAATAGAGAAACTCTAATAAAATGAACAAAACAAATCCATTTCTAATTTGATTACAAACAAAAAATTTGTAAGCGGCAGTCCACTACTTGGTATTTCACAATAAGTAATTAAAATAATTTGAAAGTAATTTTAAAAAAGCAGAACATTAGAACACTTTCAGGAACTACGCATGTATTCATCCGTAATTACCTTTTTAATTTGGTAGATTGCATTCGTTATGAATAATAACTTGGGTTTGTTAAACAAATTATACCACCCGAGGAGATTGCATGACAGCGCAGTCACTGCTGCCTTTTTAGCCTAGATGATTACGTTGGCGGAGGCTTTTTTACTTTAAAACCATTTTTTATTCTTTATGATATATATTTTTATTTTGAAAAATATTAGTATCCCAATTTTGATACAACAACTTCAATAAAATTATTAAAATACTCGCAGTAGACAAAAAAAATTGAAATTTAAGATAAGAAAAATGTGGTCCATTTATTTAATTAAAATGTGGTCCATTTATTATAACTTTTAAAATATATTTAAAAATAACCTTTAGACACTACATTTCAAATAATTAACTTAGTAACTGACTAAAAGTTTCTATTAGCTTAATCCGTTATATACCACCGTTTTATACAGACTTGTATTTGAGCTCATCTGATAACTCAAAGAAATGCGAAAAATAAAAATCTTCCTTCTACTCTCACAAAAAGACATTTTTTTAAAAAAAACTTAAGAGAAATCACTACGAAAACAACTGTTGAACCAAATTAATTACAATTTTATAGAAATAATAGGCGTTACATTTTTTATCTAGCAAATTAGCTCAAACTAAAATATAATTACTTACACTTTTACTTTTAAAAGAGATAAACAATTCTAAATTTTGAGTATTTGGTAAAATTAACTCAACGATTTTCTAATTCAATTTTTTTTTGAATTTATCATGGAAACCTTCCATGAAAACAAATAATTAAGTATTATTGTAAACAATAATTATTAAATTTATTATTATGAGTATAGTTTCTAAAAATAGAACATTATGTTTCGACAAAGGTAAATATCTGAAGCAAATTCATATTTCTCTAATTTATACTCAAAAAGCGATAGTAAAGCTGCACAGTAGAAAACATTTTTTTCAGGGCAAAATGCTTCTTCAGCAACAATTTTAACAATTCCTATTCTGTTTTATATAGTTTTGGACTAGAAAAAAATAAAGATGAATGGATAGAATATACTACAATTTCACATAAGGTATCATTATTGTATTCAAATCAAAAAAAGTTCTTGAAAGGCGATACAAAATTACTACATTTAAACAACCATTTGACTAACTCGTTTGGTTCTAGAAGATCAACAGAGATCACTAGAAAGACTTTTAGAAATAAATAAAAATTACAATCTGTACTAGCTCACATTAAACACGAATTACATTGTACTCTCTTGTTTTACGCCCTTTGTGTTCTAAATATAAATAGGTGCAATGCGTGTACAATTTGATATTTGCAGGACTGCTTCTCTAAATATATTTTTAAAGAGTGATCTAGGATGTATATTTTATAAAAATACTTTTTGTTTTTTTTTTTGTTTTCATTTTCTATTATATTTCCATCAATTCTTTGTCCTTCAATTCTGTTATTCAATTAATTTCGATTTACCTAATTAACTTTTATTCTCTTATTTTTTGTGTTGGTGAGACGTAACATAAGATTTATAACTGCAGAAACTAAAGTTTCAAATCTGATATTATTAGAAATGGTAACAGCCTTACTACTATTGAGTGTAAACGTTAAGAGACAAGGGAAGCAACGGTGATCCAAGAAAAATTTTACTCATTAATTTTAAAGAAATGAACAAATAATAAATAAATAATATTAGGTCAACCTACTGCATACATTGCGCGACGTCATGAAGGAAATAAAGCAGCTCAGTCGAACTGTCTGCCTTTTTCACAATATTGACTATGGCTTTGATTAACACTCTTACTCCTACAGCGCAAACCTGGGTCGCAGTGACTATTAGGAGTTTTTAAAACTAGAAAAATATTTTTGAGGGATAAACAACGACGAAGAGATGTAGGAGACTGTTTTGGAACATTTGCAAATAAAAGTATTTTTCCAAGGGTATTAAAATGTTAATTTTGAGCTTGAAATACATAAAGACTATATTTAGAAATAGCTCTAGTATTTTATTCTTATTACTTCTAGAACGTAATCGGGCCGAAATCTTGGGGCCTACCCCGTAAATTACTGTTCTATTCTTCGTTTTCATCAAAGTAGAGTAACGTTTAGCAATCTGTTTTAAAATTTTAAAAGTGTCTAAAAAATTATATATGTTAAGACCTTATAGTATTATTTATTATTAGATACTGTTATACTCTTAGGAGTTATAGGTTGAAATTTAATCATTTAGTTGTTCTTCATCTGTTGCTGTCTGTTCCAACTCAAGGATTGTCTTCTTAGCATTAATGTCACTCGCTAGCATATTCTACATGTGTTTCCAAAACGCCTTCGTTTTCGTTTGATTTCGAATTCAATTTTAATACGTTCTTGCAAAATTAATGCCTAATCTTAGCGTAAGTCCAAATCGTTCATAATCCTTCTTTTTTGTTTCCTTATCCTTATAATAGTTTCTAGCCATCACTCCTTTAGTATCCCTCTTAAAATCCTATTTATGTAATTTGCATTTTTGTTATATTGCTCCCATAACCCACCACGTTTTAAACCCAGAAAAACTGGCTTTATCTTTGTATAAAAATAAGTGTAGATTATTTTGAATATTTAAGTTATTTTTGTTCACTTACTGGCACAGCAGCCTCAACAGCTTATAGTACGTACTAACATGCACTTAAACTAAGACGTCACATACACCCATGAGTTTCCAGCGAGACTCGAACACGCCTGCGCCGGCTCGCGGACAGCAGAATAATGTGTCCGTATGAGCCAAAGCGTCAGCTCAATAATATTTAAGATACTTATATTCCATACAGCACTCAGTTTTACGTACGCACTTCTTAGTTTCAATCTTTCAATCTCTCATCTGTAACTGATATCACACTCCATAAATATTCAATTCATGCTGCTTTTATTTATCTTATTTTTTATTTATCCACTATTTAATTTTTTGGGATATTCTAACTGCCGCTGTGACAAGACAAATATCACCAGCAAAATCCAAATCGTAATGTTTCTGTCGTATTCCATCTTGGAATTTTGTTATAGATCTTTGCAATACTTCATTCATGATTTATATAAACAACAATGGCGAGACGGTGTTTTGTCTCATACCCTACATTATATGACAGTACTATATTATGTTCCTCTCTAGGTTTATAGCTTATCTTAAATAGTAGCCTCCTATGTTGTAGTGTATTCCTGAGGCCATTTTCGAAAAAATAACTCTACTATCTATTATTTTTAGGCGGAATTAGATTTGAAATTGCCATTTTAGCATATTTTCGAGGTATTCTTTTGAGTTATTAAGAGAAATAATGATATTACCACTTTTGCAAAAGATAATCAGGTAATATAATAGCAAAAGCGGACAAGGTGTATCAACGCGCCTTTTGCTTAATTAAATGGTGCCACATTAAAAGCGTAAGTTAAATAATCTATTACTAGCATTATTTTTAAACATTCTCAAAACATAATATTAAATGTTGAATGCCAAAACGCATTAATATTCCTAATTCCGTCTAAAGATCACCTCTTGGTTCGGTTAGTAGCTTCTTATACTTGATGCCAAGAATTCTGTTTCCATTTCTAATGCTGCTTTGACTTCTTTCAATATAGAAACTGTTAAGCAGTTTTTCAAGGTTTTAAAACTGAAGCTGGATAAGGTAATCTCAGCAGAACCTTTAACTTTGACAAGAATGGGTTTACGTGTATGACATAAAAATAATCTAGTGAAGGACAAGAAAGCTGTTCTTAAACTTTTATTTAAAGAGAGAGAAAATTTGAACAACATTGTAATCTGCATGTCAGCCGCCGGTAATACGTCTCTTCCACGATCGCCTATCCAGAACTATTGGAGAGAGCTCCACACAAATTATTCTATAAATGGATTACGCATTTTGTCAGACATCTCAAGTCTACGGTCAAAGATCCTGTGGTGTTTATTTTAAACAAACATTACCCTGTAATCAAATACGCTTTACTTTGGATTTTTAGATCTCCCTTTTGTATAGCCATTTAAAACCTTTTGCTCACAAAAATGGAACAGTGCCTTACTCCAAATTAGGTAGTTGTCAAATATTTACGCAAAGCATACCTAAAATCGGCAACGATATTTAATGCCATAAATCCAAGAGTTTACAACAGCAGAAATCTATTCTTACAACGATAACAGACAACTAAAGAGCAAAGTAGTCCCATTAAAGTTTTAGTTTTGTCACTCAAAATCTGACCACTATCTACGGTTCAAAAAAATGAAAGGCGACAAAACATCTATATTAATAAGCTTAGAGGCAGAAACTTTAAGAAATCTATAAAACCAAAGAGACGCAATCTAGCAAATCGGGTCTATCTGTTTCAAATAGTGAAGAAACCAAAAGAAAAACGAAGAGAACTTTAAATAGCGGTCCATCCGATGGCGACTTCGAGCTGATTTATAGCGACGCAATTGTTGATTTGTTTTCAAGCGAAACCATTAATATTAAATGCACGTTTTATTCCGGAAAATACCCAAGTAACAAAAAACGGCAAAGACTGGCTTTGATATATACATATTATTATTCATATTTCGGCTGAAGTTATGACTACATTCTATTGAATATGCGATGCAACTAACATAGAATATCACAAGCAATACATTTGTACATTTGGTCTAGATGTTTAGACGCGAAAGTTATTTATTTCAATCTCAATCGACTTCAGTTGTACATGTTCTTGACTTGAGAAAATTTTATTTTTGTTACCCCCTCTAAAAACCAAAATATTCAAATTAATTTGATTTAATTTATTATTTTGATAATTTACAATCCTCCTGGACACTAATAATCAAAATATGCAGAAGACTTTTAACTTATTCAATTAAACAAATTAGTTTTTTGTGTACTAGGTTTCCTTTTGGTCGCGAGAAAACTCTACTGCTCCTAATTTCATCTAATATACCGTACGAGGTTTCACCCAAAAATTAAATTCGGATCCACTTCATCAAAGTGCTAATTTTTATTTTGTGGTAGAACTTAGCTAAATTTATTGTCCTACTTCTTGCGGCCATTTTCTTTGCATTTTCGATTTTCTGTTTACGCTTCGAAAACATAGCTACTCTATGTTTGCACTGTAATAAAAGACTAACAATAAGAATATATTTTGAAGATTCTTTTGGACGATTCACTGAAACGTTAATAGTCTAATATTTATTTTTTCGAAAAATTCAAATAGCTTTAGCTCTTTCGTCAAGACCTGATTAATTAGAGAATCTTATAACTTTGGTGCTATAATTATTTTATATAGTCTTGCAAATGTTAAAATGTATGAATATTTATTTTTTTTATGACCAAATTAATTAAATGTAGTTTTGATACTTTAACACTGCATTTTCTCTCTAAATTCACACAAAATTGACGTCATTCATAAATACTTTTAGTGTAACACCATATATACCGCAACCCTACATCTAACTAATATTCAAATCCAAGGTAATTGAACTTGAATTATTCATACGTTTCGTTAACAGTTTATACTCGCCAATTCACATTGCATTATCTCTTTCGACGAATTTCAGAAATGCCAGATAAGCTAAAAAGCAAAGTTGCGGAGCCTCGCATGCAATTTTGCTGCCTTCAAAGGCGACTTTAAATTAGGGGATAAATCGGCGTTTAATCCCGCAAGCCCCCGCAACGAGCAGTGCGCGGCGTCACCAGCAGCGCGGCCGCATTATGCATTTGAATAGGAAGATAACTATCGAAGCCACAGGCCATTAGCAACGCCACATGCGAACAGCACAAGGCGAGCTGTCATGTCACACACGGTAGCCTGACACTTGTAGCATTCACAAAATTGAAACGTTACAGCACAATGATGGCTGGATGCAGACCAATCCGTTGTGCAGCATCACAAAATCTCGGCGATCCGGCGCGCCATTGGCGGAGGCGCCGCTGCGCGCAGGACACGTGGCTGCGGACACGCCTCCGGCCACACAGCGCGTAGCTTTGTGTGAGGGTACAGGACACACCACGGTAGTCGGCTGGCGTGAGAGTATACGAGTTGTCCGTCGTGGGTGCCCGCCGAACGGTCAGTTTCGTCCTGCGGCCCATAATGTAACTGGAAGCGCCGACGCTTGCAACGAGTCAGTTCGAGGAACGGTGTCGTGGCCATGATGATGATGGACATTGGGATGTACGGACACGGCCATCACAACCAGCACGGCGCCGCGTACAATCCGTCGGAAGCGAATTTCTATGGCTACGCTAGCGAAGCGTACCCCCAAAGCCACGGCGGCGACCACCAATTGTCGGTGTCGCACTATGCGACGACGTCGACCTACAACTACGAAGAGCCTTCCTACATTTGCGGCACCTCAGCTTCCGCAGACGCGCCGCCCTCTCCGCAAGATCTGAATTACTACCAGCCCCATCACCAATCTCTCCCACAAGAAACCCAAATCATTAACACGGAGTCGGGGCTCAGTTACACCAATTTAGACTACGCGAATTCCAGCAGCTGCGCTAACGCTCCGTACCCGAGCGCAAATCAGCAGAGCTTGTACCCGTCGTCGGAGGTCTACCAAAGAACGCAGTCCGATGTCATGGTGAGGCATCACGACAGCATCGCGGACAGCCACCAGCCTCAACACTTCTACCACGACACCAAGTACCACCCCCTCCACCTAGACGGAGACAATTACTCGCACCCGCATCTAGTGCTCCAGAACAGTAGCTGTGCCGAATACCAGCACCATCTTAGGTACAAGGAAGAAGGGGTGCCGAGCCCGGAGTCGGACCACGGCCATCACCATCGCCCCATACATTCCATGCAGCACCTAGCGACGGTGCCCCAGCACACTCCCACCATCCCCACGTACAAGTGGATGCAAGTTAAAAGAAATGTTCCTAAACCCCAAGGTGAGTTCCATGATGTACCTTCAACCACCTTTTCTACTACCATATAGCCAACAGCCATGATTGCATTTAATATTAATTATTAAACCAATTATTACATGCTATCGAGTTTCTAAATGTTGATCTGTCATTGACAATTTATATAATAATTAAAAATTGATTCTACACTAGAATATTTGTATTGTAGTAAGTAAACACACCTTTTAATGATTTTGACGTTGTGCAACAATCCGTGCCTAATATGAAATGATTTGCAAGTCACGGACGAAAAATACAACGTGCATCTAAACAACCTATTTAAAAGATCTACATTTTTACAGTACAAGGCCAAATAAGGTTGCACATGATTTAAGTTTGATATAATTTTTGATAGCAAATAAAAAATATGTAATCAATTCGCCTAGTGGCATAACGATGATGCAAAATATACCACAAAAGAATTTGAAAGTTTTAAATAATATTTTTTTTATATTCTTATCTTACACTGGTGATAATTTTGTTGATTTTTCTTTAACTTAAATTAAATATATATGTAATCTCTATTACTATCTTTGTTTTTTATTGCTACAACTAGGTGTTTAAATAACTGATTCAGAACTATTTTTTATAATTTAATAAGGGTCTAATTTAAAAATTATTCTGCATTTATCCAACTTATTATTTGCCGTTTGAATTAATTTTTTATTTTAATTTTCTATTTTTATCTTTACTTGTAACTGTGTCTTAGTCCTTAAGGAGTTCTTTTTTTAATTCTAACTTATAATATGGGTCGAAACCAATTTCTGACATTTTGTAACTAAAAAAATATATGGACGCACAAACTTGATCAAACAATTAATTTTGTGGTAAGTTAAACAATTATATCAATTAAATGGCTCGCACTCTACCCCTCACTAAAAAGAGCTTTTGTTACCAAGTATGTTATTGGTACACTGATAACTTTAAATGGTTTAAAATATTGAGTTATCCTGTTTGAATCTGATCTATCAAGTAACATTATCTGCTCATATATCTGCCAATAAAGAAATTTAGAAAGTATTAGATCTACCTCAAATAGCCATAGATTTTTCTAGAGATATGTCATACCATCATCTTGGTTATAATAGCAAGAAGTTTCAAGCTTTTGACCTATTACAATTTTTACTGATTACCATCAATATTTTATTCTTTTATCAATAATATTATGCCAAATTCTACTTTAAGTAAACTGCAAAGATTTATATTAGAAGGTACTGGAACTTTCAAATCTTGTTTTTTTATTGAATGAAGTAAGAGCGGATCTATTTCTCACAATGTTGTGATGTTAAGACTAAAGATTGTTTCAATTAAATACTTTTTTATATTAAAACTTTATTGGGTACTTCAACATCTCTAAACCTCATAGTTAACACTTAAAAGTTGACAAAGCGTTCTTACCACCATAAAAAACCTTTTTGGCATACTCTAAAAGATATGCTTATGAATTTTGAACTATATGCTACAATAAAAAAAGCAAAATCATTAGAAGCCAAATATAAAATATTTCCGTAATAAAAAAGTGATACCAAGAGTTTCAAAATTTCAAGACATAATCTATCAGTATTTTTTATATAAAAAAATATTTGTGTCCTTTATAAAATTTGATTGTGTAATCAAGTATAATCAAATATAATGTCGCTGGAATGTTACCATTATTTACACTTCCATTTCGCTATTTTACTTTAGATTACTCTACTTTCTTATTAATTCCAATTGAAGTATCATATTTGCCTTTTCTTTTCACAATAACTAAAAATCCTTTATATCTAACAACCTAACCATTTATCTTCCATACTGATCTTGTAGAATAAAGTACTAGATTTTTTATCGATCTGGAATAATATAACTTAGAAGCAGCATACCAACTACTAGTTATATTTGTAATCAGTTTTTAATCTCTCAAAAATCTTTTTTTTATAGTTGTTTTCTATATGTAGTTAAAATAAGAAAAAAGTACTTAGGAAAACATAACAATCTTATTAGCAATATTTTTAATTTGTTTTGTTTGGTTCTAGTAAAGTTAGTTTACTTGAGTAAAGAGATAAAAGACATTGCTCTTTAGTAAAATTACAACAGTGAAAAGTTTCCAAAGTACTTTAATAAAACTTTTATTATAATGTCGGACACTTCCATATAATCTATCTTACCTCTAAACACCTAGACCAACTCTTCAAGAATATTCCCTTATGAAAAAACTTTTTGGTAACGTGAATGAGTCAATTTTTTACCAATCAAAAGTCTTGCTCCTTTGTAGGCAACTGTCACCACGATATTGCTATTCCGTTTTGCAAATTAATTCTGTAGATTTCGCCCTCTCTAACTGAAGAGAACGTATCACCGTCGGCATTTCTTCCTTGATGCATTTTGTAATATCATAAACCTTAAAATTGATTTCAAACTTAATAGAATCAATGAAACACTTCAAACATTTGAGTTATATAGAAAACAAACGATGTCAACAGATGCTAAATTCACTATATACATAGCATATTACACTTTGATGATTGATATATTAATTGATGTAATATTTATATAACTCTAATTATTATTTAGTATTTATTTCAACTACATTCTTGCGTTATTGTCTTTTTTGCATTTATTCAGACGTTTTTATTTTGTATTAACCATACTTTTTGCAACTTTTTGCCACTACTATGAATAAGTTTTCAATAAAGCAACTAGGGGTACTTAATATCTACTCTATAAGTATTCGGAATGACCACTACCAGCATTCATGCACTTCTGATTTCGGAATTGTTGGACTAACATCTCAGATGATGTTATTAATGTTGCACCAAATACTAGAATTTATTTTTGTAGCGGATAATATACCATGTCTTTAGGGTGTAAGTATGACAATAAAATTGTAACGGTGTCAATTTATCAACAGAACATTTGTCTGATCAGTTGAGTTAGCAAAGTGCCATCGAGAAAATTTCTTGTCTTGGTGTTGACTTGTTTGAAGTGAGAGAGAGTTACCCAAAGTCAATAACTACATTTTAAAAAAAGAATAATCCATTAAGAAAGAGATGTAAATGTGTGGTTAATTACTATACCATTTGACTTGATTTATACGTTTTTATATAGATAAACGCTAGCAGTCTTCAAGTCAATTTGTTTATATTTCTTTAGACCAAATACATTTTCTACAAACTTCTCTTCTTTATGTATCAGACGTTGAAAACGCATACTACTGAATTTCGTAATCAAAGATGCCTCCATTCACTCTAAACTATCTATTTTTCTTTTCTACCTATTTTATGTGTACGTTATTTAACACCAACGTAACTAATATAGATAGCCAAACTTGTAGCTATGGTAGTCATTAGATTTTTTCCTATAACAATTTGTCAATGATTCTGTAGCAGTTCATGCCACCGAAATCATTATATTTCACGCATCTGTAAGTTGAGATAAATTAAGTTAATTATGAAATAGCTAAACTCAAAGGACCTTATTCAAACTTTGAGAAGCCTGCGCCCACGCTATAACTTGGCAACCACGCATCCAATGGTTGCAATTGATAGCTCGTTTAAAAGAGTGTTCTGGCCCAGATGGGAATCCGTTGCACACAGCGCATTTTTGCAAAAACAATTTGGCATGTGACTTCACAATCGCATAATCTAATAATATTATTATGCCACTACTTTTTTTCTAAAAAATATATAGAAAACAATATACACATAACTGATCTCACTGCCAGTTATTTGATATCGATTGCAACACCACACCCAACAAGAATTACATACTTTCTTAAAATAAGGCCATTTACATCAGCTGTATCAAAAGTGACAATCTGAATCGTCCGATGCACCCCGAACTTTTTCTACATTATTCACTCGATCCAGTGATAAATAGCACGTCGATGTAAACAAGCGCGCTCCGCATATCCTCATCTGGAATTCCACCTAACGCAATTACAAATAAATAATAGCGCCCAAAAACAAAAGCGTGTTTGTACTTTCTTCTGTAATTGTTTTAATCTATCATCCGTCACCGCACAGTCACTCACACAGTGACATGACAAGGAATTTATCTAAGCCAGCCCAACAAATTTGCTAAATTGCTTGTTCCCAACATGACCTGAGGCACGGCGACAAGAAAAGTAATGACGAGTAATAAATTGGAATGATTGCTGGTGTGTCGAGACACGGCGTTCGAATTAAAACTGAACCAATGGCGGGGCAATAAATAACTGTTGCTGGTGATAAGGCTTGTCCAAATTTATTCTAGTGCCTTTTGCGTAACAAACACAGCTACCCTTTTTGCATAAATTGTGATATTCGCTAATATAAGCCTGTCAGAAGAACAGTAAAAATATATTAAATGTGATTACTTTTCTGTGACTTTCCTTTTTTTATAATAATTATCAAATAAATTTTCCAACTTTATATATAGGTATGCGTATATTTTCAGAAGAAAATAATGAACCATGGATTACTCCATGAACACTATAAGTCTTTAGAATGCCTAGTGTATTAATTCTGTAGTATGGATTTGTGTATGTCAACGTGCACACTACATGTCAACCCTTTATCTTTATGACAAAACAAAATTAAGTCAATAAACTATGACCAAAGTTATTGAATTTAAAAATTGTTTACCTAGATATTTATATAAAGGGTACTAAAAATGATTTGCAATATCTCCCGTTTTCATCACACTTTATGTAGTTCTGTATTTTTTAAAATCAGTCGTCCAACCAATTCTTCCATGTTTCTTCAAGAAAGTAAGCTTTTCTCACTTGAAAGAGATCATGTATAATGTTCAAACATACTGGCAATAGGTTCTCCTTCTTAATAGACAATGATGGATGTCTTCACCTCAACTGTTAATACCACCTAAATATGGTCGTAGGATAAGAACATTTTTTTTACTAGTGCAAGTCATTCTCTCTATAAAGTTATCGATGCTCAAACAGTGTGCAAAGTTGTAGCACAAAATTTGGCCACTATTCTATTTTTGAACAAGTTGACATTACAAGAAACAACTAATGTCTACAGAAAAATTTTATCACAAAAAATAAAAAGTAAATAACAGTAGCACATATATATTTAGCAATAATCTTATGCCATATTCAATGGTTAAGAAAATAAGTCAAATGAATCAAAATAGAACGTAACCATCAGTCTGTATAAAACTTTTTTTTAATAAACGATAGTTAATGCAATGCTACGGAAACTAATCCGTAAAAGGATTAAAGAACTACATTTAAAATAAACAATAGATAGGAGAGAACACGACAGTTGCGAGGTAAAGACCTCGGCCTGCCACGCTAGCGCACGGCAAACCTAGGTACGACTTCCAGGTCAAAAGTAACTCCAAACATCAAAAAACGCCTTTGGCGGTCATAAAGTATATTCTCCTTCTTACGGGTTCCACTAGCCACCTGTATATAAATCATATAATATATAAAAATATCATATAATAATAAATAACATAAATCATAGTACCTACTACACGAAATGTGTGGTTAGAAACAGGCTAATAGCCTATATATATAAAAGTAGATGAAGAAGAAGAAGAAGAACAAGTAGACAGGAGTTAGAGAAAATTCTTGTCAAAGTGCACATTCGAAAATAAAAATAAAATATAAAAAAACAACCAATCGGAATATATATAATATAGTACTCTAATAACATTTAATGTGTGTCCACATGTGGTCTTCCCCGAATAGCAAATCGAAATCAAATGAATTACATTTTACTTATAAAACAGCATCAGCTATTTAAAATGGTTACTGGTAGCAATATAAAAATTGTATTCAAAAATTTGGAAAATTTGAAATAGCTGGAAACCATAAATCCTCTTTTTCTCTTCAACATCAACGATACTCCAAACAAACATTGGTCAAAATCACTATTGACAATAAAAAAAAACATAAAATCAATTAAACGTTTATAATATCTAACTAAACTTGAAACCAAAGTCTATATGGTAATAATATTGCTATACCATAATTGTAACAAAAGTGACATTAAGTAATAATCTAAATCCTATAATTGAATAATGCTGTACACTGAGACACTGTTATTTATATATCTTATGCCACATTACATCTGTAATTTTATGGATAACAGTTGATGAGTTTTTAATAAATTACTAGCGTTTAAGTTATCTATTGTTGAGGAAATTTAATAAGTAGAAATCTCAATAATAGATCAATGTATACATTTATTATAAAAACTTTTAAAACTTTTTATTATAAATTACAAGTTTATTTTAGTTATTGCTTTTGTTTTGTTTTAGTTTTGTCAAATTAATTGATTAGATTTCCCGAGATAGTGCTCATGTGCTCATTTTTCCGTTTATTTTTTATTTTTAAGGTTTAGGGTAATTTAAAACTTTTTTAAAGTTGATGTTGCGCTGCTCATTTTGATATACACGGTGTTTGACCATACCACCATGTTGGATGGAAAATACGGAACAGAAAAGGCCAAATGCATAATTGCCTTGTAATCATAGATAATAAATAACCCGGTTAATAATCAATTATTGCTCACTGTGCTTTGGAAAAGGACGGAGCTTGCTGTTATAAACTTGAATACTGCGCAACGATTCGTCAGCACATTTATTTTATTTGCTTGCTTAATTTTGAAAAACGTTGGGTGCCTTATCGTTCTGCTATACTCAAGTTTATACCGGTAAGCCCCGCCCCTTTTCAACGCACCGTGAGCAGTATTCATCATCGGCCGGCCTGTGATTACTAGGTAATTATGCGTTTGGCCAAGTTATAGTACTAGCCTTGTTCGTTCCGAATTTTCCATCCAACATGATGGTATGGATTTTCTGAGACAATTGTAAAACACTGCATACCGAGTGCTCGATTTTCGAGCCTCACCATGGGGATCTCGGTTATCTTGAGAATTGCAGGGTTGGTTAAATTAGGGCAAAGTTGGGTATTTTTATGCTTATCAAGAATCTCGAAATAGATTTGATTTATTATTAATAATTTTAGAAATATCGTAAAAAAATATAAAATGTCATTTTTGTTTTTAATTTTTAAATCGAAAACCGGTAAAATTACACGATTTTAATTCAGATATTCTTCAGACACTTTTTTATAAGGAATCTAAAAATCTCATTGGGTTTCTACCCACTCTGAAATATCAAAGATACGATAGTTAACTTTTATTTTTCTTATGGGCGCCATATTTTAATTTTTACAATTTCAAATGCAGTTTTTTCTTTTGATTACAAGGATGTATCACACTTCATGATTTTGCTTTTTTATTTTATAATTAATGACAAAACTTTCTGGAGAGAGGAGGCTTTGAAATTGATTTGATGGTTTGGAGACGCAATCAACAATTTTCTTTTGTTTGAGCTAAAAAATTAACAGTTTCTTTTGATTTTACATTTTAACCATATTGTAACCGAGTTACTCATATTAAAAATGCGTTTTTCAAATGAAGAAAAACAAGATATGCGCAAATTTATTATGCTTCAAATCGGAACCCACTAATTACTTCTGAAACATATCTACAACGTTATCCGGAAAGACGGCAACCACATGCAACCTATTTCTTATTTTTGCATAGAAATTTAAAAGATTTTAGTTCATTTGAGAAACCTAGACGTAAATATGGTTCTAGGCCTATCGAACAAGAACAAGAAATTTTACTAATAATAAAGATTTTCCATAATAATTACAATAACGTTTTATAATTAATTATTTACTCCATAGGTCCAAAATAATCTTTCAATTTTAACAAAGGAAATTCAAGCTGAGTTACCAATATCCGCTTCAAAAGAATGGAGGATGCTCAAAAAGCACAAATATCATCCATACAAGAGTTGCATTAGCCAAATACTTCATCCTGGTGATAATGGGCGACGCATAGCTTTTTTGCACCTTCCCTGTAAATAAGCTACGAGAAAACAGAAATTTTCTGAATGACGTAATTTTTTCCGATGAGAGTAAATTTACTAATATGGAATTGTTTAACCGCAACAATAAACATATCTGGGCTACAGAAAATTCTCATCAGTATGAAGAGTGGCGGTCCCAAATTTGTTTTTTATGCAATGTATGGATCGGTGTGTTGAATACCAGAATTATTGGACCATACATTTACGAGGAAAATTTGAATGCGAACAGTTATTTACATTTTTTAAGAACTTTATTCGCCGACTATGTGGACAACAACATTTGCCTAAATCGTTTGAATTCCATATGGTTTCAACAGGATGGTGCCCCACCCCATAATTCTAGGGCGGTATTGGAATATTTGTAAGAAATGTTCCCGAATAAAATAATTGCAAATAACGGAGATGTCCGTTGGCCAGCGCGGTCACCAGATTTATCTCATCTGGATCACTTTGTGTGGGGAACTATGAACGATAAAGTTTGCGAAACCATACCGGAAAACATTGAAGAACTGCGCCAAAGAATCATCGCTATTGCGAGGCAAATTAGAGGAAGATCGATTCAAAGATCTATTAATAATTCAAGAAAACGTGCGCGATTATGTTTAGATATTACAGGAACAGCATTTGAACATCTCTTACGTTAATTTTATTCAATACGCTTGTTCTCATTTATTTTAAGTTTGTTTCTTCCATGAATAAATTTGTAGCATATCCTGTTTTTCGTCATTTAAAAATCGCGCTGCTAATAGAAATAATTTATCTTCAAAGTTATGATAATAACAATTTTCGATAAAGTGTCGAAAATTATAAATTAAAAAAGCAAAATTATGAAGTGTGATACATCCTTGTAATCAGAAAAAAACCTGCATTTGAAATTGTAAAAATTAAAATATGGCGCCCATAAGAAAAATAAAAGTTGACTATCATATCTTTGATATTTCAGAGTGGGTAGCAACCGTAATGACATTTTTAGATTCCTTATAAAAGTGTCTGAAGAATGTCTGAATTAAAATCGTGTAATTTTACCGGTTTTCGATTTAAAAATTAAAAACAAAAATGACATTTTTAAATTTTTTACGATATTTCGAAAATTATTAATAATAAATCAAATATATTTCGAGATTCTCGATAAGCATAAAAATACGCAACTTTGCCCTAATTTAACCAACCCTGCAACTCTCAAGATAACCGAGATCCCCATGGTGAGGCTCAAAAATTGAGCACCCGGTACAATGTTATCATATACACTTTATAGTTTCAACTTGCAATTAATCACCGCTTAATTTTAATATATAAATCGATGCAAATAGACGTATCAAGCAACAGATGAGTTTATATCGGCAAGCTAATAATTTAATATATTTATCTGTTATTTTGGATAAATAAAAAGTTCTATTAAACATCATTGTAATTCCACGTATGCAGATTCACTGTATAGCTGTCATTTCAGAAATAACATCCCTCGAATAATTCTTACATGAAGCTATCATTATCTTGTGCATTTCTTCAGTGGTATCCTATTAATTAGCAACTACACTTGCTGCATACATTATGATACGGCAATTTATTCGCATAATTAATGCGCCTGGGTTAGCATTATACATATTTTTTTGTCCATGACTATGCTAACACGTGGCTAGTTAAATAAAATTTGATACTGGTTTAGAGCATTACAAAAACAAACTGAAGAGGTGAAACTCGCGTATGAATTATTAATCGCCCAATTCGTACACTGTATTCTGCCTTGGAAGCACCAGGTGTTCACGAAGTCGAAAGGCCGATTTAAGAATAACGAATATAGTGTGTCTGCTAAATAATTAACCCGAAAGAATTTGTATTTTTTATTAAATTAATGGTGGCGCTGTATCTGCATTTTTAAATTTGTTTCGATAGTTATCCTAAAAATTGTTCTTGTTAGTAGTTAACGAGAAAAAATTTAATTAGAAACAGCACATAATTAAATAATTTGAGAAGACAATAGGTTACTGTTAATCGTGTGAACAGAGCGGCGTTTCATTCTATTCTAAGTGTTTGCATTCAAGTAATTAGGGACTAAACTCTTTAATTAACATGTTATACTTAGTGGATTTTTATAACTAAATTTAAACATCGCGAAACTTTGTACATTTCTGCATAAAAAAATAATTGTAAAAGTAAATGAAATGCAAAGTTTAAGTGAATAGTTCTTCTTCTTAAAGTGCCTTATTCATTATTGAATGTTGGCAACAATCGAGGCAAAATTTTGTCTATCTTTAGTGGCTCTTATCAACTCATGTGTAATCATATGGGTCCAAACTCTGATGTTCTTAAGCCAGGAGCATCTCGTGCGACCTCGTCCTCTTCTGCCTTCAACTTTTCCTTCCATAATGAGCTGAAATGTATTGTATTTGTCATTCCAATATAAATGTCCAAGATAAGCTGTTTTTCTTTTTTTAATAGTTAATAGGAGTTCATTTCTTCTGTTCATTCGTCTCAGGACCTCTTCGTTTGTGATATGCTCCGTCCAAGATATACGTAGCATTCTTCTAAACACCCAGTACTCAAAAGCTTGTATTCTCTTTTCTGTATTAGCCTTGAGGGTCCACGCTTCAGCACCATATAATAGTATTGAGTATATTTAGCACTGCACAAATTTGTATCTGGTTGTAAGATGAAGACTGCGGTTGGTAAGTAGTTTCTTGAATTTTTGGAATGCTGATATTACTGTTTCTATTCTTATTTTTATTTCCGTTTCTGGGTCTCCATTTTCTGTCAGTCAGCTTCCCAGGTATTTGAATTTTTGTACCTTCTCTATTTGTCTATTATTTATTATAAGTTGTGTTTGTGCTATTGGTGTTTTGCTGAAAATCATGTATTTTGTTTTTTTTAGTATTTATCTTTAACCCTATTGCGTCTCCTTCACGGCTTACTGCATCCATCAGCCGTTGTAGTCCTTCTAGACTATCCGAGATGATTGCGGTGTCATCAGCATACCTTATATTATTAAAAAGTTTACCGTTTATTTTTATTCCGTCGTCGGAGTTTTCTAGGGCTTTGGCGAAAACTGTCTCTGAATAAATATTAAATAATAGTGGTGAGAGGATGCAACCTTGCCTCACTCCTCTTTTAATTGAGGTAGCTTCCGTATTTTCATTATCTATTCTCACTGTGGCGTTTTGGTTCCAGTATAGGTTTCTAATAGCTATTATGTCTTCTTGATCAAGTCCTTTCTCAGTCAATACTCTCAATAGTTCGTCATGCTTTACACGGTCGAAGGCTTTTTCATAGTCGATGAAGCACACGTAGATATCTTTTTGTTGGTCACGGAATTTTTGTAGCAGAACTGACAGGCTAAATAGCGCTTCTCTGGTAACAAACCCTTTTCTAAATCCAAATTGGGAGTCGCTCAGATCTATTTCACATTTCTGATATATCCTACGGTGTAAAATTTTTAGAAATAACTTGAGAACGTGGCTCATCAGGCTTATGAGTCGAAAATCATCGCATTTATTTGCGTTGGGTTTTTTGGGTATAGTGATAAACTCCGATGTCATCCAATCAGAAGGCATTTTTCCATTAAAAGATTAGTAAGTAATGTTATGTTTTCTTTATTTAGAAGTTTCAAAAATTCGTTATGAATCTGGTCTGATGCCGCTGGCTTGCCGTTTTTAGAATTTCGTATTACGCTTGTTGTTTCGCTTTGTAATATACTTGGTGCATGCTCCGTTGTTGTTATATGTTGTTCAGTTCTCGCATCTTCAAAGGTCTGTTTTATATATTCTTCCCATACTTGTTTTAGATCTTCTTTCCTTGTGATTAGTTGGTTGTTGTTATTTAACATTTTGTTGTAGCTATATTTCTTCTAGGTTAAAAGTATCATGTCTCTTTTCTAATTCTTCTATTTCATTGCATTTATCATTTAGCCATAGTTCCTTCGCTTGCCTTATCTTCTTTTGTATTAGTTTATTTAGTTGTTTATGTTGTTGTAGATTTTTGTTTTTGTATGTTCTTCTGTTGTCCATTAACGTTAATATTTCCAATGTCATCCATGGTTTCTTATTTTTGTTACGATTTTGTCCGGTTATGGTATTTTGTGTTTGTGATGGCTAGTTTTATTTTGTTCCAGATAGACTCGATAATCTTTGTGCGGTCTGTATCGTCTACATCAGTAATTACATT
Organism: Sinelater perroti; assembly: GCA_036346155.1. Taxonomy (NCBI): domain Eukaryota; kingdom Metazoa; phylum Arthropoda; class Insecta; order Coleoptera; family Elateridae; genus Sinelater; species Sinelater perroti. The sequence goes on from JARFIY010000195.1 coordinate 5,059,640, forward strand.
ATTTATTAACTCGTGTATTCCACTTTCTTTTATATTTTCGTTTAGTCTGAGCCAATTGCAAGCAGTGGACTGGTTCTTTCAGTTTCTGTAAATCTATTTTCTTGTTATATCGATTTCGTAGTTTTTTGAGACGTGTGTTAATGTTTCCTACAACAGGATTATGGTCTGAACTTCTGGGATATGTTTTAACGCCTGTTAGTCCATTTTGTATCTCTTGTTAATTAGAAGATAATTATTTGATTTCGTATAATGTGTTCCGGGGTGTGTTGTGGAGACGTCCATGTATAGAGGCGCCTAGGTGATAACTTGAACCACGTGTTCATGCCCAAGCCAAATTTTCCCACAATGTCTTCTACTTTACCTTGGCCCACTTTGGCATTGAAGTCGCCCATAATAATAATTACTTCGTCTGTTTTAATGTTTTTTCTTAGTTCATTTATGTGCACATATAGTTGTTCTATTTCTGCATCTGGTTTTTCCATTGTCGGGGCATATATTTGGAAGATGTTAATATTCTTTGGTGACGCTTTTATTTGTAGTAATATTATACGATCTGAAAAGGGTATGCAGTTGATTATAAATTAGTTTATGTCCTTGTTGACTATAATCGCAACATCATTCGGATGATTTGCGTCATTGTTACCCTGCATAATATATGACATGGTCATCAATTTCACTTTTCCACATCCCGGCCATCTTGTTTCTGATATTCCTAGAATTTCTATGTTTAATCTAGTCATTTCCTGAATTACGTTGTGTGTCTTCCCAGCCATATAAAGGCTCCTTACATTCCATGTTCCAATGTTAGTGTATTTTTTCTATTTTTTATCCACATACGGGTAGTACCTATCTTGTTTTAACGTGGGGATAAGTGAATAATTAGTTAATTTAAATTTCTTCTTCTTCTTCTACTCTTATGTAGGCTTTAAGCCTGTTTCTAACTACACATTTCGTGTAGTACTATGAGCCATGTTGAGCGTACCCCGGGCAGGTGGCTAGTCTGACCCGTTAGAAGAAGGAGAATGTACTTTACGACCGCCAAAGGTGTTTGTATGATGGCCGGAGAGCACTCGATGTTTGCCGTTATTTTGACCTGGGAGTCGAACCCAGGGCCCGCCGCGCGTTAGTCTGGCAGGCCGAAGCCTTTACGTCGCGGCTGTCGTGCTCTCTAATTTAAATTTGAACGTATAATATAAATGTAAGTAACTATTAAAATCTGGACATCTTGGGTTCATCTGATGTACACCACAGCATACTCTGCCTTTTACTACGGGAGATAAAATAATGGCCACAATCTTTTCAATTAAGACACTTTAAATTCTCTTAAAATCATAGCGCGTTAAGAAGTCGAAAAATACACTAGAACATTGAGTTTTTTAAATATCCGTATGAAGTTGTGCTACAGATACTCAAATTAGGAAAACCCAGCACAAGTCTAACAATTCTGCTGACTGTTGCTCTGCTACCAACAATTAATTCCTTTGTGCAGACATTTTACTAACAGGCATACGTCTATTAATATTCAAGAAGGCAATTTTTATATTCTTTCATAAATATTTTCTTTCAACGTCATGTCATACACATCACATACAGCAGCACGAATTTCCTAGCGGATTTATTCTGAACAATTAAAAACCAGATGCAACACGCATTTTACTAGTACTGTACATTCGTAACGGTAGCTCCATGCTTATTGAAAGCTCACACTGTTCAATGTGTTCCATTTGCAAAATTTATAGTGTTACCAGAAACTCAAACTGTTTAAGTTCCCCAAGTTTTCTATTATATTCAAAAATAGAATCTATTTTTTTATAATATTGGTATAAGTCACTTATACTTTGTTATTCATGAATAAGACAAAATTGAATTTACATTTTATAACGGTGGTTCATTTACTTATAATAGTAAGCTATGCATTTTGTTGCGGTTTTTTCCTCCATAGATAATTATTACATCTAAAAATATAACACTGTTTTATAGATTCATTAAGTTGCACTTTTTGAACTAAAAAACAATAGATTATTCGTTAACTACATCATTGCAACAGCATACTACAGAATCTACTACTACCGATTGAACACCTCGTGTACATATTTTTAAAAATTGCAAAGTATCAGAAAATTGTAGTATAGCGGAGAACAACCTTGAAAACAGACAAATCTTTATCTTAACAGGCAACCAAACGGCGATAGAAGCTTTAGAAAATACCAAAATGTACTCTAAAGTCGTGGTTGATTGTACAGAAATACTGGTAACACTCACCGAGTGCAACATACTTTGGTTAGAGAGGCTCCTAGAACACAAAGGTTATAACGGTAACGAAAGATCTGATCAACTTGCAAAATCTGCTAATAAGTCCCCGAACTTTACCTAACCACGAGAAGGATTATCGGAAACTGAAGGAGAAACAAAAAACTTACTAGAAATAAATGCAGCATTCAAGAGAACAAAGTAAATGCCTAAACTAAACAGGAACAACAGAACCATTAGCAGGACATTGTAGTTTTAGAAATCATCTTAACATAATGCTTATTGTTCGTGATCTAACTTGCAGGCTGTGCAAAGAAGAAGAACAGATAACATTACACGTCCCATATGAATAGATTCAAATACTTGAGAGCTCATTATGTAGAACCATGAAACGGCGATTGTACCCATCAAGTGTATCTTAAACTTCTTTAGTCCAATGGAGTAAATTATTTCATGGGACAAAATAAACCTAGAGCTTCACTGTGGGCGAAAACTACACCCAGAATAAATCAATTAAATGAAAGGAATGATAATACGACGCAAGCTAAAAGTTTGCTTTATTGTTTCTTAAAGTATTCACTATTAAGTTCAATACCTTTTAACTTACTCGACCTAGTTATCAAAATACTTATTCCACTCAAAAAATCGACAACTCTAAAAACTTTGACTGCTTCTTTGGCTAATTGAAACAGAGTTTTAGGTTCTCCTGTTACAATGTCTCATTCATTATTTGACATATCAAAGCATTTGGAATTTTTTAATATTATTACCATTTGAGATACAGATACAAAACTTTCTAGTAAAAAAGGAGGCCATATTTGAAAGCGTTGTTATCTTATGGCATAGATACCATGAACAATAAAAGGCAAGTTCAAACTTCAAAATACTCTGCTAGGTTGTCCGCGATTTGCTGCCAATAAAATAGTGAAGGTCATTAGATGCATCAGATTTCGCAAAATATAGTTCATGTTTATGTTTGCAATGTAACGGCCTTTTGATATTAGAAACAAACGTGAAGTTACACTGACTCTTACACAGAGAACTGGAAGAATATTGCCAAACCTCTCATCCCTATTATTATTGTAAATAACACCAAACAATTTTTGTTGTGTGAACAGTTTTAGATGTCTTCTGCATATCGCCCATCTAAAGTGGTATCAAAAAATAGTTCGCAAACCATTCATCCACAAACAAATTATGACATACACTCGTTCCTATACCAGCGTACAATAGCATAATCGCTTCTATAGCTCTACATGACATCCCTGTACATTTCTGCCACGTAGAACTGCTACGTTGACGTTACTTTCATTAACACAGCTCCAAAATTAAGGGCGTGAATTGGTAATAATAAATTATTAGTGTTGGTGCACTTTACGAGAACAAAATTCTAGTAAACTAATTGTGTATCTTGTAAAGAATCTTCTCCATTGATTATTCTTTATATGAACTTAATGATTTTGTTCCTGATCAACTGCAAACACTCATAAAGATTAATTCAGTTTTACGCTACTTTTTTCATGTTTCTAAAATTTAACTTTAATTACTAAGATTCTTTAATTGCATTGATATATTATTACCTTCTACATTAGATGACTAATATTTGATATTCAAATAGCCAAAATATACAAAAACACTAATTGTTAAAAAGTTTTATATATTGCAGTTTTTGCAACTAAAGTATTCCATACATTACTAAAAAAAATTATAGTTTCCTAAATTCTCCATGGTGCATGTTCTTAAAGTTTTCAAAAAACGTATAATTATCGAAAGGAATCCTACTAGCGATGGTGAACATAGTAAATAAAACCATCAAAATGTTCTTAAAGCATATGCAAGGAATCGAAAGATTTTATTTAAGTTGTTGGAAAAAATTAATAAAGTATCCAAATTTGTGCAAAAAGGTTTTAACCAGATCTTAATTGTTATCAAGATGCCATCGACTCTATGTCTAAGGAACTTAACCTACCAATTTTTTATTGTCTGCTATATTTACAACTAGTCCTAGGACTAACAAGCAAATGTGATAGTTTGTAATACTATAATAACATGAGAAGAAAATATCGCCCAACGGCGATTCCCCATAATTACTAATCACTAATTAGTAATATCTAGTGTTTTTGTCTATTTAAACGTCGAGTGGTATTTCTATCTTCTAGAAAATGTGTCACTAAATTGGATTCCGTAAGTCCACACAGGTGTTAACACTACTTTGTACACTAGCACTTTGTTATTCAAGGACGATTTAGTTTTTCTGCCCTAGAGCCAATACATGTTTTTCATTCTGATGTCCAACTCTTTCTTCTTTTTTATAAGGTGTATTTTCCATGTGAGTCTTCAATCTAAATATATGCCTGTACTCAGCTTCGTATTTGTCTAGAATTTGTGTGCCATTTAGTGTAATCGGTATATCTGTTTGTATGATTTTTTCTGTCGAATTGCTCTCATTGTTTTTATGCCACTTGTTACCTGTTTACTCTAAAAATTCTGCCTTAATATTGGTGTATTTCCATGTGATCTTTATCTTCATCCTTAACTCGTTCGAATTTGTCTGGTAATTAGTTGCGTTTAAATCGTAATATGAATGTAATGATGATCGAGTCTCTTGATTTTTATTACGCCATTTGTACTAGTTAACTAAAACCTGCTCAACAATTTGGAGTAATACTACAAGATGTTATCGCCTAATGTAACTTCAGTGGTAGTTGGTTCCTGGTTTATGTATTTATATTATTTGTCCAAATTTCCACTGTATTGGGAAGTACTGTTATCTTATTACTGCGTTAAATATCTATGTAATTGTTGTTAATGTCTTTTTAGGTAGTTGTTTCAATGGTTTAGCTGTAATGAGATCGTAACCCGACGCCTTTTTATCAATGAGATTTTTAATTTCCAATTTTATTTCTTCAAACGTAAAGTTAATTGCAATGGAACATTTAGAAATTCTAATATTTTTCTTGAGGTGCTGCTGTTGAATGATAGATATTAGAGAAGTGTTCAGCACAGAGCTCTGCTTTCTCTTCTTCTCTTCTTGCCCACGTGCCATCAACTTTCTTAATTGAGGGTAGGTTTTTGGGGCACTTTAGCTTTTTCGTTGCTCTCTACAAAGTATAATCATTATGTGAAAACGGCGATAGATTACTTACATATTCGCTGAACCTATTTAATCTATTTTTATTATCGGGATGCCTGGTTTGCTGCCAAATTTTTCTGGCTCTTCTTTTAAAGCTATTTTTTTCTTATGTCTGGAAGATAATTATTAGTAATGACATTTTTTCAGTATTAGGTGAAGTTGAAAAGCAGGATGCATTTTGTATGTTACAAGTGAGATTTTCTACTGCAGTGTCGATTTCGTTTTCAGTTTTTAGCAAAACTCTAATAATTGTATTATCTGTTAAGTATTCTCTAAACATTTCCCAATTTGTGAGACCGTTATAAAGTGATGGTTTTCTTTCTTTTCTGATGATAAAAGTGCTGAGTGTAGTTATTATGGATGAGTGATCGAAACGAGGTCGAAGCAAGTGTCCACTGTGCAGTAATTTGGTGATTATCCAAAATAAATCTACGGAATCGGGTATTCTGTTATATCAGATGGCCGGTAAGTAGGCTCACCGGTAGATAGTTGGTTATAGTTATTTGCTAACATGGTCTTGTACAGTTCTCTTTCTTTTGGCGTGGTGAACCTGTAATCGCATACTGGATGTTTGTATTGAAATCTCCACCAGCTATAAATCGGTTGCCTAATTTTTGAAAAATGTTTCATATTGGTTTTGCTTAATGGGGTGTCTGGTTGGGCAGTAGAGTAGTGCTGTTGCTACAGATACGACGCTGCACTTGATGTTAATAATTATTGCTTGTAGATAACTTGTTCTAAACTTTTTCATTTCATGATGGCACAATTTGTTATTAATGATTATAGCAGACCCAGCTTGGCTATTAATGGGAATTGTTAATTAGAGTGTCGAGTAGCTTTAACATCATACTATTCGATTCATAATTGAGTAAACATTGTTTCAAATTTGGTTAGAAGTTGAAATAGTGTGATATTGTTGTTTGCTTGTGTTGGACTGTTTTGTTGACCTGCTACAATATTTGCGTAGCTTCTGTTGTTTGGATTTGCTGTGTAAATATCTGGAACTCTTGTAGTAATTGCTGGGATACTTGTATTTTGAGTTCTTTGATTAACCACGGGTTTTCGTTTATTACATTATAATTAATTATATACCTGGCAATCTTGGCATAACTCGCTTTAAAGTGTTGCGATTATCTCCATATCTCGCATACAAATAGAGTCTCGTCCAGTAGTTTTTGCTATGTCTATACTGTTGGCATCGCATAGATTGTATTTGTATTTTTTTTTCGTAGAGGTTCTACGTTATTAAATGGTTCTGTAGGTGTTTTATTTCATATATTTTTTATTATTTACAACAGGTTCCACGTGAATGACATAGGTAAGGCTTTTATAACTCTAGCCTAATGTTACGCACTAACTAACTAATTCTTCCTTTAATTCTTCTATATCCACAGAATAGTGCAAATTTCTTATAACGATTTGATGTGCTCTGTCTTCCTTTAATTGATAGGTATAATGAACGATATTTTCAGTTTTAAGGTATGTGACTAATTTCCTATAGGTGTAGGAAGTATAAATTTTTATTGTATTATTTGTTAACGCTTTAATGGTATATTGTTCTCTCTCTAATGCGTTGGTAAATTTTCGATCATTCCTCTATAATAACTAATATTATCTATCAAAATAAGGGGAGGTTTGGCTATTATTTGTTTGTTGTTGCTACTTGCATTTGGTGTTTTATAATTATAGTTTTTTTAGCTAGTAAATTATATCTATTATTATTGTTTAACAGGTTTCATTTTTTTGTTTGGTGTGATCTTGAGTTAACCGATTACTTTTCGGCCTTACTTGACCTGTTGCTACTTGTGTGAGTTTCCTCTTCTTCCTCACTTTCATCGACAATTACCGACTCGCTAACTTTTGGTTCTTGAAAATTTAAAGTTGATCTGGAAGTAGTACAAATGTAAGTGCGTATTAGTGGTTAGGAAAAGCTGCCACGTAATTGTGATTATGTGATGCAGGTATATAGTTGGTATTTTGTGTAAACGGTGTAAATACGGTGTTTGGAATTATCTGTTGAATTCCGTATGTCTGTTGTTGCCGAATGTACGGTAATTGTTGTTGTAAATAATACATATTCGGATGATTATTTTGCATTTTCTGTTAATTCGGAATTTGCAATCGCATTTGATATTATTGCCTTACACCTAAAGGTAGAAAGACCTAGGACTAAGTAAGTATTTGATATTGTCTTTAAATTACACATTAATAATTATATTTATTTATTACTTAAGAATCGTCCTATCTGCTTTGGTTCAGAGGTAAAGTGCTGAAGAATCTCTGCTGGAGATCAGTGTTATTTTACATTGAGGGTAGAAGGCGTTACAGGTATCTGTTAAATTCTGCAAGTCTTCAACCACTGGTATGCAATGTATTCTATAAAACTTGTTGTGCTAGCAATAGTTTTTTGTTCCAAACACTTTCGCTGATGAAACCTACCAAACAGCCCAGAATTTAGAGTTTTTGAAAAATATTGATCTATTGTGAAAAGAATCTCGAAAGACAAGTTTGACAAAATAGTCTACCAAAAGCTGATTGAACGGATACGACAAATATTCCGTTCAAAATAAAAGATTTTAGTATAGCATAATTCTTAATGTTCTGTGATTTGTGGAAAGATAGGTAATTAGGCCGGTCATGAAGGAGTTTCCACTCTGTTTTGTTGAAAGAAGTTTAATGTGTTACATGCCATATGTGGTCGAGCGTTAAGCTTGTCGAAAGATTGTTTGGGGCGCCCTCTGAAGAAAAGGAAGTACCATGAGTTGTAAGACCGCGTCGATGTAAGTCTTAGTAGCAATCTTGCCTCTAACTCTAACTAGAGGTAACCCGTTATCATAACGGATAGTTCACCATACTATAATATTTATAGTTATTGTATGCCTCGGACGATTCTTCCGATTCATCAGGAAAAAAAATAGTATTCTACTTATACCCACATACGTCTTTCCGTTGACCGTTGCAATCTTTGTTGCCAATGCAGAGAAATCAGTGTTAGTTGCAAAAAGGTCGTTACTTCCATTGTGAGTAGAGATATTGGATAGAGAATAGACAATCATTACCATATAATGGTGCACCATTATTGCGTTAGTTTGTAATAGTAAGCCTTTGAATCTGACTACTCTTTTACTTTACCACTTCATACCCCAGTTTTTACAAATAAAGATCCACTGGCTCCATATTTGCGCCTCAAATATGGCGATCAATTCTTCGGCCTATTAAAAGAAATGCCCCTTTTATGTAATCAACAAGAAAGACGTCCTCTTTCAAATTCATCAACATGTTTTCCCGAAGCCCCTTGTTTAACCAAATCTCGAACAACCATAAGCATATGGTTCTCTTACTTTAATCGTTTTCTGTTTATAGTGTACTTAATTGAACATAACATTTTCAATGTAATATAATTTGCTTTTAATGCTGCTATAATTTCAGTAAACGGTAGTATGTATGCGAAAGATTTAAAGTAGATTTGATATCCGTTTCCCTGAAAACTTTTAATTTTTATTTATTAATAGTCGCCCTCATCTCTTGCGAGATGCTAGTTCTTCCTTCAATTTATCTAAACCGAAATGATCTCATCAAATCGTCACCAAAGCAACTGTTCGGCGAGATACCGAATTCTGTGACAGCGGTTAATTTATTTCGGCGGTAAAGACGAATCGATCTACAATTCCAGCAACCTTTATCGTGCGATTTGGCCGATGATTAATGGGTGGCCAGGCAACAGCGAAGAAATATGCGACACGCAGGACGGCGCCTCGTCGAATTTCGCGGGCGCGGAATGTGGGGCGTTCATGCTCCGAAGGCATTTGCCCGATATTAATGCCCTTATTGGCTTTGTAAATTTCATCTAATGAAATCGATTGTACATGCGGTGTCAGTTAAGATCTCGAGCGGTGATAGGCGCGACCCCGATATACTTGACCCCAACGCAAATTGCCCCTCGCTTGCATGATGCCGAGCCGCCCACGTGAGTTGCACAACTCACGCCGGGCTATGGCACATTCATAAAACCTCGGCACACAGGGCTGTCGCCGACGCCAGGCGTCGCGGCCGCTTCTGGTCGGCTGGTTGGCTTTTTATGCGGCCGAACTGGTCCGCGCCACGTTAATGGTAATGAGCGGAGCAAACAACATCCAGCCGAGCTGTTCGCATCCATTTTAACACCTGCGAACTAATTAAATTTATTATGGAAGTGAAGATGGGCTCGATTAAGCCGGCTTGATGGTTGGCTAGTGTCAGACTAGTCTACATGTAAGCTCTAAACAGCGATAAGAAACTGAAAGCATCCGTGCAACCACTCGCTCTAACGGACATCCTTTCAAAGTTGTTTAACTCTTAAACGAGCCTTTGGAATCTAGAAAGTGGTACCATAATCGGTGAAATGTAAAATAAAGATTGAAACATAACCATGCACTTTTCTTCTTTTACCTCTACCACTTTTTTAGACAAACTGTACTACTTTTTCAAACCTTTTTTTATTTAAATAAAAGTTAATTTTCTGGTTAGCTAATATTTAGGCTTGTATGAAATATAATATCTGTCAAACAACTGTCTTTGACCTCGCTACAAAACAACCAGTTTTGATCACATTTCCATCAGATTTTCACACATTTCGAGAGTAATCTTGACAATTTAAAAAATGTTACCCTCAAGTTGTCTAATTGTAGAGCCATTAAATCTAGTGAACAAGTAGACCAACCGGTATCTTTACCTTTTAACATTATTTGGCCAGGAAACATTTGTTACAAAGTTTTATTGTAGCGCGTACAGTACAGAGTGTAGCGCCGTCCTGTTTAAACAAAATGCTATCCAAGCTAAATTTTTAAATTTTGATCATTTAAAAGTAGTGCAGCATGCTCCTGTAGTGCTCTTCAGCCATCATAAGTACATTTCCAATATATTCAGTGCATACTAAACAGTTACTCTACAAAGACACGGGTTGTTCATGAATTGCTTTCCAATTTTGTTTAATAAAAATACCTTTTAAGTTAAAAGTAGACCAAAATTAAAGTCTTGATTATAAAGTTTTAAACCACTTTCACTCCATTACTGGAAGAATTGATTGAAGTTCTTGTGTCAACTGTATAAGTGTAGATGCAAGTTTTCATTCAGTACTTTCCACATAATAGGATTATTAATTATTTGTTTTTAGCTTTGCAGCAATACTATTAAATAATTTCGCACAACCAGAAAATTGTAAACAGTTTCTCTTGTAGGCACATTATTTCAAACCAGTAAATCACATTACTTGCTTAATGTCATTGTAATATATGACTGATTTTCGTAAAATGCCTTTAAAGCCATGCACACATTGTTGAGTCTTAGAGTGCTGCATATTGAATTTGTTGCGTCTTGACTACATACTTGTCATCTTCTTCTTCTTCTACTCTTATATAGGCTATTAGCCTGTTTCTAACTACACATTTCGTGTAGTACTATGAGCCATGTTGGGCGTACCCCGGGCAGGTGGCTAGTCTGACCCGTTAGAAAAGGAGAACCTCTACGACCGCCAAAGGTGTTTGTATGATGGCCGGAGAGCACTCGATGTTTGCCGTTATTTTGACCCGAGTCGAACCCAGCCGCGCTTAGTCTGGCAGGCGAAGCTTCCGTACGCTGTCGTGCTACATACTTGTCATGAACTGAATAAATAAAATTTAGAATTAAAATGGCGTCTTGCCAAATAGTGTAGTTTATTTTAAGAAACCCTCTAGTTACAATTTATCACTGTTTTTATATGTGAATTACATAGGTTTTTGAATTATAACCTTCTACAAGAAAAAATTACACTAACAAAGGTAAATGCATTTAATATTTCTGATAACATAATAATTATAAAACACCAAATTATAACGATATAAAAGTTATTAAAACACTCCCAATTGAACTACTAAAGTAAATGCTTTGCGCAACGTACAATAAAATCCATTGTTGTACAGAAGAATAATAGCCTTTTTTTTATATATAATTTTATAAGTTCTACGATGAGTTTGTAAAGTAAATAATATTGTAGACAGCTACTAATGGAGAAGAACTAGCAGGGTGGTAGACAAAAGCATATATAACATCAATATTAAAAAAGTGAAATAGAAAACTACGCAAAAGTACCCAAACTTCAGCGTTATGTCTACAATAGGAGAACTTTTAAGAAAGTTAATTAGATGGAAAACTACAAGAAGATATAATAGATAAAATATGAGATCAGTAGTGGTTTTCGGCAGTAAGATTTTGTATGCATCATATACACAGATCTACACTATAACGTTGGCCGATGATCAAGTGGTAGTTGCACAAGATAAAGATAACCTCAGCTTCATGGTTCAGAAATTAATTTTAATGAAACAGAATGCTTGCTTATAGGAACAAAAGTGCTCACATATTTGGAAGTTACAAAGATTGATGAAATAAGAGAGAAACACGTTTTACAATCTCCAACGAAGAGGAAATCACAGAAGACAGAAGAAAATACGTCGAACAACATTATATACAAAACAGTTACATGGAATCCTATGGGAAACGGACATCACAAAAAAAACACAAAACGCATTCTAATGAGACATACAGGGCAGAGAGCTGGATTATAAAAAAAACGCATAAAATTACCGCTACGTAGATATATTGGAGAACGGTGTAACTAGACCACCAAGAATTCCTAATATAGAAATACGGTGCAAAATTTTAGTGAAGAAAGACGTACTTACATATAGCGGAAAGAAGCCAATACATTGGTATGGTCATATTAGAAAAGCAACACCATATCGATGGACAACAAAAATAACAGAATTGAGTCCGACAGGAAGAAGCAAGCGGAGAAAGCCGAGAAGAACCTTTAGAGGGGAGATAGTCGGGGTCAAAAGTAACGGTTTTAGAAAAAGAGATTGAAGCCATAAGGAATTAAGAAAGTTAAGGGAGAATAAACAACGTCAACTAGACCTACAAAGTCATTTTTGCGCTTTAACTGTTGACGTTATTTGCAATAAAATCTATTAATATTTTTTTGTGGTTACAGAATTCTGTTTTTATTATTTTTGTGTTTGTATTTCCTTTATTTTACATGGATAAGTGGAAAATACGTGTATTTTTACTCTTTTCTCTAATCTGAAATGCACACAAAATGATCTGCTAATTTTAAAAACCATAATTTAAGCCCCTTAAATGCCAATTACTTATTTAGACAATTTACTGTGAGTAATACATTAATTTAAAAACAAAGCAATGCATTTTGAATTCTTAAAATAATATACTTATCACCACAGTAAACCTCAGTACTCTAACTAACTCATTGATTAACTCAACATCATCTAGCCTAAACCAACGAACCACAAAAAGTTGTCAGTCAACATACTCCCCACTAAAAATAAATTTTTCCTGAAGGGACTAAAAATAGGTAAAACATTTTGTAATGTAAACTCTTCATTAAAATTTATGGAATTTATATTTCACAGTTTTTAATGCAACCTTTTTATCTATGCCTCGGACGTTAGCTTGTGGCTTTCCAACTCTCCAGTGCAAAATATAGATTTGGTAGCTACGTATAAGGTATAATGTTGGCCAAATGCCCTCCATGACATGCCACAATTGTTTTAGCAAATTTTTTCATAACGCTTTTCTATAAATACAATTTGATTTCAGCAATTACACGTTTGACGTCCTCTTTTAGCCCTGGAATTGTAGCAGGTTTATTGACATAAACCCTTTCCTTCAAATAGTTTCAGAAAAAAAGTCTAATGGGCTTAGATTACGGGTTAGATCACTGCGGTGGCCAATCACACGATCAAAAAATTAGTTTAAATTAAAGTGTTGAAGACACACGCCACTTAAGTTCAAATAGTTGATTTAATTGAAAAAATCAGTTCCTGATAGCATACACAATTGACAGTAACAGCGTTGCCAGCTTCGTCCTCAATAAATAGATGTCATCGATTTTTCCAGTACACAATTGGGTTTTCGTGAATAGCACATAAATTTTCATTTCCCCAGGTGCGACAATTGCTTCATAGCTCAATAGTCTGTTTTCATAATAAACTTGAATGATATTTCAACTTTCACAGAACGCAAACGATGGGCAATTTAAATTCTAAAATTCATGAATGACTATATACAATCCCCAAGAGGAAGAAATAGGTATTGAAATACAAATATGTAAAACATGCGATATGAGAATTTAATAAACTGTACAATAGTTTGCTGGAGGTTAGGTCAGAAGAATCTTTTTTCTATGGTGACAGGATGAAAAGGAGCTCGAAAATGTCGGTCGACAAAGGAGATGGACCAACTATTCCAAATAAGAATGAAGAGCATGTGACGTAGTAATAAGTGAAAAAGTAGAAGTAAAGAAGGAGGAAAGAAGTAAAGAAAAAGAGGAGAAAGAAAGATGAGAATCAAGAGGCCTTAAACGAGAGAAAAAGAATAAGGAGACGAAAAACAGGGATGCGAAGTTGGAAATAGAAACAAAGGAGACAGGGAAGAAAGATATTAAAAAAAATTTAGTCAAGAGAAAATAAAAAATGCTTAAGCCTCACGGGACATGTAACCCAGGGGAACTCTTTCTTATAGATAATAAATAATCTCATTAAAGCTTCATTTTATACAACAGCTTCGGAACCACAGCTGCACTACAGTGATGATTAATGATTAATTAATTGTTTAAGACAATTCATGCTACCACGAAAAACATTTTATTTTTAGCAACCAATACAAAATTGATTTTTAAAAAATAACAAGAAGCAATCTGATTTGTATCTAAATCTACAAAAAGCACTAGGAAAGCTTTCTATTATGGTATGATAAGCTCAAAACTATAGAAATAGATTTAAATCTGCACTGGGGGCGGCAAAACAATCTTTAAATTTTGTTTGCTCCTAAACTATAGCAGTAAAGCTCATAATGCTACTTTGATAACATAATTTTGTGTTGCAACAATACGATTATGGCTAAATTCAGGTAATATCAGAAGTTTCAGAATATAGAAACTTCAGTCTAAATGGCGTTTTGAAATCAAGCCTAACATCAAAAGCTCTGAAATACCTTGCTATCAACAGCATCATAATAAATAACAAAACCTTGTATGAAGAACAGACTAAAACAAAGGCTATGTTTTAGCGACAAGAACTTTCTAATGGCATGGGATAAAAAATTAATTTGCAGAAGTGCATAGAGTGTGATGGGAGATATTTTGAAGCTTAAATGTATATTGCAAAACTATATACATATTTACATGTACCATTATCATTAATCAACAAAACAGACGTTTTTTAAATTTAATCATTTTAAATGCAGAACACCTTAAAAGCTCATCAGATTTTTCTTTAATTTCTTATCGCACTAAAACTTGATTCTGAAATATTATAAACATACAAAAGTTTACCAGAGTTTACTGTGCTGTCCGACCAAGCTGCTAGTCGAGCAGTTGGTTTAAATAAACCATGTTTATTTCGGAAATGTAAAACAAGCTTCCCACTAAATGCAAATGAACAGAAAAAACTAGAAGATAACCTTGAACATTATATAATACTACATGCAAACGAGCATATCAAATTTAGATGCATTAAATTAAATTAACACGCGTTGTAAGAAATTCGTGGCGAAAAACTTATTTTACATAATAAGTATACGCTGCAAACGAACTTCTTACATCTTAATTAAGTTGGTGTTGAAGGCAACTTTGTAAAATAATATTACTGAAGTTAACCGCAAAAATTAAAACTTAAATAATAGAAAATATATCATTGCATATAGAAAGAATGAAGAAACGGTTTGAAGGCGGCAATACAATGATTTTTTCATTATCTAATAATAAGGTTCCTTGTTTCTTTGAATTGTCTACAGATATTATAAGTTCATAAAAATTCTTAACGAGGAATTAGAGCATTTATGAAAAAAATAACAATATAACATACTTTTCATACCTCATAATCCATAATAGAAGTAAACTGTCAAAGCCTTAATGATATATTCTTCTTTGTTTAAAGAATTTTCATAATACGTGTGCACATTGCAGTTATTCATGCCATGTACTTTTCATTAAAATAAAGTAGCGTTATAAAAAATAGACAAACAATATTTTCTACAAATCAACGCAATTTATGTTTTAATAAAGCAGCATTAAACACAGTCTAATTTGATTTTCAAAGTGAAAGGTCGCACCCGAGCGTTAGTGCGCCAATAAATAAATAAGTGAAGATTGCAGATCCGATAAACGTGCCTGGAACAATAAGCAAATTATAAGTCGAATTAGTTTAGTATTATAATATTACTTAGCCACTGTGACATTGACTCAAAACTCTATAAGCATATTGTAAATAATCCAACCAGGAGTGTACACTCGGCCAGTACAACCAATGAATATGAAAAACCATCCATTACAATCAACCTTAGCCAAATCAATAACACTAACCCTATCAACACCAGCAACAACAAATATTAACATTTAATGTCTACCTTTGACAATACAAACGAATATGAATGCAAACAGCAAATTATATTATGGAGAATGAATATGTAGTCCAAAAATGGCATATGCAGACAATGAAGAAAGTTATAGGTTTACTAACTATTATAAAAAATAAAATGTCAACAATAGACAAAAGTACGAAGTAAGCCACAAAAACATCATTATCTTTTTATCACAAGTTAAAAATACCAATTTCATATTAGAGAGCTTCGAAGATTACCAAAAGACGATTATATTTTTAAGACAACCGATGATTTGTTAGATTAAGATTTAATCAGAAACTCAAGAAAAACACATTGCAATCATTAGACTTAAATATACATAACACTAAGATTTGTAGATGAAAACCCAAGCAAAATATAAGATTTTGTGTTATGATAAAAACATCTAATCACTAAAAAAAGAATTAGAAACACTTGGTTATAAATTAATCAGCCCAAAAATTGTTAAACGGCAAGTTTTAAAAATTTGATCTACAGACTAGAAATTCTAATAAAGAAGTACATGTTAAGATATTTTAAAGGTCGGTAATAAAATTTGAAGCATCATCTGTACAAATAGAAATTTCGCAATGAACCAAACGACAGTGACAGGGACATACTAAAACCTGCTGTTTTTACCAGATGTATAATTGCATCAAATATATATAAAAAAAGGAAAGTACGTAAATTACCTTGCTAACTGTAAAAGGTGCTAAACTCACAACCAATCACAGCAGGAGTTCTACCTGGCACTGTGTCAGAAGGTTAATAAAATCCCAGAAAGAATGTTTCGATAAACAGTAGATGTTTCTCATAATGTATAATACACTAACATCACTTAACGTGTAGTAAACAACAACAACAACGGAATTTAAGAAACTTCAAAGCATAAAAAAGTTGAATAGAAAATTTCGTAGCCACTGTTGTTAACAAACTGGCCTAATGGCTGAATTAACACCAGTGTAGCCAGCGTGGCACGGTTGAGGCACTTGGCTATAGTGTGGACGGACCCGGGCTCAGATACCCGACGGGTAATTGAATACCTACGTTCACTTCGAACAAGGGATAATAATGGCGCTGTGCTTACCACCCGCATCAGAGAGGTCCGGGTAGTGAGCGGAAACATATGCGAGCCTCAATTTCTCAGTTCGCAGGCATTGTCTTATGCGAAGCTTAGTCTCATCATTATATTATTACTGGTTAAAGTATTGAAAGTTATAATATGACATACCAATAGTTCACATGTTGCTAATAAAACCAAAAATGTCAAACTATTGCATTTATTATTCAATATACCCTAACTAAAAACTCATTTAAGGGCAGTAATCATTGTGAAGAAGAATATCAAATTGTGACTACCAAGATTAATTACAATAAAATTCAGAGATTTAATAACTGTGATAAAATCTCCATTTCCCGTAAACAATCGCCATTTGTATTGGAATAAGAAATTCCAATGGTAGCTTCTTGGGACGAGAACATCTCCAAATCCACGCTGTGCAGATAATTTTAATTATGCTGAACAGCGAGTGTATGAGGAATACATTGTATACAGACCTTTGTAGTACTCGAGTCCTCATGGGTGATGGTATTGCAAAGTTTCATGGCACATTTTCTAGTACATCAAATGTAGTCAGCCTGTTCGGTATTTACAAGTTAGGTACACGTTATACGTGCCTATCTTTAGCAAACGTGATATCCGGCGAAATACACTTTTGCAACTGGGTGCTGCGTTTCCCCATATGGCTATTAATCTAGTATAGATGTCCAAAGCAGTCACTTCCTTTCTTCCTCCAAAGAAAACCACGCCACCCACCGCTGCTCATGATTGTCTACTTCCATGATTTTTCGCTTTGTCCACAATTGCACTTCCAGCAATGTACAATTGACTGCGTTCTAACAACGACTTCTGGCACATCACATAGTAGTATGTCTATCTTAACCTACGAACAAACGCATACAGATCTTTCGAAGAAAAGTGCTAATCGTTTTTGGATGGCCTAAGTAAAATGGAGTTGAACTTTTACAAAAGGTATCCAACAAAATTTTAAATCACAATTTAATCTAATAATCCTTATCTTTAATTATTCAAAAATTATCATCGCATAATTAACTTTAACAAAATAAAAAATTACAATTTAGTATTAACATTAAACTAAATGAAGTGTGGCTCTCACAACAAATACATTTAGTAATACAAACTTAGAATATGTGTAATATTTTTCAGAACATGTTGTTCATTCGATTTAAAATCTAGATATTTTAATTTGAGCCCCACGTGTCTCAAATTGAAATAGATAATTACTTCATTAGAATACTTTAATTGGACCCAAAAATGCTCTAAATCCATTCTTTTAGAAATAATTTTGAAAACGAGAGTACCCAAGCTATGCAATAACATTTTACTTCTAGTTCACCCGAATAATTTTTTTGATCTGTTTCTTTAGAACATTTTGAAAATCCAAAGACCATTAGATTTGGCAACTTTCTACGCTGTTTTTCTTCTAATTTATTCTTAAGAGAACTATCAAACATTGCTTTGTTCCAAAGCAAAATGTAGCTTGTATAAATTTTTTGGTCAAAATAGCAACAACTTTAAGCTGCAGTTATATTACGTTATTTGTTTGTTTCTTATTCTTTTAATTATAGCCATCCACATAACTTGCATACCAATCAAGTTAAACCAACAAATGCAAGTAGTGTTTACCCCACTTTAATTCTTTTATCCGATTATATTTTAGGGTTTTTGACTGTAGATTAAATATTTCAGATGGGTCAAAATTATGCTCATTATAAAGAGCACCAAACCAGTCAAAATATTCGTAACTTTGTCTTTCTTAAACCTTATAACTCGCACCGCAGGAGTAGATTTAGACTGTCTAATTGATATAAGTTACTTTTTTTATGACGAGACAAAATAGTTATACACTTTGTTGGCAACTTGTCTAATTTTAAACTAATTTTAAACAAATTTTTGCAAATATTTTCTTTTTTTATTTAAAAATGTCTGTATTGTACCCGATTTTAGACCCTTATTCATATAATCCGTTCGCCTGTCCGTCGCTTTCTTCAGCTTTTTAATAACACACGCCTATATTGTTCTTTAATTGATAGCAATAAATATGAATAGATTTATAATTGTATAATAATAATTTAAATTGTTCCACGTTCGCGATTAAAAAACCGAGCCAGAGAAAAATCCGATCTAGTTAAAAATTTATATGTATAAGAGCGCGGGGTATCTGTAGAGCATTGTTCCACGTTCTCACCTTGTTTTGTAGTTCCATAAATATTTGTATTTTCATCGTCGATTCGCCACTTTAACTTTACTTTCGTTACATTAAATGTTCTTGTTATTTAATTTAAACGAAAGCGCCATTTTTGTAGATAGCTAAAGATTATTCCGTATTTTCTTTAATCAATTTTTCTCATTTAACACGATTCCACATGTTTACCTAAAAAAAGTAGTACTCAATTTGAAATCGTCCATTTTGAGAATTGCCTAATAGATACTAAAAGATACTAAATCTACTATAATTTTTTAGTGCTAAAAATAAACATGGGGCCGGCGAAGAGATTGCTCTGTAAGCAATCCCAGAACGAACTAAAAAATTCGAAATCGAATATCTCGAAAATTATTCGACATAGAATTTTTTCGACTTCATTTTCGAATTCAGCGTAAAATTTCCTGTAAGAATCACATTTAAAATCGTAATGTCGAAAATTTTCCCGAAATTCGAAGTCGAATATCTCGAAAACTATTCGAGATAGAAATGTTTTAATTTCGAATTCGAAGTCCGCGTAAAATTTCCTATAAGAATCCGTTTTAAATTTTAAAAAATCTCAAATTTTGTGACGGACCGACAGACAGACATATAAAATTCAGTAACGAACTTTTTAAGTTCTTTGAAAATCATTGCCAAAATGATAACCACCTATAGAATATAAAAAGCAATAAATATCCTAAAATGTTTATTGAAAGCAAACCATGGCATACCCTGATACTGATCTAGAGCTTAGATGAAGTGTTTTTTAACATATAAACCGCCATAATGATAAAATATTGACTTTTTAATAAAAAATGTAGATGATAAATTTGTATCGTCCACATTTTTTCTCTATTTGTATTAAACAGTGTATTTAAATACATTTTAAAAAGTGCCTTAATTATAGAAAACCCTGTAATCCATTTAAGAACCGGTCCATATTATGGACTTTTTTCCTACTCCACTTAATAACACATCTCTAATACAGCTCTAACGTTGTTCTAAGCCATCAAATACATGAATAACTAAATTAAGAAGCAAAGTTCTTTGATGTGAAAAAGTTCACACGAATCTACGCATTAAAATATTATCAAAAAAACAAATAAACATAATCAAAAATACGACCCCCTGTTGTCAATCCACGACATTATACTAAACGCGCTATTAACTTTTGAACAGTGCACATTTAGAAACCTGAAAAACTTAGCTTAAAAGGTTAGTTCAACAACAGGAGTAAGAGCACACTAAAAATATTATTAATTGACGGTACTTTTGTCCGCTCAAAACTAAACTACATTACTGTCATATGTCAACAAAGTCTAAATTAATCAAAAAATTAATTTTTAAGTAAATATATCATACATGTAAATGAAACAAATCTATAAAAGTACATCGTATTTTAGTCACAAATAATATTCAAATTCTTAATAATATAACCCATAATATCCCATTAGTCACCAGCGTGGTCCCGTGGTTGAGAGGTTGGTTGTGGTGCGACGAACCCGGATTCATTTCCCGGAACTCTCTAGTGCCTGGCCTACTCAGTCACTAACAATAATTGAGTACCTGCGTTCCCTTCGAACAAGGGAGGGGTAATAATGGCGTTCGTCTAAGACGCAGTGCTTGCCACATCGCCCCTCTTCAGAAATGGCCAGACACAGTGGACACGTATGAGAGCTTTAACCTCTCAGTTCGCAGGCCGTGCTCCCACGCGGGGCGTAGAGCCTTACCATTATTATTATTCTTATTTATCCATCTACTTATTTTATACCAAACTTCCCAAAAATACTTGACCTTTTAACGATATTAGACAGAACTGTCAGTACCATAAAAAGAATTGTATCCACTAATTATCGTGTCAATTGAAATAACCATGAAAAAAGTTACAAATACACATATCTGACCATGATGTTACATGTGCTTTTTAAATAAGCAGAAATGTAAAAAAATAAGAAAATCCATATCAAAGCTATAAAGTTTCTGTTATTTTGTTGTAAGTTTGAATATTTCTTATGGCATATTTGTAGACTTACAATATGTTCTTATATTAAGATAAATAATTATTAAGAAACTTACGTAAGTACAATAGTATTTTGAAAGACAGCCATCTACTGATGTTTCTTCGAAATAAAAGGCTTAATCCTGGTCTATCTGAGGGATGCGGCCATTGACGCCTTAATCTTCTTGGTGTGACAAAGGCAAAGTGATAAACCTATGCTAGTGTTTAGAATTCGTAAAATGTAGATAGAATTTCCAGGTCTTTATAAAGGGCCTGTTTGCTGACGTACAAGGAGGATTTTCTATAATATGAAGTATCTTGAACTGAAACCACTGAAGAATTTGAGTATTTGACGATTTTGTGCAACCCCAAAATGTCCGGATAGACTTCAAAATGTCTATACCGAAAAACATTATTTCTTAGAGCCACTGGGACACTCTTCCAATTAACCAACTCATTTATCTAAATTTCAAGTCAAAGTATTTTCTCAAAGTTTTATAGGCATCGTTCAAATAAGCTTATAATCAATATGCATGCCTAAATGCTGAAATTTTGAGTTTATCGATATGATTACATTATTAATTGTGGCTTGTGGTATATTCCATATTTGTTAATTGGATTTGTCGTTCTTGAATATTCCACTTACTAAATCAATCTCTAAAAAGATAAATATAATGGTAGAGGCTACTAACGGCGTAACCATGATGATGAGAGTACTATTGTGTTATTAACAAAAATAGCAAGCTTGGTATCGGCTGCAACTGGAACATCAGCAGCATGCATCAGGGACAGTAAGGTACCCAGCACGCTTTCTTGTGGTACTCAGTAATGTGTTAATAATTCAAAGGAGCAAGAAACTCCTTAGAATTTTTGTAGAAATGTATTTGATTTTTAAAATTTACTTAATTTTGAATAACAAGTCTCAATATACTAAATCTTGCGAATGCTTGCTTACTATCTAAGCTAAAGTGCAGTATTTTTTGGTTTTCTACGATTCCCTCATTTTGTAACAATCCTGTAAATATGGTGTGTTATCGAGTGACGTTTATGAAAACAATATTTATATAATTTTTTTATTATATATTTTATATAAATTGACATATTGGGATGGTTTGGTGTAAGTCAGATATTTTGCTATTCCTTTTAAGAGCAACTTTTCAAATATATTTTAATGAATGAAAGTAGACTTATTGACCTGTATGATATAGGTTCTGTTGGTCGTATAATTTATAAATAATATTGAAACAAGGTATAATTCAATATGTCGATTAGATGTAGCTTCCTCGGGGGCACTTTATATTATGTATTCTGTGGCTATGTTAAGTTTATCAATTTGTTTAATTTTAAATGTAATGTTGATACTTTAATTTAACAGTTTTTAAGATAGGTTCGTTTGAGATTCAAAATTAGTGAAATACCTTTGCGAATCCCATTAAAACTTTATAATCCTTATAGGTGAGTGAATTTTAAAAAACAGTTTGATTCAAATTGTTAAAAATAATCTTCATACTCTTCATTAAAAATAGTGTGTTTAGGAGAGCAGCAAACAGGTTCTAAAGTGAAGAAGTAAAAATCAATTTTTATTTGTACTAATGCATTCTGAATTTATTGGTTTGATAAGATTGCAATTCAAAATGTTATTTAAATACAATTTATGTGGCAAAACCCATAAACTTGCACCTTTTTCTAAATGAATGGATTTTGAATAATTAACTTTGCACTATTATTGTTGCGTAAATGAATAGAATGTAAATATGAAAAATGTAAATAATCTAATAAAAAAATTAAAGGCGATAGTATTATAGAAAAAATTCTAATTATTAATTAGTCAAATTAAAAAACAGTAGTTCACACTAAAAATTTTAATACTCGTAACAAAAAAACGAAGAAAAATGACAAACACAAAATTATTTTAATTCCTATATAACAATGATCTTCAAAAATCTTTTAAGAGATTCCGCAAATTAGTTTTTTCGAGAAAGAAATCCAGAGTTTGCAACATTTCTTCCGCCTTATCAACATTACATTCTTATATTCTAAGGTTTTTTTTAACTTTTATCAATAATGCCTTCTTACATAACAATTATTATAAATTTAACTAATTTTTGTGCTTTTCAAAAGATTTGTTATTAATATTTTCTATCTCGTATAACCAATAATTTACAAATTCAACTTTAAATCGAGCATTACGTTAAGCTCATAATAACCTCCTTATAAAAATATTTAACCTTTGTCAGATAAAGAAAGCAGTAGCAAACAATTAATTTATCGCAATCGATGCTTCTATTACTTGTCCAGAAACATTTACAATGTATATTTTTACAGAGAAAGTTTCGAACTGCGAGGAGTTTGAATTCGAGAGGTTCTGCATCATGAGTAAGACGACTTTAGATTTCCGTTTCTCGCGCATAACTTTAATATTTCATTCACATTTTAATATTGGTTATAAAGTTTATTGCACTTTCTGTTTATGAAAAATTATCACAATTTTTTCTTTTCCTTTATAAGCGTCATATCAAACGTCTCTATCGATTTCTTGATAAATATGTACAACGCTTCAAGAAGTACGATAAAACGTCAGTTGCGTTTGCTTTATATCTGTAAATTATAAACAGTTTTTTAATGTGCTGTATTACAATTAAGACGCTGCAATATTCAACTGAACTAAATTTGGCATCACCAACTCTGTATTACATTTTTATATTTAAATTATAATCTGTTCATAATTTTTTTGGATATTTTAATTGGGTACCCAAAATACATATTCGAACTGTTTTGACTCATATAAGGCACTTTTTGTTTTGTACATATAATTATAATAGTAAAATTAGAATAAATTATAAAGAATAGAACTAAAAGAATAGCAGGGGTAACACAAGTATAGAAATTTTAAGATCTTTTGAACACAATAACAGTAGTAACTTTGTTAAATCTAAATTAATAAAACAGTATAATAAAATTTTAAATTTCAACAAATATTGTCACGTAAGAAGAAAATTTCAATGTATTAAAAAGTGGTCCAAATTGAAAGGCGTATCTAAATATAACGATTTTCAAATTAATTTTATGATTAGATTTTTATTTAGTATTAAAGTACACAGTATCCAATTAAATGTAGAAATGACAAATTGCCACCTTGACTTCGGCTGCTAATCTTAGATCTTTTAGATTACAATTTCGTTTTTAAGTCGTCAACCGTTGCAGATTGTTTGCGCAGACATTAAATTTCAGTTAACCCCATAAAAAAAGATTGTACGGTATTAAGTCACAAGATCTTGGGTGGTCAGTTGATAATAATATTTCGTAAAGTTACAAGAGCAGAGAATTCTTAGTGCAAGAAATCGACTGTTGTTTGAGCTATATAACAGGTGGCACCGTCCTGCTGGGACCATCTTTATTCTATATCTATGTTGCTATGCATGGGTAACGATGGCCATTCACAGTTACAGCATTTCCAGTATCATCTACAAAGAAGCATGGGCCTATCAGATCGCGTTTCTTACCCAAAATCTACACCAAACAGTGAATCATTGAGGGTACATTTGCTCTTCATGAAGATTTTTTGAAGCCCAAATGCGATAATTTTGTTTGTTGACGAACACGTCGCCTCATCGTTAAAGATGATTTTTTGACTAAACTGATAATCCACTTTATGATGCTTTAAAACCCAAGTGACAAGTTATCAACGGTGAAAATGGCCAGCAGACTTAATCCTTGCGTCTGTTGAGTTTAGTATGTATGAGGGATCTTTAGTGAGCATTCGCTGAAGGGGGTTTGTCGAAATGTTTATTTATTCTGGACAATACCAAATCTATATTTTGACATATGCAGCAACACTTTGACTAGCTATGGCAATATTCTCACGGGACCTTACTTTACACTGATACACTATTTTGAACTAAATTCCACGTAGTTTTCGTATCGCCTCTTCAAAATTTTTGCCAAATTTGCAATGAATTTTAACAATAATAATTTGCTGGTTTTTCGTATAGCATTCGACACTTACTAATCAGAAAAATCTTAGATGACATCTATGAAAGTATCAGCATTATCAATTGCAAAACAGAAGAAGCTCGAAGTTTAATGCGATGTTCAATTTGAACAACTTTTATGTGCAGGATAACTGCAAAAGTTCATAATAATCGTTTATTTATTTCCACCTAAATATCAACATGGTAGCAGAGCGTGGTTGATTGCTACTTGTGGAAACAGAAGAAAAAGTAAATGCAGTAAAAACTAAGAAAACTGGCCGGCGTGTTTTTTGTCCGTCATACATTTTGAGGTTAACCGGGGCGGCGTGCTCGGTCAGAAATCACGTGTAAATCATAAATACGCAAAGAAGATGTCGAATTCAGGTTACAATCCATTTCATATCGACAGACTAGTTGGAAGAGATAACTATGCCAGTTGGAAGTTTGCAGTCCAAGCATATTTCGAACTCGACGATTTATGGAGTTGTGTCACCGGTACCAATACAAACCAAAGTAAAGAAACCAAGGCGAAATCTAAGTTGATTTTATTACTGGATCCTATCATTTACGTACATGTTCAGAATGCAACTACGTGTAAAGAAGTCTGGGAGAGATTGGAACAGGTTTTTGATGGCAGCGGGTTGTACAGGAGAGTAGCCTTGTTGAGGGACCTGATAACAACTACATTGGATTCTTCTCGAAGCGTAGATGATTATGTGAATAAAATAATGTCGACCACCCACAAGCTCAGGAATATTAAGTTTGACATTGATGATGGCTCGGTACACTGATGTTAGCCGGCCTCCCCGAAGCTTATAAGCCCATGATCATGGGACTGGAGAGCTCTGGCATCAAGATAAGTGCTGATTCTATTAAATCTAAACTCCTGCAGGAAGTTCAATGCTCTGATAATTCAGCATTCTTCACAAGAAAAAAGGTCATTCAAAGAAATCAACATGATTCAACTAAGGTCTACAAAGGAACGCGATGTTATAATTGTAACAAGCATGGACACTTTGCTAAGAATTGTCGTGCTCCGAAAAAGAAGAATGTAGAAAATACAGAAGGAAATAAAGGTTATGTTGCAGCTTTATCACTATCTCCTCAGACAATGAATCCGGACCTGTGGTATGTGGACTCGGGTGCCTCCATGGACATGACATATAGACGTGACTGGATGTATGATGTTACAAGTCCACCGATACCCACCATAACTGTTGCCAGTAAGACACCGCCACCTGTGGAAAGTATGGGAAAGATCAATTTATTGCTAAATGGTAATAAAAAAAAACAAAATTCAGGTAAGACAAATTTTATACATATCTAAACTTGCTGTAAACCTCCTATCAGTCAGTGCTATGGTGAAAAATGGCTTTAATGTAAATTTTAGAGATGAAGGTTGTGATATCTATGATAAAAATGGAAAGCTCCTGTGTTCGGCCACACTAGTAAACGATTTATATTTGTTGAGAGATGTATTTTCTAACCTGTCTTGTTCAGATAACTTAAATGGTTTAGTTCTGTGGCACCTGAATTTTTCAGATGTTAACAAGCTGTCGGAGTGTGCTGAGGGAGTTCAGCCATTCTCAGACAAAAATAAAAGTTCTATTACTTGTACTACCTGTCTCTCGGGGAAACAAACCAGATTGCCCTTTAACAACATTGGTTCAAGATCTTCACAACCTTTGCAGCTGGTCCACACTGATTTATGTGGACCAATGGAGCAAGAATCTTTGAGAGGTATGAAATATTTTATTACTTATCGATGATTACACAAGACGAGTTCATGTCTATTTTTTGAAAAATAAATTGAATATTGTGGAAGTTTTCAAAGATTACAAAAACAAAGTAGAGAATGAACATGAGAGAAAAATAAAGATGATTCGTTCTGATAATAGAAAAGAATACTGCAATAGAGAATTTGAAAATTTCTTGAACAAACATGGGATTGAA
The DNA here is from genome assembly GCA_036346155.1 of Sinelater perroti. Classification (NCBI taxonomy): domain Eukaryota; kingdom Metazoa; phylum Arthropoda; class Insecta; order Coleoptera; family Elateridae; genus Sinelater; species Sinelater perroti. The sequence continues at coordinate 5,086,643 of JARFIY010000195.1, forward strand.
CATCAAACAAGTGCTCCGTACTCACGGAGAGCAAAATGTATGTTGTTTGATGCTCAGCTTGCAAAACAGTTCTGGGCAGAGGCCCTTGCAACAGCAGCATATATAATTAACAGATCACCTACAAAATCAATTCATGGTAAAACTCCTATGGAGATGTGGACTGGTAAGAAACCCAACTTATCTAATTTAAAAGTATTTAGCTGTGTAGTAATGACACAAGTTCCAAAAGAAAAACGCCAAAAATGGGACTCCAAATCCAGAAAGTTACTGTTTGTTGGTTATTGTGAATCTGCCAAAGGCTACCGAATACTTGATCCAGATACCAATAAAATCATAAAAAGTAGAAATGTAGTATTTCTAGAAAAACATTTGTTCTGTATCAGTAAAATGGGTCTGCGTTCTGTGGGGAGTGTTGGCAAATGAGAACGCAAGAAAACTCATACCTCTCATTTAAAAGAAATCCTTTATTACAAAAATAATTAGGCAAAACAAGCAAAATCTATTCGCTTAACAGACATTGAATTTTGCAGCTTCCAGACTTAAAAACAAAAAAACTTTCGTCAACCACATTAATTATGAAACCGAAGAAATTACTCCTTCTGATATAGAAAATTAAAAATTAATATATAATTGTTAAGATATCTTTGGCCATTTGACGTGGAAAACACATCCAGGTTCACCGCGTCCTCTTAAAGTAATATATTCTAACATACCCTATCCCTTCGATCCTTTAATCAGCAAGTTAGCCAATACAAAAATCGATTTTGACCGAACATCAGAAAAATATTGCGTAAAACACTCGATAAAACTGACTTAAAATTGCAGCACTAAATGTGTTGTAAAAATTGAGAGACATTACTCCCGTTTAATAAAGTAGCGTTTTATATTCTCTTTCAAATTGTTTACACGTCTTATTTATAAATTACTAAAAAAATAAAATATTAATTCATTTATATTTAATTTTGTAAATTTCAATAATAACTATACAAATGGTGACCAAAATATAATCTCTTTACAATCCATTTTTTATATGTATAAATCTGTCAGCAATAAACCTCTATTAACAATTTAGATAATAGTTTCTCATTCTCTGCTAAAAATGTTCAGAATAATTTCTCTAGAGTACAAAATATGGAAACTTTGTGGCTTAGACTACATTGTTCTTCTTTTTAGTCTTTTTAACATTTCTTTTAAAACTCGTCTTTTTTTCCTCAGTTTGGAAGAAGAGTCAGGTTTTAATAGCTTACAAGTCTGACAGTCGGAGTAATGCCAAAAATCATAATCACTACTAGTATCCTCTGTAGCATACCCAAACTACTTGTTAATTTTTTCAGTTACATTGTTATGCTACTATTTCCTAAATATTGAGCAACATGCTTTGTTGGTGCTAATATACTGACTCCTTTATATCCTTTATAACTTAAAGGAGAATCAACATATGGATACTTAGATGAATCAAATATAAACGAAAATAATTTGTTTTTAATTTTATTGAAGCGTCATAAAAATACTAAAATACAGAGTTATTTTTTGCATGGTACCTTAACTTAGAAATCGTTTTTTGACTCCATCATTGTAAAATAAAGGTGATACCAATTAACTGCATACAAACCATTCGACAGCAACTTTGTCGTTAAATCTCTGCCCTCCTACTGATTCTTTAGTAGTACAAATAAATAATAATCACAGATCGGTAAATCTGGAGTGTAGGAATATATTTCATTGTAGTCCAGACAAACACTCAATTTTTTGTCGAGTTTGGACAACTGTACGGAGCCAAGCATTGTCGTGGAACAAGATAGCGTTTCGTATTGAAATCAAGTGATATACAATTTTTTTTTTCATTCAAATATTTGCAAAAATAATTTCACCAGTCGTTGGTAGGTGGTCATTCTTGACAAGGTAGCAAATAATACAAATATTCTCTTCAGTTACGTTGGTCCTTGAGCGACGTTGACTTTCATTTTCAACTGCTTTTCCATCTTACAAAAATTGTTTTTGCTATGCGTGTACTTAATTCTTCTTAAGCTTGTTGTCTCGGAACTTTTTATTAACTTTTATCAAAATTTGAAACATTTTCACATCCTCTGTCTTGAGAAACTTTACAATAATCTTTTGAGCAATGGACGAGAGCACTTTTTTGCTTTAGCATCGTGATGAAACCTCTTTTATGTATCTCCACCTACAGCGCTTAGTGGCCATTGTCCTCGTTTATATTTGATTTATCCTTGTATTTACCTAAAACGTTCGATGCCGTCAGTCTTAAGTTGCTCCTTCATAAAGGATTTTATCTTGCTACAATTCTTTTTAATTACTTACTCTACATACCTAACTTTTGGCGGCGTCACTCAAAATTTCCATCTCTGCTTTTCCTAAGACATATTAATGACATAAAACATGTTTTTATATTAAAAACAGCAACTGAAACAGTGAAGAACAAATCACAATTTAAAAAAGGAAACCTAACTATTAAATTATTAAACCGATCTGATAGTACCTAAAAGTGTTCTTTTACCAAGACAATGCGTCAGGCCAAAAATAGAGGGTTGCACTTACAATTCAGAAATTGGGTTTCTTTATGCACCCAAACGTAAAGATTAACTTTGTGAGAATGCATTTCCGCCAATTAAGAATGTTGCCCCAACTCTAAGAGCGTATTTTATAGCTTTTAAGCTAACTTTAATTATTGATTAAACACTGCAATTTATTCTATTTCTTATGTCACCGCTATGGCGTTCTTCGAATTATTGTACGTGTTGGCGTTGTAGTTATTTTTTATTAAAACTCAGACTTCGGTATGTTCTAGCATTTCTACATTGTTCAATAACCGCTATCGCACGCAATGTTACAACGATGTTATGTTCACATGTTCTCATAATAATTACCACGCAAATGATTACGTTAAGGTATATCCAGTTGTATGAAAACTGCGTGAACTTGGGCAAATTTTCCTGTTAATGTTCGATTTCTTTCAAGTTACAATTAATAAAATCTTTTTAGTGATGCAGTAGTTAGATAAAACATAACTAAATTAATTTTTATTACAAACTGACTAAAAAGGATTATTAATAATTGAAACATATTTCTTTTGTTCTATTGAAAATGGTGTAAAGCAACAATGTCATACTCCCACTATTTGTCCTACTTTATGAAAGTTAATTTTCGAAAAGGTAATTACCAGTTTACGATATTGTAAGTAACTAATAAATTTTAAAAACTAAAACAATAAAGCGATTTATATATATATATATATATATATATTACTCATAAAAAATATATTCCATTAGATAAGATGACATATAAATATAGCTCTGGTTAGGTAGATTTCTAAATACTTTAATGTAGTTTTCATAAGTACAACCATCATGAATTCATATTGGCCAGACTGTTTATCACATTGAAGAAATTTGGTTTTACATAATTTATTGAATATATCTACAGCTTAATGTACTATAAGAAATGTTGCGTATTTATAGACATTTCTTGTGTGAGACTCAACTTAACAAACCGCAAATACTTTAACTGATCGAGTTTATACAATGCAACTCGATTACTTCAAGCCCTTGGTTTATAAAATAATTAATCTGTCCACTTTCCTGTAGAAACTATGCACAATAAACTTATTTAGTGCTCCCAAAAATCAATTAATTAAAACTTACATATCTAAAGTATGAACATGGCAAAGCGATGCACGACAGGTTGGATATTGTCGAAATGTTAAAATTTCAAACAAACTCGAACTCGTTTCTACGTTAGTGGTTACTGAATTTGCAGCACCAAGAAAAAATAAAAATTAGAAAAAATAAAACTTTGCAGATTTATTCATGGCCGCCTCTATTTTTGTTTGTATCGAGTCAAAGAGTCATTATTGGCACGTTCGCATCATTTTGCCAGATTCCTTGAATCGGTCGTTCGGTGAAAGGTCAGCTTAGATTGGGTCAGGCATGGGAGAGTTTCCGCTCTGTTTTGTTGAAAATTAAAATTTGTTAATTCAAAGATGGCTTGGAACATCCTATGAAGAAAAGGAAATACCACATACTATAAGAACCGCATTGATGTAGGTGTCACTGATAATATTGTGTCTAATTTTGACCAGAGGTAGTTATCGTTGATGATTCATACGAATTCTTGCTCCCCTTCTTTGCATCCACGATCTATTTATATCTAACCATCGTTTCGGTTTCAATAACCAAATAATTATTTTATAGTTAAGTAACACAACAAAATTTTAATTTAATTTATGGCAGGACTCCAAAACAAAAACTACAAAACAACAATAAATATACAATATCAGTATACCAAACAAAACAATAAAATACCGAAGGAATATAACAAATCTTCAGAATAGTTATCGAAGCAGCCCAACAAACTTGTATATTAATAACAAACTTGTGAGAAACAAACGTCTTGGTGGAATGAAGGAATAAAGAAAAAACTTAAAATAGAGAAACAAAAGTGGAACAACAAAATATATAAAGAACAGAGAATAAAAGTTAAAAACAAAAAAAACTGGAAACTAAACAAAAGTCATAGAAAAAGTTTGGTAGAAAACTAAAAGAAACAAATCAAAGTAATCGCAAACTGTTTTATAAAGTAAGCAAAACAATAAGGAGAGAGTGCTTCTTGAATTGCTTAACCCAAAACATTATAACATAATAATCGTAAAACAACAGCAATACCAAGAACATTAGAGGTTAGAAATTCAACTACCATTTTTCTTCCTGAAAGAATGAGTTATTCCGAAAAGATAATGCTACAATAACTCATTCCACGTTATAAGAAATCTGGAGAATATAAATTTAAGAATTGATATCAAATACACCCTTAAAAAATAACACTTGCCAAAAGCAAATGTGGTATCATGTAATAAAAATGGAACTAAATTATAATTCTAAACATACCGAGACAGTAATTAACAAAAAATAATTTTTCGTAGATTGATCATTAAATGCTAGTTAAGCTTGCTATGTTAAATGGCTATTCAATACTTTAAACTTGATAAGCAAACATTGGTGAAAAGATAGATTAGAATTAACCATCACGTCACTTAATCATATAAAGAAATTATTTCTAATGAACTAAATGACTACGGTCCCGTGGTTGCTATGTTAAATGGCTGATGCTGCATACTGTCACTAAAATAATTGAGTACCTGCGTTCATTCGCAATACATTGGCTGCTAAACATGATCAGAATGGTGACGACCTCAGCACTATATAACTCTCAGTTCGCAGCTAAATTACCATTATTATTATTATTAATGAACTAATGAATTAAAGTTATAATTAAATTTAAGAATATTGATATACAACTGGGCTATGGCTCACACACATTTTAAACAAAAATTTTATAAACCATTTTTATGTTGTTCTGCCACTTCTTCGATTTTTTCCAAATGCATCATATTTTGTTTCACAGTTGCTAAAGTACTATAGTATTATTTAATTTTTAAGGTACACACTTAAATTACTTATTTTAAATATTAAACGTCAGACTTTTTGGCAACAGCTTCCACCTCTACTATTTGCTTGGTTTGTTTGTATTTCTTATAATGGGCAAAACTTTGGTTTTTGTCTTTTTAAGTGTTTTTCCCCTTATCGATGTGTGTTTTTGTAGATTTTTGTTAAATTAGTTTTTATTATTTAGTCGACATATTAATAAAAAATTCTCTTTTTCGTTAAAATTAAAATAAGAAATATCTTGGTCGTTACAATCTTAACTATTGCTACTTCTGTTCTTCATTTTCCTTCACTGTTAAACTCTGATATAACTACATTTTCAAAAGTTAGATAATATAGAGTGTCCCACAAAAGGGTGCATTGAATGCAATTGGCTCAGTTTTTACTTTAGAGTTGGCTACACGTTGAATAAAGTATGGCTTACACACATTTGCCAGAGGTTCCTGTGGTTATGCGTCTCTGATACATGGCAATGTGGCAATCACCTTGTCTTAGATGACCGCCATTATTGCCCCTTGTGCATGATTATATTTCCCCCAACACAGTTTTCGCAGTTTGTGAACCTTTAATATCCAACAAAAACAGTTCTGCAACTCGGTAATGCATTCCCACAAGCGATTTACCAGGCCTATTGATTGGGGGGGGGATAGAATTGTTCAGATCCGTGTTTCTTACGGCTATATTGTGTTGTTCTTTATCTCAATAAGATCTACAACATCTCAATCACCGATTGCCGTGGATGGTTACCACAACAAAACCAATATGATGAGACCTCGTAAACGTGCTCAAAGTGTCATTTTGGAAAAAAATGTGGGTTTTTCATTCGTATTTTATTCACGTATTTTAGTAACGTTCAGAAATTGTACAATATTTGTACTATGATAAAGTACATGAATATTCTTTGTCCGTACAAAATCGACGACTTCATAAAGCACTTTTGAGCAGTTCAGTAAGATAACAGTCAGAAGAGGTAAAAGTCTGGGCTGTAGGCAAAGTATTCCAGCATGTGGAATCCCAAATGTATAATGGTTTAAACGGCCTTGCTGGCTATGTGCGGTCAGCTGTTGGCACTCAACTCTTACAAACTTTGTGGAAGTTGGGGTGATCCTAATGTGATAGGTAGAACCATGACTAATTGGCAGAGAACACACCACATTGCCAATAATAATTCGCCAGTTTACCAGTACTATCTTTTTTTTGTACAACACACTTATCTGACGACTCTATAACTTTTCGATCCACTTATATACACTAGTACTTGTATACACTATCCTCGTATTATGTTATAAGATTCCGATAAATTTCAGCCTCTGATGCACCTTCCGATTAAAGAAATCGGTCACTCCTCTTTCATGTGCACTGCTAGCGGAGCGGAGATTAATACAAGAAGCAAGAAAAATGACTATCAAACTCAAACTTCGATAACGTGACGATAGTGGTATCAACTGCAAGCACAAGTGCACATAAGGTAGTGTGACAAACCTGAAGATTGTACAAAAATGCGAAATATTGTTCCTGGAATATATAAATTTTTATATTAAAACTTCAAACAGCAATACGAAGTTTAATATGCTCCTTGCTCTCTTTTGTTGCAGTTTTGATTTTTATAAATTTTGTGGTAGGAGATTTAAAGGTAGTTACTGCTTTACCTGATTTACCTATCTAGCTTATTTGCCATCTACTATTCCATCAATACCATACTTCATTCCATATTTCTTTCAGCGTCGTTTGGGTTATATCTGCAAACTATTAGTACAGGTAAGATACATATTCTACCAAAACTGAACTTTCTAGCATCACTTCTTTTTGAATAGATCATTGTATCCATTTCTAGTCTACCTTTCAAATAAGTAGCTGCAAGTTAATCTATGTAAATGTGTATAGTTCTATCTGTTTTCTCTTAAGTGTTTTTATTTCCTAATCGGTTTGTAGTATCACTGACTGTATTGAATAAAACTGGTTTCATGAACTGGTAAAAATTCTTCGTTTGATCATTGAAATCGTTGCTCATCAAAATGCCTTGGTGTTTCTCTTTTTTGAAAGCGTTTAAAGAAAAATATAGCTTAAAGAAGAAATTTCCAATTTTTCTACTAATAAATACGAACTTTATCATGGCTCAATTTACACTTACTGCATCATGTACCACGGAGACCATACGTCACCCAACACTTAAATTCTTTAAATAGCCACTTAATCCATTTATCATCGGCCCATTGACATATTTCTGATCTAGATAAGGCGTCAGCATAAGGCCTCGTTTTATTAGCTTTACTTTAGGGTCTGTCCTTATTATATTTAAATTAATTGTATCGTATGAAAGCCGATGTGACAGAAGGCGGGGGAACGAGCGTGGGCCGGTGGTCAGTTAACTCGGGCCGATTTGCGTGTTATCGAATTCACGGTCGCCTAGCCCGTGCATGCGATCCAAATAACCGAAGAATTTTACGTTTGTTCCTGGCGTGGTTTCGGCCAGTTTTATGCTTGATTCGATTTCTTTCTGGAAATGCAGCGGGCCGTTGTTTTTAAACTCTAACCGAATAAACAACAATCGAAAGCTGCGAGAATGAACACGAAATTGGTGCAAAAACAGCGACTCGCTGGCACTACGTTTGTACATTTGGTTTAAATATTCATCAGCGCTGCCTATAAATATGCGCTATATCGGACCGCTTTATCTTATCACCTAATACCAGGAGCCTGGGCTTTACTTGCACAGGAGTATTTGATCTTTTCGGCTGACAAGGTTTACATTTATAACTCGACAAACTTTCCCACACCTATGAATTATGATGGGAAAATATTTATTCTTTTATTGATTGCTCTGCTAACATATTAACTTGCATAATAAAGTACAATACAAGGTTTGGCAAGAAAAAATGTCTGATTAATAAATTAAAAAGTAGTTTATAGTTTCAAATATGAGATCACTCGAGTGCTAACCTTAACCAAGAATTTACTTTCCAAAGTGTATTATTAAAAATTGCCTTAACTCATTTTAAATGTGTTTTGGCGACTGCACGGATTAAAACATTTGTTACAATTATTTAACTCATAAAGAGTGAAAAGAAAAAGCATTTTATTTATTTATCAATTGGCGTAGTTGTGACTTATTTTAAAGGGTAAACATTACCATTAAGCGTTACATAGGATATTTGACGATGTTCTCTGCGGCTCATTTGACACTCTCGAATTATGACGAAATTATCGATCACTATTTTCATAACTGTTCTTGTTTTAGTCTTCACGAATCCGCAATATCTTGGTAACCAGTTCACTTCGCTGGTTTGAAGATAAGTTGCACATTAAATTTTTGCTCCATCAGTTGGATTATTTCACGTGTTGTATGACAGGCTGTACCGTCCTGATGGAACCACAAGTCATACAAACCCATGCCGTTCCAATTAGATCATAAAAATTTACCATTATCTCACTATAACATTCATCATTGACAATCACTGCGTTTTCGGCCTCATTTTTAAAACAGAACTCCACCTTTATAAAATCCACACTAAACTGTTACTCTTTAAGTTTTCTATGCCCCAAAAATGACAATTTTGCTTACTGACATACTCACTAAAATGGAAATACCCTGGAAGCTAAAGATGACTTTCTTAGCAAAATTGCCGTCAACTTTTTAATTCTCTAACACCCAATCGGAAAATACGTGATGTTTGAAATGGTCGTCTGGCTTTAGTTTCTGAGTTAGCTGAATCTTGAATGGAAGCAGATGAATATCTTTCGTTAAAATCCGCTGCACGGTGCTTTTGAAAATGTTAAGTTGCAGATCACAGCGACAAGTTTTCAGCTGAACGACCTATTTTTTGTTATCTGTAACCAAACCTGTTTGTTGGAGTTTTTTAATTAGTTTTTTATGGTTATTTCATTTGCTGCATGCTCCTTCCGAAGATGCCACGTAATTTCGCACAGTCTCGGCGAAAAGTTTTCTGTGCTTGTAATGAATTTTTAACATATTGACTAGCCGCAATATGTTTACCACAAAACGTCACCAAACAGAGCCCTGCCAACTTTACAGAAAATAAATGAGGCACAATTTAAATTCTGGGTTTCTTCTGGGACACCATTTATCAGAAACAAAACTATTGTTAATATGGTCAACATCTATGTATTTCCAAATAAACACAGAACTAAAGGATGCCTTTACACGACTTTTAAAGTAAATTTAGGTTCACCTTATTAATTTTACAGAGCAAAACATTTATATTTGACAAAAAAAAGCTAATAATATGATTCAGTAAAGTCTATTGACATTTCAGCCATAGTATCACGACTTTGTTAACCGTTCATTTGATGTAAATACGCTCTCGGTTTCTCACAGATGTATAAATAATCAGCTTAATATAATTAACTAACTATAACCTGCCTTTTTAATTACAATTTAAAAAATGCTGCCAGAGGTCTTTTGCCTACAACCATTTTCACTTCCCAACTTATACAATAGTTGAGGTTTATTCCCCGGAAGAAACAGAATGAAAATTTGCAAAAGTCTCTCATAATTCACGATGTCTCTATAAAATTTGGAGATTTGAATGCGTGTACAGAAAGCAGCCTATTGCCCTATAGGAAGGCACGTATACAGCAATACAAAAACATTAAAAAGTAAAAAATTTATGATAATGAATATACATTATCTAACTAAAAGTAATTGCCTTACTATGCTATTTTGCATCTAAAGTTGTTTTAAGAAATCGTTCAGTCTTCCATTAAAGGTATGAAAACATGTATTAGTGTAAAAGTTAAGCAACATTGTGTTAAAACAAAAATTATTTGTTTGTTATATGGCAAGTTTTAACTAGTTACTAGTCAAAAGACTGCTTCATCTTTACACATATGCAGAACTATCATAAATTTTTGGAAAAGATCTATTTTAGTTTATGTTTCTTGACGTCATATATTTATCTGGCTTTAAAAAGTGAGAGTCTTGAAGTTGACATTTTAAGTAAAAGTTCATACTCTGTCCGATTGAAGCTTTTTTTAGAACCACGTTAGTTAATATTAATTATAAAGTTAAATATGCTTTAAATGTTTATTTTTCTTGTTTATATTTAAATCGATCTTACGATATTTTAAGAATCAGTGTAAAATGACTCATAATTACATATACATAAAGACTAACAATGATTTTCTAACATCTTTGTCTGAATCTCCACGTAAGCGTACGGAAACCGTCAGCAAGGATTAACGTTTGAGAAAAATAAGTTTGGTTCATAAACGGCTTCTAGCAGATTCACATAATTTTGTCAATGCACAAGCTCAACGCAAAATTGAGGTTTTTCAAGAATTGTTTCGACATCGTAAAGATGAACGTTTCTGAAAAAAATTTAAACTAGTAATTAGAAATAAATATTTCTTTCATAATTTGGACAAAAAAAATTAGAAGCACCTTCAGTTTTGGGTTTACGCCCCTATATATTTGGTGGAATCCCAAAGGACTTTTACATTATGAGATTATTCTTGAAGGTTGATCTGCAGATAAAAGTTTATATTGTGAGCACTTTGACAAAAGTTATAAAAAAAATTTTCTATCTCCAGAATTTTCTCATCAAATAGTAACATAGTCCTCCCTTTTCCTTCTATATTTCTCGGTCTTTTGCTAGCCTTCTCCATCATTTTCCTGTTACGGCTTTTAATGCCGCCTTCCCAACGTTTAAGTGGTCTACCTACATTTCTCCACCCTAGTCTGGCCTAGAAATTTAAGAGTCTCTTCGTCCATCTCTTTTCTGTTCTTACTAAATGCCACGCCCAGTTCCACTTCTGTTGTGCAACTTCCTCCACTATGTCTTTCACCTTTATTCTTCCTTTTAACCATTCGTTTCTTTTTGTCTTGCAGTATTACTCTTAAGTGTTGTATGTAATTCCTTTATCCCCTTGATGGTAAACGTCATAGTTCGAGCAAATATTTTCTTATTCAGATTTATTAGGAAATTTCTAACCCGCCTAAGTGTCATTCGTTGGTTTATAAAATACTACGTCCTTATTACTCTACCCTAATCAAGGGAAACCGAATGTCGATGGTATATAAGAATGCTCCCACTTGGTTACAAAAATTTCAGAACATGGAAGGAGTTGTAGATTTGCTACATCCAGTATATAGTCCAGATGTTACTCCATCTAGCTATGACTCATTTCGTTCGATGACATATTTCCTACCGGACTAGCAGTGTAGTAATTTTTTGGAAGTGTCAAATGCATATCCAGAATTCTTTGTTTTTAAATCAGTAGAATGGTATCAACATCAAATTCAATTATGGAATAAAAATAAACATATGTTATTAATATTAATGGGTTATATTTAAAAAATATATGTTATCTATTTATTGCAATTTTAATTTTATTAAATTAAAAGCAAAGAATCTAGAAATATTGAATATCTATCATAATTTCCCAATTTTTCAATTAAAAACATTACAATTTCAATTAAATAAACATTTTTTAAAATTAGGTGTTTTACATAATACTCTGAATAATACACGTACTATTTATTTATTCATCAAAATTTATTTTGTCTCCTTCATAGTAATTCCCTCCCATTACCATATACATGCGCCATCCAACCATAAAAACACTTTCCATATTCACTTTTTTGAATTTTTATCGGTGCTTCTTTGGATTTTTATATTATCGTTTCACTAGAGTTAAACCTCTTTCTTCTAAATGTTTTTTTTAATTGACTGAACAGGAAAAAGTCGTGTGGTAATATATCTGGAGAATACGGGGCTTGTGGAGTAATATTTGTTGAATTCTTGCCAAAAACACTCACGAATAATGATTGGTAAATTTTACTGACAAAGCATCACTTATAATTAAGTCTACTAAACATAATAACAAGCCCTCTTACAGTCAAATAACGATTTCCCATTACTTGATGTTGATGTACGATCAGAACGGGGTTCATCTTTTACGGATTCACAATCTTTCCTAAACAGTTTAGACCACTAAAACACAGTTGTTCTCAATAAAGAGTGATCGCCGAATGCTTTCTGCACCATTTTAAATATTTCAGTAACATTAATTTCACTTTTAACCAAAAAATAAATGCAACTTCTTTATTCAACAATATTAGATATTTCAAAAATTTAGAAAAGGCAAAAAGTTGATTGGAATAAGCTACTGTAAACTATTTAAAGTTAGGAGCGAATTCTACTGAAGATTGTACCAACATAAGAACATTTTTAAGAATTACTTTCACGCGAGTTTTATATTAAAAAGTCATCTTATTTTTTAAATAAAGTACTCGTACAAAGCATTAAAATATAAAATATAAAAATATAAGCATCTAAACGAATGTGAATATTTGAGGAAACGCCGCTTTCGAGTGTAAGAGGATAAGGCTATTCGACACGTCGCTAGAACATTGAGAATGCACCCGTGCCGGAGTGGACACTCGCACACGAGAGCACATGCACGCACGCACGCGACCGCGCACGCAATTACTCCAAGCCGCAAGTCACTCGGGCTAAAATTGAGCTATCATTGCAATGCACCGCTTTCTTTTCTGTTTGGAAAAACAACGCGGCCCCGAGCGCCGCGGCCGCTCCGCCCGAGCCCGAGGAAAGCCCGCCAGTGATACAATAAAAGTGTACGTGCATAAAAATGAGCCGTATACTTAGGGTACACGTCAAATTTGAAAGGCCGCTTTGATGAGATCTATGCGAGTTCTGATCCACGCAACCTGATAGCACACGACTAAAAGCCTTCCAGAAACTTTATTAAAAATAAGAACAGTGCCCCTCCGTTCTGACCCTTTTGGAAAATGTGTCACCGAGCGTTGCATGAGAGCCGATTAAGACAGTTGCAGAAAGTTTTACTAATAACTGAAATCCATATATTCAAACTAGAGTAGATTGAAAGGGAGATAGTAAGAACAGAAAGCAAAAATTTATTTCTTATAGTATATTTTTATATTCATTAGACAATCAGTCTTTTTGCATAATAAGTTCTTCTAGTACACAACAAGATGAACTAAGCATACCAATGATAACAAGATATGGACAAGACACGCAAGAGGAAAAAACGAAGCGTCAGTTGTTCTAAAACTATGTAAAGTATAAAGCTATTGTAAAAAAGAAATTTTCAAAATTTTTCTGACAGTTATTTTTATTTCTGTTAACCGATCACCAATCATAGAGTAATAATTTCAATTATAGATGAAGCGCTGACGTGTTGTTCAAACATCGCTTTTACCCAACGCTTTTGTTAGACTATGCCTACTGCTTCTGACTGTTTTACTTTTATCTTACAAAAACAACACCACAAATTATTCATTTTCCCAGACACGGCGTCGTTAAATCACAATATTAGCTTTCTTAAAGTCAATTTACCTTTTCAATAGCTTTTCGTGAATTTGCTGCACTTCCAGTATATTTTTAACTTAAATAATAATTTAATTAATATTTTCACCCCCATAAAGTGTCTAATAATGACTCGCTGTCACCATGCACCACGCCATAAGTTTAATACAGAAGATACATGATAACACAAACACTTTGGCAACTATGCATTCCTTTTATTTCATTATATAGTCTCTCTACATTTTCTCATGATACATTTTAGCACACACAGTTCAACACTCACCCATCTCAATAAAATTTGCTGAGACTTCCTAGATTTCTATATGCAGAAGTATTTTTTTGATTAAATTTCTAAATCTATAAAATTTTATGTGTTTCTCAAAGGAAGTCTGTCAAAAAAATTACTCCGTAAACAAGATGGATATATGTTAATACCACAATGACATACTCCTCTAACATTATAATCTAAGCATAGAATGATAATATACCTATGTAGCGTCCTAGATATTTGAAAATATTTGTCAGTTCTACAGATGTGCATTTTGAATTACTCTGTATAATAAGTAAGCAAGACTACATCGTCTGGTTATTTCTCAAATTATTAGATCGTGGTCGGATTTTGGAAACTCTTGACATTTCGTTCGATTTTTTTAAACCTCCTAAATAAAATATCTTAATTAGGTCGTTAATATGTAAAGGTCATTTCACAGAATTTCTTTTGTTCGGAATTAAAAAGATACGAAATCATCATTGTCTATTACAACGATAAATTCTGCAGATGGTGTACATACATACTCAAATTTTTCTACTTTTTATTTATAATAATGTAATCATAATAATAACAAAAAACAGCAACGGGGAGTCAATTATTAACTTTTGTACTCAAAACCATCTATTTATTCTGAATTCATATATGAAACTTAAAGAATCTCAGAGTTGTCTAATATCAGAAGTACAAGGAGGAGGTTTTGTATTACCGCAATGTTCTCTTAACAATTGTTAACATTGCATAGCTTTTAGCTTCTCGTAAACTACCAATTCACAACGATAATGAAACATTAACCTCTGTAGGAAATGGTAACTTTCTTAGCTGTGTAGAAGTAATTTCAAAATACGAACCTTTTATGACTAAACATGAAGTAAAATTTGGAAATAAAGGAAGAGGTGTCAATGAATTCATTATACAGTTGGCAGACCAAATTGAGACAGAGATTGTAAATCTCTTCTTCTTCTTTAACCCACCATCGTCCATAGGCTTCTCCAAATTCATGCCAATGTTTCCTATTTTGAACAGTTCTCATCTACTCGAAGCCAGCGACTTTTTTTCAGGTCATCGCCTCATCTCATTTGGGATCTTCCTCTACTTCTTTTGTTATGTATAGCCTCCACCGTTGTATTTTAGCATTGCAGAGATTGTAAATACTAAATATTATTCGATCATTGTGGTCTGAAAGTCAGATATATAGACCAACTTGTTTTTATGGTACGCTATATGTTATCTACGGAAACTCCTATTGGCCGATTTTTGACGTTTATTCCTAACTATGGCTATACAAGTGAAGAGCTGACGAATGCTGTAATGTCGGCGGTAGATTGGTCTTGATCTAAATAACTGTCGAGGGCAGAGCCAGCAACATGGCTACGTGCTACAAAGGTTTTCAGGTTAGAAGAAATAAGTAAATTCTTTAAATTCTTACGCGGGTTACTCTTTACAATTAGTTGGTTCTGCATCTTTCTTAATTCTTCAACTAAACAATAAAATACCTTGCAGTTTCATCTTAAAAAGAAATTCTAGTCTTTAAAAACCTCGTTGACAACTCAATGCTACTGTTAATCAAGTATTATATAAATCATATTATACAAAGAAGTTCTTCATGCTAGTGATCAGTCCAAAGACTCACAATATAAAGCAAATGTAATATTGGAAAAACCTAAGTGTCTTAAAATATCATTAATAGTATGTTCCTGAAATAACACTTTTGCAAAAATCTTAAGAAGTAAATAAAAGGCTTCAAGAAAAACGTACGGACACATCAAAATTCATTTACTCTATACAGTCCTTTACAAAATTTCATAAACCCTCTTCGAAACGAAGATGGGTTCTCAAGGATAGAAAATAAAGCAAAATTGATGTGAGAAACTGACGTCTACAAAACAGACATTACAAGAAAAAGAAAATTAAAAATTCCTTTTGGTGAAAACAAAGATAGAAATTATAAGTTTTCTTTTGTAATAGATAGATATAAATGTTGCAAATAATTCTTTGAAGTTCAATTTAGTATGAAAAAAAATAATGTAATACAAAAATACATAAGGATTTTGAATTTTTATGGAAAATCACTCTAATGAAAAATGACATAGAGCAAATCAGCTTTTGGAAAAATATTTCTGATTTAGATACAACATACCTTGAGAAATATTTGTATTTAGAAGCATTTTTAAAAATTAACAAAAGTATGGACAAAGATAAAAAAAAACAGATCAAAAAAGCAATTACGAGGAGTGTCCGATTTTAAAGGTACAGGTTACTGTCATACAAACTACGCATGCGCAATATTGACGTCATATGGATGACTAAACACGTTAATGTTTATGGTAGAGTTTAGATCATTGTTGTGTTTACGACTCCAATTTATGGCATGTGCAATCGTAGAGTATTCGAAGTGATAAGTGAAGTTATTAAATTTTTACAAAAAGTTAAACAAAGCTAAATTTATGAAAGGTTAGGGGACGTTTATGACTTGAACGTTTTAAGCCAAAAGAAGTCAGAGTTCGGTTCAAGAAAATTTAAAGATAGACGAATAGAGCTGAATGATGATCCGGAAAAGAAAAGAAGCAGATCAAGAACCTCACACATGGATGACAACTGTACAATTGTCGAACGTTTGATTAGAGAAGATCGTCACGTTAAAGTTGGTAAAATTGCTGAAACGACTGGCATTCCTAAGAGTTGTGTTTATGAAATCATATGCGACCTAAACTTTTGCAGTTTTAGTTCGCTAGATGGTAAAAAGTGCTCTGCTAACAAAAACCAATGGAATGAGTGCTTCACTTCAAAATCTCACCCGATACCAGGAAGAGGATTATTTCATTGAAAACATCATTATCGGAGATGAAACCTGGATTTATGAGTTCACGCCAGAAACTAAACAACAGTCCGACTTCCCCAGTCCAAAAAAATTAAAACTCTACCGTCTGCCCGCAAAATTATTGCCACCGTTATCTGGGTCAGTGAACCGTGCATCATTAACAGTGACAGATATTGCGAAACTCTCCAGAAATTGCATACGGCCATTAGAAGGAAAAGACCGGGACGATTACGCGAAGGAGTTAAACTTTTGCACGATAGCGCAAGAACCTGCATGTCAAATGAAACCATACTACGGTTGTCACAGCAGAATTGGGAGGTCTTTTAACATCCTCTGTATTGTCCAGATTTAGCTCTTTCAGATTTCCACTTATTCGCACTTTTGAAGACATTTTTGGCGGAGAAACACTTTGCGGATCAACAGAAATTGCGACTTCACAAGTACCGTGAAGGGATGTTCAAACTACTGTGACGCTGGAATAAATGTCTCAACATTTACGGAAATTATGTCGAGGCATAAACAAAGGTATTTAGTTTGTTCTGGAATGTATCAAATAATTTCTTTAAATATTTATTGTACCTTTAATACCGGAAACCTCTCGTAGAACCACAAAGACTTCTAGCAGGATTGCAGTCATAGGACGTGGAGTCAATACTGGAGAATGATCCTTCAGTGAGTCTAAACCTTTTTGAGATCAACGTTAAAACAAAACAAAATGACGGTTTTTGCACTTTTGTTTATTGAGACTGGGTTTCTACAGCGTATTTCTTTTAATGACAGAGTACAGAGGTTTGCTTATTAATAAGCCAGGAAAAGAAATGTTTCTCAAATAAAGGTTTTTAAATGAAATGGACATTGATTTTCACTATTTATCATAATGTGTGAGCGTACGTAAACATTATATTCAAGTATATGTCAATTACAAAAATTAATTTAATGTTTTGTTTAAACAATCAACTTTTTTGTAATTTTTTGATAACCTCCCAAACATGTAAAAATTTGAGGGATGAAAAATTGCAGGCTAAAATGTCAAAAACCTTAATCAAGCTATGGAGGTACCTGTAAATTATAAACAATAATGTGTATAGTTTTTCTCCTTCTAATGTTTTTCTTGGTCTATAAGTTATTCTTATGTTAAACGAAAAATTAGTATATTTCTATTTTAACTAAGAAATAAACTAATACTGCAAATAAAACTTGTTATTAGTTATATAAACAAGATCAGGGGGCGAAACGGTAATATATACAAATGTTGAAACTCATAAACACCTTGGAAACTCAAACTTAGACCAACCAATCAACTATGAAGGTCTCAGCACTCTATATATTATCGTTCATGAGATATGTCACTTTAAAATAAAAGGGAAAACCTTAGGTGTTTCAATGGGTCGGTTTATGAGACATTCCTATTCTACTTTTTAATGAGGAGTTCAAAAAAGGTGGTCAGAAGTTTCGACCTAATTGTACAATTGATCACTATACTCAATTGTATATATCACCTCTAATAAACTAAAACCTATTATTATACGTTAGCTAAGCAAAATAAGATCAATGAAAATAACGGCTAAAATAGATTTAAGAGAATAAAATAGAAAATAGGGCGAATGAAAAGGAAGTTACATGATTAAGCAACAAAAAAAATTGAAAATAATACTTTAGAAAGAAATAAATAGAACCATAAATTTGAAAGTCATCTAGGGAGTAGTGTTACTTGTACGCTTGAATTTTAGCCTGCTTTTAATAAAGCCTGATATTTAACATTAATAAAAAATTGTTTATTGGTAATTATTGTTATTTTACCAATTCAAAAATATTGTTTTACTTTTTATCTATGTCCGGAATCATGAATTTTTAATATTGGATTTAATACAAACAACTGTGCTTTAAGGTACTTTTAGGTATAAATTGTAAGTAGACATAAATATAGAGGTGTATAAACAACCAAATACAAAAATAACATTAATTAAATAAAAAATTGAATATGTAATTGTAAAAGAAAAGTATACCCAAAATAAGAGCCTTACTACTCTAAGTTATTATGCATTACCGAGCAACATAAATAATAAAGTTAATCTAATTTACTTCTTTATTTTTTCATTTACTTAATGATGTATTATAGAATATATATAATATATCTGGCTGCTGCCAGAGGGAGCACGAGACAGAGCTTTCCGATTTATATATGCGGTACATCCTGTATCATCCATATTATTTAAAGTAAATATTTAGGAAACGTAAGTATATTGACATAACGGAGAGGAAGGTCGGTAGATGAGATAATCTTGCGAGAGATGTGCCCCTCGTCAACAACTTTCCGAGTTATTGACTTTTTGATCAGCTGTGTTTATTCTTTTGCGCATTACCTCGTCACACGAGTCGCTGGAGGCACCGAAGTTCTCGAATGACAGCAGCGCTAGGCAAATTCGACGGGGCCCCGGCCCGGCCATCGCCGTTAATTATCGCCTTATTAGTCGGAGAGCGGCAAGGCAGCAATTAACTCAATGTCGACGGATTTTGGGACAAATTGGCGTACGAAATTCGAAAACATCGTTTCGAGTCACCTGCCTATTGAACCAGTTAATTTAACACGATTAACGTTCCTGTCAGGCGAGCGATATAACTGATACTGATATCCTTTGGAGTTTGGATCGAATTGCATTCGTTGTGAAACTGGTCCTGGCGGCTCGGATGGGATTGCTGGCGCCCGGCACTTTCGACAAAATTTGGCCCCGCGTAACCAACTGTAAACAACGTTTAAATCTACTCTCCACTTTAATTTGAAATTATCGGGAGCTTATCTTATCACGGGGCATATCGAATGTCACCTAACACCGTAGTTAATCATAATACATTGGGTAACAACTGCATAGCGCTATCTGAGGTATTTCTTATAATAACCAATTAGTAAGGTACGGCACTTGTTTAGTACACAATAAATTATACAACAAAGTGTACTTTTTTAACTGTGTATAAGGCAGTAATAATTCAAACAAAATATAATTTCCATTTCAATGTTACTTTTTATATTTCTAAACTGTGTAGCGCAATAACAAAAATGTTATCTTTATTTTCGACAAGTTCTCAGTTCGAACCTCCAAAGACCAGGAAATTTTTATGGCTCTGGACCCGGTATTAAATGTGAAACTTTTCACAGTTCTGTAGCACTTACAATACTAGTCTTTGCATTAAAGTTTTGAAGAGATAGAGCAAATAATTAAAAATAAATAGATCTGATACTAGACGTTAATAAAGGGGAGCCCAAATTGAACACCACATTTAAACTTTGCGCCTTCTTTTATTTTGCGGTCGGAAACTCTCATAATTTAACAGATATCATCTATGACTTTTCCGATTAATAAATATAGACTACTATACGAAAAAACAACATTAAAATGCATTGCAAATTCGGTTCAAATTTTACGAAGAATTTTTGGTCGAAATAGTACACCAAACTATCCAAAGAGTGATTACAAAACTCGATGAAACTCGTGAGTAAAGAATACTACCATAGTTAATCAAAGTGTCGCTTCAAATCTAAAAACATCGACTCCTCCTCATTGTGCACAATAACTGAACATTTTAAAAAGCTCCATTCAGCGAGTACTCACTGAAGATCTGCATCTTTAACAAACTTAAAGCTTAAGTTTGCTGACCTTTCGCATCATCGAGAATTCGCCAGCTGTTTCTGTAGATTCGCAGATTAGTGGAAAAGTCATCTTTAGCGATAAGGTGCAACTTCAAATTGATGGGTTCGTCAACTAACAAAATTTGTGCATTTGGAATTCAGAAAATTCTCACATAACTCTTAAAAAGCAAACACATGCATCGTCACTGAATCACACTTTGGTATGTTTTTAGCCAGGTGGCGTAACAACCTCATACTCTTTCGAAGATGATGCTGTAATTACAACCATTACATAATAACCCCATTTTTAGTAGCAACCGGATAACATGGATCTAAATAAAATGTGGTTCTAGCACAGCGGTGCCACCTGTCATACAGCTCGAGCAACACTCGATTTACTAAACCAACAATTTCAGTCTCCTAATTTTACAAAATGCCAACAATATATCGAGATTTAACATCTTGCGGCTTCTTCTGAGGTTACCTGGAGTTCACGGTCTACGTCAGCAATTCACAAACAATCAACGGCATTAAAAGCATAATTCGACGTGTTATCAGTGAAATTGTTTAGAACATGTGCGAAAATGTAATCGACAATTTTGTAAATAGAACCCTAACTTACATCCTAAGGGAATCGTTTAAGAAAAAAATTATTCTGATATATTTTTTGTACTTATTCAATTTTGTTGCAGCAATACAATGCTCAAAATGTATAATAAACATTTCACCCGTCTTCACTCTTGAAATGAAACTTTTTCATTAAAATTTTAACCTTAAGAAGCAGGAAAAACGACAAAAATAACGGAAGGCTAAAGACAATGTAGTACAAACATTAACAAACAGTGATTCTCGATCAATGAGGGTGAAACATAATAGAAAATAATTTTCTGCTGATTTAAATAATTACATAAAATTATGTGAATAGAGTCCTTAAACACTTCATTTCATGCATATAGTAAACGCCTTCAAAAGTCTATTTTTAAAATTATCCTCGATGGACTCCAACTCTTTTCGATCAACGGAGGTGGTAATAAAACAGTGTAGATGAGGGACAATTAGTATTATACATTTATTTCACAAAATTATGTTTCAATAAACAAGAAATTGTTTTATCTCAAACATAAAAGCCGTTTAGAGGGTTTTTTTAGTATACTTCTATGCATGAGGTGGTAAAGCTTTCGAGCGGTGTGCGTTGAGGCGCTTCGCGCCTTGTAACAAATGTAAACCGTAGCTTCTCCTCCACTTAAATGTAGTCACTGGCACATCAATAGGGGCTATTTTTTAGGCCACTTGCACTGGATTTCTTGAATTTCTGATCGCGGATTCGGATTCTACGTCAAATAGGTCCTTAGTTGAATACTGAAAACGTTATAACTCTAACTATCACAGATCAAAAATAAGGCGCAATAGATGTCAAATATTACTAAAATAGATTTTTAAAAAGGAAAGGCCATTTGCACTGGTTTTATTGAATTTATGACCATGGGTTCGAATGTCAAATTAGCTGTCCCTTTTGTTTTTTTTTTAAGAGGAAACTGGCGGCTAGAGGATTTTATGTGCTACGCTTATTGTTTATAAAGGGAAGGAACGTTCTATATAGTTTAATAAAACTTTGTAATATTGCTTTACTCATAATAACTGTTACAAAAAAAGCTGATACGCTTCGTACTATGTCATAGAATCATTTTTAGAGAAAAAGTTCGGTTTCTTTTTAACCAACCTCTGTAACTTGATTAAAAGAAAAATATTTATTAAAGAGTGAGAAAAACTATTGTTCTTCATTTTACAAAAATTTGTTAATTTATTTTCATCGACTTTTTAACATACTCATACATAAAAAATAACTTTTTCTTCCAAATATCTATTCTTCACTTTGTTTTCAGTAATTATATCTATCTCAATCGTTCTATAACTGTCTTACCTAATTTAATTCTAACTATAACACATGAAGTAACAAAAAATAGATAAACAATTAATTACAAACTTTCCAATTAGATTTTTAATATATAATTAGATTACAGATATATAAAACGATTTCAAGTAATTTTTTTATTACTATTTCCTTTAATAATTGTTCTTTCTCTTTAAATAAACTTAAATTTTCATTTTTTATTTTTTACAATCACTCATTTGTGCATCTTATTGTGTTTCCATATAAGCCAAAAAAATCCTTGATCTCTTGTCCTTTTGATTCAAATAAATAAACCCGGACGGAGTGCTTTCTCATTTGAGACTCTATTAATACACGATAAAACTTGAAAAAACAATTTTCTCTATCAAATAATCGACTGTTTCACAAATGGTAAGAGCAATTACCAAAGAAAAAATAAAAAAATATTTTCCAGTTTTTAGACTCGCCCTGTTTTAAATTAAAATTAGTTTTCTGTAGTAATTCTACTAATTCATCTGCACGTATTTTTGTAATACTTTTTCCAATTATAGAATGTTTATATTTATGGTATCGTCACTTAAATTTTAAAACAAAGCCACAAATTATATAGGAATAAAATTTTGACGAACAATAGTCCGCGACTCAATACCAGTGCTCAGATAGCTTATACTTCTCGCTCCTTAAAATAAGCAACTCTATAATCTATTACACCCAGCATTACCTTTTAATGCCATTCTCAATCTAAATATCGATGACCAGATATCCAAATTTTCAAAAAATGCTAAACACTTAAAATCAGATATCCATATAACTTCATGTATCGATCAAGATATGTTTGTTATATATAATGCGATTCTATTATAATTTACTTCTGCTCATTTATCCTCTTTATAAAAAAAACTATTAGCTAGAGTTATCAGTATGATATATCCATTGGGAGGAGTCATTCAAAAAATATTCTTAACTCATTTACAGTTATAGACGACGGTTATATCGCAAAGATCAATTTGACCTTACTTTGTTCTTTAACCAAATTGTAAAGAACGCATTTTTACAATTTTTAACAAACCATAATCTTTAACTTAAAACTCCTAAAAACTTGTCTTAGGTATCTCCAAGCAAGTCTATATAGTAACTTTCTTCTCGTTTAAATAGACTTCCGTTCACTTTTAAGATCAACTTGTTTATGGTAAAATGCTTATTTAATCTAAATACTCTTATAAAATGTATTGTTCGCTGATCACCCAATAATGGGTCCAGTTTTATTAATTGGCGAAGCGAAGTGGAGTCACTTACTAACTTTATGTTGTCCGCCCGTCCGAGCAATAACTCGAGAACGGCTTGGAATTTCCAAATTCTGTTTTCACCAATCGACAGGTGACCAAAAAGGCTTGTTTGCTAGTGATTTTGAAACTGATTTGTCAAAGGTCAGCTAGACTAGAGTGTTCTCACTTCGCTATGCGTTGCAAGCTTTGCAAGCTTTACAGGTTTATTTATTCAGAAAAATTACAATTCTAAGGAATCATTTTACTAAGTTTGCACCACAAGTAGGGTAAAATTCTTTGGAAACAACCGTGTACCTATTGAGCACCAAATGAATATCCTTTGAATTCATATTTTTTATTTTAACAACACAGTTAGGATCAATTACTTATTTGACAATTTATCCAACTTTCAACAAACATCTATCATTACTTGAACATGTAGAATTATAATTTTTTTGTTGTTGTCCTTTAACAATTGTTTTGTATTTTTTCTTTGCTAGATTAAGAATTACCTAAATTATCTGTAATATTTTTGCTTGATTTCAAACAATATTATAGGTGCTCAACTTAATTCTCGGGCCCTAGCATCAATCGATGATAGAATCCATTCAAGTTCATGTATCATGCCACTGTACAGTGAAGCATCATCTGTCAGCATTATAACGCACTGCAGGAGTGAAAGTAACTCCGTGAGACAATTAACATTTGCGACGTTGCTCCTTTTCTACTTAAAAATATTTTATGCAACTTTAGAAAAGGATGGTCGCTTATGAAGTACCTAAAAGTGGCTTTAACAATTTTTAAAAGAGGTCTACTGTCACATACAATCAAAGCTTCCAAGGGAACTCATAGCAATACATCAAACTATTTCAAATCGTTTACACAAACTGAAAAGGATTCACAAGAAAAGTCTCCACAAACTCACAGCTGAGAACAAGAGTGATAGATGGGTGGCATTGCTATATCATTGCTATTCAAACTCAAAAAGCGGAATTTCTTTTATTAGGTTATAAGCTGCGACAAAAAATAGATTTTTTTTAGAAAATTCAAAGAGCTGAGAATTATGAGTTTATCAAGGTGACGCGTAGACTGGTACCACACAATCGAATATCCACGTCAAAAAGATGTTGCTGTGTATCTGGTTATGTTAACAGAGCGCAAACTATGAGTTCCTGCCATCTGGTAAAACGATAATCACAGTGCATCAACTGTAGCAGCTGTGTTAGTGACGCGCTAGACGCGAAAAGCCCTAATAGCTGACAAGGGCAGCAGGGAAGTCATTTTGTTTTAGAACACTGCCCAAACGACTTTGACAACGACCACCGACCTGGATTGGGAGATTTACCCTCTTCAGATTATCATATGTTTGATTCTCTGAAACATTATCTTGTTAATATTTGCTGTCGAATGCCAAAAAAATCTAATTGAGTGCTTGTTATCGTGAAAATTATAGAATCCACTTTTATAAAAGCACTGAATTTAAACGATTATATTTTTATCTGTTTTAAAACTATTCTTCTTAAAGTGCCTTATTCATTATTGAACATTGGCAACAATCGAGGCGAAATTTTGTCTATCTTTAGTGGCTCTTATCAACTCATGTGTGCTCATATGGGTCCAGTCTCTAATGTTCTTAAGCCAATAGCATCTTCTGCGACCTCGCCCTCTTTTGTCTTCAACTTTTCCTTCCATAATGAGCTGCAATGTATTGTATTTGTCATTCCGATATAAATGTCCAAGATAAGCTGTTTTTCTTTTTTTAATAGTTAATAGGAGTTCATTTCTTCTGTTCATTCGTCTCAGGAGCTCTTCGTTTGTGATATGCTCCGTCCAAGATATACGTAGCATTCTTCTAAACACCCAGTACTCAAAAGCTTGTATTCTCTTTTCTGTATTAGCCTTGAGGGTCCACGCTTCAGCACCATATAATAGTATTGGGTATATGTAGCACTGCACAAATTTGTATCTGGTTGTAAGATGAAGACTGCGGTTGGTAAGTAGTTTCTTGAGTTTTTGGAATGCCGATCTTTCTGTTTCTATTCTTATTTTTATTTCCGTTTCTGGGTCTCCATTTTCTGTCAGCCAGCTTCCCAGGTATTTGAATTTTTGTACCTTCTCTATTTGTCGATTGTATATTATAAGTTGTGTTTGTGCTATTGGTGTTTTGCTGAAAGTTATGTATTTTGTCTTTTTAGTAATTATCTTTAACCCTATTGCGTCTCCTTCACGGCTTACTGCATCCACCAGCCGTTGTAGTCCTTCTAGGCTATCCGAGATTATTGCGGTGTATTCCGTCTTCGGAATTTTCTAGGGCCTTGGCAAAAACTGTCTCTGAATAAATATTAAATAATAGTGGTGAGAGGATGCAACCTTGCCTCACTCCTCTTTTAATTGAGGTAGCTTCCGTATTTTCATTATCTATTCTCACTGTGGCGTTTTGGTTCCAGTATAGATTTCTAATAGCTATTATGTCGTCTTGATCAAGTCCTTTCTCAGTCAATACTCTCAATAGTTCGTCGTGCTTTACACGGTCGAAGGCTTTTTCATAATCGATGAAGCACACGTAGATATCTTTTTGTTGGTCACGGCATTTTTGTAGCAGAACTGACAGGCTAAATAGCGCTTCTCTGGTACCAAACCCTTTTCTAAATCCAAATAGGGAGTCGCTCAGATCTATTTCACATTTCTGATATATCCTACAGTGTAAAATTTTTAGAAATAACTTGAGAACGTGGCTCATCAGGCTTATGAGTCGAAAATCATCTCATTTATTTGCGTTGGGGTTTTTGGATAGAGTGATAAACTCCGATGTCATCCAATCAGAAAGCATTTTCCTAGTTTGATAAATTGGATTAAAAAGATTAGTAAGTAATGTTATGTTTTCCTCAATGGAGAAGTTTCAAAAATTCGTTATGAATCTGGTCTGGTCCAGCTGTTTTGCCGTTTTTAGAATTTCGTAGTACGCTCGTTGTTTCACTTTGTAATATATTTGGTGCATGCTCCGTTGTTGTCATATGTTGTTCAGTTCTCACATCTTCAAAGGTTTGTTTTATATATTCTTCCCATACTTGTTTTAGATCTTTGCTTGTGATTAGTTGGTTGTCGTTATTTAACATTTTGTTGTAGTTATATTTCTTAACCCCTCCTATAGTTTCTTTGATCTTTTTGTGTAGGTTAAAAGTATCGTGCCTCTTTTCTAATTCTTCTACTTCATTGTATTTCTCATTTACCCATAGTTCCTTCGCTTGCCTTATCTTCTCTTGTATTAGTTTATTTAGTTGTTTATATTGTTGTTGATTTTTGTTTTTGTATATTCTTTTGTTGTCCATTAATGTTAATATTTCTGATGTCATCCATGCTTTCTTATTTTTGTTACGATTTTGTCCGGTTATGGTATTTTATGTGTTTGTGATGGCTAGTTTTATTTTGTTCCAGATAGACTCGATAATCTCTGTACGGTCTGTATCGTCTACATCAGTAATTACATTATTTATTAACTCGTGTATTCCACTTTCTTTTATATTTTCGTTTAGAGTCTGAGCCAATTGCATGCAGTGGACTGGTTCTTTCAGTTTCTGTAAATCTATTTTCTTATTATATCGCTTTCGTAGTTTTTTGAGACTTATATTAATGTTTCCTACAACAGGATTATAGTCTGAGCCCACATCACTTCCGGGATATATTTTAACGCCTGTTAGTCCATTTCTATATCTCGTGTTAATTAGAAGATAATCTATTTGATTTCGTATAATGTGTTCCGGGCTGTGTTATGGAGACGTCCATGTATAGAGGCGCCTAGCTGGTAACTTGAACCACGTGTTGATGACCATGTTTTCTTCTTGGCAAAATTGTATTAGTCGTTCTGCTCTATCGTTTTGTTCGCCCAAGCCAAATTTTCCCACAATGTCTTCTACTTTGCCTTGGCCCACTTTGGCATTGAAGTCGCCCATAATAATAGTTACTTCGTCTGTTTTAATGTTTTTTCTTAGTTCATTTATGTGCACGTACAGTTGTTCTATTTCTGCATCTGGTTTTTCCATTGTCGGGGCATATATTTGGAAGATGTTAATATTCTTTGGTGACGCTTTTAGTTGTAGTAATATTATACGATCTGAAAAGGGTATGCAGTTGATTATAGATTTGTTTATGTCCTTGTTGACTATAATCGTAACACCATTCGGATGATTTGTGTCATTGTTACCTGCATAATATACGACATGGTCATCAATTTCACTTTTCCACATCCCGGCCATCTTGTTTCTGATATTCCTAGAATTTCTATGTCTAATCTAGTCATTTCTTGGATTACGTTGTGTGTCTTCCCAGCCATATAAAGGCTCGTTACGTTCCATGTTCCAATTTTAGTGCATTTTTTCTGTTTTTTATCCACATACGGGTGGTGCCTATCTTGTTTTAACGTGGGGATTCTTAGCACCCCTTGGTTATTTAAAACCTGCCACGGACTAGGGGCCAAATTAGGGTTTTGTGTTGCCATGATTGTTGGAACTTGAGAAAGTAGCGCTGTAGTTTCTCCTTGCTTTCTGCGCCGCGGTGCTATGACCGGATAGCATTTACATAATGCTTCGCCCATAGGTTTCCGATAATAAGCCTTTAAGGAAGATAATCTTGCAGTAGCCCTATTTCGGTACTAACAACACCGCTGCCTGTTGTCAGCCAGTTTTGGTCCACCCCAGGTATTTGATTTCCCTGGTGTCCACTATATCTAGTGGGCATTCCCCTATCCGCCACCTGGGGAGGCGCCCGATGGGGGACTGGAAACCCCACACGGGGTATTATTAATATTTTTATTATTAATATTAGTTACTTATTTTTGGACAGATTTAATAATTGGTTTCCATTTTCTCTTAAGGACAACAAACACCCCAGTTTTCTTATATTTAACGATTAAGTAATGTTTGTCATAAATTTTTTTAATAAAAATTTTTTTAAAACATCTAAGTATCCAGACTCTACCAACGTTTCCGTTATTGTTAAAATAATCAATTTGTTGGTCTTCTTTAACTCGTTAGTTGTGAGCTAAAATTATTATACATATCATTTAAATAGTCAGTTAATTCAGTTTCTTTATTCTCTAAAAATGCATATGCTTTTAACCTTAAAGAAAACTTTACTACCCAAATACTTTTTGAACTTTCATCTGTTAGTTTAACTTTCTTTAGTTTAATATCGAAAAACTATATTTCAGATTATTTCTTTTAATTATTGCCTGATTTCTTTTATAATTTCTAGCAATGCTGATATAATTACAAAATATTCATTTCTATATATTTCTGAGTCCAAGACAAGATAAGAGCAAGAATTGATAACACTACTTTGTTCCTTCAAGTAATGACAAAATTATATTAGCATACGTGTGTATTGTGTGTATCACTCAAGCATCCTACTTTTTATTTCAATAACTGATACGTGACAGTTTGCGGCCAATGCAGTGCATGCACTGGATATGGTTAATTATCAATGATCCAAAAGGCAGTTTGTCTTGTTTCTCTACTCCACCTCTCCTACAATTAGTATCAACTGTGGTTTGATTTATTCAAGCAAATTTCTTTGCTATCGGAAGCTTTCTATCATAAAAATACAAAATTATATGAAAGAACATGCTCCACTCTTATTAGCACAAAAAAATCAGAAAAAAGCGAGCTATATCTAATATAGCATTGAAAATTTGAAAAGTAAACCCGCCCATTCGCTCATATTGTCTGTGATAGGGTTTTATACTCTTTTTCGTAGATATAACTTTAACAATTCTAGGCAATTAATACCTAACACCTCTTCCATTTT
This sequence comes from Sinelater perroti, assembly GCA_036346155.1. Lineage (NCBI taxonomy): Eukaryota > Metazoa > Arthropoda > Insecta > Coleoptera > Elateridae > Sinelater > Sinelater perroti. The sequence goes on from JARFIY010000195.1 coordinate 5,116,083, forward strand.
ACTGAAACATCCATCATTGTAAAGATAAAAATACTGCAATTTTTTTATTAGAACTTGTACCTGCTCAACAATATACATTGTTATACTATGTATTTCTAACAAATAGTACTTAACAGAATGAAATAATATAAATGGTAATTAATAACCGTTTGAAATAACACTACAGTTCACAGTGACTTCCGCTTAAATGTTGTTTGGCACTTGGTTCTCGCCACTATCACTTTCATGGATGTCTTGCGGTAGTTTGCTTTTTAGGCGTGTATGGATATTTCTTTGACCTAGTTTCTAAGAGTTCACAGTTGGTAAGCTTCTTATAAAAGGTTTGGTTAACTTCGCAATGTGTTCTTGAATTTGTGATAAGCCAGGGAGCGTTAACTGTCATTCGAAGGATTTTATTTTGTAGGACCTGTATTCGGTTTAAATTGGTTTTTGAAGTGTTAGCCCATATCACACACTTGTAAAGAACTAAAGGGCGTATAAATGATTTATAGAGAAGAGTCACATATTCGATCCTCATAGAAGAAGTCCTATTAATGAGTGGATAAAGTTGGATCAGTCGTGTATGTCCCTCGTTCAATTTTTTCAATATATGGTATTTCCATGTAAGCCAAGTATCGAGGTAAATACCAAGGTATTTTACAGGCTCCTTTGTAGCGTTCCACTGGATGGTATTAGCCATTAATTGTAATAGGGGATAAATTTTTGATTTTTCAAAGTAAAAATAGTTTAGTGTTACACTTAGAATAGTTAATTGATAAGTTGTACTATTTGAATCATCTGCTTAGGATATTGGTGACAACCTGAAGTTCAGCGATAGCATGTTCTAAATGTTTATTTTTAGTTATCACGGCCGTATGTCTGCAAACATTGCAATGTTTGTATTGGGAGCGGGAATATCGTGCATGTAGATGTTAAATAGGATGGGGCCCAGTATACTCTCTTGCGGGAACCCTGCGCGTATAGTTCTGGTAGCTGATAAGCTAGTATGTGCTTTGACGGCAAAAGTGCGATTTTCAAAAAACGAAAATAATACGGACTTGACATACTCAGGTAATTGAAGATGCGTTATTTTGTATTTTAAGCCCTCTACCCAAACGCGGTCGAAGGCTTGTGCTATATCTAAAAACAAGGTGGTAACGTATTGTTTGCTTTCAAAACCTCGTTCAATGGTCTCAATCATACGCTGTAATTAGTGGCAAGTAGAATAGCCTGTTTTGAATCCAAATTGAAAAGTGGGGAGAATGCTCAGTTTTATTATTTCTTCGTTAAGTCGTAGATGGATGTAATTGAAGAGCTTCGAGATTGTTGTTAATAAACTGATGGGTCGATAGCTGGAGATTTCTTTCTCGGCTTAATTTGGAAAACATTAGAATAATTGCATGTTTCCGTACATTCGGAAAGTATCCTGTTTTTAGACAGGCGTTAAAGGTGGTTGCTAGTATGATAGTGCTTTTTTAGACAGCTTCTTCATTATGAGATTCGGTGTTTTGTCGCATCCAGGCGATTTATTTATTAGGAAAGTTTTAATTATAGAAACAAGTTCCCTAGGTGATGTTGGTTTGAAGTTGGCTTCAGGAATTAGTTGATGTGTTTCTACATAATTTATTAGTATATTTTTAAATACTGAGCTGCGTGATTTTCAGAAGTGAAAGTTTGGTCTAAATAGTTTGCGAAGGCTTCACACTTTTTTCCATCCGAGTTATATGTTTGTGTTCCTGAAGAGATTGATTGATGCAGAATGTGTTTGGTTGTCTTTCACAAGCCAGGGTCGCTTGGTTTAAGGTTGCTATGTTTTTGATATGTCTCGATTCGCTAGGCGTCAAGTTCCTTTTTAATACGATGTGACAGATTATTCGCCATGTTTTTAGTTGAGGAATTCCTTGTTCTCTGCCACACTCTTCGCAAAGTGCTTTTTTGTTTAACTAGGTCCACTATACGTTTGAGTGAAAAGTAATCGATCTTTACTTTGTATTTATGCTTAGTTGAGGTTTTGGTTATATGTGTAATCATTTGATCGATTTGGTTTGGGTATTAAAGATCGTTGAGATACTTAAGCTTCTGATCGAGTGTAGCACTAAAGATGTCCCAGTTTACTGGTCTATTTATTAATCTCTGCTCAAGAATGTGTTTAACAGGCGATAGTATAAACAATATAAAGATTTGTTTGTTGAAGTTTTTGTGGATGACTATGTCTAGTATATCTGGTTCGTGATCGTTTTTATATGGGTAGTAAGTGGTTTTATCTGGGGCTTCAATATGGAAGGCGTGTGTAGATGCTAAGTCGTAAAATCTACATCCCCAAATCGTATTCTTATAGTTTAAGTCTCCTATAAGAATTGTAGGGTCTCTGGTATTGAATATGATGGAGATGTCTTTCTCAAAAAGTTGCTTCTTTGGTTGTTTATAAACAAATACTGCGGTTAAGGTAGTACCATTGTTAAGTTTGATTTTGGTTCCTACTGTTTCGAGGTTAGTAGTGTTAATTGTGTCGCATTTGTGATGAATTATATTACGTTTTATGATGATGGCTACACCTCCAGATGCAAATCTAGCCTCTCTATCTTTGAGATGTATCTGATATCCAGCAATTTTGAGTTTGTCTAAATTAGTTAGATGAGTTTCGGAGACGCATGCTATATCAATGGAATGTCTCATAAGAAATGACTTAAATAAGGTTAGTTGTTTTGTGATGCCATTAGCATTTCAGTTAAGGAGTTTTAATTGAAAGAGAGTTTTAGTTTTGTTGTCCATTAAAACGAGAAGGAAGGAAATTTGATATTGTGAATTATTTGATTTGTTCTATGAAGGGCTGGATGAGGTGTAGGAGGGTTCAGGCAATGCAGAATTATTTTTTGGTAACCAAGATGGGTTATATAAAAGCGTATTGTTTGGATTTTTTGAGAAGGAAAGAAGGTTTCTCATATTGTTAGCAGGTACAGACTTGCCATCGGGTCTTCTTGTTGTAGGAGTTGCATTCTGTGGTCTGTGGTCGATGATTTATTAATTTATGGAAGTATTTACATCCCCTAAAGTTAGCGGGGTAGTTTTCTCCGCAATTAATATATATTGGGGCATCACTTCGAGGTTTATCACAGTTAGTGTACAAGTGAATTCCTTGGCATCTTACGCATCGTGGTTCTAATCTAGTGTGCTCTTTGGCTCTTTGGTTGACATATATGACATTGGGGTGTTTTACGATTAATTTTTTGTGGCTCTACACTAACACTGTGGAATATTTTTTTGACATTGAAAATTTCTTGCTTTTGCATTTGCGAAGAGGAGTATTGTACAAATGCTTTGTATAAAAGCCTTGTAATTGGTGTGATAGGGATGTTGAGAACTGCAAACTCATCGTGTATGTTTTCTTCGGTTAGCGAAGGAGGGATGTTCTTTATAACTACCGATAGAGATTTACAGTTGGGGTCTTGATATGTATGAAATTCGATCTTAATTGTTAGGTAATGTTTCACTAATTTTCTGTAATCGTTGTCGCTTGTTAAGGTGATTTTCAGTGACGATGAATTGAGGGCTGTCGAAAAATCACCATCGATAATTGTTTTGATATCGTTTACAACTTCTTTATGGTTAACTGGGCCGTGAAGAAAGACAGGTGTATTTTAATTTGAGACGATTCATTGACCTCTGCTTCCTTTGGGGCAGACGCCTCGAGATGTTCGGGTAAATAATATTTATTTCTTTTGAGTAACGATTAAGGAATCCATTGGTATTTCTTTTGTAAATCGGTGATGGACGGAGATAGGTGGTCGGAATTTCTTTTTTGAACGAACTTGATAACACGTATACAAAATAATTAATAGTTGAAGAAGTTATTGCTAATTATAAGTAAAGTGTGTTACCAAAAATGAATAAACGATTGCTGGTTATCGCAGGCGTCAGATGTTGATAAGTCGCATTCGCACTTTCGGGTGACGGAGAAAACGTTCACGCGTCCTTGCGGTTCGAACGCAAAGCGAGAACTCTAAGATTTTAGAAAGTATAACTTCTCAGTACATTGATGACTTTACAGCTTTTTAATAACCAACTTTATGTGATTTCCTCTTTTACTTATTCTATTACGCGTAGGTGCTTTATTAACTTATTCATTGAAAAAATTTTGTAATAAACACTGTAACATGGTTCCTTGAGGCATATAGAGTAAAGGACAACAAAAAGCACATCGTTGAATATTTCTAAAATAAGAAGCACAAAGAAGCCAATCCCCAATTAGGAATCATGGCGAATATCACTTTTATTTTTATTCGCATTACATTTGTGCTTATTAAGCCGAACAATAAAGTAGTCAATATGCCGTCGTACATTGCAGACAGCACTACGTTTTTCTTGAAAGCTGTACAGTTCCTTTGTTTTCCCATGGTTGTGCCTTTGATCATGTGCTCATTGTTGGAAGTCCTGATCTCTCTTGGAATACTTAATGTTAATGGTTTTAGATACTATAGACGTCCAACTTGTTTTGGGTCTGAAAGGGACGATTCAACATGATATATTCTTGCCACCATCCTTCTGAAATAAAGCAATGAAATATTTTCTTTAGCAAAGCCATTATTTGCATTAACCAACGCCACATCCAATGTATTGGTTACCAGTAAAAAGTACCATTTCTTTCCTCGAATTCTAATACGGTACTTCTACACATTCCAAACAACACCACCCGTTTTCTTATTGTACTCTGCCACTAGTTTCGACTGAAGGACTTATAGCTCCTTTTTTACATCTGCCTAAACTCTTGACGTGGGTTACTGATTCTATTGTGTCATGATTTTTTAGCAGTTCGACATAACTATTATCCTTCTATGTAAATGCCAAAACCTCATTTTTACTGTCGAATCTATAATCATAGACGCCTCTATATTTCTTCTTCATACTGTTCTTACTTTCTATGTGGCAGTTCGTTTTGTTTATTTTAACAGTATCTGTTACCTCAATTGCCATTTACTTATGTATTTCCATCATATTGAAACTTGTAAACAAGTTGTCAAAGTAATTTTGTGAATTTGTGGAGTGTCTATAATAGAAATCATTTTCAGTACTACTGAAGAAAGAACTTAACAGCATAAGACTCACTGCTTAAATCCAAATCACTCTGGATAAAGCTTTTGAAATATGGATGCCCATAGTGCTTAACCATTTGCTTGTCGATGTTCAGATTTTCAGAGAACTCCAAATTTCAAGAAATTTGTATTGCGGTGGTCTAACGACGGACAAATTTTTAAATTTTACCGCTTTCTTCCACTGGCATTATTTAAATGTAAATAGGGCTTGATTTCTAGATATCTGTTGAGACTCATACGTTTCCGTATACACTATTACTAGTATAATTCTTGTAGAAGTGTATGGTATCCACTGAAAAGCAATATTCCTATGAACTTCTTAACACAATTAGTAAAAAGCTAAAAATTAAGATTATTTTGGTAACGCATCGCTCTCCCAAACAATCATGCTCATCATTGCCTCATCGAATAATTCCTTAAAACTTTAATTGCTATCTTGCCCTGTAAGTGTGTTATCAAATTTCCATTTCTTCGTTTAACTTCTTGTGAATTAGGGTAAGTACTGCTATAACCTGCTTCTTTCTTTACCCATTTAGATAAAATGTCTCTGTACATGTTTCGCAACCTTTCAGTTCACGATTATACATACTGCTTCATACTACCAAATACATCAGCTGAAAGCGTACCGTCTAATGTATTTTCATTAAAATCCTACCAACATGTTACCTCATTATCACGATCCGATAAGAACTCAACGCGGTCAACTATTTCATTCACATCTTACTCTTCATTATTAGAAGCAATTAAATTCAGATTTTTAACAATATCCTCTAATTCTTGAGAACCAAGCTCAGATACTCTGTAACAGGGTATAATTGGAATCTGACAAAAGTGAAGACAAAAATTCTAGATGACATCTATTGTGAAAACCAAATGGAGATCAGACTTCAAAAATCCGTCACAAAAAGAGAAAAATAATTATTAATATAATATATTTTATTGGGAAATATAGTAATGTCCTTCAATTACAAATTATTTATATAAATATACAATTTACTGCTTTGTAAAAATACCTAAGTAACAAAACCTTGAAGATCTTAACCTTCTCAAATAGATCTCTAACTACAACCCATCTGTTTTAAACAATGTAACAGTCCCTTTATGCACAACTTTTTGTAGGATGTACAGTAATTCAAAGAAAAAATCAAATCTGTTAATGTGAAAATGGCTTCAAATATAAAATTTGAATATAAATACCCAAAATGAAGATCATAACAGTTCCCCACAACAACTATTTCCTAACGAATTAATGTTTTCCATAATATTATTCGTGTTGTTTGGTATACCTTTACCCTATTTCAAAAAGAACACAAAAGTACGTACAGAAAAAAGCACGTCACTTGACAGAATGCTGTTACACTATTTAAGATTTCTAAATTGAAATTAATTAAAATGGCCGCCGCTTGGCCAGTCATCTATTGCAATACGCAAGACATCGATCAGAAAATTGGCCACTTTACTTAGTAAACGTTTTCAAAACTTAACACTTTTGGAGCAAATCCTGCCGAAGGCCAATCTTCGGCACGCATAAAATCAAGAACATTTTCTTCCAACCACTTAAAAATTCCATCACTAATTTTCGAACATTGGCGCATTGAAAGGTTTTACGCAAGATTCCAAAGCTGTTTCTTAATACATTTTAGCTGAGATCTCTTTAAACCTTTTTAACGACTCATTAAAACCACCTCCACGGTGCTTTTTATCTGTAAAAATAAGACGATGTTCTCGTGAACGTATTGCTGAAGTTGTCTTCATTTTTCCAATCTGTTTTTCCTCATAGTATGAAATGTTCCTAATCCTAAGTCTCTCCTGATCAGGTGAGATACAATTCATAGAAGTATTTTCCTCTCTTGATATAATTTTTATTTTCGACCAATTCGTTGACGTACTACTACTTTAATAGCTGCTGAAATTCGAACAGTACGTGGTCGACCAAACTTTGCCATTTGTCATTTACGCACGTGTCCTTGAAAATAACAACGGTATGATAAACAAACATTCGGCTTATTCCAAGCACTTGTAATGTTTTAAACATCTCGCCTTACTTTCTTTATCACCTCATTCCATGATTGCCATCCATAGTAACGAATCAAGCTTGCACGTTTATAAGGGATAAACTGTAAATACATTTGACATATTGTATCAGGTCAAAATATTAATGGCTTGCTCAGGTTTTATAACTATTGTTCTTTATAAAAACAATTTTTTCTCTGTCGCGCCCGTTATAAAAATATTCTGCTAATTAAAACCCTCTAAAAAGAATATGCTTATATTTTCTTAACATTTGCACTAATTGCAAAGTCAAATATTAAAAAAATTGGCCTTTTTAACGTCACGCAACCATTCGCACTCACGACTGCATACTTTGTTGCCGCAAAACGCCCCGTTGTTCTCCACGGCCTGATGTGCAATTGCAAATGCGTTCCTTTTATTGCAGCCGTAAAAACGTCATTTTCTATAACGAGGGGCGGTGCAAAGCGCTAATTACGGCGCGGCGGCAACGGCGCCGGCCCAATATAGAAAACTGCACTTCAACTTTCACACAACTAATAAAGTTATCTTGATATAACAATGTACGGTCCTGCCCCTGTCGCAAGACGCGAGTCTGGGGAGACATTCATTAATCTGTTTTGACAGGGCGGTGTTAACTACACGCTACACCGGTAATTATTAATGACGGACCACAACATGACGTGAGAACATCCTCATCTCGTTTTACTAACAACTTGGCTCTCTATCTCTGAATCAAAGTTCGTTAAATTATTCCAGAGCTGAAAATGGGGGGTTTCTCCCGAACAAATAACTTGGGCTCCGTAACAATGTCATTAGCTGAGAAATATCTCAGGCTTTTGTTGGAATTACTTGATTATTAATATTTTCTTAATTTCTAACAACGATATTACATCTCTAGCAAATAAGGACATTAAAACAAGTCGATATTTATTATTTTTTTAAATACTAAACAACATAAAAAATTAAAAAGTTAAGAATAATCTTGACTACAAGGGATGGGTAAAAAGACAATGTCTATACCACTAATTTTTTTTACAAAGCCTTACTTATGATCGCCTTTTTTCGACCAGTCTACATCTCTATTGCCTTTAGAGTTGTAATTAAGAATTTTCTTAGGTATTCTTTCGTTTTCCATTCTTTTAATTTACTGTCTCCATATTTCTTTCTATTCGGCTATTTATCATTTATAGAATAGCAATTTATATTAGTTTATTTTTCATATTTTTATTTTGTGCAAACCTTTTATTATTAAATATTTCTATTTTGTTGTTATATTTTTGTTAGATTTACCCAACTTTCCCTTTCATATACTAGTACTATTGCAGCCATAGTCTTATAAAATTAGATCTTCAAGTCTTTTCGAGTTTTGTGATTCAATCTGATCTAATATATTTAAAGCGCGATACGGAGGTCCTCGGTCTCCGGTCCCCCGCCCCGGCCGTGTGAAAAGCATCGGTTGCCAGAGTAACGGGACCACGCGGAAGTACACGAATGATCATCGTATCTTTAAGCATACAGCAATTTTAAAAAATTAAATTATTTATGCTACTGTTTTAGTTTTCTGTTCTTTTTTGCAAATAAGCATTCTTTGGTATGGAACGGGTACAAACAGCTGAGCTGACTGTGAATAAAAGGGCAGCAATAAATAAAGCGAAGCGACGTACATATGCCGAACGAACTCCGGAGGAAATTCAAGTAGAAAACTAAACAAGACGACAACAACGTTCTCAAAGAACACCGAAAAAATAGATGCAAGAAACCAAGCAAAGCGACTGCGACGTTCTCCAAAAACACCGGAAAAATAGCTCCAGAGTAGTAACGGTTGCTTCTGAAAGTTCGTAATACTTGCATTCTCTATAGCAGCCAAGCGTAGCTGGCTGGATTTTTTAGTGTTCTACTTATTATACCACATATATATGTTAGCCTAACATTTGTGTATCTTGCCATTTGTCATTGTAATTGTTATAACTTACGTCGCTCCCTAAATATTTAAAATTGGTTTATTATCAAGGACTATCTTTGAGCAAATGGAATGTTTATCTTTAAAGGCCATAACTTTTATCTTGTTCAAAAATATCGTGAGATTATATTTCCTGTACTTTTGGTTTAGTCGATGGATTGCTAATTAGAATGTGATTTCGTTTTCTTTTATTATTACTTTATCTCCTTATTCTAGTAAGTATTTGGATCTAGCTATATTTCTGAATGTGCGTCTGGTTTCCAGTGTTTAAACATGTCGTCAGTGTGTAAGTTAAAAATGTGTAGCAACATTGTTTTACTCCCTGGTTAACATTTATTTCTTCTGTAAGTTTTGTACCTGTGTTTAGTACTATTTTTGTTTAGTGATACAAGGTGTCCATTACATTTATAAGATATGGTGGGTATCCATTATCTGTCATTATTTAGATCAACATGATCAAAAGCCTTTTCAAAATCAATGAAAGCTATATAGGTCTTAAGATTAAACTCTCTACGTTTTTCTGTCAGCCTCTTCACTAGATTGCAGAAAAATAACTTCTGCCGTTCTCCATAAATTTGCACCTCTGCCAACACACACTTGTAAAGTGTAATAACCTGAGATGACAGGGAGTTTTTACATTTATAAGTAGCTCCATATTTATCTCCTCTAATTCTGCGTCTTTGTTTTTTATATTCTGTAATGTGTTTTGTAATCGCATCATCACTGTCATCATCAGAGTTTGTTTTGTAATTCTTTTCATTCCATATTCTCAAGCTTTTTGTTTCTTCTTTGCTATTGCTAAAATTGGTACTTTTTCTATGATAATTTTTATATTCTTACACGTTGGTATTTTTATTAATTGTTCGTTTATTCTATTTCTCTATAAATTTCTAGTACTTTTGTACTGAACTCAATGTACTTTGAATATTTCTTCACTGAAGTCGGGGTTTTTGCTCTGCCTTGTTAATAATGTAATTGTAAATATCAATAAGAAATGATACAAATAAATATTGTTACCTCTATAAACCCTTACATCTTAAATTAAACTTTTCATTTTGTCATTGGCACTTATATAATCTATAACAGACTTGTAACCTCTTGCATTCCATGTATATGGATATTTATAAATGTTTTTTAAAAAATGTATTATTAATTTTAAATTTGTTGCAAATTGTCTCCGTTCTTCTCTGTTATTATTTATTCGGTTTTCTCCAAACCCACCACTCCAGGTATTTCCAAATTTCCTTTAATATACACCTGTTAATATATTGTCTGTTTTGTTATTTTTATTAATTGTTTCTCGTAATTAACCATAAAATATTTCCGTATATTGTTTTCTTCTTCTAGAGCGTACACGCCTATGATATTTAAATGGCATCAATTTTAAATTGTATCGTCACTATTATATAGTTTGTTATTTTGTTTTTCCGTGTTATTTACAAATACTCTAATTCTAGAACAAGCTATATTTTTTGTTACTCGGCTACAAACCAAATTGTAGTCATTTAAATCTTGAATACCTTTCAACTTTTTCTTTGTTTCTCTTGTGACCATAATATTTTATTTTCGTTTTTTCAGCATATTATTCTATTTTGTTTCTTCGTATTCCCTTTATAAACCACTATTTACTATAATACTGTCATTTATACCAATAGATTGTTCTTGGCGCGCCTTTTTTGTCCTCTTGCAGATCCATCCGATTCAGCTTAGTCAAAATTTTGACTACTTTTAAATTTCTCCAGAACAATTACCAGTTTATACCTGGATAGTTCAAGTGATAAAGCTGCTATCTTTAAGTCGCATGACTTGCTGATTTTCTGTTAGTCTCCTAAGTCGCTTGGTCTAATTTTTACGCCACTGGGAACTCTCCGTCTCCCACTTAATTCTAAAGTAGACTTTCTGATTAGTTAAGACCAATAGTCTACACTTATGAGGATTTCTAGCATTTGTTAAAGTATATCTACATCTACATTAATATACTTCACTATGACATCTTTACCAACCCTTTTCCCTCCTCCTTTATTAACCGGGCTTAGGGCCGGCTGTAGTAGTTCATGCAGTAATTCTTTATCCAAGGAAAAATTGAAGGGAAACGTGGCCCAGGAAAACCCAAAATATCATGGCTTGAAAATTTACGTCAATGATATGAACTCAACACCACGGCACTATTTAGAACAGCAGTTGATAAAGTAAAAACCATGTTACTAATCGCCAATGTTCTCGGAAAAGAAGGCACTTAAAGAAGAATAACAAATATAAGAAACCCAAAAAAATCTCAATATATAGGTTGCACAGTTGTAGTGAGTATTGGCATACGTCCACTGTGAGAGTATGGAATTCTATTAAACACGAGCCTTTAACCTCCTAAAGTCCTTATGGATGTTTAGTTTGCATCCTCCAGAGCATCTATATAATTTGTTTGTTTGCTATTGCTAAGTAGATACACACTGGATAATATGTGACTTGCACGCATTTTCTGGGCTGCCTTTCTCAATCCAATTCTTGACAAAATTTGAACGCCTATATCCAGCAAAGCACAATTTTATGACTTAGTGCTGCATTCCCATATAGTCACCTCTTATGACTATTAGAAGCCATTACTGTTTCTCAAAAAAACCGCCCCGACTATCGTTGGTTATGTTTATTTGCTTCCGTAACTCTCTGTTTTGCTCACAGCTGTACTCGTAGCACTACACGTATTGCTTCCTACCTTTCCTTCCGCGCGTTCCAATAACGGGTGACATCTTCTTGTATGTTTACCTTTTCGTTTAAACTTAATTATCTCTAATGCGTTTCCTTAACTTTAATACAGTTAATCATCTCTGGTTTAGTATATTATTATTTTTTTAATATAAAAATCCAAATATACATAAAGTATCAGATTAGTATTAACTGTAATAAACCTGCAAAGTTTGCAACGCATAGCGAAGTGGCGAAGCAGTCTCCCAAATTTGAGAACCCTCTGGTTGACCTTTTACCAATCAGTTTCAAAATCACTAGCAAACAAGCCTTTTTGATCACCTGTCGATTGGTGAAAACAGAATTTGGAAATTCCCAGCCGTTCTCGAGTTATTGCTCGGACGGACGGACGGACAACATGAAATTAGTAAGTGACTCCGCTTCGCTTCGCCACTTGATAATAGTAGTCGGAAATTTTTTGGCGCATTACTTTATTGTGTACCTTAATTGCACAACTCTTCAATAAAAAAATTAATAAAGTAAATTCAACGTTTCTTAGATGCCACTCTTTTCTATAATAAGTTATGCAACAAAATAAATTATGAATAAAATAAGGTACTAAAACAAAATAGTAATTTATATTTATGAATGTATTGCTTACAATTATCATTTCTCTTGACTAATAAACTAAACTAAAATGTTTAAAAAATAAAACATCGATGTAAAAGGCATACTACAATATGATGTCTTGATAAATGTATCAACATGTTTTCTGTAGAATAATATAAAAAATTAGTCCTAATTTTGACAAATAGAACAAGTGTTTAAATAAATAAAATACACAAACTTGCCAGCAGTCGTATTATTTTCAATTTTTTTTAATTTATAATATGCATATTTTAAAAAGCGTTAAAGTAAACTGTAGTAACAAAGAGATTGGTGGTATATTTCATAAAAAGATCAGAATCTAAACAGAAATAGATAAAAAATTAAAGATGACAAATTAATAGGTGTACAACTTTGCTTCCGCCGTTTTCCAATAGACAGCTTTAGGCGGTAAGTGGTGGTAGAAATAAAAAGATGTAGACATCATCCAATAAGCTTGGACAATTATCAACATAACCCCGAAATATTAGTCGATTTGTGTCCGCATCGTAAAGTTATTCTCGATTTAAAATGTCGGTTTACAAGCCAAATTCTCGTCATTTGCGGGAAGTCTTAATTTTCTGCTTCAATTTGAAGAAATCTACGGCTGAGGCTCTTCGAATGCTCTCAAATACTTATGGCGAGACCGCTATTAGTGAAAGAACGTGTCATGAGTAGTTTCAACGCTTCAAGAACAATAATTTTGACATTGAAGACCGGCATGGTGGTGATAGAGAAAAGGTTTTTAAAAATACAGAATTAGAAACATTACTTCATGAAAACTCGCGTCAAACGCAAGAACGACAGGATCATCTGGAGTGACTCAACAAGTCATTTAAAAACGCCTCAAAGCCATGGAAATGAATCAGAAACAAGGAAATAGGGTGCCACATGAATTAAAGCCGAGAGATGTTGAACGGCGTTTGATTGCTTGTGAACAGCTGCTTGACCGCCAAAAACGGAAGGGATTGCTGCATCACATTGTGACTGGGGACGAAAAATGGTTTCATTACGATAACCCCAAGCGCAGAAAATCATGGGGACTTCTCGGGCATGCTACCACGTCGACGGTCAAACCGAATATTTACAACTCCAAGGTCATGCTCTGTATTTGGTGGGACTAGCTCGGCATAGTGTATTATGAGCTGCTAAATCCGTCTGAAACAATCACAGGCGATCTGTAACGAAAAAAATTAATGCGTTTAAGTCAAGCATTGAAAAACAAAGGGCCGCAACACAATGAGATATACGATAAAGTGATTTTGTAGCATGTCGCAAATTCAGTCAAAATATACTTGGAAACGTTGAAATGGGAAATCCTACCCTACCCGGTGTATTCTACAGACATTGTTCCCTCTGACTATCACTTGTTTCGATCAACGGCACACGACCTAACCAGCACTTACGTTCTTATAAAGAAATCAAAAGATGAGCATTTTTTCGACGCGGGATTCGTATGCTGCCCGAAAAATGAGAGAAAGGAGTGGCCAGCGATGGACAATATTTATAATCGTAAATGTATAACCAGTTTTTTACAATAAAGCATCGAATGTCGAAAAAAAACGGCGGAAGCAAGGTTGTACACCTATTAATAACAACTAGATTATAACTACTGACTATGAGAACAATAAATTTAGAGTTTAAGTTCTTTAACCGTTTGATGATTTTTAATTTCATAGAATTGTAGAAAAAAAGTGGCTTGTCAAGCTTTCTTATCAATTGTTCTTTCAAACAGCCTTTTTATTAGAAAAAAATATTCTTATCGTGTCTTGTTATGTTATGTATATAATTATTTGTGTGTATGAGGAAAAAATCACTTCTTGACATAAATGTCCTTGAATTCTTAAGCATACCGAAGGAACCGACAAGGGATAGTCAGATATCTTTTGTTTTTAGTAGGTCAAATATTCTACATTCTGAAACACCGTAAGTAAACGGCCAATAACTCTTCACCTACAAACGTACTTGCAGCTTTCTATAATTTTAATCGCAATTATTATTAATTGCAAAGTGCGATCCACGCTTCAAGATTACTGCATACAGGGTTACACAAAAGTTTAATTAATAATAAGAATATCATTACCCCTTGTGTGTTTACGACAAATAAATAATTATTTGAGCTACAAATCATTTTGGGTATTAAACAAAAGCAAATTAATTAGCTGTAATTAATTTTTAGCGCCCGGCTGTGTTCGTTTATGTTATATCCAATAACAGGAAGGCGAAATATTGATATGCATTGCGTGTGGAGCGGTATATCACTCTTTGTACAGAAACGCACGCCTAAAGTTTGATTAAAACCCGTACGTTAAGTGCGTGTACCTACATTTGCGTGTTGATGGAGGAGCCCTAAAAAAACTAATCAAGTTGTCATATAATTAGCATTCATGCATAATCACTCGGTAATATCCAGTCGCGGAGTTTTTCGTCAAATCCATATTCTGGAAGCGGCCTTGGCGAAAGCGGCAAAGCAACGGCCGCCGTTATCACTGTTTAAAGCGAACCACTAAATAAAATTAGATTAGTAGATTAATGATTGCGTATGTTTAACAAATTTCCTCTACTTGCTGATTAATAGTTAGATCATAATCGGGCTGCTTTAAAAATATAGCTTGCTGTGTACTTTCGTTATGATTATCGCAGTATTACATTAATTTAACGTTTGCGTAAATTGCGGCTGTTGCGCATTTCAGTGAAAGAAATTTTATTTGCAAATTGATCATTCAATTCAAACCTTACACTTCTTTATTTTGCAGTGCAACAATCGAATTACATAGTAAACTAATCAATTAGGAACCAAAAAAGATTATTTACACCATTATTTAAAAGAAATTAATCCACGAAAGAAAAATAACAGAAATTTAAAAATAAATATGTTTTGATCGAAAAAACTTTAGGGAAAAAAATAACTTAAAAAAACAGATGCTATTTTAATTAAGAGTACAACGACCAACAACATACAAGAGTTAAATCATAAGTCCTGCAAATTTTTCTACCTAATTTTGTATAGGATGGTCCAAAATGGACTTCAGAATGTTTTTCTGAATATAACACAAAATATTGGAACAATCCAAATTTCATTGCTGTTGTGTGTACAGACTTAGCAGTTACGTATGAAATAGCATGTCGGCCGAATGCCTCTCATGACACTACTGGCATGCAACAATTCTTTTAGTAAAGTTTTTCATAATGCTGTCCCAAAAATGCAGCCATATTTCAGCAAATATGTTTGATGTCTTCTTTGGCCCTGGAATCGCAGCAAGCTTGTTAACATAAATCCTTTCCGTCGAATAGTCTCAGTAAAAAAAGTTTAATGGAATTGGATAACAAGACCGTGGTGGTCAGTCGATGTCACCCTTTGCGGGATAACATGAGATTTGGTTTGGAGTAAAGTGAGTTTTTCACGTGTTTTTTTTTCAAGACATGTAGTTCCAACGTGTTAAACCATATGTCAATCAATTTCAAATCATTGGTTTAATTAAAAAAAAAGTTTATTGGCATCTCTCGATAGCGTACGCTATTGATAGTAACAGCATTGCCAGCTTCGTTCTCAAGAATATGCAGGCCAATGATTCCTTCACACCAACCAGTGCGCTTTTGTAGATGCATTGGTTTTTGATGTCGATTTTCATTATTACATCTGCCAAAATATTAACGATTTGCAAAGCCATTTAAAGAAAAATGACCTTGAATTATTAACATGGGTTTTTTGAAAAAATCAGCATCAACTGCTATGTTCTCTAAAACCAAGTACACAAATGTACTGCATCGCTGGTGGTCTATGGTGAAATTTGCCATGTGTTTAGGTACCAACTTCACAAATGCAAATTTCCAAGGTTCACAGAACGCAAACAGCGCACAATTCAAATACTAAAGTTCAATTGAGATCACCCTAAATTTAATTCAAAGCATCTGGTGCATTGAGAATAATTTCTTTAAAATAATGCTTGTTTATATCCTCAAATACTATTTATATATAGCATTATTTTTTGATTGGTTTTAAATTTTTCTAGTCATAAATTTCATTCACAAAAGATCTAAAAAGATTGTCTAAATGTTGTTCAATTTACAAAACCCAAAATAATTTCGAATACAACTTGTTTATATATTGTTAAGATGTAATAAGCCAATTTTGTTACTTTGTTACTTAGTACAACTTAAATTGTGATTTAAAACTATTATGGGCGTCTATCATAAGAAAGACTTTTAACAAAGCTTCTTCTTCTTTTGATCTTATTCACAAAGTCCACTGCATGACGTAGACCTCCTTGAAAGTCTTGCAATTTAAGGGAGAATTTGGCAATTAAACGCCACCCTTAGAGGCGGAGTAGCGAGTGGATAGGGTGCATGGAGTATAAGTGTTTATAGATTATGGATAGGATTAAGGTTGGGACACAACTTTTCCCCGGTGTTAGGAGGTGGGGAAGAGTCGAGGCTCACGTGGGCAGGGTCGCTTCCCTGAAGTAGATCGATTCTCTATCGGGATCATAGAGGAGTATCTACCCGATACCCTTAAATACCCCGAAATCTTAAAAACTGTGGTTTCAAATGATCAAATTTTGATTGGAATCGAACCTCTTCTGACAAAGTTATGTGCCTAAGAATATGTGTAACACAAAAGAATTGAAATTAATTTAATGATTTTTTTCAATACATGGTGTTGCACTTTCCAAGTGATTACGCATGGATCGAATGACTTCAATCAACACCACTCTCAGTTCCATCACGTTCCCTGGTGCAAGATTTCTGAGCCGAACTCTTCGCTTAAGCTCATCCCAAACATGCTCAATTGGATTCAAGTCTGGGCTAACGGAGGCCAGTCGATTTTCGGTATACCGATGTCAGCCAGGTAGGTAGTGGTCACTCGCGCGGTGTGGCATCGCGCATTGTCGATCATTAGCACCAAAAAATCCCGCAAACAAAATAACAGGTTCCTCCAGAATGTCTGATGTAGCGGCCCACTGTAAAACCTCATCCGCGTCATCCAACCAGTTTTTCCGTGCATATGCGACAATTTATTGAATACAGCAATGAGCAAATCTCTCCCTTGGCCTTCTATAGACGCGACGTCTCCTGTCATTGCCATGGTGAATAATATCTGACTCCAATGGCCGAGGTCTCAATCGTGATGTTCGCGAGCAAATTTTAGTCGTCTCTGCTTTTGGACTGCAGTCAGCTTGGGACCAGTAGCTCTCTTTTTGGCTGCCTTCAGTCTTCTTCTCATTGCCCAAGCGCTGGCGATCACATTTTTGACCGCACTCAGCTCTTGCATAAGGTCAACGCCAGTCATATGTCAATTTCTAAGGGATATTGAGACGAAAAATTGATTGTATCTCTCCGTTGTCACGCGACTACTACCGCCTCCTTGCCGGCTGACGTAGCCACCCGTTTCCCGGTACCGACCCCTCACTTTCGACATAACTGATTGACTCAGATTTAGTCGATTTGCTACGGCCCTAACTGAGGCCCTTTCTCAACAATGCAACTGCCTTCTTGTGTGGGTGTGTATAAATATAAATATCATAGATATTTTACGTATTACAAATTGATGTTAACAATAAGCCTACAAAATATATAAAGTGCTATTAAATGCGTTTCTAAATAAATAATATGTACGCAAAAAAAATCTTCAAATAATAGCATAAAGCGTTGATGCGTCAATTCCATTATCTTCCGATTTCCTAATAAATTAATCGTTCCTTCTTTAAACTTTATTTTCAGTTGGGAAGAAAAAGCAAAAAGGAATAAAGCTCGATCATATTTATAAAAGTCAAAAATTGGTTTAAAGCAAGTGATAAATAAAACTACACATTATGGTGCAGCAACCATATTTGGTAAACTTGCACATCTGGGCTTCAAACATACTTTTATACTTTTCTCAGACTCTTACAAAATGTTCATTCTTTATAAATAATACCATTAATATCAAGTTGTAAGTTTCTTATCAAGTTTGGTTATTACAATGGATTGGGGTAAAAATAAATTGCTGTAATAGCATTATAGCTGCTATTCCAGTATCCTCAACTAGGTGTGGAACGGACCTTGTTGGAATGGTCTGCGCTAAGTGTCAGTGGTACTTGATGTCTCTGTTTTGGTTTTCAATTATGTACCAAACTACCGCACACCAATGGAGTTAATTTGCCTCTAGACCCTCAAATTGTTTTTATATTTCTTTGAAAAAAATTGTTATTTCGCCTCCCACTCGGCTCAAATTCCTATGAAATCTCTCTCTAACACAAACACGTCTTTAGCTTTGAAAGTGGCTATGAACCATGGTCGCTTCAAGACATCTCTCTTAATGTCAGCGTCTGAGGCATCACCCTTGTAAAATGTTTCACGTGTTGCCAATACGAAGCAGTTAATTAGTAACTCATTTGTTAAGGTGACTCCCATAGATTTCATGAGATTCCAATGCTTATACGAGCTCTCGGTCATGATATGAAAACGACTATTCGTATTCTTATTCAGATGTTCTGTCTCAAACGTTGACAATCTTATCATCATGAGCCTGTCGCGGTCCACTGCACCCATTTTTTTTGTTTCTCTGGGCCTCAATTTCACCAATTTTAATACCCATCTCTGCGGACCTTGTCTCGCAACATGTTCCAGTTGTTTCCACTTTAACTACGCCACTTTTTCAATAATGACTTTGATCTTGGTTCTCTTTCGGATATTTTCATTTCTGAACTCATCTCTCTCTTTGTATTATTCTAAACTTTTCGGCACGACTCTTCATTAAAGTCGCCGTTTTCATACTATATCTAGCAACCGATAACACGCATGATTCATATACCTTTTGTTTAGACATAGAGGTATTTCGGAATTTCTAATATTACTTAATCTCCCAAAGGCAGTCCAAATTTGTTTTTCTTTGTCGAGTTTTAGATTATGTCCAAGTTATAAACATGTTGCAGTTCTAAAATAATTATTTTTAGTTTATCAATATTACTGCTAAAGAGACTTGTATAACAATAACAATAATCGTGGTGCTTAAACGTCCCATGTGGGAGCATGGTCTGCAAACTACACCACGCTTTAGACAACCGCATAATTATTCTCTTGTTGGAAAAGAAGAAAGATACTCAATTATTTTTAGTGACTAAGTAGGCCACCCCAAAGTATCATAGAGCTTCGGGAACTCGGGTCCGCCCGCATCTCAGTCCGCGCGGCTAGGCGGCTCTAGAAATGTTATTATCCCTTCTACTAGTGCTGATGGTTTCATTTAGATTTTTCATTCCAGTTATTTTTGTTTTACCCAACGACAGGCTTTTTCGGAGTACCTTCATGCTTGTATTATCTTTTATCGTTAGCTGTGTTATATTGTCGAATATCCTTTCGAAGTCCATTGTTCACTTAGCTTATTGGTTTCTTTGCAACTGTTTGAATATTTGTCAGTGTTACATCTATTTTACTTCTTGTTTTTGGACTTAACTTGTTATTTTTTGTAATTTTTGTATTTGCACAAAATCCTTCTAAGATTATATGTATATCCTTTTATTTCGTCTGATAATTTATCAAAATTCATTGATCTTATGTTAGCAGTAAGCTGTCTTTTTTTTATCATATTTTTCTCTTTTCTGTTAATATTTTGGCAACTGGAAATCTAGGTCTTTGTGTTTGTTTGTTTTTTTCGATTTTATGATGAAATTTGAGCGTTGCTCTAACTAATATGTGGTCACTCTCAGTATTAAATCTGTTCAAAACACTTTTGTTGTTACTCGTGATGTAATCTGTCATTTTTGTATTTTTTGCACGAATTCATCCATGTACATTTTCTTTGGGCTTGTTTCTTAAAGAACGCATTTAACCAGTACAGATTATCGCTGTTTAAGATATTTCTGAGCATGCTTCTTGTCTTCGCCTATTTCAGCATTAAAATCACCACTAATGACTACATAATGTAATTTTTCTTGTTGTTTCACCCTCACTAGGTCGTTGTGCAGCTGATTAACTTCATCATATTTTGATGCACTTGTTAGTGCATATACCTGTGTAACTTGCATATTGCATGAATTGGTCGATTGTATTTTATTACTTGATCTTTAGCTTTTTGTTGATCATAATTATTATTTCTCTATTTTAAGATTCATTTGATACGTATCCAAATTTTAAAATTGGATTTTCCCATTTAGTCTAATATAGGCCCACAATATACCATTAGCTTAGTTCAGGGCTTCTTCCAGTTCTTGTAGGACTTCTTTCATACGTTATATGTTGCTATGTAAATTATGCATTTATTGTTTTACCTGTGAGTACATAGATCATGTTGGTGAGTGGGTGAGGGTGTTATATGCGGGCTTAAATAAGGGATGAGTAGGATTAAGATGTTAGAACATGATTCCCTCAGTGTTAGAAGGTGAGAGAGAATCAAGGTTTACATGGGCAGGGTTACTTCCCTGAAATAGACTTGTCCTTGTCGGGATCACAAAGAGCGTCTGCCCACTACTCGCTATCTGTATTAACAACCTCATCACCTCTCAGATAGTGAAGCGTTTGAACAGTCAGCTGTATTCACAAAGAATTCTTGTCGTCTAATGACAGTTGGACCAAGAAAATAAAACACCAAACTGTTCACATATTCAGCAATGCGCAGTGTGGAGTCATTAGTATGCAGCTTTGTCAAGTAGATACTTATGGCTGAAGACACCGGTCGGCTAAAGTTAACTCCGTACTCACAAACTAATTCGTTGAACTGTTTTTGAGTGGGACCTGCCGGTTAATAATAATGATAATGATAAGGTTCAACACTCCACGAGGAAGCACGGCCTGTAAACATATGATCGCCTTTACTTCTGGGTCGTCGTGCATCATCTCTAATGCGGGGCGATGTGGCAAGCACCGCGCCTTAAACGACCGCCATTATTAACCATTATTCGAATTAAACGCATATAATCAATTATTTTTAGTAACTGGAAGCTCTAGAAATAAACGTGGGTTCATCCTCACCGCAGTCATGTGCCTCAACCACGTGGTTATGCTGATACACCTGCCAGTTAACTATCAGTAAATTTTTTATTACTCAGTTACTTTTATGATTTCTTTACCAATTAGTGCTATTGATTCATTATATGCAACAATCGATACTGCGTCATAGTTTATTGTTCTCGTCCAGATGCTCACTACAAATGCCCATCTTCTTCGGTATACCCCGCATATAACGAAGCATTTATATGCTTAGCTAGTCAAGTATAGATACGATATTGAAATTGACACAATCAGCATCATGCAGTAGACAATTTTGGTATGACTGTGCTGTACGTGAATTATCATTGGTTTACTTTTAGTCGATGTAGTAAGCAAAGTCTAATCATGAACTTTGGTACTACCTGAAAGTTCTTTATGAAACTTTTTGTATGATAATACATACCTGACAATTTTTTAATCAAATGCTTTGCAACGTTATCGATCTTAATGTAACAAGTAGTATAGTCCTTAAACATTGCGCTGCTGATAGATGTTACAGCCTATCTGTTAGTTAATTTACATGCAATTCATGATAGGAGAGAGAGAAAGAGAGAAATCAAAGAATTAGTACACACTAATTCCGATTATTATTTTTATACTGATATCTTACCAACTTGTGGTAACTTTTTAAGCATGAACAACTTTTCAATATTCGTTGAATTTCGATAAAATCTTCAGTGTAATGATTTCTGACTTTATAAATATTTTTGTTAGGATTTTTATCACCTTGAAGGAAACAATTGGAAAAATTTGGTTTTGAAGATGTTCCCGTATTTTTCAGAACTTGACTTATAGCTCATTAAATAAAACAAAATTAGCATTATTTGAAAAGTGTAATGAATCACTACCGCCGGCTATCTCTTTTTTAAAAATCGCAACAAACTTTTTCCATAAAGCGCAATGTTAATTTCAAGTATCTACCTACTATTGAATTCAACGTTAAGAATACTTTTACTTTTTGAATCAAGATCATAGAAAGTCTGTTATAGAAATTTCGATAAGAATTACAAGGTTATTTGGTCCACAAGATTCCATTACATTCCGTGTGCATACAATTTTGAAAAAGAAGTGACTTTGAGGTCTGGGGGCTATAAGAAAATTACAGTAAAATTTCTTAAAAGTCGTAACAAGAAGACTTCTGCAATAGGTAATATTTTTACGAAATCTATAAAAACTCTTGCAGATTATTTTTTTTCTAACAAAATTTAAAAATAATATGAATATTAAAATGTTATAAACGATTAATTTTTAAATGCATTTTTTTGAGTTGGCAAATTCTACAAAAATAAGAATTAGATCACCTCACCTTTAACACTTAACAAAGACGTCTTCTTGCTACTCAGACGTCGATAAGGAATTAGCAGCTGCAAAAACCGGCCCCTTATCACTCACGAAGAATTTTGCAGTGTCCGTGATTTGACATCATTAGCAAACCATATAATATAGCAATGATCAATCCCGACGGCCGGAGATTGCCTATCTGATTAAGCTGCCTGCTACGTGTTTTTAAAATCAAGTTTTGCATTAATCATTGGTGCGCAGTTTGTACCGTTACTTTGTGACATAAAAGTGTCTCGAAAAAGTGTCGGCTTTAGAAATGGAGCACAGCTAGCATTTTGTACTCACCGAAATAGAATGTCATTTTTTACCTCAACTTTTAACTTCGCCTATCAGCATGCTGGGAATAACAAGCAGAACAAAAAATTGATTTCTGCTGTTTAAAGGTCGGCGGCAGCTCTTATCGGTTCTCCGCTGTAAAGTTTTTTAATGTCTGGAAACTATAAACCTGTATTTCAAAGCAGAATCTAGTTTTAAGTTAAGCGTTGTAATAAATGAAACTTATAAGCATAAATGCTACTAGTTGTCACAATTTATTATTTTTTCCTAATAAACTTAGAATAAAACGCATGTTTTGCTAGAAAATAGTTTACGATTTTCTTTGTTTATTAACTACAAACCGTGAGATTTTTTGTATTAATTTATTAACTATTTGCAATCTATAAAGACTTACAATAGCAAATTTAATGTGTGAATTGTAGGTTGAGTAGTAAGCATGTGAGTTAGGGTCCAATGACCTTAACTCAGTGTTATCTTAAAATATAGTTGTTGCTTATATTTATAATAATAATAAAAACATTAATTACAACTAAAGTCTATTTGGCAGGTCAAGGGGAGTTAATCTGTTTAGTTTTTGGATGTTGTCGCTATTGTCCAAAAGGTTGATCACTAAGACGTTGCTATGATGTTCTAGTTTATTTAGATATTTTGCACTAAACTTTCTAATAGTTTCCTTAACTGTGTCCACTTTCACATCACTCATTATGTCAGCATTCCTCACAAAATACGGAGCAACGCACATAGCACGTAGGACTTTTGACTGATATCTTTCCATAATTTGGATGTTAGTGCTGGCTGCAGTTCGCCATAGTTGGACACTATAAGTCAAAATTCGTTTAAACGCGACGTTGTAAACTAACAATTTATTCCTGAGAGACAATTTGGATTTTCTGCCCAGTAGCCAGTAGTGTTTGCTAAATTTTGTGCCAAGTTGTTTTCTTTTATTCGAACTATGTGGCTTCCATGTCAGCCCCTTATCAAGGTGCATTCCTAGATATTTGACCTCTGTTACTTGAGGTAATGGAAATCGTGAGATGAAATAAATATTCGTTGATTTCAAAACACTTCTTTTGAGTGATTTAATAGAAATTTAAAGGTACTTTTTTTAAAGAGGCGTTAGCGTAGCCATGAGGTTGATTCGCTTGGCTGCGATGAAGACAAACCCGGATTGAATCCTTGCGGATAACCTACTCAGTCACAAAAATAATTGAGTAACAACAGGTAATGACGCAGTCGTCTAAAGCACATCACCCCGTATCAAAGATAATGCATGAACATATAAGTAGCTTAACCCATCTATTGTTTTTGAAGATAAAGCACATAGGTTTCAAAGAAAGAAAACCCGGGTTCAATTCTCGTATCAATATAATATCATAATTTTTTGCTTTAGAGTTCTCTAAGAATATAATAAACCACCGAGCGACTTAAATAACAAGCACAATCTCTCATTTTCAATTATGAAAAAATAAAATCAACGCATAACAGGTCGACAACTTGACTCCTCTACATAAAACATAAAATTTACATTTCTTTGCATTAAACCTTAATTGGGTTTCGTCATCCATCTACGACACCTAAGTAAATATTAATTATTTAAATTTAAAAAAAAACATTGCTGAAGAAGGTACATCAATGTTGTAAAATCAGTTTCATGTTTGGACTCCATTCTATGGTGGAACAATGCCAACAATTTCAATTCTACCCAAAATACTCACTTTGTTAAATATTTGGTTGTTATAACGTAAACAACCATTATTGAAGATATGTTGATTGATAAATATAAATTTTGATTTACTATTAACAACTATCATTTGAAAAACATGTGAAACATCAATTTTTGCTTTTATTCTGAAACAGTTTAACAAACCGACAGGTACAAACTTCTATATATGTTTTTTATAACTTTTTGCGCATTTTTTGGCAATCTAATTCATTTCAAACTATTATAACTTCATCGAAGCACAATTAATTTATTTAAGCCTCACTGTGCCTACTATTTTACAGTAACTTACTACATAACCCATATTTCTCTACAACATCCCAGTTTCTTTCATTACATCCTCCTACAGGGCATACTTAGTGTTATTAAAATTTATTTTAAAAACAACTAATGAAACGATTTTCATGTCTACAATTTATTTAAAAATAATAGCTGCAATTATTCAATCTGTTGACGTATGGTCGCGTTAGAAAAATTAATTGTTATTGCACTGCGTCATGATAGTAACTTGCAGCGAAACACTTAGGGTTTGTTTACACGGATGCGCGGGTAATAAGACTCACATAAGACACCGATAAAGCACATATATGAGCAAATTTATAAGGATTAACTGGCATTTAAGCATTATTAACAAAGTTTTATAAAAAATAACATCTTTAGCTTCTGTATAAACGCTAGAAGCAGCATAAACAAAAACAGAGATTCTCTGACTAAATTACACACTCCTGGTAGCTAAGCACATAATTAAATAATAAATTCACTGTTACTCCAGTTTTAATTCCGCCTTTTTTCTGATAAATATTATACTATCAGGGCTTACCTGACGACTCTACCATTTCGTTTGTTTTTATTATTTTTATCTATAAAATATGCATCGTTATGGCTTGTTCACATATTCCGTGGGTAATAAAATGCAGATACTGTAATGTATATCACAAACACATCTGAAATAAAAGTGAAGCAATACTAAATTCGTTATTTAACCGAATACCCAGCTATTAAAAACATGTAATTTTAATTCACACAGGTCAAGGTCCTCACGGAACGGTTTGATGCGATAATAAATAATCTTCCAAATAATGATGCTTTAGTTTACACTGTTCCCATTGGTAATAATGCATAAATGCTAATAAATAATTATAGATTCCCTCTCAAGTGTTATTTATGTGCGTAATATGTAAACAAGCCCTTATTGCTAATAACGATCATTTGAATGTTTTTTAAATTAGTGTATCTGAAATATTACAATACCTTTTAGACTTATTGCCCACTAAATCTATTTTTTTGTTTATTTCCTCCAGAAATTTATGATTTGTTGCGCACTTATTTCTTTTTCTGGTTTTTTATGTGCTTGAGACAAGATTATTTCGTGTGTTATAAATTAAATTAGAAAACTATATGCATATAATATAATCAAATCCCTAATTATTTATTCATATAGGAATGTATTTTGGTTATTGTTGATACACAAATTTTTAACAAAATTTCTTGTATTTTACCATAAATTTTACGTCATTACATATTCTCTTTTGTTTAGAATTTTTTATCCCATTATTCCAGGTTTCTCGTGGCCTTCCCTCGTCCTTTTTATTTAAACATTGACTTTCCAAACTAACTTAACAGGTCTATTAATTCTAACATTAATACAATCTGTAACTCTGCATATTCGAAGTTTGTTACACTACTCAGTCTTGTTATACCTTTTATTATTTAGGTACTTCATTTTTATTGCTCGTACGTTATTTTCCATTCTTGGTGTTAGTATCTATAATTTGCATCCATAACTATAGGTCGATTGTTTTAAATACATTTATTTTTATTTGTAGCTCTATTTTGTTTATGTATCATTTGATTAGTGCATAGAAGACTTTGTTAAGGTTAATTATTTATTTGCTTAGATCTGCTCCTTGTCAATAATTTTCAAAAATTCTTTTTAAGTAAGTTTATTTTTATTTCGTCCATTTTTATATCGGTATTTTCTTCTGTATCCGATATTATTAGTACTTTTGTCTTAGTTTTTTTTTATGATTTGCAATTAGTACTTTATTTCATATCTTTAAATGTATTTGTAAGTCTTAGTTAGTTCATCTACGAAATCCATCACGATATTTCTATTTTCTTAAAGTTTTTATATCCTATAAACAACTTCTTTAAATTTAGTCTACAAATTCGATTGTTAAACTTATAAAAACTGTAAAAATACTGGACTCATTACCTCATCATATCTCAAACTTGCTGTTATATTAAAATACTTTTAATTGCTCATATTGGTTTTAACTCTACCTCTTCCTCTTTTAAGATTTTCTAAAATCTTGTTCTCAAGAGTCAGTAAACGATTTTTTGTAAATCTAAAACGTAGTTCTGAGTGCTTTGGCTTTTTCTAAATTCAGTTTGCACTTCAGAAAGTGTTGGTTTAGTTATTGATATGTCTCTTTTATAATATTCGTAAAATTTTTATAATCACAACTAAAAACAAGGTGTAAAAACGGTGTAATACAGTAAAGGAAACTTTCTATAGCGGTGCAAAATCGTAACGGTCACTTCTGGTTGCCGTCAACCGACTTGGCTTAAAATCAATCCCATGAAAAGTACTGATCTAAGATGTGTGTATGCCAAGTTTTAAGTGAATCCGTTGAATAGAACGGAAGTTATAGTGTCTCCAGACACACAGATAGACAGTCAGGATGATAATCTCATTAACTTTCTACTATAAGCTCCGCTGTAGAAAATTAATAACTTTATTATATCGTTTTTATATATAGGAAATATTATTCCTGTTTTCAAATCTACAGGTATTAGTTTATTTCTCCAAGCCTTCATATACCGTGAAAGAAATTGTATCATACATTATAAACTAAAATGCCAAACTACGTAAGTATTAAAAAAAAATTTTTACTATTAGAGAAAACCGTAAAATTATACAAAGAGTCACCGTTGTAATAAACTGGCCACGAGCAATGCTTCTCTTTAGGACAAATTCGGGTTTCCTTGGAAACTCGTATGTGTATGTAACGTTGTAGTATTTAAGCTTGCATGTTAGTAAAACCATTTTCCTCAAATTTAACGGATGGAAAAGAAACATAAATAAATAAATACATAGAATTATCAGATGGACTTGTCAATAGAAGCAGCTAAGTTTACAAAAGTCAAGCAAGCAATAAAGATCGAAATAAATCCTAAAAGTCGCCAGGCTTTGACTTAATTACCGGAAAAATATTACAGGAACCAACTTATAAAAAAATAAAGACTATTATGCAGATATTTAACGCAGCGATAAGGTTAATCTACTACCCAGTCTTCTGGGAAATTTCAGAAATAGTAATAATTCCCAAACCTGAGAAAAAACTACAGGAACTAACTTCATACAGACTAATAAGCCTTTTGCCAGTATTCTCAATCAAACCGATCTTAGAAGAAAGAAAAATAATTCCCAGTTTCAGAAATAACCATGGAACAATAAAACAGATACATCACGTAGTCAAGAAAATCAATAGTGATCTAGAAACGCAAAGATACTGCCACGCTCTCTTCTTCGACATAAGGCAAGCCTTTGATAAGATTGATTAAGGTCTTTTTTAACTAATCGTTATTTCCTTGTAAAATACCAAGATGCGTACATAAAATGAAAACCCGTATTTACTGGAGTTTCCCAGGATTTCCGATTTTCCAACCACTAGATTAACCATAGTAGTGGCATTTGCAGACGATACTGGTGTGTTAGTTTCTCATATTAAACCAGGCAGCGCCTCAAGGAATCTACAAAATAATCTGAATAAAACACAAACGTGGTTTAAAAAAATAGAGAATACGGTCCAATGAGGACAAATCCATGCACATAACGTTCACTATGAAGAAAGACAATTGTCCGCTAGTCCATCTAAACGGAAGACAACTAACACAATCAGACACCGCTAAATATCTCGGGCTAGATCGTAGATTGTGATGGCGAAAACATATATTTAGTAAGTGAAAACAACTGGGAATGAAACTAAAACAACTATGATAGGCAGGCAATCGCAGTTAACGCTAACAAATAAACTGTTAATATGTAAAATGATAATGAAGCTCATCTAGACTTACGATATCCAGCTTTGAGGAATCGCAAATAACAGCAATATTGAAATTATACAAAGATTTCAAAACAAAGTATTACGAGTGATAGTGAATACAAACAAAACAATTAAAACGTTTAAAAAGGTTTAAACCATCAGACTTGCCAGAAAGATTCAATTTATGTAGTGTTATCATTAATAATTGTGTATAAGCTAAGCCTAGTAATAACTTAAGTCAAGAATAAATTCTCCATGCAAGTCAATTAATCTAAATTGTCAAAAAACAAACTTATTGTCTTATGTTCAATAAATGGGGTTAAAAAAACACTTGACTCAAGTAAATTTTTTGTAATGATGATTATTATGAAGTGGTTTGTCAAAACTCGAAACATCTAATCATATTCTTATTTTATTTAAATTAAAATAAAAGAATTCTTAAATTTTGTTGATGTCACCGACTAGTTTAAAGCATGTACCGTTACCTTAATTCTTTCGCTTTTTAATCTTACTAAACTCTAAATCTGCAAAAATGTATGGACATAAAAAACTTGAACTCGATTGAATCCACTTACTTTCACACCAAAATAGTCACTTTAAATAGAATAAAGCAATTTTATTCTCACTTTTTGAGGTCATACTATCACGCATTCAAAAATGCAGCATGATAGATAGGTAGCTTAGAAATTTTGCAGTTTAGTTAATGTATAGAAGCCACGCAAATGTGTTTACGAGTCAGCGCATACCTACGTTATCACCGCAGCAGCGACCGCAGCCTTGCTTAAGGTCATCCGCATTTACCTGTTAATTTTATATCTGTATCTAGAACATGTCTTATGATTACAATCAAAACACATCTATACAAAACAATAATTTGCACCTATGCAAATTGATCCAAAACCAACCTATACAACGCGTTCCACAAAATTACCGATATTCACAACAAACAATTTATATCCAAAATATGAGCTATTGCGTCTTCTACAATTTAAAACATATCTTCACAATATAATGTTTCTCCAACTCCCACAACAAATTCAGTACTCTCAAGTGGTTGAAAACATGGTCACAAAAACAATATTAACAAGATACAAACAAATTAAAACCTCAAGTTACTGGCCTTATCCTACAAGCCTTTACTAATCCTCTACTCAAGCGATTCAAATTCGGAAATCACCACCAATCTTTGTTTTGGTGTAATGACTATTAAACCACTTACACAACTTTTAATTAATGAATAGCAAAAGACAACGACAACAAAAATACCAAATAAAGATAAAATCTTCAAGCAAACAATTAAGGAAACGAAAAATTAATTTTATAAATATGAAAGAAAAGAAGAAAACAGTTTTAGAATTATTCTCTACTAATCTAAAAGAATTAAAATAAAACAAACGGGCATACAATTACCAACATTTCGAATATTAGACAGCGATAAACCAAAAAATATTTATAAGTTAGATTGCATTCATTAGCAGATTCGGTAGACGGATGCAAAGCACCTGAACCAAAGTTTCTGTTTCTATAATAGAAGTCTAAATGTCTAAAGTGGCAGTCATGTTAATAAAATCACTTGTGTTTATTGACAGTGTAATCATCCTAAAAATTGCAAGAGTTGTCTAGTTTACAAAGAACTACAATGCAAAATGTTTACAACACTGAAAAGAAAACAACTTAACAAGCACAACCACTACATATTACCCTACTGCGAAATAGTCAGTGGTATTAAGCAAAATTGAAGAGATTGGATCCAGAAGGCTCACAGACAGATACACTGCCAGTAAATGAGAGCCTACAATCCAAAGAAAATGGACGGTTAAGGCTGATGATGATGATGATGATTTCAAAATCAACAAGTTCAGTACTATTTGAACGACCAATGGCAATACACGCCAGTAAATGAAGCCATTTCACGCTATAATATTAAGTAGAATCATATTAAACTTATTAACTGTTTATAATTTTATAATATCTCATCATACAAACACCATGCGTAGTCATTCTCCTTTGGGTCAATAGCCAATGGCTTGAAAAATTACAATAGTACTAACGATAATGTCAGTTAACATCTCAATAGCCTATTTATCGTGAATGAAGAGAATATTAATATCTGAATCGCACTTCGCGGATAGAAGCTATTCAAGAATACCAAAATATACAATATGTGCAACTCACCACCCGAATAGTACACCACATACTGCGATACTTATTGTTATCAAAATTTTACTAAAACATTAAAATTTCCTAAACACAATCTTATATATCTTCAAGCTACATCAGTAACCATCAAAAACTTGTATGGTCCGCTAACCATTTCAGCTTTGCAGCATAGTAACAAACGGAAACACTGTAAACACTACTTTATGTATACTGGGAAACATATTGACCTATGATAGCGACTACAATACCAAGCATATCAATTAGGACTTATAATTAAGTTCTATTAAAGGCATAGAACATTCAAAAGTAATCATCAGCAACTGATCTTAATACATCTTACAAGTAGCCCTCTGATCTAACAAGAATGCCATCAGTACACATAATCTTAACATAAAATCCTGTTTATATCTTACTTAATAAGCACTCTCAATTATAGCAAGGCGTATATACAAATACTAGCCAAAACCGATCCTCTCTATACTAAATATACAAATTGGGGACACTTTTGGAATTAATCGACGAATGCTTCTTCATACTATAAGTAGATTTGGACACCGAACAAGAACCCGTTATAGCGGTAAAAAAATTTACGAGGTTAGTTCATTAAGCTGCATAATGAATTGGAACTAACAATGCTCAGAATAATACAAATCTTAACAGTGTAAAAAATGTAAGCTACACGTCACCCAGACAACAAACAAGCTCTTAATTCTTCACTAAGAGGTTAAGATGACTACAACAATACAATGCACCTTTTCAACTAGAAAATGCATATACAATAGAAATAACGAAGATACAAGTTCAGCTTTGGCAAGATATTTACTGAAATATTTCAGATAGTCAGTAAGGAGAAAATAAAATCTTGGAATTTATTCGAGCACCTTTTCAAACCATTAAACCGTTTAAGCAAATGAAATTAAGACCGTAATACTAAAACAATTAAATTCCCACAAAGCACCGGGCTACGATTGAATAACCCGAAAAATACTTATGGAACCACCCGAAAAGACATCCCGATATATTATTTATACAGTGCGGTCCTTAGACTAAAACATTTTCCCCAATAGTAGATTACGATTATTTTAATAGTATCCTAATAATAAACTATTTTTAGCAAGTCTCATACACACTGTCATACTACTTACTAAATGTTGCTATGTAACAAATAAAGTTTTAACTTGAAAAAAAAGTTTTTTGTTAACAAAAGTAATAATAAGATTACTTGCGACATTACCACACCCAAAACAGCAAAAACTGCATTTTAAAGATTTTGAAATTGTTTTATCTTGCACTAGTAAATGATATTGCTTTTTCAATATTTATTAGGTACCATACTTTTTAAGAGTAATGTGTAACAAATGCTATCTTGGAAAAATCATTATTTAAAACAAAATTATAGCATCATTGATCCAGCATACTTAATTTAGGCATTTATTTGTGGTGAGGTATCCATTTAAAGAAGTTTTCTTGAATAATAGAAAAAGAATTTTAAGTTGCTTAAGTAAACGATCAAAAAGTGTAAATACAATTTTGTGGATTATTAAAAAATAAGTTAAATTTAGAATCTTAACTATCAAATGTACAGTGAACACTATTGTACCGTATTTATAGTCTTACTTGATTATAAACAATTGTCTCTTGTAGAATTTATTTTTACAATCAGTTATTTTTACACATAACATGCATATAAATTGTATGTTACTATATAATTTGTCACTTTAACTATATTTAACATTTATCCTTAGCAATCTACTCTTATTCGCATAGCTACAGAGATTTAACATCATATGATGACGTATTATAATCACTTGTTCTTAAAATAATCTTTACCTGGAAATTTTTTGACTTGCATTTATTATAAAGGAGTACAAATAAGTCTCCTCCGTTTGACAAAATATGGCCCCACCAGTAAGTTATGATTGAAGTTGTCAGATGTACAACATCGTATCGTAAGATTGGACATCTGACAATACCATAACCCTAAAATATTAGCGATTTTGCATCAGCACCACATAGTTTTTTTCGTGCGAAAATGTCGAGTTTTGATCCGAATTAGCGTCATTTGCGGCAACTTTTGATTTATTTCTTTAATTTGAAGAAATCTGCAGCTAACGCGCATCGATTGCTTGTACAAGCATATGGTGAGGCTGCTTTAAGTAGCAGAAGTTGTCGTGAGTGGTTTCATAAGTTTAACGTCGGAGACAAAGAACGTAGCAGAAGGCCAAAAGTGTACAAAGACGCGGGATTGGAAGCATTATTGGAGGAAGATTCCGGAGGAACGCAAGAAGAGTCTGCACTTACATTAAGAATAACTCAACAAGCAATTTTACATCGTCTAAAATCGTTGGGGATGATTGAAAAGCAAGGAAGTTGGATTCCATATGAACTGAAGACGAGAAACGTTGAACGCCGATTTTGCACATGTGAAATCCTGCTTGCCAAGCATAAACTAAAGGGATTTTTGCATCGTATAGTCACTGGTGATGAAAAATGAATCCACTACGATAACCCAAAGAAGAGTAAATCATGGGGACAGCGTCGCCATGTTTCAACGTCGACATCCAAGCCGAATATTTATGGAAAAAACTGTTGTGTATTTGGTGGGATCAGCTTGGTGTCGTGTATTATAAGTTGCTCAAATCGAACGAAACTATTACTGGGGCCTCTACCGAACACAATTAATGAGATTGAGCCGAGCATTCAAGAAAAAACGCGCCCACTACTACTCCAGACACGACAAAAGTATTCTCCTGCATGATAATGCTCGTCCATGTTGCGGCGCCGGTCAAAACCTGCTTGAAAGCCATGCAATTTTTACATAGGTAATAAAAATCTTAGCAGGAAAGTATTGAGACTGATTTCCTTTTAGCTATAAATTTTATTATCTCTACAAATCAACGTTATCGCCTTCAAAGTAGTTCTCTTGAGCAGTTACACATCGACGGAGGCGTTTTTTCCTTTGTTCATAGCAATTTTATAAAGTTTCTGCTGAAATGTATTTGAACTTATTGATTATACCCTTTTGTATCAAAGAGCATCTTTTAAATGATTTTTCAACTGGAGGAATAAAGAAGTCACAAGGATGT
Organism: Sinelater perroti; assembly: GCA_036346155.1. NCBI lineage: Eukaryota > Metazoa > Arthropoda > Insecta > Coleoptera > Elateridae > Sinelater > Sinelater perroti. Next base: position 5,150,045 of record JARFIY010000195.1, read on the forward strand.
AGAAGCCACAATAATATTTATTTACCAAAAATTTGTTTACGGATACTGTAGTGTAACACGGAAGCATCGTGGTAATACAAGATCCAAGTGCATTCAGTGCCTGGTTGCACATGTGTCACCTCCTTCTGAACTTTTCAAAAACCTTCCAAATAGCACTTTGACTTAACAGCCCAATTTTCTTGTAACCAATTTTCTAACTGTTTAAAAGACAAATTAGCATGACTTTAACTTTCGATGTTCTTCTCACTTCTTTGATTGACTTTAGCGTTTTGTCTCTGTGTTGTACTCCATGTTCAAGGCGATGTAAAAAATCAAAGCCTTCTACTCAGCCATAAGGTTTTTTGGAAGCACCTTGGTACACACTTATCTTATGTCCAAATTTTGTATCGACCTGATAGGATATCAAAGTTAATCAAAGATCTAGTATCAAAATAGACCTCATTTTATCTGCATTGTTCTCCATTCTGAAGTTGAGGGTTTTCCTGCACATAGTGCACCTTCTTCTCGGTCTTCTAAAAACGCTTTGCCCAATCTAATCACAGTAGCGTATTCACCAATGCTGTTCAAACGCACTTCTCTTTAAACTCTCTCAACAACCTCTTAGCAACTAAAAGTTCAAACTTGTACTTGTAAAAGAAGAGATAGCTGTGTTGCTTCCATTCTAGTTATTTTTTGTGAAACCTCGTTTATACCCAAAAAATAAAAACAAAAATTTAATTTAATTTATAGTATAAATCAAATATAAGCATAAGTTACCAAAATGCTTGAAGTTCAAAACTACGGTTAATAAGTGACGTAATTATAGTATCAACTAACAAAAATTACACCTAAAAACGTTATTTTTGCAAGTTTAATAATAAGTCGGTTATAGTAATTAGAACGATTGATTCGCGACAAATATTATTTTTAAAAACTTCACACGACTGTGACGGTTTGGAGCTAGCCAATTCATTTCTTGTTTCGCAAAATAGCTTGCAAGGCTCTTATTTCTGTTTTGCCGAAAGAAACCGTTGTTTTGCGCCAAAAACGTTGTACAGCAGTAGAGCAGCCGCATTTATCGTGAGCTAATTATAAAAGAAAAAATGTACCGCTGTTCCCGCACTCTCCCAACGGTTTTCTGCGCTGCGTGCAACATGCGAAAGTAAAACTGGCAAAACTCTTACAGCGGCACGCAGAACCTTTCAGGATTATTTTCTGTTCCATAGATTGAAATACGCTTTATCCCCAGATATCGGCCTAATCTAAATTCGCCATTGGAATAACTTAAAATTCTTAAACGCCGCCACAACGCGCCCAATAAAGCTGGAATTCTAATCTACCCCAAACTGACGCTAGAACGTACTTTTTTAAAACATTTACGCATGTCGATACTGCTCTCAATATTCATATCATCGTAGTCATTATTTATTGCTATTTTTATTGTTGCCACTTATCATACAATCTGTCTACTTAGACAACAACTACTTTACATTATTTACTAACTAGAAATTAAAAATTACAGTCATGCAGAAAAATACCTCACTAGATAGATTCTAATTAACTATAAAATCACTTTTTTTTACTTATTACTTGTTACACTAATTACTCAGCATAGAACACGAGGTCGGCTTGTTTAAAGCAATTATCCTTGGTGTTAAGCACTAGTTAGTTGGGATATATTTATAAACGTCCCTTACGTCGCACACAATGCGCGTTAATTTCTTCTTTAAGCATCTGTATATTTAAGTCTTAAGCAACACTTTATACGAATCACTTTGATTTAAAATCGTTGCAAAATTTCAATTATTACCGCCACCATAATGATATCTCGTAGATACATAAGGGTTTTAAAATAACTTTATATAAGACGGATTATTTTCTAATGTCAATTGAGAGATTCGTCAGAGCCCCAATACATTTATCTAACTTCCAAGCGAAAGCAATTGCTTGGAAAAAATGTGTTTATACGATGTTAAAAGTTTACCCAAGTACTTATATAATACATGTACTTATACATATTTTGTTTGGGGCAAATAATGCTTTTTTATCATTAAAAGAAGGCAAGTGTCTTATTTTAAGATAAAAGGATGGGCTAATTTTGCGTGTTTTACTTTTTTATTCAAGCTGATTGTATGCTTCTAGAAGCAACATTCGGGTTGATGTAGTTTTAATTTATAATACAGACCATCGTGTCATATCTTATCGAAGGCTTAATTAATATAAAAAAAGTGTTGTTTCGTATCTGCTTAAATAAACTTGCTCGATAGTACTATCGGCTGATCTTCAAAGATTTGTTCGACGCTCTTCAATAATAATTTTTTTAATAGTTTTTCCTTATTTATGGGTATTACTACTATGGAATGGCTTCCATCGACTTGTGTAATGCTTCATTCTTCATAATGCGCTACATAATTGAGTAAAAGTTTGAAGACATTTTTTAAACTTTGTTATAATGGATTACCTGCAGATCTTAGCCAGAAGCTTTATTCAAATGTAATTTTTTAAATATAATCGTATCAAGTTTATTCTAAGTATTAGTTTTCTAAGAAGAGCCTTTTGATAAGATATCTCCATGTAGTTTCGTACTTTGCTTTTTCTATCTGGTGTAGTCTTGGAATTAATTAGCATAAAGACTTTAACTTTATGTTGTTTATCTAATCTATTGTCAATTAATTTTAACGGTGGTATTGAAAGTTAAAACCTCTGTATTTTTTTTGCCTTTTACAGAATATAATCGGTAGCCTCTGTAAGAGTTAAGTTAAGAATGTAGTCTTAAATGGGCTCATTTTTTATCCTTAATAATAGCTTTGTAAGTTGTTTTTCTAATTTATTGAATATATATTTATCGTTTTCAGCTCAAATGATTTGCCGTGCCAGATTGTTTAGATGTGGTTAGGTGTTTTGTTGTTGCATCTATATCCATGGTTTTTAATGAAATATCTAGAATAATTAGTTCGTCTCGTTTATAGAGCTTTCAATTAGTCTTCTCACTATATAATTATTATTGTTATTTTGGTTTTTCAATACATTTTCATACGCAATGATTTGATCATGAGCAAAGGTTTAACCTCAAATTTCCGGGGGTTGAAACCTGGTAATCAATTTCAATCAGTGGGTTGACCGTAGACATGTAGCTCGTTTTTTCTTAGTCGTTGTAAATCTAACGGCCCACGATGTATTTTTTACGTTAAAATCACTGCCTACTAAAAGTCTATTAACAAGAGATGTGAACAATTATTAGAAGTCCTCCTGCTTGTTATTGTATTTAGGCAGACGGTATATTGCCTAAGGCATTATCTTGCCAATAGAGTCTTTTATAATAACACTAATAGCTTGAATGTTCATTAGTTCATATTTTTATTTTTGATGATGTTTAATATTTTGTCTTATGATCACTGCACTGCCTGCGAGTGCATTTCCATCACGAAGAGTAGTATGATAAGTATTATACATTCTATCTAGGTTATTCGTGTTCAATAATAATTTTATTTCTTGTGCAAATATATATTTTGAATAATGACGCCATTATGATGTCTTACTTTAGTAATGTACGGATTTGATCCAAGGGCACTTTTATCATTTATTTTGGTTGTGCAGCTGATGTATTGAGTGTACAAATAAGTTTCCGCCGTTTTTTTATAAACAATTAAGAATTTATTTAAAAAAAAAGGTACAAATAATGTCATTCAAAATATTGCCCATCGCTTTCTACTACTTTTGACCATCTTTCGGGCAGCAAGTGGATTCCCCGTCTAAAAAATTGCTCGTCTTTTGAGGCGATCCACGAATCGACCCATTTCTTCAATTCCTCGTAAGAAGTGAAGTGCTGCTCAGCCAGGCCATGAGTCACCGACCGGAATAGGTGGTAATCTGAAGGAGCAATGTCTGGTGAATACGGCGGGTGGGGTAGAACGTCCCAATTCAGTCCTTACAACGTTTCCTTTACGATTTTTGCAACGTGTGGCCGAGCGTTGTCATGCTGAAAAATGACTTTATCATGCCTTTTGGCATATTGTGGACGTTTAATCTTCAATGCTCGGCTCAATTACATCAGTTGTTGTTGGTAACGTTCCCCGGTGACGGTTTGATTAGGTTGGAGTAGTTCGTAATAGATTACTCCAAGCTGATCCCACCAAATGCACAGCATTAGCTTCTTGCCATGAATGTTTGGCTTGGCCATCGAAGTAGAGGCATGCCCGGGCTTACCCGATGCCTTCCTACGCTTTGGGTTGTCGTGTCACGATTCAATGCAGAAATCCTTTGCGATTTTGCCTTTTGAGCAATTGTTCGCAAGCGAATAAGCGACACTCGACATCTCTTGGCTTCAGTTCGTAAGAAACCCAATTTCCTTGCTTTTGAACCATACCCAGGGCCTTGAGACGTTGTGAAATAGCTTGCTGAGTCACTCCTAACTCTTATGCAAGTTCTTCTTGCGTTTGGCACGGATCTTCCTCCAGTAAAGCTTCCAATTCTGTGTCACCATACACTTTGGGCCTTCCACTACGTGTTTTGTCCTCCACGTCAAAATCACCACTTTTAAATTTCTGGAACCACTCCCGACAACTTCTCTCACTCAAATTAACATTACCGTATGCTTCTACGAGTAGCTTATGCGCCTCAGCTGCAGATTTCTTTAAATTAAAGAAGTAAATTAGCAATTCCCGCAAATGACGCTTATTTGGCTGAAAACTTGACATCTTAACACGTTGAAAACTAAGTGATGCTAGCAAAAAGTCAGAGGTATTAAAAGGTTATACTGTTGCCAGATGTCAACATATACTATACGACTTTTTACAGCTGACAATTTCGATGTTATCTTATCGGTGGCGCCATCTTTTGAAAACGGCGGAAACTTATTTGTACACCCATTAATATGCGATTGACTTACATTGGTAAGACACGTTAAGTATTTGTGCACTACATTTACATCTATTTTTTATGTACGGTTGGATGTAGTTTTCTATAAAGCTGCTGAAGCTTCGATGATTGCCTGAATGTACTTCTTTGCAACTAATACATAGAACGTCAGCATTTCTTACTTTCCAAAGACACTTGGTACTTGGATAACTGGCTACGCATTTAGACAGCCCGTTTTTACAATAAATTTTGGCACATCTGGAACATTAAAATTTCGTACATAGGGGAAATCGTTCTTTTAACGTATCGTGGTCCAAATAGGACTCTAGTATTCAGAAGTAATTTATAGATGTCCTTATTGCTATTCTTCTATTTCAAATCTATGAAATATAATATATAGCCGGTTTAATGACATTGAAGTCCATTGATAGATATATACTATCAAACACCACCCAAAAGCTTCTGTCCTGTATTAATATATCCAGATCTGTTGTGCGGTTGAACTTTTTGTGTTATTAATATTTTTTAAAACAAAATTGTCTTTAGCTATTACGTTTCATAACTCAACTAGTGGGGTTATGTTTTAATCGCCGTTTAACCAATTTAGGTAAATTTAAATATATATTGGTTGTTTTATCTGTTAAACCTAGTTTAATCTGTTAATATTAATTATAGTTGGTTATATCATCGGAATGTCTAATTTTAGTAATCATTCGTTAATACTTGTGTTCCAGTTGCATTATATTCATCGGAATGTCTACGATTTTTATATTGATTAGCTGCATATCATTTATCTTCTGAAGTGTATCCTAATCTTAAACAGTTCAGGCAGATTCGGACACCTCAGACACTAATATTTCTAACGATTGCTAAGCAAATAAACTGGATTACATAGGTAGTAACTTAAGCGTTTATTTTTATTGCAAAAGCAATAATTAAATGAACTTTTTAATAATCAATAAGCCTATAAACGTCGCAGATAGTCTTAAATGATAAATAAATAAACTACATATTTTGCTATTATAGACAAAAGCTATAATGCTGAAAGCTGGAAATATTGGATCATATCACGAATAATGTCGATTTTTTTCTAATGCTCTTCAACAGTAAAATACAACGTCATCAAAGGCAGTTTATATATTTTATAACACCACTGCGTGAACTGTAAAGCAAAACTTGTGTGCAACAGTTTATAAACATTTGGATAACATTAAATGGTGATGAGTTCTACGCCAATCAAACGATGTGGTCTGACAATAAAATTTAACTAGTTGAAATAGAGAACCTTTTCTGTATAGACTGGTAACTGCGAATAAAAGTGGGTGAAAAATATTAAGCGATGTTATCAGTAAGCAAATGCAGAACTAATACCTTAACCTGCACCAAAGCAAGATCTTCATTCTCCCAAAGTCTTGTCTGTATGATGGGATACCTTAATTGACAGTCACACGATTACCCAGTATTTCTATTGTTAACAATCAGTTTTACTTAAAATGGCACTGAAAGAAAAATCGCCATTAGTAACAATATATTTCAGAAATGATTTCATTCTAAAGTAAACTTGACATTATCCAAATAATGATATAAAAGAGATATAAAATGATAGGAACTATATTAATGATTAAAATTGTAACAAATTTTTGTTTTATTTTGATTATAACCAGCATTATATGAAACAACTATATAAAACAATTACTAATTATGAGTCAGTCAAGAACTTTTTATAAGATACAACTTATGTTTACTTAACAAAGAAAATAACTAACTTTTTAGTAACAATTTATTTCAGAAATAACATTCTAAAGTAAACGACATTTAAAAATATATAAAAGAGATAAGCAGATAACAAGAATTATTGAAAACCCTCATTTTCATATGGATCGCTCTAGAGCAGATCAATGAAGTGCAGCTGATCTATTATTCAGTATCGTTTAAACAATTATTTTTATTCGGTCCATTAGAAGTTATTTCGCAAACAAGTGAACGTAAAAACATTTTTCTGTGCAGAAACAACAGAATTTTGAAAACCCTCACAAAGGCGCCAGACAGAGCTGAAGGCAGCTGGAGCCGGCATTTTATGTTCGTTCCTTTTGTATTTCGGTCCAACATAGAAGTTATTTAGTTAACAAAACACGGGGCCCGCGGGAGTAAGTGATCAATCCTGCCCCGACAGGTCTCACATCCATATTCACGCATTTAACATTTTTGCAGCTTTTATCAAGGATGCCAGCCGAAATTATCCCTGCACCGCGTTTCCCCCAGCTTTGTTAAAATTCAGAATGCGTTTTTCCTGCCGGGTCGCTTCTGCGAGAATTAAGCTGTCGAGGAGCCCATCCGCCTCGAAGTGACACTATAAAAGGATGGGCTAGAAAGACTAGATCCACTTATGTTCAATGGTTTTTATCTCAACTATCCGTACTCGCCACATACAAACTAGTAAAACTAGAAATATTCTTTGGCGTACTATTAATCTGATTAAAAATAATTATATTAGAAACTTCCATCTACTACCCTGCAAACTACAAAATTAAAAAATCTAGAAAGTTCTGTTCAAGTTTATAAACAAAACGTTCTGGCTTTGACAATGTGTTTTAATTAAGTTTTCAGGACTTATAATTAATTTACAAAAAATGCATTTATGGTGCTAATGTTGATAAGACTACTTTTTTGCTAACATTACATTTGCTATTATGAGTAACTTTTTTTAATCTTTTTAATTCAAGGGCAAATATATTATATTTCAAATATGTGAACGTTATAAAAATTATTAGTGTTATTAAGTCAATTAAAATGCAGTAGCCTAAATTTGCATAAAATGTCCAACATAAGCTGAAGTTTTGCTTAACTTGTGAAAAGTTTCAGAAGTCTATGAAAAATATTCCCAATCCAGAACACAGGTCTTTAGATGGCATAAGGCCTTTTTAGAGTGTTGAAAAGAAGTGGAAGACGGACTTCTTGCGGGAAGACGTTTACCCTCAAGTCGGACGACAATATGAAAAGAGTGAGCACATTTCTGCTGTTTCTCAGTCTTTCTATTTGTTGGATCACGATAGCTGTGATTTTAATTTATTTCTCGGCTGGAAAAATCATTGAAAAGGGGCCATTTTAGTACTTTAAATAATATCCAAAAAAGTGTAACCGACAAGATGAAAAGTATCCCAACTTTCGTCGATGTGAAAACTAATTTAAAAAAAATCTTAATTTGCAAAAAAAATCTTAGTTTAATTAAAGTCAAATTATTTTTCTACTAAGTTACGAAAATTGTATGTAGTACACTCCAACTAAATATTTCTGTTTGTCCTTTTTTATAACTACAAATTATACGTCATTGTTGTGACTACTTTCTAATGATTTGCTAATTTCCTCAGCCTTAAAATTCTACCTATACAATAAACATATATTTCGTGAGGGCTCTGTTACTACATAATTTAATATATTCTATATATTTACTCTTTTGACTCTTTGGATTGAAAATGAATAACAAACAGCTGCCACCTTATAAGAAGAATAACGATATATAATAGCACTTCTATAGATTTTGGACAAATTTGGAAATGAAAATGTTATGTAGACTAACTTTATATTTGCGATTAATAAATTCTATTAATGTATTTGAAATAAATACATATACTGCTAATATATTCTTATAAACAATATATTCTAACATTATATATAACAAAATGAATTCCTTAAGCATTGTACTATGAAGTAGAAGATTCGTTGTACTCATACATACAATAGAAGTAAATAATAAAAATACATAAAAATAGAAAATAAATATAAATAAAAAATGTAATCCAATAAAATAACGATTAGAAACAAAACTGAACATACAAGGGAGCCACAAAAAAACATGGAATAACGTAGTTTTTTAAATATTTCAAAGTGATCGATTCTTTACATATACAACAATATTGCTAAATATATTACAAAGAAAGATGGATTTGGTAAAAATTTGAGCAAGCTTAAACTACCAGTTGCACTAATAAATTTTACAATTTTCTAGCCTGATTACGTTAAACTTTGTTATAAAATGGTAATAACAATAGCCTTAAAAAAATAATATTTGTGAAACAATAACAAACAATAAAATAAGACCTAGAAGAAAACGTACAACTATAAGAGAAAAACATCAAAATTAGAAAATTGTCAAATATATCAGTGTATTTAATTTATAAATTTAACTAAGTTCAACACGTTCAAAATAATATTAAGAATAAGAAAAGAGAAATAACCAAAGCAGTTTTAAAACTAAATAGTAAGAGAGCTGATGTAATAATAAATTGCAAAGATCCTGGGAGTAAGCTGCTACAATTGACCACTTAAATAAAAAGGTGTTTAACAAATAAACTCGAACACTAAATCAACTAAAATAGTCAAATTATATATAGCAAAAAACTCCAAATGTATGTATTAAACAATTTATTAAGAAAGAAATAATATTATAAAATGCCCAACATATTTTAATAAAAGCTTTAAAAAATAATTTACTAAAAAACAGAAACAGCTATAGTGCCAACCCTAATATAATCTATCTATGTGGTTCCTTGTTGAGCCGTTGCTTAGTTTGGAAAATGTCCTATAAGAAACCTTCGTTAACAAGATCAGATGCATCTATTGAAGCTGAAATCAAAACATAAAGTTCCTTATCTATCTTTAACGGTTTAGTCATCTTATACAAATCTTACATACTATGTTAAAGTTTACTACAAAATAATATAATATATAAAAAAACAAAAAGTAAACAATAGCTACATATAACTATAACTATAGCGAAAAAAAAAAAGTTATAACAAAATTAATGTTAAAAAACAAGATTAAAATAACATCACAGCAAAAACAATATGCCGTAGTAGTAAAAAGCATTAAATAAAGAGAAAAATTTACAAAATATAAATAATACTTCTATCGGTCATTTACAAGACTCGACAAATATTACAGACTAAATGTAAAAACGAAGTTAAGGATAAATTTATTTAAAAAATTACATATCGTTATTTAATATTAGGAAATTTTTTAATAAAAAATAAGACAATTGTTAAAAAAGTTGATTCAAATCTATCTGTTAATACCCGCTAAAAATTTTGGTCAAAACGCAGTTTGAATGCGAATTTATAAACTGAGAGGTCAAATTTCAATCTGAAAAACATCTATTCTCATCTGTCACAAAGAAAACATTGCTGCGCGACTGCAACAGCCGTTTGAATTATCGCCCGTTATAAAAGGATTTGAACGTCATGTACCAGTAATTCATACCATTTTGCAAGTCTACCTTCAAGTGAATTAAGTTTTTTCTTTTAGGTACTCCATTGCTTGACCGACGAGCAGTAGTTAAAGTTTAAATCTCCCTAGTCATATCATTGTAACCGGTGACAAATTCTGACTTAATTTTTATAATGTATCTACTAAACACCAAAATCTTCTTCTTCTTCTTCTTTGTCCATCCCTTATACCCTAAGGTGTCGGGTCCTCTATCCATTTTCGAAATCTCTTCCTGTCCCTAGCGATTTGTTTAGCTTCTGCCATGCTTTTCCCCCTCCTTTACACTTCCTTCCTGATAGTTTCCATCCATGTTTGCCTTGGCCTTCCTCTTCCTCTTTTTCCTTCTCTTTTTGCCTCTAATAGCCTTCTTGGCAGCCTTTCTTCGCCCATTCGTGTCACGTGCCCAAACCACATTAGTTGTCTTTTCTGTAGTGTTTCCACTAGCGGTTCTAGGTCTAACTCCTCTCTTGTTGTGATGTTCCTCACTCTGTCCCTCTTTGTTCTTCCGACTATACGTCGCAGGTACTTCATTTTCGCAGCCGTTAATTTACTTTTGCTCTTGTCTTGTAGCGCTATGCTTTCTATTCTGTATGTTAATGTAGGTAAGTATATTGTTTTATACAGGTGGAGCTTAGTCTCTTTGCTCAGCTCTTTCTTGTTGATTAACGTTGAGTTGATCTGATAGTATACTCTAATCGCCTTGGAGGTCCGGTTCCTTAATTCATCTGTTACTGTTCCGTCTTGGCTTATTATTACTCCAAGGTACTCATAGCTCTCCACTTGTTCCAATTACTCTCCTTCACATCTTACGTTCAGGTTTCTTTGTTGTTCATCTGTGTTCTTACTTATTCTCATTATTTTGCTTTTCTTCGCATTTATTGTCATTCCTTTTATTTTAATTTCGTTGTTCCAATTATTTATTGCTTGTTGTAGTTTCCTTTGGCTATCGGCTATAGTAGTATATCATCTGCGAAGACGAGGCTTTGTATATTGATTGCCCCATGTTCCAGTGTCCTAGTTTAGTGTTCAGGTTTGGGTTCCTGCTGTTCTTAACTATTTCATTGATCATGATAATGAATAGTAGTGGACTGAGGGAGTCTCCTGTTTTATCCCCCTCTCTATCAAGAATTTCCCCGATTCTTGTCCTTGTATTCTTACTATTCCTTTCGTTCTTCCGTATAGTCGTTTTGTGGCTTCTACAAGTTTTCTCGGGACGTCAATTCTTTCCATTGAATTCCACAGGGTTGCTCTTGGTACCGCGTTGAAGGCTGCTAGGAGGTCTATGAATGCCAGGTGTAGCTCTTTGTTTCCTTCAAGTGTCTTTTCTATTACTGTGCGAAGCGTAAATATGTGGTCTTGAGTCTGTCTGCCTTTTCTGTATGCAGCTTGTTCCTCTAATAGCTCGTCTTCTATGTGATGCCTTATCTTTTTCTAGTATCCTGGTGTAGATCTTTTGTACGCAGGATGCCAGGCATATTGCTCTGTAGTTTCCACAGTCGTTTGTGTTACCTTTTTGTGGATTGGTACTATTATGTTTTCTTCCCAATCTCTCGGTATTCCTTCTCCTTCGTATACGTGGCATATCTTGTGTGTCCATTTTTATACTCTCCGTATTTGATTAGTTCAGGCTTATTCCGTCTTTTCCTGCAGATTTTCCTACTTTCATGTGTGCTATTGCTTCTTCTGTTTCTTCAAAGTTATTGTTTCGTTCTGTCTCTTCTTCTTCTTCTTGTTCTACTCTGATGGGGTTGTATTGTTCTTGTATGTTTGGTGCTTTGAATTTTGTGCTGTAATGTCTCTTCCATGTTTCTAATATTTGTGGCAGTTCTGTAACGACTTCTCCTTCTTCGTTCCTAATGCTCCACACCTTTTGTTTGTGCATTCCCCTTAGGCCTTTAACTGTTTTCCAGAAGTCCTTTTTGTTGTCTTTGAATTTCTGCTCCATCTCTCTACCAAACTCTTCCCAAGCTTCCTCTTTGGCCCTCTTCACTACCTCTTTTGCCTCATTTCTCCTTGTTATATAATGTTGCCTGTCTTCTTCTCTCTTGGTCTGTAGGTATCTCTTCCAAGCTGTTTTCTTTTCCATTACTATCCTTTTTACTTCCTCATTCCACCATTTCGTGCGTTGGTATCGAGGTGATATTTTGCTTTTCCCACAGATTGTTGTTGCTGTCTCAAGTATTACTTCCTTAAGTCTTGTCCATCTCTCTTCCACGTTCCATTCTACCTCCTGATGGTGCTCTTGTTGTTCGTGTTCTAGTAATCTGCGCTCTACTTCTTGTGCGTATTCTGTTTTTTTCTCGGGCTTTCTTAGTTCAGTTATTTTTATTTTCTCGTAGCCTTTCTTCGCTACTTCCTTTCTTACATAGAATCTCGTGTCCGCTATTACTAGTTTGTGATTTGAGTGGATTTCTGCCCCTCGGATGACCTCCACGTCTAATACTGCGTACTTTGCTCCCTTTGTGTATGTGAAGTAGTCTATTTCACTTTTGGCCTCTCTGTTTTCTGCAATGAAAGTTATTTTATGTATTAGTTTGTGATGATATGTAGAAGTCAATCATCCTATTGCCATTGTCGTTTAACACTCTGTCTGTACAGTATCTTCCTAGAACTCCATGTCCTTTGTCTAGGTTCTTTCCCACTCGGGCGTTCCAGTCTCCAAGTATAAATGTGTGTCTGCTTCTGTCTCTAGCTTTGTCAAGCACTTGTTGTAGACTTGTGTAGAACTCTTCTTTTTCCAGTATGTTGTCATTTTCTGTTGGTGCATAAATCTGTATGAATGTAGTTCTTTCTTCTAGCTTGACATCTATTGTCATTATTCTTGAACTGATACCTTCCCATCCTATCACCTTTCCGGTTAGGTCTTCGCTAATTATCACTCCTACTCCCTCCTTTGCTCTTGTTCCTAACTGAACTCCAGAGTAGAACAATTTGTATCCTTTTTCGAGTGTTTGTTCTTTGATTCCTTTCTTTTTGATTTCTGAAAGTCCTAGGATTTTAACTTTATATCTCTCCATTTCTTCAACTAACTCTATCTCTTTCCCATTTAGTCCTGTCACGTTCCATATTCCAATTCTTGTCCTTTGTGCACGCTTAGGCCGTTTTCCATCTTTCCGTCCATGTCCGAGGCTTTCTGTGTTTCTCTGAATCTGTATACCTCGTATGGGTGATTAGCCCGACGACGAGGGCCCCGTTACCTCGGGACAACTGGTAGCAGGTTATACCCCCCGATGCTGGGTCGTCAGAGCCCCGTTCGTTTTCTAGCAGAGGGTACCACGTGCAGGTGGGGTTGACATTTGGGTGACTGGATGTTGGCGCCACCCCTTACCCTCCTAAACACCAAAATAAAAATTTCTAACTTCATAAAAATGTATAAAAATATAATACCAAGCTTTGCACTAAAAAGAGAAATAAAGTAAAACAAAAAAATAAATAAATGACAAAACAATAAGAGAACAAAATAAACGTATGTAAGGAAAAATAATTTATAAGAACAAATAAAAGCAATAGAGGAAATTAAAAGAAATAGTACATTATAATAAAACAAAAAAATATGTACAGGGATAAAAGAAATAATAAAAGCATAAACAGAGCAAGAAACCAGGACATAAAAAATATAAACAACAACAAATCAAGTTAAGTGACGAGATATATGGTAAGATGATAAAAGTAGCAGGAGGAAAGATAGACCAAAGAATATTTAGTTATTCAGCAAATATGGAAAAGCAAAGAAATGACCATAGAATGGAAAAATAATCATATCAATATAAAAAAGGAAAATTATATAAACTGCAGAAGCATAACATCACTAGATATTGCTAAAAATATTAACCATTTTATACAACAACAATTAGTTATCTGTACTAAGAAGAGAATGGGCGACTATCAGTGCGGATTGGCTGCCGCCGTTAGCTCAGTGGTTAAGATATTCGTTCCTCTGACCTTGAACTGACGCAGGCGAGGTCGAGTCTCGCTCAACCCTTGAGGTTGCAATACCAGTAAGTGCGCCAAAAAAAAGTCAATGCGGATTTCGAAAAGATAAATCAATAAATTACTGCGATACTTACTGTGAAACACATAATAGAAAAAATTCTACAAACGTCTCATTTATAGGCTTCAAACAAGCAGCAACAAAAACATAAATGCCAATAAAAAATATAACGCCATCGTCACGACAACAGAAGAAACCTGAGAAATTTTCAATTAGCTTATGTATAAAACAAGGATAACAGTTTAATATTAGAAAATATAGTAAGAACATATGAATGCGAATAACAATAAAAAGCATAAAATACAGACACTTGCTTAAGCATAAAATTTATATTAATAGCAATTGTTGGAAGATTAAATAAAGTATTTAGTAAAATAGGTAAGGCGAAAAATAAAAGTTATAATAAATTCGAAGAAAATGAAACTGTAAGTTGGCAGGAAAAAAGTAAAAAACAAGGCTTTAGAGAAAATAAATAACATTTTTATAACGTGCAATTGTTATTTAGAAGCAAAGTGTATAATATTAATAATTGAAACTAAAAATAAAGGAGAAAGTGCAGATTTGAAACAAAACATCACATAAAGAAAATACTAACAGACAAAAATTACCAAAAACACAGATATAAAAATTTACGAAGAATTAATTTGACCTTCCATGATGTGTGAGAAGTCAAACCTCACTAAAAAGCAGTAGTCAATTATAAGTGTATCAAAATGAAAAGTACTAGAGGCAATATTGAAATTAGTAAAATTAGATAAGTGCGAATACAGAAACAAAAATACATAAACCTGACGAGCGATAAAAGGAGAAATTAAACAACTCAGAAACTTACATTATTGCAGTACATCAAATAAACAGAAGAATAACAGCCAACTGAAGCACATAAAAAGGAGAGACCAAAATGGATGGGAATTCAAAATTAAAATAAATAAAATGATGGATCGTAGGGCATGAAGAGAAATCTTGAACAAAACAAAAGACATCTACCAACTTTGCGATACATCGTGAAGATGAATGCAATTCGGCAAACAGATTTGAAGAGCTTCGTATAAATCAGCAAAAATTTCAACATAAATAATATACCATTAATAACAATTAATATTAGTAGCAAATTAAAATAAAAACGATTATATATTCTTATAATAATATAGCAAAAAATTATTAATATATTAATTACCTGCCGTTCGCGTTTTTACTAAATTATTAATTATTGTAGATATTTTATGTTACTATTTTTATATTTTAAAAGCATAGATTATCAAAAACATTTTACTAAATTATAGAATGTTAGGAAAGCTTTATATTATACCTAGGATTAGCGTTTGACATCAGTAATCTCAATATCAATATAATAAAAATTCCCAATAGCATGATAAAAGTACCAATAAAGATAAACAGGTATAGAATAGGAATAACAGGTGGGAATGAGATAAAAAGATTAAGAAGAAGACTTTTACGATATGCTAGTCGTGAAAAGAAAAACGGAGAAGGAATGATACAGCCCTCATAATAACAAAGCATTTAAGGGATGATGTAAAGGCACAAACCTGTAAAAGGAAAAATAAATAACAAAACCAAAAAATGTATATGCGCCGCAAAACAGGCATATCAAAACAAATAAGAAAAATTTTATAAAGTATTTTAAAGTCATCGACATAATGTCTAAGCGCATTCCAATAATACTAATATATAATATATAATATAACAAAATATTTAAAAGTTGTCGAAAAATATTCATTGCGTATTAGAATTAATTATAATGGAAAACAATTACGTGATTTTGCAGCTGTGATAAATTTAATGATTAGCAGATCAACAGATCAAGCGTAACAAAACCTGGGAGATTAAAAGAAAGATTAGTAAAGAAAAACAATAGAAGATAATTTATAAATGGTAGGAAACAAAAAATAATTGAACTGCAATGGTAATAAAATTAACTACAAACAGAAAGTAAACACAAAAATACCTAAGAAAGTATCGATAAAAAATATCAAAGTTAAATGAAAAAATATAAAACAGGCGAAACGTAGATTTTTTAAAAATACAAAACTATAATAAAACAGAAGAGAGAATTATACCAAAAATAATTATGAATCTAAAGAGCGCAGGACAAGCAAATATAGAAGGAAAGAAAAGAAATTATAAAAATTTGCAAACAAAAGAGAAAGGAGTAGATTGAACAATTAATGGAAGAAGAAGACATCAAACAAAATAACAACAGTTTATACAAGACTTAAGAAAATTAAAAGAATATGGAAGCAGACTTTTTTCAAAATTATTGATGAGAACAGAAAGGAAAGAGTGGGATTACGACGTAATCGATGAGAAACAAAATCATTCAGCAAGCTGAAGAAGAAATTGAGATAACAAGAGCAACATATAAAGAATTTTAAGAAATTATGAATAAGCTGAAACAAGAAAAGGTAGCAGGAAATGATCATATGCAAGTTGAACTAATAAAATGAAAGAGAGGAAAGTTACAAAAAAAAAATCAACTTATTCTATAAATACCGAGGAGAAGGCAGAAGATGGCTAAAATAGTAGTCCCGATACCTAAAAAGTAAAATTCGCATAACCAACAACTATCGAGTTATTACTATCCTAAACAAAACATATAAACTTTTGATAGCAATAACAAATTGTAAACTAGTAGAACATACGGAATTAAAAATGGGGAGCCATCGAAATGGATGTAGACTAAAAAGTCAAACTTCGACACAATTCACATAATAAGGAAGATAATCGGAAATGTTGCAACTTTTCACATACTAAACAAAAAACATTCAATACAGGATATGTGACGATTGCAAATACAACCAAAGGTAGCACGAAAATTAGTTTAAAAATTTACATCAATAAGAGTTAAACTTAAAGAAGGTATAACCAACATAGTCAAAACAAATAATTATAGAAGGAACTATAATAAACAATTAAAAACAAGTAATGCTGATGATATAGTTATAACAGCAAAAAATCAAAGAGAATTACAGAAATTTTTAAAAGAATTAAAATAGAGGTACATAAAAAAGAACTAGTTGTATACACAAAGGATAAGAGGAAAAATATAAAGAATGAATAATACATATTTAAAGAGGTAGATACTTTTAAATATTCGAGAATGTTAATCAATTGCAAAATAGATATTAAACAAAATGTGTATGCTAATAAGGACCATCAGTAGCATTGCAACAGACACTAAATTTAACCAAAAAGAAGGTTCAAAAGCCCAAAAGTATGGAAAGAACACGATATTAAAAATAACATACTTGATCAATCAGGTCAGAAGGAGCACGACATAGTCGGAAAATATTGAAGAACAGAAAATTAGGTAGCTGAGACATGTGGTGAGAATGGACAGAGAAAAAATTGCAAAAAAGATAAATAAACAAACAACAAATTGGACAAACACACTGATAAGTGAAGAGACTAATAGAAACAAAGTAAAATAAAAAGCAATATTTATTTAAGAATATGTAGATCAAGAAAATAAAATAATAAATAAGTAAATACGTATTTACTTTTTTTTGTCTTTTTCAATAATTTTATTTCTTGATGATTTACCATAAAGACGAATACCAATAAAAGATAAAATAAAAGATTTGTATGTTACCTCGTAGCTTTTATCTTCATTTTCTTCTTCCAATTTTACCGTTTTAAAGTGTCCAAATTTAAACCTCATATCAATATTGTGATCAATAGACTAAAAATATCTTTTATGATACATCTTTCAATGATACGAGTTATATCAGTTTACAAATATTTTAGTGATTGCTTTATAAATAATTAATCGACCTTTCATTGTTCTAATTTTAAAATTCTACAAATACTAAATTGTGAAAAAATTTATTCAAAGATAACAGCAACTATTCTTCAAAATAAAGGCCATCATTCTCTACGATCTTTTACCATCCGGATCTGGTTGAAGTACAACCCCGCCGACTTTGATCGAATTACTTCTGACGCACTTCTTCAACTTTATCGAAAATGTCGAGCCGATGATTGTTCCAATAGTGAGCGAAAAAAGTCGTATTCAGATGGAAACGCATCTGTAGGCTGGAGGTCGTAAGATTTCGACGCCGTCCACCTTTTTGAGTTTCACTTTGGTCTTTTTGGTGATACGTGGCTTGGAAACCGACGGTAAGTTACGACTGGCTTATTGGTCTGTACATCGGTTAACTCGTGTGGATCTTACCGAGGCTTCTTATGGACAAATTCAAGCTGCTGAAGATAACTCCATACCGTCTTCTGGTCGACTCCAAGCTTTTCAGTCAAGTCCCGAGTGCTCGAAGACGTATCGGAATTCAGCTTTATGCAAATAGAATCAAAGAAGCTAAGTGGAAAATTATAAACACAGAACAATAAAAACAATTTCACAAAATTTGAATTTTTCACAAGTGTGACAGAAGTTTCTCCTTAATCTAAAGGGAGTACAAATAAGTCTCCGCTGTTTGACAAAAGATGGTTCCACCAGTAAGTTATGGTTGACGTTGTCAGATGCAAAACGTCATATCGTAAGGTTTTTTATCAGTATCACATAATTTGTTTCGTGCGAAAATGTCGAGTTTTGAGCCGAATAAGCGTCATTTGCGAGAACTTTTGATTTACTTCTTTAATTTGAGGAAATCTGCAGCTGAAGCGCATCGATTGCTTGTAGAAGCATATGGTAAGGCTGCTTTAAGTGAGAGAAGTTGTCGTGAGTGGTTTTATAAGTTTAAGAACGGTGAGTTTAACGTCGAAAACAAAGAAAGTCCTACCCCACCCGCCGTATTCACCAGACAGTGCCGCTTCCAATTATCACTTCTTCCGATCGATGGCACATAGCCTGTCTGAGCAGCACTTCACATCATATGATGATAGCAAAAATTGGGTCGATTCGTAGATAACCTCGAAAGATGAAGCGTTCTTCAGACGCGATATCCGTATGCTGCCAGAAGGATGGGAAAAAGTAGTGGCTGGCGATGGACAACACTTTGAATAAAATATAAGGTTCCTTCCTTTCACACTAAATGCCCAATTTTTGATAAAAAAACGGCGGAGACTTATTAGTATTCCCTTTAATAAATTGACTTTGTTCTCATTGCGATAACTCTGAACCGCTATTCCACTTTTTAATTGCGCAATTAACGAGGAGTTTAATTATAAATATAAAATATGAAAAATATAAATATAGAAAAACAAGTATGTACATTCATTTACATAAGTCAGAAGCTTTTCGACCTTCCTATGAACTAATCTAATACCAAATTTATAACATTAATCTAATTACATTTAATAAATCAGTAAAACACTTGTTGCAATACAACAATTTAATTCGATTTTTGAATATTACAAAAAAATATAAGATTACATTAAAAATCTACCACTGGAAACATTCATAATTCAAATTCATTTAACTTTGATTGCATAATTAGTACTTGGCTAATTTCTACGTTAGTCACTTACTTCTTTAATTATAAACTTACTTGTAATGCATTTATTTAGATCTAATCTTTTCCTTGTTCATCAGTGGTGCTGAAACTTTGCAATTCACGTTTGCACTAAGGGCAAAGCTGCGTACGATTTTTCGTGGTTTGCGGCCATCGAGTGCACTAATTAACATAAGTACGGGCCGAAAGAGTAATGCTTTAGGAGTCATGGCGATGCTATCGGGTCTAGCATGGAACGAGCTGGCACTTTCCCGGACAACTTCCGGTTTACCTTTATCCACATCTAGCTGCTGTCATTCACAGGTGCTGCTATAACATGCAGACTGCATTTAGATAGTGTCCCGTTAACGCAACGCCACAAAATTTCGAGCGCGAGGTGCGTGATCCGATTGATTTGGCGAGAAACGTAATTACAGTTCACGAATTCAGCATAACTAATGCTTTGAAAATGCAGAAAGCTCCAGACTTAAAACGTTGATATTGAATTTTCCGCCCCTTTCATTAATTTCTGGTTATTTCTATTATATTGTTTTTCTTGTTTTGTTCCTGTTGTTATTAGCGCCTTATTACGTTCTAATAAGATTACATCATCTGAACTACCACTTGATGACTTCTGTTCATAACATTTCCTTCTCAACAATAATAAAGAGTGTCTACCAAAAACATTTATTGACTCTACAAATATTGGATAAATTATATAAGAATAAATAAACATATCACTAAATTTAAATGTCATGTTCAAGAGACAATATCCAAAAACAAAAATAGATAATCAACTAAGAATAATGGAATAGAATGACACTGGACTCCCATAACATCAAGGATTTGCAAGTAGTCCTGGGCTTAGAAAAAAATAATATTTGCTTCCGTAAGAAATTATAGTCACATGAATATATTGCATTCATAGATTTCCTTAACAACCAAGGACATAAATTCGTGCTCAGTGGGTATCTAAATTGACAGGAGAAACATTTAATAACACATAATCAATTTAAATGTGAAAAATTATCAAGTGGAAAATCGACATATTAGATCCTGATCCTAAAAACTTGTTTATAGTCAAAACTATCTCTTCGAGTTATATGTTTATTAGGAAAGCGTGGGATATAAACTCGTATTATTCTTACACTGAATGATAGTGTAAATAAAAAGAAATCCTACCAAAACTTGTCAGTAAATTGACTGACTGGCTAGAATAGTTTCAAAATCAATTTAAAGTAAATTATATTTCTCTCGGTTCCTCCAATAACTGAAAAGCAGCTAAATAAGAAAGTGGGACAGTTTTATAAGAACATCCTCTGAACCTTAGATGTTCTTATAAAACCACTTTCAGTTTGAGAAGTCACTTCTGAAAACTAGCAAAGGTCATGAAAGATGCTTTAAAATTAAGAGGCTTATTCCGAATTTAAAACAATTAAAAAAATTAAATTCCACTAATTAATAATGTACTCTATCTGCTCTACGCAATTTTCGGATCTTGAGTACGACATAATCGTTACCTTTTCCGATGACATTACAATTCTTGTTGTTAAAAAAATATATGAAGAAATAAAGAACTCCAAACAGCTAAAGACCAGATTAGTACTTGAACCAAAATATAGCACATCAAATTGAATGAAAACAGGTCCGTTCACATTAACTTCATTAACAAGCATAACCAATACCTTACCAAAATAAAAGACATCTAGATTCCTCAACCTAAATATTTATGTATGACTCTCGAAGCTACGCCTTGCTACAAAGAAAAAAGCTTGCTATGCAATACAAAAAATATATTAACTTTTAGAAAGAAACTCCAAGTTTACTATATATAACAAACTGCTCCCCCATAAATTGATATTGAAGCTCCTCTGGATATATTCAAGTTATTTATCGTTTTTAAAACAAAATATTAAGGAACTTAATAATAAAACAGCGACACCAAAAAACCTGCAAGTGAATTCTGTTAACACGACTATATCCTGATTTACCAAGAAACATAGATCATCACTCTTCTACCACATAAAAGTCAAAATTATTGAGCTCCTAGACTACACCAATGTGAAAAGACTCAAGCGAACTATACCGTGTAAGTTGGTTCAAGAATTATGTTAGTGCAAAGCAAAGATTGTGTCTACAAAACTTCTTCTTTACGTCTCTTTTTTATTTGGATGATTGTTGTCCCTGTTTTGACTTCTTGGGCATAAAATCATATTAATGGCCTAAAATACCATCTGTTCGGTGGTTGTAATATTTACAAGCTGCAACTAAACAAACAATAAAATTATGTTGTTTTTGTTTACCATTTTTAAAATCCCAACTCTGCCGAGTGAGATGTTTGCTGGTCCAAAATTAGAAAGGTCTTTTCTGGTGATTTTCAGGATTAAAATATTTTTGCGGCCATGAAACCCACTAGAATTAATAAATGATGCTTTCTTTGACACACACACAGCGAAACCTGATCGTAACCCGTTCGAAAACACAACGTTCCCCTCTATACATTTTATAATTAATTATAACAGTTTATTGTTATAATGTTCTACCTCGTTCTTTAAAAATCACAACATGGATATAATTTAAGCCTTTTTTAGTAACCATTTTGTTGAGCTTATTTATTATTTAAATATTCAACTGTAGATTTCATTCCATAAGTCACCGACATTTAATTATGTTTAGAATTATGTGGAATTTTTTTTGAAATATCCCAGACATGTATTAAATTATTAAAGACACTCTAGTAATTGACAATAATACAACGTTTCTTCCGCCCACAGTTAGAGGTGTCCCTCACTGAGACTAAAAATAAATGCAATATGCTCATGTTTACAAATAAATATGCCTTATAACTTACCTTAGTAGTCATTTAAAACTACGTAAGTAAGAATCGAACACTAATTTGACTAAAAAATGTTTTACAATTCTTTTACAATATCCTCAAGTTAAGTAACACATAATTTTCAGTGTGGAAATACATAATCAACTAAGAATAATGGAATGAAATGACAATGGACTCCCATAACATCAAGGATTTGCAAGTAGTCCTGGGCTTAGAAAAAAATATTTGCTTCCGTACGAAATTATAGTCACATGAATATATTGCATTCATAGATTTCCTTAACAACCAAGGACATAAATTTGTGCTCAGTAGGTATCTAAACTGACAGGAGAAACATTTAATAACATATAATCAATTTAAATGTGAAAAATTATCAACTGGAAAATCAACATATTAGATCCTGATCCTAAAAACTTCTTTATAGTCAAAACTATCTCTTCGAGTATTATTCGTATTATTCTTACACTGAGTGATAGTGTAAATAAAAAGAAATCCTGTCAAAACTTGTCGGTAAATTGACTGACTGACTAGAATAGCTTCAAAATCAAAAAAACAAAAGATAGCACATCAAATTGAATGAAAACAGGTCCGTTCACATTAACTTCATTAACAAGCATAACCAATACCTTACCAAAATAAAAGACATCTAGATTCCTCAACCTAAATATTTATGTATGACTCTCAAAGCTACGCCTTGCTACAAAGAAAAAAGCTTGGTATGCAATCATCATCATCATCATCATCATCTGCCCAATTCAGTCCTTTGTTGGACGTAGGCCTCTCCAAGCATCTTCCATTGGTCCCTGTTTTTCGCCTTCTGCATCCAATTGTAATCTGCTACTCTTTTGATGTCGTCAGTCCACCTGAGGGGGGGCCTGCCTCTATGCCTTTTGCCTATTCTTGGTCTCCATTGCAGGATGCTCTTCGTCCATCTTTCATCTTCTAGTCTGGTAATATGTCCGGCCCACTGCCATTTCCCTTTAAATATATGTTCTATTACATCTTTTACTTTTGTTTTATTTCGAATCCATATATTTGTCATCCTATCTCTTAGACTGATTCCCAGCATTGCCCGCTCCATTTCTCTCTGCGCTACCCTCAGTTTTTGCATATTTTTTATCGTTAACGTCCATGTCTCTGCTGTGTAGGTTAAAACAGGGAGTATATTCTGGTTGTATAACTTAGTCTTTAGTGTTTGGTCTATGTTACTTTTAAATATTTCTTTCCATCTACCGAATGCGGCCCAACCAAGTTTTATTCGCCTTTCTATTTCTTTTGTTTGATTATCCGATTGTAGTGAGATGTATTGTCCAAGATATATATAACTTCCTACTTGTTCTAAAGTTTCCCCGTCAATCTGTATATCAACTATCTCATCTACTAGAGCGTTTATCATGATTTTAGTTTTCCTCTGTTCATTTTAATCCTATGTCTTTGGCCTTTTCGTTTAGGTCTGTTATCATTTCTTCTAATTCTTCTACATTGTCCGATATGAGCACGACGTCATCAGCAAATCGTAGATGGTTCAATCTTTTCCCATCTACTCTTATTCCTTTATTTTCCCAAGCGCATTTTTAAACACATCTTCTAAACATAGGGTAAATAATTTTGGAGATAGTGTCTCCCTGTCTTACTCCTCGTTCTACATTTATCGGATTGGTAGTACTTTGCAATTTGATTGTACAGGTAGCGTTTGTATATATATATATTTTATTAATTCCGTGTATCTGTAATCTACGCGGCTGTTCTGTAGAGATTGTATTATGGCCCAGTGTTCAACCGAATCGAATGCCTTTTCAAAATCTATGAAGGCAAGACATAATGGTAAGTTATATTCTTTTGATTTTTCTATTAAATTTCGCATAACTTGTAGATGGTCTTGGGTACTATAGCCGCTACGAAATCCTGCTTGTTCTGGTGGTTGGTAGTTGTCTAATTTGTTAACCAGTCTATTCGTAATGATCTTTGTCAGCAATTTATACATTTGTGGTAATAGACTGATTGGTCTATAATTTTCCAATCTATGTTTGTCGCCTTTTTTGAATAGTAATATTACAACTGCGTTATCCCATTCTTTAGGTATTTTCCCTTCTTGCAGGCATTGGTTTAATAGTACTTTTAGTTCTTGTAATATCGGCTGTCCCCCTTCTTTTAGCATTTCTGGGAGTATCTCATCTTCGCCTGGTGCCTTATTTCTTTTTGTCTGTCTTAAAGCTTTTTCTATTTCGTATATTTCAATATCAGGAATGTCTTCTGAATTTACATTTAGTATTTTCCTTTTTATATCTTTTATATTTGTATCAGTTTTTGTGCTACATAGACATTTGTAAAACTGTTCCGTTTTTTGCGTTATTTTATTTTGGTCTATAATTAAGGCTCCATTTGCGTCTCTCAGCGATGTCATGATTGTATGCCCCAGTCTTCTTTCTTTCTGCCATTGTTTTGTTTTTCCTCCATTAATCAGTGCTTCTTCAATTTTTAGTTCATGCCATGCTTTTAAATCTTTTTTCATCTCTCTTCTTAATTCTTTGCTTATTTCTTTTAGAGGCTCTATATTTTCTTCCCGGTTGATTGCCAATTTCCTTCTTTCTTCCATTAGCTTCTTTGTATTATCCCTTATTTTGCTGTCTCTTGGTTTTGATGTTTTTATTCTAGACGAGGCTTCTTTAAGTGCCGTTGTTATTTTCTTATTTCTTTCTTCTAAGTTGTCTTCCGCTACTATATTTACTTCTTTTAATTTTTGTTTAATTCGTTTTCGTATATTTCCTTGTTGCTACTATATGTTTTCCCCTGTCCAGTTTTTAGATTTCTATATAGCTTTATATCTATCGTTTTTGTTATTGATAACAATCTTACTTCTTATTAACCTATGATCACTTCCGGTATTTATTTTTTCACTACCGATACGTCTTGCACTATGTTTTGTGTGAGGATAAGATGAAATCTATTTCTTCTTGGTTTGTCCATCCGGACTAATCCACGTCCATTTATTTTGTAATTTCTTCTTAAAGAAGGTATTCATTGCATAAATTTGCTGTTGTCCCATATAGTTTATTAACATATCCCCTTTCATTTCGTACTCCTATCTCGTAGTCTCCTATATATTCTTCTCCTTCTTCTTGTTTTGGTCCTAACTTGGCGTTGAAATCCCCTATTATTAGTAAGTGTTTTGTATGGTTTTCAGCAATACAGGTATTTATTTCCTCATAAAGTTGTTCTACCTCTTCGTCCTCATAGTCGCTAGTGGGTGCGTACACTTGTATTATTTTTAAGTTGCACTTCTCTGATATCTTTAGTATTATGTATATTATTCGAGGACTAATCGCCTTAAAATGTGTTACTATTCCTATTATTTTCTTATTTATAAGGAACCCTACGCCTCCTTGACTTATGTCTTCGTGTCCTTTATAGAATAGTATGTGTCCGGATTTAAGTTTCAAACATTGTTCTCCTTTCCTTCTTATTTCACTTATTCCAATTATGTCCCATTTTATTTCTTTTAACTGTTCTTCTAACTCTGTTAGTCTAACTTCTCCTAATAGTGATCTTGTATTATATGTGCATACAAATAAGGCTTTTTTCTTTTTCATCTTGTGGTAGCTTATCCGAACCCAGGGATTCTTAGCACCCTCTATCTCCTCCCTGCTCTGCCCGCTGCCTTGGGCAGGAGTTTGGAGACGGCTGGGGACTGAGGGCCTTCTTCTTCTACGTCTTATTGTCATGATGTTGGAGGAATCTAGCCTAATACACCTTGCTGGCCAGGCATCTTGGTGTATACCTTCTGCCAGGATTATGTTCAACCGCTCCTTTGGAGTACAGACGCTGTTTTGTAACCGCCTACTATAGGTCAGACGTTACTCCTCGTTTGGTCCGCGGGTGCATTCTGCACCTACTCTACATATCTGTAGAGCCTTCCCCTATCCGCCACCCGGGGACGCGCCATGTTGGAGTCGAGGTCCTCCATCCGGCTTCACACACGCAGCATGTGTCAACCCCTACTCGATTCAGAGACGACCTGTATGTGATTTACACCGGACATGGTGGTATGCAATACAAAAAATATTTTAACTTTTAGAAAGAAACTCCAAGTTTACTATATATAACAAACTACTCCCCCATAAATTGATATTGAAGCTCCTCTGGATATATTCAAGTTATTTATCGTTTTTAAAACAAAATATTAAGGAACTTAATAATAAAACAGCGACATCAAAAAACCTGCAAGTGAATTCTGTTAACACGACTATATCCTGATTTGCCAAGAAACATAGATAACCACTCTTCTACCACATAAAAGTCAACATTATTGAGCTCCTAGACTACACCAATCTAGTGAAAAGACTCAGGCGAACTATACCGTGTAAGTTGGTTCAAGAATTATGTTAGTGCAAAACAAAGATTGTGTCTTCTACAAAACTTCTTCTTTACGTCTCTTTTTTATTTGGATGATTGTTGTCCCTGTTTGGACTTCTTGGGCACAAAAAATTTTAATGGCCTAAAACGCCATCTGTTCGGCGGTTGTAATATTTACAAGCTGTAACTAAACAAACAATAAAATTATGTTGTTTTTGTTTACCATTTTTAAAATCTCTGCCGAGTGAGATGTTTGCTGGACAAAATTAGAAAGGTCTTTTCTGCTGATTTTCAGGATTAAAATAATTTTGCAGCCATGAAACCCACTAGAATTAATAAGTGATGCTTTCTTCGACACACACAGCGAAACCTGATCGTAACCCGTTCGAAAACACAACGTTCCCCTCTGTACATTTTATAATTAATTATAACTTCTTTAAAAGTCACAACATGGAAATAATCTAATCCTTTTTTAGTAATCATTTTGTCGAGCTTATTTATTATTTAAATATTCAACTGTAGATTTCATTCCATAAATCACCGACATTTAATTATGTTTAGAATTATGTGGAATTTTTTTTGAAATATCCCAGACATGTATTAAATTATTAAAGACACTCTAGTAATTGACAATAATACAACGTTTCTTCCGCCCACAGTTAGAGGTGTCCCTCACTGAGACTAAAAATAAATGCAATATGCTCATGTTTACAAATAAATATGCCTTATAACTTACCTTAGTAGTCATTTAAAACTACGTAAGTAAGAATCAAACACTAATTTGACTTAAAAATGTTTTACAATTCTTTTACAATATCCTCAAGTTATGTAACACATAATTTTCAGTGTGGAAATACATAGTCGTCTTCACTTGGATGATGTATTTATAAAATAATACGACTACACAATACTATTGTCCCTTAATTGCGGTAAAACTGATTATCTGTTCTCTAGATCCAATGTGCACCATCTAACGTACCTTATCTAAACCACGTGACTTGCAATATTTATCTCTATAAAGCATCACTCTTACTTTTACTCTATACGCTGCACATTCCTAAATTTTCTCCCCTACTATAAATATTTCTAATTATTTTCTTATGTGTAATAATAGCTAATCATTTCCAAAAGCTAAAGTATTAGGTTGGTACTATACTTAGTACGTTTTACTCAACGTATTATTATATCTTTGGGTTTTTAATAAAGGGTTCTAGATATAGGTTAATAAAGAAGGGAAATATGCAATAGCATTATCGTACAACTTAGTCGATTTAATAACCTTGCCATTTCCTAAGTCTCTTACTACAGCTGTTTGCTTATAAAAGTTTCTAATACCTCTATTAAATATTTTGGAAATTTTTATGCTTATTAAAGAATGTTATCTTCTCAACGACATGTTGCACAGCATCTTACAAAAACATTTTTTCAAAACTCACTCTTTCTCTCTAAAAAATCTTATTCTTCTTGTATGAAGTTTCTAATCTGAGTTAAAAAGACTAATACCCCTCTAGTTATTGATATTCTTTCTGTATACTTTGAGGATAATTTATCATTAATTAGGTACAGTATTATTTTTCTAAATATTAATCCTCCATATTTAATTAATTCTCTAGTAATTTAATTTGCACCAAAATATTTTATAATTCGCACTTTTTTAACACAGTTTCTAGTTTATCCCACGCAATATATATATAGTACGTTTTCTTCGTTTTCGTGATGTATATTATTATCTCGTAACGTTTCGCCTACTAATTTTCTTATACTGCATATCAATAAGTGTTAGCGAGAAAAAAATATTTAAAAAAAACCGTAATAAATTATTATACCAGATTAACTGCATTTATTATGTGAACATTGGACTAAATTAAAGTATTGTGTATGTCTTTTTTGCTTTCTGAAAAAGTAGTCTGTGATTTTCTGCCTTTTTGAAATCGAATTCAATGTTTTTGTGTCCAAAAAAAATTTGGAAATTATCAGGATTTCCTTAATTAATATCAGTAAACTCCATAAAAAGTAATGACAAAGGTTTAAGTCAGCAAAATATAGTAGCTAATCAGTGCCTTCTCAAGCAATCGTTGGTGGATTTGGATGTTATGGGAGAAGAGTTTCAAGTTTCCCTTTATTTTTGAATGCAGTGAAGATCTTTTAATTGAAAATTCTTTTGACACACTTCTGATCGATGTGGTCAGATTTTCCATGAGCTATTGCCTTATATATGAACTGAGCCACTGTCCTTCCTTTTTTTAACCATCGAATACACTTTCTATTTTTCGATAAAAACTATAATTTTTTATATTATATAAACAAAAATATTAAAATAAACTTTCAAAACCATTACATTTCACAGTTTTCAAAACGTGATAAAAAATAAAGTTGCTGTTATGTGGATTTCCAACGAAATCGGTTAGACCGTGTTCAGATGGCGACACTTATTGCTAGTGTATTGAAAGAGACTAATTGACGCGGTATAATACTTGTACTTGTAGTGTCTATTTATTTTAAAACTTTGTAGACCCTAAGTTACGGTCCAAAAATATTAGTGTCTATTTTAATTAACGTATCTTTCCCAGCATTCTCGATAAATTCTGAGCGCTATGCTCTTAGCTGTTTTTTACTATAATTTTTTTTTTCTGATGTGTCTTTACTGATCAATGTTGACCTATTTTAAAAAAGAAGATGGATTTTGAAATTTCTTCTTTGCTGGTTAAAATTTTTGTTTTTCTCTTGATTCATCGTTTTGGCAATGTGAAATAGTTTCCTAAAAGTTAATAAACTAATATCTGTATGCATACACGTCAGTTATTAAATTCGAAACCTCTGATTTATGATGAGATATAATTAAAACTATTAAATAAACAGATGCGAACAGAAACACATTTACAACAAATATATAAAATTATGAACCTTTCTGAGAAGAGTATAGACTTCTGAATCTGTCTGAATACTGATATGGGTTATTCTATTTGCGTGTTAGTTTCATTCTTACTTATTATACAATCAATAATACTTTGTATTGTCTGTCTACCCTTATTGCACTAAAATACTTTGCGATACTCCTCTATTTTTTAACTACATCTTAAAATATTGACTACCTTTGCCAATTCTTTGATTATTTTTCTAACAATACTCTTCTTTCGTTCTTTAATAAAAAATTCACTTTATTTTCTTTTAAAGCATTACAATGTTCTTTGTAAAGAAATTCGCATATTTTTTAGATTTAAATAGTTTTTTCTGCTTTCTAAGTTTCTCTTCATGTAATCTTTTGCGTCTGTTTTTCACTTTTTATGCGACTTAATATTTCGTTATATCACGGGGGTTAGAATATAAATCATGGCAACTATTTTTTTTTCAAAATTAAAGAATGGTATCACAACATGCTGCATATCCCAAGAAAGCCGTGTATTTATAGTGTGTCCACAACGCAACTGATTTAACCGAAGATCACAGAACCATCTTGTATTGCAGACGCACGACTTTCTTAAGACATACGACATTTTATGATATCAATGCCTCAATCGTCGTAGTAATACTAATAGTTATTTCATAACTTATTTAGTTTCTTGTTTACATTGCAAACAGCAGAATTGTTTTCTCCTACAACCATAGCTATTTTAATACGTATGCAGATCCCGTCCTTTTCTCACTTAGGCAATTCGACCTGCCTTCGCATTATTTCTTTGAAGTCCAAAGTTTATTAAGTCCTACGGTTCCAATTATTCGCATCTAGAAACATCCAAAAATTTGGCCGCTTATTGCACCCATAAATAATAAAAATAAAACTTTTTTGTTATTACAGACTAAATAGAAAGTTAAACGTTACTTCTATTTTTAAATTAATTGCCTGCGTCATGATTTTTACAAAAAATTTCAATTTGATTTGACTTATCACTGCTGGAGAACATCTCACTGGCTGTTTAAAATAAGTTAGAGGGTTTTCGTGTCTCTTGTACTATTCTCTGCCTTTTCTATTCTTTGAATTTTTTGGACTCAGCGTATAATTGCTACATTATAATTTGCCCCCTGATACGCATTTTGCTTATTTATATTTAATTTTATGTCGTCAACCATTATATGTGTAAATATTTATTTGATATAAGTCTTCTTTTAGTTAATGCATAAGATAATGGAGGATGGTAACTGTGCGCACTTAATTTTTGTTTATCGGTAAGATGATTGAAAGTGAATATTTTTGTTAGACGACAGAAGCGGGTAAGTGTTCGCAGTTTGTCGTGTAAGTGTGCGCATTCTTTTTTGCCCCACGTATATTGTTTTAGTTTCAGTAAGACATAATTTATTAGAACTCACAGTCATTACATTTCATACAATCTCCGTCTTTACAAGATGTAAATTTTCTCTTAAGACGTTTGTTTATCACTAGATGTGCTTGGGTCAAATGTTAATTGTCGTGTAATAGAAGACACTGATGGAGTTCCTTCATGGTTTATGCCACTTCGTGTAGCTTTGGATGTTTTATTTGTTTTTACAACCTGTTTTTGGGCTCTTGATTTCATCCGTTCTTCTTTCTTCCTTTCCTCCTGCTCTCTTAGGAGCTCTTTTCTTAGCCGCAAAAGTGTTTTTATAAAGAGATGATGTTAAGATTTCAGATTTTTGACATTCTCTTTTTCTCTTGTTTTGGTTTTGACATTTGGGCAAAGGATAAATATTTGTGATAAGGACTTGAGGCAAATTAGTGAGACTGGTCGGTTTAGCTGGGGGCCCTTCACTTGTTTCTTGAACATCGGCTTCCCCATCTTCTCCTTTCTGCTGTCCATTTTCATGTCCCTCTTGTTGATCACTGGCTATGGACTCATCGACAGCGATATTGTTAAGTTCAGTCGCTCATACATAGAACTAGTGATACGATACTTTCATTGTTAGTATTGGCGTTAACGCTTAAAAATGAGACAACCGGTTCAACGTGTAATGCTTCTTAAGATGGCAAACAAAGGACAACGTAGCCGACGAAACTAGTATTTCAAGTAATAATAAAAAAATATTTTAAGAGTTAAGCTTTAGCAATACTTATATCTAAAAAATAATAATAGTTCGTGCTTTTAATTTTAGAATAAAAAACGATTTGTTATCTAGAAACAAAGAGTAGTTCAACAAAGATACAATAAACCAGAAAATCTAGCCAGCAACGCTTGGCTACTATAGAGAATGCAAGTGTTACGAACTTTCTGTAACAATCATTACTACTGCTGCCCCCTGACGACTTTTATGTAGCACTTTGTTACACCATCTCCCGTCCCGTCGTGACTGTACCCTAGTAACGATTATCAAAATCCTTTGTTCTTCTCTGTTTGTCTATTATTTTTTTGTCATTACGCAGTCATTGGAGTCCACTGTGGGGCGTAGGCCTCCCTTGAAAGTTTTGCAATATTGCAATTCAAGAGAGATTTGGCAATTAAACGCCAAGCTCGCCGGGTTGGAGAGTGCATAGGATAAGAGCATGTAGATTATAGGTAGGATTAAGGTTAGGACACGACTTTTCCCGGAGAAAAGTCGATGCTTGCGTGGGCAGGGTCGCTTCCCTAAAGTAGATTTATCCTCTATGGGATCATAGAGGAGTATGCACCCGTTACCACTAGTCTATCAATTAACGAAGTTTAAATAGGAATAGACTTTCCAGGCGCAAACTTATCAATGATCAACGCTACGTTCCCTTGCATAAATAGACTGTTTTTCAAAGTTATAGTCAGTAATTATTTCTTCGTTTGTGGGCCTTCTTTTTATTATGTGCACTGTAAAAACAGCAATTTGTTTATAAGAACTCGGGGAGAAAAATTGTCTTGATAAGAAATCTTAATTTACTTTTCTAAATGATAGAGTGCAATGCTCAATTACAGCGGTCTTTCCCCAGATACGACTCTTTCGTATTCCAATCCTCAGGTTTCGCATTAGCGGTAGCGATATAAACAAGGTCAATCTCTCATAAATGGATGACCTCGTGGAAAATGTCTTAGAAGATCTTTTATTAATCAATTTTTGATTATCCTTTTTATAACTTTGTGATGATCTACGCCGTAGTAATTCTCTTATTTATTATCTGGATCCAGAAGTGAACATACAAGCTTAATTATAAGAGTGACATCATATTTGTAAAAAATAAATAAATATAATAAAGGATATTTTTTCAAATTTTTGACTAATTTCCATAAAAGATTCACACTAGGGGCTCTTTTTGTGACATTATATATTCTAATATTATAGTTTTTATCTCTATATCTTTTCATTTTCAGGGTCTACAGATAATATTTGCATTCAGTACTATCAGTAGTTTCTAAACTCTGAACTACTCTTTATAAAGAACCTTCAGCTTTCTCTGTATTTTCTCTAGGTTCCTGTGAACCTTCGACTAGCAATCATAAAAAAGTGCAAAGTTTGTTTTTCGTGGTTTACAAAAGTAGTTCCAATCTCAGTCGTATAGTCCTTGGCGATTATTAGAGCTTAAATGTAGTAACCGAGTTCAATTTTATTGACGAACGTAATGTTCTTATAAATAAACAGGCTCAAGAAAAGTTTTTTTTTCCATATTTGTGATCAATAGCAATTTATTTTGTATTTTTGTCGATGCTTCTAAGTTCTTCTATGTCACTAACGGTAAAAATTATTCTTTTCCTAATAAATATATTTGCAAAACTTTTTTTCTCAATAGCAATATGTAAGAGATGTTTAAAAGACCTACTTTCTTGAGTTTTTAACTAATCTCTATAGAAAAACATCAAATATCATTTTTTTACTCTAAACACTAGCAATTTACTTATGCTTACATCTTTCATTTTATTATGCTTTGCTATATATTAGTATATATTTTCTCTAATCTATCTTAGATTTACCTTTTTCATTTATCTTTGTAAGTGTGAAAATATCGATTACATTTTTTTCGTTTAAAATTTTGCAGATTTGTTTCTTTCGTTACTTATTTGTCAACAGTACATGCTGTTCTCAATGTCTTAGTTTTTTGACTGAGTATGCAGATATTTTATTAGCACATTACTGGCTTTGAATATTTAATTTAAAAAATAACTCTTGAAAGACACAATTAAAACACAAATAAAAATCTTAGAAAATCTCTGATTGTAGTTTTAATAGTTTAACGTAAAGACAAATTGTTAAAATACCCACTTTCATTGCAAACGCATAAATGTGTTCAGGATATCAAAAAAATATTGATCGATATAATTAATAATTTTAAAAAACGCATCATCTCTACACTTAAACAAAATCATAAATTCAAAATACAAAACTCCATTCCGTATTCCTTAAAAATTGTATAGAATCGTACCGTCCGTTATAATGCGACAACCCTTTAGACTCTCGATCACTTTAGCCCGTCCGTTGGGGTAAGTGAAGTAATCTGATGCAATTGTTTTCGTGCAGCTAATCTGCAACGTCCATTGCTTGACCAGCTGTTGGCTTATACCGTGTCAAAATAAATCCAAATAATCCCTCCGAGGGAAAGAGTAAATTGAGAATCGTGCTAATTTAGAGCCGCCGAGGCGTGCTCTTAATAAATGATGGCGATCTGTCGCAGCCGAGTTCCTTTTATGACTTATTTAGCAGAATGTTAATGGTCACAGTTGTCGCTTACAAATGTTTGTATAATGCGTGTATAAAGAATCTGTAGTTGAATGTTATCAGAATTATAGATTGAATAGAATAAATAACTTCTTAAAAAAATTAAGTCATATCTTAAATAAATAATTTATTAAATTAAATCTTGCAATATGGACAGTCACTCCTTTTAGTTGAACTCATATCGAATATAACCTACTGGAATCAAAATTTATTATTTGATCCTTTCAATCTTCTTACATAATTATTTTGTATTGTAAAGTTTGCCTTATATCATTAAAATATTGTTTGCATGCATATTTTGGTTCTTTATATGAGCAGATGCTACTACCAATATAAATTTTTCACTCAAGTCAATAACTTACTTTTCAAAATTAGAACTGTGTTTTCTAATAGTTGCGCGTGCACTTCCTGTATAGATAGAAATTTAAAACTTATTGCATTATCCTTCTGATGCTACAATTACATACCACACGATTTGAACTTTTTGGTCTATATGTAATTATTACGTCTAATCAAAGCATGATCAACAATTTTCTTTGAGAATGTGTCTCATAATACACAGCGATTTTTTATGTTACTTAATACATTTTCGTTCAAAAATACGAAATATTTTGCGTTTTGCCGTCTAGGCCAACAGAAATTAACCGCCTTGGCAACTTTTATGGAAATGTTTATTTAGGTATCGTAGCTCACTGTTTTCTTTATCTTTTAGCTCATACTTTTTAATGCAACGGTTTTAAATTTCATCCTCAATTTCAGTAATGGAACGAGCAGCGGACGGGCAAGCGGGCCCTTCCTGGAGACGCGGAGCTCCACCGCGCAAAAAGCGGCCGGTCCATAAAGCGACGACCGCACGCGCTAATAAAGCGAAATTTGTTTTATTAAATTTCAGCGCAACTTTTAAAAGTTGTATCTGAAACAGTCACCGAGAAAGATGAATGGAGGGAAAGATTGAATTAGCAGGATGTGAGGCTGAATGCACGGCGCTAATAAGAAGTCCAATCTGTCTTCTTTTATTAGTTCCCAGTTATCTTCTCCTGTATGTGTCCGCTGACGTCAGCGCTACATGCTCGCAATTTCGATTTAGTTAGCGGCCATTTTGAGCTGCCCAAATGAAATTGCGCGGTCCTGAAGCGAAAGCTCTGCTTTGTTACTTACTATAATTTTATACACACATCAAGCATAGATTTTCAGTTGAATACATTCTAAACAATATTTCCTACATTTTTAACATTTTAAATATAAAATATAAATGTAAATCCAGGAGACATAACTCTAACGTCTCAACTCTTGTCGTAACATACCATGTGTTCTAAAAAGTTCGGTAAATAGTATTAAAAAAAAAAAATATAAACAAATTACTTTATTGGCCTAAAAAATAATCAACATAACACATTTTTGGCAGCATTAATAAAATTTCTCAGAATTGTCAGCAAAAGCCTTTTAAGGTATCGATCGTAGAACCGCGGTTGTATGTTTTTGGGTTGCCATTTGGATTCCGGATCGAACTGGTAACACAGGATTTTATTCCCCCTGACCATGGTTTGCAGAAAGATAGATCCCACCATGTGCGTGCTAATATGCCCATACCTCTGCTACCAATCGTAGAGTA
Source organism: Sinelater perroti (assembly GCA_036346155.1). Taxonomy (NCBI): domain Eukaryota; kingdom Metazoa; phylum Arthropoda; class Insecta; order Coleoptera; family Elateridae; genus Sinelater; species Sinelater perroti. Next base: position 5,185,921 of record JARFIY010000195.1, read on the forward strand.
AATAACCGATCTCGTACCAAAATTTGTTGCATTCACTCGATTATGTCTGGCGTTCCAGCCATCCCAAACGTAACTCATCCTCAACATCCTTCAACCGGAAACGCATTTTCTCCTCACGGCTTCTGTTGTATACACTTACACCAACATTTTATGCGTTTCCGGCGCCAGTTCCCCGATTTGTAGCAGAACTTGATGTTCACTCGTTGCCCCGTTGTACTGTATTCTCATATAGGTTACGTTAGACTGCTCGTAGCAGTCACTTCTCAAAGTATCTTTAAATAGCCATATCAACACGCACGCACCTGGCTCATACTACCGTTGAGCTATCGGACCATTCTCCAAAGGTACTATATCAGTACTAGAAATTATATCTAGAAATACTCACTTCTTATTTAATAGACGTTTACTTATTCTACCATAATTGTTAGCAACAAATTAATAATGGTAAATTGGCAACAATACATTTAATGGTAATTTTACAACAAATAATCTACGCTCTGTTGTTACAGTCATCAACGAATACAAAAATTCTTTACAAAGTGCCTTAAGATATTTTCAAAAAATACTGTAAAGAATACTTAAATATCTTATTGAATTAAAGATTATTATGCTTTCAATACCCACCTCCCATCCCGCATTTAAATTCAATAATAAAGTTAAAAGTATGCAGACTGAAAATTTAAATGCCAAGTGAACCTAAACTGCAATCAAGATAATACTCAAAATAAAATAAAATTTGTATTCAAATGAGAAAAACAACTTCATATCATACAAATTAGATATGCTACTTTTTCAATAACTCTATATATTCTACAGCTTATCTTTCTTTAAGAAAAACGTCAAATAAGAATCTTAATCTTATAGGAACAATAATCAAACAATCTCTTACTCTTAAAAAAACACAGTAAATAAATGAGAGGCATTATACTGAAAGAATACTTATAGTGGAGTTAAAAGGAGAATAAACATAAAACCAATAAATAATAAATAATAAATAACACTATACGGTCCAGATGAAGCTTTGAGAAGATCTAAACATGACTGCACAGGTAGCAAAAGGTGATATTTCCATGCGGGAACTTAAATGGAATAGTTGGTAAAAGAGACCACGTCTATACAACAGTTATAGAGAAACATGGGGAAAACAAAAGAAGTAACAATAGAAAGAGACTATTAGATTTATGTACAGTACATGATTTAATAATAACGAACACAAGAACATTCGTAGATATACAAAAGCTTAACCAAGTAGAGGTGGAAATCAATTATTGATTATATAATTGTAGAACGTGAAACCAAAAGAAAAATTCAAAATGTTGTAGTCAAAATAGGCTATAAAATAAATAGTAATTATTATCTTTTAGTAGCAGAAATAAAAACTAATAAATAATATTAAGAGTAAAGTAAAAAACATACAAAAAGATATAAGGGGTGATAAAAGTTTACAAACTAAAAAACAAAACAATAGCGAGTAGGTACAAAAAAGAAATGAGCAAAAGACTTGATAACTCAGAAGAAGTAACAATACTGATATCGAAAAAATGTGGAAAATATTTAAAACAAGTATTACAGATTATATAGGCCAGATTACATATAACACAAGTAAACAAAAAAATATTAAAAACAGCATGGTGGATTGAGGAAGTTAAGCAACAAGTGGAAATTAAAAAGATGAAATGGAAAAAAATTTAAGAAAGAAAATAGAGAGAAGTTATAAGCTATACAAGGGACAAAAAATAAAAATAAAAAATTCAGTTAAACAGTCAAAACATAAACAATGGGAAGACTTTGACAATAGACTGGAAAGAGATAGTAGTAGAAGTTGTTCTATTGGATTTTGAAAAATATAAGAAACAACAATAAGGTGGATAATATTGCTATTAAAAATGAATCAAGGAAAATTTTAACAAAATAAATAGAAATTATAAAAAATGAAAACATTACTTTTAAAAATTACTTTACAACTGAGTGCACAACAAAACAGAACAGGCGAGAAGGTGAAAAAATCAAAGAGAACAAAACGAAGAAGATAAAATAGCATTGGAGGAACTAAAAGAAGCTATAAAACATTCAAAGAATGGCAAGGCGCCAGGTGACGACAAAATTACAAATAAAATGATTAAAGACCTGGGAGAAAGAGGAGCATAGCTACAAAAAAATCTGCAATAAAGTGTGAAAAGAACAGCTTACACCAAAGGACACGGAAATGAGCCTAATACTTGCTCTTCATAAAAAGAGTCATAATAAAAACTGTAATTATTACAGAGGCATAATACTACTGAGCACTGGGATAAAACTATTTGAAAAAAAATTGAAAAAAGCTAAAAAACAAGTCGAACCAATGCTAGCAGGTACAAAATAAATTCCGAAAAAATAAAAGTACCCTGCGCCATATATTTGCACTAAAAGAAATTATCAACAGGACTTTAGCAACAAGCAGAACAGTCTTTGTAGCCTTTTTAGACATATAGGAAACATTTGTTTCAAGAGTCAAATTATGGGAACGTTAATAAAGAAGAAAATTAATACGAAACTAATTGGATTAATCAAATGCTTGCACGAAAAAACAAAATAAACAAAATGTAATTAGTAAAAACATGATATATGAGGAATTCCTAACGAAAGAGGGAGTAAGACAAGAAGGAAGTTTGAGCCTGCGATTATTTTTTATTTATTACTTATGTGGACGAAATAATTAGAACGTAAGACTACAACGTAGAACTAAGACAACTGTCCCCTAGGGTATAGAAACCTAGAAATGATAAATATTGCAGAATGTGTCTTTGCGAATGATGTGGCAATCTTAGCTGGAAATGAGAAAGAACTGGAATAAAGCATTAAAATATGGAACGAATTATTAAAATCGAATGGAATGAAAAAGAATAAGAAAAACAAAATCATGGTTATATCGAAAAATAAAAAGGCAGTGGAAATAAGAATAAAACGCAAATTAATAGAACAAGTGGATAGTTTCCAATATTTAAGAATCACAATAGACCAAACGAGGCAATACGAGATGCATTCAAGTTATAACACCTCCGAATCTTTTTCTCAAGACTGGGAGCAGAGAGAAACATGCGATTTGTTTCAAAATACGCGCGCACTTTTTGTGATTGTGTAACAGAGATGGCAGCACTAATGACAACTATAGTGGTAAAAACACTTAAAAAGAATTAATAGAGCAATACAGTTGAGAAAAATATGGGAAACCAAAATTCCTTGAAAGAAAAATAGAGGAAGACCAAAGCAAACCTGGGACGATGCAACAGGAAAAATTCTCAAGAAGAAAGGTAAAACGTGGACATAGCAACGACATCAGCATAACACAAAAATGAATAGAGAAAGTTTATTATAAATAAATAAGAAATATAAATTGTAAATTATAAATAGTTAATTGTAGAAAAAAAGTATAAAAAAAGAAGATAAACCGTAAATACCACAATACACTTTTTACGATTGTGAACTTTTGTTTAATATCAAAAATTATAACAAATGTAAAAGAATAGTTGAACCGTATCAACTATTAGAATATTGTCGTTTTAGCATCAACTTTAATACCACTACAAAGAAAGAGTTTGGAATTAGCTCTGTGGTCGCAGCCTTGATCTGCCTACACCCCAAGCAAAGATTTAAGTCTTATAAGCAGCCTGATCATTTGTGCGCTTTATTTCATTATTTATAGCTAAGACGAAAATTGGCGTGAACTTTTTTGGTAAGAGATACACTGAACTAAGAAAAACTTTTAAATATGGAGTGTTAGATATCTAATGGAACAGAACAATTATAGGCTTCGAACATTGACGCATTTACGATGTTTTTCTATTTCAATTGCTTCACAAACAATTCTGTTTGTAGAATAAAAAATTATATCAAGTAGTTTTAATTTAGAACAAGCGAAGCTTTATAGGTAAATCAGAGCGAACTCTATGCACGAAACGAAACTATAGGGTTTAACGAAATTTTATTGAAACGAATGACAGTGATTCAAATGAAAGTGAATAGCGGCAAAAATTTAGCGGCCCGGAACCGAAAAATTTGCGACCACTTCCGGTCAAACCGGTCTCGAGATTTTCCGATCAGGCTGATTTTTGGCGTCTGGACTTGACTTATGGTCCTTAGTTGAATACTGAAAACGTTATTTCTCTATCTATCACGGATCAAAAATTATATGGCGTGGCATATGTCGGAAATGACAGAAATAGAAGCTGGTCTCCAGCTTGGAAGCTGCCTTGATCAAAAATTATAAGGCGTGACAGACAACGGACATGACAAAAGTAAAGCTGGTCTAAAAATTGATTTTATGGCCTATTTCTTTATTATATCAAATAATTGTCGCCTTTCCGTACGGTGAAATCATACTTAATGCGGCTTAATATATTCTTGATCGCTTGCCCTATGTAGATTTTTTATCAGTCTCTACAAGGTAATATTCTTATCCGATTGTGAGCAGATAACATCAGTTATTTTATTGTTGGTCATAAAAACCGTTTATTCATTTTGCTTCATTAATATGCGACTTACATGGGCACTACTTCCCATGCAAGAGCTTTTAGTTCCGAAAGGTTATAAAGATTTGGATTTTACATTTTTGTTAAAGTTAATATTAATAATTATATCGGTTAAGGATTTGTTAAATTATCCGCTTTGTATAAGAGTTTCATAATGATTTTGATTCAATGTGTTGGTTTTTGGTCGGAAAGCTTGATGAATCTGGTAATAAGAAATTTTACAACTTAATAAGTTTAAACAAATAAATGAGAATTTAACTAACAGCTTTCTACAGACAGGGTCTCACAAAATGTTGTTAAAAGGATTATTTGTTATAAGCTTCTCTATAAAAGCAAACAAACTGTTTCGTTCGACTTCCAATGTTGGCGTGAAGTTTGTTGAGGTGGAAAAAAACAAAAGACGCATATTTTATCTACGAAGCCAGATAATAAAATCATCATTAAAATATTTTATTCAACAAATAAGTTTAATGTGAAAGAGGGCGAAGACCTTTATTTCAAAAGCATTCATAAGAAAGTTTGTTATAACAGGTGAAGGTGGGAACCTACACGAACACCGTTAGTTTGGCGATAAAATTGGTTTCAAAAGATAAAATAGGTATTCTAAATTTTGAACGGATTTCAAGAGTTATAAATCCTTAGGAATGGATGTATTGCTAGACAGAGAGACAACATAAAAGCTGGCCATTACTTTAACTTCTCCAGTATTAATTTTCTCATTTGGAATTCCTTCACCAAAATAATATATGATCCAAACACGTAAATCAATGCAAATTAACTGTTACCCAGCAGCGCCATGCATAATCTCTCCAAGTACCCTATAAATGAACCAGCAAGCCAAATTATTGGCAAACGTTTCATTTCTGCTATCACCCCAGACCGTCTCACCAAACATATTCTATTCCAACTAAATTTCTAGTTTTCCCAAAAGCAAAGATAAATCTAGGTAAAGTGTACCTAAACCTAATATTAAAGGCTCTGAATTACAAGGATTAAAACTTAAAATCTTAAAAAAATGTATATGCGTTAGAAACGTTACAACATTTACAAGCAGATAAGGATAACAGTACATTACACCTTTGCATATCAAATTGTATCAGTAAAATAGAGTATTATCAACGATTATTCATTGTCAAGTATTCAACAGCCCAAAAAACATTCACTGCCAACTCATACCAATCCCTCGATACCAAAAAACTCCTCATATCTTAAGAAAAACCTTCAAGAATCCCAAAATAATACAGTCTTCCAAAAATCTACAAAGAAAATACTCTTTTACGATCCACAGTTAGAACTGTTGGATTTCCCCATGTACGGTTTAGCCAAATATCTGAGTAAAAACTGCGCCTCTTGCAGGAATACCTCATCTTATGTAGAAGCTCCTACCAATTAGAAATGTTCACACCCTTTTCCTTACATAAAAGTGTCATAATAACTAGCTAAATTTTACATGCAAGTAAAGAAGTAAAAAAAAGAATGAAAGAGCAGTAAGTTTTGTAATTATCTTCCACTTTTTATTTAAATTACGGTTTTATTTATTTTCTATAAAAGAACCTAATAATAAAACGACAGCAAAGTCCCCAAAATCGATACATCGGGTTTCCTGTTCAAGTTAAAGAACAAATTTAGTTAACCAACTAAAGCACAGCCTTTTCTTACGGCACTGCTAAAATTAGGCTCAGTTACCATAATTCCAATTTTTGGAGATAATTTTCTATTAACTTTTTCTTTAAATTACTTTTAATCTAACATCTGCTTCGAAAATGTCAAGCCACTGTTGAAATAATAAACACTTTATGTAGTTCAATGTCGGGATCGACGATTTCGTACGTTTTGTTTTGGGAAATCTACCGATCAGATAGATAATTCACACGATACAAAATTCTCAATAATCGTATCTAATATCCTACAATATTTACAATTTTATTTTTTAGAAAAGACACCGTAAAAGAAAAATGCATGTTAACGAACTAATCAGACGCCTGAAAGGGCATGAAGGAAACGAGAAAGAAGAAGAAGAAGTTAACGAACTAAAAACCACCAAAAATCAAACAAAAACGAAGATTTAAGCTTATCCGCAAAAAGTGGTATTAAAGCAATTCCTATTTTGCTTTGGTCACCGTTGTGACGGGCTGATCAGGAGCGAAACTCCTCTGTGTGGTAATGCAACGCGCAGACGATTTCAAGTTTCGCTGGAAACCCATGAGTATATGTGACGTTCAAGTATGTAATTTTGCATGTTAACAGACACAATAAGCCCTTGGAGACTACTACAATGCTAGTAAGTGCACCTCAACAAATAAAAAACGTCTAATTTTATCTATAGCATTAAAAAGTATATTGAAAATGATGGAGACCACTTGTCATACAAAATAGATCTCCCATTTTACACATTAATATTCAGTATGTTGAAATATAATATAACTATGACAGATTAATTTTTTATCAGAAACATGTCAATGCCTTTCATTAGTTATTAAATTAAAATTTCGGCAATTGAAGTAGTTATTCTATATAAGTAGTTATAATAGTACGAAAATTTTGGTTATTATTCAGAGAACGCATGCGATCCCGTAGCTCGTCTACCCCTTGTTACAACCCTTTAAAGTTCAACGTTTTTGAATGCCCTTAGCAAGTACGCGAATTGTTTTATAGGAATAATTTTGGTGAAACTCTTTCCTACTTTAATAACCTATACACCCCTCTGTTGCAACACATTTAAAATCCTTCTAACTTCCTTTTTACACACTGTTATGTCGTATGTTAAGTAGGTTTTATTAGAATCGGTAATCGAAGAAAGGTTTATGAAATTTGACTCTAATGACAGTTCACAGGTCATTCAAGGTACACTACTTTATCAACATCTATAGCACACTCATCATTACGAGGAAATGTACTACAGTAACAAATAAGGCAACTATGTTCCGTAGCGATCCGGTTCCTTCCGAACTCGCGTACTCCGTCGTAATTCGATGGTGCGATTCTGAACTTTTTGATTACCCCCTAACGTACCAAAAGTATTTTCCGCTTAGAACGAACCTTCATTTGACTTTACCAGTCTTGATACATTCCAGGTTCCTCCATCCGATAGTTTATAGGTGAAACATATCAAGCGACGAACCACTTTTCAAACTCCACGAACTCCGAGTCAGTCACCTTTTGCTACGTGTGTCAGGGCGCCCTCAAGTTCCTCTTCTCATCGAAGTACCGCCTCGACTTCTCTTATTCTTTCTGAACTTTTCTTCGCATCTCCTCCTCTTCTTTGTACAACTCTTCCTCTTTGAATATGTTTCGTTCTCAAATTTCTCCGTAAAGCGCCATTGATGACGAAAAACCAGTTAATAAATGTTTCATTGCTTTAAAATTCACCAAAAATTCTTGGCAATAAACGTCTCTTTCATACCCATTCGTTTTCGCAATTTGTACCGAGCTTTTGAACGTCCTGTTAAAACTCTCAATTTCACCATTTGCTTGCGGGTGGTACACCGCTATCTTCAAGTGTTTAATATCTCGAGCTTTCAGAAAGCCGCAAGATGAACTGTCGACCTAAGCAAGCTCTTTAGGATTGCCTTCTCGGATGAATATTATCTTCAAGAAACTAATAATTGTTTCTGTCAATATCGTTGATGCAAACATTACCTCCAGCCGCTTGCTCTAAAAATCAATTCGTGTGCCTACATATCTAAATTTCTTTAGCAGAATCATTCATAGTTTTATCTGCCGCTTTGCACACTTGACAATTCTGAATAAAATCTTTAACCATTTTATCCATACCGGGCTCTATTTCCGCTGAATCTTTTTCTCTCATTGCCTTAATCTCTGCCTAACAAACTCCACGTCTTTTCTGATCTTCTCTTTGTGTACAAAGTCCTTTATAGGCAGCACAATCTTCGCGTTTTACTCTTTTGTAGGGCTCCTTTAATCAAAAAAATCAAAGACTGTGCCATGACCACTGAAACCAATTCGCTTCGAGCTAGCATCAGGTTCAAACTCCGGTTGAAATCAATCCCTAATATGGCTCCTTTGCCATAGATAATGTATATGGTATATGTAGCCATTGCTCTTTGCATCCATATAGTATACGTTAGCCTTTACTTGAGCGTGAACCTTGATTTGGCTCTTCCTATACGATGCAAGCTTCTTGTCACTCTTCTCGAATACAGTGCCAGACCAGAACCTTCGATAAAGCTTTAACGGTAAGAGCGTAACTGACGATCCTATATCGATCATAAAATAAACGTTACCTTTCTTTCCACCATCAATGACTGTTGATTCAATTCGAATTTGTTGTTTGCGTTTGCCTTTTACTGCTAGCACTGTTGCTTGTTTTATTGTTTCATAATAATTTTCTTGGCCTTGCTTTGACCTACACATCTTACGATAATATCCTACCTTCTTGCATGAATGACATTTCGCATTTTTCACTGGACATTCTTTCGTTGAGTAAGCCGTAAAACACACGTTTTGCTTACCCTCTTCGGCAGCAATACTGCATTCTTTCTTTGAAACCCAAAAGCGCCCTCCACTTTATTTCTTTGTGCACTCGTCACCCTTAGCTTTAAAAGCTGATACTTATGCTATGGCCTTTAATTCTTTCAATGCAGATTTAATCTCCAATCTCCAACGCCTTTGTAAGGGTCAGTGTTTAATTGGAAAACGTTTACGAATCCTTTTCGTCGTGCCTCAAATCAGCTGATACCGGATTATCTCATCTTCGTGTGTTTCATACTCGCAGTATGAACCATATCTCGCAACACTCCAACATACTGCATTATTATTTCTTTCGGAAGCTGTATTTCCGATCGCAATCTGTAACGATCCGCAACAACGTTGACCTTCAGTATGAAGCGCACTTCCAAAATTTTAATCGCTGCATTGAACCGGTGTTAGATACTGCATAGAAAACCCATTGAACTTCGGCGCCTAAACAATTGGCCAAAATTGCTCACTTGCGTGCCTCTTTGATCTTCTTGTCTCCGAACTGTGCGGGAAAATCAGAATCGAACATCTTTTCCCATATCCGAAACGGAATCGAGATGCCGCTTGAATTACCGTAATGTTGTCCATTCTTGGGTTGCAGTCCTCGTCACCAAAATGTTATGCCGTGTGTTAAATAGATTTTGTTAAGTTTGCAAAATTTGATTGTCTTCAACAACAGCTCACATGTCACTCATCATTGCGAGGGGGGATATATTACAATAACATCATTACAAACACTTTGAAGCTGTGCGTTTTGCAGCTCATTTTAACAGACGGCAACCTGGCAGGCGGCATGTCACATCAAAAAACAAATCCATTTAACACCTTGAGACAGATTTATGTACCTTAAAATAAGTTGCAGATTTCAAGTTGATACAATAGTAACTAAAATAAATGATATCACAGACGATATAACGACAGCATACATATTTTATTTTGCCTTAAAACACGTATTTAAATCTGTCTCCCATAACTCAAAGTTAATTATTCTACGACAAATAGCAATTTACGGGACAGAAGCGTTACCATTAAATTTAAAACGATTATTGTATCTGGAGCGGAAATTACAAAGAAAAATCTTTTAGTCAATAAATGAAAATGGTGAGTAGAGAAGGAGATATAATTATGAGCTAAACGTAACAGAATAGGACAGTTGGTTCAGATACAAAAGATGAGAAAAGAAATAAATATTAAGAGAATCCTAAGAGGAAACTTCTACAGAAAGAGACCGAAAGGGTGTTCTAGAAACACATTAGTAATGACTTAAAAGTAGTATGCATTAGAAACTGTAAAACTTTAATAAGAGCGGGAAAGTGTTAGGCAAAAAGTGCAAGACCAGGCGTAGAATGTAAATTGGTCTACTGGAATACAGAACACCAATTTACACAAGGAGAGTACTAAAAGTGAGTATTCGGTTTTAGTGACTCGTACGAGTTACTAGCGTCGTGTAAAGCCGCCTTTAAGCAAAGGGGACAAAGCTTTTCAAAATAACATCGCATTTTTTCGATACAAATTTGAACTCGTAGATGGTATAATTTCTAATCAAAACTTTCCAATTGGTAAAAGTATTTTAAAAGAAATACTCGATGTCACCATACAATGAGATTTCTGCAGTCACGTATAGGCGTATCTACCAAATCTATAAATATTTACCATAACAAATATATATAAAGAGTTTATATGAAATATTAGCTTCAAAACTTCCATAAAAGCAACTGTTGTGCCACTACAATAAAGTATTACATAAAAAAAAAACATATGCTCTGTAATATAAAAATTTTAGTTCTAAGTTTGAATTTTACTACTTTAAAATTATAAATATTATTACAATAGTCCATAGATTGTAAAATATAATTGTTAACGAAGTTATAGGTTAATCAAATTTTGTTTACATTTTGAGAAGAATTAATCCATAGTTAAGAAAACAAGCACAAAAATTACGGCAACAATTTACTGCTTACCTACTTACATGGGGGGCCAAAGTGGTTTCTTTGTTTATTTGAACTTAATTTGAATATAATTCACTTTACACGAACCTTAATGAATGCACTTTTCTGGACCATGAATGTGTTGAACAATTGTTAAGTTTCTAATTAAGGACTTTTGTTTTAATTGCTAATTTACATTTTAGACAGCTCCGTTGCTGGTGTAAAGCTGATTTGCGTTTGAAAGAAGACAATGTGAAAAGTATATTCAAAAATTCAGTTATACTTCCTTTTGATGTTTTTGGGTTGTTATTCTAAATTATTACAGGATTTACATTTATATGAATATGAATTGCGTTACAAGAACAAACTATTTGTAATACAATCACTATACAATTGTACATATTTTAAACTCCATAAACAAATACCGCATTTTCTTATCTTATGAGATATTAACTGTGTTTTATATTTGATCATAATTAATTATTCAATTTTAAGATATCCTTGGACTATGAAAATTAATTCTACGTTTTGATTCTTAGCCGTTAATAAAATAGAAATATTTTTCTACCATAATAAAATGTACAAAGGGGTTTCCAAATATTTAATGAAGAACAACATCTCAAATTTAAACCAAACAAACTTCACGCATTACTAAACTAAAGTGATGCAGAAATATAAACAGAATTCGCTACTCTGCTTGTACCAAACCACCACGGAAGGTAATATACCTATATAACCAATAGTTTTTTGAAAAACCCCCAATATAAAAAGGATTATTGAGTAGGCCTAAACCGATCGACGATATCGATTAAAATGCTAAATACCAACTCTATTCCAAAATATCTGACAAATGTTAATAAAATCAGTTTGCGCGGCCACTATGTAACTTGGCAGTTGGTGAGAGTGGACTGCAGTCAGGGTTAGTTAAGGGTTAGAGGTCAGTGAGTGAGCACATATAGTGTGTGATCAACGCAATAGTAATGAGTGAACAAATGGAGCAGCAGATCTACATTAAATTATATGTAATGGTGGAAACTATTCGGATAATTCAGAAGAAAGTGGCGCTTCTAGAGGAGACTATTTTCGTTTCCAACTCAGAGCTTTGCAAAATATTTTTAACAGTGAAAACGACGATAGAAAAAGTGTGCTAGATCCCAAGGCACTAAGTCTATGTCCAAGTCTTATATCTGGTATCATTTTTACTAGACATATTTTTTTTTTGTTGTTATAATTTTTTTATTAACATCTCAATTTATTTATAATCTGTACATATACATTTAGTAAATAGTTTGAACCGATTATTTGGACATGTAGGAGTAGTATGCTCTGTAACAGCAGACTTATAAGTCATCTGTGACCTTTGGGTACAAAAAGAAACTCACAAACGGCACCTTAAAAACTAAAAATAAAAGTAAAGGTAAACTAAATATTACTTAAATTAAGAATCTAGCAGGCAAGTCGGTTGGCACATAACTTTGGAGTCTTCTACTATGATTTGGGAGAACCACGAGGCCCGTTGCTAAAATGTTTGAATATACTCTAAGACGATCGCTATATTTAATACCGTAATGGTTAACTTCTTCTTTCACTGTTAATAATTGTAGGTCATTACGGATATTGGTTGGAACAAACCAAGGCGCGTACATACTCATACCCAACATTTTCTATTGGCATCGTTCCAGAATTTCAAAGCTGGAGTTGGCAGCTGTACCCCATAGTTGGATGCCATAACTCCAAACTGGTTTAAATATAGTCTTATAAAAAAGATTTATATATAAGCAATAAATATTCTTTGTTGAATATTGATAAATTCCTATCAAGTTAATTTTAGAAGTTGTCTGCTCCAAACTGAGTTTTCACATCAAAAGTGGCACGTTTGTTAAGGAAAACCAATAATTATTAAATTAAAAGAAACATTAACACCAATATTTTCATTTTGCTATTTTCTAAATAGTACTAAATAAAACTTCGTTGGTCTTTGAGCCAGTGTGAAGAATTGAAGAAGTATGTAGTCGGGATTGTTAAGCAGTAGTATGAATTGTGAAAGCCTACTTGCAACTGCTGACATCATACATCTTTCTTGTTCCATTAGAAGCCGCGTAAAATTCACCAGACCGCTGATACTTTCAAAAACAAGTTTTCTGTACTTCTCTTATAAGCAACAGTAGATCTACCAGTTTATTTTTTAGTTTTTTGTGCTTATTTCTCGAAAATAAAACGAAGAAATATTCGTTATTTTCCAATATGGATATCCAGTTTTACAATTTAAATGGGAAAACTTAATTGATAAAACAATTTGAACAAGGTGTGCGGTGATATACCAATTCCTGACCAACATCCAACAAATTTACCGAGAAAATCAGTATACGTAGAAAGATATTGTCTGAAGAATCTCTCTAAACTTCAGCGACATTTGCAACTGTAAAACTAAAAACTCATGGAAAAGGGTCTATTGAAAACTGTCAGCCTCGAAATATTTTAAAGATGAAGAGAGGTACCCACAAAGCAGAACTGCAGAAAAATTATTCAAAAATGTGCATAAATATTTTTAACTTAGACGATTACTCTTGTGTGTTCCTTAGAATCCAAAGACGTTTCTGTTAAAAGTAAACTCACTTTACCAATCGCAAAGACATGTAATATGCAAAAAAAGTGATACATAAGGCAAATTAAATAAATCGCCTGACAAGTAATAATGCTTCAAAATTGAGTTCTGAAGTTTGTACACAAAGAAGTGACTAATATTATTATTAAGTGCCAGTAGGGCCGCGTGGTTGACCATGCATACCTGTAGTGCGGAGCGACCCGGGTTCAGTCATGGATTCTCGGATGCTTGGCGGGTGGCCTACTCAGTCACTAAAAATAATTGAGTTCCTGTGTTCAATAATTGTTCCACAAGAATCTGGCAATTATTCAGTAAGGGACTCGTACAGACTGGTACAAAGGACGACGATACTGAAAAAGTGCTGCAAACAAAATGAAAAAAGGAGAATAAGTCTGTGAAGATATAGTGCTCTTGGAGACTTTGGAGAAGCCAAATGGCTCTCAAAAGAAAAACAACAAAAACAACAAAATATCTTTATTAACAAGAATTATAACAGAAAAGAGTTTCTAACCTAATATAGTATGATGTCATAATGCTCTCACGAAGATGTACTCAAAAAACAATTCTCCAAATATTTTAAATACTCCCAGAATTTTATAGATTTTGGTCACTATGTAAGAAAGAATATAAGTGTATAAACAAGCTCAGAGTTTAAAATATTTTGAGTATTACAGTGCCAGACTGATTAAAAGCGTGTCGGTGATGAAGAGAACATCAGTCAATACTAGAAAAATCGATTATAAAAGGATGGCAACTGTAAATTTATTAATACAATAATTTATACCCTAATACATTCCCACAATCTTGAGCTACATAATATAAAAAATTACAATTATAATAACTGTTCGGTTCAAATATTCGAACTGAGCAGATGTGTTGCGTCATCAGTTAGCCTTCTGTGTGACAAGTATTTAAGTTTGTCACCGTGCACCGCCCGTATCGAGAAAAACAAAAATAATTTCCGCGATTAGAAACTTGCGATCCGCCAACATGTCATCAATGTGGCCTAGGTCGCCTAGCCTGCAGCTCCTCGCCGCCTTTCCTGCCGCCATTGTCGCTGTTCTGATAGGAAGAATCATTGCAGTGAGTGCCTCACCGTCGCAGCAGTGTCAAATACTAGGAACTGGTATTCGTAACTATATAAGTGAGCTAAAGAAATTAAGATGTGAAGTACTAGTTATTAAGTATCTTCAAGCGGAACGGACTTATTATCTGCGCCATCGCTTCAGACAGTAGGTCGGCCGCATCCATTCTGTTTTTTATTTTATTTTATAAAAATCATAAATAAAATAAAAATATAAATCATAAAATAACCAAACAACAATAAATTGTGTAATTTAGTCAGAGTATACGGGCCGCTATGGCCTTCTATCCGATTTTTGGTAAGGTGCAACCCTCCCAAATGCCACCCCCAATGATTCTACAACTACCAATATTGACACCGGACCAAACTCAAATGTATAACAGCTAGTTCCAACAAATACCAATACAATTACAACAAACACTTTATCCCCAACCCTACCTCCAAATCCAACACCATATTTACCCCACCACACCTCCCCAGTCACTATTATACATTCAGCGAATACATATAGTAATAAATCATCATAACACACCCCTGAACCGCCTTTGAAACGCAGAAAGATGTGCGCCGAAGCCAGGTGTACAATGTAGCATTTATAATTATTCTATATTTACCCCTTTGCGTTAAACAAATGAATCAGAATTTAACAACTCACTTTTACAATACACACTATTATTAATAGCGAGATACAAATTAAATCGTCACTTCTAACCGCAACAAGTTATCCGCAGCACTAACACACGAGTGCCTAAAAATGAGTTAGTGTGTACCTGACTACTAAAATACCCGCACTTTTTTAAACCGGCCAATAGCAGATAGTTATTTAAAATGAGCAGAAATTTTTGACAATTTATTGCTATATCTATTCGATGAATAGATTATAGAGAGCAAAAATAACTGGAAAAAGGACTCATATAAAAGAGATAGAAATCTAGATGAAATAAAACCCCAAAACAAACACTCTAAGGCGAGCGAATATTGCCTCAACATCAAATCGTTACTCACACTAAGCATGGAGAACGACGACATAGAACAGGAAACAAACGCAGATAAATTGGAAAGCAAAATCCTGAAACTTCCCCCAATTTTCGTAACAAGGGTTCCGATTATTGCGCCATTAATACAACGTTTGAACCAAATAGTTAAAAAAAAGATACAAAATGAAAGCCTTTACTAATAGTCAAGTAAAAGTCCAGCCTAAATCATCCAAGGATTATAGAATAATCACAAAACCCCTATCTGAAAAGAAAACCGAATTTCACGCCTACAAATTAAAAGAAGAAAGAAGCTGCTATAAAGTAGTATTAAAAAATCTCCACCATTCCTCTGACAGTGAAGAGATCAAAGCTGAAATTGAGAAATTAGGGCACCAGATCACAAACATATGGAACATCAAACAATACAGGACTAAGTTGCCTCTTCCACTGTTCTATGTTGAGCTAAAATCAACCTTCAACAACAAATTTATTTTCAATATAGAATACCTGCAACAATGTAAAGTTAAATTCGAACCCCCAGGTCAAAAAGAGACATCGCTCAATGTTTAAGATGTCAAAGATATGAACATACGAAGAATTTTGCCAGCTACTTACGAGATGTGTAAAATACGTAGGAGGCCACCTCACAGAACAATGCCAAAGAAAAGAAAAATCCCCCGATATCTTTTGTGTTTTGTGGGGAGGGAATCATCCCACGACTTACAAGGGATGTACTATATATATATATATATATATATATATATATATATATATATATATATATAAGGAACTGCAAAGAAAGCCCTTCGTCAAAAGCAGTACTCGCCACGCATTCTGGACTGTTTTTTTCATAAGTTGCTAATGGGCAACAACATAATTCTGAAGCTCCAGTCAATTTCACTCAAACAACAAATACTAGTCAACCCAGTCAATAAACCAGCAACATACAAGAACTAAATATATAAAAATAAAAAGATAAAAGGTGTAACAAGAACTGAATTTCTTAACTATACATAGCTACCCTCACCTAGTTTAGCGTTCAAAATGACACACAATGATACGCAGTCGTAGATAAACCGTTATTTTCCATTGATGTTGACATTCTCAAATAAGCGATGCAGTCTCCAAAATAAAATCAAGTAAAATATATTTGTTGTATACAAGTAATACAGAAAACCTTAAATCAAAGAATATTTATAATATAAAATGGCCCTAAAAGTACTATTTTATTTCCCAAGCAAATTTTGTAAGATTAAATTAAGAAAAGCACACTTTAATTAGAAAGTCATTTAACTTTAATTTACCAAAATAAACGCCTTTTCAAACGTTCAAAATCATACATATCAACATAAAGTCACTCTTTGATGCTACGGGATTGGGCAACTTCAATTGATCATGGTATCATAAAATGTATAACACGCAGCGCTATCTTGGTAAAACCATACTATTGCCGTAATTCGTTCTTTTCGACCAAAATAATTAAATCATTGACTTTTCTGACAATAACGCCCATCAAACTATAAATTTAAATAAATGTTTTGCACAATATACCTTTACAAATTTTCAATTTACAGTATATCGAATTTTGTTTATTGATAAACTCACTAAGGTGATGGTATTGATAAACTCACTAAGGTGATGGTAAGCTATATCTCTACTTAGAGATTAGCTTAGACTGAATTGCAATTTATCATTTTGTTTTAAACCACCCGTTATTCCTGATTATTTAAATCTGGTAATAAACACCTATATGTGAGATGTGGGCGAGGACTTTTAAGGGTACATCTTTCGTAACACAAAATAACTTTTGGCCACCCTGTATGACAGTTCTAATTCTACTTCTATTTCCAGCCCCAAAAATCCCAACGCCAAATCTGAGCGACTTCTCCTCGTCCTCGGACTCGACGAGCGTCGCGCAGCGCAGCTCGTGCCTGGGCGGCAGCACCTCGCTGAACTCCACGATCCTGGGCCTGAACTGCCTAAACACGGGGCGCACCAACTTCACCAACAAGCAGCTGACGGAGCTGGAGAAGGAGTTCCACTTCAACAATACCTCACGCGAGCCCGGCGCATCGAGATAGCGTCGGCGCTGCAGCTGAACGAGACGCAAGTGAAAATCTGGTTCCAGAACAGGAGGATGAAGCAGAAGAAGCGGATGAAGGAGGGCCTGATTCCAGTAGAGCCAATTAATAACGGAACCGGGCGAAGCTCGAGCGGAAGCTCTCCGAATCGGGGCAACGTCAATCACGCAGATAATGCACATCCGGGCAGCAGCGAGAACAGCAACAGCGAGTCCAACTAATCCCGGCAGTTGTACCAGGAAGAATTTTGTACTTCACGATAGAGACTGACGGTAGACTAGCGTAACGTTGCGATGAGCAGCGAAGTTTTCTCGTTGGTAGGTCCTTCCCTTTGCAGAGTCGAGTTCAATTATGTTTGAATCACGGCAGAATTAGACTTTGAAATTGCAACATGCGATTAGCATATAAAGAGTGTTTTGATGAAGCAAAAATTTCACTTACAATTAGAACATACGGTGCTGACTACAACCATTATAATTCAGTTACAAATTTGTACTTGAATATAATTGACATAATTGGGCGTAAACTTTAACGATTTAAAAAGTGATTTCAATTTTGTTGAACACGTTTGAATGGAGTGATAATCGTTCCAAACCTCTCTTGTTCCGTCTGTCATCAATAGTTCCGTTGACACGATCTTCCTAAAAGTTCTCGATTTTGTTCCATTGCAATCACCAATTTTTTTTTAAATCTACCCAACTCATTTTCATTTTTCAACCTAATCAGTTACGCTTCTATCCTAAGTAGTGCATTATTCAAGAAACGCCAATTCCACCATGTGTTTATGCCCATCTTTTCTTTAGTAATCAACTTTTATTATAGCTGTTTAATAAAACTAACTTAAGTGTCGTGTAAGTTACCAAATCTTATAACGTATAACGTCATCGACAAAACTTTAATGGGTTATGAACACTTGCAAGATTATTTTCGAATTGTGCCCCAGAATATTTATTTATAAACTGTATCATATGTACATAAAATTTGCAGATTATTAGTAGCATGTGAGTTAAGTTTCTCAGGGAATAAATGTAAATATAATGAAATATTCTCTGTCCAATAAATTATTGCTAAATATCTTTTCTTTAATTTTGCACCAGTCAACAAACAAGAACTTACATTTTATTTAATTAGTTATCTAGTATTCAAATCAACAACTATATACAGTAAGATTGCAATAAGTGAAAACTAAAGGCAGTTAACATACTTACTCTTAAAACTTAAAAAAACAACTCAGAATCCCGGCGTCTGCAGAAGTCCAACGACAATCAAGATAAATGTGATAGCAAATCCGTGATTCATGGACGCAGAGCTAAACCCACACTCGATGTCCGTCTTAAGCGCTTCGATCAAGCTCTGGTTGGCTTTATTAAAGCAAGCAGAATTTCTGATATCATCTGCTGCATGCCTGCAGGTGTATGCAGGCGACCTTCTGGGCGGTAGAGCATTCAAGGCGTCACACAGGTACTGCCTACGTTTTCGCTGCCAAGTTTCCACCCACCTAAAAAATGCGTTTCACGCCCGCCCAGACAGCTGCAATCGATTTAAATACCACAAGCCGCAGTCACAACTCCATTTATTGCCGTGCATGGTCAAGTCCACCAAAAAGATCTTATCGGCCAAGCCTGGCCGATCTGCAGTTATTGGGCTTTCAAAGAACTGCAGCTCTTCATTATCTCTTATATCAAGGCTCAAGTTTTTCAGCCAAGGCAAGTTTTGGAACAGCTCCTGTGATACCTTTAGAGTACTAGTGCCGTGAAGGGCGAAGTGAAGGTACGGACTTCTGTTCCCCTACAAATTTAAATAAACCAAACATAACTAAATACTATACTACTATATTAACTCACATCTAAGATATTCGAACTTAAGCTTATTATGTCGTTTCCAGATATTGTTAAGCTGCGCAACTTTGGAGGCAATCGTCCTGAAAGTTCTTTTTCCAAATCTGTCTCTTTTTCCACCTAAAATAATTCAAAAGCTGCAACCATATTAATCAATCTATAAAGAACCTACTTTAATTTCCAAATTTTTAAGAGCAAAGTTGCACTCTATTATCCTTGGTATATTAAATTTCTTTACGTTGTTGTAAACCTCGATTCGTAAAGACTTTAAATGCACCATTTTATTTAACGCTCCAGTCTAAAAACAAATCTACATGGACAAGAGCTTAAAAAGTCGTATATTTACCTCAAAAATCTTCAAAGGTAAATCTGTAACATCTAATTCTTCTAAACGAGTGGCAACGCCCAAAAGACTGGTGTTGCTTAATGTACTTATAGGATTCGACGCTAACGAAAGCCGCTGCAAATTATTCAGAGAATGCATCACAATTGGAACTGCTGACAAATCGTTGTCTGTTAAATCTAAACTCCTTAGAGAAGTTAGGTTCGATGCGACTTCTGGAGGTATAGAAGAAAAAGCATTGTGAGCCAACGATAATGAGGTTAAACTGGGTAACGGTAGCTCCGGCATCTAAAAGAAAATTCTTCATAAGCAAGTATGTGTCTCTAAACTGCATTACCTGACTAAGTGATAAATTATCCAATTTCAAGAACAACAAAGAATCTTCGATTCCTTGAAAGCTTCTTCCATGTTTGTCTAGAGATAGCTGAGGGTTATGGCTTAAATTTAACGTAGATATTTTTGGTAGATACCCAAGGACGCCAACATCAATTTGGACCAGTCTATTGTATGATAAATCTAACCACGACAAACTCTAAAACAACTTTATGTATTATAGTATTGCTAAATATTCAAAGAAACAAACTTCAAACTTTGAGAAAGAGTCTCCATTAGAAAGAGAAGAAATACCATTCCATGATAGATCCAACTCACATAACGTAGCCGCAGAGCCGCTTGACAAACTTGACAAAGGTAATCTACTTAGCTGGTTATGTGATAAATCCAAACGTTCCAAACCATCCTCCCTGAACAAATTATCAGGTACAACCCTTATTCTGTTGTGAGAAAAATCAGCTACTCTTAAATTATATAACGAACGGAATAAGTCTTTTGGGATGTCTGCTATATAATTATGCGAGAACAGTACTACCTAAAAGAGATTTTTCTTAATAGCAAAAATAAACCTTTTAGATCACCTACTTGTATATTTCGAGTATTTTTAAATGTATCAAAATACAACTCCAGTATTCTATTATGCGACAAGTCCAACCACTGTAAATGCGGCATATTGCCAAAAATATCGCGCGTCGCATTCAATATCAAATTATGGCTAAAGTATAGGTGGGTTAAAGATAATTGAACAGGGTGGAAATATTGCTTGCTAATTTCAGTCACATTATTGAATGAGAAGTCTAATATTTTAATATTGGAATAGAAATCTTCTGATCCTATAACACGAAATATTTGTATACTTAACATACCCGAAACAGCATTAACAGATACCTCTTTCTATACTCAGATCCACACTGAAAGTTAATTCAGATAATTTATTGTGGCTTGCATTAACGCAAAACGTTGCTAAAGTGCCCGTTTGGTCTAAAATAGAAAACTGAAAGTCTGTCAACTCGTTGTAAGAAACGTCCAGATCCTCTAATTCGGGCAGATTTTGAAAAGCTTCAAAAGCAATCGTCGATATTTTGTTTCCTTTCAAATTAAGCCTCTTTAAATTATCCAGATTCATAAAAGAGTGCTGCTCTAAAATTTCTATGCTGTTGTCATCTAAATGTAGCTGTTCTAACATAGGCAGGTCGACAAATGTTTGCTCTTGAACAGATTTTATATGGTTGAAGGATAAGTAAATCGCTCTCAATTCAAAATGAATATCGCCCTAAAACATTTTCTTTCAAACAAACATTAGTGAATTCAATTAGCTACCTGAAATGTGCCTTTTTGAATCTCATCTATTTCGTTATCTTGCAGTTCCACTGTCCTTAAATTTTTCGAAAAATGAAAAGAATTGTCTGAAATACTTCTAATTCTGTTATTGCTCAAGTCCAATTCCTGTAAATTGGACAGCGCCCTCAGAGGTTCGTGCGGCAACACCCGAACCGACGCTGAAAGACCATGGGTCAGCTGCAACGAAGTCAAAGAATGCCCAATCTAAAACCAAATCATCAGCAACAACCTTGGCAGCACACTTTAACACTTACTTCAACAAAAGCATCGCCGTCAATCTTGCCGATGCTGTTTTCCGACAAGTCCAACTTCTTCAAACTGTGAGCGTTCTGAAAGGCGTGACTATTTACAGCCTGCAATTCCCCGAAATTTATGTGCAGCTCCTCCAAATCGCCACCGAACTCGAAAAAATCATCCGCATTCAGCGCGCTCTGCGTTAATCGACTTAGATGCAGCATCTTCACACTCCGCAAACTAAAATTCAAATGTATGAGTTAACCACAACCAAAAAGTTAAAAAATAGTACCGCCTTAAATTTTGCAAAGATACTGGATCGTTTCTAGTTCCGCTCAAATCCAGCTTGTGTAAAGTATGTTGAAAACCATTGATGGCTTCTATAGAGCTGAAACCTCGCAGTAAGTTATCTCCTAGGGACAGTAATTGCAAAGCCTCTAATCGAATAAGAAAATCATCTTCCAGTCCCGTTATATTATTGCCGGACAGATCCAAAACCTGAAGGTAATTTTCCAGTCCTGCAAAAACCGCAGGCGAAATTTGAGTTAAGCCGCAGTCCCGCATGTAAATTTCTCTAATTTTCGCTTGCTGAAAGGCGTTTTCCTATAAACAGGAACTTTTAACGACAGCCCCCATAGACAGTTTCGAATTTTACCTCAACTAAACTAAGGGGATTCCCGTCCACGTAAGTTTTATTCAAAAAATTAAAATACTGAAAAGCTTCCGACTCCAGAACGCTAATTTGATTGTAGTCTAAATTTAGCAGATCTAAATTGAGTCTAACATTCAACTGAATATTAACATTTCCTGACTCTAAAGTGGGGTTCATCTTGTTAATTCTATTGTAGCTCAAATCCAAAGATTTAAGCATCTTCAATGGTGCTAGCGCGAGGTACGGGATGGAGCTGAGAAGATTGTCGGACAAAATAATGTGAGCTAACCGCCCCATTCCATCTCGAAACACAGAAGGGTCAATTTCTCTCAGATTGTTCCCTTTTAAGTTTATAGTGTCCAACAGGGGTAATCCGGTAAAACTATCTGGCGATAAGTAAGCGATTGAGTTGTCGGCGAGAACTTAAAGTTTCTAAAGAGTTCTCCAGCCCTTTCCAACTGTCGGGGAAAATGTGCGAGATTTCATTCCCTAAAAGTAATATTTTTAAACCTAATAACTTCAAACGAATAATAAACAAACCTGCTAGATCAAGGAATCGCAGCTTTTGCAAGTACCTAAATGCTTTGCTGGGCACCTGCAGTAGCTCATTGTTGCTCAAATCCAGTCTCCATAACGTCCGCTCCAAGCCAACAAACGCGTCATCGGGAATGATGTTTATAGGATTGTAAGTTATCGATAGCTTGTACAGACCTAAAATCACAGCATGGATGTTGCGCTTTTCTACGCTTCAATTAACGCACCGGTGGTTTGCAAGAAGTTTGGTTTAATGTTCCGTAACCCAACATTATCCAGATGAAGAACGAACACTTTTGAAGCGTTAATTTTCTGGGGTATGCTATACAACAAAGTGTCTTGGCAGCGAACGATGCCCAAATCGGGTACAGCTTTAGAACAGGTACATAAAGGGTTGAAGTAACATGGAGGGTCACGTATCGAGTCCACTTCTCTACTCGCAACAATTGAAGGAAATAAGATAATTAAAGAAATAAGATATGCGCATAGCTTTATAAGGATATGTTCCAAATGCTAGAAAAAATGAAATTATTAAAAACCATTCATTCATGACACTGGCATAGGCTAACAAATTTACATAAAAAATAAGATATTGCTAATTACTTGCATCTGTTCTTAATTATACATTTTCATAATATTAAAACGTATGTATTAGAAATTAAACTCACCATGATAATACTGCAGTTGGTCACTATTAGTCAATAATTGGATAAGGCATGAATATTACCATCTACTGCCGTTCGCGGAAGTAAGAAAACTACCGCAACAAATTAAAGACGACTCACTCATACTTCGCGTCATACATTCTTACGCTCGGGAAACCTTAATTTCAAAACTTACGGCTTCCTCTAATTAGATTATCTCGTAATGCTTTAAAAGGTTGTCTAATAGGCGAAAGATTTTAGGGCAACGCATCGAGGCTATGTTCTTGAAGTTTAAATGTTACACATAAAGCAGTGTTAGCATAAACAATTACTGTGAGCAATTATGAAAGGCATAGTTCCAATGCAAGCGATAGAATGATAAAAAAAAATGCACTGACGTGTCTGACCTTTGACCGGAAAACTGGTGTACATCCTAATTATGACCCAGATACGTTCTTACAGAAAAAGTCATTTAATAATACGTGTCATATATTTTTTAGTTAACAATACGCATCACCTATTCGATAAGCTCTAGGATAACTAAATTTACTTAATAAATAAATAGATACTTTTACACAACTTTTATTTGTAAAATATATAGACAACAAAATAAGGGAAAAAAAATAACTAATTGAACTAAATGTGCATCTGGGGATTGCAAGTTATTCGCTTAAAAGTAAAACAAAAAATGCTTAAACGCATCTCCACTTCGATGGCTTCTTTGGAAATTTATAATAAATTATACAATCTGATAAAATCACAACGATGAGGGTAAAAAGACTAAGAAATAGAAATTTACAAGAATATTGTATAAAAAAGAAAAACCTAAAAATTATAACATAAAACTTCTTCCACTGATGCAATATATCCTTAGACAATTGCTTTGATTCGTTGGTTTTCATCAAAATAACTCATTTCTAAATG
Source organism: Sinelater perroti (assembly GCA_036346155.1). Lineage (NCBI taxonomy): Eukaryota > Metazoa > Arthropoda > Insecta > Coleoptera > Elateridae > Sinelater > Sinelater perroti. The sequence continues at coordinate 5,210,426 of JARFIY010000195.1, forward strand.
CATCTACCTACTTCCTTTTAAATTTAGAATGAGTGTCAGCGGATGTCATTTCAACAAATAAAAAGACAAACGCCATTTTCAATGTTTAAAATGGTTTAATCGCCAGATGACACAATCTATCATTCATGTCCTAACGCATAGGCTCTTAAATTGTTTTACATATTGTTATCCACTTTATTTTCCGAAAAAATATAAGTAATTTTTAAAACTTCAACGCATTTTTACTAGAGAACAAAACCTTAAACATATAATATAAAGATAACGCCCCCGCGTGGGAACAGGGCCTGCGAACTGAGAGGTTAAGGCTCTCATATGTTTGCTCTGTCTGCCCGGCCGTCGTACACGACATCTGATGCGGGACGATGTGGCAAGCACCGCACCTTGGGCGACCGCCCGTTGTTCGAAGTGAACGCAGCTACTCAATTATTTTTAGTGACTGAGTAGGGCACCCGCCAGGCATCAGAAAGCTCCAGGAATGAAACCTGGGTCCGTCCGCACCGCAGACTCCGTCTCAACCACTGGACCACTCTGGCGATAAACCTTAAAAAATAAGCAAAGCAATGCCATTAATCATAATCGTATATCATATAGCTCCTCAGTTGGAGCAAAGAGCACCGTATTAGGGCGTTTCGTTAGCTTTTAGACTTTTAGTGGTGAGAGTGCTATTCTCACGCACTGTCTACGGTCCGTTCCGTTGTCACAATTCTTTTTATTAATGACTTCCATTTTTCCCTGTCCCTTGCTATTCTTTTTGCTTCGTTCCAATTTAAATCCACTTGCTTTAGTTCTTCTGTGATTGTTCTTTTCCAAGTATTATTTGGTCTGCCTCTCTTTCTTTTCCCTATCCTGTTATACTCCAAAGCTTGTCTTGTGATGTTTCCTGCCGATTTTCACTTGCGCTTCTTTATTGCTATCTCTACCTTTCCTTCTTCTGTCATTTTCCATAGGTCCTCGTTGCTAACTGCTTCTGGCCAGAAAATTCCACAAATAGTTCTAAGGCATTTATTGATAAATGTTTGTAGCTTCTTATAGTATTTTCTATCTTCTTTCCAAGTTTCTGCTCCATAGAGTGGTGTGCTTTTTACATTACTGTGGAAAAGTCAGAGTTTTGTTTTCCTGCTAATGTTGTTTGACTTCCAAATTTTGAATAAAGAATTAAAAGCGTTCTGTGCTAGTCCTATGCGTCTTTCTATATCCTTCTCTATGCCGCCTTTGGTGCTTATTATACTTCCTAAATAATAGAATTCATCCATTCCCTCAATATCTCTTCCCTCTATTTGTATTCCTGTATTTCCCGTACCGTTTTTAACTAATAGTTTAGTTTTATTTTATTTCATTTGTAATCATGCTTTCCTGGCATTATGGTTTAGTTTGGTCAATTTTTCCTGCATGTGTTTTCTGTTTGTTGTTATTAGGCAAATATCGTCCGCAAATTCCAAGTCCTCTAGTTTGTTGAATACATTCCAATTTATGCATGTTCTTTTGTACTCAGTTCTCCTCATTAACCAATCAATCACTATTATGAATAAAAGGGGAGAGAGGATGCAACCTTGTCTTACTCCTCTTTGTATTTCAATTTTTTGAGGGAGTTGTCCTTCATGTTCTATGTATGCAGTGGAGTTGGTATAAAATAGTTTTATTATTGTTATGTATTTGGCTGGTATGCCATATTGCTCCAATATCTTCCACATGACTTCCCTGTCTATCGAGTCAACGGCCTTTTGGAAATCTATAAATGTAATGAGGATTTCATCTACTTCAGCTGTTTGTTCTAGTATAATTCCTAAGGATTTATGTGATCGATACATGCCCTGTTAGGTCTAAACCCCCCTTGGTTGTCTCTCAAAACAAAATTTAGAAACATAATCATCATTAACGTATATGCCCCAACGAACCAACAAGAAGATGAAGTGAAAGATACGTTTTATGATCAAATATATACCCTCACAAAGAAATTAAAAACAAAATACAAACGAGATGCTATAATTATGATGGGTGACCTGAACGCAAAGGTAGGAAGAGATTACAAGGGAAAAGAAAACGTAATGGGGAAACATGGAATAGGCGAGGTAAATAACAATGGTGCGAGACTAAATAACCTTATGATAGGAGGAACATTATTTCAACACAAGGACGTCAATAAAATAACTTGGACATCACCAGATGGAAGAACTCGCAACCAAATTGATCACATCCTTATAGAAAAGAAATGGAGGAACTCGTTACAAGATGTAAAAGCCATGAGAGGAGCAGATTGCGCATCTGATCACACACTAGTTCGTGCAAAAATCAAAATCAGCATAAAAGCCAACTACAAACCAAATCTAAAAGAAAATAAATTCAATATAAATAAATTAGACATCCCAGAAATAAAAGAAGCGCTACAAAGAAAAACTAATATCATAATGGACCTATCGACGTTGTCTATTGAGAAGATATGGAATACCTACAAAAATACACTAAACGAAACTGCAGCAGAAATAATAGGTTACAAGGAAAGATATGATAAAACGTGGATTTCAACTGAAACAAAAACGAAAATAGAAAGAAGAAAACTAACAAGAACTAACAAAGAAGTAAAATAGAGCGCCAGACAAGATAAAAGAAATTACATCAACAGAATGACTAACATGGCAGAAGAGGCAGCCAGAAAACATGACTCAAAAATATTATACAAGATAACAAAAAAGCTAGTGGGATCAAATAAAAAGTTGTCGACCAAATTAAAAGGAAAAAATGGGGAAGCACACTCCACACAAGAAGAAATTACAACCAGATGGGTGGAATATTTCACTGAATGTATAAAGCAAATACAAAGAAGAACAAAGAAATAGAAGATATAATAGACATACATGAAACATTACAATTGCCTACAGAAGAATTTTCCAAAGCAGAAATAAGAGATGCACTACAAAAATTGAAAAATAACAAAGCAGCAGGAATAGACAGAATTCAAGCCGAACTAATAAAAATACTTCTAAATTACTCTACCGATATGCTTTATATACTACTTAATAAGATATGGACACAAGAACAAATTCCAAGGGACTGGACAGAAAGCATAATAATTAAATTACCAAAAAAAGGAAATCAAACAATCTGTGAAAATCGGAGACCGATCAGTCTGCTTAGCATAACTAGTAAAATAGTGGCCAGAATAATTTTAAAAAGATTAAGAAACCCTATCAACATAAAGCTAAGAGACAACCAATGCCATTAATAGTCGTCATAATATAAACTCTCCCCATATGAGTTTTGTCTATAAAGATATCTGAAGGATGAGCTTTCAAACATGTCCCTATGTCAATGCTACAAAATCCAAAACGTCAAGAAATCAGGCGTATTTCTTAGTACAAGTTGAAAAGATTAATAAAGAACTTCAAATTACAATTACATTTTAGAACGATGATACCCTGGGTGTTTCTACCAATAGACAACGCCAGACTATATATGGTCTAAAAGATCCGGTAAAAATTGGAGGAACTTAATGATGTCGAACCTTATCTATAGTCCTAAGTCGACAGAATTATCATCACTTTGTGGCCGAACAACATTGTACCAATTTCTACAAAACAGCAGAAGATTCTCAACAGTTCTTTGATTTTAAATTACAAAGTGGTATTAACAAGGCGTAAAAAACTTAGCTTAGCTTGATTTGTGTATAAATACAATATATATATATATATATATATATAATGGTAAGGCTCGACGCCCCGCGTGGGAGCACGGCCTGCGAACTGAGAGGTTAAGGCTCTCATACGTTCGCTCTCTCTGCCCGGTCGTCGCGCACCGTCTCTGATGCGGGGCGATGTGGCAAGCATCGCGCCTAAGACGACCGCCATTATTACCCCTTGTTCAAATTAACGCAGGTACTCAATTATTTTTAGTGACTGAGTAGGCCACCCGCCAGGCATCAGAGAGCACCGGGAATTGAACCCGGGTCCGTCAGCATCGCAGCCTGTCCTCAACCACGGGACCACGCTGGCTCATATATATATATATATTATATATATATATATATATATATATATATATATATATATATATATATATATATATATAATTTATAACCTCATTTTGACTAGATTGACTCATTTCTGTATAAGATTCGTAGAATAAGATTTTTCTGCAAACACTTGAAAAGTGCATTTTACTATGTAAGTACTTCAAGGTTTTATTGTACCTACTGGGGAACAATACATCCCCAAGTGCCAAGTGTGGCCCTCTTGTAAGTACCTATATATTCTTCTAATAGAAAAAAAAATTATTCAGAGTGCACTTTATAGCAGCCAGGAAAAAATACCTTCTTTTACAAGTGTCAAAAATATTACAAAGCAAAAATAGCAGACCACCTGAAATAAATATAGAAAAATTATCATGGTAAAGGCAAATGCATAAAACGATAATTCAGTATCATTACTGCAACCAAAAAAAGAAACATGCAAACAATCATACTTTATAAATCTCATAGACAAAAATTCATTGCAAATAAATGTTTCTGGAAGGAAACTATTAAAAAAGAATTTGATGTTTAAAAGCGAAATCTATAGAAAAAAAATATGCGGAAATAAGCACATTGAAAACTAAACAATTACATCCCTTAATGTGCTTGAGAAGTGCAGAACATATTCAATATTATTCCACAAGAGGTTTATTGGAAAGATACCCAAAAACGCATTTATATAATAGGTCTAGTAAAAAGAAATCCATTATTTTTTCAATAGATGGCTTAATAAATTGTATCTCCGATTGGTTTACACTAGATGGCGTTAGAAAGCTGACATTTCGTACTAAAAAACTTATTTTGCAGTTTTGTGAATAGTTGACTCAGTTTTGTTTGAGCTCGCGTCAAAGATGGACACCAGCAAAGAGAAACTACGCTATATTTTACAGTTTTTCTTTGATAAAGGTGAAAACGCAAGCCAGGCGACTAAAAATGTGAATAGTGTTTATGGTTCTGATACTGTAACAACCAATCAACCGCAGTTTTGGTTTCGTCGATTCCGTTCCGATAATTTCGATGTCAAAGATGCACCACACTCTGGAACGCCAATTGTCGAAAATGTGGATAAAATCATGGAAAAGGCCGCGTCCGACCGTCAAATAACCACTATTGCCCAGGAGCTAAACGTTGCACAAAAACCGTTTGGAACCATTTGGAAAAAGCTGGATACAAAAAGAAACTGGATGTATGGGTGCCACACGAGTTAACGCAAAAAAACCTCATGGGCCGAATCTCCATCTGTGATCGCTGCAGAATCGCTACAAAGTCTGAAGCGGATGGTGACTGGTGATGAAAAGTGGATCATTTACGACAACGTCAAGCGAAAACGGTCGTGGTCAAAGCGCGGTGAGCCGGCGCAAACGGTGGCCAAGCCAGGATTGACGGCCAGGAAGGTTTTGTTGTGCGTTTGGTGGGATTGGCAAGAAATCATATACTATGAGCTACTCTTCTACAGCCAAACTCTTAATTCAAACCTGTAGTGTGAACAATTGGACCGTCTGAAGGAAGCAATCTCCCAGAAGCGGCCAACTTTGGCCACTAGGACAGGAATTGTGTTTCATCAACACAACGCCAGGACACACATATCGATAGCGACTCGCCAGAAGCTCCGGGAGCTTAGTTGGGAGGTTCTTATGCATCCACCTTTAGTCCGGACCTGGCAACAAGTGATTACCACCTGTTCCTGTCCATGGCGAACTATTTTGCTGGTGAAAAATTCGCCTCAAGAGACGCTTGTGAAAATCGACTGTCTTAGTTTTTTGCCAATAGGAAGAAGGGCTTCTATGAGACAGGCATAATGGAATTACCTTCAAAATGGCAAAAAGTTATTGAACAAAACCGCGCATATTTGACCTAAATCGGTTCATTTTAAGTATGTTAAATAAAACCGGAGAGCATGACAGCCGCGAGGTAAAGGCCTCAACCTGCCAAACTGGCGCGCAGCGACCCCGGGTTCGAACCCCGGCAATAACAAACATCTAATGCTCTCTGGCCGTCATACAAACACCTTTGACGGTCGTAAAAAGTACATTCTGCCCTATCCACTCGCCAACCCGCCCGGCAAGCGTGGCGTTTAATTGCCAAATCCCCCCCAAAAAGGGAGGCCTATGCTCAATAGTGGGCGCCAAAAGGCTGACAAAAAAAAAAATCTTCATTTTGATGCAAAAATAATGGATTTCTTTTTACTAGACCTATTATTTGCAGACTATTTCAAAAAATCTCGATTTTTCCATAATTCCAAGTTCAGTAAAATTCCACAATTCGAAAATCAAATAAACAAAAGGGTAAATTAATGCGACAAGGTGTGGAAAGATTAGCAAAAGCTTCTATGCTTCTATGCTTCTAAGCTTCATCTATGCAAATAGAAATAAGGAAAAAATAAATGTAACAAAGATGATCTACAATTCATTAGCAACAATTTTTCAAAAATTACAAAAACCCATGGAAGAAGAGACAAAAGAATTTAGATGGTTCCATCTTATATCTCTACTGGTTAGATTTCTGAACATCATAAAAAGAGTAAGTTGAGAAGTCTGTACCACCCATTGCTCGGAAGAGGAGCTCAGAGGAAAATTGAAAGATTATTTAAAAAAACAATTTTAAAAATATTTTCATCATTCAGATAAACATCTTGTAGGTGCAACTCCACTATTATCTCCTTATTAAAACATAAGAATGAAAATCCCCAAATTAAAACAATTTTGCAAACCAAAATGTCTAAAAATTCCAGTCTATATACGTAATATGAATAAAATATTCTAATTAAACATCTACAAATAGTAACAAGACATTTTAACCTATCAAGAACAAATCCCAGATATCATATTTAACTTCATAGATATGTCAATATAATTAATAGGAAAAACTAGAAGTTGTTGGGTGAATACATTTCCATGACAAAACCCAAAAATAACTGTACATACTGTGTATAAATATATTTACCTACTTGAACATATTGTTACCAACATACTCAAAGTCTAAACACCACATTCACACTATATACTAATTTTTTGAATTATCTGATTTCAACATTTGAACAAAGTATGAACCCTTTACAAATAGGTACAAACAAAGATATCTAATAAGAATGATATTTATACAATTCAGAAATGATCCCGATAGCAAATAAAATAATGTAGAGGTTTTAGCTTCTTCATACTTTATACTCCACATAAAACAAAAAAAAAGTTCCAAATAATTTGCCAAAAGATCAAGGCAAAGCTGAAATAGCCCCAATAAGGACGTTACCACCAGAAACAATAGTTTTACTTGACAACTACAACTGAGTCACTTCTTTCAGATAAACTCTATAAATGGCCACAACAGCCAAACTTCGCACCAAACCCAATTAATAAATGAAATTGAATTGTTTTGTAACTTGATGGAAATATAAGTGGACTTTAATAAAGTTCAAAGAATAATTTCTTGTGTATTGTAAACAAAATCAAACTATCAAAATATTTGAAGATTACAAAAAAAATCAGAATAGTCAGAAACTATCATAGTAGTTCTTTAAATAACTTTTAAAACGTTTCTACTGATTTCTCATCTTTAACTCCTAAGCAACATACATCACCAAAACATCACAGGAACTTGTTTTTATCTAACCTCTAATAAAACATTTATCTATAAATTCACCTTACTATCCACAGATCAAAAATATTTTAAAAAGTTAAATTACATTAGTGATCTTTATGTAAGAGTAAGCAAGGGGGGCATATATAAATTTGAGTGCCATATGGAACGCAAGCAATTTAAATACCAAAACTAAAATACAAGTGTTTAATGGAATGGTGAAGCAGGTTTTGTTATAAGGGTCAAAATCGTGGGCGGTTACGGGAGTGATAAAACAAAAGCTGCAAGTGTTCGTAAACAGATGCCTGAGGGGTATACTGAAAGTGTGGTGGCCAGAGACCATTAGTAATGATGAGCAATGGAGAAGGACAAATCAGGTGAACATAAATACGGAGATAAAAAAAGAGGAAATATGGATGGTTGGGGCATACCTTGTGAAGAAGTGGTGGTGAAATTAATAAGAGGATATTAAAATGGAATCCAGAAGGGAAAAGAAAAAGAGGGCATCCAAAAAATACTTGGAGAAATACGATAGAGGTGGAAACAAAAAAGTCATTTCCAGAGTTGGCACAAATAACTATGGATAAGAAGAAGTGGAATAATTACATCAAAACCCTATGACCCATAAGGGTATAATGGGACTTATTATTATTATTATTATTATTATTATTAAGAGTAAACACTGAACAACGCAGGCAAAAAATTGATATGGCTTGGATCTATTGTTTGCTGTAGCAATAGATTCCATTTGTTTACAAAGTTATTTATGAGTTATAAGTTACAACTGAAATTACTTGGCACTATGCTAAAGAACACTAACCAATACACACTGTTCACATTTTTTAAAGCCATACATTGACCTCTAATTATATGGTAACAACAAATGATACTACTTAGTTATTAATCATCAAACACCCCTAGTAATGAGCCAACTCTAAAATGTAGAACCTTCTTTTATGGTCATCAATTTTTGCAACTTAAATAACACTTTCCACTAATTTGCAGTAGATTTCTGCAGAAATTTAGTGCTATTCATCTTTATACATAACAACTCTATGGCGTTCCACTGTAAGTTTAATTTCGCTCTCAACTGGCGCTCTAATCCACCTAAAGGTCTACATTTCAATTAATCAATAGTTTAGAGCAACCATTCAAATTCAGTCAATCTCATGTCTACAAACCATTTGATTGCAATATTCGTTTTATAATCTAATACGTTATTTTCAAAAATAAAACAGGCAATTGGAGATACGGTTAAAAGTCCACAATTGCTTCACAAGCTTTACCATTAAAATAAGTGGATTAAAATTACATGTCAAAAAAAAAATCTGGTGGGAACAGAATAATCTGCCATTGTTTGAATGCCAACGTGCTTTGCGCTGCTGGACTGTTGTATCCAAACAAAACTACTTCTCAGCAAATGGTATGATTTGGTACACGTCTTCCCAACATCAATCAAAAGCCTTTTACTATTTATAATGGAAATTCTTGTTAAAACTAATAGACATCAGTAATCACATAACATGTATTCATACTGATGGCTATAGCTACTACACCACTTCTGAAACCACAACAAACGATACAAATTACTATTATATAAAATCTTTATTAAAATAATTTGTTAAAAAACTATTAAGATAATCCACAACAATCAAACACAACTTCAATAAGTTATCACTTCAAGAATTTTTACTTTTTCTATCAATTGTATCGCAATATCTTTCCAATTTAGTAACAAACAGTTTTTTATTCAATTCATCACAAGACGTATCTGCAACTAAAGAAAAGCCTTGGTATTTATTGGTACTGATACCAAAACTTACCATCATATTTATAAATGATCTCCGGAAATATTGGTTTTTTTGAATAATGAAACAGCGTTGTAACAGATGAATTCCTCTGGGTGGAAGTCATTTTTATTTGCCACTTGTGGGGACTACAACTGCAACAGCATTTTTTTATAAAATAATTCATGTGATTATGAATTTCGTACTTTAGCATAAACTTAATATCCAAATAGCTTAGAGGAACATCCAAATTACATAACTGCTCTTTCTCCAGTGGAAAAAATGATTCAACTAACTCCTCTTTCTCAAGCACATACTTATTAAAGGCATGCTTCATCACTGACAAGATCACATCCTTAGTGAAACAATTCTGTTCAACCAGTTGCAAAAACTCAAGCATCACATGCACACGCAGCAAAAATTGTAATTGATCAGAACTTTCAATTAAATTTAGTTCTGCAAATGTTCCTCGTTTAGACTCCATTAAACCAGTTCCTTTTTTACTGAAAATAATAAATTTAAAATCTGTAACAAGCTCTGCTTGTGGCTGCTTTTACCTCCAAATTTCCAATATCTGTTCGGCAACAATATAATCATAATGCTTAATGATTGCAACATAATTCGACTTCAATTTCTGTATCCCTAACTGAACTAACAATTCAAGAGATTGTTTGGAAGACAGATATGGAACAATCATCTTTCCAGAATAAATATCATTAATCATCTTCCCAATTATGGTGTTCTTGTCATCATCAAATACCTATGATAAATGTGTTTCACAATTATAATTTGCACAAATATACAAAAATACTTGAACGCTCAACGCTGTATTACTAATTGTTTCAAATAATCCACTAAGACAAATTCGCAAATCACTGGCACTTGCACATCCTACAAAAAAAATTCAATGTAATCCTACTTGCTAATAAGGCTACATAAGTCATACCAACAAGTACATTCCACAACTTATCAATAAAACTCATCTCAGATAAATTATCGATTATGTCCAATAAACTATTTAAGGTAACTGCAGGTCTTTTAATAATGTGGACCTGTTGCAATAAAGAAGAAAGGATTTTGGCTTATAACAGACACATCAGACGAGTTATGTTGAATAATGGCCTCCCCCAGGTTGCTTTGTTTATTCTGGAGCGTTTCCAGGCAGCCATGCAAAAACACAAAATCTTGAAAAAAATTATGTAATACTGAATTCTTGTGGCCCACAACAACTTGAAGCATCTGCAAGAAAGCCAAGGTGAATAGTAGCATACACAAACGGTTTTTTTACCATCTTAATTGAAGCTCCATGTTGAGGAATATTGTATTCATGCGAATTCCAGGAACTTCCTACTAAAATACTGCCAACATGTTCTAGCTTTTCTAGGGGATAGTTGTTATCTAGCTTACAACCGTAAAGCTCATGGAGGCAGGTTACTTCAGTTTCAATCTGGAAAGAAATATTGTTTTCCTCTATCTATGCATTTTAAATAAATTATTATTTGTTGATTATAAAGTAATAACTAATACAGAAGATTTGATAATCTATACTGGTAATTAAACCTATCTAAAAGCCTACATAGTTAATCAACAAAACTACAATTCCTAATATCTCAATAAACAAAGTGTTTCAAGAAGAACAGGTTCTAGAAAGTATAATTATTAAGAGTGAAATCTTCACATACAAATTTCAATGGGTGTGTAGATACATGTTTAAATGTTGCACACAAGAAGACTTAAAAAAAGTGTTAAATATATTATATAAACACTGTATAACGATTACAACAAAACAAAAGTTCAAAATATAATGTGTAACTGATACTTTACAAAAGTAAAACTAATTGTAAGGCAAGTAATAAATTATTTTCCTGTTTTCGCGCTTTTTAAACTTTTCCTACATCTCCATAAACTAAAATTAGATGAAATAAAATCTAAGGACATCAATGGCCAGCAAACATGACTAAGTGATTGTTTAAAGAATATTATCACTTTTACCACATTCTACAAAAAAGAAAACCAATGGGAAAAAATATTCGACCTTTCCCTCTACTTCAGAAAAGATTTCAAGTGCATTTCTGACTATCAGATGGTTCAGTAAGGCAACAAGCAAACACACCACACAACATATTTACATAGAACTGAATTTGAAATAAGGAATATGAGTTCCAAATAAAATTTGTTTAATTCATAAACAATATTAAGGGAATTGATCAGCAACTGGCATATATTCAACGACAAAATTCCAATCGCCTAGTATTATCTCCTACATGAAGTTGTTGTCCTAGCTGATCATTATTAAAAGCGTTTGTAATCTCTAACATTAAGATTCGAAATGCTGAGAACTTATCTGTTTCAAATGTGTGCATACAATGAATATACATATAACTTCAAAACTATTAAAAATTACACATAAGATTATAAGGACTATTTTTACTATTATTCCTAAAATATGCCAAAATAATATATTATTTAGAATAAAATGAATAAAGTTACTTCATTATCTAGCAACCTGAGTAAAAAAAATCAAGCTAGTGCATCGATAAAATATCTGAAAATTGTGGTCCCAAGATATTTCTGCACCTATACTGTATTCATATCCATAGAAATTGAATAAAACTTAACATAGGTAATAAGAACAATAGTACAAATAACTAATCACAATATTACGACAAATGAGCAATACAGTAAATTTAAAAGTTCTCATCACACTGTTCCTTATCTAGTACGAAATCATGGAAACATGTAATAATATCCTGTGGAAGATTAAGCTTTAATTGTTGCAACTACTGCTTTAGTTACTGAAGACCCATTGATGGTTTAAGTTTATCCTAGTTAGTTCTATACATATTCTACAGAAAAAAAATCTGGAGGCAGAGCAGGACAAGAAAGAATATCAGCAGTAAACCTGTACTGTCCATGAAAAATAGCTCATTAGAGCTGAGCCACAAAGCTGCAGAATCTCCTAAATATACTGCTATACTGTTAATAACCTTCTGATCACTATTAATCCAAAAATTCTAGGTAATATCTCCCTACATAAATAATGGTTCCAATTATGATATTACTTAATGATAAAGTCCATATTTGTGTGCTGCCCAATACCCCCCTCCCTCAATACTCAAGCACATATCCAAACAAATCACAGATTAATAACTAAAGATAATGCTCAACCACCCATCATGACAGACTGCAAACCAAGTCACACATATTAGGGTGTCAAAAAACAGTACAATAGATACATACAGTACAAATCGTCTTCTACAATTCACCTTCCATTAGTTAACAATGATCACTAGTAGATAGTAGGAAAAATGCTATTGATTGAACCATATATATCAAATAATGATGGGTAATTTGAATTATCCAGAGCCAAGTACTATCAACACTGCTACATAGTTGAGACAATCTAAGTAGCAGGTAATTCAATGGAATAACCTCCTTCCCTTCAAACTATGTTATTTGTATATGTGTCAAATAGTCAAGGGAAACCAAAATATCTATATATTTATACTATAAACTTATGGTTACTAAGATTGTAACACTATTAGGATTACCTAGTGGCAGTTCTATGCAATATCTAATTGCAATATCTATTGCAATATTACTTATGATGCTGCAAAATACCAGGTTTTATCTCTTTTGAGATAATTTGTTTTAAATAAGACAATTTTTATCACAACGAATTTATATTTATCTGTTAATTGCCTAAAAAATTCTAAAATGTTTTTGCCAGAGTGAAAACTACAGGACACAAAAAATATTTTTCAGTAAAATGAGAAAGGACGAGAATACTGACCTCATTTGAAAGTGCAACTGATAATAACACGTATGAATCCCAAGATTAGGTATTAATAAAAACACCAATAACAATTAAAGTGGAGAACACATGATTTGTTACAGCAGTGAAGCAAAAAGTTAAAAAATTATTATAAAAAAGAAAACAACAAAAGTAAACTAGACTGCTCATATAATAATAAAGCAGGGGTTAAGAATTAACAACTATTGAACAAGAGGATCCAATTAAGATATGCCTAAGAACAATGTGCTGCAGTTTCTTGATTCACTGCCCAGTTCAATTAGTTTTAGTATGACTCCTAATAAAATTAAAACCTTGAATAGCTGGAACCAAAAGTACCAATAGAGCTTTAGTTAGACATCTTTTGATTACAACATTTCGTAACCTAAAACAATAAGTAAATAAATATAGTGTCATAATATAGTCTTATTCTATAAGACTACTATGCCACTTAAGATTAAAAATAAATCTCTTAGGAATAATAATGAAAATAATAAAAATTATGCTTATGAACTAGAACATCTATGGCACAGTATTGTATATTAACTGATTATAGTAAAAGACAATTAATACAATTAAAACATAATATGCAGCAAAGCGCATGAGCCATCTGCCAAAGAGGCATATATAGAGCCAAAAAGCATTTTTTAATTTCTACCAATCTCAGAAATGCCGTTTTTAATTGACACACTATATGATTTTCTTTTTGAAAAAAGCTTGTTTATAAGAAAAAATTATGTTGTATTCTTTAATCTCAAATCATGTCAGAGAACAATATTTTGAAAGAACTCTTTTTGGTTTGGCCCTTATTAGTTCGCTTTTATACATAATTTTAATTCAACTTTGCAAAAATATCGAATAAAAATTATTTTCTCAAAATCTCTAAATCAACTTCTGAAGCATTGTACACAGTGTTTTAACTATACAGAACCGATACTCAAAATTACACATACCATAAATCAAACTTTGGAAAACAAGAAGTATTATACATCCTCTTCTCTAGATGTCAGCCAAGCCTTTGATAAGGTTTAGTATAAGGATTTGCTTTACAAAATCAAAACAATATCTTCCCATCATATATGTCAAACTTTTGAAATAATACTTAACTGATGGAGTATTTAGAACTAGGATAAACAAATATAATTCTGATAGCTATTCCATAGAATCTGGAGTTCCACAAGGAAGTGTCATTAGACCCCTTCTATACATTATTTTCATAGCAGAAAAACAATCACGGGAACATAAGCTGATAAAACTGTAATGCTTGCAACAGATGAAGATCCAGCTAGAGCTTTTATAACTCTCCAAAGACACTTAGATGACATTCAGACAAGGCTGCATAAATGGCGAATAAAAACAAAATCTCTACAAGTGACATTCACTCTAAGAGCAGTGCCCCCAAAATATTTAAATAACATACAAATACCACAATCCAGAACTACAAAATATCTGAAATTAAATTCAAATAGCAAACTAACATGGAAAGAACACACAGTAAAAAAGCGCAAATAAATAGACTTAAAAGACCTAAATTGGGTAATTGATAGAAAATCTAAAATGGCACTAGAAAACAAAATCCTCATATTTGAAACAATCATTAAACCGATTTGGACATATGGTGTTAAGATATGGGGATGCGCAAGCAAGATTAATATAGCAATTATTCAAAGAAGCCAATCCAAATTTTACATATGATAACTGATGCACCATGGTATGTATCCAACCAAACAGTGCATGATGACCTAAAAATCCCATATGTTAAAGACGTTATCCAAAAACAAAGTTTGAAACATCATGACAAATTGAAAAACCACATAAATATTCTACTTCATCCACTGTTAACACCTCACATAAGAAGAAGACTTAAAACAAATTGGCCAGAAAACCTAAGAGAAGGTTGAAGAGGACTTCTCATTAGAGAAAACTTCATCACGACAATTAAGAGCTTCAGAGCTCTTTAGACAGCACATTAGCCTATAGAATGTCATATTCTGATTGCTAATAAATGTATTTAAAAAAAGCTATACAGACTTCAAATTAAAAATCCTTTGCTCCAGTTGACAACAAAAATTCATCCTTTTATTTCTAAAAAATTTTCAAGCTCCATTTTGACCATAAAGAAGTGGTTATATAAAGTGTGTTAACCTATGTTACTTTTACTCCAATGATAAAGTGTGGTTACTGAAATCTAAAAAGCAGATAAATTCGTTTTAAAATTATATCTAAGGTAGTATATGTCTAATCACAATTTTATCTTAACATTACGAAGCTTCAAATCTATATGATCGATACCTCATTTGTGAAGCAACAATCTTAATTAATACTGGAATATTAGCCCAAAACCAAAAACAGGCAGTAGTCAAATGGAACATGAATAAATTTAACGCACATGACAAATGGACATGAATATTCTATTCAATATGATAGCAGCAATTATTTAAACAAAGATCAGATATAACTGCCATAATAGCTACTGAGCGGCTAATGTAAATTCAAACTATGTAATGATAATCATCAAATTGTCTATTTGATAATCAGCAAAACATGCAATAGCATAACATAAGCAAGGCAAAAAGTAGAACCAAAATCACCACACAAAACGATAAAAAAACAAAGAAAGTAGTATGCCATTTACAAAATGGTCTGAATATATAAAATACAGTTAAAGTACAAAAACTATTAGGAAAAAACACAAATATCGTTTAATACAACAAAAAAAATTAATAAATGCAAAAAAAAAGAACAAAGCCAAAAAAATTAAGAAAACAAAGGTTATACCATAGAAAAATGAGAATTAAGTTCTCTTAATTCTCTCTCATATTGTTATGGCAACTATATACCAGAATATGCAAAAAATAAGCTTAGGAAAATTATTTAAGACCAACAACATACCTTTCAGTAAAGTGTCAAAAACCCTTGAACCCAATATCAAAGACAAAACAGAGGAGACAAAAAAATTCTTCAGAGAGATGAACAATAAAAAAGCAACAAAAAAGAAGGACATTTTTATGGAGTTCATAGAATATGCAAGAAAGGAAATTAACTGTGAAAATGTCAGAGACGTCATTGCACAAGAAAAAATAATGATGGGCACGTTTACGAATATTTCCTTTAGTAGCATTCAACAAAATAATTTTCGCCTATAAAGTGAATACCAACAAAAATAAGGTAAACAAAATTGATGATTTTATACGCACTCTTGTCATACTTATCCCAACATTCAGCAAATGCTCATTTATGAAATTATCCATATTATTTTCAGGGTAATTTTCACCAACGCAGTCTTTCACAAAAACCAAAATCCGAATGGCATCTCCATTGCAATGTTGAGAACCTAACACGACTGTTTGCTTCGCATCTGTAGCGTCACATACGCAATAAATAGCAGTAGCTTTCGACTTCAATTTGTAATCAGTCATGTTACGATTCCTGGTGTATTTCCTGCAAACAAAACGATTTACTAAAAAGACTAATTAAAATGCATGTTCATACCTTGCCAATTGGAGTTTCATTGGCACATGATGGCATTCTTCCAAATTGTTACTTTCTCCTAATTGATAATTGTAAGCCATTGGCATAACATTTAAGTCCACTTCTAATGGAGCGCCTGTTAGATTCAGAGTGCTATTATTTGACACGTTGAAGGTCTCCATTCCGGACAAAGTAGGTTCCTCCACGTTGTCAATCTTCTAAAATCATTTAAATGGTATTTAGTAAAATACTTAGACGTTAATTATCTGTTATTCAAAAAAAATTTCTGTCCATATGTAATATATGTTTGTTTGGCATTCCATGTAAAACATGTTGCCTACACAGTTAAAATTGGAGTCAATAACGTTGATTTATAAATTTCCATCGTCTTACAAGGTAAATTAATATGAAAGAATTTTTCGTAAGCCAAAAATATATAATTGAATTTAAAAAATAAATTTTAGTACAATCAGTATTTTCCAACATTTATATAGCAATTTTCAAGTTGCCTAGTAATGTTTAAGTATTAAATTGTATGCTTATTCCTAAAAGGAGGATGTTGTAAAATAACACCTTTACATGCAAAACATAAATAGTTTTAATGATGACTGCTAACATTGCTCAACTTATTGCTCTATAAATTACTGATCACATTAAATAGCTTCCTAAATATCTGAAGCTATGATTTATTCATCATCTAACAGACAAATGAATATTGTGTAAGTATTATGTTAATATAGTTATCTATGTATATCCCATATAATATACAATACAAAAACCATATCTTATATATCTTATATTATACCATATGGTAAAACATGTTTAAGATAAGTCGATTTTTCAAAGCATGTTAAACCGCCGCTGATTTTTTTCAGATGGCTTAATTCTCCCTCATGCTTTAGTGTAAACCAGGGGCATGCAGCTATGCGCACGCTACATACAATTTTACCAAAACCTCAAATGGACTTCAATACAAGAAAAAAAAAACAGGCTTTCCAAATAAAAATAAACAGTACTGCAAAACAAATGGCAACACCATTATGGCCATCCATCATCTAAAAAAATCAACAGCCTTTGATTAAAATTCGTATATGAATTGATGCTTAATACAGTCATTTTTAAAAGTTTCTAAAATAATTAAAAAAATAAATATATGTCAGATTCTATACTACAATCAGGATTGGTACCAATTTTAGTATCACTGTAAAGTTCCATATCAATTCCAATAGTCACTTTAGAAGAACACAATAATACACTCACTACAGCTTTGTGAAATAAACTTTATAATTTTTTTCATGGCCGTTTTCATATGATGGAAATATATGAACTTGAAGTTACCATAAAGGTAATTGAAAATATGTTCCATTGCTTTTTCTTAAACACATTCTTGGGAAACCATTGCAAAATTTTTTTACATTGTTTCAATTTCTTTGATCATGTTCAAATAACCAATTGGTAATAATGCGTGAACTATTACTTGGAGTACATCGAAGTAACCATACAATAGCATAAATATAATTCAACAAATTTATTTCATGACTACACAAAATAACTTTAAGAATCACGGGAGAGCGTTTAATTAATGAAATATACAACTCTGTTATTAAAATACATGTAGCAAAGCTTTGAAGAAAGAACTGGTATGTATTCTTATCACTGGTACTTTCATAATTTTAATTTATTTTTTTTTAATAATCCTCCTTCAGTCCTCCATAACATGTTTCTTATTAATACTATTAATACATTTCTTAATACTAAATTTACAGAACAAATGCAAACAATATTGAAAAAAATGTCTCCACATGTGTATGATAATTCAAGCTTAATATTATCTTCATCAGCCTCCTTATGTAGAACAGCTTTATATCGTTAAATTTTCTATTTATAGCTCTACAAAAATAGCAGTGACATGTATAATTTTGAAATGTCACCATCCCATACTGATGCGTTACATCAAGAGCTTATATAAGAATAATCATATTCTAATTATCTGTAGAGCCATGGTGGTTTAGTGGATAGGTCGCTAGATTACGAAACCAAGATTTCTGGCTCCGAATCCCGCTCTTGTCAACTCAATCGCTGGCATTTTTACGGCCTAGCTCGACTCAGGCTGCAATAAATGAGTACCTGGACGTCAAACTCTGGGGTCGGTACGTAGCGCTAGCCACGTTACTACCCTTGCGTACCATAGGCTCTAGATTGTAGCAAACCTATCCTGCTACGACCCCAAAAGGGCCTTCAAGGCCTATTATCTGTAGTCGCTCCTGTACCTCATACCCTTCTAAAGAGGTTTAAAATAGTGGCTCTTTGTCCCCCCCTCTCTAGGGGGAAATTTACATGCTCCTTTGCCTATTCTAAGAATATGGTCCTACTTAGTCAAAACATAAAGTGAGCGACAAGATCCCAAAAAACACTGTGGAATATTTCTTCAGAAATGACCTCCGCCTTAACGTCGCTAAATGCGTAGCGATCTCCACTAGTGCAGTTCCAACTAACAAGTTGTACTCCATCTCTCAGCCACTAACCTTTATTGAAGCGGAAAAGAAACCAGCCCTCAAATGAGGACAAAAACTATAAGTGGAGTTAAAGCTTCTTACAAACCCTCCACCTTTCTCAGCCTCCTTAGTCTTTCCCAATGGTCATGAATACAAATTTGAATATAAATGCACATTATTTTTTTAAGTATTACAGTTTTGAAAAAACAAATTACTTAATTTATTCCGCGCTGCATTTTACTGTATTTTTTATTATTTCTGTATATTCTTCTTGTAGAGGCAATTTTATTAAACTATAAAAGCAAGGATATGAAGGCTAAACCACATTTTGACCTTGATTTATGATCGATAAACATGATTTACAATGGCATAACTAAAGTTAAAAAGCACATTTGTCAGTAAATGTCTGTTTATAAATACTTTGTCGAGAGCTATCACTGTAAACCCATTTACCCATTAAGTCCATATTATTCACATTTTCTTGGGTCAAACTTCATATAATTTTGGATTATTATAAGTATTTCAACCATATAGCTAACAAATCCAGTAACTTTATATTTGTAGTATCCTCCGTAATAGCAATAAACTTGTGAGGTAACAACGATTTCTTACTTTTTTTTTATTATTTATTTCGTTAATCAGCAATCAGAATACATATTCTATAAGCTAATAGTATGTAATAATAACAGGTTGACATAATGAGATTTCGTCCATTAACATAAATCTCCAGCACTTCACAGCAAGTCAATTGGCCAGTTCTCGGGAATTTGGATTGACATCGTTGGATAGTGGAGTCATTGGATTTGCTGGTGCATCCCCAAAGTTGTATACCGTAAGACCAAATTAGAATGATGATAGTTTTATAAATTAAAAGTTTCTTGTCTATGGTTAGTTTTGATCTTCTGCCTATTAACCAGTGCAATTGCTTGGTAACAAGGTCTATTTGTTTTCTTTTCTTAACTATGTGATTTTTCCATGTTAGTTTGCTGTCCATAGTCATACCTAAATATTTTACTTCATCTTTTTTAGGAATTAGTTCATTATTAATGTACAGTTCTGGGGTTGGGGATTTGCGAAGTGTAAATGTGATGTGGCTGGATTTATTCTCATTTATTCTGATTCTCCATTTCATGAACCAATTTTGTAGTGAGTTTAGATGATGTTGTAGGTCCATAACTGAATTGTCAGGATTGGCATTACTGAACAAGTGTTGTACTAGCGGAGGTTGGTATGTCTGAAGTGTAAATAACAAACAGTAGTGGGCCAAGGACGTTACCCTGTGGTACTCCTGCTTTTATTGAATAGAATTCAGATTTATCGTTTCCTATTTTTACTTGAAATTGTCGATCGCTGAGGTAGGATTTCAGTAGGGTGAAATAAGAGGGAAGGATATGTTTGATTTTAAATAATAGTCCAAGATGCCAGACTCGATCAAATGCTTGGCTCATATCCAGAAATACCGCGGAACAGTAACACTTGTTGTCGAGTGCTTTATTGATTATATCTGTTAGTCTGTGAACCTGCTGTATAGTCGAGTGGCCACTACAAAATCCAAATTAGTGATGAGGGATTTTATTTCTTACTTATAAACACTTGTTTAAGATGGACAACTAGAACTGTTTTCCTTGCTACATTTAGTCCTACATTTTGACTCTTTCAGAATTTATATTATTTTCCAGATAAACTCTTTTCAGTTAGTAACACTTAAATGTTGCTATCATCATAACTTCTGAAGTGTATAATTCCTACTTCTTTTAGTTCTGTCGCTGGAAAATGTAAACTCTAACAATGATTACCTTTAATGCTTTTTTTCATCTTAAGTAGCTACTACTAAGAAAGATATTGGCACATAAAACCATTCCACATTCGTTTGTAGTAATATTTCTTTTCTATAGATAAAACAGTTTTACAAAGAATATCTTTATGTTCTTTTATAAAAATATACAATACTAAACATAATGATTCCAGTTGAAATGTTTAAAATTTTAAATAAACAATCAGGTGAAAAATAAATTGAATAGCATATATTTTAAAAACGTACTTGGATTTCACCTTTTCTATGGTATAGAGTTCATTAAACTCATTTCCTCAATATAAAAATTATAATCGTTAGAAATAACATTCTTTTTCTACACATACACACATAGGTACACTTGTGCATATGAAAACTTCTGTATTTAGTATCATATTAGAAAGCATAATAATAATGGTAGGACTTTGCAGTATGCAAGGAAATATTGCCACTAACTGAAATATCCAGGCTCCCATATGTTCGCCTTCACTGCCCATCATCTTGCACCATCTCTAATATAGTTTTTAGTAACTATATAAATCATCACCTGTCAGACATTGAACCCAAATCCATCGCACCAAAATTAAAAGCCTTAACGGCTCAGCTATAGACTGACTTTTAGAAAATATAAAAAAAGTAAAGTCAAAAAAGAAGGAAACATGAGAGGATCACAGTAACAATTGCCACATGCGTATAATGTGGTTTTGATATCTAAAATATAACATAAACAAATCTAATAAAAGAAGTAGTCAAGTATATATTACAAATAAATGAGGACATGAGCAAGCATATGATGTAATACAAACCAAAGATTACATATATTAGAGCAAGTGGAACGTGTTGTTAATTTAGAATCATAAATCACCAACGAAAGAGACTATAGCTGAGATAAAGAGAATAATTATGATAGTTGCTAGAAGAGCAAGTACATTAGTTAAGAATGTATCACGAATAGTGAAAATAAAAGGAAAATTTTATAATACTGTGGTCATTCCAATTGTAACTTTCAATAGTGAAACATGGGTGCTTAGACAGGAAGAAGTCCTTGGAAACCAATTTTTATTGTAATGACATCTATCGAAAGTTAGCGACCATTTTTTTAAACGCTTCTCTATCTCTTGCCATGTGGAATGTTTGTTCAACTGTTGGATTAGCCCGGTTTCTGATGTTTTGCAGCCAAGACTTTTTCTTCCTGTCAACAAATTTTTTTCTTAAATTCCTCCTTGCATGATGTTCTGCAATAATAAGTACTTGTCATTTTAAAGAATATGTTCTAAATAGGCGATTTTTCTTACTTTAACAATGTTAAAAATTTTGAAAAGGATTTGTGGTATCATAAAATTTGAAAACTAATGAAGAATTAAGAAAAATATGTGATAACCGAATATCATTAATAATTAGTCAAAACCGATTTGGCTGATTAGCACTAGAATAGAAGATTCTCAGTTAGTTCCAAAAATGCTACAAGAAGAACTGGAAGGATAAAACAGAAAAGTAAGACGTAAGTGAAAAAGGATGAGTATTAATAAAAATTTACAGAAAATGTGAGTAAAGAATTAGAAACTTGCAAAATATGGGCGAATGGAAAACAAACTTGTTAATCAAGCCATGGGCCTTAAAAACTTTTAGAGCTGTTTATGTTTATTATGATGTTTGTTAAAAACAGTCCTCCCTTAAAAAAAGTTTTCTAATCGCAATACGACAAAGTAGTAGCACGAAATTGACTAAAAAATCATTTTCTCATAAGCAACACACATCTACCGATAATTTTTGTATATAGCTTTAACCTTGAATTTTGTGAAACTACATTTAACTTTTTTAAAAGATATCTCCAAAATCATACCCTTGCCCTAATATTATTACATTGTATTACCATTACTAAATTTACATTATACAATAATAAAAATATCATGTATATACCTCCTAGAATTATTTCCATTATATAAGTATAGGATGAAGATTGAAATCTAATTAAAAGTTATTCAATTTATAGATATGCATAATTTTTTTGCCTCTTTTCATGACATACATAACTATATACTGAAGTAGAAATGATCAGATTATTTTTCAACGGTGGTTTTAACATTTAATACATCTACAAGCCCAATAATCAAAATTCTCTAAAACATGCTTTCTCTTTTTAGATTTTTGCCAGCTTTCTGAATTCTGGTTCTATTACGCGATAATGCAGCACTTGTTCAGAGTGCAATACAATATAGGTATTATGTTTACATTTCATAGGTTGACAAAAGAAAGAATAATTTCACATATAATGTTTAAAAACATCTTATATTCAATTGAACAGCACTAATAAAAAAAATACTCTTGCTGCAGATAAGTTTTACATTTAGTCAGAAGATCTATCATAAGTGTGATTGACCAAGCTCTTTTAATACATATAATCAATCATCTTGTAGTTCATTTTGATATTCATTATTGTAAGCAAATCATTACTTACATCTACAAATTAAGTCAAACATGCAAAATTTCAGTCTTCATAAAAGTGGATCAAATTAACTGTCGCTTTTTCTTTCAATTCTTTATCATTTTTCAAATAATTTAGCACGAGTTCTAGTGATGTAGAAATATTTATATTTAACGATGGAGAGAATAGCATTGCAAATACCTCCAATTTCTTTTCTACATCATGAGAATTTCTAAATATCTTCGTCAATTCTTCAGAATTCGCCAATATTTCATAATATTCCTTGAAGTTTTTTTAAGTCATGTCTGCTATGCCAATAGATAGCTTGGAAAATTGTCTGTTTCTCCTTATAGAAGTTGGGACGAGACGGAAGGGCTTTCAGGATGTATGTAAACCGTGAACTGCAAACTAATGATGAATGCTTAGAGGTTGGAAAAATATGTGCTGGCTTAATACTAGATCTAAAAACTAAGCAGACAGAAACTGCAACATAAATTAGGGTAAATTAATCTGTTGTTTGTATAGTATTATAATATTAAGAGGACTCAGTGCCATCGGTAGTTTTGAGTCAAGTACCCTGATTCGGGTTTTCATGGTTTTCTACAGTTCTGCACAAAGACGAAAAACAAACCAGGTAAAAATTAAGGTTTATATTAAGGCAAATTTAGAAATTAAACCATTGTAATCTACAGTAGTACTGGTATAGTACCATAAATGATCACATTAGCAATCATTTTAAAACATGTACCTGTAATGTCATACAATATTCAGACTAATAAATTGTATCATAGAAGCTGTCATTGTCATAGGAAAAATTTTAGCTTACATGCAAAAATATTATCAATAAAGTTTCTTATAAGTATATATATTTTTCCTACACACTCAAGTTCATAATTTTAAAGCGTTCTGTCTGCATAAAACGTCAAACTTGATATCCACTTTGGTTCACTCAGTTTTGAGACTAGATGCTTCTACATCTTCATAAATATATTACCTCTTTTATTAAATCAGAAAAACCATAATAAACGTTTGCTCTATTTAGCCATCAAACTTCACAACAAAAAGGAATATGAATTGTTTAGGTAGAAGAGAAAATTTTTAAATCGTCTATGTTTTAGATTCTTAAAATTAACAGTATTGATCAGAACTATCATAACTTGTTTTATAATAATAATAATAATAAGAATTACAAATATACCACCTTACAAATCTCTTGCTTTCAGACACTGCATAAAACCCAAGTTAAAAAATATTTAAATAAAGCTCTATCAGTTGTAACTAACATTAATTTATCCCATACTAATCCAAAGCAATTTACAGATTCTCCATAGTAACCAAATCTAACTTTCCTTCAAGCAGCACTACATTTTTATCCACATTTCTTATAAATGCATTAAGCAAAATCATATTTATTTCATCTGTACTTTCATTTACCTAATACGACTAAAAATGTGATAAATTGTAGTATATGTATGATTATATTTATGTCTAAAGCTGTCTCATCTATTATGCCGCTGATTAAAACTAATTAATGTATTGTCTTGGCGTTTGAAATTGACAGTTACTGCCCCATTATGATAACAATTCTGCTATATGCTAAACATTAAGCATAAATACAAGTTTTTTAAAACAGGTAGTCTTTTACCCAGCAAATGTTACACTAAGACACTAAAATATTTCCAATAAATGATGAACTACCTTTCTTGTTACTCGATATTTGTCCGTCTTTGAGGAGGATGCTGATCCCAACTAATGAAGAAACTAGCATGCACAAGTTACCTGTGCCATTCTTGCATGCTACGCAACCACTGATAACCTGTGTGCATATGATGCTCGAGAGCTCAACCTGCTACCAACAATATAAAATGTTAGTGTATACTTATTGTATCATTGAAGTTCTTTTGTAACTAAGAAACGATGATTAGTCTCGTACTTCTACTACCGTAAAGAAAAACAACACAAAAACTGAATTAAAAACAAGATAGAAATGATCTAACAACGATCAAACTTTCACCCCTTTTATGCATAGTTCCTAACTAAGTCTTCAAGACCTGAACAGATAGAATTCAAAAGTAGAAAATTGTCTTAAGAAAGTACCACTCATTCATCCCTTGACAATAAAAATAAAATCAATTACAATTCTATATAGAGGTTTCGCTAAAAATGTCTTTTTATTTTAGACTTTCTACTATTATTACCCTTGTTAAATTAATATCTTATATAATTTTTTCGTTACTTTCCCAAATCCAAAACAAACAATAGTATTGTTTTACTCTGAAGAATTAAATATTTAAAACAAACAAAAAAAATCTCCCACTGCCAGTCCCAATGAAATATTATAATCCATTGAGCCAAAAAGCAAATACAAAGCAGCTTGATTAGCTCCTTGTCATCCTGAGTCTTAATATTAATTAATCAAAATTAACAATTAAATGATGCACTACCCAACATCACCAGATAATAAACATTCTATATCTACATAACTCTTCAGTTTGACTAGAAAATATGAGATAAAATAAGATAAACGATATTATTTCATTTCATTGAAATTAAAGTGAACCTTCAAAGCAGTGGCTGTCCATAGACATAAAAAGTTGCACATACTTGCTTCAAAGAATAAAGTACGATCAGCATAAAATAAAGCAAATAAAGCAACTCTTCATGTCTATTACCAGTCAAATGTTTCTGCAAGAAGCCATCAATGACGAAATATTGCATTCCTGCTTACAAAAAAAAAACAAAGAATCCAAATCAGTATCATTTCTACTTCAAAAAATCAACTTCGCTATATGAGAAGTCCAATAGGACTTCAATTATGAATACATACTCTTCTAGGCTTAAAATTGATGGTATATTCTATGTTTAATAAATTTTAGGATCTCCCTGTTAATCTTACTTTGTTTACCACTAAAACTTTACTATTAAATATTCATAATCTTCTTAAATATAAGATAAATCCTTAAAGCATGATGCAGAGGTCCCCGATTTTCGGTCCCCCAGCCATGTGAAAAGCATTAGTTGCCAGAGTAACGCGTTCCGGGCCACGCAAAAATACAGGAACAATCATCATATCTTTAAAGCACACTGCAATTTTAAAAATGCAATGCGGAGGTCCCGGTCTCCGGTTCCCCGGCCTTGTAAAAAGCATTGGTTGCCAGAGTAACACGTTTGGGGCCATGCGGAAATACACAAACAATGTTGTATCTTTAAAGCACACTGCAATTTTAAAAACAAATTAAAACTAAATTATTTATCCTACTGTTTTAGTTTTTCTGTTCTTTTTTGTAAATAAGCATTCTTTGATATGGAACAGGTACAAACAGCTGAGCATCACTGAAATTACACGAGAAAACGAAGAAGTGAGCAGACTGCAGATGAAAGGATAGCAATAAATGAAGCGAGGTGACGTATATGTGCCGAAAGAACTCAGGAGAAAGTTGAAGTAGAAAACCAAGCAAGACGACGACCACGTTCTCAAAGAACACCAGAAGAAATAGCTACAGAGAACGAAGCAAGGAAACAGCGAAGTTTATGAAGAACACCGGAAGAAATAGCAGCAAGAAACCAAGCAAGGCAACTGCAACGTTCTCAAACAATTGCTACAGAAAGTTCGTAATACTTGCATTCTCTATCGCAGCCAAGCGTAGCTGACTGGATTTTCTAGTAAAACTAAATGCACGTAATCCATACGAGTTCTTTAGATAACTCACACTCATAAAACGTCTGAATATGCACAAAGTAAGGCTACCTTTTTATGATGCACCAACAGTATGTCTTCTTTAGTTTGCAGTAACTCCTCTAAGTAGCTGGGTGGCTTGGTAAGAACCGCAAGCAAACCACCGTGCCTTTCTGATACCGCCATTCTAACTTGTGTTGGCTACAAAAAATAATAAATGTTAAACATAACATCAGCCTAAGAAGCCTCAATAATGCTATACTTACGACGCAAACTGAACTTAATTAGCAGAAATGATTTGTAGGTTAACTTTCAAATACTTGTTTTCAAATTTAAATCCTCAAGAAATAACGACCGTTACAAGTAACGCCTAATGGTTGTTGCGAAAAGACGCACCGAACCACAAACCCGCATTGCGTGACAGGTGCTATAGTGATCTAACTCCAAATATACATGATGTTTGAAAATCATTTTATAATGAAAAAATCTATTACAATTATTTTTAAAATAGTCCAATTGTATTTTAGGTCTGTAATGCATGTATAGTAAAATATATATTATCAATCAATTAAATACAATCATTAGTTGAACTGTGTTAAAATATAGTAATTTACTAAAAACTAGCATGTATATGTTTTGTAACATCAAAAAGTTAGTCTTGTATTAAAACGTTTTATTCGCTACTACCAATAGTCTACCTATTTATCTATCTATGTGTAGGTATACATAATAATTTAAGAGCACAATAATCTATTTAAATTAAACTCGTTACACATATAATGTACTTGGACTTTGTCTAAGATATAATAATATATAAATTAAGGTAAAAAAATGTAAACAATACCTTATATAGGTAACCCAAGTCAAAAATTATTAAAAATAAATAAATCACTTAACTTTTCAATTTAATTTTGTTAATACAAATTAAAAACGGCAAACACCGCACTTAGGTATTTATGCGCGACAAATAAAGTTTTTAAGTTATGTGTTACTGAACACACATAAAATGTGTTATTATATAAATTAGCAACTGGCACCATCAGTAAACATTCCAAATAATCGGTCATATTTTTTTTAATTTAACATCAATGAATATTTACAATTATACAAAATAACATTGGTCTGGTAAATGTAACCGCCAGAGTGGTCCAAGCGGTTGAGGCGCGGGCTGCGATGCGGACGGACCCAGGTTCCATTCCCGGAGTTCTCTGATGCCTGGCGGGTGGCCTACTCAGTCACTAAAAATAATTGACTACCTGCGTTCAGTCGAACAAGGGGTCACAATGGCGGTCTTCTAAGGTGCGGTGCTTGCCACATCGCCCCGTATCAGAAGTGGTGCGCGACGACCGGGCAGACAGAGCGAACATATGAGAGCCTTAACCTCTCAGTTTGCAGGCCGTGCTCCCACGCGGGGCATTAGAGCCGTACCATTATTATTAATTCGGATCTATTCATAAGGAGACAAGTTGAAGAAGACTAAATATGATAAAGTCACAAGCTATGACTTGAAGCAAGTGAGTAATGACCAAAAAAATGCGTAAAGCACACAAAAACAAAAAATACAAAATTAGTTTCGAAGGAAAGACTAAATTAAACGGGAGCTTAAGAAACAGCAGGAGATTAACGTCAAAATCTTCAAGATACGTCGAAAATTTGTACGAAAAAAATCTTGGACATCTGACATAATCTTGACGCCTTGGGCCTTCGTTTCTAATCAAAAATCGATTTGTTGTGGCTAAGAAATTCAAACGTACTGGTTTTGTAATGTGATTCAAAGAAGATCGACCTTAGAGTGCGCAGGAAAAGATCAGTGTAATAAGTCATTCCATTTTAGTCTCTAAGACGATCTGTACGCACTTGTCAGTATGCGTTAATAAATAAAACTTTCGTTATTGAAATGACAACAATCGATGAAATATTCATGAAAGGCCTCTCTACAGCAAACATGTCACGGGTGTGCAGAGAGTAAAGTTGAGGGTCATTGGTCCTTACTTTTTTGAGGAGGAAGCCATTGTGTTAGTCACTTCCAATAAATATGCGAAAATGATTCGCCAATTTCTCATACCGAATGTCAATGGACTCTAAATGGAAAGTGTTTTGGTACTAACAGGATGGAATCACAGCCCATACACCAAGAGCTTTGCTCGAAGAGCTACGCGAGGTATTTTCTCAATGTGAAGATGTTATTTAGCCAGCCTGCTTATCAGATCTCACTCCGTGTGACTTTTCGAAGCTGATATTTTAGGATCCTCCAAGGACTTAAATGCAGTACATCAAATAATCAGCTGTATTCCAAAACAGATATTGGTAAAGAGTAATGAAGAACTTCAGGTTCTGCAGTTTTACCATGTAAAAATAGATTTTATATGCCTAGTCTTGTTTTTGTTTGCTTTGTCTTGTAAATTCCTAGAACGTAACCATGATTGATTTAGTCTTTATAAAAAAAGTTAGGGCAGCGGGAAGACTGCAAATTTAACAATTCCAAACGATAACAGTGACTCTATACTCAACACAGAATGTTCTAGATGAAATTGTCAATACCAGACTTTCAATTACAAATAAAGTGAAATCTGCTGTAAAAGAAATCAAGGCAGTGGGGTCAAATGTTCATTCAAAAATTCTAACTATCATGGACAAGGAAGGGATAAACTGGCTTACGTGATATTCAGTCATCTATGATGCAGGAATATTATCATAAACCTGGCTAAGGTCTTCTTTCATGAGTGATTCACTAAAATGCAAAGCACATTTGACTCATATGCAGATTAATTTTAGAAGTACTCTGGGAACTATAAAGATACTTCTTGTAACTAGTTTTTTTCAATAAAGTAGGAATGTTAGCTACAATAAATGTTTTGCAGATTATCGGAAAGCTTTTAGCAAAGTTAAATGTAATACGCTAGTCTCAATCTTAAGAACAATAAACTTGGATGACAAAGATTTTAGAATCACCCGTAACATTTACGGTTGGAATAAAGAAAACCACGAGGTAGGTTACATGTTACACCCCTTGCTGTTCAATGTTCTAAGATCAAATTATGAAAGATGTAGAGATATGAAAGGGAAAATATTTATAAACCAGGAATGGCTTAATAGCATTTAATATGCATGCCATTTTAGTGGTCTGCATACCTTCATCTCAAATGTAGTAGAAATCAGTCAATATTATTAAATGCATGGTCATTGGCAAAGACAATTAATGGCCAACCAATCGCAAGAACTACAATCTATAACTACTTGAGCACCTGTATCAATGACTAACAAGACCATTTAACAAAGGTCAAATAAAGTAGAAGTAGCATTTATTAAGATGAGTAACGTTTTCAACATTAGTACAAAAATTCGTTTACTCCGCTGAATCCTGCACATTAAGACAAGTGCTACGGGCACATTGAGAATCTCCCGAGTGAAACACATTATCAATAGAAAGTCTTCCTTAAAATGAACAAGAATGTGGATTATTAATAGTTGGGTCATATGAGAAATTAAGATGGGCTTGCTATAACTAAACTTTCAAGAAAAGTACATGGCAAAAGAGGTCTAGAAAGACTCCTGGCTATGCAATCCAAGGAAATGGTTACAACTATGACCTTACTTTCCGGATCAGCAAAATAAAAATGGCCATCGTTTGCCAAAATCCGAAATAAAATATACATTCCAAAAACCATATCCTGAAAAAACGTAAATTGTATTCATTAAAGAATTCTGAAAAGCATATTTTAAAATTAACATTCAAGAAAAACAAATATTAAACTTGACGATTTATTAAAATTGTGAAAAATTTAATCCAAAATATCCTACAATGTTGCACAACAATCAAGAATTGCAGTTCAAAGCTATAGATCAACAAAACAACACCAAACAACAATGTATGAAAAGTATTTTATTTCTTGAAGTAATTACGAACACAAATGGCTACAAATATTGAACTAAAACGAATACGTTAGATAGTAAAACGAATTTAAAATTTCAATTAGTAATTTATATTTCAAGGCACATAACGGAATTACTTTCTGAAGGTGTTTTCATTCAACGTCAGGGATTTCTTACATGTAATTTCAGAGTTACTCCAAAGCAACACACTGAAAAATAACACGAAGGTACAACTATAATCATAGTTCACTGCGTTTACTTTAGAATTTATAACTAACATTAGCTCTGCAATCGCTCCAAAATGTTGGACAGGTAAGTTATGAGCAGTTGATTTTACAACAGTTACAAATGTGCTCAACAATATTAAAACACATCATTGACACACTTTACATAGTATTAAAAAAAATAAATCTATACAAATTCAAGCGTTCAACTGTCGCGGTCCTAAGCTGGCTGTGAATGGGCGCCTTTCTTGCCAATCAGGGACTTATGAATGTGGGGAATCACTCCGCCACCGGCAATAGTAGCCTTGATGAGGCTGTCCAGTTCCTCATCTCCACGGATTGCCAACTGCAGATGGCGAGGGGTTATTCTCTTCACCTTCAAATCTTTGGAAGCATTTCCAGCCAACTCTAACACCTACAAAATATCGATAAATCCTTTAATGCATTATTTACAACAAAATCCATTAGCAAGGCTATTAAAAACGTAGAAATCCAAGGTTGTCTAGTGAAACCCACTCGATACTTTTCTTCTCTACAAGCAAAAAACCTAACAATTTAATATGTAGCATAAAATATTAAACAAAATAGTTAACAAATATGCCACCACAAAATGATCCGATATAATTATATTTTGCTAGCCAAATATTAATATCGACCGTTTGAAATCTGGCGGGAAAACCAGTCGTCAAATCACAACAAACATGGCCGCCATGTTCCACTCACCTCGGCAGTCAAATACTCGAGGATCGCGGCCGAGTAAACGGCCGCTGTGGCGCCAACGCGCCCGTGGCTCGTCGTGCGATTCTTCAAGTGTCTATGAATCCTGCCTACCGGGAACTGGAACGAGAAAAGCGGCATTTTTATATTTCCGACCGGCCATTACGGCAACAGCACTTTCAATTCGCACTACCGGCGTGCCGCGAAGCCGCACCGGCAGGGCAGCGAACTCGAGAGCGCCGGGGAGCCGCGGGAAGCCACTTACCTGCAGCCCAGCGCGCGCCGAGCGAGATACCGCCTTCGCTTTGGCTTTGCCGGAATCTTTGCCTGCTTTGCCTCCAGCCTAGAACAGAGAAGACGCTGAGCTCGCGCGCTACAAACCGACCGCCAGCTCGGCGGCGCCGCGCCGGCGACGCACACTCGCAGGACCTACCATTGCTGCCGTGACAACGCCTTGTTAAAATTTAACACAACACACGCCGAACAACACCTTCCCCTGCAAGCGACTTTGCCAAAGTGTGCGCGCCAAATAGAACTTTCTCGAATACGCAAACGCACACTGGTCACGTGACGCGACTGGCCAATGAACTGGCGGAGAGTCCAGAGAGGAAACAAAATCAATGTAACGGCCGAAAAGCGTGGCTTGGAGTTGGTGACGTGTCTCGGTATACGGCTGCGGAACGTTTCACAAAATTACCCTAATATTACGTTGTGCAATATTAAAATATAATTTATCAAATTGTACTTTAAAATTGAAATGCTTTATTAATAATTAGAATTAAATAATGAATACAAATCTGATTCTTTATAGACATCGTTTATTTAAACAAGTTTTTATGGGTTTATTAATAAATAACTAAATTAAAACAGCACATTTAAATAATGTACAAATAATACAGCAACGACTAAAATGTATTTACTAATAAGCAAATTTAATTAGCATCCACATTATGAAGAAAGTGCTACCTTTTTAACTTCTCAACTTGGAGACTAAATGATTTTTAAGTTCATTTCCTAGTTATGTTGCTGTATGCAATTTTAATTAAAATTTTAGATTTTTTAACACTTTTTAAAGATATTTTGCTAATATTAGTTGTAGTGATTCTATCTGAATGTTTTTTACCACGTATTTTACTTTATCACTTTTTACAAGTAATGACAGGACTGTTCTCTTTTAGCATTAAATAAATTTCACTTAGGTAGAACTTTAAACAAAACACAAATGTATATAAAATGCAATGAAGTGAATCTATTAAATGCTTTTCTATTCTCGCTTCAATTGTATTACGGTATATACACTTTTGCTTCATAAAAATGTAGTATGTTATGCCGAGGCCCCTTAAGTTGTTAAAGTATATATGAAGTTTTTTTTTATTCTTTTATTACAAGATGGTGGGTTGCGCATGATCTGTTTTTGCATCTCCATAGCTCTTCTTCTATTATACCCTACTTGTTACTTGTATTTTAACAAGTTCTTTAAATTATATTTCTCCTCTTTCTTTTAAAATGCAGTACAAATATGTCCGATTTCCATTGCAGTAATGCTTGTATTCTTCTTGTGAATTAATCGGATTAAATATATATGAAAGCAAACCCCAATATTGCAGATGATGTTTCACAGCGGATATTTGTTAATTAAGCAATACACTATTGAATTAGTTCGCCACACCTAAGTCACTGCGCTTTTTTACTTGTGGAACAATTCGATGATATTGATAATAATGCAGTGAATCTTCTTACTCGCACATTAACAGGTTCATTGTGGGCGGAGACTGGAATTCCAAGCATACTCATTGAGGATCCAGAATTACCTTAACAAAAGATCGAAATTTATTTAATGCGCGTACGCGCATTAATTACAACTATCACTCTACTGGGAGCCCTCCAATTGGCTGATCATCTGATCCTCCTGGACTTCTTTATTTCTCATGGAATAGCGAAAAACTCGGTTATGGTGGAATCAAATTAAGATTTATCTTCTGATCATGTACCGGTTATATTCAATTTAAGTGACAGTTATATTAGGAAAAAAACCGTAGACTTGTCTCGAATAAAACGGACTGGGACAGATTTCATCAGTATCTAGAAGACAGTATTGGCCGCACTCTCCATATAAAAGGAGCTCTTGAAATATATGCAACATATTATTACTTAATAACTCTCACCCAAAAAAACAGCGTGTGAATGTACACCTAATAAATTATTTGAAATATATCCAGCTGCTAATGTGTCTCTACATATTAAGGACTTGATCTTTGAGAAACAAAAAGCCAGAAGACGATGACAAAAAGCTCACAATGTTACCGATAAACTCACTTATATAGAACCAAAATGATAAATCACTGAATATATCACCAACTTAAAGCAAGATCACACAATGGGGGGGCGACTAAGAAATTTAAGCATCATCGGCGTGCCAAACGGCCTATTAAGAAAACGAATGACAAATGAGAACAGTAATAAGGAAAAAGAACATCTAGCCACGTAGCTGATCCAGCTATTTTCGATGCTAAAATTGAAAAATTCCTGGATGTACCGCGCCAGATATCATTACCTATTAATACTATCTCATAAATCAACACCAAGCGCTAGGATACGATCTGATAACAGGAAAAGCACAAAGGGTGCTGTCTAGAAAAGCCATCGTGCTGGTAAGAACTATTAATAATCGCATCCAGTTCTCTGGAAATATGCACATATTTTGATGGTACCTCAGCCTGAAAAAGAACCAAAAAATGCCACGTCTTATGTATCAGTTAGTCTCTTGCCGACCATGAGTAAGGTATTAGAGAAGGTTTTACTCTCCGCAAAGAAACCCAAGTGCCACTACATCAACTTGTACATTTCAGCACATGGTATCAAAAATTCTGAAAGATAAGAACTTCTGTACTGCTGTAGACGTTTTCCAAGGTGTGGGATTTACGTATGCTCTATAAATTAAAGTTGCTGCTACCAAGTTATTTCTATCTGCTCCTCAAATCCCACAGATCTATATTTCTTTGTTAAATATGACAATGAACTGTCTTCAGACCATCTTATTCATTACGGTGTCCTCCAAAGGAGCGTTTTGGATCTACTCCTTTATATCATTTGCATAGCTGACTCACCTAACCGACAACACTGTTATGCTAACTTTTGCAACATCATTTCCGCCGTATTAGCGATTGGTTTGCTAAATAGCGACTTAAAGTCAACCCAAGTTACATTTACCTTGAGAATTAGTATCTACCCACCGATCAATATTAATGGTACGCTTGCGCCCGTTAAAACAGAAGCAAAATACCTAGGCCTGCACCTAGACCGGCGACTCACACGGAAAAAGCACAAACTAGACCTGAAACATTGAAATATACTGGCTTCTTGGTAGGAAATCTAAATGGTCAATCAAAATAAACTGCTATATAGAACTATAATTAAAACCACTGTGGACCTACGCCATACAATTATGGGGATGTGCCAAGCCAACAAGACTAAAAACACTCCAACAATTCCAATCTAAGACACTCCGTGTATTAGTGGACGCACCTTGGTACGTCACCAACCGAACTATATACAAAGACCTTGGTATTTCCTCGTCGATGACGAAATCACCAGGTATACTCATAATTTCCAAAGAAAACTTCCTGGGCACAGTAATGACCTCGTGCAACAGTTGACTAATCACCCTATGCCGACTAGACGACGAACTAGAACGTGTCTCTCATGACTTACTGTGACTGCTCTACTGTTATAGGAAACCAACTGAGAGTATAAACGCTGGATGGCTTCTAACAAGGCATCTCTGTTATAGTACGTTTACTTAACACTTAGAATACTTTACTTAAAAAAGTAAATTGTAAATAAACTATAAATCATAAAAAAAACTTGTGCATTATCTTATTTTCGACTACTTGTTAGATTTACATTTTTCCATCTCCTACACCACTCATTCACTTCAGCCAGTTGAATCTTTCGGGGGTTTTCAATGTTGTTTATCACCATTCAAGAACCAGTTCAGTATAATTTTCCACGTCATTTTAGGTTTCTATACCGTGAAAGGGAAGCCTAATGAAATCTGTGCGGACGTATGTCTGTCCGCCGCGACTTTAACTCGAGAACTACCGAACCTAAAGGCATAAGGGGGGTATCATTCGAAAGCCTACGGCCTACCGAGTTCACATCCGCGAGCAGGCATAGGTGGGATGTTCTACAACAATGCAATAAGAGTTTTTAGCGGACCCAGCTTCCAATATGTAGTTTTTTTTTTGATAATTAGAAAAAAAACTCGGAGGTGCCGGAAAACAAAAGGAAAGAACCAACCGTTGTAAAAAAAAATAAAAAGCATGTGTCATAGAAGTGGGCAACAAGAGGAAGAAAATAAGGAATAAATAAGAAAACGGGAATTAAAACAAAGGAGAAGAAAGTAACTCCGCCTGCACCAGATGTTGAGTGGGCTGAGTAGTCCGACAAATGCTGCAGCCGGTCCCAAACCCGGATAAAGGAGGAGGGTTATACTAATAACGCAGAGCATGTAAAACCAACTACTTAAGAATAAAGATCTACCTTGAAATCGGCTAGCCACTATTCAGGAGATATAATTGAAGGCCCATGAAACCACGCTAGAAAATACGGAAACGGCAATGAACTAGGAAATGATTAAAGTTGATGATGTAAGATAGACGATTATGGAGTTAAAATAAATAAATAAGCATACAATATGGAAGTACAAAACAAAGAAAGTTTCGGACCTAGAACGGAAACATTGATGACAACAAGGCAAAAAATAGGAAAAACGGTTAAAGACAGACGATGTAATACGGCTCGGAACATTAAATTGTGGAATCATGAGGTTTTATGACAACTAACAGAGAAAAAACAAAAAAGCAAAAGCTTGGGTAGGACATATTTACACAGAAAATTACAACAACTCATAGACGAAATTGATTATATTGATTATAAAAATTATTAAGAGTTTGATTATCGAAATATAACAAACACATACATGACATTAGTACATATGTTCCTGATATAAATAAAACAGGAGAGGAACGGCTAAAATTCTACAAAGACCTGCATCTAACGATTTTATAATAATAATAGGAGATCTGAATGCTCGAATGGGAGACGATCCAATACCACGCCTGAAACAAAGAATCCACGAACCTATTAACAACGGCAATGAGGGTTTATTAACGGAGTTTTGTGCACAGAATAATTTAATAATCAACAATACACTTATTTGGTAACAACTGGAGATATAAATACACATTTCAGAATACACAAGGACACAAATCAATGACTGATTACATAATCACTAATCGAAAATTTACACCTGCACAAATTCTGGATATTATGTAGAACCCTCAACTCCGTAGATATAGAAAGTGATCATCAATAAAATTAAGTTTACACCCTTTAAAAAAAATAGCTATGCTAAAAAAAATTGAATCCTTAGAGGACAAATCGTCCAAAAATTTATATTGCAACCGATTACAATAAAAAGTGGACCTAACACCAATAAACATATATGACGACGTAGAAACGAGTTGGAAAAAATTGAAATGTATATTGAGCAGAAGAAGCCTTGAAAACAAAGTAGGAACATATCAATAAAACACCATGGTATACCCCAGAAGATTTATACTCGCAGCGAAAGCAGATTATAACACTAAAATATTTTAAGAACCTACACAGAGATAACGAACAACAAACGGATAATAAACGAGTAATTGTGGAATTAGGCGATAAAACAAAAATAACAAATAAAGAAGTTAAAAAATTAATCGTTAGTTCTTCAATGAACTGCTCAATATCGTGGAGAATACTTATGCGAGCTAGTAAATATTTAACAGCTTAGAATATGACGTACCTCAGATCCAATTAATAAGCAAATATTTCATCCGACAACTATCGTGGCATCACGCTCATTAACGACGCACAAATTGTTAACAAAATATTCGTGACCCATTTTATAAGCCAGAGCATAAGGCTTTCGAAAGAATCGTTTAACGGTAGATGCCGTGTTTATGATAAGAGAAATGGTCGAAAAAGCGATCGAATTTAACTCGGCGACCTTCTTATGTTTCGTAGATTAAACAACGTGATAGCAATTCTAGCAGAACAAGATATAACAACAAAAATAATTAGACTTATTCTTCTTCTTCTTCATTTCGTTCCTCTTGCCTTCCCCACATCAATGATTTGACTTATCCACTTCTTCCTGGGCCTTCCCTTTCTCCTTTTCTTCACACTTCTTGCTTCGAACACTTTTCTGCATATTCTCTCTGTGTTTTTTTTTGGTCTGTCTCCTTTTTCTCAATGTCGTTCTATGTAATGCATAGTAAATACTATTCCCTCTCCTCATTCTGTTCCTCAGTTCTACTTCTATTCTGCATCCTCTGTCATTATTGTTTCCAAATACTCAAATGCTAAAACTCTTTCATATTATTTCCTTGCACTTTAATTCTCTATTTTGTCCCCTCTCATGGTTTTGATTCACTATCATTGTTTTACTTTTCTTAATGTTGACCTCCATTTTCATTTTCTTTATTTTCTCCACCCATATGTTGACTCACTTAATTAGACTTATTCAAGAAGTAAATAAAAAATTGAAAACAAAGGTTCGAGTAGGAAATAGCCTTACAGAGAAAATCACATGTACAGCAGCAATAAGGTAACTCACTGAGCGCCATCCTATTTAGTGTAATCATGGAAAAACTAATAGAAAGTATTAATGGATACGTCATAAGAAATAAACATATTCAAATAATAAATTACGCCGATTATGCAGTTCTACCTGCAAATTCCGAAGATGATATACAACGCCTCCTTCATAGATATAACATAACGGCCAAAAAATATAATAAGATCGTTTCTGCCGGGAAAACTAAGACATTGGTAATATCTAAGGAACCGGTTCGATGTAAAGTGAAGATAGAAAATAACATGGTAGAACAAGTTATGACTTTTAATTATCTTGAAATGGAAATTTCAAGTAGACAGCAAGCAATGAAAGGAGCTAGGATATCAGGATGTCTCAAAGATGTTACTTGGAGGAATAAGTATCTGAGCAAAGAGACGAATGTGAAAATCTATAAAACTATCATAAGACCAATACTAACTTGTACAGTAGAAACCCGCGCCGATACCAGTAAAGCTCCTGCAAACCACAAAACAGAAATGAATACGCTAAAATTAATAGTGGGAAAAACAAGACGGAATAGAGTTAGAAATCAAACAATAAGAGAAGAATGTGACAACAAACATTGTAAAATTCGTAAAAAGACGAAGTGCGAATGGAATGGCCACGTGGAAAACAAATTGATCGCAAGCTGGAGATCACCCTCAACAGACAAGACATAAACAACAATTGCGTGAAGAAAAACCGGCATATTAGCCTATAATAAAAGATGATAATGATGATGAGAGAGTACAGAAGAAAAATAAAGAGAAGAGGAAGAAAAAGGAGGGATTGAGGATGATATTTAAATAGACAAAAAGGGAGCCAAGATAAATTGAGGAAGAAACCGTATGAAATTCAATTTTCTATGAAGGCTGCAGAAGAATTAACAAAACTCTTTAGTTAACATTTAGTTATTAACGGAAAAGACTGGTTAAGTTCCGCATGATAAGTAGATAGAGGTGGCTGGAAAAAATCTGAATCCTGCTTATATTAAATATTTGTGACGACTTAGCTATTACAAATGGCAAAATTAAAAGAGCATTATTACTTATGAAAGAATAGCAGGGCTCCAAGTTCGAAAGACATCAACTTCTTCAATACGATTCAATTAATATTCCCCCATTATGAATTCGATTCAACGTTAATAGCAATCCTCAAAAAAATAAATTTGAAAGACGCAATGACTAACTAGTAACCAATTTAATGGGCCATCCATCTTATTAAAATCTTGGAAATAATCTATCGACGTTTATATATACTCTGCGAACGATCCATGGAACCCGCCCAGTCAATTTGAATTTCGAACAGCAATAAGAACACAAGAAGTATTGTTTTGCACTAAAATTCTCATATTCTACTAGAAAGCATTTGTTAGAGTTAAATATCACAAACTTATAGATACATGCACAGAAAATAATCAGAATAGACGACAAAGATCTTCGCGTCATAAGAAATTTCTAGTGAAATCAAATAGGTCACATAAATATAAGATCTATCAGAGTGTTAACAAATTCAGTGTGAGTTCACAATACAAGGTATTGTGATATGAGAAAAACTGCATGATTTAGAAGAACTAACACATAAAGTGTCCCATGCTAGTCCAATGTTTGGCATCGATATAAATATAGAGAAAATAAAATATATGATAACAAATGAGAATACTGTACAACAAAAAAGTTAAAATATCATTCACTTATCTCGACAGCACAAAAACGACCAATAAGATCACCAATTAGAGAGAGATGTCAGTTAAAAGGCTTTTATAAACATGTCCAAACTATTAAAAGTTGAGAATTAAATATAAAAATTACATCAGACTACTTTGCTCCTATCTTTTTTCTTCTCTCCTTAAAACTCGGACAGCAATAAAAAACTGGAGACTTACAAAATGTGGTCTTGAAGGCGTACTACAAATATTTAAAACCAAAAATGTCACCACTGAAGAAGTACTGAGAGAACCAGAAATCATGAATATACTAAAAAAAACTAGAATATTTGGGAAATGTTATGAGAAATGAATAACGTTATATAGTACTTCAATTAGTGATGCAAATAAAGGTGGATAGAAAGAGAGGGTCTGGAAGAAGGCGCCTATCCTCGTAGAAAAATTTTAGGACATGGTGCTAGACAACTATTAAAAGGTTATTCATAACTGGCGCCAGCAAAATCATGATAGTCCAAATGATCGCTAACAACTGGTAACAGACTAACATATAAACAAAGAGAAACATTGTAACCGTTTCTTTTCTTAATGTTTAACTAAGTTCATCAAGTTATTGGGAATGGGGTGGTTTTCTACGAGTAAATTCAAATTTTTGCTAAGCCTAACGTAAGTTTGAAACCGCTTGTTTTTTCGAGATAATACCAATTTCGTTTGATCACAGTTCCGAATTGAATTTTGACTTCTAACTAAAATAAATTTTAATATTAAAGGTATACTACCTTGTGATCACAATTACTGAAATAAAGAAACTGGTAACTAAAGAAAGGCAAAAAACCTGGAGAGAAAAGATAAAAATAGCCTATAAAGAAAACCAGAAACTATTCTCTTGAACAATAAGAAAAGCAAGACAAATGATAACGCTAAGCTGAGAAGTAGTCAAGACAAAGATAATGAAGTTTTAATAGATGAAGAAAAGATAATAGCCTTGAAAAGGTACTTCAAAAATTTAATGGAAGGGACGAACGTAAGAGACGAAAAAATTGTAAAGGATGCTCTCAAAAGCCTAGCTAGTACAGAAGATTGACATCAACCGGGTGATATAACCACAGAAACAATCCAAGAAACAATAATGCCAATAAAATTAGGAAAAGCGACAAGAAATGAGAAAATTGTAGAAATATTAAAAATAATAATGGATAAGGTATTAAATAGAAAATATGCCCCAGAAGACTGGCAAATCGGAATAATCATATCATTTTATAAAAAACGAGACGTAAGAGCTGCAATAACCACAAGGGAATTATATTATTAAGTTTAACAGGCAAAGTGCCAGTGCTAGTGTGCCAGAGAAAAATCTAAAAAGGAGTTATTGAGAAATCTCTAGAAGACTCGCAATATAATTTTATACCTAACAGATGAATGACAAGCGTAACTTTCATTATCCGCCAAATAGGTGAATAATCAATTGTGAAGAACGGAAATAATCATCTATGCTTCGTTGACCTATAAAATGCCTTCAATAAAATTAATAGAAGGGGTTTACGGAAAATTCTAGAAAAAAAGATGATACAGTTTCTGTAGAGATAAAGAACTTCGTTAGAGTGAAATATAAACAATGAAAAATCACTGGTGTTACGGCCAAAAGTGGACTGTATCGTAATTTTAAATTTAAACAAAGGAACTTCAGTCAAAAGCCAAAGCTGGAAAACTCACCTTTGAAAGCTGCGATCTCCTGCAGAAAACGGTTCCCTATGCTGTAATCTTGGGGGATCCAGAAAGAGAAAATAGGGGTGTGGGTGAAAAGATAGGACAAGTTACCCCAATCTTCACAGCAGAGCCGATCGGAAGCGTCTTTCCCGGTGCAACAAGGTTCCTTCCTGATTCCTCTCCGAGTCAGATACAAAGGAAATCGGACCGAGCTTTCTCAACGGAAAATTTCAACTCCCGAAATGCAATAGAAAAAAATTATCTACCTTTGGCCTCCTTTTGAAATTCCTCCTCTTTCAGAGAAATAGTTCGTTAATATTAGCTGATAAACTTTATCTCTATTCCAAATACAATGATCATTTATAAAGAATTATTTGTTCACTAAAATTTTGCAGCGATCTAACAGTATTAGCGAAACAAAAACAACAAATACATAGATCAGTAGAAATTTAAATTAAATCTATTAGATATAGAAATAGATTAACAGATCTGTCCCAAAGGATGAGCTATTTAAATTTTTACTAAAAGGTGGTGCTAAATAAACGATAACTTCGAGCATTTTTTATTGTGTTAATCAACTTTGATACTTTGACAAATGTCATCTACAATTCTTCCAATCATAATATTTTAAAAGAACGAAATTCGCTCTAGAGCCAACCCTTGGAAAATAGGGAACAAAAAACATCTTACTCACCATTCTCACCGTTGATAATTCGTCAGTTGGTTTTTAGACCAAGATGAATTGGATCCTCAGTTTATGCAATAACTCGACGGGTTTGTAAACAATCAAATACTGTTTATTGTAGATTTTGGGCAAATGCAGATAATACTGGAAGTGCTGTAACTGTAAATAACGATCGTGACATAAAAATCCATTTTTTACATCAACTGGGTAATGTAAATCTAGAGCAAATGTGGTCGGAGCATGTCGGCGCCACCTGCTATACAGCTTGAGCAACAGTCAATTAACTGCACCATGAATTTCCTAGTCACGTATTTTTACGAAATGTCCACATTAACTGTCCAAAAAGATCTTTAATATTGTGCGGCTTCTTTCTGAGGGATTACCTGAAATCCAAGGTCTACGTCAGCAATCCATAAACCGTTGATGACCTCAAGAATGAAATACCACGGGTTATCGGTGAAATTGATCATAACATGTGTGAATTGTATTCGAAAACTTTGTGAAAAACAAAATGTCCAACCGATGCTGATGTGCCCCTTTGTCAGACATAATTTTCCAGATTTAATCGTTACGGGAACTTTAACACTCAATAAAACCGTAAAATTAATTCAAAAGTCGTTTTTTTAAATTTAAATCTGGCGTTCGATTAGTTCGAAAACGGTTAAAAACTTTTTAATTTTTAACGTATAACTCTCAACTACTTGAAACATATTTTGGTCAAAAATGAAATCAAAATATGCATAAAAAAGGAGTGAATAGAATCAGTGGATACGCTTATTGATAGGTTAAATTAATTAGCTTTATTGAGAACATGTCACCGAAGACAATTTCGTAATAGAAAAATCGCATTTTGAAAGCTTGGTGACTAATGGTGATGAATTTATCAACGCGTCTCTGAGTAAGACCTGAATAGTAATGACATCAGTGCGAAAGCGAATATGCCCTACATTTTTCAGCAAAATAACAATGTCGAACGCGATAACCAAACTGATATCGTAGCGATATCGCTTACAATTGATTATATAGTGAGCGAAAGCTGTTTAGTCATCTTAGGCGCTTAATTCCTAACGTTCCATGCATTTTCGAGATCTAAATAGAAGCTAACGATAAGTGAGAATGAATCATTACTTATTTTTAGAAGTAGGTGTAGG
Source organism: Sinelater perroti (assembly GCA_036346155.1). Lineage (NCBI taxonomy): Eukaryota > Metazoa > Arthropoda > Insecta > Coleoptera > Elateridae > Sinelater > Sinelater perroti. Next base: position 5,254,125 of record JARFIY010000195.1, read on the forward strand.
AACGTTGCTTCAATGAAATGAGTCAAAGCTTGTGATAAGATTTGTTAAAATATTTAGTCGTTAATCATGACACAATCCTCAAAAAATAGCGGCAACAATTTAAATTAAAACCCAAAGATCTTTAGCAAAAAATATGAAAAGTATGACTTTAGAATAGAGATATATATCTCCGATTCTATCTCTTACAAGAATGATGTATTCCTTAAAGACATTACTCTTTGGTGGACTATATTGGAAAGTTCAGCATTCTTGCACAATTCAGCTCTGTGATAGCTACATCAATACAAAAAAGTGTATCTTCGATTTCTTAATGTACAAATACACGACATCCTTAAGGGACTAGTGAAAGAAATGCATGTACAATAGCGTAAATAATAAAGGGTTTTCCAATTGGGGCGCTCGAACTTTGACAAGGTATAGTGGCGATGTTGGTGAAGCTACAGCCGTCAAATTTGGATGTTATAGTAATTAATATTGGGAAAATCTTCATGGAAAGTTACAGTGTTGACCAATGCGTGCAAATCATTAAATTTTATTATCAAAATGAGTGCTCAGTTTGAGCTACGTAATTTTTACGGTGCCCAAAATCGTCCTGTTGAGTCGACTATTCGTCGCTTGGCGGACAAATTCGAATCAACTGGTTCAGTAAACAATCAAACACCCGTACGTCGTCGAAACGTGAGGTCTGCAGATAACATTGCTGCAGGATAACCCGAGACAGTCAAATCCTCATCACGTTCAAGAACTTGACCTTTCGCAGACCTCAACTTGGCGAATTTTGCGTTAGGACTTGGGCCTGTCCCCATACACAATTCAATTAACCAAGAAACTGAAGGTAAACGACCGTAGGCAGTGCCGAGCATTCACTGATTGGGCTCTGGAGCAGTTGGGAGTGAACTCTGATTGTCGCATTTCGGAAAATAACAATCCACATGAGACCCATCCAGAAAAAGTCACTGTTTGGAGTGGATTTTGGTCCGACGGGGTCATTGGCCTATACTTCTTCCAAAATGAAGCTGGCACCGCCAGAACTGTCACCGGCGAGAGCTATAGGTCGATAATTTTTTTTGGCCTAAATTGGAAGATATTGTCAACGCCATGCGATTCCAATAAGACGGCGTTACGTACTACACAACAATAAATCGTCTGCATGACAAATTCGATGACATGTTATCTTACGTTTCGGCGACCTCACCTGGCAACCGAAATCGTGTAATTTGACGCCATTAGACTTTTTCTTGTAGGGCTCCGTTAAATCATGCCTTAAAAATCAACATAACCAAGGCCATCAATGATATCGAGCTCAATTAATGCGGTCGAGTCATCGAAAATTAAACCTCTCGTATACGTGCCGCCCAGGGAAGCCGCGGCGGCTATTTGGTCGATATCATATTTCATACATAATGTAATCAAATACTCTTTCAAATTAAAAAAATTAATGATATCTCATACACGGCTTGTTTTATTTAGATTTAAAGTTCGGCGCCCTTAAAGGAAAACACTATAGTATTGAAATATGTTTTCTTGTAAAAAAGTTTATTACTAGGGTGGGTAATTGATGCACTCTAAGCAGTTATTTTATAGAAGTGGTTTCAAAATGGAACTAAAAAGGTTTTAAATGCACTATAGATGGGGTTCATGATTTATTAACTTTCTACAACGGAGCTTATAGAAAGTTAATGAGATTATCATCCTGTCTGTCTGTCTGTGTGTCTGGCATACGCACATCTTAGGTCAGTACCTTTCAGCCAAATCGGTGAACGGCAACCGGAAGTGACCGTTACGATTTCGCACCGCTGTAGAAAGTTTCCTTTGCGGTATTACACCGTTCTCGTTAGAATAAGAAAGAGAAGCAACATCATTTCTATAAAATAATCTGCGAAATTGCTAAGGGCTTCAAAAACACCGAAATTGAAAGAGTTGAACAAACATTTTCGTACTATAACCATTTCTATAACTGCTTCAAATGCGCCAAGGTATCAAAGAACTACCATATTTTACCATAAACTTGGAATGTTTGGTATTAAGAGCTGTTATTAGTTTCTATGAAATTGCAGTTCTTTTCACATATGCACTCCAACGCTGAACACTTTATGAAGTGTCTGTTAGTTCAAAAAAAAGCCCAATAATTCCAGCAATACCTTTCCGTTTCATGGGGCGACTAACACAAATCTGCTCGTCTACACGTGTCTGTCAATGGCCGACCACATCGCAGCTGACCATATAGATGTACTGTTGCTGGGGTTTTGCTTTCACTTTTTTTACCTACTGCTTAATAGTATGCACAGCACCCATTCGTCAATGAATAACAATTCACAGACGTTAAGAACTCAATAACAGCACGTTGTTTTAGCCAAATCTCATGTCACTAGTTATTTTGATCACCACAGTACAGTCATCTGATAATACCGGAAATCACTACCGGGTATCTTAATCACCATGAATAATTTAAAGAGTATTATGATACATATTTCTATATATGGAAAACTCGCCAGTTGATATTTCATGAAATTACTCGTTCGGAAAATCGTTGATGCAATAAATAAACTTTTCCTCAATGTGTGGCAAACGGCACTGAGACCACATTTGTTACAGATCCATGTTGTCCAGTTGGTGTCTGTGTTATCACATAACGGTAACAATCACCATTCACATTTGCAGCTTTTCCAGCAGCGTCTTCGTAGTTTTATAGGCTTATCATGCAACCTACCCAAAATCCACACTAAACAGTAACTCGTGCACTTGCTTTTCAGGAGGTACGCGGCGATTTTCAGAATCCCGGATGCGACAATCATAAACCTGCCGAATTTAAAACGCGCTTCAGCTCAGTTGACTAAACTGAGGATCCACGTCGTAATGACCTAAAAACCAATTGAATTAGTTGTCGAAAGTGAGAAAGGTCAGCAAGCTGAAACTCTTGCAGCAATTAAATTTTGAATGTATAATCTTTGGTGAACAGCCACCTAAGAAAATTTCTCGGCATATTCAGTTGTTGTGCACGATTCCAAGTCGATGTTTTCAGATATACAGCAACACTTTGACTAACTATGACAATATTCTCATGGGACCTTACTGCACTCTGATACTCGCTAGATCGTGCATCCATTACCGAGATAATTTCATCAAACTTATTCTACTGAGTTTTCGTAAACCGTGTCGTCCTAAGGAGTTTGTCTACTGGGTTACCACATTTGCAAAAATGAGAACTACATAGAGAACATCCTAGGCGTAGTTCCACGCATATTCGGATTGTATTATCATCCAGAAAGGTTCTAACACTGAGAGAAGAAATAGTATTTAACCGTGCTCCTGAGAATTGGTTTTGAAGGCTCTTAACACGATACGAAAATTCTAGAAAACTCACTATTCTGTTGACATTTATTGTGTCCCAGTCAGCTTGTGAATCGATATGATCTGGAAATTGTGGCCCGTTAAAAGACTCCCATAGATCCAAAGCCTCATTAAAGTAGGTTAATTCTGCCTTGTAATCCTAAATGTTAGTTAAGATAGATACCAGACTTCTTACTCCATTTACAATTGCTTGGAAAGCCGGGAGTAAGATATCCCTTGCTTTTCTTATTCCAAGGCCACCCTGGTTGATTGGTAAAGATGATTGTTTCCATTGATTGTTGTTTAATTGGACATTAAAGATAAACCCCGCCGCTAATTTAATTGATAACTCAAACTCGTCAAGTAATTCCGAATGATTCCAGAGTGATGAAGTGCGAAAAAGGTAGGTTAATTTAAGAATAGCAAAACAAGTTTTCAAAAGAAATAAGCGTAGTGAGCTTGAAGTTCATTCAGACGACTAATCGTGGTACCCAAATCTATCAATTTCTTCGGAAAAATCAGTTTGTCAACTTTTGTGACACGAATTCATTGGGCGACTTCTTAAAATTGGCTAAGAACTATTTCGTCGGATTTATCATCGCGAAAATATAACTCACATTTGCTGGAGCTAATTCTGAAACCAATCATTTCAGTCTGTACAATGATAGATTTAAAATCTTAAAACAACTTATGGGACGTTCCATCGTCTAGATACCATATATTGAGATCGAACTTCAGTGATTCAACTATGTGTTGGATAATAATAATAATAGTTCCCCGTAGCGGGCCCTAAGGCCTATGGGGGTCGTAACAGGATAGGTCTGCTACAATCTAGAGCCTACGGTACACAAGGTAGTAAACGTGGCTAGCGTTACGTACCGACCGCCTATTATTACCCCAGAGTTGGACCTCCAGGTACTCATTTATTGCAGCCTGAGTCGAGCTGGGCCGTAAAAATGCCAGTGATTGAATTGGCGAGAGCGGGATTCGGACCCGCAACTCTTGGTTTCGTAGTCTAGCGATCTATCCACTAAGCCACCACGGCTCACATGTGTTGGATAGATATGCTAAAAATTAATGGACTAGTGGGCCCCAACTTAAGATGATATCACATAACTTGCTAAGAAAAGATTTGATACTGATGAATAGCTTTGCCAAAGGAAAGGATAGAGTTTGGGCATATAAAGTTTAGCCATGGTGACCACAGAGTCCCTTTCTACGCTATTGAAAGCATTTTGAAAGTCGATTTTTAGTACCATTCTTCCCACGTTGTTCGGATGTTTAATGAAGGATCTGATGGCATGGACAGCTGCTTCACATCCTAATTTAGTACCAAAACCAAGCTGGTGGGGCAGAAGGTAAGAAGCGATTTTTCCTTTATAGCAAAACATCTAACTTTAGCTACGAGTCTTCTGAAAGTAGAACCCACTGCTGTTGGACAGAGTCCCCGTCTTTTTTGACCAGAACACAAAGAGAAGCTCCAAAGAAAGAAGGACAGGTATCCTCATTAAGTTTCCCAGACAGTAGAAAATTACATGGCTTAGTAATTGAGGATAATGCTTTAAGTCGAAATTCTCCAATAGAAAAGAAAACGAAGTCTTTCAGATGTTGAAGATGAGCCCATCCATTCCACCAGTAGACCTACATGGAAAAGACATAATAGCCTTGTATGCCACTGCAAAGTCATTCCTTGTTGCATATTTACTAATTGGTAGAATAATTAATATTTGTCACAGTACAAAATAAAAAGACACAACGTTTACGTCTGGTGTTCAATTTAGACCACCCTTCATATAAAAATAATTTCTTTGTCATATCTCAATATCTATTTTATTAAAGCGCTAAGGAAAAACGCACGCTGTGAATCGAAGAAGCAACCGATTTTAATGGTCGAGGGCTTTTTAGATTCGTCTTGAAGAGACGGGGTGCGAGTTATAGTTTTGAATGTGATTTGAATTAACCATGGCCAGATAATAGCAGAAAAAGAGTGATTTTTGGCCGAAAATGGTATTGCGGGGAAAGCGCGCAAAATGGCGCCAAGCGCTTGACATCTGTTCGGTGTTCAAACAAGTTCGATACTCTTGTAATTTATATTTTTTACTAGAGCTTTATTGTGTTACTTTTCATTACTTACATAACTGTAACTACTGACAAAATTGTGACATTTTTATGATTTATAAAGAGCCTCAGACTTCTTTGCGGAACTAAAAAAATAATTTTTTTCTTTTGGATGTACGTGGGCAGTTTTGTGCCTCAACATGAAGATGACTCTACTCGTCAAAACTATTCTGCTACTACAATATTACATGCTTTGAAAAACACCTGTAAAAATTTCAGCCATTTTGGACGCTTAGTCGTTTGTACCAGTCAATGTCAGTCATCATCATCATCATCGCCCAGCCTCTCTTATCCACTACTGGACATAGGCCTCCTCTAGTGTTCTCTTTTAATCAGTGTGGAATTGTGGACTAGGAGCCTTACCCACCTGGGATATTTTTGTTCTTAAAATTGTCATTTCCATTTAGAAGGTATTTGGCATTATACTCCACGCTTGCCAAGCGTGTTGGCGAGTTGGATAGGAAAGGTAGAGATGGGGGGGGGGTGTATTTATGTGTTTGTTGATATTACAGGTTAGGTGATGATTGCTCCCGGTAAAGGATGAGAGTTAATCATGGCTCGCATAAGGCAGGGGCGCATCCCTGAAGTAGACTTAACTCCGTCGGAATCACGGAGTGCGTCTACCTGCTACCTACAGTCAATGACAGTGTTTTTGTAAAAATGAAAAAAATAGAATGCCATGCCGTAATTAAGTTTTTGAAAAGCAATACACCTACGCAAATAAAAGCCCAGTTAGACGCTGTTTGCGAAAACTCTGCTCCATCATTTGCTACCGTGTGAAAAGATGGGCAGTTGAATTTAAACGTGGTCGTAACAGTTTGGCTGATTATGAGCATCCGGGACGTCAACAACTGCGACCTCCACCGATAACATCAAAAAGGTTCACCAAATAGTACTGGACGACCGTCAAATTAAGCTTAAAAAGACAGCAGAGGCTGTGGGCATATCGAAAGAACGCGTTTGTCATATGTTGACTGAAGAATTGGGCATCAAATAACTGCCCACGCGTTAGGTCCCACAATTGGTCACGTTAAACCAAAAATTCATTCGAATGAACTTTTCCAAGGTTCCGCTTAAGCAGTTAGACCACCAGATCTGGCCCCCACTATTTCCTGTTTCCTAAGCTCAAAGTTTGGCTGGGGAGACAGAAATTTTCATCAAACGAGAAGGTCATCGCAACCTAGTTGGCCTATTTTGCAGAGCTGGAAAAAGTGTACCGACTTAAAGGAGACTAGGTTGGAAAATAAAATTAAATTTGACAAAAAATACTTCTTTATATGTTAGTCTTAAAATTTTTCAGACCGCCCTTGTACAAGCCGTCATAAATTTCACGTATTCAGTATAACTTGCCCTTAACGTTTATAAAAATGAGCCACCGCCACTTCTTAATTGTCTCTATTTTGATCATCCTATACCTTGTTATCAGGCAGATCGGCTCCAACCATGTTAATGTTATCTTTTTTGATAAAATTGTGGGTAGATATGACCGTCACAACAGAATTGTCATTCCATCTGACAAGGAGAATCTTTCTATATCCTTTAAAGTAATAATTAAAGAAACCTAGCTCCTGATTTGCCAAAATCTTTGAGGACTACGAAAGGCATGTTCTAGTCCTGTTTTCGCTAATTGTACCCCATTACGTAGAACACTAAAATCTTTATTTCAGCTAGTAGATTTAAAGACAAAATTATTCTCCTGTATGATAATGCTCACATGTTACGGCGCCGGTCAAAACCTACTTGGAAACACTCAATTGAAAAGTCCTACCCCACCCGCCGTATTTACCAGACATTGTCCCTTCCGATTATCACTTGTTCCGATCGATGGCACATGGCCTGTCTGAGCAGCATTGCACATCATATGAAGATACCAAAAATTGGGTCGATTCGTGGATAGCCTCAAAAGATGAAGCGTTCTTCCGACGCGGTATCCGTATGCTGCCAGAAAGATGGGAAAAAGTAGTGGCTAGCAATGGGCAATACTTTGAATAAAACACAAGGTTCCGTTCTTTCACAATAAATGCCCAATTTTTGATAAAAAAACGGCGGAGACTTATCTGTACCCCCTTTTAAAAAAAGGGGGGTAATAACCACTGGCAACAACTGAGAATAAATACGTAAAAAAGTCACTGATAAAAGTTTACCTTATCCCTATAATCCTCTGTTGCTGACATTGCAAAAACGCAACAGCGATTTTTTAAGACTTGTAGACAAAAGTAAGATCATGAAAAGTAAACCGTTTGCAGCCGAACCGGCAAAGACTCCTTTTTTTCACGTGTTGTGCGACCTCATTATCCAATCTTTAAAACTGCAGACCACTATATGTATGTTAATATCCTGAATAATTTTTTCTATGCATACAAAAGTAGTATGAGCAATAGAAACATCATTTTCCAACAAGATAATGATACAAATTACCTACTCCTCTAAACTTTAATTTAACTACAGTTACGCACGAGTAAGCGGAAATAAAGATGCGTTTGCGCATTACAAAAATAAACCAACAAAAGTTTGAGTATCATTATATTATCAAATTTTGTGTAAAGCTTGACAAATTCGCTACTGTAACTTATCAAAATTTACAAAAGCATTATGGGGAATATTCCCTATCCAGAGCACAAGTGTTCAAATAATACATGTGTTTTTAAAGGACCGGACAGAAATAGATGATAAACTTCGAACGGAATGATCTGCAACCTCAAAAACAAATGACAATGTGGAAAGAGTTAAGCCCATCGCAAATAATCAATAATAATTTAAATTAGAACAGGTTTCTATATATTATATTTCATTGCAGGATTTGGGCCTCAGAAAAAATGATTCCAAAGAAGTTCAGCTGAGCAGAAGACCAAACAGGAGAATGTTTACTTTAATCTTTTGTAACACCTTGGGAGAGACTGAGGACTTTTCACTCCCTTGATCGTAGATGACGAATCATGGATTTGGATAATATACTGAAGAGCATAACCAACGAGTAGAAATACATTCTAAAAAAATCTGGTGTGAACATCACACGACTTTCTTTATCCTATTATTATATATTATACCGGGTCCATCGTCTCGGCCCTGCGCTGCTCTCGTCATGGAACTTGTTATTTAAAAAAAAAAGGACGAGGCGCGAGTCCAACACTCGAAAGCTGATTAAAATAAACAGGACAAGACAATAATTGACTCGTACTTAAAATTTTGCTACGTCACTGAAGGTAACCGTGCGAGCTCGGTCGCACGGCCTTCCCCATTATCGCCTGCGTGCTCCCTCCTAGCGGCCAAGCGCTCCCCCCGGTCCTCCCGCAGTCGGCCAGTAAGGCTTCTGGCTATGTAAAGATTTTAGAGGACACTCTAGTCTTGGGTGGCAAGGAATTGTCCTGTTAGGTGGTTCTTCCTACAGGACAATACCCCGAAGCACAGTTCCAAACTCGTCAAGCAGTTCCTCCCCGCTTCAGTGTCCTTGAGTGCACTACTCACAAATTTAAAAACTGTTATCAGTTCATGCCGTGTTAACAAATAGAATCAGCACTCAACAATTACATGTTTGTTTTATTCTTGTGCTAAATTACTGTCATAAACTTTTCATATTCTCTCTATATTATTCAGTTGCTTCTATATAAATGATAGATTCCAATTATTATTATGCCGTAAACAAATAAAAGATACACAACAAAGTCATAATTCATAAACCTATATAATGCTTGGATCGGTTGATCGACAGATTACCGTTTGAAGCGGCATCATTTGGTAGTAGGTTACTTTTAAGTACATGGGATTTAGAAACGATTTCTTTAATTTCATTATTTTACGAGATAAAAAATAAAAATAAAAAAAAATCCAAAAACTAAAATTCAAAAATACAAACAGATGCGGGCTTTCAGATTAATTCAAAAATGATCAAAAATAACTCTATAAAAATCTTGGAAGTTTAGATACAATTATTCGGTTAGCGGAGCTTGAGTAAGTGAGACCGAATTAGAAAATTAGCTAAAAGAATCCGCTAATTGGATTTTAGAGACTATCGCTGGAATTGGTCATCCAACCCCACGTTTGGCCAAACTATAGATGGATATTAGAACAGAAATTTACTAAATATCACTTGAAAAGAAAAATGTTTACATGAGAAAATATGAAAAAATTCTTTCATACTTATGTCTTCAAGAGCTAGTTTAAATTGAAACTTTTATTATCATTCTGCATGTCAAACAAATCGTCAAAATTGAAAGCTCATCATTTTGCGTAAACTTGACAAGATTCGACAACCTCCTAAGAACGGACGAACTGGAGCTTTATTTTTTAGCAAAACAGTAAATGTACATCCTCCGAATTAATATTTTGCTAGCTGCTAAATACTACCTTTGCCAGAAAAGTTCCACGACTGGACTAGTAAAAAATAACTTAGGCAACTTACCAACTAATAATCCTAGGTCTTGTCAAAGTAGCCCATAAGCTACCTATGTACAGTCATCACCATATCTAGAGGTCATGAAAACAAGCAAAAAAAAGCATCCGAGATGCTTCTCAGTACATATGTTATAGCCGTTCAATAAAAACCACTGCCGAATTGCCCACAAATTGGGATAGCGCCGCCGAATTATTTTGACGAAAACGTTTCAGCACATCACTGTAATTTTTTTCCGTTTATCGTTTGTTCTTCAGGCAGATATTCATGGTGCACCAAACCTGTAACATTAAAAAATGCGATCCACTTTGTTTTTGTTTTCAAAGGTTGTTACTTCACTTTTTTGAAGACTGGCGAAACATAACGTTTCGTTCGAGGGTCATGTTGGTGCCATCAATTTTCACCTCTGTTAATAATATTTAACACAATCTGGCTCTTTCGAACAATTTAGCAGAAATGATTTCTTTATGTACCTCTGTCAGTGTGCGATAGACTATTTAAGCTTTAAGCTTCCGCTACCCTAAATCGTTGTATAAAGAGCGACCATTACTCGCAATTGAAAAGCCCCATCGTCCTATATATGGTAAATAAAAGTCACATTTTTCGAAAGCTTATAAAACTTTAATTAAAATGATATATGATTTATAAAAGTGCCGCTACCAGAAGTACTTTTTAAAAACCGCGAAGTTTGCATAGGAATCAATGGAGAAACGATGTGACAGAAATTTGACTCAAATTATAAAGTGAATCCGGGGAAGTAAGCAATAACACTACGTAAATTTCGTGCGAGGTGATAAGTATTTAGAGAGTGATTTAGTGTATATAAATTGGAAAAAAGCAGGTAGATTGGAGTAAGAAGATTAATAGTTGACAACACATCATCAAGAAAAAAGGTAGGATTAGAATCACATCAACACACTGATAAGCGGATAATCTCCGACGGGTCGACCGGAGAAAGCCGCTTTGCGCAAGACAGATTTATCAAAAAACGGGAAGCACCAATTTAAAATAACACACAGGCCCGTAATAAGGTCAAAGTACAAAGGTGAAACGACGCATACAATAAAATTCCAAACAAAGTAACAGCTTGGACACGTACGCGAGAATACTTTAATAAAATACAATTTAGTTAATCCAAAAAATAATAAAAATATAATAATAGTCAATTATAGATCAAAGTGATGATGTAGTAAGTTATAGGAGGTAAAATATAGTTCTCAGCTTTTTTCTACAAAATTAAAGTTTTATTTAAAAACAAACAACAAAAGCTTAAGCATCAAAGTATTCTCCGTTGGCATCGATGACCTTTTGCCATCTTTCGGGTAGCTTGCGAATTCCCTGGTGATAGAAGCTCACCGGCTTCGAGATGATAAAGTTATCGATGCATTTTCGGACTTCTGTTTTGAAGCGCGCATCAGCCAAGTGATACTGTAACGACTGGAATAAATGATAATCGGAAGGGGCCATGTCTGGGCTATACGCCGCATGTGGGAGAAGTTCCCAGCCTAACGCAAAGATGTGTTCTTGCGTCGCCTTCGCAACATGTGGTCGGGCATTATCATGGAGCAGGATGACTTTGCGACTTCCTTGTCCAGTAAATGGCCTCTTTTCTTCGATTGCGTCGCTCACATTGATGAGTTGCTGTTGGTAGCGATCCGCCGTAACTGTTTCACCTGGTTTCAAGAGTTCATAGTACAGCACACCTTTCCAATCCCACCAGATACAGAGCAAATTCTTTCTGGCATGGATATTTGGCTTTGGAGTCGATGTCGAAGGTTTTCCAAGGTCTACCCATGATTTTTTGCGCTTGGTATTGTCGTACAAGATCCATTTTTCATCGCCCGTAATAATTTTATGCAGAAAATTCTTTTTTCGGTTCCTTGAAAGCAAATGGAGTGCGGTGCCACGCCGTCGATTTTTTTTGTCTTCAGACAGTTTATGCGGAACCCATCTGCCTTCCTTTTGTATCTTACCCATTGCATGCAAACGTATGGAAATGGCTGGCTGAGTGACGCCAAGCTGTTCTGCAAGCTCTTTTTCAGTTTGCGCATTGTTTTGATCCAGCAATGTCTGCAGCTCGTCCGTGTCGAATGTTTGAGGGCGTCCAGCGCGTGGTTGATCTTCAAGACTAAACTCTCTTCCGCGAAATCTTTGGTACCACTTTTTGCACATTGCATGACTTACAGCATTCTCACCATATGCAGCACAAATCATTTCGGTGGCTTCAGCAGCGTTTTTCTTAAGATGAAACGCGAAGTGGATAGAAGATCGAATATGCTCTTTTGTGATTACCATCGTGAATACAGCTGATTATTGAGGTTATGTGCATCAAACGCCAAATCGCATGATGTTTCGAAAGACCAAATGTCATTGCTTTAAAATCGCAAGAGGGCGGACTAATACGTTACATGTAATCGGTGATTTGCGTCATGTGAAATCTAAAGCTGAGAACTTATTTATAAACCTATTAATAACAATTTAAAAATAGAAACAGTAAATAATTAGTATAAAACAGAACTTTATTGTATAAAACACGGAGAACACACACCCTTCGACGAGCTTAACGGGATCATCATCTTGCCGCAGGGTAAAGACAAGCCAGCTCAATCGCGATCAATAGTAAATAAAGTGCAGAGCCGTACTAAAAAAATGTGATTTATAACAGTAATCAGGTAAAATATGGAGAAATTCGTAGAAGAGATAAACTACAAATTAAATAAAATAGAAAACAGGAACAAGCACATAAAAAGAAAAATTGATAAATTCCAAAGCGAGTTAACAAAAATTAAAGAAGAGAATGAACAATTAAGGAAGATTAATCGAACAAGAAAAGAAACTGGAAGAACTCGAAAGATGAATAATTCATAGACCAGAGGAAGAAAGCGAACAGAGAGACTTACAATTGAAAAACACAGTAAGAATAGTGCGAGACATTAGAAGAGACGTTAAAATAAAAGTAGAAATAGAAAAGGACGTAGCCGACATTAGAAGGATGGAAGTAAAAGATGGAAAATGAGACCTATCAAAATGGAAGTGCACGATTGGTAAAAAAAATAAAAATCCTAAAGGCAGCAAGGAATTTAAAAGGAACGAACATATATACTAAGGAGGATTAGTCAAAGGAAATCCAACAACAAAGAAGGGAGTAAACTAAATATATGAAAATTATTAAATCAGAAAGCCACCTAACAACAATAATATATAATAACCTTACAGAGAATGGAGAAGCTTACACACTAGAACAACTTCAAACTATCAAAATTAACAAATTAGAAACAAGTGAAGGAAAACATATAAAGGAAAACAGAACTTTAGAAATCAAAAGCTTCACGCAAATTGAAAATACGTTACGTAACGACGAAAAACAAGCAGAAGAAAACAAAACCCCGAGAAAAACAAGCGAGAAACAACACCAAGTCACGATCGAAGGAGGGAAGAATTGATGAAAATAAAGAGAACAGGGCGTTATTTTCCAAAAAAGTAGATCATCATATATCAAAGAAACATGTACAAAGTCGGACCCGATAAAGAAATAAGAAACACGAGAAGGTTAAAATTAATGAAACAAACGCAATAAATAGCTGGCAAATAGCAACATGGAACATAAAATTCTTAACAGGAAAGTTTATGAAGATAATAGGGGAGGTGGATGAATTCAATATAAAACTACTAGGTCTAAGTGAAATAAAAATAATAGCAAAGGGAAATAAAAAGTTGGGAAGCGAGTACAGATTTTATTATTCAGGAGTAAACGCAGGAAATAAAGCAAAGGAAGTGGTTGTAATAATAATTAAAAAATCCTAAAACAGGAGGCAATATCATCGATAATTATCTCACAAGCTTTTAACAAGGACAGGGGATATAGCCAAAAGATGGCGAGAGTTCCTAACGGAGAAATTCGAAAACGAAAAAGAAAGTAGATATACGGAGAAGGAGAAGGAAGAGGAAATAGGCGAAGAAGAAACAGCAACAGATAGAATAACCAGAAATGAAGTTCAAGAAGCAATGCCAAGAATCAAAATTGGCAAAACATGTGGAAAAGGGCATAGAAACGGAGATGATCAAGTATCTTGACGAAACACGGATAAATTGGCAATAGAAAATATTTGAAAAGCCTGAGAGAACCAAAGCACTGGGATAAGAACCCGATAATTTCCATACGCAAGATTTCTAATCCCCCCCCTAGCCATACGCCAGTTTTGCTTCATTGTTTATTACATGAAAAAAGGAACATTAATCTAAATCTTATTATTGTATTACTCTATTCACGACATTTTTAATGGTCTTTGGCACTGTTTTACGTTTTTATTTAAGATATTTGAGGAATGTCCGATTCTTCTTCTTAATGGAAGGCGTTTTATATAATCTCTCTCCCGTACTCGCAAGTTTTCCTCAATTTTATCCGACAAGCTTATCATATCATTCAAGACAGGTTGAGAAGTAACCTGCAGACCAATCTCAACGTGAAATTCAGTTCTGGAAAACGCAGTTTTACACTTCAGGCGATCCTGATCACTTGATGATGATCAGACCCTTATCATATTAAAAAATATGAAGATAAAAACATATTGAATTAAACCACATGCTGTTACGGAGTTTGTTAATAGAAGCAATCATAAATTGCAAATAATACACTACATTTATTGTAATTACAAAATTGTAAAATTGAAACATAAATTTAACATTAAAAAGGCGACTAAATCATCTAAGTTAACAAAATTATTATACCAAACGCAATATTTTGTCTTAAACAACGGAAAAAATAAATGCTATGGGCAATTTAAATTTTCGTATATTATGACCTGACAACACACAAAGTTATTAAAGTACCTATAATACATGGCAGTGTTCAAAATTACGAGTCAGAAGTAAAGTCTAGGGCATTACACATTCATTAACATTGAAGCATACAATGCACTTACTATCTAGAGGAATATATTAATTTTAGCACCATAATGACAGCAACTAACGTAGACACATTAAAACATTACTGTTAAATTGCTTTAAATTTCTTAAGGGTATCTGGCATAAACCTCACTCCTCATCTGTGATGTCATCACATTTGTCCTCCAGTTCATCCTAAAAATTGAAAAATCGCTTTTAAGTGTTTACGTTGAATATAAACCATGTTCTTACTTCAGCCAACTCTAAGCATTTCCCCCACTCCTCCAATGTAATGCGATGGTTATCATCAGCATCACAACTGTTTAAGAATGGAGCAATGCAATGCTCCAGTGACATCAAGGGAGCGCGTATTGGAAACAGCTCGTGGCGAGATACTGATCTAAAATAGCATTTCAACGTTAAAAACCGTCTTTTATTATCCGCTGTCTAGTTGGTGCTCACCGGTCGTGAGGATGACCATCCAAATCGCACCACTTCCAAATGGCGGCGTTGGTCCAACGGCGAGTTAAATTCGTTTCCGCTTCGCGTTCCATCTTCAGGTAGTGAGGCGTCAGTTCCCTGCGGTCGGCCAAATCCCTCATGACGTTGAAGAGCCAATCGCGCATGCGGCGCGGGAAATCGGCCATTTCTTCATCGTTGCATTTCTATTTATTAATAGCTTTAGTGGTTTTAGATTCAGATTCACCATTCACTTACCGGCATTTCCCTACAGACTCCGTAGTACTCGATATGAACGTGCCTGTATTGTTCGCCCTTGCAGCGCTTGTCGCCAGTATCGCACCAGCATCTCTGTTGGTAAACGGCACAATCGGACGTCCATGTTTCATTGTGGTTAGAGCACACTTTGCGCCTGGAATCAGACTCAACTGGACATTCCGGAATGCAAACGCACTGCGGTTCATCATCCTGGTCTAACTCGCAAATCCTGCCGGCACCGCAATGAACTTTCGAACAAGGATCTAAAACGATAACGTTCCATTTAGATGTACCGTTGTTTGTCCAATCAAACGGATTCACACCTAAAAGAGGAACCCTATTGTCTCGAATTTCTGTTTCAGGATCTTCCGGGACCTCCACTTCCGCATGGTGATCCGGCTCATCGTTGACTTCGTTCTCTAAATTCACCTCCGTGGAAGTCGTGCTGACCCTGCGCTTCCTATATTTCTTGTGTTTCCTCTGCGAGTTGACATTTTAAATAGATCAAATGCATCTTTTTGCAATAAAACCTACCGCTTTTTCTGAAGCAAAGGAATCGGCTACTAGCACAGCGAGTATGATCGCGAAAATAAGAAGTTTGGCTTTCATGATGCCTGAAGTTTTATCTGAAAAAAATGTAATTCTCGTACATTACAACACATACTTCAACAAAAGAGCGGCAAAACTAAAATAAACCACCAGTCTCATTTATTTGCATGTGTAATTCCATATTTGGTGTCCACGCTTTCACATTCAGAGAGAGGAGGGGTGCTTTGTGAACCCGAAGTGGGTCAGCGCCGCTGATTTGATGACATGCGTTATCTGAATCATAACCCAAATAAAATAATTATTAATGGCCATATCAGTTTTAACCCCATTCGAATATTTGTGCTGATTACGCAAGTCTTGTGTAATTACAAATAATTTAAAATAACAAACTAATTATAGTTTCAACCTTCCCCCGTTCACGTGGGCAGCTTCATAAATCCATGGCCACAGCAGAATAAATATAGAAAAAACAATCTTATGTAATACGCATTGATTACATTACTTATTTCGTAAAATCTCGTTCTAGAAAAATTGGCGTACACACTTAAAAATTCCTTGAGCTTTGAGGGTAACCAATGGTTGCTGACAGACAAAGGATGTGCGGCAATCTTTGAAAGCCACAGAAAAATACTGTAGAAATGTTTTACAGTAATTCATTATTTTATAACTCCTCCATTTTGGGCACAAAGTCACAACATGCTTTAAACTTATAATATTTTACGATCATATAAAAATTTCCTCACCAACGAAAATATTTGAGGGTTGTTCAATGTTGACTATATAAATTAACTTCAGGGGGTGATTCCAAACACGAAAAGAAACAACAAAGTGGCTCTGTTCCATGATAAATGTTAATACTGTTCTTCGTGACACTAGTTCCGTGTAGATATTACTCGTATCAGTTATTTATACATTTTGTAAATTACAGACCTGCTCCGAAGTGGACATGCGTTGTGATGTAGTGTTAAAATAGCCCGTTATTCATATCAAGGACAAGTATAGATGACTTCCGTGTGGACAAATAAATTGAAATAGTCGGGAAGTTGTATTGGTCTACCAGAAAACCCACCTTCAAACACAGCAAGCGAATCACAATATCGTTTGTGTGAGGTGGGATCGTTTGATAACAGGGGGAACATGGAAGACTGATTCAACTTGTTCATACATTTAAATTAGAAGAACGTGTTGTATAAGACACTAAGTATAACCCCAGTACAATCTCTAGACCCGGCAGCGTACCATATACTAGGCGACAGTGTTAAATATCTCACTTGGGGCTTTCACAAATGATCGACACTATTTTATTATTTTCTCTTCACTAAGCCTCTATTAGAAAGAAATAAGTACACATTTAATTAGAAAAATTTCCATTTACTATCGATGCAATTTTGCCATCGTTTGCTCGTCGTAAGTTTCTGAGCATAGAGGGTAGTCATTTAACGCAAGATTCTGCGAACATGAAGGGTGAGGCTACACGATATGGCTACAGAACAGAAACGCCATGGCTACGTATTCTTATGTTCGGTTTATGGTAATAAACGAATAAGTAGCAAAAGATGATAATCACCCAATCGCCATTTATTTTGGAATAAACGAAAACTTCTAATGCTTTGTCATAGAAAAAAATGTTAATGCATAGACTAGCATTTCCTTTTCGGTGTCTTGTGTTAAAACCATGATTCGTTTGCTATGACCAGACTCTTACAGAACTTCTCAGTATTCACGCTTCTGCTTTTGTTGAGCGGTGAGAGTATGGAGAACCCAACGAGCACAATCTTTGTCCTTTTCAAGTTTTCATGGATGATGCAAAACCTATTGTATCGAATATGATTCGCCTATTTCTCATTATCAAGTCAGACACACAATGGATGTGGGGTTTGGACAGTTTTGTCAGACACCCGCTGCTTTTGTCCTTTTCAGCACAGTCCTTGCTGTCTTTGAATACCAATATCTAGCAAAACACAGTTCAGCAACTAAATACTGAGTTTCCATACTCGACTACTAACCTCGTAGATATCTAAAGCAACGCTGCCGCAAACGTTTTTTTTCAATAGAAAGGTTTAATCACCGATTTTTGCAATAGGTCACTACCATTGTAGTCAATCTTCTTTACAGATGAAGCAATCTTTGATAAAACTAATATCATTAACCTACACATCACTTATTTGTGGCCTAGGCAAAATCCCCATGGAATGATTGAAGTTCATCATCGGCAAAGGTTTAGCACCAATGTTTGGGCTGCGATTATTAACGACCACCTAGCTGTACCCGTCGTTCTTCCACAACACCTCAATAGCCTAGTGTAGCTGCAATTTCCGAAACAATATGCTGTTATTGCTTGAAGATGCGTCATTAGTCATACAAAAATCATGCCGCTAACAGATGATAGAGCTGTAGTTCATTGAAACATTGGATTGGACAAGGCGGTCTCACTGCATTGCCCGCTTGACCACACAAATCTTCGTATATAGATACTTGAACAACGTGTTATTGCAGCATGTGACGGTATTCGGATGCAGCTCAGAATAAGGGTGCGTATGCGCTTGCTTTGAAGTCATAGGAATACTAAAGTCGATGCGATGTAATCATCCAGTATTATAAACTCGATGCGGATGTTCAGATATATCTTCAAATGTAGTTTTCTTCCTTTTTTTATGAAGAAATATATGTGTTATATATTTATTTATAGATAACTATTACAGAATTTAAAATAATGATCCATGCCGTTGCAGAACCTTATAAGGCACTCCCAACATATGTACTAAAAATAGAATAACAAAAGATGGTCCAAAATAATTTACACTTCGCGCCTTTTTTGATTTGATTAAGTGCATTGTAAATTCGGTGAAAAATTTGCTAAGACGGTACCAAACTTCATAGAATTGTGGTCAAAATATAGCACGGAATGAAACAACTGTCTAAAGATTGATCAGAGCATTTGATGAAACTGGATCGGAAATAGATGCAAAATCTTATAAGTAGCAGTGTGGGATAAAGCACCGTGAGAATATTGCCATAGTTAGTCAGTGTTATTGCAAATCTGAAACTAATAATTGAACATTTCGAGAATCCCCAAATACTCATTAAAGACCGGCAGGTTCATGTGTACAAGATTCAATTGGCAGAAGAGTTTAAACTTGCTGAACGTTCTCACCGTCTATAGTTCGTTAACTGGTTTTTAGAACATCAGTTTAATAGAAAAATCATCTTCAGTGCTGGGACGCATTTGAACTCAACGGGCTTGTAAAATTCTCGCATAACCCCAATGAGTCACTGTTTAGTATGGATTTTGACAGGTGACGTGATAGGCCTGGAAATGCTGTAACTCTGAATGGTAATCGTTACCTTTACATGATAACTCATTTTTTGATATCAATTGGGCAACGTGAATTCCAGCAAGGCGGCGCTACCTTCCATATAACTCAAGTAGCAATCGATTTACTGCACCAACAATTTATTAACTTCACGAAATGCCGTCATAATCTTTCCATCAAGTTCTTGTGATTTAATATCGTGTGGCTTCTTGTTATGGGGTCGATTATAGTAATCAGAACATGTACGAAATTGTAATAAAAAATTTTGTAAAAAAAATTGAAATTGGCAGCCATTTGTCCGGCCATAATCCTCAATATTTAATATAAGATTGTGCTTTTTAATATTCAATAAAAACCAAGTCAATAAAGCAATTCAAATGTAATTTTATTTAAAATTTAATTCGTGTTCGATTTGGGCCACCGCCCTTTAAATTTACAGCTTCGTTGCAATACAATACAATTTCATAAACCTGTAAATTCAACAGAATGAACTTTCTTTTTTTATTATTAAATTTATTTTTCATTTCTAAAAAACTTTAAAACCAAATTGCACTTCATCTACAAATTCAAAGAAATGTCGACCACTTATGATTCCTTTAAGTCCTTGTTTTATTATATTAGAGGTTAATTAATAAATAATTTGCTTAACTATACTTTATAACTTTTCCTTCTACAAAATTGCGCAATTGAATACTTTGAGACCTTGTACAACAAAGTGTCCTTCCATATATTCGCTGATAACGTGATCAGAAGTCACTCGGCGGCGGCGTCTCATACACGCATTATCACAAATAACTAAAAATAAAATGTTTAGATAAACATATTTTGGTTGACGCTTGTGTAATCACTTTGAGGCGTGACATCAAAAGAATTATCTGTTACGTGATAAATGATAAATTTATAATCCTAGCAAATATTATTTTAGTAATTGTTTATATTCTTACACCTTGTCTTAGCAGCAATATTTTAATTTGAGAAGAAATATACAGGACTTGTCCGCTATTTAAAAGTGGTGCCGAGTAAGGTGGTCAAGTGAATTGATCACATTATTTGCTGCATACGAGCGAACCTAAATTCCGAGAGCGCTGGGGCGATTCTATGTTGGTCTAGTAATCAATAGCGTAATGTCATGGATGAGCCGGTGCATTTCGCAGTGCAAATATGTCAGTTCTCGAGTGAAAGCCTCTATAGCATAGTCAATTTCAACAACAAAAATGAAAACCACCATCGATATATTTACAACAATTGCAGAATATCTTTAAATACATATTTAAGGAGAAAATTTGTTTTAACACTCCATTAGGAAGAAAATTTTTGGTACATAATATTAAATTAGTTTTTGCAGAACTATTTATATTATACACATTTAAAAACAAATAAGAATACTAAAAAAATCAAAGAATTTAAGAAGTAAATATAATTGAGTAATATACAAAAATTGAAGGTAAAATGTTGACTTCAAATGTAAACTCTAAAACACTAAAACATTGCCAATTTCAAAATTTATAATAGCAAATTTGAAATAAAAAATATCATAAAACATTTCAATAGTACAATGCAAAACACGCAAAAGTAAGAAGATCGACAATATAAAGAAAGCATATATAAACAAACATATTAAGCACTTTGTGAGAACAGTTGTAGTACATAATAGTCGCATTTCCAATCACTAACCAAGTAGAGTAGCCAATGAAAATCTGTGTAAAGTTGGAAACTATTTCCATGATTCAGAAGGCTTTAAAGAACGACCCAATGAATACAGCACAGGTAAATACACGGTAAAATAACTCAGGGACAGAAGGAAACTTGTTGAAAATAATCCATGTCTGACTCCCCTACCCCCGCTTGTAAAATACGTGCACGTTGTAGGTCTGGAATTTTTTGTTGTAAATTGTATCCTTGTCAGGATTCAAAAAAGTTCGTTGGAAAAATGTTGGAAAACACTATTATGGAGGTGTAATGACGTAACCTTCAAGTTTTTCATACGTTGAGGATTTTTAGTCGTATAAGTGCTAATCTCAAGAATGACGATTTGGTAAATAATTTAGTCCAAAAAATTTTTGTTTTCTATTTTTAATTACAAATACTTCTATATAAGCCCATAAAGACCTTCTAACAAAAGAAGAATCGTTTTTGCAAACAATGCAACGTGTGGTTGGTTCTCGGGTTATAAGGCCGTGGACGAAACGTCAAGAGTTTCTGAACTCCGACTACTTCCTTATAACCCGAGAACCAACCACACGATGCCCATAACACCGGCTGTGAAAGCCTTCGCATCAACATGCACAAATATGCGAAAATTATAATCTACAACACTACAGTTCATTTCAAAAATGCATGATATTTTTCTTTAAATAATCTAATTCTTTGTTCTTGACATATTTAAAAAGCACATAACTATAGATATGTATTAAAAGCAATAAATGTCATGGTCGTAAAAAGGGCCTCTGTACTGTCTACACAAATATTGGAGTTTTAGACAAAACCAACTTACGAACAAAATTGTAAGATATATAAACCTTTTTAGAAAACCAATTGATTACGTCTGCATGTTAGCAAAGGTGTTTCATTCAGATTAAAGTAGTGTGTGACGTGTTGGAGCAATACGACAAATTCAAATATAACGTGTTCAAAACGGTTGGCAATGTCAATAAAGCGCGGATTGTTTTTAAAGTGTCGATGATGCTGACCTTCACCATAAGCCAGGATATATCCGGTTATAGTGGGCTGCCACATGGTGCATTACAAATATTTGCATAACAAAACAATTACAACTGACGTGTACTACCATCACCTATACAAATGTTGCCGCAAATTATAAAAAAACACAATTTTCCATAAAAACACTCTTTAACAACACTGGGTACTTGGACAACTTCGTGAGTAACAAATCGTTTCTTAACCAAGAGGCTACGATTCATGCCGATTTCTTAGATCGCCTTGATTTTGGCTTCTAGTATCGTGGCATTCTCGTTCTGAGTATACATTTGTTATAGTGTATTGCTGCCGAGAGCAATACTTTCCTAAATAAAATGTATTTTGCTACCTGTTACTGCAGTTATTTTATTTGTGTCAGAATATATCTGAATAGTAAAATGTTATTATCTATTGTCTTTTCCAAAAGTGTTAAAAAACAAAAATTTCTTTTCCAAAAAGTGCTTTTTCAGAATATTTGGAATAATTAATTTAAGTTTTGCTAAGAATTCCGTGGCTATCATTATCACTGAAAGTCATTAACTACAAACGACATATTTGGCTTAACCAACATAATGTAAACAATATAGTTCTAAAACAAAAAGTGCAATGTTTTGTACCTACATCAGAGCGTATCCCAAGCCAATATAAAAAAACAAAAAGACAAAAACCAGGTATTCTACACAAAAGAGCAAAAAGTACAGTGAGCTTCAAATTAATGGTAATGGTAAGACTAACGCTCCGCGTGTGAGCACAGCCTGCGAACTGAGAGATTAAGGCTCGTATGATCACCTACTGTGCTCGCTCGTTGCGGACCATCTCTGATGCGGAGCGATGCGGCAAGCACCAAACCTTAGACAATCTCATGTACTTCACCCCCCTCAGCCCCATCCACCTTGATCAAAGTGAACACAGGTACTCAATTATTTTTAGTGACTGAGTAGGCCACCCGCCAGCCATCAGAGAGCTCCGAGAATGAACTCGAGTCCGTCCGCATCGCAGCCCGTGCCTCAACCGCTGAACTACGCTGGCGATTTTCAAATTAATAAATTAGCAAATAAGTAAACATTCCAGCAAGTCCGAGTAAAGAAATGTACATAAATAAAAATATGCAACTGAAATATTAAAAAAAAACTGCAATTATGCAAAATTTCTCATTGGTTTCAGAAAAACTCTCGTAAGAGTCGAGTTCTTTAATCGCAAAAAAACATGAAAATTCTGAAAATATTTTAAGCTCTTATACAACAATATATTTTTATTTAAAGAGATTTCGAAAAACCTCTTTAGTAATCCGTTAAGGATCATAAAATCTCTCTACGCTCCTCCTCAACTTTCTGTAGACTTAGATTAGATTGGTTATATTTGCGCTTGGTATTTCAGTAATTTTATTTTCCAACTCTTCCCGATTTCTTCCTAAAGTTTTCCAGTTACTAGTGCCTACCACTTTTAAGTCATTTTTTATCATACCCTCCTAGTATATGCTGGACTTTCTTTTTGGCCTTTTTTTAAGTTTCCTCGTAGGATTCTTACAACAATCTTGCTCCTCCCATTCTTTGTATGTGACCTAACCAAACAACTCTCTTACTTTTGATTTCAGTCACCATACTTGGTGCACTATACCTCTCCCTTAGCCCGTAATTATATTCTTTCACTCGCCAATATTTCACTACACTTTGTTTAAAATTAATAATTTAAATGTTATCTTATAATTTTTCATAAAAACGAACTGTGCTCCCTTCAAACTTTAACCATATTGCGTTATATGGTAAAAACGCATACTTACTTTGATTTAAGCAAAATTTATTTTTCATTGAATAACCTAACATATGTCTCATAAATCTTGGTACAAACTTAAATGCCAATATAAAAGAATAACAAACGACATTATCGATTATTATTTATTTTAGGAACTATAAACATTACTATTATAAAAAAAATAAATTGTGAGATTGGCCCGTGTTCTTCGATTTGACTGAAGGCTAGTTTTGTCTTGCTCATCATATTCTAGGAGGTACTCCAATTCATCTTTTTAATTTTCTGTTTAATTCTTCCATAAAGAGCCGAAATCATACATGAATCTATTTAAAGTGCCTAATTTTTTAAATAACGAAGCTTAAAAAAGGTTTCGTGATTTATTTGATTTTGATACAAACTGGACATTTTCGTTATTCAGCAATACTTGAACTGGCCAAAAATAATTTCGTTGTAATTATGATTTTCTTGAACAAATTCATCAACGTTGTCAAACCATTTTTAGTATCAAGTTCTCTGTCTTCTCATTGTCAATATAAAAAAATTCGGAAATTGTTTTCACATATATATACACCAGACTAAAATTTTAGGCTCAAATATACCAATAATCTGGAACTTTATGTTATCTGGATGTACTAAAATGTCGCCATTTATGGTCCTGGTAAAACTTACCAAAGCAAAGTATTTTTTGATTGGCAAAATTATGCTTTTGCATTAAATTTAAAATTTTTGTTCTTTTTTTGTATTCCATGCCTCTTATTTTTCAAAACACCAAAATTTGGATATTACTTATATTAAAAAGGCCTCTGCCTTTTTCAAAAACAAGCATTCAAGAAGCAAAATTAAAAAGCACGTCGATCAAAATATTGGCCACCATCAGCTACGACTTTCTTTCATCTTTTTGGCACAAACATTCAGAAAACCAATTTTGGATATCTTCATATAAGCTGAAGTGCTACTATGCAAGCGCGTGTGCCATCGATCTAAACCAATGTAGACGGAAGGAAAAATATCTGGCAAATGCCGCAAGTGGGGTAAGATATTCATCAGAGTACTTCCACCGTATTTTCGACTTGTTTCTGAGGAACATGTGATCTGTTATACTACTGCAAGACCACTTAATTAGCTCTTTTGACATATCCTGGACGTTTGGCCTTTAATGTTCTGTCCAAATGGATTTATCATTATTGGTAGAGATCGCTAGTGGCCGTTTTACCCGGTTAAAACCACTCAAAATAATGCTTCGTTTTAGCATAAATGTTGGTAGTTAGTCAAGGTCGCAAATTGATTTCTTACTTTTGGCATTATCGAAGTTTATACACTTTTCTTTTCCAATAACAATACGAAGTAAGGAAGCCTTTTATTGTTGCCTAAGCAGAATTTTGTGATGGTTTTTCGCCTTTCGATGACTCTTTTCTTCAATTCATAAGTCATTTATTGTCCTTCCTTGTAAACCTTTCCATAGGCTTTCAAACGTTTGGAAATCTGAGACTGAGTAACATTGAATGCTCCTCATGTTTTTGCGTCTGACATGAATCTTAATTCAATAATTTCCGTAATTTCTCGTCTAAAGGTTCTTTACTTTCGTCGTCAAAATCACGATAATTAAAGTATCGAAACTGCTCTTTGCATACTGTTTCTGATAGAATAAACTCACCACTTGCTTCTGTAAGTATTCGACTAGATCAGATGCCAACTTCTATTTATATTAATAATAGAGAAAATAATAAAAAATACAAAATACTCGACAAAACACTTGAATGAGAATGAGGAAGAAGAGACTAGTAAAAAAACAATGGAAGCAAAATGAGGATATAAGAGAAGGAAAGGAAGACGCAGGATGCCATGGCTAAAACAAACAGAAGATATAAGAAAAGTGAAGGGGATGACGATGAAGAAAGGAAATGGGAAGAAACCAGAACCATGGAAGAATTAGGTGCATAAATGAAGAGAGAAATAAGCTCGCCAACCAGTTTTATTTTTATTTTCACTCAGATTA
The DNA here is from genome assembly GCA_036346155.1 of Sinelater perroti. NCBI lineage: Eukaryota > Metazoa > Arthropoda > Insecta > Coleoptera > Elateridae > Sinelater > Sinelater perroti. The sequence goes on from JARFIY010000195.1 coordinate 5,279,872, forward strand.
CCTTCCTTACAATCATTCATTAAGGGGCACATACGCAAACAAACTGATAACGTGTCTTACTTTTCTGTCCCATTAATCGATTGACTTGTTTATGCATATTTACATGATTAACACAAGCGACAGATGGTTACTAGATTTATTATAGGAATACGTAAAGGACGTGGTTAAAACAAAAGATGTATCCACATCACTCTCAATTTCAAATAAAAATTAGTCTTGTATCAAGACTTAACAGTTATTGCTATCGAATATATCTCAATAGAGAAAACCTTCGTTGCAGTGACACACTATAGATTTTGTTACACTAAATTCGTAGGTGCCGCAACGTTTTCTGCAAACAAGTAAAGAACAAAACAACAATATATTGCATCATAATTACTTTTGTCTTATCTGTATTCTAGAAATATTTCCATAGTTAATTTTATTCTTGTATGCTTATGCACAAAAATCTGCAATGCCGTTCATTAAAAGGAAATAACTATCAAATTATGTACGTCTTCAGAATAATTTGCCGCTTCATTGGAAAATATGCACATCAATGATCATTGCGACGCCTTTAGACACCTATGCGAATCGCAAGGCGAATGAGTAATTTGAGATCAGACGTGGCCTTCGCCACAGATTGAACTGCATAGCGCACTTCCTTGGCATAAGCATATGGCGATAGTGACATCAGCAGTTGAAATACTGATGCTGCCCACGGACAAATCCGGACCTGTCGTCATTTCAACCGCAGCGACCATTATGATCTAAATATTTAGAAAACGCGTCTGTGTTTATCATTTTGTTTTAAATAGCACAAAATATGGGAGGACAGCATAATGCATTATGTCACCCAACTATGGCATCATTTACAATTTTATCGTTTCGTAGAAATCGCTGTTATATTTAGGACTAACCAAATACAGACTTGCATAAAATTAATGTAATAGCAATTGTTTGTTCGTGGCATGCATTGATAATTGATGTAACAGTAAAAATGAAGTTATTACTGTAATTCTTTTGTAAACACTAAAAGAATATTGTATCTCGTTTTTCCATAAAGCTTGAGACACGTTTTAACGAATTTCTAAGTTGATGGAATAATCTTAGTGCATTATTTTTATTAAGGTTTATTATTAGAACATTCAAAAATGATTTCCACTTTCCCTCAAAATCCACTTAAAATGCGCACCCAATGGGTGAGCAAGGATAGATTATAGTGCCACATCAAACCACCAGATGACGTTCCTGGCACGCACAAAAGCAATGTGGCGTATCAATGCAGCGCTTGCAGCACTGAGGTTAATAGTCGTGTGTGTAAACGCAGCACCAAGTTGCAGAACTGTGCTTCGCTAGATATCAAAACTGACAAAGACTGTGTTGAGAAAAGTAAGAAAAATACGCACAAGCTATATATTATCCAGTGAGTCTCCCACAAGATAATAACAAACAGACAAATCGCATTCGACGTGCTGAAGTTATCACGCGGAACTTTGCATGCCACCATCGAAGAGGACGTACAGATAAAAGTCTGTGACCAATAGGTTCCCAAATTGTTACCGTTAACATATATTCTTCGCTGCTCAGATGACGAAAACCTAAAGTTTAACTAAATATTTATATGGCCTTGAGCATGCGATCCGCTCTAATTTTGATGACAATTTTTAGTGAAGAGTTAAACCTTTGTTCGTACATTATGACAGCTGGGTTATATTTACAGCTAATCTGGAGGCTTTTCAACCTTGTAGGATGGGACAGGGTCTTGTAGAAAAGCTAAATGCTTATTTATAAAAAGAGTCTGCGATTTACACATTTTCAGGAATCTCGTAGATGTAGTAATCAGCGTTAATTTTGTCTTCGTATCATAAAAGTGAGTTTTCGTTTATCCCCCTCCCCCTTGCCAAGCAAAGCGATCCATCAAATTATAGTCTACGCTCGGATATAGCTTTTCGTTTTTTTCCTATTTTTGGAATGTCCTATTTGATTATCCGCAACTCTATCATTTTAACTTTTTAAGTGAATATTTTTATAATTGAACATAATTTCATGGAGATCCCCATCTTGATTTTACCCAACGTAACGTTTTTCTACCAACAATAAATTGAACTGCTTCTAGATACAAATAATATTATTTTTGTTAAACTTCAATTCACTCTTGCATGCTTTAGAAAACTAAAAAATTCCCATACAAAAGTGTTGCAATTCTATGTAAAAATTTAGATTTAGATTTATGTAGAACCTTTAAACCCCATAAAATTCATGGCAGAGATTCTTTCAAGAAAAACGCCTAAATTTTCGAGAGTTTCACGAAAAGTCACTATAAGTCAGTAGGCCTCCCCGTAAGTTAGGATTCGCACTAAAACACTAAAGTTATAAATAGGAAGAGTGTTGCTTTTTATGTACCAAGCAAGGCAAAGACTGATGTAATGCTTTTTGGTGATTTCAATGCCAGAAGAGGCAACATAAAATTTCTAATGTTGTTAAGACCTACCAAGAGTAAACATACTAGGAAAAAAATTCACAATTTTTCATAATAATAAAATACATACTTAGTTAAACAAATGTATGTATTAGGAATATTGTGGAAAACCAAACAAACTTGTGACAAAACAGAATATTAATAAATTTAAAAAACTAGATACCTATTTAGAAATTATAGAATCTAAAAAACCTAAAATCAATGAAAACAATAAAAAACAAAATAGAAAAGTCATACAGAACAGTGTTATCATTCCAATCCAAAAATTTTGCTAAAATTTCTTGGAATCTCGAGTACCGTTCCGACTTTTTATATTTATTTCCATAAATTAGCTGATGACAAAAGTCCAGTTCCAGTGTTCCGTCCGTGTCCTGTAACTGCAATTCTTTATGTTTAATTTAACGGTGTAAATTATCCTCAACTATATTTAATGTATGTGAAGATTTGCCTAAAAATACCTTGATACATCAGACTAAAACTGTGCAACACAATATTACTGTATGATTGTAAGGTGTAAGTAACAACTAAATCTCACAAAACATAGATCTAAATTACCTAGAAAATATTTTACAATTATTTAAACAATACATAAGAGAATAAATAAAATAACTTTATCACTACTATACAATTTGAAAAGTTTCTGTATCTAACGTGGACGTCATCTCATTTGCAACCGACTACAAACGACAAAATCCGAACTTGCGCCGTTTGAAAGCGATTTTGACACGTACAATATCTAAGTGATCAGAAGGAATTAAGAAAATAGTAAAATAACAAAATAATGTTTTCATCTTCCATTTTTAATATCTACATTGTGTTAATTGCAATATTTTTAGTTCTTCGGTCGATAATAAACAATATACAAATGTTAAAAAATTAAACGAATTGTACAAGTTCAACCAAAAGTGATAAAACATTACCAGTAGACATCTTATGTCTGTCTTTGTACATGGACAGCCATATATGGGGATCAATCGGGCATTTATAGGATTTTGTTGTTTAAATAGTGGTTTAGGGCATAATTAAGATTTCTGTTATAAATAAAACCTGTCAAATTCCAACCAATTTAAATATGTAATAAACCTGGAGGTTCTTGAATATACCTCAAGGTCATAGCTTAATTACTTTAAGTCCGCATTGCCATTTAGATCTTAAATAGTTCTCTTAATTAAATACATAAAATTTGATAGACACCATTTGATGAAAATACAACCTTTATTTTTGGAGATGGTTAATTCCCATGTATACCACAACACAAGAACTAATATTTTTTCTGTTCATGTCGAATGTTTCAATTTATTTGTATCACTGTGTTGTGCTAACAATTTTTTTGTTGCCTTATGTCGAACCAACTTCGTTTCATGAACACGCAAAAGCAAGCTGAGCGGTACGACTTCAAAGCCATTAACTCACGACCTGGTTCACGCTCATGTTCATAGTCGTTAACTATTAATACGAGAAACATGCCAGCTCTAAATTTAACGCGGTTTATCGAGGTTTACAGCCAAGCGAGCAGGATGTTTAAACTAACCAACTTACGACGTGTTGAGAGTGATCGGTACTGTTTTACAGAGTTAAACCTAAAGTTCAGTCGAAACCTGGCGATTTGTTTTAAAGCTATTGGAAATAGCATATGCCGCGCCAGATATACACCGTGACATAAAACTAATAATAAAACTGTTTTGTTTAACACAAAACTTTCATTTAACAGCGCCATCTATTGTATGCAGAATTAAACTTCATTAGACGCCATTTTGTTTGCATTATATTAATTTCTTATTATTTATCGGTAATAATGGGCTATTAAACGTTGATAAACTTTTTTATATATCAGGTGTACAAGTAGAAAGTGCGGAATTTGGGACAACAGGTGGTGCGCTAATGCAGTGTGGAATATAAAAATTTGACGTATATGCCAACTACGCACACACTGATAAGTTGAAAAAGTGTTTGCATAGTATTGTTTTGCGGTGTTCAATATGTCTAAATAAAGAGCATTCGCGGACAGCATTAATTTTTTGTTTTCATTTAAAGAAAACTGCTGCTGAATTATACCGATTACTTCGATAAGCTTATGGTGAACTTGCTCCATCGCAAGATACGTGTGAATGATGATTTCGGCGTTTCAAAAATGGTGATTTCGATGTTGTAGACAAGGAACACGGAAAACTGCAAAAAAGTACCAAGATGTGGAATTGCAAGCACAAACACAAAAACAACTCGCAGAGCAATTGAACGTTAGGCAACAAGCTGTTTCCAATAGTCTATATATAGCCAATAGAGATGGGAAAGCTTCAGAAGGTCAGCAGATGGATACCACATGATCTGAACGAGAGGCAGATGAAAAGGCGCTGAAATTTTGCTCGAATGATACAAAAGAAAGTCGTTTTGGCATCGTATCGTTACTAGGGATGAAAATTGGATAAATGCGCCATCTTTTAAAGTCACTTGCTAAAATAGCGTTGTATATTTTCTTTCAGTACAGTCAGTTAAAGTTGGGCGATGTAATAATTTTGAGTGCACGGTTGGAAAACAAAGTGATATTTTCTTTAAACCTGAGGCAGTTGTGTTTTAATTTTAGAAGGGTTATTCAGGGTTACATCACACAAAAAAATGAAGAACAATACAGATTTGTAGTCACAGTACATGAAAGATCATCACAGGGTGTCAATATTTTCAATTTTTTTTGAATGCCTATAATTTTAAAAGTACACGACTACGATTTTTTTTATTATTTTTCTGATAATTGTCACTACCTGGTCTATCACCCGTTTCCGGCTTGACGTTGATTTTTGGGATACCCTGTATACTTTTTTAAGGTTAATTAAAAAGCAGCAGAGGACAAGGAGGTGGACACCCGGCAACTAAGACATAAAAACCTAGGAAAGTGCAAAAAACATTTTGAAAAATGCAACAACATCCACAACAAAATCTGCTCAAATTTTGGATATGTCAAAGACAAGCTTAATTTACTATATTATATTCGATAACATAACTTTCAACGACCTCTATCTGTATTGCTAAAACCCACAAGCGTTATATGTTTTCTATGACAATTTGTATAGGACATTTGAGTTTACAATCGACACTGAAAAATGTATAAATAATTTATAAGTACGCATTGTGTATGCGAAGCTTAATGAAAAAATATGGTAAAAAATGGTTGTGTTTTGGTTTTCAGCAAATGTAAAACTGTCCACTTATAAACTTAAATAAACCTTCCACCAGGAAAAATAAGAAAGAAACAACCATTAAGACAGCATTAACAAAAAAAGAAATGCAGAGTAAATTCTGGATCTGAATTTAGTTACGAGAGAAACAGCGACAGTGACTCAACGTTAGCAAAAACAATTACAATTGTAATATAATATTGCTGATTCAAATTCCGATTTAGCATCGGGTTTAAAACTTTTGCAAGACTGTTTCTGATATGTGGCATCAAGTAGATTGTTCATATTTAATATATGATATCCATTTTTCTGGAAATGTGTCATTAAACGTTTATCTAGAGGAATTATCCAGGCAATACAGCAGACCCGACTTCCTTGCACATTAAAACAAAATAGATAATACTCGCCATGCTCCAATTAATAAGGGCAAACCTACCGCTAATAGTGATGCCGAAGGAACTTATTAAATGTTGAATCGAAATCAGGATAATTGTTTAGTACCATGACTCTTTTGAAGCATTTATTTTATAAAAACAGTTGTTCCTATAACTCATCTGCAACCCTTGTATCCTTTATTATTACAACTCTTTAAAATTTGAATGCACTTAGCAAGCTCGCGAATTGTTTTATAGTAACGATTTTGAAGTGAGCTTTTTTCACTTATTCTAACAATCTATGCACCCCGTAACGCATTTAGAATCTTGCCAGTTCCTTTATACCCCCTTAAAAGTCACGCGTTCCAAGTTGTCGTCTGACAATAAATACACTGTAAAAAGTGCAGTACCAAGGGGATGTAAAAAAATTAGAATGGTAGCAGACGTGCGTTATATGAGAATTATGACGCATTGCACAAATTACACCAGAAACATCGCTATAAAACAACTCGTAAATGTATAAACGCATCCAATGATGTCGCACTTCAAAAAATTGCAACAAAGAGTGCAGAGGATGTTGTATTCACTAAATTTTTGTACCACAGCCATTTTTATAAAATAATTGCTTCAAATGAGTACTAAACAATTACCAAAATTGGTTTCAGCAATTAAAATTTATTCATTTTTGATTAATACCACTGACGACACTTTGTCTTCATTATTTATAAGCTTATCTGGTATTGATGTAATGAGTTTAATATTTTACAGCAAAAATTTGCAGATAATTCCTGATAAGACTCATGTCGAGGGAATAATGCTTTTTAGAGACCGCTTTTGTTTTAGACAGTAGAAGATGGTTTAAAAATATTTAAACTGTGCAATACTTTAAAATACAGATATGTAATGTCTCTGTATACAAGTCAATTATATAGGGGTAAGCGAAAAAGTACAACTAAAATGGAATAAATAGTTTAACATAAGGAAAACTGTCATCAATTCCGGCAGCGATGAACTTACTAAAAAAATAAAACCCATGTACTAGGAAACCAGAAAAAGAATCGGAGGGGACTCCGAAAAGAGGTTTGAAACTGTAAAATAAACAAAGTGAAAATAGTACCAAAGTAAATCTCTCGAGAGGATTTGCAATGGTCAAATAGATGAACAGAAGATGACAAAACGTGATATCGATCGGCAATCAATCGGCAAAATAATAAAAAAACGGAAAAAATAAAAAACCTAAAAAGCAAAGGAGTCGATATTTTTGAGCAGATAGTAAGCTACTTTTCGCCATGAAGAAAAACGGTTGGGTAGTGTATCTTAAAGTTGTTTGGAGATATTCCTGAATACATCCGTTGTCAACTCTAGGATAATTATGATTGATTAAAGAAATCTCAATAACGTAGATTAAATAAATGTTAGGAGATAACTATAACAAACCAGATCAAAATCATATATTGATGTAAGCAGAAGCCAAAAGTGGGAAAAAAATTAAGATGTTAAGTTGCTACACTAAAATTCAATAAAGTTGTTGATAAAGTGTACTAAATGTGCCATTTATTTCTTTTTAAGTTGTTTAGACCACCCTAAATGTGGATCAATTAATGAAACTCGCTCGTGATGCTCATAGGACGCAAAATACCATAAACATTGCCAATAATCTAATCTATTTTTTTAGAAACCATTTTTGCTATACTACACACTTATTAATTCAAATATCTAGTTCTTTACTTCAATTTTTTACTAACCAGTTGACCAATGTAAGGTCCTTCCACAAGAATTCATATTTATAATTGATATTTTTGATAAGACTTTCTTGTATTTCTTCTAGACTTGTTTAGCCATTTAATTTTCTTCCCCATTCTACATTTTTATTACAACCCTCATTAATAATAATCAAGTAAATAGTTTTACAGTTAATTCTTTTTTTAAACTACACTTAAAAGGGAACACAATTGGAAAGTGAAAAGCGCAACTTAGAAGGAAGCAGCCAACAGGACTTGATCAAATCGGTTGGTGGCAATGTCGCCCTGGCGTACATATTAAGGCAACAGTTTTAATTGCTTGAACCAGAGACTTCTTGCTGATATTTAATCTTGATTAAGCGTTTGCCCCATTAAGCAGCGCCTCGGCGAAGCGATACCCGTTAATGGAGCCGGCGTGATTATTTTTTATTGAACATCTGTTGCGATCATCAAATGATGTAACGCACAACAAACTCGGTCGCTAAATTTACACCACATGTGTGTAATAACGATTTCTTGTTCATGAACTGATGCCGGGTTATCGCATCGAAACGACGAAGTTGAAAAGGCCGAAGAATTTCGCAACTTCTCGAGTTGGGCGGAACGCCGGGCGCAAATTTGTACGGTTGATTTTCAGGTCTTGCACCTCGTGCAGATCTGGAAATACTGGTCCTGGCCAAAAAGTGCCCTGCATCGGGCGATACAAAATGTTTTTGTGTGTGGGAATGAGTTCTCGGTATAAAGTAAAAAATGGAACGTTCCGCGCTTCCTGCTAAGTGAGATATCAGCGAAAGGAAGGAAGCGCCGTCAGATTAATCTCATCCCACGCGCGTTGGTAATGAAAAGCAATTAAATTATGCAGATTAAAGGGTTGGAGCCTTTGTGTCTGGACCGACTTGTAAGGGAAATAATTACATCGCATTCCAAAGCAGCAATATCCCAGATAAGAATCTTTCAAAAAAATTATACAAAACATTCGTGTTCTTTGCTTGGATTTGTATGAAAAAATAATAAAAACAAAATAATTATCGATAAAGTATCAAAATAGAAGGCTATATCTGAATTAGTAGTTATTCCCCTAGATAACATCTATTACATTCCGACTCGGTAGAATGAAATCAAAACGTTACCTTAGAAGCACCAGAAGCACCAGGCCGCAGCTCTCCTCGACGGGTGCACGCCGGTACTGAATTCCTCCTCCAGAAGTCGAAAGGCAGAACCGCGATCGCCTGCACGCCGTCAGCAAGTTTGCCCAAGTCGCTCCTTTTTTAAACATTGCCTTCTTTTCTAGGCTAACAAGTGCAAGCCGCGCAAGACAAGGACGGAGGCGAGCGCTGTCGCGTAATTTACCGCTAGATTGTGAATAAAATCCTTCTGGAAACCAAAGAGTTATCTGCAACTCGTTTAACTCTCAATTCGACCCAGATTTCCAGCCCTTCCTGTTTTTTTGGTGCTCGTCTGGTAAAGTGATCTAGCGCGTCAAATTGATGCCCTGTAGCCAAAATGTTAAGTAATAAATCAATTTCGTCTATTCAATAATGAATGAATTTGGATTTTTTTCAGTTCTATAGGTGCTCCAAATACTATTTCCAATTTTTCTCTTTGAAAACGTTTGTCTTAAAAAACAGTAATTATATACTAGACATATACAATTACCTTTCCACTCTTGTTCATTATTGGAATATGCGCGTGTAAAACTCCCCTTGATTTTAAAAATTTGGAAAACGCAAATGCTATACACGAGTGAAGATGATACATATATACGAAATAAGGTATCTAGAGTATTTAAACTGAGAATATTCTTAGAATCCTTAACACCTTAACGGTAGAATAAGGTTTTGATTATATATATATATATATATATATATATATATATATATATATATATATATATATATATATTATCAGGGTACATCTTGAAATTTATTGGTCACACTTTGGTTCTGAATTTGACTTTGCTTTACTTTTCTTTTAGACACCATTATATGTACTTTCATTATCACCGACTTTGAGCAATATCAAAACAATAACGTGGACAAAATTTGTTGTAACTAGCGCATTAGATTTTGCGCTACAAATGCATTGGACATTGTGTAGAGTCTAAAAGGTAGGTGCATTGTTAAAGAATATACCACCTTTCTAATGTAATACTATCAACCAAGTATTAAAAAATTAAAAACTGCGGGTGCTAATGCTTACAGCAAAACCTTTAAAGGTATTCAAATTTAGTTGGTTTAGATTTTGCATAATGATAATATCGCATTATTTAATTTATTTACTTATATTTGCAACAATTTAAAGTTGGCTGAAAACGTTAAAGTTTTACATTAGTCTGTACTATATGTAGCAGAAATGAAACATTGGTCTAACAAAAAATAAAAACAAAGTCATTTAGTTACTAGTCAAATAGTCATATTACTGATATTGATAAGAACATGAAACCTTTCAATAACATTTGATGCTATCAAGTGTAACAGTACATACCGCATGATATCTGATCAATAATTTTCTTATTAGATGTACAGGGCACGGTACTGAAATAAGGACTAAAACTAAACATTTTTTAATAAAATTTTATTTGGCAAAAAATAGAATAACAAAAATTCCTTTCGCATGTTAGTTGTGTGACTTGTTCTTAGTAAATCCCTCTCAATCGCCTCCATCCTTGATCTGAAGCGCTGTCCATATTGGCAAATGCTGTTTCGATAGCGGTGTGTAAAGATGCCACATTCCCTTTGGACGCTTTCGACTACGCTCGAAACACAATAGTCAAGGGAGTTCAAATCATGGCTATTGGGGGACCAGAATTCTTTACGATATTCGTTAGAACATGTACATAAATCTTTTTCGTAACAATTTCCTCATTCTAAAAAAATGCGGTGGTATGACGCCACCTTCATTGGACACGACACTCATCACGTGAACAAACCGAAAGTGACCAGAAAATTTGTTATAGCAATAAGCAGGTTGATCTTGGCGTCAACAGTAAAGTTTATTCATCAAAAAAGTCTGATTCGTCTTACACTGACGCCAATTTTCTTAATGATTACACCGAGTCCTCCGAAATCAACCCATGAGCCCTTTCTACGACTGCCGAAGTCCGTGACACGCGTTTCCTCAAATGACTCTTTCGCGACGGGTTAGTGGAACTTTCCTCAGACTTTTCGGAAGATCATATTTTGCAACAGTGTTGTACATAGTACCCAAAGAACAGACTTTCGATAATCGCGGCCCTTCGATTGTACTACACACTTATTCGCAACAGCTCCTCCATTTGGGGTTATAACTGTTTCCTAAGGGCACATGGCTTTCACGAACGCGACCTAAAATTTAAATTTGTCCTGATTTAAGCGCCGTGCCCTGTACAAATTAGATTCTGGATCTTTTTAAAATTAATGCGAACCATACTTATACAAAAAAAAGGAAGAACGTGTGGACTAAAGGTGAACAAAACCGAAAACAAAATATCGGCCGATAACATCCAAAAGAAAGGAATAGTGTCCAGAATGGAAAACTACACAATTTCTAACAAATGAATAGCTACATTTATCCAGGTGTAGAAATTAATAATGAAAATAACACATACTAGTGAAATGGGTATAAACAGTATCGCATTTTTAATTGTGGTTTATAAGACAATAATACAACCGACCACGGTATACGAGAGTGAAGTGTGGACATTAATCAACAGTACCAAAACTACCAGTAACAAACAACTGATTAGGGAAAGAGATATTAAGATTTTCGGAGAGATCTAGAAAGGAGAAGTTTAGTGAAAAAAAAACAAACAAAGAGGTGTGTGAGCTATACGAAGAACCATCAGTAATAAATATTGTAAAACAAGCCTTTATTTAATAAGAATGACAGATAAAGAAATCTAAAATTGGGAAGTATATATATGTACATGTGAAATGTTTCTGTTACTAAAAATAAATGAACAATAATGTTCATGGGTTCACCCGCGCCGATTATTAGAAAATTCTCAACGTTTTGACACCCACTGCAATGCCATTATAAGAGAAACTTGAGTTTGTTTTTTACACAGAATCTCAATCTGCCTACTCCTCAATGAGAACTATGGGTCACAGAAGTAGACTGATCTTTTGTATAATTCACTTCACTATTTATTGAATCATAAGTGAAATAAGTGAAAGAGCGTCAGCACTTCCTATAGAATCTTTCTCCTCATATTAAGCTACTTTTTTCGGGTTTCTGATGTTGTTTGTTGTTATAGCTAAGCGAGTTAGAATGAAAGGACGAGTTGCATCGTGAATGAAATATCAATTACAGACACAACTAATGATGCTAAGGAAGCTCTGATGAAATGACGGGTACACTGTTAAAATGCAATTCTAAGAAATTGATTTTACGGTTCGCTCTTTGTAGGTTTTTCGGCGTCTAACTCAAATTTCCTGTATATAGTTCTGCAAAAAGGTATAAGTTAATAAAAAAAGAAGAAAATTGTCCCCACTTGGGTATGAACTCATTTGATACTAATCGTTAATTAATAAACACCGAAGTGAGAATGAACAGTATTTGACATTTGGGCCATTGTCGCGCTAAAGGATGATAACGTAAAAATGGATTTATAACCTTCTTTTGTTTTTTCTTATTTGTGGGATTTAATGTTTTCACTTTCTGTATGCTTGACTTTGCCATTTGTTTAAATATTATTTGTACATTATATTTATTTTAGTTTTAGTTTTCATTTATATATATATATATATTTGTTATTTATTATTATTTAAACTTTTATTATTTATTTACACGTAATGAGAAGGGAAAAAGTTGATTTCAGCTTACTATTATTAACCAACTCAATCCACTGACGGTATTATTCAGAGTACTTGTTCTCATCATCAGGATGGTGCGGCGTATATTAGATACAGTGGAATGTTCTTCTGAAAACTCGGTGGCTGATTGTCAGTTTGCTATTATTAGCAGCACCGCTCAACCACACTATCACCGGCTGAGTCGATCACCGCATAGAGTATGTCTTTCATTGAGTTGCTATGTATAGATTCCATTTTAACCATCAAGAAGAACGACCTTGGACGTCGATTCCGCGTTACTCTCTAGTCATGGTTCAGTGAACTCCGTGCCAACGAAGATTAAAGTTTTGCTTTGCAGACCATCTGCATAAACAAGGTTTTGCGTCTGTTTGAGCGTGCAGAGTGCACACTTGTTCCCGTGGTCCTAGCAGTTTTTCTACTAACCTTGGGACTGATCGCGTTGGGATTGTGTTTGAAAGATAGCTATGGCATCTAATATCCCTGTTTCCACGATGCATCATACAAACATCAATGCGAATTGTTTGCCTTGAGATCTTTCAATTTCTTTATTTATATATTATTGTATACGAGAGTACCTCAAAAAATATGGTGTGAACATCACACGACTTTCCTTATCCTATTATATATATATATATATATATATATATATATATATATATATATATATATATATATATATATCAGTCCAACACTCGAAAGCTGATTAAAATAAACAGTACAAGATAATAATTGACTCATACTTAAAATTTTGCTACGTCACTGAAGGTAACCGTGCGAGCTCGGCTGCACAGCCTTCGCCATTATCGCCTGCGTGCTCCCTCCTAGCGGCCAAGCGCTCCCCCCCCCCTCCGTCCTCCCGTAGTCGGCCTGGTAGCTCTCCGAGCGAGCTGTGATTGGTCCGTTTAATTAATTTTTAATCGGCTATAACTTATTTATTTGACCTCGGATCAAAAAATTTCATTGTAATTTTTTGTTCGTGTCGGATTGATCTATCCGGTAATATAAATTTCCCGAAACATTTTATAAAGACCCGGTATATCAAAAATCCTGAGCTTCAATTTTTTTTCGAGTTCCTATTTTACCAACTTTTATTTTAAATTCATGTTTATTTCATGATAACAAATCATTTTTATTCTCATAAATTTTTTGTATCTTCAACCGTTTAGATTCGCGACCGCTTTGCGACCGATTTTGCGACCTTGCGACCAAACGGCTTGGCCGATTTTTACCAAAAGCTTCGCACTGCGTCCCCTACCTACAAGTAATTTGCATACCAAATTTCAAGTCTCTAGCTCTTACGGTTCTCGAGATATCCTGTTTACTGACAGACCGACAGACACACACACACACGAACCAATGGCTCAAAACAACTTTTTTGGTGTCCTGAGGCTATAATTCGTCCAGAAATGTGAAAAACTGGGTAGGTCAAATTTCCGCCGATTACATTACTTTCCTTATTATAGGATAAGGAAAGTAAAAATTGAAGGCGTGCATCAGAAGGGATTGATACTAATTCTCTATTAACGCATCTCGTATGGGCAAGTATACCCTTTTCGTAATTATCAGGAGCACATAGGGTAAGTGCCGTAATTTCATTGAGTCAGTATCTCGGCTAAGTTCATTAATGGAGAATATATGTGAAAGAGAGGGGAGAAACTCGTTTCAAACGTTTTAGATTTTTTAATAACTTTTCACTTTTAGATCAAATATGACATATGTTTTCAGAGCTACACTTAACTCAAATTAAATTCTGGTCATATTTGCACCAAATTCTATATTACGAGTTCTACCTGCCTATCGAGGGCTTTGTCATAAGAGATTTTTTTAAATGAAAAGAAAGCTCTACGATATAATCGAAATTCTTCAAACTCTAATTATCGTAACAACAGAATCTAGTGATAACCACTAACATACTTTTTCAGAAGATGATGATTTAACCGTCTAAACCACATATTTTAGGCTTTATTAATGGTTGTTTTCCTTTTATTTTGTAATAAAACTGAAAATGATTCAACTTCCTATTTTCCAAATTTAATACAAAGTGTTTATGTTTGATTGTGCGCTGTAATTCAAAGTGATCAAAAACAATCTTTCTATTTTCCCCAACCCCTGTAAAGAGGAGTGCCGCCTATTTTTCGATTTCAAGTTTGACTAAACCCACACAACACACCCCTCTATACAAGGGTTCTTGCCTGTGCGAAGTTCATAAACAAAAACAAAGCGTTTACTTCGTTATTTTGCATTTTGTAATAAAGTTATACCATATTTTATAGCATTAGTCATTTTTTTCTAATAAAAATAAATACATAGCTAGTGAATGAAAATTGAGTTAAATCAGTATTTTTTAAAATGTAGATTGTACTCCTTTTAATTATTGGCAGTTAAAAATGCAAATAATATCTAACGAACAAAGGTGAAGAAGGCCCCAAACGGTAAAAGGAACTGATTTAGTCTTCACTGCTTCTTTTGTCAGTGTCTATGTCTCTTCCTCATAAAATAAGACTTTTACCCATAGCATCGTAATAATCTGGTTCGTAAAAATTGCGAAAGTCCTTACACATTTGGGTTTGGCAATTTTTGGAAATGTTGTAAACACCCAGTCTAGCCAATCTTTTGGTAGGATACCTGTTGCATATATACAATTGAATAGTAACTAGTATTGTTATATTACTAGAGGTTGCCCGCTAAAAGGTGACAAATTTTGCAAGGTGGGAATGTACCGACTCCAGCGATTCATTCGGCAAGGGGAAAGAGCGGCTCCGACGTGCGTGCACGAACGCACGGACCTCCTCGTGTAAATTAAGCGTTTAGGCGCGGCACGACAAATTTCATATCAGCCGTCTTCCTTCTACATTACGATACAAAATTAGTTTGTCGCGCCATAAATTTTGTATTATTTGTAAACGGTACGGTGTGAACCGCAATCGCCGTCGTAAAATCTTCCATGTTTGCTGGGGAATATCAAATTCACGACCTGCTTGCTAGTGGGCTGTTGTAGGGTACACACATAACTTTTCCCAATGTGCCGCCAGAAACCCCTGATTTTCCGATGTTTTTACGTTTATTTACAGAACCTGTATTCTTGGTTTGGCGATACTATCGCAGAATGTTCTTGTGACCCTCCTTTTACTAACATTTGTACTAGCTTGGTCGTTGTTTTTCAAAGGTCCTAACAGCTTCTCTTACCACTACACGTTTATCGCTTCTTTTAAATTGAGCA
The DNA here is from genome assembly GCA_036346155.1 of Sinelater perroti. NCBI lineage: Eukaryota > Metazoa > Arthropoda > Insecta > Coleoptera > Elateridae > Sinelater > Sinelater perroti. The sequence continues at coordinate 5,295,632 of JARFIY010000195.1, forward strand.
GTAGTCGTCCGATACACTGCTGACAAAGTTATTCATAAACACATACTCATATGCCCGATAAAATTATGTTACATCCAAATAACGTAGCGTAGTTCAAATAACTGATGTTGAAAAATATCGTTTATCTGCAGGTAGTGTACCATTTTATTTTACCACTTTAAATTACGAATTTTCACTTGATGTCTATTTCACTCTGACATCTTATTGTATTTTTCTACTGAAGTTTAATAAAGGGGTGACAGCGCTTCAAAATATTTGTGTCGTGTAAAAACACGACAAAATGTAATTTTGTCGCTTCAAAGAGCGTCACTTTGACCTAAATGAATGTGTACGTTTTAGAAGACCATTGCACTTTTACAGGCCACTAGAATCCCGTCGCCAAAAACCGGCACTCTTTTAGCCTGTTCTTTATCATTAATATTAAGTTATAAAAATACAAACCACCGGTTGAAATATACATGAATCTCCTCTACATTCACTAAGAAAACTCCTTCTATTGTATTGTGAATAGATAGATAAGATTTAAAAGCTTCAATTTACTATCATTCATGACGGTCAACCGGAAATTTGCTAATAATTAAGAAAAATTGTTCCAGTAGAAAATTCGTACCAAATTTACATTAATAAAATAGAAATATAAATTTTAAATCCGCACGTTTACGATTCATTTATTTGCTTCGTAGATTTATCCAAAAAATTCCGACGAATATTTTTATTTCGTATAACGATCGCAAAGTGACTTTGACATAATTGAAAAGTTGTCTAAAAAATGTTGCATGCACAGATAATAACAAAATTTAGGTAATCTATAATATCTCAGATTTATAACTCATTGTCAGATAAGATCATTACTAATTTGATGCCTTAGATAGCTAAATAATAAAAAAAAATCTAAAGGAATTGAATCAAATTAACCCAACAAATTAAACTCTGACATAACAGTAGTCATTGAAGATAACTACAAAACTGATGTTGCAAAGCTGTACTACGCAACATTAACATCAAATTGCAGGTTATTTCAATAAACTGCAATAATTTCAAGTACTGTGACAGGTTCAAACAACTTTTTATGGGGGTGGGGGAATATTTACCAAAATGTCTATTGTCTTAAAACTCTCCCATATATATCTGCAAACTATACTATCCAGTATTCATATAAATACTAAAAACCTAACCTTGTTGCACATAGTATCTATGTCCACAAAAAAATTCATTTATGTTAAAAAAATTGTTACAGTAGGAATATCCTTCAAGAAATAAAATGATTGGATGTATGTCAAAACATCCAAAAATAGCATTTAAATTGGTGCCGGAGGTTTGCTAACGCTATCATATACCATCTGTAATGGTTTTAATAAGCGACCTGTTACAATAGAGTGAGAAAGAGGTTAAAACTTCGGCCGCTGTGACCAGCAAAATGCTTTACAAGGTGTGGTGCGACCTTTAAATAACCATAGGCCTTCCATCAAGGCTTTGCATCAGCCCACAGAACAGTCAACTCAGATTTCGCCAGATAATTAACCTTGGTAACTCAAACCTTAATTCGTTGGATTATAAGGGCATGGTTTGCTCAAGAAGACCTTCAACTAAGCTTCAATGCTTACAATCAACAACTTAGACAACTAGCACAAATGTCTCAAGTTTTATTTTGATCTTCTAATCAATTTATAATAGTACTTACGGGAATACTAGGTAATATCACCTTTCCATTCCCATAAAAAGACACCATCTCTTTTTGCATTATACTTTTCTTTATAGATTTTTGAATATAGTTTTATTTTTATTCTTGAGCAAACTAGGACTTCATCCATTGTTAAGTCAAAAGGCATTCCGTCTGAGCTAACAGAGTTACAGGACATGTTTTCTTTTGGAAGCACTTCAATCGAACTCCTTTGTTATACATATTTACCTTACTTGGTATATTAGCTCTCCAGAAGACCCCATAATTATTTGTAGCGTTCATTGTTCTTTGCAGTCCTTCTAGTGCCTAATTTCTCTCTTCCCACTCGTTATCTTTATTTTTAGCAAATTATGCATTTTTTTTCTTATTTGCTCTACATTCTCGGTATCATTACCTTTGAGAGAAATAAAGGTTTCGTTCTTTAATGTTTTAAGCAGGAAGAAGCAAAATCACGGCTGATTGATTATTTTATATGAGAATATCAAAAAAAAAATAGTTTACCACAACAGACCAAAAGCCATAAATACTTAAAAAGAATTTTTATTGAATTATTTTTTAAGCTCCACGCGTTAAACGTTAAACAATATCAAAAATGTCAAAGATTAGATACTCAAAAAACTACTACCATAGCCTACCCATATGTGTCAAATGTGCTGGAAAACATTTAATAACAGATTATTAAAAGAAAGAAAGGAGTAAAAACGTTGTGTGCTAATTGACAAGGTAACTATGTCGCTAATTACCGAGGATGTCAGGTGGCTGAAGAAATCCACAAGCATAAATTCCCACCAATAAGACCTACACTAAATTCCCAATTGGTTCAACTAAGCACATCCTAGTTCCAAGAAATATCTAATAAAAATCAATAACCTCCACCAGAGAACAACTAACAACAAATACAAACATGAAACTAGCAGATGGGCAACAAAACTGAAACAATGCTGATAAAGAATGGACAGCATGATTAATCTACTTACTACAGTCATTTCTAAACTAACATAATGACGGTATTCCTAAACATCGTACTCTGAACGCCAACAGCTTGGCTCAGCATAGCCAAAAACTCAAAACATTCATAATAAAAAAATACGTCAACGTCATGCTCATCTCAGAAACGCTATACTACAAACCATCCAAATGGCACCGCTCATGGCAGCACAACATAGTGATAGTTAAGACTCATTTCACCACTATGTTAATCATCAGCATCAGCCACATGCATTATACTTTCTGAAGTCAACAAAGATATAACCTTTGCAGTAATATACTGACCCCTTCCCCCCAAACACAAGATCAATCAAGAAAGATATGGCAAAAGTTCCCAAATTCCATACAGCCTCGAATATGACTTGATGACTGCCAAATCCCTCAAGGAACTTCCAAAAAACGAAGTGGAAATGATCACCTACATATTAAACGTCATTCGAAAGTTAAGCTCCTTCCCACAGCAAAGGAAAACTTTGCAGATTATCCTAATCTCAAAACCCAAAAAAAATGAAATTATATAGACCCATTAAGCTTCTTCTAGTCAGAACTAAAATTTACAAAAAACTACTTCTAAAAAGTATGACATTAACCCTTGAAGAAAAGAATCTCATACATGACCACCAATTAGGATTTAGGGTAGGACATGCTACCACAGAACAGGTCCATAGGATTGTTATTAAAATTAATCATAATATTCAGCTAAAAAGATACTGTTCCGCAGTCTTCTTAGACGTGTCACAAGCACTGGGCAAAGGTCAGCATACTGAATTTTTATACAAGATTAAAACGAGTCTGCCAATTTTCTACATAATCTTAAAATCATATCTGGAAATGAGCACATTGAAGTTAAATATCAAGAACTGACTCCTCTCCATCCAATTCGATCATGGGTTCCACAGGATACCATACTTAGGCCAGTCCTATATCTACTATATACAGAAGGCTTTCGATGAACGAGACAAACAATGGTAGCTATTTATGCCAATGATACTGCTGTTTTAGCCTCCCACAATGATCCATACACTATATCACAAATACTTTAATGAAACCGAAATGAAATAGAGACTGGTCTGAAGACCTGGTGAATATACATAAAGAAAATCAGATCCATGCATGTTACCTTTACCCTGTAACAAGAAATGTGCAGCCCAGTTAACCTAAATGGCAATATAATAAACAAGATAGTGTCTCATATCTTGGCATACATTTAGACAGAAGACTAACGCACAAATGGAAAAAAGGCTGCAATTAGGACTAAAATTTTATCAATTTTACTGATTAATAAGCAGAAACTCTCAATTATTCACTTAAAGGCTTTTTTTATACAAATGTATCATAAAACCTATATGGACATATGGTATCTAGTTAGATGTTTTAAAAATAAAGTCATAAGAACTATCATTAAGGTTCTTTGGTACATCTCTAACTGGCTAATTCAGTAAGATATTAATATACCATCTGTTAAAGATAAAATAAAAGCCTTCAACAAAAAATATCAAAACAGACTTCTAGTACACCCCAACAACGTCAAATCTATTAGAAAAGCCAAATCATTGAAGACAAAAAAAAACTCATTCTTTAGATCTTACCAGATTTAATTAGTGACATTTTGACTTAAGTAGTTCTGTTAATATATTTAACCAACCAACATAAGTTATCTTAGGAAAGAATACTATCATTGAAAATCATTCTTGCGTGGCAAATTACTGTTATATTATTTACTGAACGTTATACATTAATGTAAGATAATAAATAATCCTTAGATAAAAAAAAATTGAGTGTTTTGTTTTAATTTTACAGATTGCTTCTACTAGTTCTCCCCGTTCAATAGTTATATTTCTTTGCTTATCCCTACTGCCTTTCATATAAGCTGATATACTAAAAAAATAATTTCTGCAGACTTTTTAACCGCTTGTAGAGCTCCTTACAAAATTCTGATGTGTATGGATATTCCAACTTATTTCTAGAGTATCCGGTGATCAACAATTAGACTGCATACATGTCTTATATATAATGTTTAGAACTACTCTTAAATAAACACAAAACTTTTTAATGATTTTTAACCATTTATTTAAATTGTACATGCTATCTATTTCTCCTTCTATTTATATTAGAATACAAATTCTATTCAACTCTCTTACTTTCTAAATCTACTGGTTGTTGTTTAAATTTTTCCAAAAGCAGTTCTGTTGCAGTTTTTGCTTGGAACAATGGCTGAGACAGTTCCTCACTTGGAAATGTGGCTAAATTTAGGGCGGGGTCCCTAAATGTGTATGGCGTCCAAGGCCCCTGAATAGATGGGTGGTCTGTGTGCCACAACTTACGCAGTCTCGTGCCATCATGGTTGCCAGATTGAGTCCGCACCAAATTCAACCATTTGCTCACCTCTTCACGCTGCATGTTATGGCAAAATATCAGCTGCGTGTCTCCATTCACTAAAATTAAACGTCAGGAGTAGTGCTAATTAATTGTTGGATTACAGCCTCCGTACAGTACTCCGCTTTAATTACTGGGCCCCGGAACCGTCTAGGCTTCAGGTACACCACCACACTAGGGTTTGAATTCGCGTAATTAAGCAGGTCGTACTCGATAAATTCCCTGGTAAAACAAGTCGAGATTAGGTTTTCCATTACATATAAGAGTGAGGTTGGGGGCTCACCGCATCCCTCTGCTGCTACCGTGGGTCTTGCAGAATTTGAGTACCACCCGTTGGAGCTGGCAGACGTACCTGCCAACCCCATTCTGGGAGGGTGTGGAAATAAACTTCGAAACCAAAAAGAGGTGTTTGTTAGACATGTTGTGATAAAATTTTTATAGGTTAACTTTAACATATCTTGTAACTGTTGCTGTATAGGGTAGGACAAGTTTGATGTACAGGTGAGGTTGGAAACAATATCGAAGAGCATTCCGAGAAATAGCACATTCTCGCTTTAAACAATCAAATGTTTGGTAAGGTTTCGCTTTAGCGGAAGTGATCCAAAGAAATACAAATAAAATTACAAATGAAGTAAGAGATAATTGATAGAAACATACTGGAATGTAAACACCTATTTATATTTGTATCTTCTAAAGGTGAAAAATCACTACTACTAGTTTAGAATAGAGTTAAGGACTTACTTCTTTCAAGTGAAGATATTCGTATTTCTGTTGGATTCTAAAAATCTGTCCGAGATGTAAGAAGGCGTTTTATTCAATTTGTGGATCAAGTGCTTTGTTAAAAGTTTGAGGAATATCTAAAAATATTACTGAATCAACTCGTTTTTCTTCAAGTGCATGTTGAATTATATTAGTTATCCGTGAATTTGGTAAATGGTTGAATGATTTTGTCTAAAACTGAGTAAGAAGTCAGGAATTTGACTAATTTACATTGGAAGTCTTATTAGACAGTTGCATCTAGTAATATGGGATAGACAAATTACGAAAAACACAAAAACGAGAATTTACACCACAATTGTACAAAGCATAATGACGTATGGAGCGGAAGTCTGGGTAATAAACAAGAGAAATGAAAGAAAAATAAGAGCGACAGAAATGGAATATTGGAGGAGGTGCTGTGGGGTAACCAAGATGGAAAGAACCAGGAATGAAGAAATAAGAAGAAGAATGGGAGTAGAGACAGACATAATTCATAGTATCGAAAACAAGAGACTCGCATGGTACGGACATGTAAGAAGATCGGATAACAACAGATGGAAGGAGAAAGAGAGGAAGACCGAGGAGATCGTGAGGGATGAAGTGGATGAAGCGATGAAAAGGAGAGGTTTAGAGGAGAATGACTGGCAAGAATGAGAAGCGTGGAGAACCTGGTTGAAGGAAAGGATAGCTGTAGAATATATATATATATATATATATATATATATATATATATATATATATATATATAGATTTACAGCTAGCAGTCTCACGTATATATATATATATATATATATATATATATATATATATATATATATATATATATATATATATATATATATATATATATATATATATATATATATATATATATATATATATATATATATATAAATATATATACATATACATATATACATGGGGAGATATATAAATATTATCCTGCAAAATAGGGGCTAGACAACATACAATTCAGTTCTACTCGTGTTTAATAAGAAACAAGTCTGACGATTGTGTTAACTAGGGGATTACATATACACCTTAGGTTATATGAATATGATGTTACACATATAGCAGTAAAATATGTAGGATATTGTTCTAAATGTGCCATGAATTGTTCAATTTTTCTTATACCACCTCATGATTCTAGATGCTGGCCTTATTGTTTATATGTGCACTGCTGGAAATATCGCAAACCATTATCATTAATTAACATTAAAATAAAACTGCTTTCTTCACTAAATACAATACTTCACCATTTTCCCTGAACACTTTTTCCTCAATATCACTGGAATAAACTACAAGGTGGTGGGGCACGAGTGGAAGTTTACCTAATGGTACTTATGATCATAGTCAATCTTCAAATAAACAGTTGGTTGGTGTGACACTATCTTTAATCTATATTTTAGTTGTTGTGTGGTTCACTGTAGTTGTTTATATTATTTGATTATTTTAGCATACATCTATCAGTATGCAACTGTTGTAAGGAATCATATGTATAGATATGCACACCTCCCTGTGACTAATAATAGTATTAGTGATACTCTTCTGTTGCTTCACACCCATTGTATTGTACAATTCTTCAGCAAGACTATTTGGCCTTATAAAAGTTTGCTGAAGAATTTATTCAAATTCTGTTAATTGTACATAATTCTTGAGTTTCTTCTCCATTTCCTTCATGGTGTACTTATGTACTGGTAGTACAACTTGCTCTTTCATTTTGATTTAATTCTCTTAAATTAGGTTGTTTGTCCTGCACTAATAACAAAGTATTTATCTATAGTCACATTTGTTGAAAAAATAGACTTCACATGTTGGTTAATTAAATATGCATAAATCGGGTCAATAAATTGTAAAATGTACATGTACAGAAAATAAGTTATATCAATATGGTTGTAAAATTCACAAATAAAAAAATTCAAATAATTCAGAAGTATAGAATTTCCGAGTTTCTTTATGGAAATTAAAAATACGCTTCTTAATCAATTAATCTTGTTATTAAATGCTAATATGGAATACATTAACTTCTTTGTTGCAAATACTAATGTTTGAGACTAGAAATGGTTATGAGGTGCAGTAGTGTCCTTATGAAATTGTTACAGGCATTTTAGATTTCCACTGAGGTGGCATGAGGTCATCAATCCGTCTGTTCAAAAAGGCGACCCGTGTGCTCATATTGTGGACGGTTTGTTCCATGTGCGTCTGCCGCTTCAATTGAATTTGTGGAATTAACAGCTCCGCTTGAGTGACACGAGACTCAATGTTTTGAAGCTTGTGACGCACTGCGTCTAAATATGCATCCTGCAGGTTTACAGTGGACTTCGCTAAGGAGAGTAAGTTGTGATAAACCTTCAAATGTTTCATAAAATACCTACCGGACTGTTGAATTCTTGATATATCAATAACGAAGTAACTGAAAGCAGATAATCAAATTTTAAGTTCAACAGTAATCGTATACTTACTTTTGTGGGGAGTTTCTGTTCAATAAATTCATTAATGGCAAAAGTATATAATCCTTGTTGCGAAGCTTTACCACTTTGTCTTCGCTTTCAGTTACACCGAAAATGCGCTTTACTTCGTCTTTCAAAGCGTTGTAGCTCAGGTTCGTATTCAATTCCAGCTCTTTCGATTCAAATTCTGGGTTATCTGAATTTTGAAAGATACAGACTGGTTTTATGCATCTTCAAATTTATCTACCTGTTAAATCGAATCTTCTAACTTTAACATACGTCGTAACCTTGGTTGACATGATAAGTGGATATTAAGAATGAATGAACCGTGAATAATTACAAATCTACGATAACAGCCCTTTAGGAAAATACTGATAAAGTCTAGGTTATATCAGAAAAGCGGCAAATTTAAAATTTTCATTCTGATACACAATATCGAAGTACAATTTGGCTTTAGAAAAAATATAGACACGAAAGAAGCTATAATGACCTTAAGAGTATTAATAAAAAAGTGCTAAGCACAGATAAAGAAGTATTCATAGCCTTCATCGATGCGCCCTTTGAGTGAACTGGCTCAAATTGTTCAACATATTACAGGAAATTGGCATTGGCATAAACGACAGAAAGGTAATTTACAATTTATTCAAAAATCAAATCACGGTAATACAGTACAATGGTGAAAAAGAAGAAGCAAGAATCACACGAGGAGTTGGACAAGGCTGCAGCCTATCATCTCTATTGTTCAATTGTATATACAATAAGCCATTAATGAATTTAATGAGACGCAGACTTCAGCCGTATACATTTACGGGACAAGAATTAACACTATAAAATACTCCGACGACAAATCGATACTCGCCGAGTCAAAAGAAAAGCTAAAACAAGCAATAGAAGACAAGGATAATGTTTTTAAAAACAGCTACAACATTAAGCTAAACAAAACCAAGACAAAGGTGATGAAATGCTCAATAAAAGATGGATAATATTTACATTAATGGGGAGACAGTAAAGGCTGTGAGTGAATTTAAATACCTAGGGGACACAATTACACAAGATGGCAAATGTACGAAAGAAATAGATAATAGGATAAACGGTGCATCGTGTGGTTGGTTCTCGGGTTATAAGGCCGTGGTCGGAGTTCGGAAACTCGACGTTTCGTCCACAACTGCGGCGGACATCTTCAGAAGAAAATCTTCTAAAAATTAAGCGACTGTCCCGTGCGTTTTCACTTTTATATTCATGCGAGTATGGTAGGGATACGGCGAAAGAGCGAGTGACATCAGAAATATTACCTGCAACATCCCGACGAGATTTTAATCCTGACTGCCACATCCAGTGACTACAGGTTGCTAACGCGTTATATGGACGAAGCAAAGGTGGAACACCATTTCCACCTCCTCAAGGGAGAGAAGCCCCTCCGGGCCGTCATGCGAGGCGTCCCAGAATACGTGACCGAGGAGGAGCTGAAAACCGAACTTCAGCTCCAGTCCTTTCAGCAAGAAAGATGAGGAAAGGACCCCAGCGCCGCCCCATGCCACTCATGTTTCTGTGTGAGCGGTCTGATAAGGGGAAAATATCTTCAATGTGACCCAGATCTTCGATGTGGTTGTCACAATCGAGCGACCACATAAGAAGAAGGGTGTAGCACAATATCACAGGTGCCAACGCTTCGGACACGCGCAGCGCTGCTGCCGCTCGGGCCCGAAATGTGTCAAGTGCGGTCAAGCCCATCACTCCGGGGAGTGCAAGAAGCCCCGGAGTGAGCCAGCAACTTGTGCCAATTGCCAGGGAGCCCGTCCTGCAAATTTCCGGGGCTGCTTTTCCGAAGCCAACCAGCTCCGCGGACTCAACCGGAACAATCCCAACAACAGCCTGAACATCGAGGTTGGGCAGCGCTAGCCAGCTGGTTCCAGAACGTGGATCCTACCGCGTTTCTGGAGGCAGTAGAGCACATCGTGGCAGTGACCGAAAATGCCATAACAGTCGTCGAAATCGTTGTAGGGCTGCTGTCCTGCAAAGACAAAGTCAAGACCATTCTCGGAATGTTTGGCAAACGCCAAACGTCCCTGGTGAACCAAGCTTCCGTCAACTAGGAAGCGCCTATAAGGCAACTAAACTCCAATGTCAGGCCTTCCTAGAGCAAAACGGTTAGGGGCTTGGACCCAGGTACCGTGTCTGCCAGACGTGACGAGTGATAGACGCTTAATTTTTAGAAGATTTTCTTCTGAAGATGTCCGCAGCAGAACTCCGACCACGGCCTAATAACCGGAGAACCAACCACACGATACACCATAACACCGGCCATGAAAGCCTTCGCATCTATTTGAATAGGATAAACATAGCTAAAAGGGTTTTCTACGAGAAGAAACAACTGCTTACATCTAATACCCTAACAATAGATACTACAACACAATGTACAAGAACGTACATATGGAACCTAGCACTATATGGCTGGGAATCATACACTATAGGAAACTAAAGAAACTAAAATCCTTTGAGATGTGGTACTTCAGAAGAATACTGAAGACCTCATGAACGCAAAGAAAAACAGGCGAAGAAGTAAAAAGAAGAAAAAGAATTGGAGTCACATACAGAAACACCGAACGCAAACGATAGGTCACATAATGAGAAAAGGATTGCTAAAAAGTACCTAGAATAGAAGAAAAAATATGCGAAAAAACCCAAGAGGAAGACTACACCTATTATTAGTTCATGACTAATAGAGTTGAAGCATTAGCGGTTTCAAAAAGGAGAAGAACAAATAAAGCAAAAAAATTTTTTCTTGCTACCCTTCGACGAAGCTTTTCACCAATTTGGTGAATTATTGTAGAAATTTAGATGCATTTCTCCTTCAATGTCATTAACAGCTCTGTAATGTCTTTTGTGGGGCTTGGTCAAGCTCTTAAAAAATGCCCCAACTCACTTAAAAGCTATTTAATAGGGATGGAGGCAGGATGTTAAGTTGACTGTTTATTATAGCATTTGTTTTATGAATGGATGCATTGCCCCATTGAAAATGAAGTAGTTCAATTTCAGGTTGCCATAGTATGGATATAGTGCTGAGTTATCTAAAATTACTTTATAATCCTTGTCACTAAAAGTACTAGACCAAAATCATTTCATGAAAAACATGACCATATCATTCTGCTTCTTCTAAATTTTGCAGTAAGAATAATATATCTTTGTAAATAACAATCATTAAGCATATGTTTGCATGATTTATCATTACATAGGATGTTTTCCCATTGGAAATTTGTTTTACTACATCACAAATTCAATATCAATAGTGAATGTTGTAGATGCTATGCAAATTAGGCAAACAACTTTGTGCTTACTTTTGTTTATCATACTTCTTATGATTGTTTTATCACTTGTATATTAGTACTAGCACTACTCAACAAAAACTTCATGTTCGTCTGTATTAATACAATCGACGCCGTTTTCTACATGGACGATTGTTTGTTAACTTGTCTTCAGATAAAATTGATTGTGATGTAGACTTTTAACATGCTCTTATAGATTTTTTGCGACAGTCTTTGGATACCAGTTTTTTTAACACTAGAACGAAAAAATCGCTGTGCGATACTTTTCTTAAATTATCTCTTAATTCTGGAGGCACACGGTCTTGTCCTTTTTCATTGAGGATCGAGTTGGTGGTGAAACAGATGATTTCTTTATTAGGTCTTTGCTAAAACAAATGATAGGAATTGGTTACGAAAAACTAATTAAGCAGATAGTGTAGGTCGATTCCACTCTTTCAAGTGGTAATCACTTGCTCTATTATCATACTATGGGTTTAACAGTGCTTGAAGCTTTAACATTAGCGACGATCCCAAACGGTCTCCCTTCTTATGAGACTATTGCATAATAATAAGAACTTGCAGGTGGAATTTAGTAGTTTGTTTTGAATATGAAAATTATTGATATTCCTGGATTAAAAAGGTTTGCTTTAATTGCGTTATCATTGAAATCATTAGTAATGTTCATATCTCTGTCCATAAGAAATTTTTCGATAGGAGTGAATGAGTATGAACCGTTTTCATTTATTGCGTGAATGTTTTGCCCTAAACTTCATAAAAGTTTTTACGAGAAGTGAGTGCAAGATGATAAGTTCTGACCGGCGGTTCCTCTGTTGTAAAACGGTTGCGCATGAGGTTCACAGATGCCCTCGTTTTCACCCTTTAGCCAGTTCTCCAAACAACAATGGCATTTTTTCCTAGGGACAGCACTTGAAAGATCTACCTCGACACAGTTGCTTTTAATATCAACGATGTTCTTATTTGGGGTATCTAAGCCAGTTTAGCTTTCTCTGGATGGTTTTTCACAACTAATTAGAAAAAAAAATGTTGGTCAACTTTAACTTAACCCTAACCGAATACAGCCTAACTCAACTGTAACCTAAACGTGTCTTTACAACTAAAAATTAGATTAGTAAAATATTGTGTTCTTGATTATTCTGAATGATTTTAAAAGCTGGACAGAGAACGGACAGAGTAAGAAACGAAGAAGTACTGAATTGCTTGGATTACTACACCTCATGCAAGTCAAAATATTAGGAAAAAGAAATCTGGGTAGAACTTTTTGGTTAGGGAGTTTGGTTCGAGAATAGTTTCATAAATCATTTTCCTATTCCGAACAGCAGAGAATAAAGTTAAAATAGCAACATGATAGCCAGCATTCGCTAAATGGATCCGGCACACGAAGAAGACCAAACTACAAATGACTGCTTTTATTGCTCACTTATTCATAATTTGAAATTCTAAAAAAATACAAATAAGCATCTATGGTTACATTTAAGTTTATTCTACATGAACTTACATCAAGGAGTAACAAAACCAGTTTAAAGTAATATTTCCTTTCATCAATCAGTAACTCAGTCTTTTAATTCTTAATACAACCCAGTGATTTTAGAATAATGCATACACATCTACGCACAGTAAATTTCTATGTATAACTATATAATAAACTATTAACAAAAAATATTTTTAGCTATGTTTGCATAATCACAAATGCATCGCCTACAATTTAAGTTATTCACCACAATTTTGACAGCAATATTTTTTACGATGCAACAGCTACGATTTCTCTGGTAAAATAAATGCATAACAGACAACTCAATTGTCTTCTTTGTTGTTGGCGACATTGAAAATATGGGCTTCAATGAACTCCTTAAGCTGCATGTAGGCCTGATCGAGATCATCATTCACAATAATGATGTCAAAATTCCCAGGCATCTCCCCATACTCCATTTCCTTTGAGGCGGCCTCTAACCGTTTCGCCAAGCTTTCTTCGGTTTCAGTTTTCCGCAACCTCAACCTCTGCTCCAGCGACTCGATTGAAGGCGGCTTTACAAAAACGTACCAGGGGCGCAGGCTGCTCTTCTTGACCTGCTTTACTCCTTGCACGTCGATGTCGAGAACGCACACTTTGCCCTTGGCCTGGACGGTTTCTACTGCCATTTTGCTGGTACCGTACGTGTTCCCGCTGAAACTGGCGAACTCGATGAACTTGCCGCCGGCGATCTGCTCCTGCATCTCGGCAGCATCGACGAAGTGGTAGTGCACGCCGTTCGTCTCCCCGCTACGTGGTTGCCGGGTGGTGTGACTGACGCTGAACCCCAGCCGGTCGGGGTAATCGTCGATCAGGCGTCGCAGCAACGTGCTCTTGCCCGAGCCGGAGGGCCCGCAGAAGACCAGCGGCTTGAGCTCCATCGCCGTGCTAGACGTTCTCGCGGGAGGGTGGAGCGTCAGTAATGCTGATTTCAATAACCTCACATTTCGGCCACATAAAATATACATGTCATCCGAAAATTGGCGCTGCTTATCTCGGGTGTTTATTGAACCTTTGCCAATTTTACGTTGGAGATAATGACCTTTTGTGAAATATAAATAAAAGTTATTTACAATTTGCTGCCATTTAGATATTAGCAACACGATTTGGTTATTTTATTATATATTTTCGAAATGTACTCAGTGAGCTGGATACAATGATACCATTTTTATTTTGGGCAAACAATGAATAAAAAAGTTATAATTTTTTTTTGAATTTCGCGCCATTATTTCACATCGGCGCCAAGGCAACCGTTTAAAATTTGAATTTATTCGCATGTAGCACCATTGTTTCATATGGGCCCTATAGCGAGTGCCTTTTTTTCTTGTCGATTGTGAACATTTGCTTTGGTTCAGTATTTTTTCTACATCTATTAATTTTTAATTGCCGAATTAATAATTTGCCACAGATTATCAGTAACTGGTATTTGTTCAGAAAATTTCGTTGTTTATCTGTTCGCTTGTTGCTGTGAAAGTATGTTATTTTAGGACAATAACTCGAGATTGCTGTGATTAATTAATTATCTCTCCACTGCTTTCTATCCTCCGCCTTCATTCTCCATCTCCGCACTCCTAAGGCTTTTATATCCTCCTCTACATCGTCTCCCCATCTTTTTCTGGGACGTCCTCTTAATTGTCTTCCCTCTGGCTTTTTCTCGTATGCTGATTTTGGCGTTCTCTCTTGCTGCATCCTGTGCACGTGACCTAACCAAGCCAGTCGCTTACTCTTTATTACTGCTATGATATCTGGTTCATTATAAAGCTGCTTTAGTTCCTCGTTTCTTCTTATTCTCCATTCTCCTCTTTCTTGTATTGGGCCAAACACCTTCCTTAGTGCTTTCCTTTCAAATATTTGGAGTCTGTTTTTATCGTCTGATGTTAATGTCCAAGTTTCGGACGCATACATTACTGTGGGTCTAACAATTGTCTTGTATATTTTTAATTTACTCGATCTTGATAGGTTGCGGGACTTGAAAATGTTTTGTAACGCATAATAGCATTTGTTTCCGGAGGCTATCCTTGCTCTTACTTCGGCCTTCGTATCATTTGTCTCGGTTAAAATACTTCCCAAATACTTAAATTGCTTTCTAGCGGTTTGTTTCCAAAAAGTTGCATTCGACGTTGGGCTTGACCTCCTCTTTCCTGTCTTGACTGGAACATGTACTTTGTTTTAAGTTCACTTATTTTTAGGCCCGCTAATTGTGCTTCCTTTTCTAATTCTCTATAGGCTGTCTTAAGTGCTTCACTTGTTCTTGCCATAATCAGCACATCGTCGGCATATGCTAGATATTGCACTGACCTGTTGTATAACGAGCCTCCAGGGTTGATTCGTATGGCTCTTATGCATTTTTTCCAACACTAAATTAAATAAGGTCGTAGATAATGGATCACCCTGTCTAAGACCTGTTGTCATCTCGAATTCCTCTGACATATTCGTAGCTATTTTAATCTTACTTTTGGTGTTTTTCAGCGTCATCATGATAAGTCCTTTCAATTTCTTTGGGACTCCTAATTTTCCCATCGCTGTTTCCAGGTACTCTCTCTTCACACTATCGTAGGCCATTGTAAAGTCTATAAAAACCTGATGAACATCTATATTGTACTCATAGCATTTTTCTAGGGTTTGCCTGATTGTAAATATATGGTCTACTGTGAACCTGCCTCTTCTAAAACCACTCTGGTATTCCCCTATTATCTGCTCAGTGAAAACTTCCATTCTGTTCGCTAAACTTTTGGTGAATACTTTATATATCACATTAAGGAGAGAGATTCCCCTGTAGTTATCACACCTCTGTTTATCTCCTTATTTGAAAATGGGGCAGATTAGGGCTTTACTCTATTCTTCGGGCATCACTTCCGATTCCCATATCTGTTTCACGAGGGCTTGTATTTTTTTAATCATCTCTTCCCCTGCATTCTTTATTAATTCTGAATTGATGCTGTCTTCGCCCGGGGCTTTGTTGTTTTTAAGAGCGTTAATTATTTCTCTTGTTTCATCCAGTGTTGGGGCTTCGATGTTTTGGTGGGGGCCGTACATCCGTTCGTGTCCTTGGTTTAAATTCTGGTTATCTCTTTCATAGTCTTCATTTAGTTCTTCTTTAAAGTATTCCGCTCATCTATCCATGACTGCCTTCTCGTCTCCAATCAGCTTCCCTTCCTTATTTTTTATGAACATTGTTTTGGCTTGAAATCCTTGCTTACTCTTTTTAAGTTCTTCATAAAATTTCTTCGCATTTCTTTGTTGATAGTGCTGCTCACACCTTCTCTTCTTTCTTCGGCATATTCTATTCGCTTCTCTTCTTCTATTTTGATAGTTTTCTATTGTTTGCCTTGTAGCTCTTTGTAGCATTCTTCGCCGTGCCTCTTTCTGCCTCTCGTGTGCTTGCTTACAGTCTTCGTCATACCAGGAATTCCTCGTCCTTTTTCCTTTTTCTCCCAAAACTTCTTTGGCTGTTCTGTTGATTGTATTTTTTATTTCTTGCCATTTTTCCTCTATAGTTGTTTGTTGCTTGTTACCTTGTTACGAGATTGCTGTGATAGCATTTACAAATGGTAGAGAATGAAACAAATTTACAATAAATGCATTTTTTATTTCAAAATTTCCTAAAATATTACATTTTCAGACAAAAAATTACTTTGCTTAACCTAAATTGCTGATCGTTTAGCCAGTTAAACTGTTGTCCAGAGAGCACCAGGTGGAGGCGATCAGCATCACTCTCCCCTCCCTTCAGTAAATCTTCATTAGAGAGGAGCCCTGAAAAGAGCTGTTTGAGTAGGGATACATCTAAATGCAATGGTCACCATACTCGGCACGGACAGCCTCCAACAAGTATTATTTGTCGATATTGTTCTTTGCGCAGTACCGATGCCGCAGGTACTTGCTGAGGTGGTCGGCGAAGGTTTCATCGTTGCAGCGTGGCCGGTTCCTGAAGATATCCTTCGCAGGACGCCAGGATGCCTCAATCCGCTGCGTATGCGTACCATCAAACGCTAAAATAAAATAATTATTTACTTTTTAATGTCTACCGTTTTGACTTACCAACAAAGTGATGCATCTGGTCGCTATGGTTGACTACGTGGTGCGTGTATCCATGCTCATGGAGGCTTATGTAGCCCTGCCAATCATCGGTATGGATGATGGTTCCACGCGCCACGTGTTTTAAAATTGTCAGGATGAGTGTTTCAGTATCCCGGCGCTTCACAACCACCATGCGGATGTCCTCGCTATCATTGGCTATCATCCCTAGCATCCAGTATCCAGGGATGATGCGACCACGCTCGTATTTTCGGTGGCCAAAGACAGATTCGTCGATCTGCATGACGACGCCTGGGCCACCGATCTGGCCTTCCCACTGATGCCGGGTGGTCCATGACCATCTCCCTACGATATTGATACCTAAAAAATGAATTAGAATATGCTACTGAATGTTTACAACCACCAAACATACCAGCTAGTCAGCGTAGGCTGACTGAACGAGGCCGGACGAACGTTGGGACGGACCACATCCCAGGCCTCACGCCGAGTGACGTCATACTGCCAGTACTCCGAAAAGCCCATATATAATAAATGCAACTTGATTGGGGGGCAGCTTAACGTCCTCGAACCACGTGCCAGCAATAGCAGCCCATTGGTGAGTGCGACCCTTCTCTTTCCGGCATCGCAAGCACCGGAAACGAACAAACGTGTCTTGCTCGTAGAAGGTGCACGGTCCGTGGTTTTTCCGTTTACATATTCTCTGCATCGGCACGAGCCCTTCGTCGTAGGCCCACTGACGCCCTTCAGCGGAGTTTTTTCGGCAGCCGCCTGACGTTCCAGAGCGGCCTTGCAGTCATTATCTGTTTAATCAATAAATACAATAAACATAATTAAATAAATTAATACTTACCAAAAAACCCCAAAGAATAACCGTAAAACAAAACTGACGCTGTTCAAGCTGAAAGCAATGTTAACTGCGTGGACGATGTGAATTAAGGGCGCTTTTAATTCGATGCTAAACTTGCTGCGGTATTTGGGGTTGTTGCTCTTCTGCAGGATCTAGCCCTCGTTTTTCTTGATGAACTAGTGTTCGGCAGTCCGCAACAACTATTTCTTATAAATCTCGAGCATTTTCGGAACATTTAACTTGTATGTAAACAGATGCAACGTTCCGAAACCCAGTTTTAAGAAGCAGCCCCAAAGATGCACTTTTACTGGGTATTTAATGGTCTGCTGCACTAACCTGTTAGTTAAGGTTGATTAGGCTCGTGGGACGATAACATATCCCCAAACAGAAACTTCGCCCGTGAAAATTACATTGCTCCGATCCTGGTCGATATTGTCCTTTGCCCAAACAAGTCGTTTTGTCACGATTTTCACCTAACAAAGGTTTCTTCTCTGAACTAATTTCACATCATCCGTACGGAGATGGGTTTGGATAACTACGTACGATATATCTACACCTTTCTGTTTCAATTTTGCTGCTCCTTGACGCAATGTTACACCCGGGTTCCGCGAAAGCAAATTCACGATCTGTTTTTCGACTTTAGGGGAGACTTTGACTATCAAGCCACGTTCCGGCAAGTCATCGATCGTTTTTGTCTCCTGATATCGCTGCACTCACTTGCTGACGAATGTTTTCGACTTATTCACGTACTTAGAAGCCGTTGCATGAGACATTTTTGGACCTTTCGGATACAGAGGAACGCAGCCTCGTAACGCGACGTGTACGTGGCGCTTATGGTGCTTTACGCGTTTCTCTAGCAAGAATTCAAGGCCAACTGAATCTTTTGTGACAAAGCATCGAGGACAAAGGTTCTCTCTATTGACTCATGAAATAATTAGGGCGATATCTTTTACCAGCTGCTAATTATGCCAAACACGCTTTAATTTAACTGACTGTATGCCATAAACTGTTAGCAATGGAGCATTCACTGGTGCTTTGTTAATGATTATGAACTTGGTCTTGGTAATATTGAATTTTAAGTCGTATCCTTCACAAACTTTTGTAAGGCTGCCAAAAAGAAGTTAGCGTTCTTCCAGGTTACTAATAAGCCACTAGTTATTAGAATGGTACCCTGCACCAAAATATCTTATAGCAAAACAGTTGAGGGATCAGGTGAGGGGCGAAGGGTGTTCATTAACCCTTTAAGTTTTCTAATGAAAATTGCTATAAATGAGCCTAATTTTCTACTTTATTACGTTCTTCATTTATGTATTCTCATTATTTCTTTTAATTTTTAAGAGGTACATTAGGCCCTTGAAACCCTCCCCTCTCCCTCCTTCCCTCTAAATGTCCCTTAGGGAATCTACAAAATTGTTTGGGTTGAAGATGACGAGGCGGTGGGAGAGTTGGCTCTACTGTTTAGTAAATATGTGGAGTCGACAGCTTGGGTGAAAATATGAGTAACTGAGATTTGACAGGTTAGGACAAGACTTAACCCTAGGATACTTAATCAATAAAATATCGGCATTTACATAATCCGGGCTTCTGAGGCCCGGTATGTAAATTCGTGTATAGTCATAACAAAAACACAAATATTGAAGTAAAACTTTATTTATTTATAAATATCCATTACAAACATGAGATTAAATATAAAAGTGAACATTGTTTCAAAAAAATAAAAATAAAAATCTTAGGGATTAGAGAAGCAGGCAGTGCACATTCTAATACCATGCTCATTACAGATATTATTTTTACAATTAATACATATCATTGTACTTTTACGATCAATATTTGACGGGCAAGCTAAGCATCTTTTTCTCGTTGCATTTGTTTGAGCGGCTGGCAGATCAAAGATGTCAATAAATCTGCTCATACACTCCCGGACACTACGCCGTAGTTTAGAGTTCGTAGATCTTCTCTGCATATGTGGTATCATTAGTACCTTCGTCAAATCTTTCAAAAATATGCGCTTGTGAGTAACTCCTACGTTGTAGTTTGGATGTTCCTTCGGAAAGACTATATATGTATTCGGTGCTGCAACATCAATGATGTTGAAGAAAAATGTCATGGGCCATCGTTTACTTTGTCTCTTGCACGTGTATGTCAAAACCATTTGATCCATGATGTCAATACCGTCTTTTGTTTTAAAAAAGTTCTCTCACAGGAACATCTCAGCAACATCTTCTGTCAACTCCCACATTAATAAGTAAATCACAGAATGTAAGTTCACCAACGGTCACGTCTTTCCAAGGTTTTTCTTTTGCTCCGTAAACAATTTTCCCCTCTAAATTAGTACAGTTTACAATTTGTTGTATCATAAGTGGAGTTACAAATAATTGAAACGCTTTTTTAGCGTTGCAGCCATATTATTTCTTGTCAGTCTTGGTCCACGCGAATAATGTTATGTGGTTGAGGATCCAAACTCCAATCCAGATCACTTGGAACAATGTAATCACTTGTTGAAGCAAAAGTCGGATTACCAATATCGTCAGTATCATTATTTGAATTATTGTCCCTATCATCAGTACTGGATACAGAATACTCGCCAGAAGACATTTCGAAATTTATGTCATCATTTCCTGCTTCTGACACATCACTTTCCCCGGAAGACAAATTGTCATCTTCATCTACCCACTGCAACAGTATTTCTTCATAGCCGACACTACCAACTCTCACCCTTTTCACACTCTTTGATGCCATTATCATATGTATCTCACAAGTTCACTCAATGCAACTTTTATTTCAATTGAATGACAACATCAACTTACTCTTAGCCGACAATGAACAAGTCTATGCTTGTTTTATAGAAACTATAAGTAGACGGGCTTCGGAGACCCGGTTTATGTAAATACGGGGTGCTAGCGAAAAATAAGTTTTTTTCAATTTCTAAGTACACTTGAATGTTTTTGATCAAGTGTGTATTAAATAAAGACCTGCTTAGAGCATATCTAAATGCTCAAGCAAATTATAAGTTACCAAAATCTCTCCAGGCCTGAAAGGCCCGGTTTATGCATCCTAGGGTTAACAAGATGTAACATGTTTATTGACAGCTAGCTATGCACTGCGCAACTCTGTGTTCTTTCGACCATCAGCTATTTTCGTACGTAAATCGAGTTTTCTTCCTCTTCCATAATCAAACGCGTTTTTGTGAGTGGAAAATTTATTTTCAGGCGATAAAGCAAACTACGTTTTCTAGATGGCTTTAAGAGGCCATAAAAAGTGTACAGATTCTTTGTGGTGAGTTAATGATGGAAAGGCAAAAAGAAATGTAGCAAGTTTCGTTTGATAAGTGTACCTCACGTATTTCTGAGTCAAACTTGGGCATCCCACTAGGTTTGCTACACATGTGTTGAAGGACTTAGACGCTGATTAAAGGATAAACAAGAAGCGTTCAGATTTAGAGTTCGAATGGTTTGGCGAGAGCCACAAAATCACAGCAATAATTGTTACTTTTGTTCGACTGGTGATCACGGTTTCAATTTGAAGAATAAAAAAGAATCGTCTATACAAATATGACATCCATTTTACACCCAGTTTCTTATGGTCCAGGCGTATCAGTGCCAAAACCACCAGAAAATTTACTTGAAATAGACGGTTCCACAAGTTATTCAAATAAAGATAATATCGAGAAGTACAAACCTGGAGATAGCCGTGCACCAGAGCTTTTTTCACAGTCTGAACTAAAAAATTTATTTCGAGACTTACATCTGACAAAAAAAAAACATTGTTAGTTCAAGGCTTAAAAACAAGAACCTGCTAGCAGCTGGCACCTCATTTTCCTGGTTCAGGTCAGAGAATAGAATTTTCTTCCATATGTTTGAGAAGGAGAATTAATCTTAGCACCTTATCAATTGCCAAACTAAAAGAGGATGGCTTTACTAGACATTAGAAAACTTCTCAAAGACGGTAATTTTGAAAAAAGAATGGAAGCTACAGAAAAAGAAGCTTGTGGAACCTTTAAAGACTGTAATAACCAAGTTTCTGGGCAATAAGAAGGATCTGAACTTCAAATCAATTATTGAGAACAGGCTGCACAAGTACAAAAATTTAGGCTGTTCCATGAGATTGAAGGTGATCCAATTCAAATTCAAATGTGAACTATTTTTTTGAAAATTTGGGTGCCATCAGCGAAGAGAGAGATTTCATCAGGACATCAAAGAAATGAAAAAGAGGTATCAAGGAAAATAGGCTACTACAATGATGGCCGACTATTGCTCAATGTTACAGAGAGATGAACCCTATAGAGAACATAAAAGGAAAAGCGCGAAGCAAATCATGAGCCGTCCAAAGAAACTTTAACACATGGAATAAAATTGTAAGTATTTTTCATGCTTTGTCATTAAGAGTGTTCAATACAAACAAAATCTTCTTCATAGGCAAAAGATTATGTCTCAGGAGAAGTTTCTAAAACACCAATGTCTTGCATTATCAGAGAAGATCTAGAACTAGCTGTTTATAAAAGATATATGAAAAACATTTCTTGATAAATTATTTAAAAAAGGAGATAAAAATCAGATATTGTTGAGTGAACATGTATGTGATAGCCGCAAACTTTAATCCATTGGATTGTAAATGTTTTAGAAGGTACGGTTTGCGTAAGAAGACTTGCCAGTATTCATTTTCTGAAGAGAATTCTAATGGTTGCACTTAAAATTTTTCTATGAAGTAGTGCATGCCACATAAACGATTGGTTTAAACATTTCAAGGTTTGTATTGGAGTAAAAGGTGGCTATTTTATAATTAACAATAATCGCTGAATAAATTCCGAGAGTTTATGCATTTTGGCCTTCTAATCAGTTTATAATAGTATTCATAGGTATGCTACATATTTTGTTAAAATTCTAAGTCCTTAAAAAATTAGAACAGAACCTGTTCTTAGTTTTCCATTTTAGATTTGTACTTTGCTTTTTGTTTTCACTTTTTTTAGCCGTTTCAATTTATTTCCTTTCTATTAAATCTATAAAATCAGAATTTTGAGATATTTTAATTGATGACACGTAAATATTTAAAAATATACATACATATTTATTTGTTTGTAGATCTTGATTGAACAAAATGATGCTCATATAGGCTTATATTAAATATAAAATCTTAAATGTTACTTTTTTAAATATCTTTAGTGAAAAATGATCGAATAAGGTGCTCATTCGCGAAGACCGAGGTCTATTTAATATGATGATGCGATTCGTGCTAGTTTTTTTTATTTTGAATCATTAAGACAGTATAAACCAAAACTTTTCAAGAGTAATGTCTAAACTAAATGAGGGCTGACCTGATGTAAATAACCGATTGTGACAGCAAATGTTGCGCAATATATTTTCCGTTTTTCCGTTTCTTGTCAAAAAGTATTGTTCGGCAGAGTATATTCTAACCTTCATAAAATTCGTGTTTTTAGTGCAAGGTTATTTTTAGATTTAGTTAAATTTTGTATAATGTACTACCTCTTCTTGGTCAGTCATCCACCAGACACATGTTGGTTGCATTTACTTTCAAACGGACTGTCAGCTGTAACATCATTAAGTTGTTATGATACAAACTAAATCAGTTGGCAGCGTTTTTACGACAAGCAATACCAAACATAATCAACAAAATGAGTTTTGGATTAAAGTATTGCTCTTGACAAATCCTCTTCTGTTTAAAATTAGTAATGGGTTCCCTTTCCATTAATTGGTGGCGTCAGGGCTGGTGTAAGACAAGTTTAACGCTTTTTTTTTAAATAAACTGTGCTTGAAAGGACTTGTGATCCATAAAACTTTACAAGAACTTTTGAATATTAGTTGCATAAAAACAACTTTAATACTTATGTAGATATGTACATGCTTGGGTTTACGCTTATAATAAATGATATTATACAGTTTAGAAAGCACTCAACTGGGTTTTACCTGGTCTCATTTCTTTGTAAAAATGAAGGCTAAAGGTAAATCCCAACAAGTCTAATCTATAACTATAACTATAATTTAATTAAATCGTAATATTAAATTTTCACCCAATTTAATATTACAATGAAGTCTTTTTTACATAAATCATAAATGCTATCAGTAATACTCAAATCTACTTCTACTTTTCTTCCTCTTTTTAGTTTGTTTGATCTCATTACTGTTTTTAGTGTCGAGGTCTGTGTTATACTTAAATAGTGCTGGTAATTTGCCTCATTTACTTCGACTTTTGTTAGTTTACACTTTTATGCAAAGACCTTTACAACCTTATATTTTTTCACCTTCACTTTCTTAGATTATTTAATAAGTGGTTTTATTTTGCTTTTCTGAAATATCTCTGTTGTGTTTTGGTCTTGTTTACTTTTACCTTCTTCACTTTTACAACGAACTCGCCTAGTCAAATTTTTCACTTTATTTTTTGCTCTACGAGTCACCTACTTTAAAGCTTGGTTAGTTCCCATGATTCAAATTTGTTAATTCCATGTTTTCGGACATTAGTCAATAGTACATCTTCAATCAGTTGGCTTAGAGACCTATTGATTTCATAGTTGATCAACCAGACTGAAGTCCAGCTCGAATTTCTACCACTTATTGAAAATTGTACCCCATTTCTCTAATCAGAAACTCGAGTACTCTCTCCACTGAACCTTCAGCTAATTATTTACTAATGTAGAATATATATAGTTGTCTGTGATGTATGCCTTCACATGCCAAAGATGGGTGATGAAGTTAAAACACCTATCTAAGTCAAATAAACAAAATTGTGAATTCTTATAGTTGAAGTTTTTGAAAACCAGACGTAATTAATTCAGCTTTTTTAGAGTTATGATTTCATCATAAAAATTGGAATGCCTAGTAAATGTCTGTTCAGAATTGCATCATTAATTGTTTTTCTATTAAGTGCTAAATAGATGTAGTTCTTACAGTATATGCAGGGTAATTATGACATTTAATGTCACAATTGCAGTTTTTCACAAAATACTACTATGTGGGATTAGCTTCAGATTTTCATAGAGTACATCTGTACAACATAATCTATAACTCAACCATGATAAAATTCCTTACAATATAATTTTATTATGAATTGAAAGCATGGGCACTGGATTATATCACGCATATCACAAGTATTGCCTTTATGGAGCATGTCACATCATGAATCATGGATTTTAAGTTGCAGAACTTATATCAATTTAAAAATATTTGTTTGGAAATGGCTATTCATGCTCTTATTCTAAAATGTATTCAGGTCATCCTGTTGCAGTCTAACTAGAAGAAAGGTCTTGGTGTTTATGTTGTCTCAGTAATAAGCATTTCATGCATCACAACAGTTAAAGGAACTGAGAAACTAATCGAGCACTATTTAGTTACAATTTACAGGAAGAAGTTGCCCACCTAGAGCTTTACCAAATCAATTACTGATAAAGTTAAATAAGTGGTCACAATAAATTCACTTAAATATTGATTCCAGATAGGGTTTTCAGCTTGTCTTCACATATTTATACAAATGATGGCCTTTTTGATCATCTGTGTAATTATCATGATTTCAACTTTTTTTAAATGTTATATAAAGTGTAGAAAAATTACACTTCCTATTGACACACACTTTAATAATCTATACATATTCCAATTAACATCTAAATAATAATTTGCCTTATTATTTCTAGGGAGGCACATTTTTATATAATTTTTGCAACAAAACTGCAGTAAGTTTAGCTCCTACAATTTCAGATAAAAATTGCAGCATTAGTTTTTATTTAAATTAAAATTACAACAGAAACAGTATATACAAAAACTAAGTAATTATGTACAAAAACAGTTCTTTGCAGGGTCAGAGAAATTTTGAGCCCCACCAGGAATGCGGCTCAAGAACAATTATAACTCTGTTTGACATTCTTGGGCGGCATCAAAATTCCCAGTTATCAATCACAATATACAGATTACTTATATTAAAAATAGAAACAAGAGGTTAGGCACAAACTGACGAGACAATTAATCTTTTGGTTATTCATATACACTCCCACATCCACAATAGAAAACGCACCTGTACACTCGCCACAGCCAGTACACACAATCTCAAAATATCATTGACAGAACTCAGTTACAGCAAGCGGAAATAAATGTGGTAAACTTAAGACTAGAAGTATGCCAAACCTAACTAAAAAGCTTCCAAGCAACAAATATGACAAAGATATGTTTCTCGCTTCATAAAATTGAGCTAACATTTACAAACCTTGTGCTGATAAATGCTGTGGGCCTATTTAAAAATTACACAAGGGCAAAACTTCCAAGAATTCTTAATAACATGTAATACTTTTCTTGAACTGTATGCTCCACAACAGAACGACTAGGTGAAATAAAAAAAGTTTTTACACAATGAATCAACAAAAATTCAGTTAATAATGTTTTGAACTCATAATGTTGGGTAAACAGCAACTAATTGTAATATTCTACATGAGGTATTTGCAATTGAAAATTTGTTATACTTCTTGACAACATTATTATATAACATGTACAACTGTATTAGTTTCAATATCACACTTTTAAACCTTAACTTGTTGAAGGGTATTTCCTTATCATAAATTAAATTAACTTGAACACCCTGTTTATCTAAATTCCATTCAATATGATATTCTTTTCTAAACAAACGACAAAATGCAACAATATCTTAAATACAAATTTAGAACAACTATTTTAAACGATTACAAAAAAAGTTAAACTTGATAATGTGTATAAAACTAATTATTACAAATTTACAATTACTTTTTACCTACGGCTGAGCTACTTACTGCTACTTAGTACTTATTCTAACTTCAAACGTTTACTGAATTCTTCTTGCTGTCGTTCCCTCCATTCCTTTTTAGGTTTTGTCCGTTTTAATTGTCCATCCCTAAACATATGCAATTTAAAGTATTCAACAACTCAGCTACAATAGTTAACTCTTACCACATAAGATCAACGAGCCCGCCTTGTTTTGCAATTACGCCCTTTACCCTATTCGCGAAATCAATGGCGCTTTCGCCTTCCTTTCTGTACATAGGCGGTAAGTACCAGACCTCGCACACAATCGCCCAACTGGTCATCATCATGTACAGATACTGCATCATTGAGTAACGGCTGCTGTTCCAGAAAGCATCTCCAAAGTTGGGATCATATTTAATAGCAACCGGGTATATCACACTATCAATTTCAAAACTGCCCTTTTTGAACTGCATAACCGACGTGTTGTTGATGCAAGTGCCTTCGGGGAAAATGAGGATCGGTGGATTCTTCGGATTTGACACGTGCTCCTTAAGTCTGCGGAAAAATCAGGTTAGTCTGTTGTGGTGATATCACACGTAAAATCGCTTACTTTGCTGCAACCGCGTGCCTGTCACGCACCTCCGATCGCTCAAACCAAATATGCGGCGAGGCTCGCGCCAGAGCGCGCTGTAAAATCCCTAAGAAGCCACCATGGCACTGTCCGATCTAAAAAGTATCTCGTCATTGCATACACTGTCGCTGAACGCGCAACTTAGTTGCTTCAGCTAAGCAGACAAGCGAAACGAAGCCATAAATGTAAGATCAACAGAGGGAGTAATGTTAGCTAGGTAGCACGTTCAGAAAGTTTCTAAATAACTTATTAACTCTTTTTGTTAAAATTAAGTAAGACTGTTGAATTAAAATTAGTAAATTGACTTGTGATGCATAAGTTAGTAACACAAGAATTAGAATAAACAGCAGATTCATTGTAATGAGACAGCAACACTTCAAACATTTTAGAGGCAGTGGTTGATAGATGGTAAAATAAAGTAAATGTCTTGAAGGAAGGACATGAATAAGACCTAACTTTATAAAGGAAAAAAATTATGATTATTATACAGTATATAAATTATTGGTAGATTTCAAGCAACACATGCTTAAATTGCAAAACAGTAGAACTATCTGTAGGTAGCATCTGTGTAATGATTAGTGAATGTTATCATTGTAACATTGACATTACTGAAGTTTGTATAATGATATGAAATTCATGTGTTTTAATGGAGAAAAGATGTGATAACGTCTGAAACAAAAGATGAAGTGGAAAATAGCGCAGAACATTTTAACGAAAATTTCCAAAAATTTATATTTTCAATTTTAAGACATGAATAATGTTGGCTTAAAGTGGAGTCTGGTAATTTAATAAAGCACTTTAAATAAACGACATAAAGGTTGGGATAAACTTATTAGGGTGTTAAGACTATGCTATAGTGGAGGTCATTAATCTTGTTTGACGTTAGAATACTGTTCTCCTCATCATACCTAGTCATTTATTAACCCTAGGTGCCTTTTTTGATTCTTGTTCAATAAACTATGACCGATCTGTCTCATTTTGACATATGAAATAGGTTCTATCAAGAAAATCATGTTTGAATTGAATAGATAGATGATAACCTTGTGCAGTTTAATAAACAAAATAGTAAAAATAAATTTTCATTTTTTTAAATTTCAAGCTGTTATTGCAATTCAAGATTTCTAAAACAAATGCAACTCACTGTTGCATCACAATGTAATACATTTGTTACCAATCCATTTTCTAAATACAAGACACGACCTTTAAGGAAGGTCGATTTTGAAGGCAAGTTAACAATTTCAATTCAAATTGAAGTTTTGGTAAATATTTTTTAAAAGCTAAATACTTGTTTTTAAAAGGACTTTGTAGTTATTAGCAACGGAGTTGAATAAAAAAATATTCAATCGATACAATATGATTATTATTACGTCCACAGAGATAATTCAAATGAGTACAATTGTATCTATCATAAATTCTGTTATGCTGTGATATTTCTAACAAATGTAATGATTTTAAAATTCTACGTTCGAATTATAGGGATACAGACCAATGCATAAAATAAATTTGATAGTTAAACAGAATATTCCAACAACATTTTAGGGTCATTCATCATTTTACTTCACCTGTCTCTTCTAAATGTGACAAAAGCAACAACTTTATTATTCGTACAAAAACCAAAATTTATATATTTTAACCATGCCTCTACACTTTACGGTAGATGAGGAATTGATTATTATTATTATTATATATATAACTTGCAACCATTAAACTAATGTGTCACTTAATCCCTATCCTGTATAAAGTTCTACACAATTAAGTGCTGGAATATAAGATGTGTACTACTTTTCAATCTATAATTTAACACAATATATATATATATATATATATATATATATATATATATATATATATATATATCTCTGTAAAAAAGTACTGAAGGATTGCGTCTAACTTGACTTTGATTTGGACAACAACAATAAATCAATATCGATATGAAGTTATTTTCTCTCTCATTATTTCATAATAACACAGACTTCTTTTTTCTGCGTTTCTTATAATTTTTTAACGTCCTCCATTTTGATATATTGAATAATTTATGGCATTCGACTTTTTGGCGATTTCCGATACTAAGATTTCAACCTAAATTTTGATTTGTTCTTTTGTTGTTCATACTTTTACGGCATATTCAAACACATTTCTAGTTGATCATCTCTCTTACCACATCCATTCATGATGTACATAATTTTCCAACATCACTCATCTCTAAATATCCCTTAAAATTCTAAGTTACATTGTTTTAATTCTTTATGTATCCTATAAAATAAATCAATTTGTCTGATACGATATTCTTATCCACCATTGCAGTTGTATAATCTTTTGTTTCTGTCTATTTCTTTTTGGTCAGCCATTTCTTCTTTCATTGTCTTCTTCAATAATGTTGTTAAAAATATTCAGTACGTTTCATTATTATTAAAACATGCTCTAAGCATTTATCTTGCTTATATTTTTATTATATGCATCATAATTACATGATCATAAAGCTATGACATTTGGTGATCAGTTCTTTTCTGCTAGAAGTCAAACTTTGTATTGTCAAAGTTTTAACTTTCTATTTGATTAATTTATTTTATTACTTGGAATAAAGTAAATAAAATACTTAACGGAAATTTCATACAGTTCATTTGAAGATGTTTGATAGTGATGCTTACACTTATAACGTATTGCAAAAAAATAATTCGACTCGTAACTCTGCGAGCAAGAATTCTCGTGTTAGTAGTGAGTTAAATTTAAACCGGTTGACTGTTTATTAGATTGGTATGAGAACAAAATGGCTCAACAGAACAATTGAAGGAATATGTCTTGATCTTTTGGACCACCTTTGGAGCCAAAAATCTGTAATTGAGAGAATGGAACAGTGCAAACTCTCCCTATCTCAAGAAAGCAAAAATGAAGAGAAATCGTTTACAAGAAATTGGTGGCACCAGAACGTATTATCAATTTTGTATTGAGAAGTTCTTGAAAGCCTCAAGAAGAGAGTGGCACGTATGTGATCAAGTACTGCATACTATTGGATAATGCACCATGACAACGCTTTATGTCAAACAGCAGTCTCTATTGACGAATTTTTACAGAAAAAACATTTCTATGGTTTCCAACCCCTCTATTCGCCAGATTACAGTCTCTGTGACTTCTTTTTATTTCTCTAGCTGAAAGGGTACCATTTTGGTACTTTGGATAATATCCCAAAAGCGTAACTGATAAGTTGAAGTTTAACTGAAACTTTTCAGGACTACTTGATTTGTAAAAAAAATTAAAATTATGATTAAAAGAAAATCAGTCTCATAATTTGTCTGCCAAAACTGAAATGACATTTAGTTTACATTTTTAAAATTATCAAATATGAAATCAAAAAATAAACGGAGATAAATGGATAACAAATACAATATAGGATAATATATTTAGAAATTTAAACACAAAAAGTAGTTAAAACTACATTAACTAGTCTTCAATTGAAACACATAGTATTCTGTTTATCTTGATAAAAAGTAAGCAATCATTAAATACTAATACGTTTACTGCACAGGAAAAAAGCAACTGTTATCCTTGTACAGTAATCGAGTCCGCATGCTTCCCGATTTTACTCGGTAAAAAAAACACTTGGACAAGTCACCGACAATTGCAGCGTTTAAAAGCAATTTATGCAATATATTAACTAATTCTAGAGAGAAAAATTTACGTTTGTCCTTCAAAGAAATTAGCCTGTCATATGCAAGTGCTGTACAAAATTGAAGATGAAAATTATTATCTTGAGACCGTAAATTACGAAAATTTTACGACTGCATTTTTATTTAGTGCCAAGGCTACATTTGCATATCTGATTAGATTGGCAGTTGCATCACTATAAAGTATTGCATGGAGTTATCTGAAACATTAGATTTTATAAAATATGGGGGCGATAAAAAAACAATCTTTGAATTCAAGATTAAGAGATTGCAATGTCTTTTTTATACGCAAATTTCAGTACAATAAAAAGAGGGTAGAATCTATTTTAATACTTCACCTACATTATATTGACTGATGTTTTTGTAATGTTATTTTACATTTGGATGACATCGCCTTGCATAGTTGGAATCTTCTAAACAAATTCTTCTTTCTTTCATAGAGCACCAAAATGTGTTGGACATTTGTGATTTTATCTTTCTCCAGCTTTTGTTAATCCTGTTCTTTATTGTCGGAGCATTTTTCCTTTATTTCTTATTTTGTTATTATATGTGTCCATATTTTTCTTTGGCTCTTTTTCTTTTTCAAATATTTTCTAGCCTTTAGACTTCTAACTTTTCCTCGGTAATTTCCTCTAGAATAAATCGTCAGCAGGAATGAAGATTAAGATACTATGTTACAGTAAATTGTCCCATATTGCTTTGTAAATGAAGTGTTGAGTTATTGATGTATCCTTGCATTAATTTTAATATGTTTTTTACTGTCACTTCTTAATGAAACGTTCATCAAACTAATGAGGAGAGATAAGCTTCTACTGCTTGCAGAAATGCCAAGAACATATACTTTTCTTTTTCTATATCATTATGATACATTACGATCACAATTAAAGTGTTGGTAAATAAATTAATAGATTAGTAGTATCATTTGAAAGTAGTTTCTAATAAAATTTTTATATCTAGAATGAATATTTGTAAATGAATTAGCATGTAACCTTAATAAAATTTGCATTTTAGGATCCTACTTTCCTGGATTTTGTTCTAATTGATGCATTGAACATCGCTGAAGTTGCCAAAAACTTAAGAAATTGAAAATTTTCCATATAAATGTCTGTACTTTGAACAAAATTATTTAAAGTGATACAATATTAATATTTACATCTTATTCCGTATTGACAATTCAATCAGAGTTTCTGAACATTTTACTTTAAATTGAGCATTTTTGTTTCTCACTTCTTCTTATCCTACTACTAATATTTAGTGGAAATATACAAATAATATTCGTATTTGTACTAACTATTTCAGATTAAAATATTTAATTTCTTAGTACTAATAACTACCACTTACTTTGGTTCAACAATTAAAATAATAAGTAGATTTGGACTAAACAAATATCACACAAGGCTGGTAATTCTATTACAACAAAAATATTTTTACAGGCAGCATTAAAATATGACAATGTTTTCGTTTTTTCTACTTCTTGTGTTACTAATTTTTAGTTCCTTTTAGATTCACGCATAATATGGCTTTAGCAAACATAACTCCTCCATGATCACGTTTCCATAAAATAAAAAAGGGGTAAACACACATTACAAAACGTACCAGTGAATAACAATTATCACACATCAAAACTAAGACATCGATCGGTGACGTGTGGTTGGCCACACAAATCCCATTTTTAGGCCGGTTTTCTGGGTTGTGGTAGGTAATTACAGAGGACAACGCACTCGACAATATCCCAAAGCACATAATGGACACGTATCGGTTTAGCCACTGCTTGAAAGAACCGTTGGGTATGTATCCAACCAGCGCAGTGCAGAGCGTCAACCACATCACCTGTAATAACTCGCAACTTGACAAACTTAAATTGACAAAGCGGATGTGTCTGACTGAATATGCGGTTAAAAAAGCATTAAAATAAGCACGCAGATTTACCCGGCAGCTCCTCCACTGGTACCTGTATAGACTCACCAATGAGTAATTAGTGTCTGTAGAAAGGATCCCAACGTCCACAGGAGTGGTGTGGTTTGCGACGCATACGCCCCCTCTACGTGGCTTGTACTCTTTATTGTGAAACGTTATCACGGCAGAGAGCGCACACATTATTATACGAAACCCACTTACAAACATTTTCTGATTTAAACAACGTTTTATCGAGTTTTCAGGTAAAACGCTGATTATTGCTGTTGTTATAACCAAGTAGATGACCTGTTAAATCAATTGTAACATAAAAACATGCAACAATAAAAAGCAAAATTATTATATACATGCAAAAGTTATCCATACTCGGATCTACAATTCTGTAGAAATTAGAAAAAAAACAAAAATTTGCATTGATTTATTAAAAATCAAATGCAATTTATATTGTAAGAAAATCTCAGGATTACGTATTCATATAAATTTTCACTTTAGACTTTGTTATACATAATTTTTAATCCACTTGTTTATTACTTGTATTTTTAAAATTTGTGAAATGTTCATATGTGCGTTATGGATAAATTAGCTTAACGAATATTTTCTACTTAGAGTAGAAATGTGCTGACAGTCGTTCGATTCTGGTAGTGGCCCAAGGCACGTTCGATTAATTAACGACTATCTAAGAAGTCCACATAATTTACAAAGATTCTTGTATTTAATTACTTTGATTATTTTTAAAAAGTTTCTCCCCTCTTCACCATCCACCCAATGCGAAATTTTATTTTTTCGTTATTGTAAACTTGCCAATATCAATATAAGTTTTATTTTATCTTTCTGTTTAAATGATAACAAGATAAATAATAAATAATAAACACCTATTTTTAGAAATTAGAAATAAAAATTAAATATTTGAAGTAAAATTACCACATGAACGCAACAAAGATATACTGCAGAACACTGAACATTTGACCACTGATAAATACCCTGTTGGTCAACCAGGATCAAGACTCGTCACTCTAAAAATATTAACACAAGCAATGACTTTATTATATATCATTAAGCAACAAATTCTAATAAAGTTTTAATATTGCATGACGTAATATCTGCATTTCAAACTTTAATGTAAAGTTTATTTGTATTTATTTTAGTTTTTATTTCTAATTTCTAAATTATTCAATATCTAATAATATTTTTCAATTAATCATTTGATTTTTGCTTTTATATGCTGAAATTTAACATCCCCTATACGTGAATCAAATAGCGTACGAAGAATTTTGAAAATATGTAAACTTACTTTTATTAAGTGGCGAAGCGAAGCGGAATCACTTACTAACTTCATATTGTCCGTCTGTCTATCTGTCTTTCCGTCTGTCCGAGCAATAACTCGAGAACGGCTGGGAATTTTCAAATTCTGTTTTCACCAATCGACAGGTGACCAAAAAGGCTTATTTACTAG
Organism: Sinelater perroti; assembly: GCA_036346155.1. Classification (NCBI taxonomy): domain Eukaryota; kingdom Metazoa; phylum Arthropoda; class Insecta; order Coleoptera; family Elateridae; genus Sinelater; species Sinelater perroti. The sequence continues at coordinate 5,329,971 of JARFIY010000195.1, forward strand.
TGATTTTGAAACTGATTGGTCAAAGGTCATCGTTAGTGACCTTTACGATTTCAAATTTCTACAAACTAGAGGGTTCTCAAATTTGGGAGACTACTTCGCCACTTCGCTATGCGTTGCAAGCTTTGCAGGTTTATTTACTGAAACATTGACGAGTCCGAATTCAAAGAAAAAACATCTAACAATGAAATATCTTAATTTATAATGGCTGAAACTATAAGTTCTGTGTGCAAATAAATATCTCAAAGTCAAAAAAGCTCAAAAAATAAAAGACAAATGATCTATAAATCTTTGAATCTACTTTAAGAATTTGGAAATAAGAAAACAACTGTTAAGCTAACACTCTATTTAAAAAAACAAATAATAAGGAACCAAACACAAAACTATTGTTGAAATAAAGCTGAACTATATATACTGCCCCCCCCCCACAAATAAATATCAATACTCTTAAATACAACAAATATTCAATACATTTTTTCGAATTCTCAACCTTTTCAGAGATATAGAGGTTGAAAGTTGCTAACCCGCATGGGTGATTTTGATCTGAATTCTTGAACGAAAAATTTCCAGAACGATGGATTGGTCATAATGGACCTGTTTACTGACCTGCCCGCTCTCCCAATTTAAATACAATGGATTTTTTCATATGGAGACATGTGAATTCAATTGGAACATGGAAAACGTTAACTGGCAAAAGGTAGCTGGAGAAACGTATCAAGCTATGCGTTGCTGAAGGTGTGCTAGTCCATTTAACTTTTATTTTAATGTAATTAAAAGTGGGGTGTTTGTGTAGTTAAGTATTAATTTGTTGCCTAGTAATTAAGGAATAAAACATGAATTTTCCCCAATAAGTCTAACATTTTTCCATGACAGTAGAGCAAATCACCCATGCAGGTTAGCAACTTCCAACCTCCATATCTCTGAAATGGTTGAGAATTAAAAAAAAATTATTGAATAACTTTTGCTTAAAATTTCTCATAAGACCTGTATACAAAGTTTCTCCATCAACTCGTGGAACAGCTTGTATAGCTACAGAAAACCTAAAATATTACATGATTCAATGAATCAATAATAATCAAAACATGAGGTTGTTGTAAAAGTAATTTCGTTTTTTGACGATTTTTAGTGTAAAAACGTCTTTAAGTTCGGTACGAATACTGAGTTGTCATTCGAAAAATATGAGCGACGCCAAAACGGTCGAATTTGAAACTAGTAATATTCGAAGATTACTGGTCGGAGGGCAACGTTCGTCAGAGGAAGGTTGAAAGCGATAAGCAAACCAGCCGAAATTTTCCCTGTCCTGCGTACGACACAAGAGAGGGAAACGAGTAAGTGCACGCCGAGTGATCTTTGAGAGCACGTGTCATTCTTTGAGAAAAATAAACGACTGTTTTGTGTAGAACCAAGTACAGCGGACAATTTCGGGCTATTCAGAACTATGTACTATTGAATATAGGAAAAGTATGAAGTTGAAAATGTCGCAATACATGAAAAGAAAGTGGAAGCAGAATCAGCGTAACGCAGGTCGAATTAAAGTGGACCCGGCCAAAAATACGGATAAGTGTCGGCGCTACCGATTGAGGAAGAAAGCCAAGCGAGAAAAGGCTATGCGGGCGGGGGAATGACGTTGGCAACAATCGTTGATGAACGGCATCAAAATTTCGGTGCGTCAACTTTGGCTGGTTTAGCGTATAAATAATATTTTTAGTTTCATTGGCTAAAGCGACGTTTTGGGAATCCCACGGTGGTAGCCTTGACTACTACCCATCCATTTATTTTTATTTTTTCTAGAAATATTGATTAACTTTAAAAGAAATATATCTGGTTGGTATGGAAAGCCATTTGCCAATGTTGAAGTAACTTACCAACTTCAGCTTTGTAAAACATGAACAGTTTTGAAGTGAAGAAATTGTTTAACCACTTATGGGGCCTCCTTTCCTGTCTGTGCAGAAGATTAATTCAACTTAAAAAAAGACGATAATACGTTGGCACAAGATCGGAGCTATATAAGGAGATACTGCAAAAAACGGCTTAACCAAAGTTGCTCCATGTGTTTAGTGCATTTGAAAAATGCAGTATTAATATGACGTGATTTTGTTGTCTTTAATACCAATTTCAAGTTTTACAATAATCACAACTGCGCACAAGGGGCTTGGTTGAAGACACTGCAGAATTAATAGCATGACCCTGGCACATGGTTGTAAAGCTAACAATAAATGGATCTAAGAATCTCCGCCACAAAAATATTACATGTATTTCATTGATAGATTTTACATACAAACAGAAATTACTTTTGCAGAAACCCACTATAAAATAAGATTATATGGAATGGTAGAAAAGAGACTGAAAACAAAAGTTAAAAAATTAAAAACACCACGCTATATAAGAGAAATGCAAAACTGCAAGGTAATGGTGTAAGAGTAACTTGTTCTGCTATGTTTGACTTTGTTCTACGTAGGAAAAACATGATCCATCTAATACCTTCATAAATTTAAATCACATCACAAATTCCAACTTCACCCTTTTGTCACTCAAATTGTTTAAACAATTGTCAGACAAATTAGTGTCAGAATTATTGTAATCACAAATATTCATCTAGAAGAAGGAAACTTCTCCTATGAGTATGTGAACCAAGCTACTTATCATATCATCCCCACATATTAGATGTTTAACAGAGATAACAGACACTTCAAATAGTACATTTGAAATCATAATAGTTAATTATTAAATATTTCATAAAGCACCTATAAATTGGGAATAAGTACCTTTCTGTTAATGTTAAAAAAAAGTGAAAATTAGGAAGATAAAATAGAAAAGGAAAGGGGGCAAAATTTCATGTTTTCTCTTTTGTTGTAGTTGATAAAATGTTTTAATTCTTATGGAATACAACACTGAGGATCTCCACCAAATCACAAATACAAGATAGAGTTTCCAGTAAAGAATTTCTAGATTACAAAACCATTTTAATAACTATTTACTTAGGGCAGGGTAACAAACGCACGCTCGTATTTAGCATTTTATGATGCCATTAAAAACAAAGGGGAGAAGAACAGGGGTGAAATTTTGTTCTCGAGGACATTTTTTACTTCGAAAGTCATTTTCTTGTCATTTAATATTTATGATATTGGTTTTTCAACGGGTTACATATTCATTCAAAGTAACGTCTAGGATAAATGCTCGACACCCTACTATTAGTCACACTAGCAGTTTCATTTGAAGTGAAACGTCATAACATAAAGACATATAGGGTTTTGAATTTTTTGACCATTTAAATTTACTACAAATCTCTTACTTTTCAAATATATGACAATAATTAAGATAAACAAAAACAGTTACCATATTCAAACAAGAGAGCGGGATTCAAGAATAGTCCAAGTGAATAAGGATTAGAGTTCATGGATGTCTCCTTATAGGACCCAAAAAAATTATCATTAGAAACCCAAAATAATAGAAAAATAAAAAAGGACTAACATTAATGGTATGCTAAATTTTCTGAGCGGAGAAGTTATTTTAAATTCCAATATAAATGACTATTCTTTTATTTGCTTCATATTTGTAAGAAAATAGGATTTGATTATGACAATTATAGATATACATACATAAATTTACATTGAAACTATTACAATAAAAACACAAATTGAGAAAAAACAAAACAAACTACTGATATGATTTGAACAAATTTAACAAGTCAGTAGGATTACTTGAAATTATAAAATAAAAAATATAATTTTTTTAGAGGAAATAGCTATATGGGTACAGTAAGTATGTAGGTAAGTCAAATTTAAACTAAACCTTTTATTTCACTGTTGATAATGGCAATATTGCAATGTTATGATTGCATGGAGGTTGTTGGTACATAAACTAGTTTGACATAGGCGATAGTAGAAATCCTAATAACTGATCACCCATTACCTAGCAGAGTGCGTTAAAATACATTTTGCTAGGAAAAAATTTTAAAGTAACCGATATTTTGTAGAGGGATGTTATTGAGAAGTTGGATATTGAAATAGCATAAGATGTTTGCTACTTGACAATACAAAGTTGAAAATGTAATACATGTATGTGCGTTACGCTCGCACCAGCAAACAGAGCTGTTTGAATACACAAACTTATTGAAGGAAATTAACGTATCCCCAAAACGAGTCCTCCACCTAAGGCTTGAACAAAAATACATGCAATTTGAGATCTCTCAGTGGTTCCTTACTTGTTATAAAGAGGAGAGATACGGATTTTTTTTTCACTAAATCCAAACGAGCAAATATGGAGTTGTAAACTCCATTTACCAAAGCCAAAACGAAACTGTATGTAGGAAAGGATATTTTGGAATTCGATTTGAGTCAATGTAACCATAATATATTTTGATCTTTCTTAAGGATAACTTAAAAATAACAATTAAGTACAGGAACTCATGAACAAATAGCTCCAGGATAAAACTATGGTTTTTACGAAAATAGAATCAAAAAGCTAAATATTTACACTTTGAAAGGATTTACACTGAAGGAAAGAAGGGGATGTTGAAAAATAACTTTATATGTTGCATTGTCTCATCTCACATCAGCAAATGTTTTTTTTAAATTGATTTATCCACGTAAAAACTTGATAAAATAGAGCTTTCATTGTTATGTTTGTCTTTTTATTATATTTAAATTATCAATTATAAACTCTTCTATTCTTTCATTAATCTCTATTTTTGTTTTTTTTTAATTAAAGATATATATTCTACGTTTTCAGTATAAATATTTCCAGCTACAAAAGTTTTATAATTTTCAATATTCCGCTTTAAAAAAACAGACCTGTTCTTTTACACAACATCTATAGTAGAAAAATATTGTGCGTCGCCCACAATCATTGCAATAAACGAGTTGATACAGAAAAATAATAAGTAAATATTTTTATGCAATCAATGATTAATTTGTCGATTTTTTTATTTGTTAAGAGTAAAAATAAGTGGCAAAGCAACGATAAACAATTTATACCTTTGTTAATCCAAAGCAGTAAAGTGTTTTCTTTTATTTTAAAATCGATATTATCTGCCTTACTTGTAATTTCACATGCAATTGGATTTTTTAACTTATTAACACAAATTAGAGTTTACTTACCCCAAAAAAGCAAATGAGCACTCGTAGGGGAAAGAGAAAAAAGTATCTAATTACAAAGCCACACATCCATATAACGCTTAACTTCCAGGAAATAAATTCATAATGCGTGTGCGTTCGCGTTAGCAGATTCCAGTTTTTCAACTCCTCTGCTTCAAATCTTGATGTGACTTGATCTTCAATTATGGCTTCTATCCCCACTTTTATGTAATCAAAGCAGTTGGACAGATCAAAATCACCGTATCTTTCCTGAAATTCTAGCATGTAACTACAACCCTCTGATAAATGCAAGTGCTTACGTTGGCGACATCTGAATGTTTGTTGTTTTCATCATCGGATAGTTTGGAATCATCAACAGATTTATGGTTGTTGGGAGGTTCAGGCACCAGAATGAGCTTGTCATCCCTGCTGATGAGGCTGTTTCCATTCTGCTGGGGCAAGTAGCCGTTTTTGGACTTATCGATGCCGTTTGCCTGAAGATTTTTTTGGGGTGAAACATTGGACTTGTCAGGACTGTTGAGTTCTTCACTGTATCCTTCGTCTTCGCTGTCGTCACAGTTGTTTCTTCGTTTAAGCTGTGCTTCTATGTTCACGCGGCCGTACTGCAACAAAAATGAAATGTGTTAGTTTTCAGGAAACTTTAAAAGTCATAATTGTCAACTAATGTTTAAGTATCTACCAAAATCTAATGACTTAAAAATGCCGAAGAAATCTTGAATTAACCGAAACGGGGAACACATAAGCAAATCATATGAAAAGTAGAGCAACATGAACAACTTTTTGGTTCCTTTTGCCCGAGTTTTCCTTATATAGAAGCAACCCATAAGTAAATCAATACGCTTGATCGAATGTAAACTCCTGTGTTCTATGGTAATGACTATGTCAATTTCTTTCCTTTTATAGATTGGTGTGCGATGAGATATCCCCAAAGACAAGAAGAATGCCCCGAATTCCTGGCGTCGAAGAATTGAGTGATTTTCAAAAGAGGGCGTATTGTCGGACAATATGAGGGTGGTCAAAGTCAGAAGCAAATTGCCCGAAAGCTGAGTATTTCGTTGTCCACCGTCAATCTGGTGATTATGCAGTTCAACACGGAGAATAAGAAAACTGTTAGGTCACGTTCAGGTTGACCGGGACCAATAGCACGACAACTGCAAAACGGGTGGTGGAAAGAAATCCCCATTGCACGACTGCACATGTGGCAGAACACCCGAAAGTCAGTCGTAACACAGCTGTCAGATAGCTATCATGGCAGAGCTGCTAAGCAGAAATCTGTGGACAACTACTGTGCCGGGACATCAATTTTCTGATTTTTGTTAAGATGTGTTACACCCTAGTAAGAGTTAAATTGTTTTAAGGTGACATCGAAATAATCAACTTTAAGTTTCTAATACTCTGACTACATCTGTATACATGCCTTTGTGATGGATTTGCCAAATAAGATGGATTCTGTAAGTTATTACATCTCAAAAATTTTGGAAGACAAATATGTCAATACAAGATCATGGATACAGATAGCTTTTTATAATTTAGAGCCTATTGCGTTACGTTGCACCGGCAACACGATTGGCATTATTTTAAACCCTTAGAATATTATTATCAAACATTACCTGCACTGACAACCTAGCTACTTTACATATATCTCTAAGTAGCAATCTAATAACAAACAAAATTAAGAACTACTGATATTTATACAACAGGAACTTCACCACATTATAAATGTTCAAATACATCAAAAGCGAAGAAATAAAATACACTAGAATGTTCCCATTTACAAATTGGATAGTTCCTGTCCTTGCATTTAGAAATAAATTACTAGGTCGCATATATATAACTATATTCGTAAGGTGCAAATTAGATTAAAACTTGCACCATCCAGGTTATCTCACTTTTTCAGTTTCATAGTTCTAATTTAATTATTTGTGAACATTCATTTTTAAATCTACGTTTTACAATTTATCTCCGATAAAGCTCGACGCGTGCTGGAATTTATGACGTTTATGAAGATAATGCAATAGATAGTTCAATGATACGAATTGTACTTTTTAATAGAAACTGTGAAAATATGTACGATGAGGAACGATCCAGTGATCGTTTTTAATAGCCGACGATTAGGGAGCACACTCAAAGAGTTTCTCATACAAAGATGTCGACCAACCCATGTAAATCATCGCCATCAAATGCAAAACGTAATATTCATGGAAGAATCTTGGTAGTGGAACATGAAAGATGTGTTATGAGTTAAAACTCAGTAGTGACTATAGAGTAAAAACCGGTCAAGAAACAAGACCGGAGATAATGGCGTGTGATGTATTCTCTATGTGTATGGTTAGGAAGTTCTTCATCTTCTGTCATCTTTCCCAGATCTACTTTCTTCAAAGTAGCATTTATTCAAATTGCCACAGCACTTCAAAACGTCTAAACATAACATTAGTGAATTTATAGCTTAAAATCGTCGTCTTTTTACCAAGCTAGAATTTATCAATCTCCAAAAGATGGCAAAAATGTATGGATCGGATGGAAATTCTTAATCACCAAAAAGTAAATATCTTGAAAAAGAGCAATGACAAAAGAATCTCAAAAATCAGCAAACCTAGAAACGACGCAATTTGCAATCTTATCTAATATATGTTCATCAATTTCCTTGAGCTTCGTACATTTCAAATTTAGCGCACACTCGATGATTTACACAAAAATAAATCTTGAATTGCGCTACAAAAAAGCACTTTCGTGCACGCTTTATTTTATTAATCAGACGTTACCTTTAATTATAGAGGACCTATTAAGATTACATATTTTTTAGAATTTCGAAGCTCTGACTTATTTCATACGCTTCTTTAAATACAATTTGTTGCATGTGTAAATTTACTTGCGAGTGGAAAATTTTAATCTTGGTTTAAGTTTCTGATTATCTCTTACCAAAGTAAATAATCAAACATGAAATATTTTCACACTTTTAATTACGTATGTTTAATAATTAAACATTTAAATTTCTTCACTTATGGTACATTCAAAAAATATAAACGAAAAATTAACTCCTACACATAAACAAATTATATTTGAAAATATTATAATAAACCAAAATACATCGCGCGTCTAGAAAGTTTAATAAAAATAAAACAATTGCCTTTATCGGACTTCAAAGTAATCACCAATCTTCACAACACACTTATTTTAACAATGTTCATAGAGTTTCTGAAAAGAGGTTCCCCCCATTCATTTTACTTTCTGCTCCTCTGTCTGCTTTGCAGCACAAAACGGGAATTGGTCTCCAGCCTACCTAAATATTGTCAGACAATGATCCCTAATTCTTGCTTCAATATTTGCCTCACTCTGGGGTTTTGTTTCTCAACGCCCGACCCGACGTGGCTCATCCTCATTCGTTTTCTGCCCAACACGAAAGTGTCTGAACTAGTCATAAACACATTTTATGCTCACTAACACTTTGCGCCTTTGTTGCTGTTTTCCCCAAATTGTAACAAAACTTAATGTTTATTTGTTGCTTCATTGCATTATGACTCTGCCCTTGGTAGTGGACCAAGTGTATTACACATTAGGTGGAGTCTTTGAATAACCATTCTCGAGATATGGGCATATTTAACAATTTTTTTAGATATACCTTGTATAAGTAAGTTTATTCAGAAATAAATCAAATCGTGGTCCCATATTTTCAAAAAAAAAAAAAACATTCAACCAAGTTAAAGAAGTTGAAACTATATCATTCTGTAAATTTTTTAATAAATTTTTAGCGAGAGTTTATTTTCCCAATTTTCTAAAATTAAAGCACAAATATCATAATAATAATAGATTTGCGTCAACAGAAAATAAAATTACATGTCCAAACGGTTTTCAAAAATCGATATTATTTACAAGATCATTCAAATTATTCCATTTACTGCGATTGGATTGAGCTAGCAATGATAAATCGATAATCTGACGTTCACATAATTATTTAACACTTGCGTGCTTAATTACGTAAATTAATAGCTGCCAGCAATTTTAATGCATTCGCATTTCGTTGGTAGTACTTTGCCCCATTCTAAACTCCACTTGGTGACCGAATGCTGTTTATTTTTGTGGGTAAACCTAAATATAGTTTTTACATTCATACCCAAAACGAATCATATAGAGATTTGCGTGAAAAATAATTAATAAGTATATATACAGAGTAAATCACTATCCAAGTTAATAATCTTATATCTCAACCTTCAACAAAGTAAACGTAGAAATTTCAGAAAGAGTCCTAAAACAGTTGGAATTTAGTTAGTTCTGCAAACAAACCCCAACACGGCGGTTATTTTCAGCCTTGATTGAATCAAAACACGTCATGAAAACTCAATCCACAATCAACTAGCCTCATTGCTTACGACCAGACGAAATCAATACTCACCACAAATGCCCGCACTCTCGATCTCAAAGATAACAAAGAGAGCATTAGCTATGTAAACTAATCTGTTCTAGTGGTGCTAATATTGACTAGATCCCATCGTGTATGGTTAATTTAAGCAAATCATAATTACTGATTTTTTTGCAGACCTATCAAAATTCATATTTAAATTTGCTCCTAATATTTTTGAATATTCAGAAGAGTACTTCATCGTTCTAAATAAACAGACATATTTCAAGTTATAAGTTAAACATTGGAAGTCATATACCAGATTTCACCTTGCTAGATACACAAATAACATAAATTGCCTGTTTTGAATCATTATCAGGAAGATCTTAGTCTGCAAAGGTCAAAACAGCAATTATTACATCAACTAGCATGAATCAAAATTTTATTAAACTTCAGGTATTAAATTCGATTGAGTTATTTATACCAATTGGGCGTTTTCTATTGCAAACATTTCTACTTTTGTTGAATATCCGTAATGCTGCTATAATTTATTAAAAGTGCATATTTTATATTATGCGTAACGAAATTGAAACTTGGAAAATCAATTACAAAAAATAAGCAATTGAAAACGAGTTTACGTCATTTGTTATAACCATCTGTCCGCTCGGTACATACAGCGTAAGATACATTACGCAATTTTGGATAATTAAACCTTAAACACGGTCAGCATTACCGAGCACATAATATCAAGTACACGACAAGCTTTAATTGTAATTAAAATTAATTAATATAAGCATTTAATTCCACTTTTAGCTTAGTGCGCAACGGGTAGATAGTATTATGCGGTATTTAGAAAGAATATCTGATGATTCGTTGGATCTATCGATTTATTTTGGGTACATTTATTTTTGATGATCGAATTTCTTTAAAAAACGACAAATGTTTGAATGAAATATAATTTGTGTTAAAGCAGTAGCATAAATAATACTATTAGTCCCAGTTAATTACGTTCTCACACAATAGGACGCAGATATTAACATACTTTCTATCAGTTTTGTACCATTCATTACTTTGAACAAATGAAAAGTAATTAGGTCAACACATAAAACACATTAAGAAACTAATAAACGCATTTGTAAATTATAAGGGACAATAACAAAATATGATTAGATGTTTATTAAGCAATCCCATACAATAGACAAAACGCAAGAGTATAAATAAGTACGATATAAACACGTGCAAGCAGAGGGTGGTCACCATAACCTGTTTGCGCGCCAAGTTTCTAAATTTAAACTTTAGCCCTATTTTTTTGAAAATACGAGTCGTAAAAATGAACTTGATATATATGTGGCGGTTGACGAAACTATTTTTGATAATGGCAAGGCCTTAACGCCCCGCGTGGGAGCACGGCCTGCGAACTGAGAGGTTAAGGTTCTCATACCCATTGCCCCCATCGCAAGACTTACCAACTACAAAAACACTTTCGTATTAAATGGGTTGTTTTAGGTGTTTTTATAATCATCCTGTAATCAGTTTCTATTGTCAAAACTAGCTTTCATACATTGTCACATGAAGTTATAATTTCACACATGTACATATAATGATGTAGCTGTCCAAGTTCAATTCCTAATGGTTATCAAAAAGTCACCTCGCAAATGTCAATGCAGTAATCTAATTCTTGCAAGATACGTTGCACCTTATTTTTATCAACGATTTGCACAGCAGTAATGCGGTCTTGCAGTTCACGCATATTATGGGGGAGTGGTTGTTTATAAATTGAGCCTTTTACATATCCCCACAAAAAGATGTTGCAAGGAGTGAAATACGTGATTTTGGTGATTAACGTAGAAGATGTCGATCATTGTTACTTACACTCTATCAATCGATGTGACAATCTTTTATGAAAGAATTATAGTACTAACTTGAGTCACCACCAAGCTGCAAGATAAAGTCAGCATCGTTATGTTCCAGTGTGGGATAAGCCACGTCCAATATCTTATTGATCAATTAATGCGTGCATTTTGGGAAATTATGTGACTAAGAAATTATTGGTGCAGTAAAATCGACTGTCCAAAAAAGTACAGGCCTATCATGCCACATGCCCAAAATCCACAGAAAACAATGACTTGTTACAATTGCATTTGAAATTCATGAATTATGAGAAGATTTTCCGAATTTCAAATAGGATAATTTTATTTGTTAAAGAACTCGTAGAGTTGAAAATGCGCCTCATCGCTTAAGATGACTTTTAGACTAAATTGAGACTCCATTTCATGATGCTGTGAAAGCCAATTGACGAATTGTCGACAATGAGAATAGTTAACAAACCTAAGCTCTTGTATCAGTTGAATTATATAGTACGCATGAATCTGCACCTCTTTAGTATTCGCTGAAAGGAGCTTTTCAAAGTGCTCAATTGTTGTGCATAATGCCGAATCAATGTTTTCAGATACGCAGCGACACTGGCTATAGCAATATTCTCACGAAACCATTACTGATCATATTTCATCAAATTTCGTAATTAATCTTCGGACAGTTAATTCAATTTTGTGCACCTCGTTCGGCCAAACATTTTCAACGAATTTGTATTTTAACAATAACTTGCTGTTCTTTTGTATACTGTTCCATATTTACTAGTCAAAATAATCAAAGTATGAGAACTTTAATTTTTCATTAAAAAAATTCCACATTAAATATTTTCTCGTGTCCCATCCCATTTTTATCATAATCTTTCAGTCGCTGATAAATGCAGGGCTATTGGTATATTTTATTTTACATAATTTTCCATTCCTTCAAAACTTTGTAAAATCAACTTAACATATAGTGTCGTGTGTAATCCATAGTTGATAAGTAAATACGTGAAATATGCAATTACTGTTTAATTTGGTAATGGTTTAAAAAGGTAATAAACGAAAATCACATAAGCTGCATTTTTCATTGTTATCTTCACGCTTCCTTTATTTAAAAGAAAAACCGTACGTAAATTGTATCCTAAAATAATACTGTCAATTGTCGCGTCACGTTACATACACTTCATGATTTGATATTGGCAACAAGTATTCCATTTATACTATTACATAACTTACAATTTTTCCCACAAATAGAACCTGACACTTAACTCAAAAGTATAAATTTTTTATTTAGATGATTCTATACATGCGCCCGTTTATTATAATTAGTCCAAGATAGAGCTCGTAATTTATCATACTGCGATATATTTTTAGCAAAATTCCATAACTTGCATTTCCTTTATAAAATCACAAAACATTTACATATAATATTATAATATTCTTATTTAGCAATAGTTCGATCGTTTTAGATAAAATATTTACAGTGCTGTTGCTAATTAGATTGTGTATTACGTCTCCACTGTGAGTTGGGTTATTTACATATCCTTATTAGGTGTTGTTACTGCATGTTATATACTACATTCATATCATTAGTAATTTTTTAAATATATAATAGCCCAAAGATAAATGCTGTAATGCATCCTAATTAAAATTTAAGTACATACAGGATATTGTGGGATCTACGAATGTTTCACGTAAATCCACAGGCAGACCTAAGTACTCTATTTTCAGTATCAATCAAACTTCAAAGTTGACATGTTAATCGGAGCCTTCTTTCGTGCTTTCTAGTAAATATTTTTACTTTTACAATAATCATTTCAAGTCACAATACATTAATTGGTTTTGCTTATCCAAGAATTTTATTTTGATATTATTAAATTGTTGCATTTGACACAATTTGGTGTTTTGAAATAAAAAAAAATGTCGTACTTGTTGCATACCAACAATAGAACACCATTTTACAAATTAAAAATATTGGAGTGGGCAAATGAAAAAAATATTTTTACATATTTCACTGCCTACGATCAAGCCAAATAAAGATTTTAACAACGGGGGAACTGTAAATAAGGTCGACTACTTAATAATAAAGACTAAATGTCAAAGAACATTAGAGAACATACAAATTAGAATGGGGACAAAGTTTGCATCAAATCGCTTTTTAGTCAAAACCGTAATAAAAATAAAAGTAGAACATAAACTAAGAATAAGAAAGCAAGAAAAACAATACAAATACCACTTTTGAAGGATTGGGAAATAAAGAATAGGGATAAAAAAGAATCAGAGATGTGCTATCCATGGCAGCAGGACCCACAAAATGAGATGCAAAGAGCGGATTTGATTGAGGGGGGGGGGGGGGCTAATAAAAAATATAACTTACTTCATTGTGAAAAAATTGACCCAAAAGGAAATAAGAAATTTGGGACAAATCCCTACTAAGTGAAGAACACCGAAAAGCACAACCCACCTGGGCTAAGATACACATCCACCGCAATTGGTGAGATTTTCCCGAATGAGACAGGGTACATGTATAAAATGCTTAGCCTGCAAGTGGTCAAAATTCCTGCTTGGATTTTTCCAACGTGTAAACATTTAGGACATGAATCCTCAAAATTATCAAACTATAGCAGCAGACTTAATGAAATCTATTAAGTAGTTCAGAGATCATGGTACGGCATCGAGACTTTGAATTGATCTGTTCAATCGCCAAATGCCAGTCCAGTAAAAATATTTTGTGACTTATGAGGAAGCTCCAAGAAAACCGTGTATTCACTACTAAACTACTGATACAACTTATTCGCGAGATTTAGATTCTCGTCTCCGATATCTGCAGACAAATTAGTTGAGAACATTCCCAACTATGCGCATCAAGAGTTAATAATAATGAAAACCATTTATTAAGTGTTAATAAGCGACACGGTCTTGTGAGATAGCTGCAACTATATGTAAACCTACTTAATTCTAAAATCAGTTCTGGAAAGATCAAACAGTTCGCGTAATTGTTTAACTTGTTTAATTTGTTATAATTAATTATTTACGCTATATAGCACCACTTTTTACCACTGAAGTCTTAAAGTAGTTATTAGTCGATTAATTTAAACAACTGGAGAATTATTGTTGCAAAATGTAAATGACATTTATTCTAAAAACAATTTGATTTTTTTTATTTTCCCACGTAACAGAATACATAATTATCTTAATGGTCCATTGAATATTTAAATCACGTAATACCTTTGTTAGAAAATTCTTCAAATAAGCAAACAATAACAAATTCCAACCCTGAAACTTTTTGCACTTACATTGTATTCAATTTCTATATTATCTTTATCGAGTCTAGATCTAAAATAAAATGGTCATGCTCTCCAATTTTTGAATGTACTCAATCGTAACTTTATGCTAAAATATTCTCCTAATGAGTATATGTTTTTAATCGTAAGAATTTGCTATTTTAATAGATTTTTATTTTCAAATAATAGTCAGACAGATTTTAAAATAAATCCCACGGTTTGGTTCTTTATTCCATTAATTAGATTGACCAAGTCATTCTATCTGAATTTTATCTGCAGGTTATAAGGTTCTGTCTACCAACATTCAATCGTCCATCTTTGGACGTAGGTCTGCCCAAGGTGCTTCCATTCTTATGCTTTTTCAATCCAATTTGTTCCTGCCGTTTTCTTAATGTCGTCCCCCAGCACATCATCGGCCTTCTAACCTTCCTCATACCATCCGTTAGTTTCCAGTTCACCGCAGTTTTTCTCCATCTTGCTTCCATTTTTTATCCACTATAACTATTGCAATGTCTGATATCTTTGTTCTCTCTCTTATCCATTGATTGATCTTTCTGTCTGTTAATGCAATTGCCAAGATAATACTCCTTTGCGTATTTGAAGCTTTTTCATTATGCTTTTAGTAATCGCTCAGATTTCTGCGCCATATGAAATTACTGAAACTATGGATTGATTGAATATTTTCACTTTTTGGTATGTTGGTAGTTTTATATTCACGAATAACGAAGCTTCCAAATGTTGCCCAATTCAATTTAACCCTTTTAATACTTATCTATACATTTAAACAGAAAGTAAACAAAGATATGTGGCGTGTTAATAGACCGACGAACCTATGATTCTTTAAATCAGCTTTATTAGCTTTCTTATAAATTAGTACCATCAATGCATTTACATTTAGTTATTGGCAGATGTATGTATTCAATTAATTTGTTATTTCAATCGAAGTCATTCTGGAATTGAATCGTCATCCCTTATGGCTGAGTTGATTTCTTCAATTATTACCCTATAAGACCAAGCAGTTACATGAAGGTCAGCCTTATTCAAAGACCGTAGCTCTCCTTGGGTAGGCAGATTGAGACCCAGTGAAGAGCTATATATCTTAAAATGATCAAAGCCGATGCCGGAACGTCGAGAACTTTCTCAAAATAGACGGTATTATCCGTGAACTAAGTTGTTTAAACATAGTTAACCGAAACCTATTCGATATATATATATGATATATATTAACGCACAAACACACACACACACACACCACACCACAAACAACTTCACTCACCTATACAAACACACACAGTCACACAAGTCACTATATATCATATATGACTATAGCTATATATGGGATAGTATATATAGTACCCTATATATATATATACTATATAACAATGTGACTTGCAATATCTTCAAACGTCCTGCAGAGATTTCCAACAGGTGAACCTGTTGGTATCCGATAGAAACTCACAGTTGTTAAACATCCACCATCTCCCGTATACCTTAAAAAGCATGAGCTATACTTACTTAGATAACTCCATCCATGCTACCCTAAAACCTCGCCAATACCAATCTGGAGCTTAATCAGTGGCCTTTTCCATAAATTAAGTTCCTCCAGAAATTCATCCTATTATCTGGGTGTTATAAAAAACCCCCTAAAATAACCCCAAACCACAGTTGCTTTCAATATCCAAATCTGGTGCTTTCTCTAGGATTATACACGACAAAGCGTCGTGCATATCCGAAAAGAAAACCGACACCCAGAAACGCAAACTTTCCAAGTTGTGCCAAAGTAAACTTCCCAATACCCAACCATCCCTGACGGTACATAACCTTTCTGACTACCCTATAAGCTTAGCTATTCAGGCTCTGAAAAAAGGTTTTAACTTTGCTGTAACACCAAGCCGCATACCCACTGAACAAATTATATCCCAAATAGAATCCTCCACTTCCACCCTTCCCGAAAATGTGGAAATGAAACCAGGCAAGATGTAGCCAAAGTGCTACGTACACCCGAATTACCAAAACCAAATATCAAAGCCTCCGAATGACGCGCTTTAAAAGCTCTAAAAGAAAATAATAATATTACAATTTTACGTGAACTAAGTGGTTTAAATATATATATAATCAATTCCTCATCTACCGTAAAATGTAGAGAATTAAATTATTCCTTAAATATTACATGTTACATATTACACATTCCATATGTCTTTCTTCATCATACTTTTCTGTCTGACGCTATAGTCTCGGCTTGCTTCCATGTTACCCCTCTGTTATTTAAAAGTTTTCTTACTTCATTGTCCCATGTATTGCGCGGTTTGCCTCTCCTTCTCCGTCCAGTTTTCTTGTCTTACCTTGTTTACTTGTCTTTTTACATCCATTCTATTTAGGTGTCCCCACCAACGCAGTTGGTTCTTTTCGACGTATTTCCTAGCACTTTCGACTTCCAATCCATTCCTAATCGTGCCATTTCTTATTTTATCCATAATTATCACGTTTGCAACCCTGCTCAGATACTTCATCTCTGCGACTTGTATTTTATTATGTAGCTTTTAGTCAAAACCCACGACTCACATCCGTATTATTCACTAATATATTGTTAATAATGAAGTCCACTCTTCCCGCGTTTCCTTCCTGGCCTTCATTAGGATAAGTGTGGCTAGATTTTTGTTTAACTTTTTTCTTCTTCATTCTTTTACTTCCTAGTCCTATGATATCCCACCTAATCTTATTCAGTCCTTCCGGATTGACATTATATGTTCCAATTAGTTTCGCTTTCTTTGTTATTTGTTATCGTGTGTAATTTTTTGTAACGATCTTTGTTACGAAGTATTAAAGAAGCGTTATCATACTTATTGGTGGGACTGATTGTAGTCACAATACAAAATTTTACACATATAATTTGTCTTGAGGGTATTTGAACTTGACTCGTCGTTCCAACGAGACAAGTTGTCGAGAATAACATCTGTTGCAGATACTAAATAAAGATTGGGCATGACTTCCTTCGGGATAAAGGGTTTGGAACTAATCAAGGCTTGCGGAGGCGGGGCTGTTCACCTAAAGTAAACCTGTCCCCTACCGAGATCGTAGAAGAGTGCCTAACCGCTTCCTGAAAGTTATAAGGTAAATTACAACTTTTTCTCGGTGTTTTATAGTACCTAATTTCTGTTGGATACTTCGAATAATTATCAGTGCAGTTATTTAGATTACAATTTGAAAGCTTCAGTTGAAATTCACATAAGTAATAGGATAGAAAAAGTCTTAATAATAAAGTAGATTTATCTAAATTATTAGACTAAAAATTCTAACTGAAACTGTAATATATTTTCTAAACATAATTTCTGCACCACATAATGCATTTCAAAATAATTTTAAAGCAATTAATTTTCCTTATTTTTATAAGCAAGGAGAGTTTTAAGAGTATCACTTAAGATAAACGCATATTTATATTTTTTATTAATCGATAATAACTATAAAAATACATAGTGCATTTAAGATGGGTTTTAATTATGGAAAAATAGTGAGCACAACCAATACTAACATGCTCTTGGTAGCAGCAAAAGTAATAAAAAAAAATAATGGACGATATAAAAAGAACCTGGCAAATTTTCCCATATATAATATTCTATCGCTAAACTTAAATGATGCCATATGAAATATATAAAACAACTAGATTAATTAAAAGTAAAATGTCTGTCCAACAGTATTTAAGGAACCGTTACGAATGAACAACGGTCATTGCAAACCACCACATTCACCCAGAGGAATTCTTTTCTCACAATGGCGAACTATAGCACATTAAAATTATTCAGAGCGTGAACTACAAACTGTGCTACCAAATGTGTCAAACAACTAATAGTTTTAATGTTTGTTTTATTAATACTCACGTTAGTATTATTACAATGTTTCGTCCGTAATTTGCTATTATACTAAACGCAACAATTTCCCCAATAAAAATCAGTTGTATTTTTAATTTTATTTAAAAATATCACTATCATAATTGCTGAAGTAATTCGAAATAATTTGTAAAACTGGTGAATGAATAATGCAATGTAATTGCTTGTTTATTAATGTAATTAATTTTTTAAAGCTTTATCTCGTTTGTTATTAGACATTAACTTCTTTAAATTCGTCAGCAATAAATACCTGTCTCAAGCTATTCATTAAGGAATGTTGAATATTTTGCACAAAAATTTGTCATCGTAAAATGAAGGGAGGGAAGAACTTCGCTCCCTTTAAAGGAATATTTTCCACGCCTTTACGCAACTCTGTACAATTTAATACATAAATTCCTTGTGCTTACAAATTGAAGAGAATTTTTAGCTAGACGGGGACAGAAGCACCGAGGTGGAGTAGGCGGCTTTCATTGGCATCTATTTTAAGGCTTCTCGCTGTCTGAATGGGGGGTCGCCGGTGCATTTAATTCTTTTTTCTGTTGTTGCATGCCAACGACCAGCTTAGAACGGCTTGACCGATGGGGTGGGGATTAAAATGCAAAAAAGCTTTAAAGCTCAATGCAGCAGCAATACACAACATTTTAGGCATTTTAGTACACAATTGGGCGTTCGTTTTGTGGTACACCTTAATATACTTGTACTTTCAACCGATAAGTTATGAAAAAAACATCTAAAAATAGATATTTGGCCACTAGGCTACATGGGTCAAACTTATCTCCTGCCAGCACGGATTCTTCTTTTCAAACTTTTGTAATGCGGTCAAAATTATTGAAGGCCGAGTTTCCATATTGAACAACAAATGTCACACTTAAATTACCCAATTTTTTTTCTTAATATTGCTTTAATTTTATACAAATTATCTTCATTTAAAAAGCAAGTTAGCCCTAAAATACAATAATACAGTGAAGAAATTTCTTAACTAACACACTATATAATCCCATTAAGAACTGACGTTAGTTACAGATGAAAACTTGAAGAATCAACGCTTCCATTCGTTACTTTCTTAATGTATGTCATTTTAAATTGATGAGTATTAGAAATGGCGTGTGCAAGCGTTCTAAATACTAGGACAGTTAAAGGCCAAAATAAAGAAAAACTAAAAGTTTATACGACAAAAGCCCAACAGAAATTAAAGATGCCTTTACGTGAAGTTTTGCTGGCATTCGGTTTCTGATTTGGTTACTCATTTTATTGATAGGAAGATCAAAAATAAATGAAATGTATGAATAACATGAATAACATTGTTCCTATAACTCTCTTGATGTTGGTATTCCAGCACAATGAAAACAAACATTTATCGTTTAAGCCTTAGTTGAGACTGTGGGGTAAATACACTCCAGAGAGATTCAGCTTCAATTTAAGCCCTTTTAAAGTACAAAAATGTGGTCTGTGATGTCATTTGCTGTTAGTTCGACGAATCCTCTTCCGTTTACAGTATCAACCTTAATTTCAAATGAGTTATTGTAATTTTCAGTCTAATTAAATGGACCGGGGTCGCCAGAGACCCCAGTGTGCTAGTTTGAGATTATTTTAAATTTACCAACATTAATCTCGAGAAAAAGGTGAATATTTTATGATACATGTTTCAACTTTTTCTTCAAGAGTGTATACTAATGCTTTGATATTATTAGATGATGTATCATTTACATTTTCGGCCTATACGCCTTGAACTGATCGAGCGGGATCGTAAAAATGATTGACAAAAATCTATCTAATAGAGACGCCGACAGCGATTCCATGTTTTCAAAAGATTCTGGTCTTTCTGAAAAAAGATATTTATTCGGATCGATCTCCCCAGAAAATGCAATTATCTCGACAAAAGTGTACCGTCTTGCGAACGACCGATATGTGATGAACATCGTCTCCACTTTTGTAATGAATGCGTCGGCGCGTGAATTAATAAATTCTTAATACATAAAAATTGCACGCATACATACCTCGCGCTCACGCGTGTGTGTATTGAAAATTCATGCGTAGACAGTATTTTTTTCTTTTGGGAAAGCATTAGTATCTTAAAGCAACCTTTAGTAATATGGGAATGAAGTAACAAGAACTTGGCTTGATATTCGAAATTTGCAAATTAGACTTACTACAATAAGTCTTCATTATCTAAATAAATTGAGCAACAAAAGATGTAAGATATAGAGAATCTGTCATCAGTAAACAATCTAAAAAAATCAAGGGTTCACACCGTTATAGTATAGAAAGAAACTCTTGGCGTGGTGGCCTTTCCTAAAAGTGCTAGATCAATGTAGATATTGTAGCATATTTTCGAACAGCGCTAGAGGAACATTGTCGTCTTACAACATTCGTGGCTAATACAGGGGTCAGCAGTCACGGTCGAGCAATGACAATAATACAATGAGACCAGCAACCGTTCAGACCCACGGTACTTGTACATGTGCGGGGACTAGAACAATACGAAAAATTTGCAGTTCTTTCCAGATGATTCCAGTGCTACTAGAAAGGTCTAGAATAGGTTCTGGAAGTATAAATAGTACGCAACAAAACAACCCGGGGGAAGTTAAGTACCGGAGGCGACGCAAGGTGTGCTAGTGCGACATAAATATTATTAAAAAATTAGGTTTACGTGCATTAAATAATTAATTTAAACAAATTTACACGTTATTCATCGCTGTTAAGATCAAAAACGTCACAATATCATGAACATTCAAAGAAAGACCTGAAACAATTACTACACCAAACGGAGATAATAATAACTAACTTCCAGAATAAAAATATACTCAGGAAATCATTTAAATCACTTTATTATATACTCTAAGAAAAGACATAATAACGAAAATGTTTAGGCTCTTCTAACATTCTTTCGCTAGTGCTTTTACGATTGCACATTTTGATACGTGCAATTTTTTAATGCTCCATTCATAATTATATAAATTATAGACTTGTTTTTATGTTATTTTTATTTCATTATGTGAAAAATATAATCAAATTAAAATTAATACTGTTGTTACCTTAATTTAATCATCTCATGCAAGAAACATTAACACAAATTTCCAGAATTTTCTACTAAAAGTTCTTTATAGAAGTCTCCGATTCCTAGCCTAACCTAACCTAACCTAACCTCTGCCTGTGCAATCCACTTACAAAATCAATATGCGATCTTCGGTTTTTTTAACTCACTAACCCATTGTTGGACAATCAGCAACGTAATTATCTAACAATTTCTCCGAAGCAGTAGTTTTTAGAAATCCTAACCAACTTGGCAGCAGACTAGCATGCCAATTAAATAGGGGTGTGTGAACTTTTACTGGAGTCTAAATTTCATTAACGAATAACCTAGCAACAGTAAATCCATACCCATGTAAACCTTCAACTATAGCATGGGACAAAAATTCTGATCTTATTTCAAAAGAAAGTTGTGAAGCAAAAGATGTCCGAGGGCTAGGGGAAGTAATTTCAATTGACGCAGGTAGTCGAAAAAACTAGCAGACAACGTTTGCTGTCAATGCGTACATTCGGAACCATGACTGCCAAGGTTGCATCCTTTCCAGAGGCGCATTAAACTTGCGCCTCGGGCTTCCGTTCACTATTGAAAATCGATTTTGTTATGGTTAGGGAACTTCAAAAAAGTACTAGGTCTGTAGTACGAAATATCACGGAATGTGCGAACACTGAATAACATCGATGTAGTAAGACGTTCCATTTTGCAGTCTTCAAGTTGATCTGTACGCAAACATGCCGTTGCTTTTTACTGGTATAGTCGTAGGGTAACCAAAATCTTACACCAAAACTTTCGCTTTTAGCCATACAACATGTTTGCTGTATTGAACTTTCCGAACGTGATTGGAAAAATCTCCTGCAAATGTATGGAACCATCTTGGAAAGCGCTCTACATGCCACATTTGTTTTTTTTATTCACAATGCACATTTTCATTTGACGGAATGCGTTAATAAACAGAATTTTTATTATTGAACCTACGACACAGCGAATGTGCCACTGTTTGGTGTGCAGTGAGTAAAGTTCGGATCATTGGCCCATATTTTTATGAAGAGGGGAGGGAATGTGTCCTAACATTTCCAATAGATATATAAAAATGATTCAACAATTTCTCCCACCAAATCTCCAACTGAAAAACGTTCGATTCCAACAGGTAAAATCACAGCTAACACAACAAGAGTTTTACTCTATGTGCTGCGTAAAATATTTCCTGAACGCCTAAACACGGTGACGTCGCTGGGCAGTCGCTGAAATCTGCCCCGTGATTTCTTATTGGAAATTCATGGCCATTGACAAACACTGACATGCCAAACCCTATGTTTTATCATCACGTCTATTTTCATTATATTGCTTAACAAATATGGAATTTTAATTGAACCTACAGAAACAATTGCCATGTTGAATGAGGCAGGGACATTCTGATGATGTCCTCTTTAAAATAGGGATTTGAAACTGTGTCCAAATTTCGCATTTCATTTTAAAACAACAATTTCTCCAAAATCCAGTTGGCTCCATCTTGCAGATAAAGCTAAAAAACAAATAATTTTGATATCTCAACAAGATTTCTAGAACAATAAATCTTTCCTGAAGCCTTAAAACTGGATGACGTGCTGGGCAGACCACGATAGTCTCCCCTACGATTCTTTCTATGAAATGATCAATGGCTGAGATTACTAAACACGGGAATTATAACCCTAAAATAACAGATAATTGATAAATTTGGATATTATTCAACAAATGTTGGAAAATATAAGTCTGTTGAATACAACTTCAATAGTGCATAGAAAATGAGGACAGGGACATTGCTTGTATGATGTCCTCTTTAAAATACATATTTTGAAACTAAAAATAAATTTCGTGCATTTTCCCATTTTCAAAAAAAGAAAAAAGAAAAGAGGGGCAGTTTGGCTCCATCTTGTAGATAAAGCTAAAAAACAAATAATTTTGATATCTCTCACAAAAATCATAGAACAATAAATCTTTCCTTCGATTTAATTGTAATGAACTTGAAGACTAACAGAAATAATAAATAATACCAAAAATCATTTTTACAAAACGATGCAACATCTTCAACAATTACATATCAGATTGTTTTAGGAATATTTATATTTTGTAATAAACAGATAAGTTGCTTGCAACTATATTTATTTTGTTACTTAATACTTATATTTTTACTGTTGTGTAAATGTTTTCTTTACATACATCTGATAAGAATTACATAAGAGTAAATTTATATAATAAATTGTAATAAATAAAAGAAAACAGTGAGAAATATTTGTTGCTGCGATCACGTTATCTACCATCCTGGTGACGTCAACAACAGCCCCCCCAACATCATTCCTACCATCCTCGCATGAGTATAAAAGCGAAAACGCACGGGACAGTCACTTAATTTTTAGAAGATTTTCTTCTGAAGATGTCTGCCGCAGTTGTGGATAGATTTGTAATGATAGATTTGTTTATGAAAATAAAATTTTGCGAATTGAAAATTTTTCATATATTTAGTATATAAATGATAACAGATTCAATTAAGCTGACTATTTATTTTTTGGTAAATAAAAATAACTTTTTGTGGGCAGTTCGACTAGACAACAAGAAATTAATTGTGATTACTAAATATATAACTTAAATCTTAAAATAAAATGAACAAGTGTTAATTAGTCAGAGATCTGATTTACAGATTGCCCAACGAAATATTATCATTATACAACAAGAAGAAAACGCAACGACAAATTTCATCAAAACTAAAATTATTCTATTTGGTATATTGAATGATCAGTAAAGCCCAAAGCTGCAAGTTCTTCTAAATATCAGAAAATAGCAATCATAAATAAGCAAAATAAACTTATGACAGTACTGGAGATTTGTAAGAAGATAAACAAAAACCAATAAAATCACATTAGTGTTACAGCAGTAAAGAATCACCTGGTGAAATATGATCTTCGTCGATGTATCACAAAAAAAAAGTTAAACAGAGCGGGTTAAGAAGCATCAAGAAAGCTTAAAAAGTAATTTAAAGTAATCAATTTCAAACTTTGCATTTTGCTCACTGAATATCTAAAGAGAATTTTGCGTACTATCTACTAACAAGTATAGTTATGGTGTGAGGGTTTTCCTGAGCGGACTTGACGCTATTCGCAAGAAAGAACACTACAAAGTTATTTTAGAAGTACCTTCAATTCCTTTGAGACTGCAATTAATAGAAAAAGCATTTGTATTAAAATAAGGTAATGACCTCATTATTTATATTAACTTTACTAAGACTATGTGGTACAAAAAAAAAGGCTGGACCCCGAACAAAAACTCTCATCGGACTTTTGTGGAATGAGTTTGATCGCAGAATGTGAAAATAGTGTCCAATATAAGAAAATGTTTTTGGAAGGTCCCAGAGAGGAGTAGAACGTTAACGGTATCAGAAATAATGGAAAAAACTAATAGATAAGTTACCTTAAGCTTTAAGTGAAGAATATAGCAAATAAGGATGTATTTTTTGATAGAAAAAATATTTCATTTATTTTTGTTGTATGGCCAAGAGCAATTTACAATTGTTATTGTTAATTTTTATTTACCTTAAAATAAAAATGGTTACACAGCTATTCAGTGAAATTCTATTTTATAACTTTAACAAAGTTTAGGTGTTTCAAGAGTACGTGGGCTGCACGATATCTATTGCAAAAAAAAACAAATGTTTAATGTTGGAAACTTTTTATTCTTTTTCAAAATTTTCTCCCTGACGGTGAAATAATTGTTGCATAGGTTGGAACCAATTTTCATAGAAATTTTTCCCAACCGACCAGCAAAATATAAGTTTTGAAAAAAATCAAAAATCGTTGTCTACACAGTTTGTTCTTCTCGTGTGGGAACAAAAAAATCGTTAGGAGGCAAAGCAGAACTGTAAAGTGAATAACCCATCAATTTGACGTTATGAATGCTCAAAAAGGCAGTTGTTTGCGTTGACGTGTGTGAGCTTGCATTACCATGCCGAAGAATAATCCGACGTCGTGCGTTGGTTATTCTTATTTCTCCGAAGACTTCTGCCAAACAAATTGTTGTGTACCATTCAGAACTCATCGTTTTATGATCCTCGAAAACCACGGTTACGACCCGTCTAGTTTTCAAAAAAAAACAAAAAAACAGGTAACCATTTGCTTCAAAGTTCTTCGAGAGTAAACGACTTGTTTGGTTTGGAAGACCCATACAGTCGATTGCTGTTTACTTTCGGGCTCCTACACATAAAACCAAGATTCGTCACCTGTAGCGATATTATAAACGGTTTTTGAAGCAACACGATCGTAATTCTCGAGCATTTCTTTTGTCCAATCGACACAAGCCTGTTTTTGAGCGATCGTTAACTTATGTGGGATCCAACGCGCACACAGCTTTTTCACGGTTAAATGTTCATACAATATCATATTAATGCCCAAAGATACCTGAATTTCACGATAAGTCACATGACGATCTTATTTTATCAGTTGGCGTATGGCATCGATGTTTGCCTGGCACCATGGCCGATTTTTGAGTTAATGATTGAACCAACGATACACCTACAGTGGTTCTGTGTAGGACTTCATCACCAAAAGTCGATGTGAGTTGATCGACCCATTGCTTCTGAGATAATCCACATCGAAAATTTGCAATTTAATGAAAACAAAAAAAATATCTTCATATGACAAAACATTCTGAATACGCATGCTGTCAAAAATCTCAAAACTGTATGATGCAAATGTACAGATAGCACCCACCCCACGCAGGGTTGTCAATTCGCCACAGACATCCTACAGCCCACGTATTTGCCACCAGTCTTAAACTTTATGACGGTTACCAATAAAATGATGAAGTGAATGTCATTTAAAACATTTAAAAAATAATTTATTTTTTTTAACCAATAAGATACAATATACAAGAATACCTTCTGGCGTGGAACATCGCAAAAAATGTAACGATGTAGAAAAAATGATTCCACCACAACAATCGTATATGGACATGCGATTCTTTTTCCATCTCAAATGTTAACACCTACCGAACATTTTTCACTTTTTCGGTTGTCTTTATCTTGGCCTTTGATTTCCTTTGCTCGTATCGTTGGTACCGCTTGTGGCTTGTGGTTTGTCATATTCTATACTACTTACAACGCTTTCACAATTTTGGATATTTTTCTTATATCCAATTTAGATGGTCCTATAACTAAACATTTTGTAAATTTTTTTCTTTTTGTAAACTTGAATTTCGGTTTCCAACATAAATTACCTACGCATTTGTGGCTGCTATATTTAACACGGAATAATAGATTACCGTGATAGATCCAAATCAACTTTGTCTACTATATATTTTGTAAACTAATATAAAATAATCACCTTATGTTTTCATCTAATTTCTGTGTCCGAGTTTATTGATTTATTACCTGGTCTGAAAGTAATGTATTCTTGAAATCCAAAGAGCGACGTAAATTCTTCTATTGTTAATAACAACAAAGCTAAAGGAAATTTAAGCTATTTTTAACATAGTTTTGCAAAAGATTATTGACTGTTACAGTCAGTAAAATAATTATCTTTAGTAACATTTCTACCTGGATAAGCTGAAAAAGTATTTTTCCATCGGAAAACGTCATTCGGGCTATCTTCTGAGGTAAACCTCAAGATTTGCCGTGTAGAACATTCTAATCATACTTTTCAAATTTGCTCGAAATACATTGTTAATACAAAGTGGAAATTGCGCTAGCGTTTCGTCAATCGTTACATATTTCGCTAAAACATCATTTTCTTGGAAATCCGTTATAAACATGTCTAATTGGTACAAAATTATCTAAACGTTTCCGCCTACAAAATCTGTATATGGTAAAAGAAAATGTTTTTGACATTACCAAATAAAAAATTTCCATTCGAGAACAATTCGTACTTTTAACATTACTTTCATGCAACTTGCTACTCTTATAATTAATATCCAGCAAAGTATAATTATCCTATAAAAGTCGTGAAGTTCACAAAAATCCGTGGCTACACAGTCTCCTTGCCTGATGCAATAATCTCTTTTGGTTTCTCTATATTTTTAGTTCTCGACATTAATACTAAGCATTTGATCCGTGAACAATAGTCTTCGACACTGCACCACTGCTCTTTAGGGCAGATAAATAAATTACAACATTTAGAGAATGTCTTTCTGAAGTTCACTTAGTGTTCCCTACAACAAACAGTATCTTCACAAACATCTTCCACTTGATTTTTCCTGCTTTGTTTCATCATTTTCTACATTGTCATCTTCACTCTCACTGCAATTATCATCCGTTTCTAATACTTAAAATTCAGATTGACACAAATTTTCGTAAATATTCCGCTTCGTCTTCCACTTTGACATTATGTGTTTTTCTTTAATTTCTAATTTTATAAAATTACTAAAACCATACAAATTAGCATACTGATAGTAAATCTTTTTACTTTTAGGTATATGAAAGTAGTAATAATAAGTTTCAAAATTAACACAAACGATCACGTGGTGCCCAACAGACACTAATGGAATTTTTTATGAAACCAACTACGCACACAATTACTGTTCCAACTAATCAAACTGGTTCTGTAGATGTTAATAAGAGGGTACATAGCTGGAGAAACTTCCGATTAAAAAGTTGTAAAGAATATGCAGCCGAAGGTTACTAAATTGAAAACCTAAACATTACATATTTAGTAGTATTTGGGTCACCTTTTACGAAACGTTTTCTTGATATTGATTGGCCGAGTTTATTAATTTCGTATGAAGTATCTCATCTCAGAATAGTGTTGCAAAGTTATTGAATTTTTAAGAGATGTCACAAAAACACGTTCAATAAAACAGTTTGAAGGACGTTTAACATAAAAAAAAACATTTTTGTCAAATTAAGTTTTGTAGATAAGACGGTAGAATGTGTTGAAAACTTCCCAAACCACTGAGCGGCGATGTATCTAGGAACATTAAGGATGACCTAGTTTTACGTACAATACTACCTCAATTTCTATTGTTTGATGTGTATAGTGCTCTGAAGGAAACTGAAGTTATTAACATTGTTTTTTGGCTTTTATGCAACTCTTATATGCATGTCGTTGCAATCGAAATTTGCTAATTTATATGACTGTATTCTACTTTATATTCTACCAATATATTTCTCTATAGTACTCAACAGATTAGTGGGAAATAGCACAATACGTGGGCGGTAAACAAGAATGGCTCTAAAAACCAATAAATTAACAGTGGTTTTGATTAGTTCATGCAACTGATACCTGGCGCTTGTTGGTGTCTATTTCCTCGTAACACGTTCAATAACGCGCTATTGTACTTTCGTTCCGGTTAACACCTATCAACTATCCTTATAACCTAATTATTCTTAGCAACGTACCACTTAACTAGTACATCACTGTAATTTACTGTTCACTTTATAAATAGTAGTAGTTTTAAAAATCATAAAAATATTAAACTATCCAAAAATAATTAATCCAGGTAACTGCAGATCGTATCAGCAACTGGAAATTGGTAATTAATAGGCACATTTAATATTGAAAACAAGAGACATTCATTTACATTTTCAAGTCTCGTCCATGGCCTGATACCTACCTAACTATTCAATGACTAATGTTGCATTGGCAAACTATGCGTGAGGCTAAAGTGCGGTAGCATTGACTTGGAAAGGTTATTTTGTGCAAAGATCAGCTAAAGTACTATTTAATTAATTACATCCTATTAAATTGTCAAATTTTTTCCCATATCTAAATCGTCAATAAATGCATATCTATTAAATATGTAAAGAATGTAATATACAAAGTTTCATAATTTTAATTATAAATCAAAGGATGGCAGCTAAGTTTTACTTATTATTGACTCAATATTTGTTGTATGTTACATTGTTTGCTGAAATAATAAGTTATTACCAAGCACAACATAAAATATGGAGTCTATTTTTCACGCATCAAAAATATAATAATTAGACAAAACCAATAATTGGCGGATGCATCCCGAAATTTTTAAATATTTAGTTTCGTACATACATAAATAATAATAACTAATACTCCTATTTATTTATTTTTGATAAAGACAAATTATAAGACAACCTTGGAAAGCATACCAAAAATATTTTTCAAGTGCCATATTACCTATTTATTTACATAGCTGTTTATAGTGTTCCTTATATCTGATTAATAGATAGTGATTTTATATATATTTAATTGCGTCACCAGCTCTGAGACCAAAAAAGTATGCCTGCTAAAACTTAATACTCTTATTTTCAGAGTAGAACGTTACTACAAATATGGCCATAGCGGGACTTGAACCCGTTCAATGCTCTGTGCGTTGCTGTCCAAAATTAGAAGACTCTTATAGTCCACACTGCTGGCTTACACATTTAGACCAATCTATTAAAAATTATTTCCAAAAATCAACAGGAATATTTTCAACGCCGAATTTTTCATTAGTAGAAATAAAATTCAAAGTTGCTAGATAAAGCGATAATTTTAAGTAATTTTCCTTGTTTCAGGCAAAGGTCGCTACTTCACTGCAACTATTAAGTTAAACGAAGTTGTGTACGCCGGTTAACAAGAATCTAATTATAGACACAAGGAAGCTCCTTCGTTTCTAAAAGAGCATTTTTGCACCAAGGACACAGTTGTGCATCATATAACTACACAAAATTGCCTTTTTTCAATTTATTGCCTCCCGTAATATTCAAATTAAATGTACTACTTGTAATGTTTATCGTCAGGCAACTTATTATGTTTGCATGCCTATTGTCTAGTAATTTTACATCAATTTGATGACATAAACAAATGCAACTAAACAATGGTTCGAAAAAAAAACGTAGATAAGAAACGTTAAAAATGTGCCACAAAATAAAGTGTAAATCTGATTTTTAAAGAAATTACATTGTATTGGTGTTGGTGCTCTTTGGGTGAAAACTAGTACTATAGATAAGATTAGATATAACTCGCATTAACAATTGTTCTAGAATAAATGACAACGCTAAAGCCTTTATTTTTCACGTCACCGTTTAACAAAAAATCAATTACAGACTTTTGGTTAAGCCTTACACGCTGTTATAAGTCTAGACCTTCTTAAACGCTGCTTTATTATAGAGGTCGAACATGAATTGGAAGGTTATTATATCAAAACAAACTAATTAGCTTTGTTTATTGCATTTTTTTTGTCATCGTTAGTATATTTTCTAGCCAACTTTTAATTAATATTTTTTTTGCAAATTTTGCTTTGCCTAATTATTTATTTGACCATATGCATTACAACTTTCCTTTACCGCAGTTGTACGTCATGATCCCAATATTAATGTTTGCTTATGATTTCTCTGGTAGTCACGCGGCAAAGTGCGTTTTAAACTTTGTCGGAGATTTTAATAAGTTAATGATTACCGAATACCATATACTTAAAAGCCATTCCCCGAAAACGAATACTGTTAATTAAAAAAGAATAAAATTCGTTTAATTGTTGAATATTTCATTACATCAATGACTACAATAAATAAAGGCAGTGTCAATGTCAACTGAATTTATTGGAGTTAGGAAAGCACTGTCGGGTTGGGTTTTTATTGGTAAGGATGTGAGCTACTTAATGGAGTTTTATTGTATCTGGACAATACTTCCACTCCACTCTGTTGTTTTCGTCGATTCTAAATAAGTAGGTTTTCCTATAAGAATGACAAAACTTTAAAATGAAATAAAACAGAAAATGCTTAAAATACATTCGACACCATTATATTTTAATAAATACACTATTACTAAATGTCTATTACGGCACTGGTGTATTCAAGAAATACAATTTTCTATAACTCTGTGCAATATATCATTGTTTGGGGGTTTCGTGAAATTAGTGATTCACTAAACTGATAGTATTGCCAGAAATGTGGCTCGTGGCAGCGTCCTGTTGAAAGCACATTTCATCTAAGTTCATGTTATCCGATTGCGGCTACAAAAATTTAGTTCATTCACTATAACGGTTCTTCTCTTATCATTTGAAATTCCTTCATATGAAAACTGCACCTTGAGTTGTTTTTTATGGATCTAAAGTTGTTTCTTTATTCACATTTCAGTCCAATCTATGTCAAATTATTATAATGAATACCAATATTTATGTTAAGAGAGTAAGAAAGAGCTGTATTTGGCTTCTCGAGTTGTAAACACAAACTTTTCATGTAGAAGTTTTAAAGTAAAGCAGATGAAACGATCGACATAATACGTAACTAGGGCACTTTTCACGTGTGTTTGTTGCTTCGAGAACTGTAGAGCTAACGCATATTTAAAGATGGCTAGATTATTAGTTTCTTATTAAATTGAACAGAAAAATCAAATTTTAAATAAATATTTATACATGAAAAGATCAGAGGACTTTCTCAGTATTAAGTCGTTAAATACTGGATTCTTGAAAGATTGACGAAAATAAAACCTTTGCTCCAATAGCGTTAACTACACAATATATTCATTTACATATCTTGTCAACGCAACACCTCTCAATAGATAAAACTTGAAGTACATCACAATAAACAAATTATTAAAGCATTATAAGTGACCCAGGAAATAATTCAATATAATGTTAACAAAAATAAATACTGACGCAGAACGAAGTCCAAAGTTTGGTGCTTATTCCTAAACGGAAAAATCGTAACAGCACCTACTTGTAGTACGGCAGCAACGATATGCGATCAATGTTCAAAGAGCAATCTTATTACCTAGAAAAATTACGCCTGCATCGAGTGCTGGCTGTCTATTTTCTGGTATGAAAACGCCCGTGTTCCGCGCCGAATTAATACAAATTCGAAGGGTTAACCTATGCTAACATGATTCAAATAAATTCAGGTGTAAAGTCCCACATTTTCGATTTCTACAACTTTCACTAGGTATTAGTTTGTAAATTTCGAGTCATCAGTTAACTTGCTGATGCAAACGACATTATCAACACGCGACATAAAAAGGAAATAGCGTAAAATCATGCAGAAATAAACTGATAATCAATTTAAAAACACTGAACCTGATATCGTTTTTGTTTTACGAATCTGCAACTTATACTCTTTTTGTGAACCGATATCAAAGCAGAAGAGTGGATTTTTGTAAGTTATCTTTTCATCTACCAAATAAAAAACATTTAATGGCAAGACCAGACAAATCTAATCATAGCAAACGTCAATCTCAAGCTGATAACCTGAAATTGTAAAAAGTATGCAAATATAATCGATAGTTAACACTTATGTATAAAATAATGTAACAATCTTGATTTATTGAGTTAGTTACAGATTTGTGACTGCCGAATGCACGTGAAGCGTGAGAGATGATGTCGCAAGATGCAATTATCAGTTTCCGAGCGTCGTGAAAAACGCGTGTACACTTCATGGTTAGGTGCCGATAAACAAAAATTGAGCACGGTGATACGAAGTTGGTAATATTTCATCTTCTTATCTCCCCGTTAGGTAACTCCAGAAGTTGAAAGTTCAGTTCACATCAACCTACATTTTGATATAATGATATTGCAGTCAACTGTTCCTCTAATATACAACTATTTTGTTAATATCTGAAATATTCTACTTTCTATATTTTAAAACTTAAAGCAGCAATAACGTAACCATCTGAAGTATTAAATAATTTAAAAATGATAAAAACAACCAATACGGTGGACTTCAGTAATTTATTAAGGAACTCTACTCGGACCATATCTAGTCAGCGTGTCCTAGCCCTACCCTTTGGTCTCTTTTTTCCAAGTTTTCTCGTAGGATTCTTTTAACATTTCTTTCTTTTCCCAACCTTTTTATGCGGTCTAATCAATCCCTACATTACTCTTGATTTCAGCACATTTGGTGCACTGTATCTCTCTTTTAGCTCGAAATTGTATTTCCTTCAGCACTCACTATTTTCATTTACTGACCCAAAAATGTCCCTCAGCTCCTTATAGCTCCCAGGGATTCGATCAATTAATTTGTTTTATATTCAATGGCCACACCTCGCTACGTTCGTTGCTGTCGCACGTAGAATATTTTTTGTAAATAATTAACTTTAAATTAGTAGATTCATCCTTACCATAATTCGTCTGTTTTCATTCGTTTCAATTACTGTTGTAGCAAAATATTTAAAACCCGTTCCTTGCTTGAATGTACACAGATTCACCACAATAGTTTGTTAATGCATTTATTTCTTAGCGTGCTTATATAATTTGATTTTATTTCTTTAATTCAAATTACCTAACGTCATTCATATTATGTTTCTGTTGTCATTACTATCCTTATTAGTTTTCTTTTGGTACATTTCACTTTGCTAGTATTTCGAACTTCCCTCTTATCATTGCGACATACGTGGGTTGATGAATATTTATTGCGAACTGGCAAGCTAGCGTGTGCTAGGTGTGATCTGACGTTTACAACATACATACGCTATTTGTTTTGTTTTCATTAAGTTGAAAATTTCCTTTCGGCCAAAAAATAGAATTAACTCGTGAACATTTCCTTGCAATGTTTTCTAACCTCACTTCGACTTTTGGTGATGAAGCCCCACACAGAGCCGCTGTATATCGTCGGTTCAATGAATTTAATCGTTGTCGTAGTTCGCTGGCGGATTAATTTAAAGAAGGCCGCCTAAAATCGATGCATTGCGCGAACTAATAAATCAAGATCGTCATGTGATTTATCGTGAAATTCAGGCATCCTTGGACATTAGTATGACTAACATACATTCGATATTGCATGAACATTTAAAAAGTGAAAAAGCTGTGTGTGCGTTAAATCTCGCATATGTTAACAATCACTCAAAAACAGGCTTGTGTCGATTGGTCGAAAGAAATGTTCAAGAAAACGATCGCCTTGTTTCAAAAACCTTTTAGAACATCGTCGCAGGTGACCAATCTTAGATTTATGCGTATAACCCCGAATGTAAACAGCAGTCGACTGTAAGGATCTTCCAAAGATAAACCAAACACTACAAGCCGTTCGCACTCGAAGAATTTCAAAGCAAATAGTCGCCTGTTTTTTTTTGGGGGGGGGGGGCTGTAATGTTGTAATTGTGGTTTTAGAAAATCGTAAAACGATCAATTCTAAATAATACACAACCATTTGTCTGTCAGAAGTCTTCGGAGAAATTAAAAAAAACCAACGCGCGACGCCGGATCGTTCTCCACCAAAGCAATGCGAGCTCACACACATCGATGCAAACTAGCCTTTTGAGCACTCAAAACGCGGTAGTCCTGATTTGGTCCCTACATTTTTCGACGCCAAAAGAGGCAGTTGATGTGTTAAAAACCCATGTTTTAAATACACTGATCCGCTATGGAAAAATGACATGAAAATTGATTCCATTGACCGTCAGAGAAAATATTTCGAAAAACAATAAAGTTTTCAACATCAAACTTTTGTTTTTGTTAGTTTTTGCAACAGATATCGAGCAGCCCATGTAGGCGTTACTGAAATCTATTAAAAATTGACAAAGATAGCATGTTCCAGATTTTTCTGCAATATAAAAAAAATTGTTTTAAGCCCACATTGGTATTACTCAATCTCTCTTTCCGTAACTACGCCAATTCCTTATAATTTGATATATGCTTTTTTCTCCTCTTTTATGCAACGGACTAATTAATGCCGTTCTACAAATTCTTCCCCTGTGATCTGTTCAAGACTCATTGCTTTTTTGTTTTAACACTGTGTATTACTTCCAGACTAGCGTTCTGTTCTGCAACTCAATCTTCTCATTCGATTCTTCTACGATGGGTTCCAGTACACATCCTTCGCAATCAGTTTCGTCTGTTTTTAATAGCGTCTAAAAGTACTTTTTCCACAATTTCATATGTTTGTTACCTACTAAATTTCGTTTGACATTCTTGTACAAAATCATTTTAGGTTTTTTCTTACTTTGAAAAAAATTCCTGCATATTACCTTCTTTTCTTTCAGCCGTTTATTTTGCTTTTTATCTACATTTTCTACATCCTCGGCCGTGCTTTATTCCATTATATGACTACTTACTTATATTCTTCAGCATACTATTTTCTACCTTGCTTTCCTTTTTTCTTTTTTCGTAGTATTTCTAATGACATTTTAATTATAGCATTTTAGTATGTTTCTACTATTTTTCTATAATATTCCTCCCCATCTCTCTTAATCCATCCGACTATTTTGCGCGTATGTTAAATCTGTTAGTTCCAAGTGTTTTATTTTATCCGTGTCATACTTTTCCTTTTTTTTTTGATAGTTATTCTTAGATTACTATTTTTTTTAATTCTACTTAATCTGAATCAAAAATGGTCCAATCACAATCGATCCCCCCCCCCAATAACTCAGTACATCTGCAATAAATTTAACATTTATTAATATATGATTTATTTGGTTTCTCGTTAATTCGTCGAAGTCTCTATATGAATTCTATTATGTTTGAATTTTGTATTACAAATTACCATATTACTCACCGCTAAAATATATCTTCCAATTGCAGTTTAATAATGCGTTTCCTTCGCTACTTTCATATTCAAATCTTAAATTAAGATTTTATCTAGTGGTATTCCATCATGTATGAAGAAACCCACCGTTTCCTCATCATTGTTATATTTAAACATGAGGCCTTTATTCTTAATACCGCTAGTTTCTCATTTATTGTATTTACTATTTATAACAAATCCCAATCCTCTACCACTACACAGCACAGCAATAATTATATTCCCCTTAAAAACCGAAAACAAGTCAATACAACTAATTCGACTAAATATCTAAATTCGGGAATACAAAAGAAAGTGAAACTAATTTCTAATAACTACGTAATAAAACCAAGAATAGAAAAACGATTAGAACTAAAGTGGAAATTAATACGAAATATGAGGGATAAATAGTAACACACATCTAGGAGTATAATATAACAAATAACTAAAGAACTATTTGAAAATTTAATGGTCATAAAAGAATAAAGAGTAAGAAAAGGTACCGGCAGAAAGACCAATCATATTATTTACAGGATCACGGAAAATACGAGAGGTTCGCCGCTTGAAAACTGATTAAAAAGATTAGGCAATCTACAGATTATACTTAATACATAGCTTAGTGTGTTCTTTTAAAAATACAAAATATTTTTATACTTATCGTTTTAGAATTAATTGGAAAGGACTAAATCTAAATCTAAATAATCATCCAGTATATTATTCCAAAAAGTTTAGCTCTTTATTCAAATACAGAGTAGAATAAACTTAATTCCTAATTTAAAAAAAAGTTATAAAGCGTAGGGTAGTCCAAGAGCGTGGGGATTAATTTCAATAGACGCAGGTAATCGGGGAGTTTTGCCTAGCGAGGCCCTTAATAGCAAACACGTCGTGGATGAATGAGCAAAAAAAACAATTACTCTGCTATGGCTGCACAATGTGTTTTCAGGTCTCCGTTCCAGATCGAAAATCGATTTTGTTGTAGATAAGGAACTTCAAAAGAACTGGTTCCGTAATAAGAACGGGAGAAGGACCTCAGAGTGCGCGAACATCAGAAAACATGCGGTAAGGACGTTCCATTTTACAGTCTTCGAGACGATTTGTGTGCAAATATTCCGTTGCTTTTTGTCTAGTTGTACTATAATGGCGAATTGTGTACCAAAATCTTCGTTTTCTACTATACATATTGTTGTTATACAGAAGCTTTCCGAGCGTGAATGGCAAAATCACCTGGAAATATCTTGAAAGGCGTGCGATATGACGCAGTTGTTTTCTTTGCCGACAAAGCGTATTTAGACTTGTCGGGATTCCCTAATAAACCAAAGTGTCATTATTGTAGTGATAATAACTCACAAGATATTCGTGAAAGGTCTATCCAGAGCAACCGTGTCACTGTTTGGTATGCAATGAATAAAGTTGGAGGTTATTGGCCCTTACTTTTTTGAAGAAAGAGGACAATGTGTTACTGTCACATCTAATGGATATGTGAAAATGATGCGATAATATTTAGCACCAAATCGCGATGCACTCCAAATGAAAAACATTTGGTTACAACAAGATGGAGCTACAGTACAGTAAGAGTTTCACTCCAAATGCTGGGTGAAATGTTTTCTAGGAGCCTAATCTTCCAACGGGGTCATGACGCTTGGCCAGCTTGCTCACTGAATCTTCTTCCTATGATGCTGAGGCTCCCAGGGTAGAGTTAAGCTTTCCCCTGGGTCAGCACGGTTCTATCTTTCAGATAGAAATATACGCCATACTACAGTGCGCGCGCGAAAACGATAAGAGGGCTTACAGGAGCAAGCGGATCTATATTATATCAGACAGCCAGGCAGCTTTAAAGGCTTTATCAAGCACAAAAGCATCATCTAGACTGGTATGGGAATGTATAAACGAACTCAATGCACTGACAGAACACAACACAGTGGAACTGCTATGGGCACCTGGGCATTGCGGTATCTACGGCAATGAAAAAGCGGATGAATTGGCCAGGCAGGGATCTAGTGAGGCTTATATAGGCCCAGAACCTGCTTTAGGAATTTCATAAAGTGCTGCCCGAAGCTTTATTAAGGAGAGGACACGCAGTCATCATCGAATGTACTGGAAGAACCGACCAGCAAAACCTTCAATAACAGCTAAAGATAACCATACGGTTTCTTACAGGACACGCGACTGTAAAAGAACACTTCTGGAAAATTGGTAAATTCAATGGTGATCTTGCATGCAGACTTTGTAGCAAGGAACCAGAAACAACTTTTGTACATCCTATGCAAGTGCGATGCGCTGTGCAGGAAAAGGCAACATATATTCGGGAAACCAATCCTGGAACCGCAAGATTTCCAGACACACCATGTAAAGGACTTGTATCTGCTGATTCCGGGAACATCAATTACAGATTGGTTGTGAATTTATTTTATTAGGGTAATCACAATAAGCCATAGGCTGCAGTGAACATGAATCCATTAAGGAGTATATACCCTAAGCGCTAAAGAAAAAAAATATCATCTTTAAAACAATTTCAAATAAAAACAGTTCTGTATTTTTACCCTATTATACATACTCCCTACAATTTTTCTTTATTCAACCTGAAAAGTTTTATCCCACCTTATATCTATTTACACAAGTGAACATAATTTTAGATTAGATTAGATAACAATAACATACATTTTTAAAAGTAATTATACGACGTACTTCCCCTAAAAATGTTTGTGTATTAGAAGTGGTAAACTTAGATGTTAAAATTAAATAACAGCAAATTTGTGTTTTCGCTCTTCAAAAACATTTGAACTAAGCTTTATAGTTACTATTAGCATAAAACCGATCGCTTATCATTGAATAAGTAAATTCGCATTTTCAAGGCAAAATTCAAATAACTTTTTCTATTACAAATTCCTTCACTTTATAACATATGCCCCGTTTTATTCGATAACTTTTTGTCATCTATCAGAGAAATTAAAAATTCCATCTTAAAAATTTTTCCAGTTTTTGGGGACAAAAAATTACTTAACATGCTTATTGTAGACTTTTAAAAAATCTTATTTTATTTTTATTAAAAAAGACGAATTGAGCAGTAAAGATATGGCGGTTTTGCGTCAATTGAGCTACAATAGTTTTTGACCAGTTTCCAAGAATACTTGAGATCCAGTGTTGTCTTAGTGAAATATAACAGCATACTGATTGCTCAATTTTGGACTTTCTTATAGATTGTTGCCTTCAAACGGTCCAAGTGCAATACTTGCAATTGGTTGGTTTTGTAGAAGCTGTTTGTGGTATATAATTTCTTCGTTATTTTATACATTATTTCACTCAAAATATCAAGTAATCCACAACTGCAGTTTTTGTTGCACACATCACGCTCGAGCGACCAACATTATGCTTTCCAGGAATCCAGTTGCCGTTTGCACACGTGCGAAGATTCAAACAAGGTGAACCTTGATGGACCGAATCCGCTGCTTCCAGATGTTTCGCGGCCCTTCTGATAGATCCCAAATGGGCATAAATATCGCGCAGCGGGAAATTCGAAGTGGTGACAACAAAATGAAAAGTCCCGGAAACTGTGCACGTCGACATAAGTTATAGATAAATATAGTGTAATTTTAGGTTATCTGTATTAAGTGATTCTGTTCGCCTGTAAGTAAAATAAATTAATGGTTTTAGTAAATTTGCACGCCTTACTCACCACTTTCGGAAGCGTAAACGTTATAATATAAAAACACTTAATCAAGTACGTGCAAGTGATTTACAGCGATCTTTTAAGAAACTGATTATCTCTTTATGTAGACAATGTGGAATATTTTCAATTAATGTTCAAATTTTGTCATCATAAACCATAAATGACTCACTATATTGACATTTATCTCCAGAACGAAATTTATTAAGGCATCTTCTCCGTACATAGTACATATATTTATTTTTTTTGGCTTGCGACGCATTTTTACCTTTTCAAAGATAAAACAATATCAAACTTTAAATTCATTACTAATTTTGCTACATGTTAGAATGTTACAAAATAAATAATAATAACTAAATTTTGACAAATGGTAGCCTTAAATAAGTAAATAATCTTATCCTTTCAGGAAAATAATTATTGTCAAACAAAGTATAAGATTTGTATTAAACATTTCCTCTTAAATGCGTATGCTTGCAAAATACAAACTTTTTCATACTACATTTAAAACTGTTTAGGCCGCTCAAATTAAATTTAAAGATTGTTTAAAATTTATTTGGTTCTAATTTAATTTTTTAATACCCCAAAACGATAATTTTATATATCTCCTAATACATAATATACTGATTTATAGCAATTAAAAAAAATGTTAAGAGAAAATTCTCAAAAAATCAAAAAGCATCGTAATAATTTGTAATAGCTTATAAAGAACAAAGCATCCATTATTGCAAATAAGCTATCGCTGACCAACGATTATTTATAATGTACTCTATACATCGTGACGTTTATTATACTATAAGTTGCACTACAAAGACTTCTAAAATGTTCCAAACATTATAAAAGGCTAACGCACTACATGACTGATGATAGACTGATTCTTAAAATATTTCTCTCCATAAGAAGTTTTTGATTATTTTTAGAAAACATTGCTAAGTAAAAAGGTATACTTCGTAAAATTCAGAAAGCAATAAAATGGCTCAATATAACATTTAATATATATGATGCAAAATACGTGTGAAGTAGGTAAACAATACCTCAACATTCTAGACTTTACGCTTAGATTCAATAAGCTTGGATTTTAAAAAAAGTTGATACTAAACTAAATATAGTAACAAACAGAACAGTTATTTGAAAATTATTATTATTATTAAATTAGACCTCTACATTAAAATATAAACCAAATTTTTGTAAATTAAAATTGAAACAATGGAAATTGATATAAATAAAAAGATTTACATACACAGAAATCTTGGAAAAAAATTATTACATCTACAGAAAAAACAGATTTTCTTATACCTAATCTCATTTTTAAAAAATAAGAACCTTATAATAAAACATTGCCAAAGTGTAGTTGAACAAAATTCAATACTAAGAAACTTTCATTTCTTTCCCAGGTTACATTATACGAAAATCTAACTGAAAGTTTTTAAATATATGAAAACTGCATTTTGTAAGATGCTTGGGTCTTGAGTCTGTTCAAAATAGTCTCTATTACAATCCACGTGGGTAAATCAAATACAAAGCGAAGAGAGGTGCGGCTTCTAAGTGCTACGGCATTTTTAGTCAATATCAGGAAATCAGAGCAAGAGGTGTTCTCGTCTGTTACGCAACGGATTATCGGATTTTCCACGACAAAAGTCATAAACAGTTCAAAATTTTGAGAACACTTAAGCTTGCTCGAGAGCAACACTCTTAAAAAAACCAAAATGTACATGTGGTATAATCAATGTTTAGGAGAACGAGAAATAGTTGAAAATGAAGATCACCGACGTTAACTGATGGTCAGATGACCGAGGAAAATATTCCCATTATCGCCGCTTTCCGAATATGACCGTCGACTACCTGTTACCTATTCCGAGACTTTATCCACCTTCATAACAACAGCCAGCCCCGTACAGCTATCTAAATTCGACAAAAAAAAAATGAACTAGACTGAAACACCCCTTTCTACAACCCAGATTTATCGCCCTCCGATCATCATTTATTTGAACCAATAAAAGACTGATTGAAAATGACTTAAAAATCATAGGCGTTAACGACTGGATTCATTGATTTAAGGGGTTTTTTCGGTAAATCGAGCTGAAAATAAGCCTATTTTCGTAATTGTTTTTTACTGAAAATATAAAAGATACAATTTGGGGGTTTTGTTATCAAATAATATATATTTTGAACTATATGTACGAATTTTTTCAGTTAAAAATTTCTTTATGGTACCCCACACCATGCGTCAACAGTAGCGCGCGCGACTGGAACGCTCTCCTGGTGTGTAAAGTCCAGCCCGAACAGTTTATCTAAAATTAAAATGGAATGATATTCCATAAATAGACTAAATTTTCGGGAGCTTGACGTAGAAAAAGTAAAAAAAGTTGATTTGTCGTGAAAATGGCGGCTTCTGAATAAAAAAGTTATTTATTTCCATGTTTTTTTACGCTTGAAGATCTGTAAAAAATACTTAAAATAAACTTTTTCGAAATTTTTTTACGTCAAGCTCCCATAAAAAAGGTTTTCTACAAGTGTCTTTAAACGACAATGTGCTATGTTAATTAGATCGACCGCAATCGTACACGCCAGTTTGAAAAATGTGACTTCGAGTAAAACGCTTTGAAACTATTTGTCAATTTTATTTTATTGATAAGTCTTTTTTGTTAAAAAATCAGCTAATCAGCTATTCCAGGGCCATACAATAGACCCTCTTCTTCCTCAAACAGTTCGTTCTGCTTTTTTTCTCCTCTGTTTCCTCCATTCTAGCCCGTTTGCTCGCTGCTGACGAGTGGATGTTGGACACGCGCATCCCTGCTCGTGGCAAAACATTTGGTTTGCAGGCCGATTTCGATTCCGAGCAATTCCATGATTTTCAAAACACTGTGGAAACCTTTGTTGAAAATGCAGCAAGCGATAATGGTGGCAAATTCAACGGTTTATGGGCCGCTGTGAAGGTGTTTCGGAGCGAGATGCCAGACGCAACCATTCAAACTTTCGTTACAGTTTTGAATGTTTCCACCGGTGCACCGTTCTAAAAAATCGTCCCTCAAAAGTGCCTCGTAAACGGGTTTGATCGCTTGTTGCATTTCAGACATAATATCAGGCTTATTTTCGCCTTCGGGACAATACTCGTGTTGGGGCTTACCATTGGTTGAAGATTTGTGTTTAAATGTTGCCCAGATTGCTTTTTTCATCTCTTTGACTGAATCAGGATGTCTTCTTATTGCCAAGCCATAATATACTGTTAATTCTGTTATTAGCGTGCCCGTCAATTTTCCAACACCTTTTCCTCCTATGCCTTTTGTATTTTTTTTTTCACGGCGCGTAGTCGAAATCCCATTCATTTTTCTACGTGGCAATCGGTAATGTAAGTAATCTCAAAAATGTTGCCATATATTGTTTAAATATATAATACATCGGTTATATACCCATAAAACCTGTTTTACCAACTTCCAAAGCGGCCCCGTATACTTGCGCTCCCAATGTGTCTATCCAGCCGGTGCAGCTATACCTTGAAAATGCGATTTCACTCAAAACTAATTCGAATCTCGAAAAACGGTTAAAAGGGCATATTCTAGACCCTTCAAGGATTGCAAAAAGCAAAAAAATTTTTGTAAAATTTTATCGAAATTTACCAAAAAACCTTTTTAAGTCACTTTTAAGGACCTAATATATAATTACTTGAAACTTTTACTTAAAGTAACTATGCACGTATTTAAATAATAAACTTTTCTTTTGTTTCAAACTTCGTAAACTTGCATTTGATATACATACTTCAAGTATCAATGAACGAATTGAGCAAGATAATAAAAATCGGAATAACTATAGACTACTACATTATTAATATTTGTACATTTAATGATCAAGTTCGACAACTTCGACTAGCAGGAAACAATAAGTTAATTAGACCACAAAACAACTAAAAATTTACACCTACTTTCACGATAAAATGGCGCAATTGCAAAAACCGTAACCTACCACTTGGTAGCATAGGATAATTAGCAATTATTTTCCAAAAACTTAAAATTTTTAATCGTTAACTGGCTCAATCAAGAACTACTACATATCACAAAAACTGTGCTACCGGTGAAAGTAGTTCGCTTTTAAATGAATAAGTTCCTTGAGAAAACAATCGACGACAGTTCGTGAATTAAACATGTCATGTATCGCATATTAAAAAGTGACCTGAAACTGAAAGTTTACAAACAGCAAGATTATTAGCTTACAGTAGAATTAAAGTGTAAGCTGACAAAAACAAAGTGCGTATTTGAGCATTGTGTGGTATAGAAAATCTTGTTAAACAAAAATAATACGACATTTATTGTGGAGAACACGCTCTGTAACTCTTAAAAGGACATATCGTACAAATTTGAAAGAAACTGATAAGCAAGGAATAACACAAAGAACCCTCATCTTCTTCCATGAAAGCTACGAGCATCGGTCTACCGGAGAACCTGCTTACTAGCCAACGGATACACATAATATTCCAGATCTTCTAGATTTATTCGTAATTAAAGACTCAAATTATACTGCAATTCACGCACTTCTAGATTTATTGTCTGACTACACTCCTGTCATAATGACTGTTAGTGTAACTACACTTGAGACCAAAACAATTGACTCACCAGCTGCACGCGCAGTTTCGTCCCCTGTTTCAGTCTA
Source organism: Sinelater perroti (assembly GCA_036346155.1). Taxonomy (NCBI): domain Eukaryota; kingdom Metazoa; phylum Arthropoda; class Insecta; order Coleoptera; family Elateridae; genus Sinelater; species Sinelater perroti. The sequence continues at coordinate 5,374,149 of JARFIY010000195.1, forward strand.
CAGAGAATGAAAATAAAAACATTAACGTGCAAGGAGTATGTTTATTATTGAGCTTTAGAAAACGGTTGCTATCGGATGACACATTCAAAAAAATATGCATCACAAACGGGGTTTTACGTATCTTTGCAAAACTTCCAATCAACTTGTAGATCAACTCGCAAATAGCATAACACCATAAAGACTAAACAGAATATGGACTAATGATTTGCGACTTGTAACAAACAGAATAATATATTTAAGAGATTAATCACTGGATGAATCGTCTCTCAACGCCGAGTAGTTGTCAACAATTTTATTAAATACTCATCAAGAGTAGATCGTAAAAATCAAGAAATAAAAAAATCTTATTCCAATAGTGCTGTGGTGAAAAAGGTAAGTTGTAACAGCTCAATTCCTACGAGAAAGAACAACAAATACAAGATGGAGTACATTAAGAGACAGTTTTAAAAGCATTGCTTACGTACTTCGGTACATTCTCACTTATGGTGAAGACTAAAGCTTTCAGCATAATTCAACGGCAAATCGTAAGGCTAAAATCGCCTAGCAGTAGCTTAAGTATGTATATGTACCAAATTCGGTTTCCCCCAAATTGGCCTAACCTTGACTCTACAAAACAGTCTCGCCGTCGCTAATATTAAAGCAACTAATAAATGGCCACTTATTAAAATATCTCAACATCTTAGGTTATTTCACCGAAAATTTCGTGAAAATATTTGCGGCACAATTGCATATAATTAAAAACATTTTGATGGAGATTTCAATAAATAAATTCTGTCGGCGGCTAATTGTGAATTAACGTGTCACGCAAATGGTCATTTATGTTGACTAATCGTAAAACGAGAAACTTGTTTACCTGAAACACGTTTTGCACGCAGTTTTCATGACTCGTCTTTCTTGTTGTTTTTAAATTTTCAATTTTCCTCATTTATATACGAGGGCGTTTTGAAAAATCCTGCCTCCTCGGTCATGTCTTATAATACACTATACATTACATATGAGCTTCGAATGCTCTCTATCTTTTCTATGAAAACACCAACCCTGTTCATACAAGTATGCCAACGCTGAACAAGTTTTTTATTCCGTTGAAAGAGAAATCAGGCGTCTGTTGCGCACAGCTGCTTGCATATAATTGGTATAACGCAGTCTCTTTGTGTTTGCCTTCAACTTCAACGGAAAAAGGAAAATTACAGAGAGGGCGTGATAAACGACCATCTATGGTTCTAAAATATCAACCACACCGATTAATCAAATTTATTTTGGCTAAATTTTTTTGCTTCACACTTTTCGCCCACAGGCGTTACCATAGACAACACAGCACAGTAACAGCCAAATGTCCAAGGCACTTATTATTTTGGTCACTGCAGTGAGGCCAACTGATATGAGTTAGAGAATATTACGATACCTGTAGTACCAAACCTCTAGGCTAGTAGGTAAGAGTCTTCAAAAGACCCTTCTATTTTACTTGTTTGTGCAATGGAAATGAGTTCACTTTATTAAATAACAATAATCTATTGAAGATTAATTTAAAAAAAACACATGTATTTGGTTTATAATCCAGCTGTACCTATAATGCCAAAACACATTCCTTGTTCCTTGAACTCAATTCTCATCAATAACGTCTTTGAAACATTTTTGAACTTGAACAACTCTTACTTTTTTCCGATCCTGATATTATGAGAGGTGTGTCTAAAAAAATCGGTGAATCACCCAAGTGCAGCCGTATTCACGTGGTTATCCAGAGACACCTAGAGTAGAATACACGTGACCGTTACGGGCTGTCGAACGCAGTCAACGCGGAAGGCTACTACTAAGATGAACCGGGTTCGAGCCACCCGTCGACAAGCAGAAGGTCAGCGACCGACTCTACGATTGATATCGGAGGAATTAAGTATCAGCAAGGACCCAGTCGTACAAGTTAAACAAACAGAAAGTAAAACCTCTGAAAATTTCATTACCATATGTGAAAAGGATCAATCCGTTCTGTGAATTATCGTCACAGCGGACCAAATCTAGTGGTACCATTTGGTGCTGGAATCTAGTGACAATCCAAGAACGTGTGACTGAGGTTCTGTGATCAATTAATGAGATCTATACTGAGAGTTTCCAGAAGCTTCACGTTGTCAAAAGTGTGTTACAAAATATGACGATTACTTTAAAACCCAATAAATATAATGTTTTTATCAATAGTCTGTTTTTAACGTAAATCAAAAAACCACCTTAATAATATTATAACAATGGAATTGCTCTGAAGAAAGCCCAAGATCAATTAAAATCAAAACCTCACTTCATAACAATTTTAGACTAGTTGCAATAGTAAAGATACGAATACATTTCATGGTTAAAACCCAATAAATAGCAGTAAAAGTATGTTTTCCTAAAAACTTTACAACTATTGAAGTCCAACGTTAGATATATTTAGCTTTTCACTTTCATCTTCATCATAGTCGTTTTCTTCTCCAGGCAACATTACACTTGTGTGGTTTTATCTATGTTATTGCAAATAATTTAACTTATTCATACTTTTCGTCTATTTCCAATAATATTGCTAAATGTGTTTTAATTTTTTTTTATTTGCACCTTTATTTAGACATAATTGTAGCATTATTCTCTTGCCTTCTTTTATTATTTGTCTTAATGTTTTACATAATCTGATTGAATTAAAAGTTCGTCTTCTTTCTATGACTATAGATTAGACTGAGCAGACTGTACCGTCATTTTTCCCCGGTGTTCATTTATCCCTGTAGCCTCCATGATTGTATTTCTTAATTCGCCGTGTCAGTCTTTTATAATAATATTCACATTTCTTATTAATACAATATTAATCTGTAGGTCGTTTCCACTGGTTTATTTTCTTTTTGTGGTTTTATCGTATTATAGCCTCTTACTTTTTTGATGAAATTTTATCAAATATTTATAATATTGATTCGTCTTTTTCAATAACTGCAGAAAAAGAGATTACTTTTTATGTTATATAACTTGAATTCTATTTCTTGTTCACTTATTTACTTATTTTTAAATGTTTTGAAGTTATACTCATATATATAGTGTCAATTTTACTTTGCGTCTCCGAATGTAACTAAATCAAATCGTTATTAGCAAAACCGCCAAACTACTAGATAAACTATAGAATCTGCGAACGTGGCCCAAATTGAAAGCCGGATTTTAATTTTAAATAAAAGGAGTTTTGAACTGATTTTACGATTTGATTTTTTGAGTATTAAAGTACACAATTTCCAACCAAATATGCAAAATTATGTGTGACAAATGCCCACTTCGGCTACGGCTGCAAATATCGGTATTTTTTACAACATTTCTGATTGCAATTTTGCATATTCCGATCAATTTCATCGATAACCCATCAGATTTCGTTCTTGACGCCATAAACGGCGTGTAGATGGTTGACGTAGACTTTGGATTTCAGATAACCCCACACAAAAAGAAGTTGCGCTGTATTAAAACACAAAATCTTGCTGAAATTGCATAAAATTGATGGTGCTGTAAACCGACTGTTGCTCGAACTGTATGGCAGGTGGCACCGTTCTGCTAGAAACATTTGTTCCAGATCCATGTTGCCCAGTTGGTATAAAAAAACACTAGGATATCATATAACGATAGTGATCACCGGTTACAGTTACAGCATTTCCAGCATGATCTTTGAAGAAGTACGGATCTGTCATGCCAAAATTCAGACCAAACAGTCACTCTTGAGAATGGACTTGCTTTCCACGAGTTATGCGAGGATTTTCCAAATCACAAAAGATAATTTTTTTACTAAACCGAGTACTCACTCCATGCTGCTATAAAAATTAATTGACGAATTGTTGATGGCAAGAATGATCAGCAAGTTTAAACGTCAGTTGAATTTTATACCCATGAAGACATATGTTTTTAGCAAATATTTATTGAAGGAAACTTCGCGAAATGGCAATTGTTGTGTAAGATAACAGCAACACTTTGCCTAACTATGGCAATATACTTACGGGACCTTACCTCACGCTCATATTCACAAAGTCTTGCAATATTTCCACTAAATATTCTACGAATATCGCATACGGAATACCGATTCTGTAAAATTTTTCTTCACTTCATATTTATTAATCAAGGGCTCATAGTTGCTAAACAGAACAAAGAAGACGAAACGATTATATCCAACGTTCAATTTGGGCTACTTTTTAGAAGTGTTTTGCAAATTATCATTTCAAAATCAAAACACTAAGCACAACAAACCTCTTTAGAAATGCAAAAAAAACTCAAATAATGTTGACTCCTTGATAGAATGACGTCAGTTTGCATCTATACAAAATGCAATTCCCACAATAATTGACAATTTAGACAAATTTGCCTAGAGGTTTTCGCGGCGGATTTTCATGAATAACCTCATGGTGCTTGATAAAACATTTCAAAACTGGATATTTCTGTATGCACTAAAATTATTTTATAGCGATAATTCTGATATAATTTATGCAATGCGCCTTAATTTACTTATAACACTCGTCTACGACCCTTCTAGCTGCTTTTGCAACACTAAATGGCTGCATAAAAAGGGTTAGAAGGCTTTTAAACGCGTTGTGGATGGGTGCGTAGATCATTGGTGTAAGTAGGATAGGGTCATCCCAAAATCATACTTATAATACAATTACGCAGGCCTGCTAAGAGCACCCAAAAACGCCAAACTTCAAAGAGTTGTAACAAGGGGTGCGAAAATTGTAAACTGACACTTCAGTATTAGAGCCATTTCTATAAAATAACTGCTTCCAGTGTCAAAGAACTAAACAATTAACCGAGTTTTTTATCTGAAATTGGACTTCAAACATCTTGATGGTTTAATCCGTAATCTGACAGATATTAATTTCAGGCCAAGGGGCAACATCACATTCATCCAAAGTACAATAACTGCCATATTATACTTTACTCCAGCTAACACAAAAAAAATGTTAAAATAATCAAAATGATAAGATTATAAAAATCTATTAGAGATAAAGGACACTTAAAATTCAAAATAACCCAGTTAGAATAGTGAGTTAGCTCTTCCGAGAAGAACATAAGCAAAGGGTCATATTCAAATTTTGGAGGGGCTAGGCCCCCGCTGTAACTTGGCAACCAAGCATCCAATGGTTACAATTGATAGCTCATTCGAAAACATCGTTCTGGCCCAGACGGGAATCCGTTACACACAATGCATTTTTTTGCAAAAACCTTGTACATATGTAGCAACCACATGCCAAATGGTTTTTGCAAAAAAAATGGATTGTGTGCAACGGATTCCCGTCAGGGGTGGAACACATTTTTGTTGTACTTGAAACGCTCTTTTAAACGAGCTATCAAAGTTTGAATAAGGTCCTTTTAAATTTAACAATACAAAGTCGCTTTAACATTTATTTTGTGTTCTTTTGGAAACAGAACATCAGTTAATGAAGCTTTCTATCTACTTTTCATAAGAATTCGGGTTAAAACTTCAACAATGGCATATACCAAATAAACTTTCTTCCAGTGCATTTTTATCTTGGAAACCAAAACTTAGTCGACGAAGCTACATAGCCAATCGAAGTCGATCCAACCCAAAAATACATTTTCGCTTTGAAAAAGTAACAGTTCATCGTACTTAACACTAGACTTCAGTTATAGAAAATAACAAGCCTCCCCCCTCCCGATCTTTGTATATATCTAACAATAATGCAAAAAATAAACATAACAGGAGGGGTAGGGTTAACAAAAAAAAAAAACGCACCATACTTTCTATACATCCTGTACAACTCTGGTCTCTACTACCTTGTTAAACCTTTTTATTACTTTAATTTTCGAGGCAAAATAATTAGCTTAGCTGTTAAACTTGTTAATAGCTAAGCTCGATTGTTAAGCAAGTTATCGTGTTGATTAAAAATTATTACTAGCCGGTGCTTGAAAGCTCCAATTCCTGGACTGCACAAATTAAATTCTTCATTCTGTAGCGACAAATGGAAATAGCTAGTCAATTAACTAAAGACTAACAAATTTAATTTAAAATTCAAAGCAATAAAATAAACATAAATGAAGACTGCCAAACACGCGCCCACAAACTGATTGTCTTTAAGTTCGAACGTTATCATATATTAAAGATGCTATGAATGTTTCCACAATAATCATGTATTAATTAGAATGAGCAAGGTTTCCCCAAAATACTAGTGAGTCAACGGATTAGGGCACGAGGTTCAATACTACGTGCTACCTTACGGACTGCAAACCTTTGCAGCCTTTTGATGCTCTTCGGTGCACTCGCAAATTAACGGAACATGTGTTTTGTCCGCGAATTTTCTCAATTATAACCAACGACGGCGCTGTCAAAGAGAGCAAGCCGAGGGCAACGCAACGCCGGAGGCACTTACCTCGAAGATCATAAGAAGAAGCTTGACGTACAGCCGCCTTACGCCCAGAGACTTGCCGATGGACGCCAGGAATATTATGCACAGTATAAACATTAGGAACGGAGTCACAAAGAGTGAGCCCACAACGGACAACGCCGACGCCAACAACGCCATGATTTCGACTGAAAATTTTTGCGTACAATTTTGCTAAATACTGCCGCCCGGTTCGTTTTCAAACGTCTTTGGCTGCACGTCGCAATGTGCGTGCTTTACATCTTCGTCAATGTGGTGTTTATTTGTCTCTTTTACGATAACGTGAAAAACGATTAGCATGAAACCTACAATACAGCCACACTAATATAACGAAAAACCCTTCGAGCAGCAGGGGATTTTGCGCACCCTCCCCTAATTCTTGGTGACTTTGTCGTCCGATTTTGACACCGAAACTTGAGCAACCAATTTTGACTTTAAATTTTTCTGAAATCGTACTGAGATGGCCGACTTAGCAGCACCAATTAAAGTGTCTCCCTTAATTAAGGTAAAGAACAGTACGACAGTTTAGTCGCACGTTAACCTTACGCTTAGTGATTACATAACCTTTCCTGCTTGCAGTTTGGACGGTGGAGTCTCCTAAGCGCAGGCATTTTATACGGCCTTTACCATCAAAGAAGGTTGTCGAGAAAGGAAGCCGCAATTCGGGAGGTAGAGCTCAAGCAGAAAGCCATCCGTGACGAGAAGTTGGCTAAAGAAAAGAAAATTGCATCGGAGAGGGAACTCAAAGAGCTAGAAAATATGGCCGGTATCAAGTCATAAAAGAAGAGCTGATTGTTTCTAGTGAAATAGTGCTGCTTACTTCATTGTCATGTATAATAGCTTTATGTAATAAATTCGTAAATTAGCTGTTCCGTTAATCATACGAGTATACATTTTAAAATATTTATTAACTTTCAAAAGCCTGTAAGGTTGTCTGTCTATTTGTTGATTCAGTATCTCGAGAACGACTTGACCGATTCACTTCATATTTAGTCAGTAGGTACCTTATGTCTGTATCTTCCTCAGTTTTGAATTTCAAAACTGTAACTCTCATTGGACCCAAGTTATGTGAGTTACAAAGTCACATGCATGACTTGCTTTGCTTTTAAAAGTTCCTTTTCCGGGTTTTACATCTGTCTCATTGTTTTTACCATTTTCACTTTCACAAATTGTTTTTTGGTTCATTTTTTTATCTTTCCCGTCAGGTTTAATTTTTTTTGAAAGTTATTCTGTAAACTTCCACATGACGAATTAAAAGTTTATTAGGATTTGTCCCGTACAACTTTAATTTTTTTTAAAACCAAAAAATTCAAACTATCACACGTTTTTTAACTTGTTAATTATTGGCAATAATAAAATTTGCTCCCAGTTTACTAAAGGATAATTTTATAAGATCATAATAGTTCATAGCTAGCTACATTTATGTTACTTGTATTACTTGCAGATTTTGCTCAAATTGAAGATCGAATTTGGGAGTACTGGTCAGAAGACGTGTTTTAATATAGATCATCCATATATTGAAAAATAGAAGTATTAAAAACAAACCAGTGAAAACTGCTTCGCTAAGATTTTCAGTACTTGAGACTGGCTATTTAAAACCATAGCTCTCTTGACATGAAAATCACATAGGACTATGCAGTGGCATAGATCACTACTAGTTGTATGATCTTACCACCAAGTCAGTAAGCTATAGCATGTAACTTACTTCATCGTATGGTTCCGCAGGAGCAAAGTGCACCCATAGGTGTTTCAGAGCTATGTTCTGGCTGACAGAATGTCTAATCTTGTGGATCTCATTGATTGTTTCACTTTTTTCCATTCACTTTTGTCTCTATTCCTTTTGTTTTGTTTTATATTTTACCATTTTACCCCAGTTCCCTCTGTATTGTCCATTATTCTGTCCGTCTTTCAACTTTTTTTATCAGGGTTTCTAAATGTATGTCTAGTCCATTTCCATTTAATTTTTTTAATAATTATAGCGACTTCCTCTTTTTGTGCAATCCTGTTCAGTACTTCATTAGTAATTGTATTTGGCCAAAATATCTCGCATATTTTCCTTAAAAATTTATTAATGAATGTCTGTATTTTATTTAAGTTCCTTTTAGTTTCTTTCCACGTTTTGGCCGCCCTCTTTACATTTGTGCAAAATATTTTTATCTTTGTCCTTTCAGATATATTTGATGATTTCCATATCTCATTGAATATACCAAAAGCATTTTATGCTACCTGAATTTTTTTGATATTCCTTTCTGTTCTATTTTCTAACTATTAGGCTGCCCAAATAGCAGATCTCTTCCACTTCTGTCCCATCTTTGCGGATCTTTACTATGCTGCCTAAATCGGTTCTAACATTTCTGTCATTTTTGCATTTATTTGTAGACCTATTCTTCTTGCATTGCTCATTAGTGTTATCATTTTTTTCTGCATGTGTTGCTTATTCGCTATTAATAGATAGTTCTAGTCGTGTACTCCAAATCCTTCAACTTAATGAATATTGCCCAATTAATAAATGTTCACTTGCCTTCCATGTTTTTCATTATCTAATCCATAATAATTACAAAAATTATTGCTGACGACTACAACCTTGTTGTTCTATTCTCACTGTGTATTTACTATATAGCATCCTTATAATTCGAATATATTTCTCCAGTAATCATTATTATTTTAGAATCTTTCACATCATTTGATCTTTTGAAATCAATGAAGTTCAAATATATTTTTCCCTCATTTTACGTGACTTTCTTGTTTAGTGTAATAAGAGTACACAGAAGGTAATAATCTTCTGTTAAAAAAAACTAATGAGAAATGCTAGCTAAGCCTGGGCTTGACTATTGTATTCTCGGCAGGTCCCTTTTTTTATTTGTTTTATTTGGTCTCTCTTGATCAACTGTTGCTGTTTCAATCCCTAACGTTATCATATGAAACATTTTCTTTTACCACATAAATTAGTGGCATAAATGATATAATTTAAATTGTCTTATACTTAGAGCGTTCAAAATGATTGGCTCTCATCTTTGAAACTGCTTGTGTAAAAGTACTATAACCAACCAATTTCTGCAGTATTGCAAATACAGTTACGGATAAAGCGAAAAATCGTGAGCAGCAATAGATGACATGGTTTTTTTAAAAGAAAGGACACCAAGCTACAAGACTGTATTTTGTCATTTAATGACAGTAATTATTGTGCTAAAAAAAAACAAAATCGGAAAATGTTTACAAGCCACACAATTTTTATTCGTTGGGGCGCATTATTTTCTGACACTGCAGCCTCAAGATACTATAACTTAATAATGGCGAATGGGAATCACATTTGATGCAACAGGTTTATCTCACGAAACATTACATGCTATTATTGATGAGGAGTTGAAAATCACAAAGGTCTGCACAAAGGGTTCTCTGCAGTTTCAACGTTTTCAAAAAGCAAAACTGTGTAGAAGTATGCCAACAGTTACTGTAACTGTATAGTGTGGTATAATTTGGTCAAAGCGAACTAATCGTGGTTTTGGCATGAGATGTTACCTACAAAATGGCAGCAATTCATCCCAACCTGACTCCAAAACAAATGACGATTGTTTTTTGAGATGCCCCCTCCTGAGTGTATTATCAGTGAGCGTTATTGTGAGTCTTCACCGCCAACATATTAAGACGTAGTCATATCTCAATTACCAACCTGTGGGTTTTTAGATAAACTGCACTGCTTTATACCCCATATTCACTCGAAATTGCACTAAGAAACTACGCTTTGTTAGATGAAAATGAAAGAAGCAGTATGCAGTAAGAATTTTTTGAATGACGACCTTCAGTGGGTTATTCCCAACTGTTTTTGAGCTACATGGAAGAATGGTTTGCAGCAGAAATTGTCAGAACAATGACAAAAGCGTATAGACGTTCAAGAGGAATACCTTCAATGAGATGTGTACTCATTTGTTGTAAATAAAGGATTAGCGAGGCGAAAATAATTGTAATGTCAATCATTTTTGAAAGTCTCAAGTAAAAACTTAAAAATACAACAACAAATGGCAACTAAAACTTAAACCTAAAGAATTATAAATGAATATATTTGGCTACCTTTTTATGAAAAAATGTTATGAGAAAACTTTTAGCATGCATGTATTGATTAGCACAAGAGTTTCGAAAGTCAGTGATCTTTAAAAAAGAAGCTCACGCAAGTTGTAGGACAGTTTCCTTTTTATATCTCATTTACAAGCGAACTGGTTACACTGCTACATGCAATTTATTGTAGATCTTACGGTGTACGCTACTTTGAACTATGAGCCAAGTGTGAATCAAGCAGTCGAACAACACTGGGGAAGCTGGCTATCGTCAGCTAGGAGGACTGATTAACACTAGGTAAATAGCACTGACTAAACTCAACTAACTATCCATAAGCAAAACATTACACTTGTATGTGGTTTATAAGCATTCTAAGAAGCTTCTAATCCCCATCGTGATCCCACGGTTGAGTCGCGGGCTGTAGTATGGACGGACCTGAGTTCATTCCCGGTGCTCTCTGATGCCTGGCGCGTGGCCTACTCAGTCACCAAAAACAATTGAGTACCTGCGTTCACTTCTAATGAGGGGTAATAAAGGCGATCGTCTAAGGCGCGTTGTTTGCTACATCGCCCCGCATCAGAGATGGTGCGTGACGTCCGGGCACAGTGGGTGAACACATGAGTGCCTCAATCTTCACAGTGTGCAGCGCGTGCTCCCACGCGAGGCGTTAGAGCCTTATTAAGAAGTTTCTACCTTACAGCTGAATATCCGTCGAAAGTCATGTTGTCAATAGATAGACAGACGCACTTATCATCTACTTACGACAATCACAGCAAACGACATAATCGTAATTCAAATGATAATAAGAAAAGAGCCTTAAAGCCCATATCCTAATTGTTATAAAGCATTAGTAGTAGATCCTGTAAGAAATTACATATTTCTGCCCACCTGTTGACTGCAAGTTAGCGACAAGAATAATTTTTTACACGTTATCATTCTATTAAAATTTGTCCCAAAAATATCAGCTTGTCTTTCATAGATTGCTTATGTAATTTATATGGAATTTTTAAGGCAATAATTTCGAACTCAAGTACCAGATTCCCACGATGAAGCACGGAGACGGAAGTATCATGAACTGGGGTTGTCTCCGGCCTTAGCATGGGTCCCCTTAAAAGAATGCACAGCATTATGGATTGCTATCTGTATAAGGATATACTCGAGAACACGAAGCATTCCTATGTTATGCAAAATATAGCCAAAGACTTTATTTTCCAGCAGGACAAGAATCCCAAATATCTTCTGGGTTCCATGCTTTGCAGATGCTAAACCGTCAGTGATGCCAAGAATTAAGCTACTAAGAATCAGGCTGTTGTTCACTTTTAGTTGATTCCCGGTGATTTAGATTATTCCGGTGTTTTTATTTGATGTTTGTATTGTGATCATTTTTTGCTATGCTAATAAGGTTTATTCCAGTTGACTTGTGTTTAGTTATTTTTTAAATCGCTCGAGGATCCGTGTGAAATACCTCGAAAAAGATTCCCTGAAATTTTCAACGGAAAATACAAAGAAACGAGGAAGTTATGGAAGAAATACTAAAGGTTGATATACTTTTGACCGGTACTGTACCTAAAATAACAGAGAAATAGATCATTAAATGATACGCTCAAATGTGAATGTAACGATTTTGTTCTGATCTTAATCTTTTAAGAACAAGTGTGCAAAATCATTTATTATCTTCTTTCTGCAAAACATCAATTCTTCTATTTTTTTGCTCAGCTCCAATATGTGCACCCGTTTAACAAATATTAGAAAAGCTAAGCATATTTTGTGCAATTAATATTGTTATTGATAAATCGCCTCTGTATAGTGAAAACCTAAATAACTTCACTAGCAAGGTCAATTCATAACACTCATTCTTTGTCATAAAGTTAATGTCTACTATATTATGATAGTGGAAGTCGGGTGTGGAAACGAACTGGTAAATCTGTTATTAAAATTTTTAAACGAATTAATTTTGGTCCCTTGTTTCGCATATTCTGATGATCATAGTCAATTAAACAACAGTTAGTATATCGATCGATTCGATCCAGACAGTATTTAAGATTTTATTTAAAAATACACTAAGAAAATCAAAGATTACAATAAAACAATAGTTTTATCTTATAGCTAAAGACGTTACAATACATCAATCCCAAAGAGTAATTTATGGCTCATATACACCGATTACTTGCGAACGATAATTTCCTCACAACCAGAAGGTTCAAAAAAACAAATTTTCTACTACAATAAATCTCGTTAAAAAACTTTCAGAACCATCAAAAACTTTTAATTTGAGTCATTTTCAATTTGATCTTTAAAGAAGTAAATATATTTCTGTATATTAACACTAAGTCTAAACAACTGCTCTACTAGCGCAGACTTTTCGATTAGCAAATGTAAATTTTAAGGAAATTTATAGTTATATAGTTCTATTTGTCGTTTAGCTGATAAACTAAAAATACTTTCAATGGATTACAGATGAACATGGAAGCTACAATATCTCATAACTTACTTTTACTGGAAATAACATTCTCTTGGTTTATCGTCCTCAAAGATCATATTAATTGGTTTGTTTTATTGCTCATCATAGGACATAGTTCAATATCAACTTTTTTAGCATCAACTCTACGTCTAAGTATGCAAATAATTTAATAAACAACTTTGACCTCTCTCAGTTTGTCAAATCTACATACATATTAATCTTCGTATCTTTAAATTTAACTAAACCTTCATTTATATTCAAACAAGGTTGCACGATAAACCTTTTTGGGAGCGCTTTACTGTTTAAACATATTTAATAATTATAAATTCTTTATGTAAATATGCATTTTTACCTATTTGCTTAATATCCAACTAAATAAATCAGAATATTTGTAGAATAAAGCACTTTTGACTGCAACATTTGAAGAAACGTTTTGTTTCTTATAATGTTGTAAAAATATTAACATTTCATATTTTGATCTGGTCAAATCTAGTGAGATAAACGTATTCAAATGTCGGACTAGCTCCTAATAATTTAAGTACCTTAGAGACAGCTGGAGATCAAAATTTGAGTTCTCTAAGATTGATAATTGCTTTGGAAGATTCTGATTTACACCCTGTAGGTCAATTAATAAAAGAGCAAAATCAAAAGAAATTTCTATACCTTTTCTGTAATACAAATAAAATGAAAAGAAATAAGTTTAGTACGAGTTAATATTAAGAGCGAGAAAGCTGTCCTATTGTTATAGGAAACCAAGCCGACAAAGAGTTTTCACTTAAATTCAACAAAAAAATTCTCCCAATCTTTATGAATATGCCTAAGGAACAATATAAGTTATAAACAAATTTATTCTGATTGGAAAAAAGGGACCGCTTGAGGAAATTAACACGTTAGTCATAACCCCATTAGAAAATTAAACATAAGTCAATTTATATAATCAAAAACAAATAAGAAATATTAAGGAAAAACTAAAAAATTAGTACAAATATTACAACAAAAGACCCATATTTGTAATAGAAAAAAGCAAGCTTTAATCTAAAAAGATAACCTGTAACGAGATAAAGAACGGAATTACAAAAGATGGTCCAATTATCTGATAAAGAGAAAGAAGACAAATAAAAATATAGATATAGACAGAAAATTATTGGTATAACCAAGAATAAAAGGACTGTAATCAATTAAGTTAAAAAAAGAAAGTAAAAAAATTTTTTTTTAGTGTAATCTAAGATTTACAATAAGTTTCTTAAAATAAAAAATATTAGTATGTAATTATGAATTATAAATATATCTAGCATTGCTATTAGTCGAATAGAATTGACTATTGCATCACAGAGGGTACTGCATACTATTATATTGTATTTATTCTCAAATTTGCAATTTCAGCTACCACATGCTTTGAATTTTACGAGAAGAAAATAAACGAATACCATTTTACAGAAAAATATATCAACTTAGGCAAATACACAAATTAAGAAGAAAACAACTTATAAAACCCAGAAAATACGGATGAAGACAAACTAATTGGCTTTTACTTAAATTCAGAAAGAATAAAAAGCATACAGAAACAGAATCGCATGAAAAAATAGAAAATATCCAAGAACAGCAGACAAATGAAGCTACTAAAATTCCCAAGCCACCACCAGTCACACTAAGAAATATAAAAATTATAAATTAGTCAAAGAAAAATCAAACTGGAAGATTTGACTATAAAACCAGTTTAATGAAAAATCAATAGCCTTGATGAAGAATATAGGAAACTAACAACTTTAATGAATGAGACTGACTGCGAGTGGCTCTAGTCTTATTAAGGAAATGGTCAAAAATTTGCATGCATCAACTAGCACAGAAGAAATCAGCATGAAATTAAAAGAAAGAAACTACAAGTCAACAATAGAGTTCAATACACTCGTCTACCATTATATATTCTAATGTTTGAAAATACTGAGGACATTAACAAAATTTATAATATTCAGTACATCAACCATATAATAATTAAAATCGAAGCTGTAATAAACAACAAGCTTATACCACAGTGTCAACGATGTTCAAGACACGGCCATACAGAGAAATTCTGTAACAAAGAACCGTCATCTGACAGCAATATGCACCAAAACTAGATATGCACCTGCAAAGTACATTAATTGTATTGAAGAACACCCTGCTAATTGAATAGGATGTGCCGTAACTGATGAGCTACAAAAAAGAAGATATAAAGCCTCTGAAGTCAAGAAACGGTTGCTCAGCCAAGAACCATAGTACCAAGTACAGCCAGAACTGGAGCGTCATACTCACAATCAGCCCAAAACAGTTCAGCAGAACCGATACATACTCCTGTGTCAACAAATCCACCTATGATGTAGCTAATGCAAAGTATTATGAAAACTCTCGAGCGGGTCCATGAAAGGCTCGACAAATTAGAAGCCAGAAATACTGGATCAATACCTAAAAACAAATAATTGTTATGAATTTAAAAGAGCTAAGCATTGCTGCATAAAATTCCAATGGCACCCTATCCAAAATGCGTAACCTAGAAGTCTTCCTTAATACTGAACACGCAGATGTATGTCTAATCATATGACTAATCAGCCATGCATTAGGTTAAAGGCTACCACACCACCCATTCAGTTAATTAACCCAAGGGTAGTAGCGCAATAATAATTAAGGAATCAATAAATCACCTCAAAGAACCATCTACAACGAATAGACATACAACTCACACTAGCAGGGATCAAATCTACCAAACAACTATTGCGAATAGGTGCCATTTATAGTCCACCCAGGCACAATCTAAAAAAAGAGAACTTTCTAATTCTATTGCAACATCCAGATTCCATTGGGGGTGACTTTAATGCTAAGAATGTAGACTAGGGATCCAGACTAACAAAAAGAAGGAAACTAAGGAAAGCTGTAAGGTAAATGAACTGTAGTTATCATTCATCAGGTAAGCCCGCACACTGTTCATCAGACCCTAACAAAATACCAGATCTACTTGATTTTTTCATTTCGAGAAAAGTTTCTCCTAACTTTATTGATGTCGAAGGATTACTCAGCCATCATATTGACTCTAAACGAAACAATCATTAAAAAAGCAGCCTGGCCTACTCTTATCAACAAAACTATTGTCGGGGAAAACTTTCATGTTGCGCTTCACAATAGCATCAACCTGAATACAATATACAAATGAGACCAACTGAAAATATTGAGGTAGAAGCTGAAAACTTTATCAAGCTTGTTCAAAAAGCTGCATATAACTATACCAACTTACTCACCTAACTAAAAGTGTTAATTATCCTACTGAAATAAGGGAATTTGTCAAGGAAAAAATAAGAGTAAGGAGAAGTTGGCAGCAGTTCGCAAATCCTGTATATAAGACTATACTGAACAACAAGACCCAAAAACTAAGACGAGAAATACAAAGTCTGAAAGAAGATTCTATTAATTCATATTTGCAAAACCCCACAGTTGATGTAGAGACTATTTATTTCCTCTAGAAAGCTACCAGAAAGATTAGAAGACCCATTACCATTATTCCTTTGATTAGAAGTGGTGAAGTTAAGCCAGAAATAATAAACAGAAAGCAGACTTATTTGCAGATCATTTGACAGACATCTTCACGCGTCATCGGATAATAGTAAAATTAGTAAATATCATTCCCGTTACTCCAAAAGAAATAGCTGAGGAAATAAAAAATAACCTCAATCGAAAAAACGGCAGGCTTCAATTTACTTTTTAGCGAAATCCTAAAACAGTTGTTGTTATAATGCTCACTTACTTTTTCAATGCAGCTTACAGACTACATACTGAAAGTTGTAAAACGTATTGATTGTAAACTAACTAATATTAAGCTACTATTCCAGATTATCAATTATTGACTATTACTGAAAAAATTAAAACCATTGATTGAAACTAACAAGCTAATTCCAGATTATCAATTTGGCTTTAGACAACAACACTCAATAATAGATCAAGTACACCGTATTACAAACATTATTGAACGTGCACTTGAAGGAAAACAAGTCTGCTCTGTAGTATTCTTAGACGTAGCCCAAGCCTTTGATAAGGTTTGACATAAAATTCTTATATACCAACTGAATAAGACAATCCTGAAGTAGTACATAGTAATTCTAACATCCTACATTTCAGACAGATTATTCAGAATAAAACAGGAAGATGAACACTCCTACCTAAAAGAAATAAAAGCGGACGCCCTCTTTTATATTTACTCTATACTAGTGATCTGCCAGTTTTGCAAGAAGTAACGGTGGCGGTATTCGCAGATGATACTGCACTCAGCAATAGAGAAGCAAGCAACTTAGTTGCGAATTAGACCAGAAGATGGAGATTGAAACTAAATGAATTTAAATCAATTCATATTAATTTAGCAACAAGAAACTACCAGAACTATTCCCTTTAAACATTAGTGGTACAACAGTGCCCTATGAACTGAAAGTAAAGTATTTTGGCATGGCTTTTGATGCTTAGCTAAGATGGAAAGAAAATGTGAAGAAGAAAAAAGCTGAAATATAAGCAACAATATTGACTTCTTGCCAGACACTCTTAGCTGTCAACACACAATAAAATTCCAACCTTCAACCAAGTCCTAAAACCGCTATGGGTTTACAGCATCAAATTATGAGGATGCACAAGCAGTAGTAACATTAAGATAATTCAAACTTTTTAAAATAAAGTATTGCGCAACATAATGAATGCCCTCTAACATATGCGCAACGCAGATCTTTGTCGAGATTTGGGTATTCTCATCGTTGAAGAAGAGGTTTGCTGGCAAGCATAAAGCCAGGCTACATCTTTATGTCAATGAGAAGCTCTATAGCTGCTGGACAATTAACGTCCGAAGACCGAAGAGAACTAAACTTCTTGGGGATGACGTGTATATATACGAATAATCTAGAAGACATCACTGGAGTAATTTTAGTAGTACTCAGTTTTAAGTCGTTATTAGAGTAAAATTAATGGTTAGTCTTTTAGACTAGTTTTAATAGTTAGGCATCACTAGGAAAAAATATTTGTATTTGTAACACAACTTTGATATTTTGTAACAAAACATTTAGTACAAAGTATTTACAAAGTTTGGGCGTAGGAGCAAAAGTGCGTCAATTGTCAACTAGTAGTTCTTCCACGCTTCTTCACATTATTCTTATTATTCTTATTTTTTATCCTCTTGCCTACTAAAATTATTCTTGTTCAGCTGTGTAATGCTTGGATCATTGTTTTGGTTTCTCGAAGATATCCTTACACGCGATAAACCAACCGGTACACATAGCATATTCCAAAACTGGAGAAGATTATTGCCAACTTTTAGATACATGTAATACATTTTTGTCCGATTTTTTCAAAACCAAAAAGTAAGATATTAAATTTTGCTTCTAACTGGGTATAACTTACAAAGCTATTTAAAATAAACAAATATTTGGAAAAGACCATATAAGCAGAACAGGTTAAATTGTTTTAAAAAGGAGCGAACATTACCCAATAAAAATCCTAGCTCTGGAAAACCTTCGATAACGCCGAACGATAACAACATTGACGCAGATTGTGAAAATGTTTGCTTAACTACCCAAGATATTGGTGAAGAAGTAGGCTGCAGCATAAAATTATGTCACGTAATATTAAGGAAGAAACATAGATCTCATCTTTACAAAATTTGTGCCTCGTTTATTGAATGAGGATCGGAAAGAACGTTACGTTAACAGCACTCAAGACCCCAGCAGATTTTTTCGTTTTCTAAATTAAAAGCAACATTGAATGAACGTCGTTTTTGAGATACATTAATAAAATTTTTATTACAAAAGTTTGGCCCTTTTTGATACAACTCGTATTATAACTTTGTGCATTGTTGTAGACATTTGATATTTTACATCAAAACATATGCCTGTAGTCATTTAGCTAAAATCCAGGCATAACGAGTTTTACACTACTGTATCAGTTTCTTCTGTTTTCTTGCTAAAATAAAAGGTTTCTTTTCTAGACGAAGTCGACCACACATTATATTTCTCCGGAAATGTTTGGTACTGAAAGACGTTTTTTCCGAGAAATTTGAATAATATTAATATCAATAATATGAATGTACAACGCCACGTATTACTATCTTCAAAATAACACGTTTATTTCTTCTAACACTGGAGAATTCTTATTTCGTTGACTTGGCTTAGCTAGCTGCTCACAAGTCCTTTTTTACTTGTGATCCTCTCTAACAATAAAAGCTACAAAATAGCAAATCGTGGAAAACAGAAAAAAAACTAAAGCAAAGGGTCGCCCAGATAAAATTCCTGTAGAATATATAAACAGCTTTAAAAATTTTGATTTATTGTATAATACACTATTGTATGTCGCTAACAACTAGTACAAATTGCTAAATATAAGTTCAAAATGTTTGTCGTTAATATAAA
Organism: Sinelater perroti; assembly: GCA_036346155.1. Lineage (NCBI taxonomy): Eukaryota > Metazoa > Arthropoda > Insecta > Coleoptera > Elateridae > Sinelater > Sinelater perroti. The sequence continues at coordinate 5,393,444 of JARFIY010000195.1, forward strand.
ATAAAAATATAATTTTATTTGTTTTCTGATTACTGTTTTACTCATTTAATATAATTAGATCATCATAGATATGCATGTTGTAAACAAATGTTTTTGGATTAATAAATTGTTTAGCAAACAGGAGCTGCTTAAGGCTTCTTTGTAGGAAAATTTTTTCTCTTTCCTTCACCTCACACTCTCCTCATTTTGTTTTTAGTTTTCCCATCTCATTTCAATTTCCATAATTTTTTGGTCATCTATATAGTCTATTTTCTTTTTCTTTCTTTGGTCATCGAACACCAAAAAGGGAGACGATTAAATGATATGCGATAAGAGGTTTACTGATGACTGCAAAATCGAAAATAGCTTACAATCTGCTTAATTCAGACAAAGAACAAATAAAAAAACAACAAGAAAATAAGGCATTGAAACTGCCTGAAAAAATAGAAGATACTCTCAAAGGTAAATCAGAGAAAACTTCAAATTCTATTAAATCACTATTTATTACACGGGAAAAATATTTGTTTCGCTAAGATATAAGCTTCACATATTTGGTGTCTTCTACTATCCCCCGACATTTCCCACGTGTATCTGTGCACGTGATGTTTAAAAAGCATGTTAGTGATGACTAAATGATACCTTGGGCAGAATTTGACTAGCCGGTTTCCTCCTTTATTATTTTTTCAATCCATATTTTGCGACTATTTTCCCATCGGATTTTTCTCTTCTTATTATTAGGTTTATATGCCCTTTTACATATTTTATTATTTTCCAAATCTCTCCATATATTTTCTCTACTACCTCGTCCTCATATTCGGTAGTGATCATTAATCATAAATTATGATTGTGATTCGGTTTAGTTGCTATTTTTACCATTTTATTCTTTTATTATATAAAACATATCCTTGCCTGTCGCTTTTTTTAAAACTGTTCCGTCTTCTGTCGTTTTATTTGCTGTTACTGTTGTGCTAATTATCCTATATTATATATATATCTTCTTCTTGTGGCCATCTTATTTTACTCATTACAAATATGTGTAGATTATTTTCTGTCGTTTCATGTTTTATGTTTTCTAATTTCCCACATTTCAGCAGGGTTTCTATGTTCCACATCCCCACTCTTTTTATCTTTAGTGATGTTTTATCTTCATATCGATTGGGGACTATTTTTTTTATCTTTAGAAGATTTCATCATAATGAGTTGCTTTTTGGAAAATATGCTATAATGATTTCCAACGCAATATCCAGCATTATCTCATAGATAGGCTAAAGCGAGCCTTCGCCTCTGGAAACATTTTCTTTTTCAGAGCGTTTGTATGTTTGTGGTTGGTCGCCAGAACTTTCTTTGTTAAAATGGGGTGTACCACAGAAAGGTAAGGTTCACAGTTAAGATGTATATGCTTCATATGGTGCTTATTTACCCCACACACTAAAGTAAAGTAATAATTCCAGTGTGCTATGTGATTGTGTATTTTTCCATGATAGATTTACTAAATTTAATTTTTGGTGTTTATAAAAATGTGGAGAAACCACATAAAAACAAATACAAGTTAATGGCACAACCCTCTTCTTTCTCTTTATGCCACCCTGTATCTTAATTATTATTTCAATTTTCTAATTCAGCTATTTACGATTTCTTTAAATGACTTCCAGAATTTTATTAACTATAACTTGTTAATAAATCTTGAGAGTAAATTGAACAGACCTACATATTTTTGATAAATTATAGAAAAAAGAACTGCTATTTTGGGACCCTTTTCTAAAACTAATTGTTTGCAGTAAAGTTATTAAAATTATAACTCAGTATTTATTTTTTTAAGGTGGCGTTTGCAGAAAAGCTTTGTAAATTGCAATCACAAATCTCGTCGATGTAGAATGTTAAATAAAAATTATAAAGACCAATTATTTTACATTAGTATTGCATTTGTATTTTTTTATTTGCGTCTACATAATGAAATGTTGCAACATAATCTTCTAAAGAGGATTCCTAAAAATTATTTTTATCACGATACGTACGTAAGATATCTTGCAGGCATTTTTTGATAATATATATTAATTACTAATTTGTAAATAACTAGTTGCTAACAATTTATCAATGAAGATTATTTTCCTATTACATAAAAATCGTCCTATGAATTGCCTATATGACAGGCGGAAAATTACTGAGTTTGAAATGTATGAATGAATCATGTATATTTCCGTTCATTGTGAACTTGACATCAGTTCTAGAATAATTTATTGTTTACATTCAGGATGTACGCGATTGCCGTGCAAATAATTGCGATTGCTAAATCGGAAACTCTTATTAAGAGAAACTTTAATTAGGATTATTGTCCGTCATATTTTAAAAATGTTTTATGAGCGAACTAATGATTTTGTTAAGAATGTAATTATAAGCGATTGACACAAAAAAAACTGCGTAAACCAATAGATTTATTAAAAATAAATCCCCTCCAATTAAAATTAATAACATTAAGTATATTGATTATAAAAATCGAAACTAACTGACGTCGGTATTTGCTTTGCTCATTTTTAGTTATAATTCTTTTTAGTTATAACTCATTATGTTAATCCAACGGTGGTATAAGTTAAATGCCAATTAATATCAAATATATCAACAAGTAAAGAATAACATTCAAGGGGTTATTGCTGGGATTTATGTTAAAATATTGTAAAAAATTTGATAAAAAAATCATAGTAACCCAGAAGAGCCATAAAAATTTATTTCAATTGAAAATTGTATCGCTCTTATTGAGACACCCTTTAGATTTTTTTGTTATAATTGCAATTTTTTGTATTATGTAGTTCAATACTTTTGGTGCAGCCCACGTACATTATAATTTGCAGTGCTAATTGTAAAATTATTCATGAGACAATGCTCTTAACTGTTCGCAAAGGACATTTGGTTTTACAAGTCTGTCCTACTTTTAAATCGCAGAGAGAGGAGCGTTTTAACGGCAATGCAACGGAATATGCAGCATTTACGTCTTAAGTGGATAAAATCTGTATTAAGTAAATTATGGCATCCATTTCTAGGGTACTGGAAAAATTGTAAAATGAATGCTAATAATACAAAGAGTTATGTATTAATGCGGTTGGTATCAAACCGTCATATTTTATAGTAGTAGATTGTGTGTCATGGAGTGCTTTTGATCGAAGATCGGATATTAAAATTACTAAAGGCATAAAACTAACAACCAAAATACATAGCGGTATATTTTTTTCAACAATTATAGAAGATAGAACGTAAAGGGTAGTCAAAACTTAACACCAGATTTAAACTTTGCGCCTTTTTAAGACTTTATACATGTAATAAAAGCCTATTGAGTACAGTCTGTCCGCTCGCTCGTCTATCCGTCGTTTTTCAGCTTTTTTATAACACGCGCCTATATTGTTTAATTAATAGCAATATATATGAATAAATTTACAATCCTTTAATAATGATTTACATTGTTCCACGTTCCCGATCCAGGGAAAAGCAGATCTAGTTAAAAATTTATATGTATAAAAGGACATTGTCCCACGTTCCCACCTTGTTTGGTTTTGCGGGCGGCAATTTTGATACTTTCATAAATGTCATCTACGATTTTTCGGATTAGTAAATATGGAACGCTATACGAAAAAATAGCAAGTTATTATTTTTAAAACACACTTCAACTTCGGCGAAAATTTTGCAAAGACACGAAAACTAAATGGTGCACCAAATGAATCAATTTGATAAAACTGGATCTGTAATAAATGCAGGATCTCGTATCTGCGTAGATTGAGGTCTCATAAAAATATTCAGAAATAGTCAGAATGTGACTGCATATCTGAAAACATTTATTCGGCATGGTGCACAACATTTAATCATTTTATGAAGCTTGCTGATCATTCTTATCGGCGACAATTCGTCGATTAGCTTTTAGAACATCAAGAATCTAATTCTTAATTTAGTAAAAATTGACTTCAATTGTAAGGTGGATTTTCAACTCAATGGGTTAATAAAGAAACAAAATTGTCGCATTTGGGGTTTGCAAAATCCTAGCGTAATTCATGAAAAGCCAATGTACCACCAACGAGTGACTCTTTAGGGTCGATTTTGAACAAGTGGCATAATAGGTCCATACTATTTCAAAGGTGTAAATGATGTAACTGTAAATGGAGATCGCTACTGTTACATATTAATCTAACACATCACTCAATAAGTTCGTAGGATGACTAATAAAACAACAGCAACATTAATATGGTCTCCTTCAAGAGTGATATTCTTTCCAACGCTTTCAACATTTCGATGCCTTTTTTGTAGAACGATTTGTCTTTGGCCTCAAAATAGGCTTCAGTTTGGACAATCACTTCTTCATTGGACACAAATCTTTTTCCCTGGAGCATTCTTTATGGTTCGCAAACAGGTAGTAGTCGCTGGATGGGGAAGCAATTCAAAGTGAGGTTCGTACAATTTTGCCATTGTTGCGAACGACTTGTGACACGGTGCGTTGGCTTGGTGAAAGAGCACTTTTTTCTTCTTTATTTGGGGTTGTTTTTTCACAATTTCTTTCTTCAGATGCACCAACGACACCACATAATATTCGCTATTGATGGTTTTTCCGTTCTCAAAGTAATCAATGAATAAAATACCGCGCGTATCCCAAAATACGGAGCCAAAAACCTTACCAGCTGACATTTGCATTTTTGATCGCTTGGGAGAGCTTTCGCTCTTTGCTGTCCACTCAGATGACTGCCGATTTGACTCTGGAGTATAGTGATGGTTCCATGTTTCATCCATTGTCACACTGCATAAAAAATCCTTTTTATTACACTGAAACAGCTCCAAACAGCGCTCTAAACGTCGACGCGTTGTTGTTTTTGATCGACTGTGATCAAACACGGTACCCACTTCGAACAGAGCTTTCTTATGGACAAATGTTTATGCAAAATGCTGATTACACTGCCTTCTGATACCTTTAAGGTGTCGGCTATTTCACAAAACTTTTTTATGTTTTTTAGAACAACTGCCGAATTTGGGCGACCACAGCGTTCAGCATCATCGGTGTTTGTACGGTCGCGTTTAAAATCAGCAAACCACTTCTCTACCATTTGCCTCATTGGAGCAGAGTCCGAATAATACTTGTCAAGCCATTGCTTTGCTTAAACGGTATTTTTCCCATTAAAAAGCAATGCTTTATCAACACGCGAAATTCAGATTTTCCATTGTTTTATAAATTACAAAAGTAGCGTCACTAAAACCAATGTAACTTGCGAACGCAACATCAGATTGCCATAAAATTGTATTGTTTGAAGGTTAGTACTTCCAAAAAATCATATGGGTTTGTCAATAATGGCGCCATGTAACAGTCATCCTATGAGCTTATTGAGTGATGTATTATTTTTTGCTACCAACTAGACAATATAAATCTAGAATAATTATGGTTCCAACAGGACGGCAATTTCACGAAAACCTGGTGTGAACATCATACGACTTTCCCTATCCTACTATTTGGGTAATTCTGGCAAAAATCCTGGACTTCAATTTTTTTTCGAATACTAGTACTTTTAGTTTAATTTTTAAAAATATAATGCAACTCATAAAGATAATATATTATTCAATGCGCCTCCATATAAAAAATAGTAGAAAGTCAGAACTAGAAGAACGAAATCTTAGAAGGAGGTCGTTCACACGTGAAAAATAATCTGTAAATCTTTGTCAGAAAAGTTCTGGGCTCATAAAAAATTATTTCTTAGAGTTAACAATCAATGATCCTAGATCCAAGGAGTCCTGTCAGGTGGTACTATTTCTGGAGATCACGAAAACAAGTGGAGAAACCCTCACCTAGGATGTTTCTCGGCACATCTGCCACAGCCATTCTGATTATTGCAATATCTTCATGATGCTTCCCTTTTGGCGGCATCTTTACATGGGGAAACAAAAAATTACACACAGACAAGTTGGGTGTATATGAGAAATGTGGTAGCTTAAATGTATGAGGTTTGACCAGGTATGAGCCCTTGCATTGTCGTTCGATAAGAATGACTGGCAAGATGTCCACAAATCAAGACGGCGCCGGCAAATTAGTTCAGTTTCAGTTTATTATTTGTCCTACAGGTAGATATTTATGGTGCACCAAAGCTCATTTAAAAATAATCATTTCATTTTTTTGGACGTTGTTAAACTTTCAATTCTTTTATAAATTTCGCTTGGTTTTACATTAATTTTCAAGAAGTTTTAACACAAACGCTATCATACGGCCATATGGTACCAATATGGCTAATTTCATGCATTCAAATCTCTTTAAAATCCTGATTTGATTATAACCTTCCTTCTTCTTCTTCTTGATGTTCCGTCTCCTAACGGAGGTTGGAGATCATCATGGCCATCTTCACTTTGTTTACAGAAATGCTGAAAAGTTTTGCCGATGTTATCCCGAACCATTCTCTAAGATTTCGAAGCCAGGACATTTTCCGTCTCCCTTCCTTATATAATATCAATCTTTTACAGCATGTAAAATAAAAAATCTGGCGTGAACATCACATGACTTTTCTTATCCTATTATTTGGGTAATCCTGCTAAAAATCCTAGGCTTAATTTTTTTTCGAGTTTCTACTTTACCAACTTTTACTTTAAATTCATGTTTATCTCATTGTAAGAAATCATTTTTATTCTCATGAATTTTTTGTATCTTCAACTGTTTAGATTCTCGACCGCTTTGCGACCGATTTTGCGACCTTGTGACCAAACGGCTCTGCCGATTTTTACCAAAAGCTTCGCACTGCGTCCCCTACCTACAAGTAATTTACATACCAAATTTCAAGTTTCTAGCTCTTACGGTTCTCGAGATATCTTGTTTACTGACAGACCGACAGACATACACACACACACACACACACACACACACACACACACGAACCAACTTTTTTGGTGTGCTGAGGCTATAATTCGTCCATAAATGTGAAAAACGGGGTTGGTCAAATTTCCGCCGATTACATTACTTTCCTTATTATAGGATAAGGAATAATAAGGAAAGTGAAATGCCAATATTAACTGGCCAGCAAGATCTTGTAATTGAACACTGTATAACTTCTTTTTGTGGGGTTACCTGAAGTAGAAGATTGACAAGTCGTGTTATCAATAAAATTGATCAAAACATGCGAAATTATAATCAAAATTATCGTGAAAAGAACAAAAATGGCAATCGAAGCCGAGGTAACCATTTTTCAGCCATAATTCTCCTCATTTAATTTTTGTGTATTTTAATACTACTAATAATCAAGAAAAATCGACTCACAAAATCAGTTTAAAAGTTATTTTATTTAAAAACACCGGTGAAGTGCTACTGCTTTATGATAAAAAAGATACAACAAAACACATATCTGTCATTTTCTAGCAAGTCCGAAAATGGAATTAGACCTTTAAAGAAAAAAAGATGGGAGAAAAATTTCGGGTTTTCCGAACGAATACACTGTTAATTTTTTAAATAATAAGTAATAAATCACTTTCCAGTCATGTTAACAAACAGTAATCGTAACACATACCCCGTCAAATGCAGTATTTGAAGAATTTGATAGAAAAATAGATGAGCTAAAAGATTTTGATTCCATTATTGATTTCCCTGACCTTGTTGGTCTTTGCAAGGTTACGGGGCATGCCGATTAAGCATAATGGCAAATCTGAGCTTGTTTGAGCCACGTAGTTGACGTTTCTTAATTGAAGCATGACCTGCTGTGGATTGCTCTCTATTTAGACCTTCAAGGTAAACCGGCAAGACTTGTGCACCCATATTTCACCTACATTAATTTGTAATTTTGATGTTATTTTATTTATTTATTATATATTTAATCATAAGACCATTGGTATCGTTAGGTGTTGGTCTTGTTATTTTATTTTTATATCAATATTAAAATTCGCAATGATAACATGTTGCTGTTGTTACATCAAGAAGTAAGGAATATTTAAAGAAAAATCAATAAAATGAGCCTATAATTCTGTAATGCAAAAGTTGTGGTACGGGGTGGACCAAAAGAGCCTAGGCGATTTAAAATTACAAAATGTCTATTTACTTTTAGCGAAATGTAGCTCAAATGATGTATTTTTTTGTGTAAAAGGTAACATCAGATAAATATATTCCATTTTAGTCTTACATAACAGCTTTAAGTGTTACCCATTGTATCGTCCGAACTTCAGCTCTTATATTGTCTATTAGTTGTTGTAGGGTTCGAGTTTTTCTCTGGAGTGCTTTTTGTCATCTTGGAAAGCATATAAACCAATAATCTTATCTGCTGTTAACCTACATCACACTGTACATTTAATAGGGCGCAGTTGATGATAGTGAATGGCTTTTGCATTTCGAGTATTGACATAATCGTTCAGGTAGAAATTAACCTCATCTCTCATTATCAGGCGGTTTAGGAAATTACTTATTTTCCAGCAATTATAAAACTTTCAGAGTTGTAGTTCAAAGATCTAGAAAATCAGAATTATTACTTATCTGGAAAAAATTACAAATTTTTTTAACTACCTAGGCACTTTTGCTCAATACGTATTTGAAACATTAAAATTTGATTTGATTTAAATTTATTCCCGCGTCTCTTCTCCAAACTCAAACCGTAATGAAGTTGTAAAGTAGTTACTTGGGCATGTTGATGCGATAGCTATTTATCAACCTTCTAGACAAGCCAAGATAAGAATATCCATTTATCTTACAAATTAATCCTCTTTATGTGCTGGTTATCGATAACGAGATATGCAAAAAAGACGAAAGAAATATTTTGTTTTTGATTCTTCCGTGATACGTTACATCTGTCTAAGCGATTAATTACCTTCCTCAGATTTCGAAACTGACAACGCGCTACTTTTAAAAATAACATATCTGATAATTTATTATCATTATCTCTATAACTTCCTTTTTTTAACAAATCAAACGTATATTTATGGAAGTACTATAAAAATACTAAATTAACAGTGATCCGCTATCATACCTAATAGCTCCCAAACCATTATGGTAATTTTTTGATATTTTACAGTCCCGTAAAGGAATTTATCATCAAACTCATTGGACGAATAGCTCTATACCCAGCTTCAACTAGTAGTGATTTTCGTCAGAAAAAACCGCTAAATACCTTCCGGTCAAGAACGTATCTCTCTTGCTCAGTTGTGTCGACACTGTATTTCGGAATCCCGTACCAACTGCTCGTTTTATTTATTCCGAGAATTTTGGGAAGCTGTGGCTTGGTGGCATTTTCAGTTAGGTTAATAACCCTAATTTTTGTTTGATATTATTTTTTGTTGCAAGGCACTATGATACGCCCCCAGTTGAAATCTTTTACAATTAGATCTTTGTATCCAGATAAACATCGAATGTTTCAGACAACACTAAACTATCTGCATACGTTTAAAAATACTATTTAGCTGCGAGTATTTTACCACTCTGAACTAATATCTATTTTACTCTGACAATAGATAAAGATATTCGTAAGCTCATTGTAGTCACTTTTAAAGCTTCATTTAAAGCTTGTTTCCATAATCCGTGTACAACTTAATTTGTTGTCATGACAGCGATGCATCGAACGTTCCCTATAGGTGTATGAAACCATTTGCGACTACACAACCAAAACTATTTTTTAATATCTAGATCAGTTAGATTTTTTAAAATAGCCGGCCCAAAACATTCCTAAAGTACGGCATTTTTATTTTGTTCTTTATTACTACAAAAAAAAACAAGAAAGCACGTAACATCCCGCTACATCAACAAATTGGTCTAACGAAAACCTCTGTTACAAGACTTGATGTTCTTCACAAAGTGATATTTTATCTAAATCCACGCGATGAAAACTTTGCACATCTGCTTCTCTACTAAAAAATATTGGAACTTCCCGAAGAAATCGTCGCACTCACACATTTGGAAGTCCAACTAGCTTCCTCTGATTTCGTTTTTTAGGAAATTTTGGGCAGTCCGAAGATCCCAAGAATAGCTAAGAATTAAATATCGAATTGTGAACGTCTTCTAGTTGTAACAATAGTATTGTTCAATTATCAATTAACCAAGAAAATTAATTTTAACATCGCTAAATTGAGAAAAGCAAATCAAACAAACAAAAAGCCCCGTTGTACTATTAAAGGAAAAAGCCCTTCATAATGCTATAGGTTTACCTCCCGCTATATGATGATACTAAACGCAGAAACCGATTCGTAAATACTGTCGTCAAAATCTTCACGAAAACTGACTTTAAAATCTCATTTCCAGGTTTTTGTAATAGAAGCCCCTTCATTTAGTTCGAATTCAAAAATTCTCTTAGCAAGACATAAGGAATGAACAAACACATCTATTATCAGAAATTCTTAGAATCCATCATTTCCTAAAATATTAATATACTTATTTACGTAGTAGTTTCAACGCATGTGTCAAAAGCAAGCGAAGTACTCAATACTGAAGAATTTAAAAAGACGAATTCACTTTTGCTTCAAAAGGTATTCACTGTAAAATTATCTGTAAGGAAGTTCATTTCTTTATTTTCCAGGTTAAAATTTATGATTTTCTCTTTATTTCTCGAGCATACACTATTTCGCCCTACAACGCAAATTCAGTCAGTCATTATCAGAAATTATCTTCAATTACCAAGTGTAAATTGTGAGAACGCACGTTTGCCAAGGAAGCTTGCGCTTATGCTCGTTCATCTATGAGCCAGGCGCCTTGTCAATTCGTTCCCAATGAATTTGGAAATTGCGATATGGTTGGATTATTATTATGAAAATGGGCCTTTCAAGCTCATTGAAGAACAATTTCAATGTTCATTTTACTTGGAATTGCTCTACATCTAGTTAATACCGGCGGATCAATAAGCAACTGCACCCTTTCCCTCCACACCACCAATGCTATCGTTACGTTGTTCGTGTTCGAGGAAATTGATATTTAAATCTCATTAATTTTGAACCGCGAACTTCTCTCAGAACACTTTGCTGTTTGTAATTTTCTGTAAATTATTGATTATTTTCATTTTTTATCGAGGACTTGATTAAACATACTAATAAACGATTATTTGTTAAACAGAACACCAACAATTTATACTAAACTTTTGTAGGATTTAGTGCAAAATAATATTTAATATTTTGGTGTCTTTTACTATTCGATTAGAAATACATTGATGGGTAGTCTTTATGACCCGCTGTGGCGTTACGTATATATAAAATATATAAATAAAAATGTTTTGGTTTTGTCTTATTCATAGGATTATAGATCTCTTCCAAGTCAAAAGAGTGCATATCCTTAAGCCACTATAATAATAATTTTTCTATGATTTATAGTGGATAGCTACTTCTCTTACAATCCTGTTAGGCTGTTCGAGTCTTCTCCACCTTCTAATACCAGGAGAGAGCCGTGTCTTAATCTTAATTCCATGTTTAACCTTCCTTGCTAGACCCTATCCATTTCACCAAATCGTTTGGCCAAGGTAACGAAGAAAGACCAAAATTATGATTGTCGTAATTTTTTTTAAGTAATACCTATAAAATCTGACAATCTGACTAAAGACAATAAGTAATAGTTATGCAAATAATGTAAACATGAAAGTATGCCGGTGTAACAAATATAAGTGAATAGAACATAGTGGAAACTTTTCCAATGATAACCACATTAAAAAAGCGTAGAACAAAATGTGTTGTAGATTAATTATTTCAGTTCCTTCGAGGAAGATCCAGCGGATAAAGTCGTCTGAGTCTTTTCCATCTACGAGACATAAGAAGTTTTCTAGTTTGGCATTAGGATGTATCTTCAAGTAATCGTAGTATCTCATACTAAAAGCAGCTACTTTTGCCTTCTCATCGTGAATTTCTAGATCTTGATATAGGATTTAGTTATGTACATACCATAGCGCTCTATATGTTGCTCTTAATGTTTCGGCTTAAAAGTGTTGAAATTTTTGATGTTAGTGCTACTTGTGGTTCTCCACAGTTCGACTATATAGCTATAGCCGGGTGTGTTTGTTAATGTCATCTCCAGCGTGGCGTTCTGCGCGGTTTTAATAAGACGTTCGGTTTCTAATTCAATATCCTCATTCCGTAAAGATATATATTTTTCTTAAACTATCCCAGTCCGTGTATTTGTTTATTAAAGTAGGCGGTTATGTTAGTCAAGACAGGTGATGAAATAATTTTGTGAAACACCTTTTGTTATATCGAAATCCAGTAAGTTTAGAATCTTGTCACGATCGATGGGGTAATAGATCGACTTATTTTTCGTTTTAATAGTAATTAAAAATGATTAGTACACATTTTGGAAAGAGTCAAGTAAAAAATTAGATCTCTATGTCAGTTAAAAACAAGAAAATATTATTTTTTTGAGCATAAAATGACTCAGTACTTTATACAGGGTGGGACAAACCTCCCTCCCTAATTTCGAAGAAATGTTAGAAAGCGAAGGGTGGTCCGAGGATAGAAAAAATCATTTAATTAGACGCAGATAGTCGGATGTTTTGTCTAGAGGAGCCGTTAATAGCCAAGAGGTCGTTGATGAACAAACAAAGAGCTTATGCTGTTGAAACATACATTTGGAACAATGCATCCATTGTGGCCGTACAATGTGTTTTTTTCGTGCGCTTTCAACTTGTGCGTCGAGTCTTTGTCTCCTGTCGATTTAGTTGTGAGTAGGGAACTTCGAAAGTATTGGTTCTGTAATAAAAAAGGAAGGAGAAAGGCCCCAGAGTACGAAAATACCGGAAACATCCATTCAGTAAACGATTCATTTTACAGTCCCCGCCCAAATATGCTGTTGCTTTTCATTTCTCTAGTCGTATTGTAGGGTAAATTTTGTATGAAAACCTTCGTTTCCGTCCATGCAAGATGGTTGTTACACAGAAACTCTATAAATATGATTGGACAACGTGGAAATCTCTTGGAAAGCTTTCCACATAATGTAGTTGTTTTATTTTTTTACGAAGCGCATTTTCACGTATAGAGATGTAACAAAAACAAAATTTTCATGATTGAAGTGGTAACAATCCACGTTATACCCATGAACTACACAGAGAATGTGTACTCACTATTTGGTGTGTGGAGAGTATAGTTGGGGTCACCAGCCTTTACTCTTTTAAAGAGGGACGCCATTGAGTTACTATCACTTGCAATTGACATGTGGGAATTATTCCGCAATTTTTCATGTCCAACTGGAAAACATCTGGCTCCAACAGGAACCACAGCTCACATAGCAAGACCTTCGCTCCAAGTGCTGTGTGAGATGTTTCTTGGGCGCCTAATCTATCAATGGAGTTGCGTTGATTGGTCAGACCGCTTACCGAATCCCGCCCCCTGGGATTTTTCCTGTGGGGATATCTTAAAGCTAAGATTCACAATCTCACACTGATATCCTCCGAGCCCTATGAAATACGACACGTATTCCTTAACACTTGTTAAAAAGAATCATGAAAAACTTCAGGCAGTACATCGAAAATGAAGGACACCATTTAGCCGATATCCCCTTTAAGACACATTAAAATAATGTAGCTTTATTCTATAAAAACAATTTTGGTGTACCTTCTATGGTGTTCTTTTCAATTCAACCTGAAAATGAGGCATTAGGTTGTGCCCCACCTTATATTACGTCTGTTAAACTGGATCTAAATATTTTTTACTTTCTTACAAAAATTGAAAATTAAAACCTAAAGAATTTTTTAATCTTATAGAAATTTTTGAAATATATTGTCTCTCAATATCTACAATAACTAGTAAATTTTAGTTTAATGTCTTCAAACATGAGTTACAGTTAGAGCGAGAGAGCCCGGTACAAAAAGTTTAAAAAACATTAGAAAAACATTTGAATGTACGCATTTTTGCAAAAAAAAAGCTAAAGTGGTAATCTAAGCTATCTTTCTATATCTTAAATAGATACTTCTAGATTTCATTTTTTTTTTTCAATTTCAATTGCCTCCTGTTCCTATCCTAAAAATAGCGTGTAAAAATATGTACTGTACAGTCTTGCTGGCGTTGCTTATTTGCTTTTTTAACTTAAAACTGATGATTATATAATAATAAATATGACTATTGAAGTAATAATCGTGAAGTACACGTGTCCTTCGACTCTTTGCTGGAAATAGAGCTTATCGACCACCACTGGGGCGGGTGATTCAACTATTGATTTGGCATTGTCTGGCTTGGGGTAGCCGCAAAAGGCGTGCTGCAGAGGCAGGCTAGCGTAGTGAAGCCGTGCGCACGTAGGCGAAAACGGCCTTTTTAGCCCACTGACACGTTGGGGACCTGAGCACCTCGCTTACTTAATTCACTCTCGGCCACTCTACATGGTCATATCAGTATGCTAATCGGCTGACGTCATACTACGGTCTGCCTTATATGGCAGTGAGATCACCATTTGGAGTAGGTCGCTCGATATCTCTGCGTTTTGACCGTGACTCATTCCCCGATTTGCCACAACTGGAAAGCTCTTTAACATCATCCTTTCTCTAGAAATGTAGGATTTCGGTGCCTCTAATGAGATAATGATCTAGCAGGCAAAAGAAAGTTTCTATTTATGGCCGTTTCAAGTTAGGTTCATGCCGTGGAATCCCTAATTCTATTTCGAGGGATTCAGTTTATGCTCTTTTTATGTCTATTTATAGATATTACATACCTAAAAGGATAAAATTCAAATGCCCGTTTAGACGTTAAGTGTGTCATTTTTTAAACTGAACATTAGAATATTACAGCGAACTATAAGGCCATACGATGATTAATTAGTCTGTTGTATAATTTTCGATTACTACTGTATTTACCGGTGAAACACCCGGCATGTCGGCGCCCCCATCATCATCTGTTAACAGTTTTGCATTTTTAAGTAGTTTAATGCCGGTTAGCCGATCGACCGCCACCTTAATTCTTAATGGCCATGAAAAAGTATGTGGTATCACGAAATTGCTGATTATTATCCATGTTTTAAGCAGATATTCCCGTGGGTCGTTATACTCTTATTTGAAATATAACGGAATGCAGATGGTGAACGACCAATCAGGGCTCGCGTGGTCAGGCGTTGGCTGTGACGTCACGGAAGGTATAAATACTGGGGACCGCCGCAAATCGACCAAGTTCGTTTGGAAAGCTGCATTACTAGCTATTTCAAACATCACTCCCAGTACTTCGTTTTCTGCTGCAAGAGTTCAAATTTACCGACAAAATGGTGAGTAAACGTTTCCTTTGCGTTACTTTTGTACAGAAATCACATATCTTTTCTATAACTAAATATCGGCGTTAACTACTCACAATGAACGCACTAACGGAATGGCGACGTGGACGCGCCGGTGACGCCATGTTTGAACCTCATAGCCGGCTTAGAATATTCAGTAAAGTAGGCCTTTTGAGTGAACAATTTTCGTTTGTTTCAGCGTGAATGTATCTCTGTCCACGTTGGCCAAGCTGGCGTCCAGATCGGCAATGCCTGCTGGGAATTGTACTGCCTTGAGCATGGCATCCAGCCCGACGGTCAAATGCCATCAGACAAGACCGTTGGAGGAGGTGACGACAGCTTCAATACCTTCTTCAGCGAGACCGGAGCCGGCAAGCACGTCCCCAGGGCGGTGTTCGTCGACTTGGAACCCACTGTAGTAGATGAAGTTCGCACAGGCACATACAGACAACTTTTCCACCCTGAACAGCTAATCACCGGCAAGGAAGACGCAGCAAACAACTATGCTCGTGGACACTACACAATTGGCAAAGAGATCGTCGACTTAGTATTGGACCGCATTCGCAAACTGGCTGATCAATGCACAGGACTACAGGGCTTCTTGATCTTCCACTCCTTTGGAGGTGGCACCGGCTCCGGTTTCACATCTCTGTTGATGGAAAGGCTATCTGTGGATTACGGTAAGAAATCGAAGCTGGAATTTGCCATCTACCCCGCTCCTCAGGTATCAACCGCCGTCGTGGAACCATACAACTCTATCCTGACAACCCACACTACTTTGGAACACTCTGACTGCGCTTTCATGGTTGACAACGAAGCTATCTATGACATCTGCCGCCGCAACTTGGACATTGAACGCCCGACTTACACAAACCTGAACAGACTCATCGGCCAGATTGTCTCATCCATCACTGCTTCTTTGCGATTTGATGGTGCTCTGAATGTGGACCTCACTGAATTCCAAACCAACTTGGTGCCGTACCCACGTATCCATTTCCCTCTGGTCACCTATGCTCCAGTAATCTCTGCTGAAAAGGCTTACCATGAGCAATTGTCTGTAGCAGAGATTACAAATGCCTGTTTTGAGCCAGCAAACCAGATGGTGAAATGCGATCCTCGTCATGGAAAATACATGGCCTGCTGCATGCTGTACCGAGGCGATGTAGTCCCCAAGGACGTCAATGCTGCCATTGCTACCATCAAAACCAAGCGCACCATCCAATTTGTGGACTGGTGTCCCACTGGTTTCAAGGTTGGTATCAACTATCAGCCACCTACTGTCGTACCTGGTGGCGATCTGGCCAAGGTGCAGCGTGCAGTGTGCATGTTATCCAACACCACCGCCATCGCCGAGGCCTGGGCTCGCTTGGACCATAAGTTCGATCTCATGTATGCCAAGCGTGCCTTTGTCCACTGGTATGTGGGTGAGGGTATGGAGGAAGGAGAGTTCTCTGAAGCCCGTGAGGATTTGGCTGCTCTGGAGAAGGACTACGAAGAAGTCGGCATGGACTCCGGAGAGGGCGAAGGAGAAGGTGCCGAGGAATATTAAGCACGTCTTGCGAAAGCTTTCATTATTTAAAATTCCCTGTAACATTCTGTTTGCAATATCACTGAAAACGATGTTTTAAGTCTGATTGTTTTGAGTATTAAAGCCTTTTTTACAGCATAATTGTGGTTTTATTTATAATAGATTAGCATTCTTGCATTACATAATTTTCTTAAAAATTTGGTTTTTCAAATTGATTTATATATGTATGAAAAATGGAACAAATTTTAATATCGAGTTTCATATTAATTCTTTCAGTATTGCTATGTATTTTTAAAGTTCCACTCATTCTTTTGATCTTTGTTTCGAACAAATATAACAATTATTCCTTATTCTATTTGGTCTTTGGCATTGAATGTGTAAATACTCCAGTACCTTTGTTGTATGACCTATACAATTAATATTTCTTAACTTTGTAGAATTTTATGTGTTATTTCCTAGTATTTTAAAACTAGTTATCAAATTTGATTTTTTTTTTTTCTAATTAACATATATTCCAAGAAGTTGAGGAAATTGATCTAAATTTGATTTTCTTTGGTTTATTATTGTATATTGTGTCATAAGCAAACTATATTTTTTAAGACGAAATATTTTACTATTGTGAAAATTGATGGTGGAAATTGGAAGCAAGGATAAAAGAAATTGAAATGATTGGAAAATGGTACTTTTGGCGTTCTAGACTGACAATTTTTTACCTGCTTTCCCCTAAATTTTTGCAAGGTGAGAATGAGGGATAATTTATGAATAATAATGGTGGGATGTTCGGGTGCGATGACCTTATGAAAGTAAATTCCTGAATATATGAAACCAAACATTTTTATTTACTTTCTGATCAACTGTATATGCTTTAAGTTCTGTTCAAAGGTATAGGTAAATCGTTATCTGAAATTTTAGGTCTTCGTGATTTAGAATGAAAGTTCGAGGTTAGAGAAAATTGTAGAAGAAACGAAAGGTCATAATATACTGTGGAGTAGTAGCATGGACTAAAGAAGTAGGGCGTTATTCTGGTTATTTATGGGTAGGCGCTGACATGTAAATTTTGTATATTAAACAAAAATGAATTAAAAAAACGAAAGATAGGCAACTCTAAACTTTCATGTGTATAGAAGATATTAAACGATAACAAGCATGTGCGTTTAGAGATTATTTAAAGGAGCGACGTAAAAATCAATACTAGAAAAGCTGGTAGATATAACGGTAAAATTAGGAAATGTAGTTAATGGTTATCATTAATAAATTATATTGAAGAAATACGGCCTTCAGGAAGAAGTTTGATGCAAAATAAAAGAATAGAAAACCTGGAAAAAGAAAGCATGTAGTAATTTAAAGCGTTAGGATAAATAAAATTGAAGGGTAAGAGTAGAAGTGTTTAAAAAGATAGGACTTAATTTGAAAGAGAAGAAATTAGAAGATTAAAGTTGTGCCAAAAGTATAGAGAAAAAATGGAGATCTTTTAAATGATACAGATATGTGGATTTCAGGGAATTGCCCAAAAGCGATTCACGAATATCGAAGAATTAACCCGCTTTATGAAACAAATCATGAGAATGAACTAAGAGCCCAGTTAAGATTCAATAAACTTATAATAGAATGAAAAAATATACATTCTAAGAGCTACAGGCGGTTAAGGAAACAAAGAAAGCAAGTGATAAAGCTTCATTAAGTGTAAGATCGGCGGGAAGCATTTAAGATGAAAAATCATTAAAGTAAATGAGGGCTATTATACATACAGATCAGCGACAAAACCCTAGTAAGAAGAAATCGGATCGAAGAGCAGAAGACGAGTCGTAATGAAAATGGAACAGCGAGTGTAAATCATGACATCGTAGAATGTCAAAAATTGATACCAAAAGCTTTAAAAACTCTTTTATTTAATTTATTTATATATGGTGGTTATTCAGAAAATAAAATGGAAGAACATTGGGATTATACTATATACTTATATACAAATCTACAGTCTGTTGGGGCACAAATGGTCTCCATTGGGCCATTACACCATCCTTCTTCAGGAGATTTTTTTAAGGCATCCGCAGTCGCATGAGAAGCTGCACACATGAATTGTCCTTGAATTATGTCAGATGGCATAATTTAAGGACTTTGGATCTGGAAAAGCAGATAACCATTGCTGAATAACTTTAGTCCAGTTGAATAAAAAAAGGGTCGTGTAAAGAGCGTTGATAGCAATTTTTAGGATATAAATGTAGTTTCTGGCTTGAACTTTGACTTTTTGACGAATGAAAAAGAGCTTAGTTTTGTCTGTCCAGCTCACACCACAACAGACTATAATATATTTGGGTTTCTGTACCCTGCCCGATAGTTTGGATATTTCTTTACGCAATTATAAATACACTCTATCATTGTGGCTGTTAAATTTGAAGAAGTGCCTTGAGATCGTATCATCAAATCATATTTCACTAGAAAGTGTCCGTCCTTCAGATTTTATATTTTAACATGATGAACTTGTTCAATAGTCGAATGTTTCTAGCAAAATCCAAATTAGTCTTCTTTCTTTTAACATGACTAATAAAATATTCTCGTATAACTCTGATACTATAAGAAGCTGTTTTGGTAACCTATTTTCCAGGTTTAAGTATTACGAACTTAATATGGAGTTAAAAATTTTAATCGTTTTGATGTCTTCATGATGACAATTGTTTCAGTATTCTTGCCGTTATCCGCAGGTTTTTTTTAAATATAATCGATGTTAATAACTCTTTTGACTTCAGACAAAACTTAATTGGTAGAGAGCATTGATTATTTTATGAATGACCAATTGCAAAATGAACGTCCATTGGAGGTGTTTGCCCTATCTTCGTTGTATCTATGCTAATTCCCAACAGGAGCATTTGTAACTTAAGGATGCTTTATCTTTTTTTGTAATTTAACAAAATTATAATCAGTTGAATTGGCGACTAAGAAAGTTTCTAGAAATCTCTTCAGCACATGATTTTTGTCCTAATTAAGTAATTTTGTAATTGTTTGAGGCCTTGATTGTAATTTGTATTGCCTGTAGGATCTCTTATAACTTGATAACGCTTTCTTACCTTTCGCTTTTCTTCAATCTTTTTCTAGATAACATTGAGATGGTTTGTGTGTTCTCCTGACTACTTGCTTAACTGTGGTAGAGATTCAAGTAGGGTGCTGTATAGGTGCAGTGAGGTGTTCTACAGCCACGTCTAAAGCTTTTTTAAGTATCTTGCTAAGATATCTTAAAATGTTTCCCTGTTAGTGTTCTTATTACTTAAGAATGGTGGCTATGGCTTTAGTTCTGATTCAAGACTCTAGGGCAACTAGGAATGGTGTATCATCTGAAGAGGGGCTAGACAATTTCTTGATACTTTTTATGACACAATACTCTTATATCAGAAGTTTTGTTTTTATCTATGTTGCCTGTCTGAGCAGTAGGAGATTATTGTTCATTATAGTCATATAAATTGTCTTCCATGGGATAGCAAGTGTTAAACCTCACTACTAGTGCTAAGCATTGAAGTCTCCTCCAATTATAAAAGTTGACCCAGGGGAGTTAAGGTAGTTCTAGAAACCATCTTTTTTAATTAACTTGGAGGACAGATAGCAGTATTGATTCATTATTGGCTTCTGCTGCTTGTAGTACGCGTTGTCCGTATTTGGTAACTTTATATTGCTTTCTTTGATAATAACGACTGTGCTTCTGCAGTATTTTCCCTCTGTCTGTTATGTGGACTTTCGAAATTAAAATAATTTTATGATTAGTAAGAAAATTTTTATTTTTTGATCATGACTGATTAAACAATTACCTTTCTAGACAGAAACTGAGTTTCAACTACTTTATTTTCTGATTATAGTGTTTTGTCCATACTTCTCCATCATTTTACTGATTAGTTTTTCAAGATCATTATTTCATTGCTGGTGCAAAGTAGTATATGCTTGCATTTGTGTAGAGTTGTTTTGATTGTTTGACCTTACTCTTTGGACAAAAGAGATTCCAGGTTGGAGGATTTAGTTGTGTCTTTATCTTAGTGAAAAAAATTGTTTCTTTTGTGGTTGCTTATATATGGAACAACTCTTGTAGTTTCCATGTCACATGATTGCTAGCGCATTTTACACAACGTGGGACAAGACAAATACCATTAATGGATTATGGTTTTCTGTTAATGGAAATAGTCTATTGTCAATCGATGTATGTTAAATTGAATCTGTTAATCGTCTTCTGTTAATGAGATTAGACTTTTGTTAATGGTTTTAGTCTTGTCCCACAACGTGGGTTTCGATAAAAATATTTTTATGTATGTTCCAAGCATTGTCGCAGTTTGCGTTTAGTATTTGGGGGTTCAATTTTTATGACGGAATTTAGTAGCTTTGCCATATTACAAACCTCTTTATTATTTGATGCTAATTCCACATAAAAAATCGAAGCCTTATCTTTGTTTTCTTTTGTTTTACATTAAATATATTTACAGCTTCGTATTCTAATTCTTTAACGGATTGCTTTATCAGGCTTAATTCAGTTGAATGATGGAGGAAAGGAGTAACTATACGGAATGTTAGATTTTAGTAAACAAAATATAAGTACAAAAGAGTGTATTTGAACAGTTTTCTAATTTTCTGTTCATTAAAATAAACACTACCATGTGCTTTGTTTGTGTAGGAATTTATTAGCACACTTGACAGAATAAGGAAATTACATAACAGACAGTAATTAATCAAAAAGGGGAAATTCAGAATAAGATTTGATATAAATTGTAATATATACTCAATATTGCAGTTTAAACCAATAAAAGAGAAGCTCATGGTATTAATATAAAAACTAAATTTTCAGATATAACAAACTGTAATGCTCATACCTTCACTGAAGAACAAAATAATGAGGGAAAATAAATTTTTTACACTCAAGTACCAGATATACTTGATGGAATATTACATGATGTTAAAATCCTAATTGGTGATTTTAATGTGAAGATGGGAAAAGAATAAAATATAATTGTAACGCATAATGTACATGACAAAACTAATAATAATGGAGGGCAAATTATAGATATAATAGGGAGTAATAATATGATAGTTTGTAGTAAATTTCTTTTGGATTTCTTTTGTCGGGTTAACGAAAAACCACATAGATCATCTTACATATATATAAGACGTAGGACACAAATAAATTAGAACGTGATAAATTAACTATAATATACAAGCTAAAACTGTCAAAAAACTTAAAAAAAGACGTTAAGGCAAAGAGTATAGAAGAGTGTACACAGATAAAATAAGCTATAATTAAAATATCGCCAGCAATACCAGGAAAAATAAAAAAAAAAAAGAAAATAATATAATGAAAAACACCCAAGTAGTCACAGAAAGAAACAAAAGATAAAGATGATAAACTCGGTATATAAAGAAATTAAGGAGTCATATAGAGAATGTAGACAAAAGTAAAGTAGACCTACAAAATAAAAAAAACATGAAACAACAAAGAAATAGCAGGATTTTTCAAAAAAATAAAAGTATAAACAAAAGAATACCAATCTAGAGTACATTTGCACAAGGATACCGAAGGAAATTTAATAGGTAACAAACAACAATATATGAGATTGTGGAAAGAATACTTTACGATAATATTAAAAACGGGTAAAACTGATGGTGTGAAAGCGCAAGGCTGGAATCTATCCAAGAAAAATTTAATAAGGAAGAGATTGGACTACCAATAGGACGCGCAGTCTAAAATGCCAAGTGTTAAGATAAGGTAGGAGAAATTTAGCAAAGAAAATACACGAGCTAATTGAGAGAATATGGCAAAAAAATCATACCAGAGAGTTAGAGAATGGCGTTTATTTGTCACCTGCATTAAAAATGGAAAAAAGAGATATTTCAAAATTATAGGGGAATAGCATTGCTGCATGTAGCATATAATATTTTAAGCGTTACAATTCTTCAGAAACTAGAGACAACTATTAAAAACAAAAGGGCAATACCAATGGGGATTTAGGAAAGGAAGACCAACCCTGTAAACATTTTTATTTTTTGACAGTATTAGAGAAAAGAGAAAATAAAATATTACCCTCAAGTAGGATCGACCCTCATTCAACTGTATTGTTAAGTTCAATAATGGAAGAGGTAATAAAGCGGTTACACATCAATAAAAAAAAATTTAAACAGAATGGTCCTGATTTTGGCATATGCGAATGATATAATAGGTATTAAAGACGATAGCCAATTTGAAGAAATTATATGGAGGTTCAGAACAGAGCGCAGCAAATCTACGAATTAGAATTAATGAAACGAAATCCAAGTAAATGATAAAATAAAAAATCCATTCAACAATCTTTGAAGTGGAGCTTATGCACAGAATATGTAGCAGATTTCAGTTACCTTATTCGATAGTAACTGAAACAAATAAAATCACAGACGATATAGCAATAACAAATAGCTGTTATTTTGCTTTGAAACAAATGTTTAAATCTAAGCATGTATATCCACCAGTCAAAGTTAATTATTTATAAAAATACTTTACAATCATTAGCTACATATAGAACAGAAGATTGGATAAAAAAATAAATTAATGTATTGAATACCTAGGAGAGGAAAGTAGTGAATAACATTTTTGGGCTAGTAGATGAAAATGGTGAACGGAGAAGAAGATTAAATTATGAGCTACTATGTGTGTACCAAGTGTGAAGAGTGAAATACAGAGTAACTTTGTTAGGTCACATACAAAGATTGGGAGAAAAACTGTTTAAAATAGTTAATGAGGAAGAAGACCTAGGATGCACTGTTTGACTATGGTTAAAAATGGTACGTTAGCAAGCAACTGAAAGACTTGAGCAAGAAATTGCAATGGGTGGAAAAGTGTTAGAGAAAAAGTAAAGTTACTGTAAGACCAGACACAGTCTAATTATTCTGCTCTAGTTCCACCAACAGTTGAGTTCAGAAGAGAGCCCATAGAGTAAGATGTATATAAAATTATTTTGTTGATGCAAAAAGTCATATAAAGAAGATTCAATCAAGAAAAAAAGAAAGCCATATTTTGATGAAAGTGAATAAAACTTCAGCAATGATTTTTATTAAAAGAAAAATGTTAGATTATGGGGTAAAAAGTAATATTTGTCTTATCTCCCTAACTTTCTAAACTTATAATTCTATCTCCTAGACGCTTCAACCGATTTCCTTGAAACTTGCGTACCACATTCACAACTATATTTGATAATTCGGCTCAAAAAATCAGCCCTCTAACTTTAACCGTTTTTGAATTATTTAAATATTTTGATTACAAGGGAAATTCCTCCCAATGTTTCTATTGTTTGTAGTGTTAAATGTACGCAAAACATGTGGAATGTTCTAAACGACCGCCTGGCGTCAAGATCAGGCTTCGTCGACGATGCCTGCGGGGTTCACAAGATGTTTTATAAGAATAAATGAGGAAGTAAAAAGTATTATATAGTAAATGTACATGGTCCAACTGGAACTATTGTTAGATAATTTATCAAGGTATAATGTAATAATTACTGCAGGCAAAAAATGCTCAAGTACTAGGAAAAAAGTTTGCACATTCCAATATTCAATAATGGTCAAAGTTTAATGCAGCAAGCAAGAATTTTATCACAATAAGTACCTGACAAAAATTGAAAACATCTATAAAATCCAAATATGAGCGTATACAATCAAATTGATCATTTACTTATAAAAATCCACAAAAGAGCCGTAATCATTCAAGGACATATAGAAGAGATATAGGTTCAGACTATTTCCATATCAAAGTAAAATTAAAGACGTAACACCAAACGAAAACTAATAAGAATCTAGAATTTCTGAAAATGAGAAATTTAAAAGACGAAAAAAAGACATTAAAAAAGAAGAAAAAAGTTTAGCTAAATGAATGGTTCAACCAAGAATCAGTTAAAAGGAAAAATAAGCCAGAGAAGAGCGTTACAAAAGCAATATTTGGGAGTACTAGAAAGATGAAAGAAATAAAGCAATAATAATATGAGGATAATAGGTTTAAGAGACGCAGAATAATATTTGTGTATAAATGACTAAAAAAATCACGATCATTTGGATGGAACTTGAGAATAATTTAAAGTGGCAATAGTCGATAAAAAATACTTATTAACTGCTGATCAAAGGGATTCTTAAATAAATAAAAAAATATGAAAACAACAAAAAGTACCTCAAATGTAGTGTTTCTGTTATAACTCCCACATATAAAAAAAATTAATCAAAACTACAAGATTACATGCTAACATCTTTATTGATCATAATATAGATACAATGGTATTTCTGAAAACAGTGTATGAAAACACACGACAGAGAAAAAGAAAAGTGCCACAAAGATATTGATAAGTTAGATAGTGACATAAAGCATGTTGAGATGGTTTGGGCTTACAAAAAGAAAGAATGACAATAACGTATAATAATAAATGACTTATCATTCTTCAAGGAATTGAATCGCTCATACGAGCTTCCTATATCTAATTTTCGAGGGTTGATTACTTCCCTCATTATTCATTACACGTTCACCAACTCACACAAATTCATCTTTTTAACTATAACTTTGTGTATGTTTTTGATGCTTCAACTATCTCTTTCACTTATTATTATCATTTGTTTTTTATCTGCGTTTCCACAACTCTTACTGATCTTTCACTCACTGTTCTTGCCTTCTACTTTTTGTTGCTTTCCTTCTTGTTTTCCTCTTTTCTAGATTCAATTTTTGTCATTTAACAGCAATTTTTTATATTTCATTTATTTTTAGTAGCTTAGTTTGTTTCTTTGTTATCTGACCTTTAGATAACCATATCTCTGTTACCTTTACATGTTTTGTAGCTTTGCAAATGTTCAATTTTTTTCCATGCTCTCAATTCCATTATCAGCACTATTTTACTGTATCGTTATTTTTTTTACATTTATTTCTTAAGCGTCCCTACCTTTTCCCTTAATTTTCATCACCCTCCTCTTTTGTATCATTACAATTATTACATTTTTCTTTCTTATCTCTTTTTCCAGTATCCGCAAATCTTGCTAATTACATTTCTACTTGTTTTTTAGTACTTTATTTTCTTGCTGTCAAGTTCTCATCTAGTTTGTATTTATTTCCTTCAATTCTATCTTTCTATACTATTTTGTAATACGTGTTACCAATTTTCCGAGATGTAGGAGCGTCTTCTATTCGTTTTATGTCTTATTTTTACTTCTTTATGCAATCTCAAATCACTTGCTTTATATTACTATTTCTTCAGCTCTGGACGATATCCACTCTCTTTGTATTTATACATTCTACCTTTCTTCTTTTCTCAGCTAATGTTTACTTATCCTATTATTTCTACGTATTACTTAGTCAATTTACAATTTAATTACTGTAACTTCAAATTTCAAAACCCCATCTCAATAAAAATAATATTTAAATACTGAATGGGCAAAATAGAAATAGTAGCCAGAAAAAGTATAATAGGACAGTGCAAAAGGAAACTTGAGTAAATGTAGTGTAACTAATTGGGTAGTGAAAGCAATACAAAACATAAGTCAGTGAAGTGAAATAGTTAAAAAAAAGCCAAAGGATGATAAATTAGTGATGCATCACACAGAGGTTCTTAAACTTGAAATCACACAATGTGCACTTCAAAAGCCAAGAATAATTTTGAATTGAATTTATAACTGTCAAAGTATCTTCAAAGTGTATAAATACTATTAGATTATTGGCTGGGGAGGTGACACAAAACTAAGACTTGCACTTTAGTCTCTTAACATTTCTTTCATTTCTTTCTCACAAACAGATTGTACTTTACGCCTTGACACAACAAAATTTCTGTGATTGGTATATCGGCATCTTAATTTCTTCCGAAAAGAATTCTAAATTTCTTTACCATCATGAATTCTATTTTTTTTACATTAATTGTGGTTTGTACAACTATAAATCACTGATTGGGTAACTTCGCATTGGCACTGCTTTTAAAACTATTCTGTAGACTGGTGCTATAAACATTTTTGTCATCACTCAAATAAAAGTTTCATAGCCTTCGCTAAAGCCCTTTGTATTACAGTTTCTTGAAAGGCATATGATCTTCAATTTATTTTGTAGAACTGATTGTGCGACTTGCTTTTAATATACTTATGGAACTCACAATTCCTATGCATTTTAAGCTGCAAATTATTAAGCACATTTTGACAATAAACGCACGATCCACGGTGATCATTTACATTAAAAATGAATAAAGCATAATTTATAATAAAGGAAAGACTTCAAAATGAACATTTAAACTAATCTTTATTTAAAATTGTCTACTGTACAAATATATATATCATATAATTTAATAGTTACAAAATCTTTCGTATTTCTACATTTTATTAGTCTCTATTATCAACTATATTAATATGGAATTTTCCATAACCAATAAATATCAATATAAAATATTTCTCTATGCCATTAAAATAAAATTTCTTTTAATAAATATATTAACATCATTTAAATATAATTTTGGCTTGATCTAATAATACTTCTATAGGGGTGTTTAAGGATAATGAAGCGTCACTTGTAAAGTCTATAGGTTGTTGAATGACAAAATTCTTTGGCAAACAAGTATTTGCAGTGCATGTTACCATATTAAACATAAATTCTAACACAGCATTCTGTACATCCATTGGAGGAACACTTACAACAACATCGGCGTTAAGCACATTACTGCCGCTACTTGGCACGCATGACCATGAAGCATTAGGCAAATGGACCATCCATTTCTGAGGTGCATCAGATGCCAGCCCAAGCTCACCATTCAAATGAACCTTGATCGTCAACACCAACTTGCCTCCTTTGACATTTAGTAGCACAGGTTGGCAAGTCATAATTTGATATTTTGATTTGTCGAATTTTGTACCAGATTGCTTCATATCAAGTTTTAAGTCAAATCTACCAACATTAGTAACCATATAATTGTGATCAAATTCTAAAATCTTGATAAAATGATTGTTTGTGTCAGCAACGTAAAGTTTCTTGCCATCTGCACTTATACACAAACCAGCAGGTTCATTAAAGCTTGCATTTAAAGCATTAACTGTTGAAATTATGTTGGTTGAAATGTCTACTTTCTTTATTTTATGATTGTAAGTATCTGCTACAAACAGGACATCTTCGGTTTTTGAGATCGCTAGACCTAGAAGATGTTGCAACTTGGCTTCATATTGTTTGCCATCTTTATCACCAAATGCAAATAGATTCTAAAAATAAATTAAATTTCAAACATACTATACTAATTTCTGCAGTTTAAACTTACATTCGGATTTCTATCTCCACCAACAACAGCACTGACTTTACCATCAACTAAAGATAATCTCCGTATACTCGAACTTTCGCTGTCAGCAATGTACACTTCCTTGTTTTTAGTGCACAGTGCTAGTCCAGATGGCTGTGCAAAAGCAGCTGCATGTGGGTATTGATTGTTTCTGTTTTCTTCTCGACCTGAGCCAGCGATGCAGACACATGTTCCTGCAGTAAATTGCTGATTCTTCCACCAAACAGTATTCTCTAGAAATAGGGCCCATATTTGATGAGTTCCAGCCATTGCAATTATTAAGACATCTTTTAAATTATTTTCCGGCGAAGAACCAAAGTCGGTCGTTTTAAAAATGCAAACATCCCACGGAGAGGAAATTTCTTGATGTATTCCACTTCTACCACCTTTATAATCTGTACCTTGTTCACCTGTTCCCGCTACAGTTGTGACGCAGCTATTCTTCAGGTCAACTTTACGAATTGCATGATTTTCTGTGTCAGCAACAAACAGCAATTGGCCATTTTGAAATGTTAGGCCTTGTGGAGCATTAAATTGTGCTTTTTCTAGACTTCCATCCTTGAAACCCATACAGCTACCACCAATTTGGTGAAGGAGTTTGCCATCGCTCTGAACAACGAGGATTCTGTTATTGCCAGTATCAGAAATGCCTATCAACTGCAAATTGTTTTGTTCATCCACATAGCTGGCAATTTTCCCTGGAAACAACAGCGGGCCTTTCAAATCAGGCAGGAGATGAAAGGCAGATTGTAATGGTAGTTTATGATTTGAGATTTGGTTTTTCGATTTGTAGTAATCAAGAGAGTTTTTTATGTACAAAAAGAGATCCTCCCTGTGACCCTCGCCCATCAGCATTACAATTGGGTTTGCGGTTGGTCCCAATAAAACCATTGTAGGCCAGCAATGTACATCGCAATTTTCCCACATGAAGCTTTGGTTGTCATTTACCACCGGATGAGCTATGTTGTATCTTTGGACTGCAGCCAGGATATTTTTCGAGATCTTCTCGTTTTCAAACTTTGCACTGTGGACTCCAATCTGAATCACATTTTCGTATCTCACAATTTTGCTTATTACTTAAATATTGTAGGGTATGTAACCGAAAAGCAAATGAAAATCATAACAAGTAAGTTAGGAAATCACATTTTGAATACCGAGCTAACTGATAAGTACACAAGTATTTCATTTTACTTTGAAACATCTTACCACTACTAATCCGTCCTCTACAGAAAATTCGTTCTCTATATCTTTGAGATCGGGCAAAATATGCATACAATTTATGCAACAGTATGTAAAGAAATCCAACAACACAACTTTGCCCTTCAAGTGTTTGCCGAATGACAACGGTTCTGATACATTAAACCACTCCAGCCCTGAAACCGGATAAATCCTCACTTCATTCTTCCATTACAAGCGAGCGATTACCTTTTGGAAAATCTGAAATTGGAGGATACTTCAGGTTCGCCAGGTATTCTTGGACGGCGAGATCCTGCTGCGTGACGCCCTTTTTCCTGATGTGCTGGGCGAGTATTTGGTGCGAATTTAGCAGTTCGTCTTCCCCGTCCATGGTGAATCTGGTTTGCTTTCTGAACGAGAACAGATCTGCTAATGACCTATACGTTGACCTGCGAAAAATACCGCCCAGCATTTAACATTAGTCCGATTTAAATGTATACAGAAGCGCAGTCAAAAAGCGGAAGCATAACCTCACCTTTTCTAAATCCGTCTATGAATTAATCGGTCTGTCGTCACCGCAAAGCGGGTTACCTCATTTCGTCTAACGGATGTTCGTTATTAAGTTGTGCTCTGATAACATAAAACACGACATGCTCTATGGTTAATCCCAACAGGTTTATATGTTGGTTTTTACTGTTAAATTTCTGTGGATAATTAAGAAAATACATTGTAAATTTATATTTAATTTGTTTATATTTCGATAGTACTGCATTGATGCAATTAATTCGAAATAATTTGTTATTTGTATAAAAAGTATACGAAACGATAATAGAAATTAAACTCGGAGAGGTGTTTCAACCGGAATTAACAGATACGCAGTGGATTCAGACCAGATTATAGTGCACAAGGTCACTTATTTACCCTCCAACAAATATTTTCTTTGTTTCATCAATATGAAAAAGATTTTCGATAGAGTTAGCAGAAAACGAATATGGAAGAATCTAAAAACAAAAACAAAATAAAACCTCAATTGGTGAACGACAGGCGAAGGGGTGGCGGGAGTGATTATCTCACTACTCTTGATATGTGTAATAGATGTAGTAAAAAAGAGAAGTGGAGTAAAACAAAGATCTACCCTGCGGAATATAAGAACAATAGAAACTGTAGCTTCCATTTTTGCAGTTGATATAGTTCTTGTCGCCACAACGTGTAAGGACTTCGAGAAGAGTTTAAGTGTTTGGATAGAAGCTCTGAAGAAATATAACGTAACGCTAAATTTGCAAAAATAATGTCAATCTCACAAAAATATCAATTGCAAGATAGAAATTGAGGGAAAACTATGGAACAAGTTGAAACATACAAATAATAAACAGTAAAGGAACACAAAAGGATGAAGTAAGGGATAGAATTAAAAACCAACACGAGCATACCATGCTATTAGAAGAAGTTTCTTCAAAAAGAAAGAGATAACAAGTAAGGCATCATCTAGGGGGCAGAAAACTGGATATTAAATGAAAGATTGTCAAGTTGACTACAAGCTACCGAAATGAAATACTTAAGAACAGTTATAAGGGCTAATATAATGGAAAAAAGACGAAATGAAAATGTCGGGAAAGAATAATGATGGAATCACTAAAAGAAAAATAGAAAGAAGTTAAAGTGAGCATGGCACATGATAAGGATAAGGATAAAAGACAAGTTAAGATGGTTTGGGAAGCAAGAAAAGGGGGGAAACCATAGTGAGAGACTGAGGAAATCCCGGAACACAAGCATAGCTGAAATACTCGATGAAAAAGGGAAAATATGGCAGGAAGCAAGAGGAATGGATGACTGCAAACAGAATTAGTAGAAACAAAAGAATCGGCGTAAACTGGATATGTTAAAAGGATTATTACCTCGGCACCTATGGACATTAAGAGATTATTGATTATGATAATGATATACTTTTATAACTTTTTGGGGAAGTAATTGATTTAAAAGTAAAAAATTATGAAGAAAAGAGTTGATGTTATTATTACTATGGTAATGTAACGTTAGCATCATAAAGGGTATTTCAGAATTATTGAGGTAGAAGTGTTACAGTCGAAAATATAGAGATAAGAAAAATAATATAAACAAAAGAAACGGACATTGAAAATTTAAATACAATATAATCAGTATGGGCATTTCATAGAATGCAATAACTTAAATTACTACAAGTTTAAAGCTGGAACTTTCCCATCGAACTTTTAGTTAAAAAAGTCACTAAGCAGTACAGGGGCTAGTGCTTAGCTGATAAGGTGATTGCCTTAAGGCGCAACATCGTGTTCAAATCGAACTGAATCTTTTATATTATCCATTCTAGTGAGATCTATTGTAGGAAAAATACCAACCATAATATTTGCTTTGTTCCAACAAAACTGGTCAAACAATACATTAAGTGTAGTGACTTTTTTGCATTTGTATCAACTGAAAATCTGAAATTTGAAGCAGACATTTCTTAAGAGTCTATGGTTGATGAGGAAAATCCAGAATCATTAAATTAGATTAAAGGGTCCAATACAGCAATCTTTAAAAAGTCAGTCTTTTGACCTTTGAACTTTTTTAAAAGACTTAGCAGTTGCTCCATGCTATGACAGTTTTTAAAATCAAAATTTGTCAAAAAATTAGCATCAATGGAGAATTTTTTGAATAAAATCGGAGAATGTCATTGATAAACTTTTGAAAATACTTTATACTTCTTTCACACTTTTATTCTACTTGATAACTCTTGGCGAAAGAATTTATTATTTTCAGTATTAAATTTATCACAGCAAATTCAGGGGGGAAGAATCTGCAAGAAATATATCTAATGCTTATTATTTTCGGTCCTGTCAACCGGAATTTACTTAGAAAAACATTTCATTTGCTTTAACGTTTAAGTTACTCGAGAAAGGTTTATGGTAAATAGAAATTCATCCACTCATTGCATCACAGTGTAATAGACAAATCCAATATGTCTCTTTAATGTACTACTTGAGCCATTCAGGCTCCAAAATAAAGTTTATCACCAAAGAAAGTATTATATAAAACAATGGGACTATCCGAATGGGATTTCTTATAGAAGAAAACATCAACCAAAATACTCACTTCAATAGAATAAAACACACTTGCTATTTTCAACATTCAAAAAATCGATTGATCTGATGTTGAATATTAACAATCTTGGCAATATTTTTCATATAACGTGTAGTTAAATTGGATTTACATTGTCAGTTGTTTTTCTAGTCCTTTCTGGAGATTATCGAGGTATGAACAAAATTCATTTTTATATTGTACATATTATTTTGCAATGTTATTCAAATATAAACAAAAACTACTTTTGGTTTTTAATAATAAATCTATTTAACCTTGTTTTACAAGCGCTTTGCTATATTACAGTTTATATAAAATTTATAGATTAAGTTCGACATATTTACTAATCGATGAGATTATTTCACATTCTGAATGTAGATTTTATTAGCTGGTGATAATTTTGTTTAGTGTTTTGTACTATTTGCAATAGCAAGTCCCTGCGTGACAGTTATACATGCCATTTCCATATATGAGATTAAAATAAGGAGAATGTTTATTAACAAAGAGATCACATTAACACAAACCATTTACCAAGGAATTAGTAATAGTAAGAAAACATATAAAATATCTAACTACACAACTATGTAACAGATTCGTCTAACAATGTTTGCTTATGGTGGGAACTAAAAGAATATGAGCCTCGCATCTGTTGGACTTTGTTCGATTGGACAGTAGGGGCACTTCATCCTGTAAAGTGATTATTAAGAATATGCATGCTATTCGAGTCTCACTTATTCGCTTACTTATTTCCATTGCACAATTTGTTTAATGCATCCTTCGAGATGACATGCCCGCAAAGAAGACGCATGGGTGGATTTGATTCTGTGGACTGCTGCCTCAGTATAGGGCAGGCAAACATTGAATGATACCTTTTATCTGTTCCCAAATCAATTTCAATCTGCACAAATATCACTATTAAATTATACTGTACATTCATAATTTATTAAAATAGCTCACCGGCAATTCATCTTTTCCATTCCAAATTCCTGTAACTTGTCGCTGCATCATGACTTGCTTAATGTTCAACAGTGCTGGTATTGCAGTACAGCCGGCATTTACACAGGTCGCTAAGGGGCTATCCACACTCACACCTAACAAATGACACGCATCACGGGTGAACACCTCGTAAATTTCTACCCACATTTCGTTATCTAACATTGCACTGTACGGGGATGTGCCGATTCCGTTTGGTACAAAAAGTAACATACCCATTAAGGTTTGGATATCTAAAATAGGGGAACTGTAATAAGTATGTAGGCTAAATGCTGATTATACCTTTCTCATGTCTGTGGACGAATTGTCTGAAATGCAATCGCGCATAACAGATGGCCTCAGTCTGATGGTCAGCACCCTGTTTCAGCAACTCTATGAATTTGAGGCGGTGCAGCTTAAATTCCAGAGACGAATGTTGAGCTTCCAGGTTGTCATGATGCGCTGTTGCCCATGCCAGGGCTGGCTCCAGGTCACGATTTTTCAAGCTTTCGAGGATATGATTGAGCTCTGTGAAAGGTTCTCCATTGTTGCACTCGGTTTTGATAGCAGCCTCCTAAAAAGTACTGGATGTCAAATTATTTGCATACAAATTGTTTTTTGCTATTCGATGGCTTAGTGATCTGTAGAGTCTTAGTGTAAACTACAGAACAAAACGCACCTTTGCCAATTCGCTGGCTACGTCCTGCATTCCCTGCCGACAGAAATGCTGATAAATAACCTGATTTAAAAGGTTGATTTTTTCAGGATCTGTGAAGATGTCCTCACGGGTGGTGACAGCAAAGTCGGCAGTGAAGTTGCGGTCTACGGCCTTCCCCACTTTGGAAACTGTGCTGTGCAAGTCTCGGTGGTCTGTCGCCAAACGGGACACCGTCTCCTTCACCTTTACCATCGCTTGCTTGAGCAGATCCGTTTGGACTGCTGTCAGCTCATGGTCCTCTGGCGCTGGAGTAAAAATTCCATTATCACATCATTGTCAACCCCTTTGTTATTATAAGACAAAGGTGGTTAGAGCAAAACCTTGCAGTGCAGGTTCGAGCGGTAGCTCAATCGAAATAACTTGGCAAGCTACGAAATACGCAAAACTTTAATGTAAATACACGGGATCTCATTGTTTAGAAAGCGTGCATTGCCATTTCGATTTTCTGATTAACTGCAGCGCGTCTACGTACCGGCTTCCAGCTCAAGTTTTAAATTTTCAATATACGAAATTAAGTCTGCGAGCACGCGGCTGGCATGCTCGCTTATCCCTCCGAATTTCGATAGAACTTTATCAACTTCTCGCTCAACGGCACAACAGGCATCCATGATTGTTGTGTATGTTCCTGTCATTGTGACGTCTATAGGTGATAGAGGATGCTAAACAATATATTGCTCTACTTTCTACAGTTAGTTTCCCATATATAGTATGTTGCAAAATACAACTATTTAACGAATATATTGTAAAGTTGAATTAATAAATTATGATATTACAGAGGAGTGATCTTTTAAAAACGCTGAATTTTGTACGTTTAGGTTACCTCTCCCCACACTCTTCTCTCTCTTTCTCAACGTGTGTGTATTCGTGTGCGCGCGCACGCGTGCGCAAGTGTGTTGTCTAAACTGTTATGAATTTTCAACGAACTTAAAAAGTTCGTTACTGAATTCTATATGTCTGTCGGTCTGTCTGTCGCTATCACAAAATTATAGATTTTTTAAAATTTCAAAATGGATTCTTATAGGAAATTTT
The DNA here is from genome assembly GCA_036346155.1 of Sinelater perroti. Taxonomy (NCBI): domain Eukaryota; kingdom Metazoa; phylum Arthropoda; class Insecta; order Coleoptera; family Elateridae; genus Sinelater; species Sinelater perroti. Next base: position 5,428,342 of record JARFIY010000195.1, read on the forward strand.
ACGCTGATTTCAAAATCGAAATCAAAAAGTTTCTATCTGGAATAGTTTTCGAGATATTCGACTTCGAATTTCGGGAAAATTTCGACATTGCGATGTTATGAGTAATTCTTAAAGAAAATTTTACGCTGATTTCAATAATGAAATCGACAAAATTCTATGTCGAATAGTTTTCGAGATATTCGACTTCAAATTTCAGGAAAATTTTCGACATTACGATTTTAAATGTGATTCTTATAGGAAATTTTACGCTGAATTCGAAAATGAAGAAAAAATTCTATGTCGAATAATTTTCCAGATATTCGATTTCGAATTATCCCGACATTCGAAATCGAAATCGAAACGTTTTTTTAAGTTCGTTTTGGGATTGCTTACAGAGCAATCTCTTCTCCGGCCCCATGTTTTACATTGTTTTTTGTATTCGTTTCTTTATCACCAAATTCGTGATCAAAAATAAGCACAGAAGGAAACCTTTTAATAGCAGTATGACGGCGAAAAGTTAAAAAATAAATGTTGAAAGAAAATGCTATATATATATATATATATATATATATATATTATTATTATTATTATCAATAGGAAAGAAGTAAATAATATAATAGGGAAATTTCGATTAACAAACTAATGTGCAAAGACAGAAATAGAACAAATGTAACCTATCATATGTAAATAAAGTACGTAGTTGGTGCAGACCTAATCGTATTGCAAACTTGAAAATTTTACCATAATATTAGTGCAACCAAATAGTTGCTATTCAAAATCTAATCGTGAGTGCTCATCATAAATTTGAGTTTTTATGAGTTTATTTAAAATCCCTAGGTAATGACTTTTTAATACCGAAACCTTCTGAACCAAAGGACTCGAATATGCTATAAAATAAATATTTACTGTTATCTAGTTAGTTACTGCTAGCGTAGTTCCGAGGTTGTGAGCGACTCGGGTTTATTCCCCGATGCTTTCTGATCTCTGGCGAGTGGTCTACTCATTCACTACAAATAATTAAGTATCTGCGTTCACTCGAACAAAGGGCAATAATGACGGTCGTCTAAGCCGCGGTGCTTGCCACATCACCCCCATCAGAGATGGTGCGCGACGACCGGACAGAGAGAGCGAACATATGAGAGCCTTGTCCTCTCAGTTTACAGGCTGTGCTCCCATGCGAGGTGTTGGACCATGCCCTTATCGCGATCTAAGGGTTAAGTTAATTTAAATTTAGTTTTGATAACCGCAGCATTCATTTTACAAGCCAATTTTAATTAAGCGTTATGGTTGAACAGTAGATTTTACCACATAAATGTAAAAGTCGCAATTTACTACAACTTTTTACTACAACATTTTTGTTCAAAGTCTCAGAGTACGATTAAACAGAAAAATGGTTGTCATTTAGTCATCAACCAGTTTTTAAGACAATGTGTTTGCCCACACAAGCGATACACTTCTGCAATCTCACCTTAAACATCCGCATTGCTTGCCGAGTCATTTCCATTTGTAAAGGAAAGAAGACAAACATGAAATACTTACTCATTTTCATTTTAAACGCATTTATAAAAAAAATAAAGAAAGTTTTATTTTGTTAACATTGTTTTGATAACATTTTTACCTAAAATTACATCAAACAGAAGTACAAACATGTAAGGTAGTTATGCAAATGTTACATCTTTGAAATATGGCGGAATGCGCCAGCTGTTGATAAAGATGACAAATATAAAATAGATGAAACCCTATTTACAATAGTCAGAAACAAATGAGTAATTTTCAAATCCTGCGCATTCTACATGACACCACATGTTACATTTCAAATATCGTAACCAAACTTCACCTTCCGTTATCTACGGCAAAAAATGTTTCTCAAAAAATGCAGTCTGTGTCACTGGAGTCCTCATGGATGGACATCGTTTTATCTTCAGTGCCCTAGTTATTTTTTCTCACAATTCTAGAATTCTGTTTCCCTTTCTTTCTTTCTTTTCTTCCTAATGATTTGGCCTGCTGCTGTTCAAAACATGACCACTTATATAGCGATAAAGTGATCACTACAATGTATCACACTTTCTACCACGTCGAGATGTTAATCTTTTCAAACTTCACAGAGGAGATATGTCAGCTGGTCTAACGAACTTTGATGAAGTACTTGATTCTTGATGGTTTTCTTTTAGCGGGACTGCTTTACTTTAATTTCGTTGGCCTTAGGAGTTTCCTCCTCGTTTATCTTGGTGACTGCAACAAGGAAATTCGTGTCACTGAAGGTGTTTCGATTTAGAGGATAAATACCCGTGACCTTGAAACTATTGACAGCACTCTTACTAGACACACGTTGAGATAGGCTTCTTCCGAAATTCTCAGATACATCAAAATTCGTTAGTGGCCAATCGGAATGTCTAAGCCACACCTTTATCTCCTCGCTGTAATACGTTTTCAGAGCCTCAATGAGTATTCTGTCAAGCAATTTGTGTGGCTTGTGAGATGGAAAACATATGATCGTCACATAATTATCCCTCGCTAAGTCAATAACCTCAATCTTTCTATTATGAGTATTGTAACCATTGAGGATGAGTAAAACTGAAAACTTTTCTGACGGATTTACCGTCTTCAGAATATTCTAGAACTAAATACTGAACAGATGAGTCTGAATCAGTTCAGACGGGCGGTATTCTGAGATAGCACCCAGTAGTGCCCTCTTCATAAGTAGTGGACTCATGAGCTTACGGAGGGAAATAATGAGCGGAGAAACGAATGTATTACCAGCTCTCATACAAAGGACCACAATAATTAATGATCCCTTTTCTACCGAAGAAATAGCATAGCTCCCCACCAGACGCTTGCGGAATTTTAGAATGTACAACAGAAAATCCCGTTTCTTCTACGTTGAATATTCTATCAAGGGTATAGTGTTTCTTATCTATTTCTTCTTTTAGAATATTGAAGAATTGGTTCTTTATTTAAATTCGGTGCTCTGCTAAAGGAAGTGCTTGTTAGATTCCTGAATGTACGCACACCCTTATGTGACGTAGAAACGACTTTAACAATCCCTTATCAGCTGGTATGAATACACTGAAATGGTTAAGTATGTTGTTTGATACTGACGTCGGATCGAGGTAGTCCAAAATAACTGACTTCCATTTTAGGCATTATTTTATCAATAACTCTTCAATTTGCTGTGAAGTCATAGCTTTTTCCCAGCTTGGTTTTTGCTGCACAAGTGGGACTGGCATCTCTGACACTAAAAAGATGCCAAAGTGTTGTTCTTGGTACATTAACCGTTTTCATCGCTTTGAAAATTCCCATTTCCTTCATCCTGATAGCTGCAATTGCCTGAAATATCCTATTATAATCCCACGATATTCTGGGTTGCTCTCTATCATTTTGCAGTTTCGCTATCGACATTGCATTCTGCATTGGAACAGAACTCACTATTTTAATTGAAGGGTTACAAAAAGGAGGATTTTTTATTCTTTTAAAAATCACCATAGATTCTTATTAATTAAACTAATTACTTTTTAATATTCAATATATGGAAATTTATGTTTTATTCATATATATATATATATATATATATATATATATATATATATATATATATATATATATATATATTCGGATAGGTTTCCGCGGTTAACTATGTTTAAACAACTTAGTTCACAGACTGAACCACGTCCTATTTGAGACAATTTTCGACGTTTGGGCATCGGCTTTGATGCCATTTTCAAGAGTTTAGCTCTTCACTAAGGGTCTCAATCTGCCTACTCCCCAAGGAGAGCTACGAGTCTTTGAGTAAGACAAAATTAGTTGGTCATTAGTGTTTCCCACTGTAAAGCACCATATTTCCGCACCTATGAGTTAATATTAAGGTTTTATATATTTTTAGTTTAAATTTTTTACTTATTCATTTAGATTAAAACAAGAACGGTGCAATACCGTAAAGGAAACTTTCTACAGCGGTGCGAAATTATAACGATCACTTCCTGTTTCCGTTAACCGATTTGGCTGAAAATCAATCCCATGAAAGGTATTGACCTAAGATGTCTGTATGCCAAGTTTGAAGTGAATCCGTTGGATAGAACGGAAGTTATCTTGTCTCCAGACACACAGACAGATGGACAGGATGACAATCTCATTAACTTTCTACTATAAGCTCCGCTGTGGAAAGTTAATAACGTGTAGTTAGTCCTAAGACATCTACTACCGTGGTTGATTTTGTTTTGAATTTCCTCCGTCGTTTCATTCTTATCTGTTAGGATACATTCTAGATATCTAAATTTATTTGCTACTTTAAAGGAATTATTATTAATTTATTTATGATGTTATTAATGATTCTACAGGGTGTCCCATGAATATGTTCCTTAAAACATTTTAAGCAAAAAAGTTTCAATAAACAAAGATCGAATATTCAACCGTTTTTGCGATATCGATGAAGCAAGTGATGCAATATTTGATTTATCAGGCTAGTTAATATATAAGTTAAAATACAATAGATTAACAATATAATAAGCTCACAGTAAGTATTTAATTTATATAGAAACAGGGAAGAGTTGAGGAATTAGTGAAAAACACATACCTCTATCATGAGTTTGCAGTTAAATTAAGTCCTGTGGTAATTTACGCTTAAGGCGTGTGTGGATGGCTTTTTCCCCGAGGTTGAACTTGGCAGCATTAGAACATAGAGCTAGGTTTTGGAAGAACTTCACTGTAGTTTTTTGGATAAATTCAGTTATAGTAGGAACACTTAACTCCCAGTGTATTTGGGTATTGCGCACATACCATGGGCACTTGATAGCAATTCGTAGCACTTTGTTTTGCATTATTTGAAGCTTTTTTAACGATGTTTGTGAAGCATTGCACCATATAGGGCAGGCGTAGGTAAGTAGAGGTCTAAGGATTCCTTTATAGAGAAGGACTATGCATTCCGCACGAAAATTAGACTCCCGGTTGATAAGCGGGTATAGCGCTTCCAATCTGTTATGGCACTCGTTAAGTTTTTTGTTTATGTGTAATACCCAGTTCAGCTTAGAGTGAAGATGTACTCCTAAGTACTTGACTGCTTGATCCTTAGGATTCCAGTCTATTTCCTTATTTCTTAGTTGGATTTTTGGGAGAGGGTTATAACGTTTGAGTGTAAAAATTTTAGTTTGGCACTTGCCAGGGTTGATTTTAATTTTCCATTTTGTGAACCATTCAGATATTACTTTTGTGGAGCTTTGAACGAGTTAAATTGCAGTCTCGGGACGGGAACTTTGTGCAATTATAGCCGTATCATCAGCGAACATGGCTAGTGTAGAAGGAATTTCTATTGGGATATCGTGAACATACAGATTGAAAAGCGTGAGTCCCAAGATACTACCCTGCGGGACTCCCGCCTCTATAGATTTTAAGATAGATAAGGTTGAGTTCATTCTGACTTGGAATGTTCTGTTGTTGAGAAAGGATTGAATAGTTTTAATTAGGTAGAGTGGAATTTCTATAATTAGCAATTTGTAGAGAAGTCCATCATGCCAAACAACGACTGTATATTGTTTGTTCTCAAATCCTCTTTCTATTGTTTCAGTTATCCTAAGCAGTTGATGTGAGGTTGAGTGAGCAGCTCTAAAACCAAATTGATGAGGGGGAACAATTTCTTTTTGCTGGAGGTTATCTTGTAATCGGGTAAGTATTACCTTTTCCAAGAGCTTGGCCAAGGTTAGCAGGAGACTAATGGGTCTGTAATTATCCGGATTTTCCTTGGGGTTACCAGCTTTATAGATGGGTAGAATTATCGCGATTTTCCATGAAGTCGGAAGTGTCCAATGCGTAGGCAAGCATTAAAGATTGATGTTAAATATACTAGTGCCTTAGTTGTAAGGTGCTGTAGCATGTTATTAGTAATAAGGTCAAAGCCAGGGGATTTGCGCTTAGGTAGTAGTTCGATGAGAGATTTAATTTCTTCAGGGGAGGTTGGGACTATTTCATCATTAGCTTGTGAATTTAGATTATCAATTGCGCTTTTCACTTGGGTTTCGATGAGTTCGTCATGTGCCTCATTATTTGGGGTGAACACTTGTTCGAGATGTGTTGATAGTATATCCGCTTTTTCTTCTTCAGTGGAGTATTTGTTGTTACGTGAAACCATTGGATAAATTACGTTCGGTTGTCTAAGGATCCTTTTGGTGGCGAGCCACATGGAGGTCACCAGTTGTATTGCTTCGAGATAGGAATTGTATTTCTGGATTCTGAGTGTATCTAGTTCGTGCTTTACTATATGACAGTGTTGGTTATACAAGGTTTTGAGGTAAGGGAGTCGGGTTCTCTGCCATTCCCTTCTATATCTATTCTTCTTTTTTATTAGGTCCAGTATATAAATGGGTGTTCTCATATTATCTGGTGCTTTTCTATGTCTCCAAGGTGTGGTTGATTCTTGTATACTTTCTTGAAAGACCGTAGTAAATTTTAAAACAGCATCGTCAATCTCCGAGGGTAGATTTAGAGGTCCCGTCAGTTTCATCTTTTGGTTGAAAGTAGTCTCGAACGTGTCCCAGTGTGTTTTGCCACAAGCTAGTCTAGGCGCAGGAGGTATATTTTGAGGTATGCTTTGAAAGTTAATGGCAACTGGAAGATGGTCGGAATCGAGTTCGGTATGTACTGTTTGGTACACAGGGGTCAGAATATTTTTGTACAATATAACATCTAAGATGTCGGGTTGGTGATCCGGCCGATACGGGTAGTAAGTATATTCATCCGGGGAAGAAAATTAATGCCGTGGTCAGCCATGATGTTATATAGATTAATTCCATCCGGGTTGGTTGCTCTACATCCCCAGATGGTGTTGTTTGCGTTTAAGTCACCAAAAACTAGAGTGAGCTCTTCATGGTCGAATAATTTACTAATTTCACCTTCAAGCAGTCGTTTGTTTGGCGGTTTGTGGGCAGAAATAATAATTAATGAGATATTATTTTGAATGGAGAGTTTTATAGCAACAGCTTCAATGTTGTGTAGGTCTTCTAAAAGAAGGAGGTGATGTCTATGCTTAGTCACCTTAATAGGGAACCCCTCCGCAGGGGTTCTTGAAGCTGATGGGTATGATTAGCTATCATAATGTACTTAATCTATGATATACGTTAAAATAGGAATACAAAGTTTACCAGAGGTTGAGGCGGATAACCTCGTGGTTATCACTCTCGATAACGTTGCACATGCACAGTCTGGCACTTGTTTATGCTTCGAAATATATATTATTATCAATAGGAAAGAACTAAATAATATAATAGGGAAATTTCGATCAACAAACTAAGGTGCAAAGACATAAATAGAAAAAATGTAACAGAATTAAAAGAAATATTAATTGCATTAAATATATTTTGAGGAATTTCTAAGCAGATTAATGATAGGACTATAGAGAAAACAAAAATTACCAAAGGAAGGACAAGTGGGAATAATTATATATAAGGAGATAAAAGCCTATATAACTATAGAGGCATAACCTTATTGAACACATATTACAAAATATTGATTCGTTATTTGGCTTTCGAAGCGGAAACAAGTGCTAGACTGTGCAAGTGCAACGTTATCGAGAGTTTAACTATTAACTACGCTAAAGTACCCTGTACAAAAAGTAGCCAGATTCTACAATAAGGACAGATATCCGATTCCACTTTGCGCAGTCAATCTTAGCGACACCCAAAAGGGGAAGGAAATTTTCAATTTAACAAAACTGTTCCACTGTATTGTAGAAGTGGAGCTACGAAAAAAATCTAAAGCAATTCCTCAATGTAAACTTTGCCAATTATATGGCCATACTCGTAATTATTGCCATTCCAAAGCACGCTGTGTTAAGTGCACTGGCGATCATCTCTTTAATGATTGCCCCAAACGACCTGTAGTCGACCCTCAATATGTGAACTGCTTAGAAAAGGACCCGGCTAACTATAAAGGTTGTAGTTATTTTGTACAAGTACGACAAAATCAAAGGAGATATTCAAGCCTTAGAACAAATAATAGAACATACTCTCAAACAGTACAAACTAGACAAGAAACCCAGACAAATGAGCCGCAAGCCTCTAGTCATCCCACCCTCAAGTTAAACGCCAATCCCATAAGGGACCAGCAAGCATCAACTGATCTCATTACAATTATAGTCCAGAAAATTGTAGAGTTCTTAATCCCACACTTAGACAAATTAACGCCACTTATAACAACACTACTTCCTACATTATTAACAAATGGATCTAAATAGTTCCCCACTAATAAATAACATAACCTTGACCAATTGGAACGTGAATGGTCTCAAATCCCAACGATCAATCTTTATCGAATTCTTAATAAGGCACAACGTTGATATTGCGTGTACTACCGAGACTCACTTCGTTAGCACAGAAAGGATTAGGATTCCGGGATACTATATATATCGGAAAGATAGAGAAGCAGTGATCGCATCAGGGGGTATAGCAATAATAATTAAAAAGAAACTTAGACATCACCTCCTTCTTTTAGAAGACCTACACAACATTGAAGCTGTTGCTATAAAACTCTCCATTCAAAATAATATCTCATTAATTATTATTTCTGCCCACAAACCGCCAAACAAACGACTGCTTGAAGGTGAAATTAGTAAATTATTCGACCATGAAGAGCTCACTCTAGTTTTTGGTGACTTAAACGCAAACAACACCATCTGGGGATGTAGAGCAACCAACCCGGATGGAATTAATCTATATAACATCATGGCTGACCACGGCATTAATTTTCTTCCCCGGATGAATATACTTACTACCCGTATCGGCCGGATCACCAACCCGACATCTTAGATGTTATATTGTACAAAATATTCTGACCCTGTGTACCAAACAGTACATACCGAACTCGATTCCGACCATCTTCCAGTTGCCATTAACTTTCAAAGCATACCTCAAAATATACCTCCTGCGCCTAGACTAGCTTGTGGCAAAACACACTGGGACACGTTCGAGACTACTTTCAACCAAAAGATGAAACTGACGGGACCTCTAAATCTACCCTCGGAGATTGACGATGCTGTTTTAAAATTTACTACGGTCTTTCAAGAAAGTATACAAGAATCAACCACACCTTGGAGACATAGAAAAGCACCAGATAATATGAGAACACCCATTTATATACTGGACCTAATAAAAAAGAAGAATAGATATAGAAGGGAATGGCAGAGAACCCGACTCCCTTACCTCAAAACCTTGTATAACCAACACTGTCATATAGTAAAGCACGAACTAGATACACTCAGAATCCAGAAATACAATTCCTATCTCGAAGCAATACAACCGGGTGACCCCTCCATGTGGCTCGCCACCAAAAGGATCCTTAGACAACCGAACGTAATTTATCCAATGGTTTCACGTAACAACAAATACTCCACTGAAGAAGAAAAAGCGGATATACTATCAACACATCTCGAACAAGTGTTCACCCCAAATAATGAGGCACATGACGAACTCATCGAAACCCAAGTGAAAAGCGCAATTGATAATCTAAATTCACAAGCTAATGATGAAATAGTCCCAACCTCCCCTGAAGAAATTAAATCTCTCATCGAACTACTACCTAAGCGCAAATCCCCTGGCTTTGACCTTATTACTAATAACATGCTACAGCACCTTACAACTAAGGCACTAGTATATTTAACATCAATCTTTAATGCTTGCCTACGCATTGGACACTTCCGACTTCATGGAAAATCGCGATAATTCTACCCATCTATAAAGCTGGTAACCCCAAGGAAAATCCGGATAATTACAGACCCATTAGTCTCCTGCTAACCTTGGCCAAGCTCTTGGAAAAGGTAATACTTACCGATTACAAGATAACCTCCAGCAAAAAGAAATTGTTCCCCCTCATCAATTTGGTTTTAGAGCTGCTCACTCAACCTCACATCAACTGCTTAGGATAACTGAAACAATAGAAAGAGGATTTGAGAACAAACAATATACAGTCGTTGTTTGGCATGATGGACTTCTCTACAAATTGCTAATTATAGAAATTCCACTCTACCTAATTAAAACTATTCAATCCTTTCTCAACAACAGAACATTCCAAGTCAGAATGAACTCAACCTTATCTATCTTAAAATCTATAGAGGCGGAGTCCCGCAGGTAGTATCTTGGGACTCACGCTTTTCAATCTGTATGTTCACGATATCCCAATAGAAATTCCTTCTACACTAGCCATGTTCGCTGATGATACGGCTATAATTGCACAAAGTTCCCGTCCCGAGACTGCAATTTAACTCGTTCAAAGCTCCACAAAAGTAATATCTGAATGGTTCACAAAATGGAAAATTAAAATCAACCCTGGCAAGTGCCAAACTAAAATTTTTACACTCAAACGTTATAACCCTCTCCCAAAAATCCAACTAAGAAATAAGGAAATAGACTGGAATCCTAAGGATCAAGCAGTCAAGTACTTAGGAGTACATCTTCACTCTAAGCTGAACTGGGTATTACACATAAACAAAAAACTTAACGAGTGCCATAACAGATTGGAAGCGCTATACCCGCTTATCAACCGGGAGTCTAATTTTCGTGCGGAATGCATAGTCCTTCTCTATAAAGGAATCCTTAGACCTCTACTTACCTACGCCTGCCCTATATGGTGCAATGCTTCACAAACATCGTTAAAAAAGCTTCAAATAATGCAAAACAAAGTGCTACGAATTGCTATCAAGTGCCCATGGTATGTGCGCAATACCCAAATACACTGGGAGTTAAGTGTTCCTACTATAACTGAATTTATCCAAAAAACTACAGTGAAGTTCTTCCAAAACCTAGCTCTATGTTCTAGTGCTGCCAAGTTCAACCTCGGGGAAAAAGCCATCCACACACGCCTTAAGCGTAAATTACCACAGGACTTAATTTAACTGCAAACTCATGATAGAGGTATGTGTTTTTCACTAATTCCTCAACTCTTCCCTGTTTCTATATAAATTAAATACTTACTGTGAGCTTATTATATTGTTAATCTATTGTATTTTAACTTATATATTAACTAGCCTGATAAATCAAATATTGCATCACTTGCTTCATCGATATCGCAAAAACGGTTGAATATTCGATCTTTGTTTATTGAAACTTTTTTGCTTAAAATGTTTTAAGGAACATATTCATGGGACACCCTGTAGAATCATTAATAACATCATAAATAAATTAATAATAATTCCTTTAAAGTAGCAAATAAATTTAGATATCTAGAATGTATCCTAACAGATAAGAATGAAACGACGGAGGAAATTCAAAACAAAATCAACCACGGTAGTAGATGTCTTAGGACTAACTATACGTTATTAACTTTCCACAGCGGAGCTTATAGTAGAAAGTTAATGAGATTGTCATCCTGTCCATCTGTCTGTGTGTCTGGAGACAAGATAACTTCCGTTCTATCCAACGGATTCACTTCAAACTTGGCATACACACATCTTAGGTCAATACCTTTCATGGGATTGATTTTCAGCCAAATCGGTTAACGGAAACAGGAAGTGATCGTTATAATTTCGCACCGCTGTAGAAAGTTTCCTTTACGGTATTGCACCGTTCTTGTTTTAATCTAAATGAATAAGTAAAAAATTTAAACTAAAAATATATAAAACCTTAATATTAACTCATAGGTGCGGAAATATGGTGCTTTACAGTGGGAAACACTAATGACCAACTAATTTTGTCTTACTCAAAGACTCGTAGCTCTCCTTGGGGAGTAGGCAGATTGAGACCCTTAGTGAAGAGCTAAACTCTTGAAAATGGCATCAAAGCCGATGCCCAAACGTCGAAAATTGTCTCAAATAGGACGTGGTTCAGTCTGTGAACTAAGTTGTTTAAACATAGTTAACGCGGAAACCTATCCGAATATATATATATATATATATATATATATATATATATATATATATATATATATATATGAATAAAACATAAATTTCCATATATTGAATATTAAAAAGTAATTAGTTTAATTAATAAGAATCTATGGTGATTTTTAAAAGAATAAAAAATCCTCCTTTTTGTAACCCTTCAATTAAAATAGTGAGTTCTGTTCCAATGCAGAATGCAATGTCGATAGCGAAACTGCAAAATGATAGAGAGCAACCCAGAATATCGTGGGATTATAATAGGATATTTCAGGCAATTGCAGCTATCAGGATGAAGGAAATGGGAATTTTCAAAGCGATGAAAACGGTTAATGTACCAAGAACAACACTTTGGCATCTTTTTAGTGTCAGAGATGCCAGTCCCACTTGTGCAGCAAAAACCAAGCTGGGAAAAAAGCTATGACTTCACAGCAAATTGAAGAGTTATTGATAAAATAATGCCTAAAAATGGAAGTCAGTTATTTTGGACTACCTCGATCCGACGTCAGTATCAAACAACATACTTAACCCTTTCAGTGTATTCAGCACAGCTGATAAGGGATTGTTAAAGTCGTTTCTACGTCACATAAGGGTGTGCGTACATTCAGGAAGCTAACAAGCACTTCCTTTAGCAGAGCACCGAATTTAAATAAAGAACCAATTCTTCAATATTCTCCAAGAAGAAATAGATAAGAAACACTATACCCTTGATAGAATATTCAACGTAGAAGAAACGGGATTTTCTGTTGTACATTCTAAAATTCCGCAAGCGTCTGGTGGGAGCTATGCTATTTCTTCGGTAGAAAAGGGATCATTAATTATTGTGGTCCTTTGTATGAGAGCTGGTAATACATTCGTTTCTCCGCTCATTATTTCCCTCCGTAAGCTCATGAGTCCACTACTTATGAAGAGGGCACTACTGGGTGCTATCTCAGAATGCCGCCCGTCTGAACTGATTCAGACTCATCTGTTCAGTATTTAGTTCTAGAATATTCTGAAGACGGTAAATCCGTCAGAAAAGTTTTCAGTTTTACTCATCCTCAATGGTTACAATACTCATAATAGAAAGATTGAGGTTATTGACTTAGCGAGGGATAATTATGTGACGATCATATGTTTTCCATCTCACAAGCCACACAAATTGCTTGACAGAATACTCATTGAGGCTCTGAAAACGTATTACAGCGAGGAGATAAAGGTGTGGCTTAGACATTCCGATTGGCCACTAACGAATTTTGATGTATCTGAGAATTTCGGAAGAAGCCTACCTCAATGTGTGTCTAGTAAGAGTGCTGTCAATAGTTTCAAGGTCACCTTCAGTGACACGAATTCCTTGTTGCAGTCACGAAGGTAAACGAGGAGGAAACTCCTAAGGCCAACGAAATTAAAGAAAACGCACCTCTAACTCCCTTTGACGGAAGTAAAGCAGTCCCACTAAAAGAAAACCACCAAGAATCAAGTACTTCATCAAAGTTCGTCACACCAGCTGACATATCTCCTCTGTGAAGTTTGAAAAGATAAACATCTCGACGTGGTAGAAAGTGTGATACATTTGTAGTGATCACTTTATCGCTATATAAGAGGTCATGTTTTGAACAGCAGCAGGTCAAAACATTAGGAAGAAAAGAAAGAAAGAAAGAGAAACAGAATTCTAGAGTTGTGAGAAAAAATAACTAGGGCTCTGAAGATAAAACGATGTCCATCCATGAGGACTCCAGTGACACAGACTGCACTTTTTGAGAAAATTTTTTTGCCGGAGATAACAGAAGGTGAAGTTTGGTTACGATATTTGAAATGTAACATGTGGTGTCATGTAGAATGCGCAGGATTTGAAAATGACTCATTTGTTTCTGACTATTGTAAATCGAGTTTCATCTATTTTATATTTGTCATCTTTAGCAACAGCTGGCGCATTCCGCCATATTTCAAAGATGTAACATTTGCATAACTACCTTACATGTTTATGTAATTTTGGGTAACAATGTTATCAAACAAAATAAAACTTTCTTTATTTTTTTTTATAAATTCGTTTAAAATGAAAATGAGTAAGCATTTCTTGTTTGTCTTCTTTACTTTATCAATAGAAATGACTCGGCAAGCAATGCGGAAGTTTAAGGTGAGATTGCAGAAGTGTATCGCTTGTATGGGCAAACATTTGGACGATATTGTCTTCAAAACTGGTTGATGACTAAATGGCAACCATTTTCCTGTTTAATCGTACTCTGAGACTTTGAACAAAAATGTTTTTTACAACTCTTTCGAAAATAGGAGATTATTCTGTATTAAATTTTCATTAATGTGGTTTAGAAACTAATCCCAGTTTATTCTCCTGTTGGTTAATCTAGGTTTAGGTGGATTTGTAATTATTTCTGTGTTAATGGTAGCAATTACAAGTATATATGTTCGTTCTCTAGTTGACAAATGAGTATATTTTTACCTATTTATTAGTTTGTATAGTTCTCTACTTTTTGTGATTGTTAATTTTGACCCCAGATACTGTTTCAGAATGAAAATATCCTTTACTGTTAGATTACGCTACCAAGTGTTTCAACTTTTTTAACGTTTCTTTTATGAGAAGTCTGTGTTTGTTTTGGTATATATGGAAATTGGTCTTCCTTTTCGAAAATCGTCGATAAGTATAACCGTTTCAAATTTAAATTTGTTATATATACGTATATAAGATACTGTAAATAGTCTTCTGAGCAATCGCTTGGTTGCTAAATGTAGCACCAACTTGGGCAATGCTTTTTGGAGGTAAAGTTATAGTAAATTGCGACTTTTACATTTATGTGGTAAAATCTACTGTTCAACCATAACGCTTAATTAAAATTGGGTTGTAAAATGAATGCTGAAGTTATCAAAACTAAATTTAAATTAACTAGATCGCGATAAGGGCATGGTCCAACACCCCGCGTAAGAGCACAGCCTGTAAACTGAGAGGACAAGGCTCTCATATGTTCGCTCTCTCTGTCCGGTCGTCGCGCACCATCTCTGATGGGAGGTGATGTGGCAAGCACCGCGCCTTAGACGACCGTCATTATTGCCCCTTGTTCGAGTGAACGCAGATACTTAATTATTTGTAGTGAATGAATAGACCACTCGCCAGAGATCAGAAAGCATCGGGGAATAAACCCGAGTCCCTCACAACCGCGGAACCACGCTAGCAGTAACTAACTAGATGACAGTAAATATTTAGTAGGTGTATAATTAAGTTCTCAGCTTTTTTCTGCAAAATTAAAGTTTTATTTAAAAACAAACAAAAAAAGCTTAAGTATCAAAGTATTCTCCGTTGGCATCGATGACCTTTTTCCATCTTTCTGGTAGCTTACGAATTCTCTGGTAATAGAAGCTCACGGGCTTCGAGACAATAAAGTTATCGATGCATTTGCGGACTTCATCTTCTGTTTTGAGGTGCGTATCAGCCAAGTGATGCTGTAACGACCGGAATAAATGATAATCGGAAGGGGCCATGTCTGGGCTATACGACGCATGTGGGAGAAGTTCCCAGCCTAACGCGTCTGCAGCTCATCTGTGTCAATTGTTTGAAGGCGTCCAGCGCGTGGTTGATCTTCAAGACTAAACTCTCCTCCGCGAAATCTTTGGTACCACTTTTTGCACGTTGCATGACTTACAGCATTCTCACCATATGCAGCACAAATCATTTCGGTGGCTTCAGCAGCGTTTTTCTTAAGATGAAACGCGAAGTGGATATAAAATCGAATATGCTCTTTTGTGATTGCCATCATGAACACAGCTAATTATTGAAGTTATGTGCATCAAACGCCAAATCGCATGATGTTTCGAAAGACCAAATGTCATTGCTTTAAAACCGCAAGAGGGCGGACTAATACGTTACATGTAAACGGTGATTTGCGTCCTGTGAAATCTAAAGCTGAGAACTTATTTATACACCTAATCTTTTATAGCATATTCGACTCCTTTGGTTTAGAAGGTTTCGGTATTAAAAAGTCATTTTAATTTTAGATTTTGAATAGCAACTATTTGGTTGAACAAATATTATGGCGAAATTTTCAAGTTTGCAGTACGATTAGGTCTGCATCAACTACGTACTTTATTTACATATGATAGGTTACCTACAGTTTAATTTGAAACAGTTCGACAGCAGATTTGACCTAGTATTTGCTTTATTTGAGAAAACAGCAAGTATAAAATTCATTTGTGTTGTTACTGAACATTTCTATTTCGAATCGAAATTTAGGAATAAAAACATGGGGCCGGCGAAGAGATTGCTCTGTAAGCAATCCCAGAACGAACTTAAGAAAAACCTTTCGATTTTGATTTCAAATTTCGGGAAAATTCGAATATCTCAAAAATTATTCAACATAGAATTTTTTCGAATTCAGCGTAAAATTTCCTATAAGAATCCATTTTCAAATTTTAGAAAATCTCAAATTTTGTGGCGGACCGACAGACCGACAGACAAACATATAGAATTCAGTAACGAACTTTTTAAGTTCGTTGAACATAAAATACAAATCTTGTTGCACTTAAAAATACATTTTTTTAAATCCCTTTATGACGAAATGATATTAAATATGTTTTTCTAATAAACGATAATTAGGTGCTTGAAATTGAAAATGATGGCATATAAGCTTGTCCTTGAGATGCATAGCAGTGTATGTGTAGTCTGTTTCGCATCGTAAATGAGATATTGGTAATTACGACGTCAGTACAGATATACAAAAGTACTGGCGCGTCATTCAGTCTTCCAATAACTGCAATACAAAAGGTCGTGCGTGCCTTGCAGTTCTAGTTGGTCGAAAACATGGCCGCTCCAACTCTTACGCTAAACAACGGGCAAAAGTTTCCAATGCTGGGATTGGGCACTTGGCTGGTAATTAATTATTTGTTTAAACAATTTCAAATCTCTAGAACGTTTTTAGTTTTAAGTCAGCACCATTCATTAAAAACACCTGGTTATGTAAGTGCACTTATCAATCAGGTAAAGTGTGTAAATGTGCATATGAAATTCTTTATGTGTTAAATTCCGCTGCATAAAACTATGTGCAACATCTCTTTTTTCGTAATTTTTTTTTCGTATCTTGCTATATTAACTGTTAGAGATTATCATAATAAATTAAAAAATTCGATTGCCTTGTAATAAGCGGCAAAAATTAAATCATACGTGATAATTATAGACTATAACAAAGCTCCGATGGAGAAAAGCTTGAGGTCATACATAAGGTCATCACTTTATGAAGGTCGCGGTAACTGTAGGGGACATGTGAGGGTCTTATTAATGATTTTTTCAAATTGATGAATTTGTTTGCTTGATTAAATGGCAGCTGAAGATAGTAGCAATTATTTGTATGACTCCATTTAGGGCACAAAGCCCATTTCCATCCACTTATTCGTCTGACATTTTGCCTATAATAAGATATTGAGATAAATTTGTCGTTGAAGTATTTTATGAGTTGCATTTTATAATTGAATTAATTGCATCTCATTGTAAAGCTAACAAACAACTCAATTTCCTTTTCAACAAGTAGTGATTAACTGATGCAGTTCCTGTTTGTGATTAGCCAAGTTGAAAATAAAAATTATATGCTGCCTTAAAAAGTTCAATTTAAGGAAATTTTCATATTGAAGCGGTTTACTTTAATTATAGCCAATTACTATCTTGTCAAGTTGAGTTCATGTTATTTCTCGCAATTTACTTAAAAGCGATAATAATGTTTATGCATTTGCAGTTGTTTATATTGGTTAGATCTTTTAAATGTTTATGAGAAAATTAAACATGCTCTAGTTTTTTTCGCACGCCACACGTCTATACGGTAGTTCAGTTTGTTTAAAACGCGTTGCAACATTTGTTGACGGACCTATATGTGACGTAACGCGAACTGGGAGGTCATCTTAGAGAAAATAAAACTGTAGAACAATCGTACAAATTAAATAAACACAAATTTTACAAAATGCGACACAAATTAAATATTTTTAATGTTACGATTTTCACTTAGAACATATACTTTACTTTTCTTTACTCCACGGTGCAACAGGCCGCAAGGGCTTTCGATCTCCTCTTTTTGGATTTTATTGACGTCCCATTTTGTAGTTCCTGATGGTCACTCAAGTCCCAATCTTCCAAGGACCAGTCCTATCTAGGGAGGACTGGATAGTGCTAAGCAGTTGCACTCATAGCCTTACTGTTTGCTTCTTATCCTTCTCTAGATACTTCGCTTCTTTTATATTTTTTTTACATTCGTTTTTTTTCATCTCGTGACGCCCAATCTTTTCAAATCATTCTGCACTTCCACCAACCATCTAAGTCTTGGTCGTCCTCTGCTTTTGTTAACTTTTGGTTTTTGATTTAGGTTTTTTAACAACTCCTCTGGAGAGCTCCACCCGTTTGACGTCTCCAAGCCAGCATGCCAAGCTCCGTTCTCATTTACCGGGCCGTAGATTTTTCTTTGCCACGTACCTGGCTTGCTTGCTACATTTAGCTTTAATATCAACTTAAACTTATTTGGAACATCATAGAAGATATCTTAGATATGTTTTTGCGTTACCTTTTAATAGCTTATAGGGTAGATAAAGATTATTTAAAGGTTTTATAAAACGATATTTATATTTCTACTATAAAATTATTATAAAAGCTTGCAATAAATCTTTTTAAAAGCTTTCTTGCTTCGTTTTGTGAAAATACCTTTGCAGGTTGGCTTTTTTTGCGGCGAGAGTAAATAGGAGAGCTAATCTAAAGTGCATAAATACACAGAGTATAGATTGACGTGTTTGTTTTTTGATAGAGGATTTGATAGTGTAAGCCAAATTTTAGCTGGACACTTTCATTTTTTATAGTTATTAAATCTGCATATTTTTGATTTCTCTTGGTTATTTCCCTGCTGCTTCGCAAAATTGCATATAAAAAGTATTGTTCCTCAGTAATCCATTTGATAAAAGAATGGTCTTATAAAAATTATTTACATAGAGAATACTTCCGACATTTAGCAAGTTTCGTATGAGTTTTGTAGTAACAACAAGAAAATGTCCCTTATTGTATACTTGCGTGACTATTATGGAATATACTGAAGAAATACTAACAGGTCAGATCAGAAAACTAAATCTTCGTCGTTTACAAAGTTTTCCAGGCATTACTGCAGACTGAAAAGTTTCGTTAGCTTTGTCGAATAAATTTCAAATTTTGAAAAGCCCGTTTGTCGTGTCCTCAATTTCGTTGTTGATATAATTTCAGTACTTCAGCAAATCTAAGAAATAATCTCTTGGCGATATAAATTTTTGGCTGACAAACAAAATTCCATTATTAATTAAAAGAATATCTAAAAAATTTTCCATTTTTGTTTCATCCATGGGTTTGCAAAGTTTTTGTACGTCTTGGGATTGTTGGTGCAGTTTTCAAATTTGGTTTCGCCCATCATTAGTGCAATTATGTATAATAAGGTGGAGCTTTTCCACATCTGCATTTATAAGTGTTTTACAATTTTTATTGTATTTTTATTTGTATTTTTTTCACCTGTCCCCAAATTATACCAGTTTCTTCATTTCCATCTTGATTATTTTGATTCTTCGTGTCTATTATTGTTATTTATAGTTAAATTTGGTCATTTTTAAAACGGCAAAATATAGGTCTGTCATTGGACATTCAATATCGATTTTACAGGATCTAGCCAAAAATCGCGTTCAAAGGTTCTGATATACAGGGTCCATCCCAAAAGAAATGAGCCTTTTTCAAAAAAAAATAGTTTTATTGAGCAGATCGCTACAACACCTCAAAATTCTTCAAAATAGGATCCTCCTGCATCAATGCACTTTTGGAGACGGGTCTTCCAAGTCCGGAAGGCTTCCTGGTAGGCCTCCTTAGGGATGTCCTTGAGGGCTGCTGTGACATTCTCTTGGATGTCCTCAACCGAGTCCCAGTGCTTGCCCTTTAGCACTCTTTTCAACCGCGGAAACAAAAAGAAGTCCGGGGGAGACAAGTCCGGGCTGTAGGGAGGCTGGGGAACCACGCCGAGTTGAATCCGGGCCAGGTACTTGGTCACGATGAACGCGGTGTGGCTCGGCGCGTTGTCGTGGTGCAAACTCCAGTCGTTTTTGATCGCGCTCCGCTTACTTGTGACCTTTCTTTTGAGTCTTTTGAGGACTTCCAGGTAGAAGGCGGCATTCACTGTGCGTCCGGGTTGTACGAACTCGTAGTGCACAATCCCCCTGGCGTCGAAGAAGGCGACGAGCATTGTCTTGGTCCTGGATTTGCTCATCCGAGCTTTCTTCGGCCGGGGTGACGCGGTGGTGTGCCACTCAGCGCTCTGCCTTTTGTCTCCGGATCGTACTGGAAACACCATGTTTCGTCTCCTGTTACCACTTTGTTTAAAAACTCCGGGTCATCTTCGCACATTTGCAAGAGTTCTTCACACCGAACCACCCGGAGCTGTTTTGTTCGTCAGTCAACACCCGCGGCACAAGTTTGGCGCACACCTTCCGCATCGATAAATCCTCGGAAATGACTCGATGTACTGTCGATTTCGGAATGTTTAGGGCATCTGCTACTTGATAAACACTGAACCGACGATCGGCGTTCAAAAATCGCGCACTCGCTGCACGTTCTCGTCGGTTCGGGAGGTTGACGGTCGTCCAGACCGAGGTTCGTCGGCCACCTCTTCCCGGCCCTCCTTAAATGCTTTGTGCCACTTTTTAACTTGCGAGTACGATAAACAATCATCCTTGAAGGCCTCCTGAAGCATTCCAAACGTTTCGGTAGCATTCTTGCCGAGTTTGAAGCAGAATTTAATTGCGTAGCGTTGATCGATTTTTGAATCCATCGCGCCGTGTCGAAAATTGAAAATAGACATTCACGGAAACACCCGTCCTGCCGCTCCGAGAGCTCAGAGCCGACTTGCACCGACCGCGTATGGAAGCTAAGACCCCCCACCACCTGCCCCAAGCGTCAGAGCACGCCGGAATGTACACTCGCGTCCGAAAAAAAATAAAGCTCATTTCTTTTGGGATGGACCTTGTATAGTTACAGAATATTTTTAAAGTAATTTCTTTAGATCAGCGAGCTTAGTACTGTGGATTAAAGCACTAGCTGGCAATGAGTTAATGCTATAAGTATGGTGTTCGAACCCCAGTCTTGTTCTCCTTAAAATTGCAAAGTATTCGTAGTAAGACAGCAACGTTGCAAAATGTACACACTTGTAGGCCGTTTAAAATTTCGGCTTTTCTAAAATAAAATCAATAAAGCGCTTTAAAACACATCGTTATTTGTTCAAATTATAAAATTATTAATATTTGAAAGAAAATAACTTTTATTGCTCAGAACTCAGTTGCCGGTAAGAATGTTCGAAGCCATATGTACTCGGGAACTTGGGGGTAATTGTGCTGAATAGTGTAAATTCCTGGTGCAAGAGTATTCACATATTTCTCTATCTGGCAATAAGTCATATGTCTGTTGGAATAATCTCCTTGAAAGCAACAGACGAGGGCTGGTGTTTTGACCTCCGAACATCTTCCATAGTGAATTTTTTTCTTTGAAGCCTCTGATACTAACTAAACATGGTCGAACCATGAGAACAATAATCTCCCAATACAGTAGTCGTTTATACTATACAGATGTGAATGCTTTCACGGCCGATATTATGGTGCATCGTGTGGCCGTGGTCGGAGCTCGGAAACTTTCTTCAAAAGGAAATTTTCTAAAAATTAATTTTTAGAAAATTTTTTTCCTACACTGATCAAGACTCAAACAGCATATAATTTGTCTATAATTCGTTTTTGATCAAGATGATATCGAGAGCTTTTTTCACTGACACAGTTTAGGAGCAATTAACATCGGATGCCTTAGCGTGTTTGAATTATCATAACATGTAATCAATGTTTGTATACATGCACGCACACATACATATTTAGCTTTTTTCCAGTTCTCCTTGTCCATCGTTTTCTGTTTTTATGTAATTGTATTTGCCGTTTTAATGTTCCTTCTACTTTATTTTTCCATCTTTTTCTTTGCCTTTCTGTTTTCCTTTTAATTCTTGCTGATTAATATTTTTCTTCTATACCCTCTTCTATGTTATGCTCAGTATTTGAGCTTTAACTGCTCCTATAATATTAAGTCTATTATAAATTACTTATTTTTGCTTTGTGACTTATATACCATTTATCTGTTTTTTCGTAAACACTATTCTCAGATATTAAGTCTGTCCATTTCTTCAAAATTATGTTGTCATTTTTAGATTATTATTTTATTCATGTGATGTTTTAATTTCAGTTTACTTGTTCTCTTACCTTTTTTGCTAACTTAGTCATTCTCTGTTAAAATGAATTTATTGTTTACGAAGGATTGGCATTTGTTGTTATATAGTAAACCCATTCTATTAATGTGAGCATTTCTCACAGTAGTAGTCGAACGTGGATGTCTGTTTTAAATCTATCTTCTCTTTAAACTTATTGAATAATTTGTTGTTAGCGTTTACTTTATCTTTTGCATAATAATTTTTATCAAATTTTCGTTTACTTATTATTCCGGAATATTTTTATATTTTGAGTTTCATAACAATCTTAATAAATATGGCATACGTTGAATTTTTCGCTTCTCTTTTTGAATCGATCTGATATTCTCTTGAAATGTCACCCATATTTCTAGCTCTTCTCTTTCTTCTTTTAGTTATTCAACTCTTGGAGGGTCATATCTTTGTTTATTTCTTATTCAAAGTAAGTAATTTTGGTCGAGTAACTTTTTGTAGTATATAACAATCTTTTTGTCTGTTAGTAGTTTTCTCATTTTTACTTTCCTTATCCTATAATAAGGAAAGTAATGTAATCGGCGGAAATTTGACCTACCCAGTTTTTCACATTTCTGGACGAAATATAGTCTCAGCACACCAAAAAAGTTGGTTTGAGCCATTGGTTCGTGTGTGTGTGTGTGTGTGTGTGTGTGTGCGTGAGTGCGTGCGTGCGTGCGTGCGTGAGTGCGTGCGTGCGTGCGTGCGTGCGTGTGTGTGTGTGTGTGTGTGTGTGTGTCTGTCAGTAAACAGGATATCTCGAGAACCGTAAGAGTTAGAGACTTGAAATTTGGTATGCAAGTTACTTGTAGGTAGGGGACGCAGTGCGAAGCTTTTGGTGAAAATCGGCCGAGCCGCTTGGTCGCAAGGTCCCAAAATCGGTCGCAAAGCGGTCGCGAATCTAAACGGTTGAAGATATAAAAAATTTATGAGAATAAAAATGATTTTTTATTATGAGATAAACATGAATTTAAAATAAAAGTTGGTAAAATAGAAACTCGAAAAAAATTGAAGCTCAGGATTTTTAATATACCGGGTGTTCATTAAATGTTTCGGGAAATTTATATTACCGGGTAGATCAGACCGAGACGAACAAAAAATTACAATGAAATTTTTTGATCCGAGGTCAAATAAATAAGATGTAGCCGATTAAAAATTAATTAAACGGACCAATCACAGCGCGCTCTGAGAGCTACCGAGTGACTGCGGGAGGACGGGGGGGGGGGCGCTTGGCCGCTAGGAGGGAGCATGCAGGCGATAATGGGGAAGGCCGTGCGACCGAGCTCGCACGGTTACCTTCAGTGACGTAGCAAAATTTTAAGTACGAGTCAATTATTGTCTTGTACTGTTTATTTTAATCAGCTTTCGAGTGTTGGACTCGCGCCTCGTCCTTTTTTAAAATAACAAGTTCCGGGACGAGAACAGCCAAGGGCCGAGACGATGGACCCGGTATAATATATAATAATAATAGGATAAGGATAGTCGTGTGATGTTCACACCAGATTTTTATTATTGTTTTTCATTATTTTTGAAGCTTTTTTATCATATTCTAGCTTACGTTTTTGAAACACACCTTTTTTAAATCATTCATGAAATGATACATTGTAATTTTTAAAAAATAATATACACGAATTATCTTCCTGTTAAATTCACTAAACGCACTTTAGTTTATAATTTATGTTGTCATAATTTTAACTTAGAAAAGTGACTATATCATGTTTTTAGTTGTCAAATACAAAAATACGAAAGGTTACCCTCGTATTTTTGGCCTTTCATCACGAGCCTTTTTACGAGGTGGGAACGTGAAACAGTTTATTTGCAAATGATAACAGTGGGATAAGTCGGTGCGATTATTTTAGGAAAGTGAGATATGCAAAACGATCCTGAAGATAGGCAACCGAACGTACGCTCAGAGCGTATGTTTACTTTTTATTTAAATGTATAGTAGATTATTTATTGTATTTCTAATATATTGTTCTTTGATCCTAATGTTCTATTTGTATCAATTTTACACGATATTTTCTTCTATTATTTAGCTTTTTTTTATGCTTACCGTCAAACCATCGTTTCTAAAATATCTGTTACTTTTTCCGGCACATTCTTTCATTTTGCTCTGGATTGCATTTTATAACAATTCAATTTAGTTATCTCTCGGCATCGTTCGTAGTTTTGTTTTCAACGTTCCGCTGTATTTTGATTTTTTCTCTTCTGTAATTATCTATTCAAATAGGAAGCAAAACGAACAGCATGTTTTGAGCTTTTTTTAAATATTACATAAAAAAGATGCTGTGAGGAAAAATGTGTGCCAATAAAGTTTGTAAAATGTTCTATTATTAGAGTAATTAAAACTATGTAGGTCACTAATCATGATTAAATTGAGACATTAATTGAAAATAATCTATGTTACAATACAAAAGATTGCAGATATTGGCAAACGTTTTTTTATGTGCCTTGACATAATTTTTTTGTAACTTACAATTTGAGAGAAAAAAATTGATGGGTTTTATATCTATTTGCTATAAGTTTGTCAAACGCAAGTAAAATGTTCCATTTTTAAAACAGATTATAACGGACAACAAACAGTAGATTTGGTAATAAAGTAGAGCACAAATGGTTGTAAGTTAAATAAGAAAACTTTGCAAACCGTTTCGAAGCCAAATATTTATTCGAAAAAAGTCATGCTGTGCGTTTAATGCAATTGGAGAAGAATCGTTCACCATGACCTGCTTTTGCAAAAAATAAATAATTAATCCCAACAAATTTATTCTTAATTGGATCATTTAAAGGCAGCAGTCAATAAGAAACTGCCAACCTGGCAAAAAGTTGCAGTTTGTCTGGGACGCCTTACCCCATCAACATTATTTATCTGATTTGGTATCATTAGATTTTTACTTACTATTTAGAATTTCTCTAACACAAATTTTGCTTTTTTAAAAGCGTACAAATAGCACTTTGAAAACTCATAAAATGGATCATAAATGGAGATAACTGAAGCGATTAATATTGTTGATAAAAGTTTTTATTTTTAATTTCCCATTTAATCACCGGCTCAACAGAAAAAGCATTGAAATGCATGTATGCGTGTGCATGTGTATGTATAGTAGGTGATAGATCTATTTGGTTAGGCTTTCGGGTTTTCCCGTTGTTTTTTTTTGAGTGTTTTATTGCTTGCTTTAATCTTAATAACGTTTTTCCTTTCTATCAATCTTCTAATAGTTAATCCAAAACACTATACAGTGTCTAACTGTTGCGTCTTTATATGTTTTTCCGTACTTTCATTCTGTTTCATTCATCCATCATCTACACATTATAAAAGAAAATACAGTTTAATTAACTTATAAAATGATTTATATAATCAATTAACAATATAACACTGAATTTGCACAATTTTTAGTTTATTATATTGTAACAAATTTGTTGAACGCTTCCGTAGCGATCGCTGCGTCGTGGATATAATGCCTTCTAGAAATCCAGCTGCCGCGTACCTGCGATTATTCAAACAAGACAAAAGTTCTAGGTGTTTCCAGTTTGATGTTCTAGATGTTTCGCGGTCTTTCTAGTAGATCTAAAATAGATACAAATATCGCGCAGCGGAGCTGGCACAGGGAATTCCAGTGGCGATAACGAAATGGAGCTAATCGAGTGCCGGAAGCTGTGTGCGTTGGCATAAACAGGGCTGCAGAAAAATGTAGTATACTTTTACTTTATCTTTTATATGTAATCCTGATCGCTTATAAGTAAAATAAATAAGCATAGATAGATACAAACATAAATTAACATTAAAAACTGATTGACTTATATTTTACACTTCTACGCTTATTTCAGAATCTTTCAATAGGTTTTCAAAATAGTTGCTTATTATAATTAACAATTTATTATCAAAAAACTTTGTTAAAAAATTGTTTTTGAAATGGTAAAATAAAAAGAAATGTTTTTATGCTACAAATGAATTAGTGAATTTGGGGCTTAGAAACTTTGCTTTTAACTTGGTATATTTAAGCATTTTGCGATTGTTCTAAAAAATAAAATTTTATTTAAGTTTTTTTTTGTTTTTATTAATTAAAACACTAATTATAATCATAATAAAAAATTATAGTTGTTTTGGAACAAATTCCTGAATTTTTATTTAGCAAGAAAATGTCAATAAGAAACCAAGTATATTATTCTGTGAAAATTTTTACTTGGTGATTAAGAGATAATAATTCACATACTTGGAGCAAGAAATGTTGGAGGAGAACTGACCGTCGCAAAAAAGTACACTGCGTAGCTAAGTGATACAAAATAACTTATGTAACTCAATAGAGAATATTGAAGAAAACGTGAGAGATCAGAAGACGCTACTGATAGCAGACGTAAACTAAAAGACTGTAAAAGAGAAGTAAAAAACAAAAAGTCTGAAGAAAAAAGTTTTGAGTTAGGAAGCTCAGCTTTAATAGTTTTAACAACCGCTACTAAAGTTAGTCTAAGTCTATCTTCTATAAACCATGTAATGAGGTCTACAGAAACAAAACGTTATAGTACGATATGACAAAAAGAAAAAGAAGAAGTCGCTAAATAAGGGAGGACCTACATAACCTGGAAAAGATAGTTGTATCTAAGAAGACAGCGAAACAATTTAATTTTTTTCTGAGAATAAAGATTAATATTCATGGAATTTGTCTTTTTTGAGTGGGAAAAAAGTGGACTTTACGCCAATTTTGCAACTCCACCAAGCTGAAGTTAATCAAAATAAAGATTTAAAATATAAAAATGCATACTTCTACGTTGCAGAATATTAATAGGTGTATAAATAAGTTCTCAGCTTTTTTCTACAAAATTAAAGTTTTATTTAAAAACAAACAAAAAAAGCTTAAGTATCAAAGTATTCTCCGTTGGCATCGATGACCTTTTGCCATCTTTTGGGTAGCTTGCGATTCCCTGGTGATAGAAGCTCACCGGCTTCGAGACGATAAAGTTATCGATGCAATTTCGGACTTCTTCTTCTGTTTTGAAGTGCGTATCAGCCAAGTGATGCTGTAACGACCGGAATAAATGATAATCGGAAGGCGCCATGTATGGGCTATACGCCGCATGTGGGAGAAGTTCCCAGCCTAACGCGTCTGCAGCTCATCCGTGTCAAATGTTTGAGGGCGTCCAGCGCGTCGTTGATCTTCAAGACTAAACTCTTCTCCGCGAAATCTTTGGTACCACTTTTTGCACGTTGTATGACTTACACGCACTCTCACCATATGCAGCACAAATCATTTCGGTGGCTTCAGCAGCGTTTTTCTTCAGATGAAACGCGAAGTGGATAGAAAATCGAATATGCTCTTTTGTGATTGCCATCGTGAACACAGCTGATTATTGAAGTTATGTGCACCAAACGCCAGATCGCATGATGTTTCGAGAGACCAAATGTCATTGCTTTAAAACCGCAAGAGGGCGGACTAATACGTTACATGTAAACGGTGATTTGCGTCCTGTGAAATCTAAAGCCGAGAACACCTATAAATATCAAGTGAAATTTCTTTGCCGTCGAGTCATATTGCATTTTTGCTTTTCCAACGAACGACATCAATGAAGTGTCTGGGACCAGCGAATTATTAAAAAGGCCGGAATCTTGAGGACGTTGCGACTAGTTGGCTTTGATGCAAGTGTGATCTATTACTTCATGAGATTATGTTAGACTAAGATCACATAGTTTTTTTTTTAATTTTTTCTTATTTAATAGTTAGTTTTTTGTTTTGTCATTTTGTTTTATGAATCTAATCAACCTTTGTCAAAGGCACTTTTCCTTTTTTGTGTTGTAACAAACGCTAACCATTAATGGAACAGTCCTCATCTAGTTTTTTAATTCCAAATTTTCCATATATTAAAATTAAACACAATTGCAGTTAGAATTTACTCACTTTTCTTTTTAAAATTACAAATAATAGCGGAGAAAATGTATTCCATTACTGACTTACGCGCGTTTTATGAATAGGAGGCAGTGTTCCGTTACAAATCAAAATTACCTAACTTTTAAACATCCGTAGATTTGCCTTAAATGTTGTATTGTTAGTGATTTTACTCTATCAAATGGATTAAAGTATTTACTTTTTTGAAAATGATTGTAAATTACTGGTGAACTACAATTTATACGTTGAATCAACCATAGAATTAGAAACGAAAAATATAGAAGAAAAAGAAGCTACGAGAAAAGCAGCAGAATAAGCTTTAGAAAAGAGATCAAAAGTTACAAAAAAGAAGAGCCAAAGAATATGAAACTACAAATTAGGCAAAATAGTAAGAAAAAGGAAACTCCAAAGTAGATCCAAGAGAAGGACAATAAAAAACAATATCAAGAATATAAAATAAAAAGTAATATAGCAAAGATTATAACGTAAAAGGCACATAGATAAATGCGGAATAAGTTTGAGGGCGATTGGGAACATAGTCTGTACAATTTGTGTATAAAGTAATAAAACACGTAAATAGGAAAAACAAAGATAAAGTTAATATTAATAACAGCAACAAAACGGAAGATCTTGAATACTACAAAAAGTTATGTACAGACGAAAATGAGACACTAGAAAAATCAATAGCAAAACCATATATAGCATGCATAACCTCTTAGCGATAGAAAAATTGGAAGAAATATAAAAAATACCAAAATCAGTAAAGCTACAAGAATAGATAATTTAAATACAGATTTACAATAATAAGTGGGAATTTTTTTAAAGCAACCATATAATTTATTCAACAAATGTTGGCAAAAAGCAAGAACACCAGCAAGAATTTCAGTATTTTACAACCGATACATAAAAAAAAATAAAAAAGAAACAACATATAAGTTTACTCACTACAGGGTGTAAAATTCTGCCAAACATAATAACAAAACGATTACAGGCTATAACAGACGAGTCACTGATCAAAGAATGAAGTGAAATCAGAAAAGGTTGCCCTACAATTAATAATGGATGTATTCTACAACAAATAATATATAAAAATAATTCATTTTGTAAACACACCTAATGTTAATCGATTTAGAAAAAGCTTTTGATTATATAAACAAAAAAAACTATGAGTTTTAAGGATTTGATTATCCAAAACACTTTTCAAATGGTTTAGCCGTTATTGTCCGGTAATAAGTTTATTATATTCTTCAATTACTTTTTGTGTTTTCAGGCCGCACCTGGAGAAGTGGAACAAGCCGTCAAAGACGCAATCGACGTCGGTTACCGCCATTTCGATTGCGCTATGCTCTACGGAAATGAGTCCGAAATAGGCAGCGCGATTAGAGAAAAAATAGCGGAAGGCGTCGTCAGGCGAGAAGACCTGTTCGTCGTCACTAAATTGTGGAATACTTTTCACGAAAAGGAATTGGTTGTGCCGACGTGCAGAAAATCTCTCGATAATTTTGGGCTGACTTACATTGACCAGTATTTGATCCACTGGCCAGTGGCTCAAGAATTCAAGCAAGACTTTAATATACTGCTTCCCTTTAAAGACGCCAACGTGACAGACTATGATTACGTAAACACCTGGAAAGGCATGGAGGACTGCATGAGGCTGGGTCTCACCAAGGGAATTGGGCTTTCTAACTTCAACAGCAAGCAAATAGAGCGAATTTTGAAGGTTGCCGAAATTAAACCTGTCGTGAATCAGGTGCTTACAACGGAACTCTATATGTGGTACTAAATTATCCTCGCGTTTGTTTCCAGATAGAGGTCCATCCCAACTTAAACCAAAAAAAGTTGATCAAGTTCTGCGGGGACCGCGATATAGCAGTAACAGCCTATAGTCCGTTCGGTTCCCCTGCCAGGCCGTGGGCCAAACCAGGAGACCCCGTCCTTTCGCTCGACGACCCGAAGCTGCAAAAAATTGGCCAGAAGTATGGAAAGTCTGCGGCTCAAGTCGTTTTGCGTTACTTGGTGCAAATCGGAGCTGTTCCCGTGCCGAAATCGACCAACAAAAAGCGAATTCAGCAAAATATCGACATATTCAATTTTCAGTTGAGCAATGAAGACATCGCTGTAGTCGATTCGTTCAACTGCAACGGGAGAGCGGTGTGGGCACCTGAACTAAAGGGATCGGCACATTATCCGTTTAAGGATGACATTGAGTTTTAACTTTGTGGCTGTATCTTACTGTAGTAGGTTTACTAAAAATGTATGAAAAGGTTTAGTAAGTATAGTTTCAATTTTATAATTTTACGTTAAAGCACATAAAATATAATTTATAATGTTATATTACTATTCAGGGTGGATGAAAAGTAGCTAGACATTAAAGTTTGGCTATAGACATGCCGAAGTCATTAATAGACGATAGTAAATAGGATTTAATAATTCCCGCATCGATAGTATACGCATCGGTCGCAAGAGGCAGTATATGCCTTTATTTTCATACGGGAATGTGTACCACCCTATTTTGTACTTACTGTGTAAAGGTGGTTAGAATAGAATTTCCCAAGATGCTGGCTGGAACCACGCGGACATCATGAGTAGCCTCTAACAAGACCATATGTCACTCCATGTGACGTGTATCTGTGGGACTACACAAAGGAGGGGGTGTGCAAGACAAAACCTCGCACATTGGGGGACTTGAAGGTATGTATTCAGGAGGTGCTCAGCAATATCTTAAACTACTTCCTTCAGAAGATTGTAGATTCTACCCACGACGGTTTGGGAAAACTGGATGACGCCACCAGTGCAAAGATATGCTTTATTTTTCTATGTAATAAATGACATGTACAATTTGTATTAGAAGTATGGACTTTATTACCAATTTTTAATGACCAGTTACTTTTCACCCACTCTGTGTATTGTTTGTTTATTTATGATTTTTTATTTTTTACCATTTTGAGTGACATAGAAAATACACAACACGGAAGAACAATACTTTAGTGAGTATTCTCCAATAACCCAAGTATTTCTAATGTGATTTAGTTATGCGTTTATTAATTTATGCGAAACGGTTTATTAAGTTGGCCGGTTTACGGGTTTTTTAGTTTTTTTTAACGCATTTTTATCAATAAACAATGTGGTTCCCAATTCATTTGTATGTACTAGTTTTTATTTTTTGCATTCCAGTCTGATGTTTGTGGTTTTCTCGGAATGTAGTAATTGATTTGTTATGTACCATGATTCGCTATAACAATATGAAGTATTTCTACTATTTCTGTACTAGATGTACTGTCATAGTCCCATAATGAAACTGAAATATTTTATTTTTCTGCATTTATTTAATATTATATTGCTTGTTAAGGTCGCAGCCTGCTTCCACGTTAGTCCTCTATTCTTCAGTAACTTTGCCACTTCGTTATTCCATGTCTTTTAAGGTCTGTTTTTCTTGTTTTACCAGTTTTTTTTTTTATTCCTACGCTTGCCCAATTTACCTTTTAGGCTTCTATACCTGAAAGGGAAGCCTTATGAAATCGGTGCGGACGTCTGTCTGTCCGTCCGTCCGTCCGTCCGTCGTGACTTTCAATTCGAGAACTACTGCACCTAAAGACATAAGGGGGGTATAATTCAAAATCCCATGGCCTACGGGATTCACATCCGCGAGCTGACATAGGTGGGATGTCCTATAACAATGCAACAAGGGTTTTTAGCGGACCCAACTTCCAATATGTCATTCCTTATAACTTTTAATCAAGGCAGCTTTCAAGCTGGAGATCAGATTCTATTTCTGTCATTTCTGACATCTGCCACGCCTTATAATTTTTGATCTGTGACAGATAGAGACATAACGTTTTTAGTATTCAACTAAGGACCATAAGTCAAGTCCAGACGCCAAAAATCAGCTTGATCGGAAAATCTCGATACCGGTTTGACCGAAATTGGCCGCAATTTTTGTTTATGTATAGAAGCCCTGGTAATCTGTGGAATAGAGGTTCCATGTCCGTACTTGTTTTCGTTTAGTCTTTTAATGTGTCCCCACCCCGGTAATTATATCTCCTCTGTATATTTTCTAGCGTTTTCTATCTTCAACGTTTTTTTTATGTCATCGTTTTTATTTTGTCTATTATTATTATATTTGCTGCTCTTTTTAAATATTTTTTTCTATAACCTGAATTTTCGTGTGCCATTTTTCAGTCAACGCCTATATTTTGGAGCCATAAAGTAAAGTTGCTAAAGAAATAGTTATGTAAACAGCCATTTTTGTTTTAATACTTATTTGCTTTTTATTACAAGTCTCCTTTAATGCTACAAACAATTTTGTCGTTGACGTTTTTCTATTATTGATTTCTTCACCTAGTTTCCCAGTATTCTTAATAATTTATTCTGAATATTTTATGGCCTAGGGTGCTATGTCCGGATTTAAATTTGCTTTGCGCCCCATAGAGTTTTTTCTATAACATTCTTAGTCTTTCTTTTAAAATAATTTCATACGTTTTCCAAGCAAAGCAAAGCAGTGATAGGTATTTCTCGATAACTAGTACATTCCATCTGATTTCTTTTTTAAAATTTGGGACTATACATAAAGTTCCCCAATAGCTTAAAACTGTTCATGTTCCACTATCAATTTTACGTAGTAGCTAAAATCCTTCTTCACTTATGCATTTAAGTAAATCTGCTTTTATCCCGTTTATTTCTGGTGCTTTACCATTCTAAAGATTTTCCCACTTTTTCTACTTCTTCGAGTTTTATGTTATCATCTTCTTCTAAGTTGGAGTCAGTATTTTGTACTCTTGGTTCTGCTTTATTGCTTTCCATGTCCACACTCTCTAGTATACCCTAAAAACATTCCTTCCATCTGTTCATTATTTTAATATCTTTTTGTAAGTACATTTCCTTCTTTGTCCTTAATTAATTTTATCTAGTTATATCCTTCTCAATTTTTATATTCTTTAAGGCTCTGTAATATAATTTCTGAATGTATATACTATCTTTTTGCACCGTTGTCATAAAATTTTCCTATTCCTTTGTTTTGGCTATTTTAACCTTATCCTTTACTATTTGTCTAGCCATTTCATAATTTTTATAGTTTTTTTTTAAATATTCCTTTTGGGCCGTCCCATAAGATAGTATAAAAACCGTTTTTAATATTGTCTTAACAACGGAATTTAATTGTCTATCGATAATTCTGACTTTTTAAACTAATATATGTGGTTAAATTTTATATTCGGTTGTTTTTTACAACAAAAATATGTCTACGTTTTCTTAATCGTCTGTCCAGATAAAATCGTAATTATGCAGTTGCTTAACTTTGTGGTGCAGATGTTCCATGTAATAGTAAGAGTTCTTTTATTATTAAATTATTAGGAAATCTTTTATGGAGCTTTACGCTAATTTTCTTGTTTTGTTAACGTGGGTGGTAAATCATCGTTTGTCTTGTATAGAGGTATAAAACTTTAAGTTGGCAACACTTTTTTGACTGGCGGCCATTTTGTCAGCTGTCAAGTGATTTATGTTTAGTTTGGTTTGGCATTTCAACATGAATAGACTGGCGCCTGAACAACGCTTCCAAATTGTGCAAATTTATTTTGAAAATCATGGTTCTGTTCGAAATAGGTATCGCGCACTACGTCCATTTTACGGTCAACATAATCGTCCATCAGAGCAATTAATTCGATTAACTATGGAACGTTTTCGCACCACGTTTACTCTAAATGATAATACGCATCCACAGAGACGTCGTACAGTGCGTACAGAAGAAGTCATTGCTGCTGTAGAGCGTAGCGTAGAGGAAGACCCGAATCAGTCTATCCGCCATCGTGCACAAGAATTGGATATGTGTCCATCCACTTTATGGAAGATTTTGCGGAAAGATCTTGGTTTGCGTGCTTACAAAATTCAACTCGTGCAAAACAAGATTGCCGTTGATCCCGATTTTCATAAACGAATTTTGTTTAGCGATGGGGCTCACTTTCGTTTGAATGGATACGTCCATAAACAAAACTGCCGTATTTGGAGTGATGGTAATCCTCAAGTGTATGTTGAGACACCGTTACATCCAGAAAAACTGACTGTTTGGTGTGTTTTATGGGCTGGTGGAATCATTGGTTCGTACTTCTTTAAAAACGATGCTGGTCAGAACGTTACAGTTAATGGTGACCGCTATAGAGCCATGATTACTGACCTTTTCGTTCATCAATTGAACAACCGTGATGTGCAGGAGCTGTGGTTTCAACAAGATGGCGCAACATGTCACACAGCTTGTGCCACAATTGATTTATTGAAGGAAACGTTTGGTAACCGCATAGTTTCACGTTTCGGACCCGTGAATTGGCCTCCGAAATCGTGCGATTTAACGCCGCTAGACTATTTTCTGTGGGGATATGTGAAGTCGCTAGTCTACGCCGATAAGCCCAAAACGATTGACCACTTGGAGGACAACATTCGCCGCGTTATTGCCGATATACGGCCACAAATGTTGGAAAAAGTCATCGAAAATTGGACCTCCAGATTAGACTACGTCCTAGCCAGCCGTGGCGGTCATATGTCAGAAGTCATATTTAAATTATAATGCCAGAAGATTATCTTTCGAATAAAGTAAATTTCATGTCAATTTAAAAAATTCATCTTTGTTTTATTCCATTTCAAAGTTCTATACCTCTATAAAAAACACACTTTATATATAAAGGCTGGACTTAAATTTTATTTGATTGTTTCATAATTTCATGCAGTTTTTTTAAACTCAAAATTGGGCAAATTAACTTAAATTTTTTAGGAATTCATATGCTACTTGACGGAGAATTTTTTGCTCTACAAGGTGCCGCTCTATCAGTTCAATAAGTGTTTCAGCTACAAAACACGGACATACTGTAAGATCGCTATCCTGTATGTACATTTAGTTTTTATCACAATCATCGATGTCTTTGCCATCGTCGGCAATGCAAAATATGCAGATGCAAAACCAATTGCAAGCAAGCTACTACCCGTACAGTATTAATTTTACTCCGTTGCCAGCGCCTTCATCACAAGTACAAATGTATAATTCGGTACCTTCTGCTGAATTTTGGCAATCAAATATGTTTCCATCAACACAACAAACGGATTACTGTTCATCCCTCTACTCTGTGACACTACTTTCAGCTCCTAATGAATCAGTACAAAATACTGATAACACGTCAATAGCAACAGATGACTCCCGAGTAATTAAACTAAATGATTTTCAAGGGGTAAAATCACACAATAAACGAAAACGCGTTGGAAATAGCCCACAAGGCAATAAGTTTAAACAGCCTAACCTAGGCGCAACTACGAGGGTGCTAGTAAAAAAGAAGTTACAAACTAAAATGCAAGCCAAAAGAAAACACCAATTCCCCCATTTATATTACAGTATGTAACAGCAAAAAATCCATTGATCAAATTAGTAGAAGGCAGCATTCGTAAGAAAAGCTACTCTTACCAGCTTATGCAAGGAAACAAACTAAAACTCTAGACAAATAGCGTAGACACACACCGATAGCATAGAGGAAGAGAAAAGGTTTCGTGTTTTTTACGAAATATGCATCACTCCACAGAAGAAAACATAATAAAGAAAGCTCTAAAAGTTGAAGGCCATGAAGTTTTTAACATCATGAATGCAGTAAATAGAGAAACTCGACAGAAAAAAAATCTATTCTTCATTGACTTTAAACGCAAAGAAAATAATAAAGAAGTTTTCAATATAAAGCATATTGGTAATGCAATAATTACGTTTGAAGAACCTAGGAAAAAAATGCAGATACCACAATGGAAAAATTGCCAATGCTATGGGCTCACAAGGAACAGATGCACCAGGCCAGCTCGCTGTGTAAAATGTGCCGAACAACACGACTACCGCACTTGCACTAAAAACCGAAAGGACGGTAAAGAACCCAAATGTGTATTATGTCAAGGTAACCACCCGGCAAACTACAGAGGCTGTAGAGTTTATCTAGATATTCTCAACAGAAGATCCCAAAACCTAAAGTTTGATATTGCTTTTCGCCAACACCAACAACGGAACCAACAACAGCAACAACAAAGTCAACAGATGCAACAGTTATCTCAACCCGCAAATCAGAAACAGAAACCTTTTGCTCTACAACCTCAAAATCAAATGCAATGGCAAAACCAAACAATAGGATCTCACCCTCAACAAAACCTGTATAACCAAACAGCAGGCTAGCAAGAAAATGATTTGACATCTATAATAATCTCATTACAACAAACCATTCAAACACAACAAAAAACCATCAATGAACTAACCACTCAAATAAGATTACTCAGAGAAGAATTCAGTAACAAAAATGGCTCCAAAGGTATAAAATTGCATTATGGAATGCCAATGGCCTTCCAAACCATAAAAACGAGGTTAAAACTTTTTTCAGGCATAATGAAATCGACATTTCACTTGTATCTGAAACTCATTTTTGCAATACAACTAATTTTAAAATACATAATTATAAGATATACTCAACAAATCATCCAGATGCAAATAGACAAGCCAGACACGGCACTGCCATACTACTTAAACAACACATTAAACATCATGAATTACCTGCATTCAAAGAAAACTATCTTCAAGCAACAACCATTGAAATAGAAGATTGGATGAACCGTTAGTTCTGTCAGCTGCATACTGTCCTCCGAATAATCCAGCAAACAAGCAAGGCTTTATTGAATATTTCAAATCACTAGAAAATCGCTTCTTCGCAGATGGCGATTACAATGTTAAGCATACTCTTTGGGGTTCTCGTATCTCCCCACCTGGTAGAGGTAAGGTGCTATACCAGGTAATGCAAGACCTACATCTAGGGCATTTATCAACCTATGAACCCACATATTGTGGCCAACGGATCCTAACAAAATACCGGATCTGCTTGACTTCTTTGTGGTACAAGGTATTGCTGCAGATTATCTCAAGGCAACGTCATGTTACGACGATAGAAGAAAATGCCATTATCCCAGATTAATAGTTTGGTTTTAGAAAAAGTCATTCTAGCATTCAACAAGTACATAGAGTTGTAGATGCTAGTAATCAAGCTTTTGAGGAAAAAAAGTATTGTACAGCTGTATTTCTCGATGACAGCCAGGTGTTCGACAAAGTGTGGCATGCAGGCCTACTACTCTTTAAGTTAAAGAAATGCCTACCCTACTCTGCATTTGTTATCCTAGAGTCTTATTTGTCAAAAAAATATCTCCAAGTAAAATTTGGACAATACTTAACCGCTCTTCATCCAATAAAAACGAGAGTAATCCAGGGTAGCGTCCTTAGACCGCTATTATATCTGATCTATACAGCAGACATACCTATAAATCAACATTCTCTTAGTGCAACTTTTGCTGGCGACAAAGTTATTATGGTAGAGCACAATGATCTAGTAGCAGCTGAAAATGGCCTACAACAGAGTTTATATGAAGTCGTGCAGTGGACCAAAAAATGGCGTGTAAAGTTAAATGAAACAAAATCATTTCACATTACTTTTACAAAACGCAAGGGTATTACACCGCCGGTATACATTAATAATATACTGCTAACACAAGTGGCGGAAATAAAATATCTCGGTATGCATCTGAATAAGGGCCTGACGTGGAGAACTCACATTTGAAAGAAGCGTAAACAACTCGGAGATAAATTCAGAAAACATTATTGGCTACTTGGAAGAAGATCCAAACTATCCCTCTCAAACAAGCTTTTTGTCTACAATGCAGCGTCCAAATCTGTATGGTCATATGGTATCCAACTGTGGGGAACAACAGCAAACTCCAATATCCAAATAATGAAAGGGTTTTAATCCAAAGTTTTACGCGCTTTGTGCGATGCTCCCTTTCGGCGTAATGTGGATATTCTAAATGACTTAAAAGTGGATTCGGTCAAAAACGTGATTGTTAAATGCAGTGAAAAGTATCTAAGTAATTCAAATTCTCATTCAAATTCAATTGTCCTAAATGTATTAGATAATAGTTCTTATACACAAAGACTAAATAGATATAAACCTTTGGATTTGCCATATAGATTTTAATCTAAAGTATATAATAGTTACTTGTGTTATAAAGCAAACATTAGTATATATAAGTTATTACTGTGTTGTAAATCATTGGATTTCAACTTCATGTGAATGTTACCATGTCACTTTTAGTCTATAACATATGTTTTGCTTATTGTAAATTTACAGATTGCAAATAGAAAATATACATTAATAAAAAAATTGGTTTTTAACTTCTTATTAACAATATTAATAATACTGAACATAAGCAAGTCAATCGCTTAGCCATGTTTCCACGGCTGTAGTCCGGGCCTGCCAAACTTCCGCAGAAAACGACGCGTTTACTTTTAACCTACCCGTTACTCAAGAGTATCAATACCTATTACAACAAAGCCAATACAGTATCCAACCTAATTCAAAACTTTCATATCTAACGCAAAATCAAACATTAACACCACCTTCCTATCTAATAAATTCTCATGCAGCCCCATTCCCCCAGGCTATGCAAAACAGCACAAGTCAACATGTAATTAATTACTCAAGCTGCCATCAACACAATGATCTACTACACATTTGAACATAAAGTAAACAAAAACAACTGACATGAAATGTGGCGTGGCTGAGCTCTGAGCATACGCTTGGTTGCCTATCTTTAGAATCGTTTTGCATATCTTACTTTCGTAAGGTCACCGCACCGACTTATCTTACTACTATCATTTATAAATAAATTGTTCCACGTTCCCACCTTGACGGTTGAAAAATTGTCATCCTAGGAAGCCAAAAATACCTTTTTGGGGGCAACCCCTCGTACAAATACAAACAAGAATGACCAGTCTAGCGAAGAATTTGAAACAAATTCTATCAATTTAGAGAACGAAAGCACAAGATAAATAATCAACACCAAAACATGAATGGTAAATAGCCAAAAAAAGAAACAATACAAACATTGAACAAACACCTAATTACCAAAAGTTGCGCCGATCTATATCTATGGAGTAAATAACTACAACGAGGTGATTAGCAGTATAAACAACTTACTAGGAAAAGAACAATATTATACAGCGACGTTAGTAAATAATACCGTTAAGATCAATACGCTCATGATAGATTCGTACAGAAACCTCGCTAAACATCTTAAAGAAAAAAACATAATATATCATACTTACCTACTAAAGCAAGAGAGATCATATAGCGTAGTTATTCGAAATTTCCATCGCACTATATCATCGGAAGAAATCATTAAATAATTGGGCGAGCTCGGTCACACAGAACGTAACATTATTAATATACGTCATTGTATAACTAAGGAACCACTACCGCTGTTTATGGTTGATTTAGAACCCAAGGAAAACAATAAAACGATATTTGATGTAAAACATATAAGTAACATAATTATCTCGATAGAACCACCCAGGAAAGCAAACGCTATACCACAGTGCATTCGGACTACAGCCACACAAAAACCTATCGTAACAAACCTTTTACCTATGTAAAATGTGGTAGAAGTCATACAACTTCCACAACCAAGAAATCTTCGAACACTCCAGCCAAATGCTCTCTTTATTGCGGAAGCCACCCCGTTAACTATAAAAGGTGCTCGATTCCCACCGATTGGACCACAAACGAACAGAACAAACAAAAGAATCACATATATTATATAAAACCGACAAACCTATTCTAAACAACTGAAGGAAGACCTAGTAACCACCTAAACAATGAACAACAGACAAACATCAACCAAATGCTTCCTTCATGGAATTTAAAGCAATGTTCGCCCAACTCATCAGCCAAAATAGCAGGGTTCTAAACATGCTTTCGACTGTAATAAACAAACTAGCTTAAAATGTCAACCTCTTTACGCATTGTCCTTTAAAATGCCAACGGCATTTCAAATCATATTCCTGAAATAACGCTACTCCTAGAACAGTAATCAAAATCCCACGATATAGTGTATACCTTTGCAACCATCCATACGACACGGCTTACGCTGGATCGGCTATAATTGTTAAAAATACAATTGCTCATTATGAATGGGAAACTCATCAGACTAATAAAATACAAAGTGTTAGCATAAAAGTTCAAGTTCTTCTTTATTCACTAACAGCAGTCTATAGCCTATCCAGAGATGCTATTTCCACTGAGGAATATAAAGACCTTCTACGACCTTTCAAAATTAAGTTTATCATTGGAGAAGACTGGAACTCCAAATATACTGCTTGGGAATTGCGACTAACTACCCCAAAAGGACATAATCTCTTGCGTGCGATGCCAAATCTCAATTGCAGTTATCTTTCAACCGGAGTGCCCACATATTGGCCAACCGATGCAAATAAATTGATGTTGCTGTAACTCGTGGAATAGCAAATACTTACACCCGAACTGAATCTAATTATGATCATACCCGGTTATCATAACCCTAAGCACAACAGTCGTCAGAAAAGAACTCCTCAAACTCTGCATCAAACACACCAATTGGAATTGTTTCCGAAGTCTACTGGAAAATGTAATTAACCCTTCTATACAAATCAAAGACGCTCAAGATGACAAGTTACGCCTAACACAACAACCAACCATTTGAAAGCTACCAATATTCTCTGTTATATAAGAGACCTCGTTGCTGAAAAATGCAGAGCACGGAAGAAGTGACAATGAACTAAAAACAGACATAATAAAGCCTTATACAATAAACTCACCCACCAGCTTCACAACACACTAATGGAAGCACGGAATGACATATTCAAAGAATACATCATGCAACTCTCGTCAGATGATCAAACTATAACGAAACAGCAAAAAAGCTTAAACGGCCGATAGTTATGATAGTTATGAATTAAGCCAAATCTAAAAAAGAGAAAAGCTGATACCTTCGCCGAGCATCTCGCTACCGTTTTCACAACACCGCAGCCCCAATGTACTCATGATGATATTGAAATTGAATCATTTCTTACAGCATCATGTCAGATGACACTATCAGTTAAACCTTTTTCGCCAGCTGAAATACGTAAATAAATTAAACTTACTAATATTTGAAAAGCTCCTGAATATGACCTGCTAGTGGGTGAAGTGTTACAAAATTTTTCTCATAAAGCTGTAGTGTTGCTTACCATTATTTACAACATTGGAAATACGCCCAAATCATTATGATTTGTAGCCCTGGTAAACCACCCACACAATCTTCCTCCTATAAACCAATCAGTATTCTGCCCTTACTCTTCAAGATTTTTGAAAAGCTGCTTCTCAAAAAGATTCAAGCAATTGTAGACCTCGATAGTATAAACCAATCTTATCAATTTGGCTTCCGACATCATTATTCGACAATTCACCAAAGCCATAGGATTGTTACTCATATCATGGAAAGTTTAGAAACAAAACACGTATGTACAGCCGCATTTCATGGTGCGAAGGGCTATTATAGAAGATTAAACTACACTTTCCAAGTCAGTTGTATTTAGTTCTAAAATTATACCTAACTGAGAGGACCTATCAAGTCAAAATTAATAATAAAGTGTCAGAATATCATAAAATCACATCCGGAGTATCACAAGGAAGTGTACTTGGTCCGTTACTCTATTTACTCTGAACTTCTGACACATCAACTACAACCAATACCTCAATAGCCACATTCGCTGATGACACGGCTATCCTTTCAGCTAACGAAATACCAGAAACAGCGACAGCTCATTTACAAGCCTACCTAGATATTCTACAAGATTGGTTTCCCAGATAGCAAATAACACTAAATAGTGACAAATCTGCTCATGTCATGTTCACCAACAGACGTACTGCTTGACTACAAGTTAGACTTAAATATGCCCCAAAAGATCAAAATCAAGTATTCGGGACTGCATCCAGACCACAAACTAACATGGAGTGCACATATCAAAGCCAGAAGAAAGCAAATTGACCTAAAGGTTAAACAAATGAACTGGCTAGTCGGCATACAATCCCAATTATTTTTGTCTAACAAATTACTCTTATATAAAATCATTATTAAACTTATTTTGACATTTGAGACTTAACTGTGGAGCTGCGCAAACGCCTCCCATACCAAAATACTACAAAGATGCCAATCGAAGATTCTTAGTTTCATAACAAATGCTCCATGGTATGTTACAAACAATCTGGGGATACCATATGTAACCAACGAAATCCAGCGACTTACGAAACAATATATCAACATGCAAATAATGCAGGACATGCCAATAATCTCATTAATTAGCTCAGCAATCAGCCAACCGTCACCAGAAGACTGAAAAAACAATGGCCACAAGATCTATTCTTGTAACCAGCCAGGTGTAGTGTAAAATTATGGAAAAACAAATGATTTTCTTTCTTTGAACTACAACTCTAGATTCAGTCGAAAGCAAAAAACTAAGATTGTACAATTTTATTTTGAAAATAATCTTTCAATTATTGATACACAAAGAGCATATGGTTGATTTTTCTAGGAAAATTACTATACACAAGAATGTGGCTCTATTTGTAATTTTACTCGAATCAAAAGACCATCTTTTCAAATACAAAGTACAGCGTGTGAGGAAAGTATAAAAGTAAACTACGAAACACTAATTCAGAGATCAGCGTAA
The DNA here is from genome assembly GCA_036346155.1 of Sinelater perroti. Taxonomy (NCBI): domain Eukaryota; kingdom Metazoa; phylum Arthropoda; class Insecta; order Coleoptera; family Elateridae; genus Sinelater; species Sinelater perroti. The sequence goes on from JARFIY010000195.1 coordinate 5,470,867, forward strand.
TTGGAGCTGTTTCAAATTTTATTAATGCATATTTTAAAACGTATACGTTGTTTTTCTTATAACATTCAGTTTGTTTAGTATTTACAAGCGCACGAACGGATCTGTTAACATTCAAAACTGTAGAATCTTGGGTACGTAAAATCAAAGAGCCATCAGTAACTCCTCATTCAATGGACAATTGGGTAACATCTGATAAGACAATTGGTTTATATTTTTCCAAAATGGTTATGATAATGCAGCAAATGTAACTGAGCAGCAATATCGAGAAATGATCCATCTTTGTTTACATCACAGGGGTTAAAGTGGACAAATGATATAGTTTCAGCAAGCTAGAACCACAGCTCGCACAGCAGAACCACCAATAAAATTCTTAAAACAGGTTTTTAAGAGTGATCAATTTCGAAGCAAGGCAAACTTAAATACCAAGCACATTCTCACAATCTCACAGCGCCTGCGTTTTACTTATGTGGTTACTTTAATGAGAAAGTCTACTGGAATAAATCTCTAACCAGATAGTAACTAGTTAGCAATATCTAAGCTAAAATTCGAGAGATACCACTTAGAGCTATTATAAAGCTGATATTTTAAAACCTTTCTGTATTTGCCATTTACCCTTTCAGAATTAGTAATTAAAAAGTAGCCTGAAGCTTCTTTCATTTATATGGTTTGCTAGAACTAGACTTTAGGTCAATCATGTGGAAGTAGACGATTCTCATAGTTAATTTTAATTCTTCTTTAAAAATCATTTGACTTTCGTCGCGTAAACGTCGTTACTAGTGCCGGCCAAAGTAAACTGTGATAAGTGCGGCCGCGGGGCCGGGCTGAACGAAGCGATAACTGCGGTAAGAGATATCGGTCTATAAATATTAAAATAACTAAACAAATCAGCTAAATTTAAAATGAATTACCATTATAATCCAAATGCGCTGATCCCACATCAATACGATCAAAGTCAGCAATCACAAAAGTACCAACAATAAATTCAACCTACGGCAATATTCTCACAGATGCCATACCAGCAATTTTCAATCTCTACTCAATCACCTCCTGCTAATACTCAAATGCCGTCATGCAATCAACTGAAACCGAAAACCCCGACGCAATAGAAGATTCCAGCGACTACGAATCCCAAATCGCTACTTATGGGTGGCAAGTAATCAAAAAACGGAAAAAACCATCGAAAGAAAAAATACAAAACACCCCATCAACATTTAAATATCCACAACAAATAAATTTGCCTCACTAACAAACAACGAATCAAATCAGAATAGTAATAAAGAGCAAATAACCCACAAATCACCACCGATATTCATATACGGAGTTGTCGACATCACTAAAATGAACAAAAACCTACTCAAAGTAATAGAATATGAAACCTTCCAGTGTAAAGCACTTCAAAAATCAACACGCAAAATCCGGAAACCTACAGAAAACTCGTTCAACACCTTAACGACGAAAAAATCGTTCATCATACCTATCAGCTAAAACAAAATAGAGCCTATAGAATAGTAATCCAAAACCTTCAATATTCAACTCCGACTGCAGATATAAAACAAGTATTAGAAAAGAACGGTTGCGCTATTAGAAACATCCTAAACATCAGGCATAGAATAAACAAGCATCCTCTAATGATGTTCTATGTCGATCTAGAACCTTCGTCGAACAATAAGGAGATATACAATATTGAATACATAAGCAACATGAAAATAACTATTGAACCTCCACACCAAAAGAAAACTGTAATCCAGTGTCTTCGATGTCAATTATAAGGGCACTCTAAAGCATATTGCACGAGACCGTTCAAATGTGTAAAATGCGGCGATAACCACAAATCAACTAACTGCAAAAAATTAAAAAACACACCAACCACATGCGCGCTATGCGGCGGCTGACGTACAGAAAATTATAAAGGTTCCACCGTATATAGGAACTTACAGAGCGTTAAAGGTAAACAGAGTAACACAACCCAACAACTCAAAACAACGCGCAAATGCGTATATTCAGACCAAGCGCGCAGCAAGGTGTTACCAGCAATATCTCATATGGTAACAACGTTTCCGGATCGTGTACAGTAAGCCAACCCACTGATCTTTCAGTCCAATTAAATTCCTTCTTAAACGAATTTAAAGCAATGTTCACCCAACTCATTAATCAAAACGGCATGATACTGAAAATGTTGAATACTGTCATCACCACTAAGTTCAACAATGAAAATTAAATCAATTCGCATTGCCAAATGGAACACAAACGGTCTTACAAACTATAAGACTGAACTAATCAACTTCCTACATGATCAGAAAATAGATGTTATTCTTGTATCCGAAACCCACTTCACGGAGAGAACCTTTTTTCGAATCCCCCATTACTCAATTTATCATATGAACCACCCTGACGGAACAGCTCTCGGAGGTGCTGCGATAATCAACCGCAATTCCCTACCATATTACGAACAACCGCAATACCAAACAAACAAAATGCAAGCTACAACAATTCAAATCAACGCACTACCATGGTCCTTCGATATAACTGCTATATACTCTCCACCAAGACACAGAATATGTATAATTGATTATGAAACGTTCTTTCAACAACTAGGCGGAAAATTCCTAATCGGCGGAGATTGGAACGCCAAAAACACTAACTGGGGATCAAGGCTAACCACCACAAAAGGAAGACATTTGCAACAGGCGATAGTAAACTTCAATTGTTCCCTTTATCTACTGGGCAACTAACATACTGGCCTACGGATACACTCAAAATACCAGACTTACTAGACTTCTTCGTCATAAAGAATATAGCCTCAAACTATACGACTATTGAAGAAAACTGGGACTTCTCATCCGACCATACACCCATAATAGTAACCTTAAGTACACATATAATTAGTCGAAGCAAACCAAATTAAGCTCGCCAAGAACAGATTGGGACTCGTTTCGTAGTTTAATCGAAGATCATATTAACCTCACTATTAAACTACAAGAACCTGATGATATTGGCACCTCAGCCTACTATTTTACCAGGGTAATACAAGAAGTAGCATGGAAATCTGTACCACCCGAACCTCAGGAGTGGAATCTAGTAGTAACACCCCGTCATTCATCAGAGAACTGGTTGTAGAAAAAAGGACAGGCAGATGCAGATGGCAAAGGAGCCGAAACAGAAGTGATAAAATCGAGTACAATAGCCTCACAAGACAACTGAAAGCAGCTCTACAAAACATTCGCAACAATGAATTCGAGTCATATATCACCAACCTCTATTTGGAAAGCAACCAAGAAGTTCAAGAGACCCATCACTCACATTCCCCCTATGAGAAAAGAAGACGATAGTTGGGCGAAAACCGATAAAGAGAAAGCCAATATCCTTGCGATGCATCTTGCCGAAGTTTTTAGCACACCAACACCGCAAAGAAATAATAATAATGATGCTATGATAATAAGCTACCCCGATAGTCCATGCCCAATTACTCTACCAATCAATCCCTACTCCCCATCAGAAGTGAAACAGGAGATTACAAAATGCAGTAATTATAAGACATCCGAATTTGACTTGATCACTGGTCGAATACTCAAAGAGTTATCTAGTAAAACTCTCGTTATGTTAACCATAATATTCAATAGTATGTTAAGATTAGCTTACTTCCCAATGACCTGGAAATTCGCAAAAATCATTTTAATTCCCAAACCAGGCAAACCGCCAAATAATGTAACATCTCACCGGCCTATAAGTCTCCTACCCATCATGTCCAAAATACTTGAAAGACTGTTGCTAAAAAGGCTAATCAAAGACGTAAATCTGTATGAAATAATACCTTCACATCAGTTTGGCTTTCGCGAACATCATTCCACCATTCAGCAAAGCCTTAGAATAGTTAACACCATCCTCACTAGTCTAGAAGAAAAGAAACTATGCACAGTTGCCTTCCTGGATATTCAACAGGCGTTCGATCGGGGTTGGCATGACGGCATCCTATACAAAATCAATCGCAATCTTCCAATCCCCTATTGCATTCTACTTAAATCTTACACAAGCGATCGATACTTTCAAACTAAATGTAACCTCGAAACTTTCCCATACCATTCAATTAAATTAGGTCTTCCCCAAGAAGTATCCTGAGACCCCTCCCCTAGCTCATCTTTACGACCGATAACAAACAACACTATCATCGTCACATTTGCTGCTGATAAAGACCCACAAATTGCTACCGAAAAGTTACAAATCCATCTTAACCAGCTGCAAGACTGGACTCACTCCTTGCGAGTCAATCAAGTCAAATCAACCCAAATCACCTTTACATATAAACAAATAGACTGCCCACCAGTATCAATAAACAATACCCAGTCGCCAGCCACAAACTAAGTAAAATATCTAAGACTGACAATGGAAACAACACATAACAGCTAAGAAAACAGATCAACCTGAAACTGAAACAAATGCATTGGCTCCTTGGTCGCAAATCGAAACTTGCAACAGAAAATAAATTATTACTGTATAAATATATACTAAAACCGATCTGGATGTACGGAGTCCAGCTCTGGGGATGCGCGAAGCCCTCAAATACAACAATACTGCAAAGAGTCCAATCGAAGGTCCTAAGTATTTCGACGCCCCATGATACGTCAGCAACGAAACATTACACGACGACTCAGGCATTCCACTAGTACAGGAAGAAATCAGCAGACTCATTAAATAATAATAATAATAAATAATTCTTCTTTTCTCATTTGAAAATAAAGCATTTGTAAAGCACTTTTTTATATTCATTTTGAATTTTAAGTGAATTAATGCCAAATCATTTGAAATTATTTAGACGCCCTGTATAAGATGGTAACGCTCTAACTTCCCGTATGGGAGCATGGCCTGCGAACTAAGAGATTAAGGCTCTCATATGTTCGCTTTCTTTCTGTCCAGTAGTCGCGCACTATCTTTGATGAGGGGCGATGTGCCAAGCACCGCGGTTTAGACGACTGCCATTATTATCCCTTGTACGAAGTGAACGTAGGTACTCAATTATTTTTAGTTACTGAGTACACCGCCACCCGCTACACATCAGAGAGTCCCGGGAATAGAACCCGGGTCCGTTAGCATCGCAATCCGCACCTCAATCTGGGGATTGCGCTGGCGATTAGACACTCTGTATAGTGGTGTAAAAATAGAATCAAAATATCAGTGATAGTGTTTTAAAGACTCCTTGTGCGCAAGTAACGATCTACATTTAAAAAGCGCGCTACTAATCCCAATTTCTTAATTTTTAATATTAAAGAAAGATAATAAATTAAGCATTGTATATGGCAATGGTGGCTAACTATACCAGTAAAGTTAGCTGTATTAATTAACACAATATTTATTCACTATTGTGTTACGTTTCATCAAACACGTTTAACTAAAGCTAATGATTTTCGTACTAACGATAAATAGTTAGTAACAAATGTTTGTATTTACATTAATATTATATTACAATCGTTTTTTGAAAAATAATGTATATATATTATATGAGAGCAACATTAAGTCTATTTGGTGCTTAATGCTGATTTTCATTGTTTTTTAACTTACTCTTGTATATTTTTACATTGAAACTGCATGTAAAATGTAGATAAAATTTGTTTTTTATCTATATTACAACTTGCCTATAACAGTAATAAAATAAACTACTAGCAGTATAGAACTGCTTAAAAATTATGATAGAAATAGTTTGAAAACTGCATGAATTAAAGTATTTAAAAATACTTAAAAAAAAAAATTAAATTTAGGAATTATTCGAGCAAAAAAGCATGCACCAGTAATACAGTTTGAATAAATTTATTAAACAATTTTAATTATAATTTTGTAACAATGGCGCGCTATTTAAACATAGATCGTGACCTGCGCACAAGAGGCGTTTAGGATAAAAAACTATGCCTGGCACAGATTACATGTTCAGAATATTCAGGATACGTAATCTGTGTTACAACACTACCTATCCACGTGTTTGTTTATTTATTTTGCAGTAGGTTATCTTTACAGAAGCAATCTAACATTTTATAATAGTTATTTGAGCACTCTTACGATCCCCAACTATTTATCTACTTGTTGAGGTTATCTATAGATATGGCATTCGTAAATGTTATCCTGAACATAGTCTTACATTAGATATTATATTGTGCTGAAGACTGACTACGAAATGTTGTCTCCGAGTCTCAAATTGAGCAACGGTTACTCTATACCAATAATTGGTTTAGGAACGTACTTGGTAGGTATAGAGTTATCAAAATAAACATCAAGATATTTAAAAACTGCCAGTCCGTAGTCTGAGAATAATGAAGTTGGGGAAGCTGTTAAGTATGCCATTAGCATCGGGTACAGACACATAGACTGCGCTTACTTTTATGAAAACGAACAAGAAGTAGGCGCTGCTTTACAAGACAAAATTAGGGATGGCACAGTGAAGCGTGAAGAGCTCTTCATCACGAGCAAGGTTTAATTACATTTGAAATGACCAATTTATGTTACATATACTTTTTTAATTTCTAGCTATGGAATACCTTTCATTCTGGACATCTGGTAGTTGAGGCATTCAAAAAATCTTTGGAAAACTTTGGATTGGATTACGTAGACTTGTACTTAATCCACTGGCCTTTTGGGTGGAAGGTGATTTCTTAAGTGATCTCATAATATCTGGATTAAAATTGTGTTGCTGCAGGAGGGAGACGGCTTAAAACCGGTTGACAAAAACGGCATTGTCGAGACCAGCGATGTGGATTATGTAGAAACCTGGCAAGCCATGGAAAAATTAGTAGAGTTGGGGCTGTGCCGCAGCATCGGACTGTCTAATTTCAACTCTGAGCAAATCGACAGGATTCTCTCGGTTGCAAAAATAAGGCCGGTGGTGAACCAGGTTGAATGCAACCCCAACATTAATCAGAAGAAACTAATAGCATTTTGCAAAGAACGGGGGATTGTTGTGACTGGGTTCTGCCCACTAGGTAGGATTTCCAGCTTGGGAAAACCTGGATTCCCTAATCCAACCATCTTAGAGCCCCGAGTGATAGAAATGAGTAAGAAATACGGGAAGACTCCTGCTCAGATAGTTCTCAAGTATTTAGTAAGAAACCTAGGTACATTGTCGGTGAAGTGATTCTCACTGTTTTTGCTTTCAGATTGGGCTTGGCATTTCTGTCGTGCCAAAATCCGTGAAAAACCAAAGGATAGCAGAAAACTTTGATTTGTTTAGCTTTGAACTGGAACCGCAGGATGTGGAATTTCTAGATTCGCTAGATTGTGGCAAACGAGTTGCTGAACTGCCTGAAATGAAACATCATAAGTATTATCCATTTAATATTGAATATTAACGTTATTGTAAATCTTGTAAGATGAATAAATATATATTTGACAAGTTATTAAATTGACATTGAAAATTAATGTTGTATTGAGCAAACGTATTTATTAATTAGTAAATAGAAAGAAAGCAGAAACATTGATCTGCATTTTGTGAATTGGTTACTTTGATAAAATAGGAAATTTTAAATAAACGAGAATAAAACAGGAAGTAGTCTTTACACATTTATTTTTGGCCAAACCAGGATTGATTACAAGTCACATTTCATCTTTGAATTGTGCCTATTAAATATGTGAAAGAATTGTAATTTCTTTTAATGCACAGCCTGTGCAGGTTAAGATTAAAGCAAATAGTTTTCCCTGTTACAATGTTACAAGTTTAATAAAAACCTTGCAAAAAGATTTTAAGTAAAGGCAAAGCCGATATGATATTTGCAGTGCAAATATATAACTAAGTGCTAGGTGTGCTTAAAAAGCAAATGTTTGAACATAAATGATAAAGGAAAATAAATATGGTTTTTAAAGTTCACTTTCTTGATATGAAAAGGTGACATTGATGGAATCAAAACAACTTGCAATATGTGCATACATGTCATAATAAATTGTGTTTCATGAGTACATTAAAATTGAAGTGTGTTGTAAACCGTATATGTATAAAATCCGTTGAAGGAAAGAGGGGGGGGGGTTAAAAGAAAAAATATTGTAATATTTTATTATTTTTTACTGGGCATTGCAATTAAAATTGAATAATATAAAATTATGATTTCTAAAAATTCACAGATTCTACTTACAATATCCTCCTGTGTTGACTGATTCCAAATTAAACAAAAGAGCATCTAATTCAACAACTGTTTTTAGATTAGAGTTGCTATTGGAGTAATCTAAAAAATATTCTGTGAGTGATTCACAGAATATTTTGCATGCTTTAATGTTGTGTGTACTCTGAAGAGTAATTAAATGCTGCTTTGCTTTAGGTACTAGTGTTTCTAGTATAAATATTGGCGAGTGTTCTGAAGAATATTTTGGACACACACCAGTGCTAATCATGTATTAGTTTGCCATGTTTGTGACGTTTTTATCTTGATGTACTCCATTCCCCAAAAATGACTATCATGTGGTAATTTTTATCACACTGTATTTCTTATCCCCATTGAGCACCGCAAACTCCTTTTTGTGTGAGATCCAAAACCCCCATAAGCAGATATTGGAAATTTGGAGCTGTTATATCTTACATAACATAAACTTTGACTCTCTAGAAAAGGTGACATAATTACCCTGGAGGAATCTTTTTATGAAAAATAGAAAATTGAAGCAAACTGTAGTAAATATAGAGAAAAACTGCTTCTTTAACAATTAATGTATCCATAATTGATATATTTATGATAAGAAAAAACAACAACATGATACTGATAAAAGTAGGTACTTGAAAACTGATATAAAATAAAGCACTTACAGCAAATAATGAAAACATTCGAGAAAAATTATAAGAGAAGAGAAAATACAAAAATCCTGGTGCTATTAGTCTTTTGCCAAATAGTGGTAAAATGTATAAGTCGCCTAAATGTATTGGCTCATTTTGTTGAAGTTTGCGCATGGTCTTATTTTAATAAAAATGTGTGTCAAGAACTGTCAAAAAATAGAGTACTGGTTCAAAAAAGAAATCCGGACAAGATATGAGGAACACTTTTAAAAAATTATGAATTCTAGAAGTAAAGACCACAGAAATGTCTTCATTGAATGGCTACTGGGAAAAGAGACAGGGCATAATGACATACCAATCAAAACCTTGTATGTGTGTATGGCTTAATATCAGTACTACGAAAAGATTCTTGCAATAGACAAAGAGAGGGGGTGGGGAAATGTGGTAGTCCTAATTTGCAAGAGGGAGGATGACGTTATTAAGTGAACAGAATACACTTTGGAAAAACGAAGGAACCAACTACTTATAACAAAGAACCAATTTCGCTCAAAGAAGATAAAATACTTATAAATGACGTATATATCATAAAAAAATACAAAGAAAAAACGTAATACTACATTTCTTATTTATTTTTTTGGAAAGAATCTATAACATCGCGTTAAAGATTTGATTTGAAAATGTCTTAGACGAAGGAAAGTCAACCTTTATCACAACACGTACTAAGATTCAATAATTAATATGGGTTTTGGAAACTCATTTCCTCAGTTCGTTTTTATTCGTCATCGTCATAGATATCATAAAAGAAATCCTGAGTAAAGCGCTAATCAGCCTGCCATTTGCAGATGAGAAAACCAAATTGAGAAGTCTGCTTTATTCGAGTGCTGGATTTGTTACTAATAGTGTCAAGGAGTCTTCAAGGATAAGAAGATGTCAAAGAAAGTGAAATGACGTATTTATAATAGTACAATACAAATAGTATGTTCAAGCATGATCTATGGGACCGAATGTTACGTTCTTTGAACCAAGAAAAAATAGTTGCTCTACGTTGTCGACATGAGAATGTTGTAGTCACGACTGGTCATCACACTTACTAACAAACAATGCAATGGGGATGTTCAGACTCATAGCTAACATTATCGGAGTCCAAAAGAGAAGAGTATAAGTCGGTATCATATTGAGAAAAGGGAAAACTATCATATGATACAACAAATTAGACGAATAGGCACAAAAAATGTGGTGAGTGATCTAGACTCATCTTAAGGACAATTTAGTTTGAATGTATTGCTGCTATTGTCTATTACGCGTATGGTTACTTGAAACATTTTTGTCCGTTATATTTTTTATTTATGTATGGGAGGGGGGGTTATTACTTGACAACTTTTAATTTCTATTGTGTAATTTTATTGTACATATCTAAACAAGTATATTGTTATAATTGTACTTTTAGTTGTGATAAATCTTTTTCTGGTTTGTGTTTATTACTATAATGATTTATTTGTGTTTTTTTTTCCTCCAGAAACATTAAAGAATTTTAAAATTGATGTAAAAGTAGCCTATAGACCTAATTTTTAATATTCTTCTTCTTCTACTACCCACTTATGCCTCACGGCGTTGGAGAACAAAACGATACGCGGTATTTCCCTACTTAAGCGGTCACCCATCTAACAATAAGTACTAAGTACGCTGGCTCACTTCGGTGTTCTTCAACGTGGTATGGTGGTTGCATCTATTCTGCGTTGAATTATCTTACTTCATGTGAGTGATTGCCCCACCGACGAGGCCTCGTTACCTCGGGTTACCACATGCTGGGTTACCACGGCCTCGTTTGTTATCTAGCATAGGGTGCCATGTGCAGGTGAGGTTGACATATGGGTGACTAGATGTTGGTGCCACCTCTTACCCTTCTAATTCTTTAATCGCGTTAACTAAATTGGATATTCACAATTGGACCACCCTTTAATTGTATATAAGTTTTCGTAAGATCATTAGTTACAAAAACTTTAGCCAGGAGGCACTTGCTTTTTTGGTTGCTATATTTACAATCTGTTTAAATAAACTATAAGTAAATTGGCCGACCTTAATAAAATAAAATGTGGGGATGCTCTCCCACTGAGAGACTCCAACTTAATTATACCTAATCTAACATAACAAAACAGCATAAAGATTAGAATATCATAAAAACTAAAATCTGTTTGGTAAGTCGAGAGGAGAAAACCTTTCACATCTACTTGTTACGTCATTGTTGTCCAAGAGATTCACTGTCAACACGTTTGGGTGGTATTCGAGACGGAAGTGTTATTTTTACTACTGCGCTTCACCTCCTCTTTCACAGTTTTTATGTGTAGATCATGGTTCTTAGTGTTTTTGATTGGAAGGATTTTTAATTACTTCGCGTTTTTTGATGGAAGCAGCTGCATATTGTTTAAAGTTATAGTTGGACACGTGTCCCCCCCTCCAACATTTCCCCTTGATGTATCATTTGCTTAACTAGCCTTCTAATAAAATTAAGGCGGTTTGAAGATTTTTCAATTCAGTCACTGCGTTTTCGTGAAGAACTAATATAGCGTTGCTATTCACAAATGTGGCCATCATAGTTTGATGTATGATGGGACTGTTTGATGTGTACAGCAACCAGTGAATAGGGCCTAATACGCTTTCTTGAAACACTCCAAGGTTTATGGCATACCAGTTTGTTAATTTATCTTTAAACTTGATTTTAAAAGATTTATTTAACAAGTAGGATTTGAGTAGTTGATAGTACGTATGTGGACGGTTCTGGTTTATCTTCAGGAGAAGACTTCTGGTTAATTTTATTCACAACCCTGTGTACCTGTTCAGTGGTGACATGCTCAGTTTTATTTTTTGCCTTTATTTTGAATATTTGACTCCTTTCCTTTCTGATCAACTTTCAATGTTTGTGTTTTAAAGACATTCTTTTTATTAATGTTTTATGCAAATATTTGCAAGAACATTTTCATTTTCTTGTATTATTCTTTTAGTATGTTCTGATTGCTTTTATATCTACGAATATGTATTTGCTTTTTATCTTACTGTTTTATTTGTTTATATTTTTAATTTCTCTGTGCACCAACTTCCCCTTTTAGTACTTATTTTACCTTTTCTTATCCTGTTTAAAATTGTTAGTTTTATTTCTGTTTGTATTCAGAAAAAGTTTCTGTATAAAATTTTATGAAACGAAAAACTACCAAAAACAATTACTGCAACCTTGAGAAACTTAAGAAATCTTGTTTACATCCTGTATAATGTTGCGATTGCGCACGTCTAAACGTGATAAAACAGACACGTTCCGCTTTCGCGATAGCATCCTTCAATTGGCAGTTTCGAAGTCGTAGCCGGCTTATTACCAGTCACTGAAAACTGTGTTTGTAGAAGCCTTCGATCAGCATGGTTGTCCCCAAGCGTAAGTTTAATAATGGATTTGAAATTCCCATTTTCGGCTTGGGAACATGGAAGGTAAATGGTGTAAAACCCGCAATAGGATCGATCGCTTCAGCAATTGCATGTTTCAGTCGAAGCCCGGTGAAGTGACCAAGGCTGTGCAGGATGCCATAGACATAGGGTACCGGCACATCGATTGCGCCTACATCTACGGCAACGAGAAGGAAGTTGGCGTTGCTATACAGAACAAAATTGCCGAGGGCAAAGTCAAGCGGGAGGACCTCTTCGTGACCAGCAAGCTGTGGAACACGTTCCACCGGCCAGACCTCGTCGAAGGCGTCTTGAAGGAAACTCTCAAAAACTTGCAGTTGAATTATTTGGATCTGTACTTGATACATTGGCCTGTGGCTTATAAGGTTTGTTACGTGTGCATTGCTGGAAGCAGATTTATGACTATTGCAATAACAATGCATATTTTTCACCTTGGAACAAGTGTGATGAATGTGTCACATGCAAAGTTAGTTTTGTAGATGAGAGTAACTTGGAAGATTTTATGAATGTATAATAGAAAGTATCTTAACAAAAAAAATTGAAAATGATTTTTTCACTTCCATTGAATATTGCACTTTTTAAACAAATATTTTTCTGTTCACTAATGAGAATGTACAGGACAAAACTTCTCTGTAATTTATTTTGTCAAGATAAGCAATCGTGATATATTCTGTAGATGTTTGTCTGTATAAGTGCTGCTAGATTACATAACATTGCACAGATTGCACAATATGTTTTCTTATAAACATTACTGCATAAATAATTATAATATTGTGTAATATTACTGTTTTTTTTTCTAGGTCACTTTATGACATTAAAATGAATAAGAAATAATTCTGAATATACTTTATAAAATTGATTAGGGGTATATTATGCAATCAAATTAAGCAGGAAATATTTATTAACGAAAAAGGCGAGGGGAAGGCTTTTAATGCAAGTAAGTGATGCTAACATGCAGGAAAATGAATAAGTGAAATGGCGATGCAAAAAAAAAAGTTAAATCTTTTGAGTTTGCTGATATACTAATAACATGTTCATACAGAAGCCAGTTTAATAAGTACCTATGTTTTATGTAGTTATGCTAATGGGAATTTTAAATTAGCATAACAAATTCTGATAAGGAACTAGTTATTATTTGACCTTTGATATCACCTCTTGTGCAATACATATATCACTATTAATTTATTACAAACTTGACATAATGATGAAAGCACTCTTAAGTAATCTTTATTTTTGATATACTAGTTATTCTAGTCTATTATTGGTATACTTTTAAATTAAAACTCAACAACAAAATTTATTTTTATTTAATCTAGCTGATCTGCGTAAATGCATTTTGACATACCACTATGTCCATTGGTTAATGAACATAATCTGTTTGAAGATGTTCGCTACTCGAATTGTTTGTTACCTGATCAATTTACTGTATATTTGATTAATTCGTTCTGGAGATCGGAAAAACTAACACCAATTTCTTACTATAATACATACACTAGAAAATCCAGCCAGCTACGCTTGGCTACTATAGAGAATGCAAATGTTACGAACTGTCTGTAGCAATCGTTACTATTGCTGCCCTCCAACGATTGTGCCAGTCACGAATTTCGTCTCACTCTGGTGTATCGCCGTAATGGGTGTTGACGTTATGTTGACATTACGAAATATATAGCAAGGATGATTTGTGTATTTTCACGTGACCATGAACGCGTTACTATAGCAACCAATGCTTTTCACATGGCCAGGGACTGGGGACCTCCGCATTGTGCTTTAAAGGTATTTGATACACAATCTCACATTTTCATAATTTTCGTTTTGATTGTGTTTGTGGGCTTTAAAGAATCTGTCCACTGTATTGCTTTTCTCTCTTCTTCAGGATTTTTTGGAAGCATAGTTGTTGAGATATTTCCAGCCCTATTAACCTCAACGTGGTTTGGGTGCCATTCTAAGATCGTTGCTTTGACACAAACCCCTCTCCCAAATTTCTCCATAAAATCTTTAATAGCAGCTACTTTGTTTGCACTAGCAAAATCACCGTGTATTACCACAAGTTTAATTCCATTTCTCCTTTTAAACCCTTTGAAAACCATTTAGTTGCAATTCTACCTCCTCATGTGGCGAATGTGGACTTTGTTTCTTCAGTTATTCAAAAATGTGTGTAGCTTTCTTTTGAATGATAGTCCTACTACTTACATCTCTTTTAATTTTCCTTTCTTTTGCCCAAGTTAAAAGCAATCTCTCCATTTTTCTGTGGATGGCTTTTAGATGTGATTTTCGTTACTCTTTTAACTGCTTGGGTGCTCTGGCCTTTCTTAGCTAAGATCATGCTTACTGTAGATCTGCCTAGCAATATTAGATATTTTCTACCTTGGCACAATTCGTGACACTCCGCTCTTTTCAGGTCCCATAATATCAGTTTTTTTTTATAAAAAAATCCAGATAACAGAAATTAACTAGCACATAACAAAGTTATTATAGATATTATTATAGAGAGCGCGACAGCCGCGACGTAAGGGCTTCGGCCTACCAGACTAACGCGCGGCGGGCCCTGGGTTCGACTCCCAGGTCAAAATAACGGCAAACATCGAGTGCTCTCCGGCCACCCTACAAACACCTTTGGCGGTCGTAAAGTAAATTCTCCTTCTTCTAACGGGTCAGACTAGCCACCTGCCCGGGGTACGCCCAACATGGCTCATAGTACTACACGAAATGTGTAATTAGAAACAGGCTAATAGCCTATATATAAGAGTAGAAGAAGAAGAAAATAACAAAGTTATGCATACAACTGACAATTTCGTTCACAAACCATTTTTAGATATTAATAAAATACAATAAAAAAAGATGTTTATTATCCGAACATGTGTTTGTTGTTAGAACATAAAAATCTTTTGAGAAAGTGTTTGATTTATTTGAAGTCCAAACTGTTCCTTAATTGATTTCCAATTTTAATATCTATATGTGAAGTTAATATAAATCAATTTGAGTTTTCTACTTTAATATCCAAGTCCTTTTCTAAAGATATAAAGTTGTTAACTACGATATTTTTGTATGTTTTATTAATTATCGTAAGTTATTTGATAATGTACAATACAGTAGGCTTATTAAGATATTGAAGAAGATTTGGAGAGTGAAGAGCAGATTGACCATTGTTCTTAATGCAGCAAGGAAAATGATTCAGAGCAGGAAATTAACCTGGATAACTTAGAGGAAACTGGTGCAGTGGATCATGTAATGAATGAAGGATCAGTTTTGAGATACATGGGCTCTTTTAACTCCAAAGGCGGATTAAATTAGCAAAAAATTGTCTCAGATTAAGTGTTTATACCTGATCTGGAAATATAACTATGAATCCTCCAGATGTAAAAGGTACTATGAGACATCAAAACAGATTATGAATGTTGAAATCTTTTTATGAGTAACAATGTTGAACAATATATTCATACATACAAAGAATCAAATATAGATAAAAAGGCATGTAGACACATGTAGTACTTTTATATATAGCAGGTCCAATAGACAAAATCTCATTGATCTATGGCGTATAGATGGCACTAGAGGGGATATATTCAAGTTTATGCTGTCACTCCAACAATTTTACTTTCTCCTAAACTGCCTCAGATTAGTTAAAACGCCTAAGAATAGAGAAAAAGACTGGCAATTTGGTGAGGAAAATTGTAAGATGTGCTTTCTGAGAACCTGACTATTGATGAGATGCTCTTATTTTTCCGAAGCCTACTAAATATGGCATTAAAATGTTCACAGTAATGCCAAGACATTCTACATACTAAAATTGGAAGTCTATATAGGGAAACAACCTTCTGAAATATATCAACTCAGTAACAATCCATTTGATATTGTGGAATGCTTAGTATACCATAACAAATATAAATAAAAACCTCACATTTAATAATTGATTCACTGATTACCCACTTGATAATGGAATATAAACTAACTGGGTACAGTCTGCAAAAATAAGGCACAAGTACTTAATGTTTTCAAGCCAGCACAACAAGATGTAATTAGTTTACATTTTTTATTCCAGAAAGATAACTTGTTATATATACCAAAAAAAAAAACATAAAATTGTGTTGGTCATGTTATCATTGCATCATGATAAAAGCATTGACCTATCCATAGATGACAAAAAAAAATGTGATGATCGCTTTTTATGATGGAATGTCCCTGATGAATTTAGTATTACATATGACGTTTCTCTAAACATTGGTCTATGACCTGGTCAAGACAGTAGCTTTAAAGAGTGCCACCATTTACCACGATAATCACAAAACTTAAACAGAGCAACGTGATCTAATTCGCAATTTAGGATTGTCTGTGGTTGCTGGCAACCTTTGTGGGAGAGAAAAATATGTGCAAATTTTCAAGGAAATCCAAAAAAAGATTGCTGCTTATTTGGGAAAATTGTCATCAACAACTCTTAAAAAAAGCTTTATAGATATGTAAGATGTGGTAATTGTCCTACATCCAAAGACAAGAAGATTAAGTATTGTTGTTCTAGATGTGTAAAGTCCATATGCATAGAACATGTTTTTCATTATAAAAAATTGCCTTGAATTGAAGGGGGAGGGGGCGATTAGTAATATATTGTTAATTTGTTATTATGTTTTGGTTTATTTTATGATAAGATGCTATTGTTTTGTTTGTGAGGTTTAACAACTATTGTATTTTAATAGAGCTATGACCAAAGTTTCTGTAACATTTCAATATTATAATAACCATATTTTGAAGCATAAAACTGAATTATATTAAGCCAACAAGCTTAGGGGAAAATATAATATGACCAATTACTAATAATATTATATAACCAAAGTATTTCAATAAATCTTTATGGGTATATAATACCTAACTGGTAGTCAACAATTTTCTACCACATTCACACCAGGTTACTAAAGTTATGTATTGTATTTAGGAAGGAGGAGAACTTTTCCCAAGCGATGACCAAGGCAAAATACAAGTCAGTGATGTTGATTACGTGGACACCTGGAAGGCTATGGAAAAATTGGTACAGCAGGGTCTTGTAAAATCCATTGGCCTCTCCAACTTCAATAAGAGGCAGATTGAGAGGATATGGGAAATAGCAACCATTAAGCCTGTCAACAATCAGGTGCCACAGTTCCTTTAGTATCAGAAATAAAGTTAAACCTTTATCATTGTTAGGTCGAATGCCATCCCTACCTTAACCAAAAGAAATTGATCGCATTCTGTGCTTCCAAAGGAATCGTAGTCACAGCATATAGCCCTCTAGGCTCCCCAGACAGGCCCTGGGCCAAGCCAGAGGACCCGAACCTGATGGAAGATGAAAAATTGAAGGGAGTTGCAAAGAAGTATGGGAAAACGCCAGCGCAGATTCTGTTGAGATATCAAGTACAAAGAGGGGTAGTTACTATCCCGAAGTCGGTTACGAAGTCGAGAATCGCAGAAAATTTCAACATTTTTGATTTTGAATTGTCTGCTGAGGATATCACTTACATTGATACGTTTGATTGCAATGGAAGATTCTGCCCTATGACTCCGTATGTGTACTGATGAAACTATGTTAAGTAAGAACTAATTTATTGGTTTAATGTTGCAGAAGCCTTGGCCATCCGCACCATCCTTTTGAAAACGATGAGTTTTAAGGAACGTTCTATTTATGGCAAAGTATTTTTGATGATGAAATATACTTTAATTGTCACAGTTTAATGTTTGTACAAATAAAATTTGTACTATGAAGTATTGTTTTTATATTTAATTTTTATGATGATAAATTTGTTGGTATTATTTCATTATTATTGTTTTTCTCTCTGAATAAGGGCAATGCCACACACGCCGACGACATAGTCACTTTAATCTTTGCCTAATGTATTTATAATATTAAACAATTTTTTTTTCAATAACCCTAAAGATCAGCTGGAAAAAGACCAGGCGTGTAACATACCAGTTATCTGTTTTTGATACCATATTTTACTTTGTTATTAGACCTGGTTTACTCCTCTGACGCCTTTACCTATGAATACTTCTTTGGTGCCATATCTGTTTTTAGGGAAGTACAAAACTAGACTTTGTTTTTCTTTAATTGCCAAAGGTTTTTATAAAGGAACAATCATAACAAGAATGTTCGTAGATTACAAGTGTAAGTAAACGCATGATATGTAAATATACATGAATAAGTCTCCAAGTTAATTTAGTGGACCAAGAGTACAAAGTGTAACATTGTGATATTACGTGAGGAGGAAAAGCGAAGTAATCTCGGAAGATTTTCAAACGTTGAAACTGCAGTTTATAGGAAGCAGCAAAATAGCAAGAATACTACAGAAAGTTAAAGGCATTTAGTACAAGTGGGAAAGTGGCAATACAAGAAGTTCAGGTCATAACCAAGAACTTGAAAAAATGGAAAAGATAAAGACAATTTGATAAAAAGAATCAAGAACTGAAAGATGAATTTCAGATATTAAGAGTTTAAAAGAAGTATCTGGAAAGAAGGAAAATAGCATTTAATAAACATAGTGGAAGATCTAGAAGAAAAATTGGAAAACAAAGAAATATCAGGAAATTTGATAAGTTGTGTAATGAGAAGAGCCAAAACCGTATTGTTATACAAGGACTAAAATTAGACACAAACGACTAACAAGCTTTGACAATTAGAAAGCAAACTTTCATTAAGGCAAATTTAAGAGTGGGAAGAAAATTAGAAATGCAATAAAAATAGGAGAGGAAATTTGCCAGAAAGGGAGAATGATGCAGATAAAACAAAAATTACAAAAAGAGAACACATTGAAAAATTAGAGCAGAGAAAATATTCATAATTGACGAAGAACAAAAATATAACAAAATCGGGGAAATGGCAAAAGAAGAAAAACTGAAAGAAAAAACAATCAAAGTAAAATACAAAAAATTAAAAATAGCCACAAAACTAGCAAATTAATACAATGGTACTGGAAGGAACGTAACAGAAATCAAATGGGCTACGAAAAAACGAAGAAGATTAAAATAGAACAAGGATATATTAAGAGGAAAATAAGAATAGAACGTACAGAATTACAACATGGAACTTGAGGAAGACATGTTAGTTTTGATAACCAAGGAAGCAAAATTGGGTAACACTGACTAATACCAGAAGATTAAAAGAGAGGCATATTTTGATATATAGCGAAATTAGCATAGTTAGGAGCAGCTTGCATAGTTAACAGGAAAAAAATGCGAAAGGTTATTGGAATGGGATAAACAATAAAATCTTAAAATCAGAATTAGAAAAAAGCAAAGAAAACTACACACTATAGATAACGTATGGACCAAATGAAGGTGCCAGAAAACATGAAGTAGATGAGATATGGAATGAACTACAAGAAGAAACAGAGAAAGCGGACCAGAGATAAATATTAATAGCAGTTGAGGATCTGAATTGAAGAAAGAACTGTAGAAAACATGAAAAATGCTTTAAATTTGATGAATATACAAAAAAAAAAAACTAATGGACAAAGGATTATTGATTTTTGTATTTTAAGCAATAGTGGATAGAACGCGGTTCTAACATTCAAATACATAAATGTATACGGGAGATGCCAAGCAAGAACAAGTGTTTTCCTAACAACAAGAAGTAAAGCGAAAGAAATAAACGATGTAAGAGTATGAAGATAATGTGAAGTGGGAAGTGACTATTATTCAGTCATAAAGAGTATGAAAACAACAGAAAAAATGAAATATTCAAATATTATAACCTGCAAGTAGCATGAAGTGTAAAAAATGTACCAGGAAAGAATTATTGGTAAAATTAATATCAGAAAAGAAATATTACAGAAGCTAAGAATACGAGTATCGTGAAGTGAATTTAAAAATGTAATAAAAATAACAGCAGTTGTACATAGAGCAACTAAATGAACAAATAAAAGGAAACAAACAGCATGGTAGAACGAAGAAATTGAATTAATAAAGAAGATAGCTGCGTGGTGAGCATACCTTAGAGTCAAAAAAGGAAAATATGTGGAGTATAAACCAGAGGGAAAACGTAAAGCAATTAGTAAAAGACGTAACAACGAAAGGATTCCGATAAAAATGGAGAGAGGTGCTATAGGAAATACCAAGATGTTACGCAATAGATTTAGAAAAAGCCTTCAACAATGTATAGAGTGTAGAAATATGGAATCTAATGCTAGAAATGAATGGGCAAAAAATGATAGAGATAATAAAAAGTTTATATTTGAAAACAAAAACGTAGTAAGAGTGCGATTTGTCACCAGAGAAGTCGAGCAGGTCAAAAAACGGATTCCAATGTTGACATCTCATATGTAAAATTTTCTCCGATTTGCATACTTTTATTTGGTTTATGGTACTGGATCACTGGATGGTCCAGACAATTTTGGCTCATATGTTACCGTTTGTTGGCATTTCTGTACGAGCATCGGAGCTTCTTCAAAACACGTTACATTGTTCTTTTTGAGCATCTCAACTTGTAGCTAGAAATGGCCGATTTTGATTTGACTCGATGACCCTGCTTGACTTCTCTGGTGGTAAACCGCTTAATTATCCGCTCTTCTTTGGAATTTGTTGATCGTGGATGACCCATATTCTTACGACGAATACCACGGACAATTCTTCGCACCGTATTTCAACCAACACCGTGATCTCGAGCCAATTTTTTGATTCCACTGCCGTTTCGGTAATATTCCAATATATCAATTCGCTTTTCTTCCGATAGCATTCTGACAAATACATGGGATTGTTCAAAAATTGTAAGTAGAAGCTAATATTACTAAGCGACGCGCAAACACAAGCAAAAAACTAAAAAAAATAAAACTGCAGGGGGTCCAAATTTTTGTCGCAATCAATTTTGAATTTTATGAAACAAATTACTTGCATGAAGACTTATTACAGATTTTTTATGTGGGTTTTGTAACTCCTAGTATGAGTATACCCTGAAAGTTTCCGCTTAAACGACCAAGTAGTCATTGAAATCTGAGGGGGTCCAAACTTTTGTCGCGAAGTATAAATAGGAAGGTTGCTTGGTTATCATTTCTTGTATATTATTATCGTTTAGAGAGTTAACACCAAACGCTAGTGTTTATATGCCATAGTTCAGTCATGTTTTTGTAACCTCCTTTAGGGGTACATTAAATAAGATTACTTATAAAGTCTTAGATGTTATGCTCTTTAACTTCATTTTATACTTCTTCTGGACTTTGTACTAACCTTTTTTTATATAATTTGTCAACGTCTTGCAAGCTACATTAGAAATAGTCATCTCGACCTGTTTCAGGTTTTAGGTATTATCAAAGATTAGAAACTATAAGATCGATCACTGAAAAAGAAATCTTAAAAGAGACGAAGATGAAAGACCACTCTCATTTAAAGGGACAAGATTGGAAACAGAAACGTTCGTGTTTTTTTCCCGTTAATAAACAATGAGAATTCCAATAAGATTGCAGTTTGTACCCATATATTCACGAGATTGCTTTATTCCTCTGTAGTGGTCCTAACAGTGTTGGTTTAGAATTCACTGCTAACAATAACTCACCACGGGAGCGTCATTTCCACTCAAATTTAAAGAGACAAACGCTTCAAGGTCAACAAAGCGATATGCCAAAGAACAAAGAATCGACGCGAGTGATCCATCCTAATAGTTTCTAATCTTTGGTATTATCTTAATTATGCAAGATCATATTAATATATTTTGAAACATCCTATATATATATATATATATATATATATATATATATATATATATATGTGTGTGTATGTGTATATATATATATATATATATATATATATATATATATAATGTAATTCATTATTTTTAGTAATGATATATTTAGCTAATATTATTTTCTTTTATTTCTACATATAAGAAGGTAGCAAGAAAATTTTAATTCATTAATTTTCTTCGAGCACTACACTGCCCTCTAACGCACGTCGCGCTTATTGTTTGACATTCTAGAAATTTCTAGATTGGGATTTGAAAATAAGACTGGCAGCTGATTTCATTTCACGTTGGATTTTGCTCGTGCGAAGACTTGGGATATATGGATCTTTTCTCCTATTAGTTTTCCATTTCATTAGATATAGCTACTTGTGGGGCGCAAAGAATCTGTACTAGGATTAGTGCGAGAGGTTAAAGTTCTTAAAAATCAAATTGATCTAGTGGTAAGTAGCGTTAACCTAATTTAGCCGTTCAGTAGCTGTTTTACTTGAGAAAATATTTGCAGATTGGCAAGTTTGGTTGAATATAATTCCTTAAGGCGCAAGCATGGCCAAGTGGGGCGAAGGTGATCCTAGATGGATTGTAGAGGAGCGACCTGATGCCACCAACGTGAACAACTGGCACTGGACGGAGCGAGATGCCAGTGTGTGGTCGAAAGAAAAAATTAAAAGCCTGTTTAGTGATCTAGAAGTAAACTCAGAACTAGCAAATTTAAAAATAAAGGAAGTAGAGAAGTGCGAGGGCGAAGCATCGGCCAATAATAGGAAAGGAAAGCTGATATTTTTTTATGAATGGAAGCTGATTTTGAAATGGGATGGGAAGGTGAAGCAGGGAAGTGGGGAGAATCACTCCGGCTCCATAACGATCCCAAACCTCTCCGAAGAAAATGACGTCCATGAGATAGATGTAAGTTTAAATTTTTGACTGAGATGCTCCTGCAGTAAGTTGTTTTTAGATCCAAATATCTGTGAAAGAGGATGATTCAGATGCTGAACTTTTGAAGGAGATAATGAACAATTCCGGAAAAGAAGTTGTGCGCCAGAAGCTTGCTGAATATATCGAAAGCTTGAAACAGGAGTTCTCCAAAGGCATGATCCTGCCTAAGAAAGATGAAATAAAGCCAGATAGCATTAAAAATCTGTCCAGTGGTTTCAACAAGAAAGTTAGCATGCAGCCTGTCGTTTCCAACTCTCAGCCAACAAAGAGGAAGGTCGAAACGACCACTTTGAATATCAAGGAGAAATTTCAGTGTCGAGCTCAAGATTTGTATAATGCATTGACGAAAGTCGAAATGGTCATGGCGTTCACTCGCAGTGAAGTGAAATTGGACCCTGTTAAAGGGGGACAATTTGAATTATTTGGTGGTAATGTGAGTGGGACATTTGAGGAATTAGTTCCGGGAGAGAAAATTGTTCAGAAGTGGAGGTACAAGCAGTGGCCGGCTGGACATTTTTCCCTGGTTAATATTAAATTTGAAGAGAAGGTATGTGGTTATTGATTTTGTAGAATTTTCAATAGATAGTAAGCACATGAGATGAGATGATAAGGTGCTACTTTTCGTAAATTTACAGTCTATATAATATAGTATTAATAGGTTTTTGTAGTTATGGTTAGAAGCATGCGCAGTATTTTGATGTACTTTGAATAATTTTCGCTGCTGCACTTGGAGCATTTAACATTTTCTTTCAAAAAAGCTTGTGAAGTGTGTGTCCACCAAAATTTTTTTTTCTGAGCCTGACAATATTTTATCTGTTTGGACCGAGTAAACAACTTGCTTATATATCATGTCTTTTTTGTAATCATGTTTTTTACCGTGATTGAGCTTTTTAAAGTGTGTCAAATAGAACGAAATTTTTTATGTTTTATAATCTTAATGCTGTTTCTCCTTCAAATTGGTCTTTTGCAGAGGTTTCTTTGATGTGCTACCATTGCTATTTCTGTTTCTACTAGGTTATCATCCATTCTAGCATATGTACTTAAAAAATGAGGGCGTATTATCTGTTACCATCTCTTTTGTAAGCTTATTTATACTTTTGTTCTTTTTTCTATTGTTCTGATATTGTCTTGTAATTTTCAGATTATAAGTGAGTTGAATTTGAAAAAGGGTGTGGAAAGTAGCATTTTAGGATGATACAGTTTATGTTTGTTTTCATAAGTTGTAGTGGGTTTGAATGTTACTATTAATATAGACAAATCTGTTATTTATTGTACTATATCTTCTTCCTTTTTTTCGTGTTGGCACTACTGAAAGTGAGTTTGTTCGAGTTAAGTAATGATTTAGACACTAAAAAATATAGGACAAAGCAGACCGTAAAAATACAAGAAAACAGAAATGTGGAAATGAATGTAAATATAAATTATTAAGTGCATAACTTAATTCTTAGTTTTGTCATATAGTCATAGCGAAGCGCCATCTATCAGTTTTATAATGCACTGCAAGAAGTGCCTCTTCCATCATTATAACCTAAAAATCAGTCTTGAAAGCAATGTCGTGTAAACAGACTGCAATAGTGTTTCTTTTGCATGTTTTATGAAAAAAATGTCGGTGAAGTACCTAAGGGAGGATGTCGTTTTTTATAGGTTCAAAAGTAATCTTGACCTATATGATGTGGAACATCCTGGACAGCTAAAAAAAGTCAAAGATGAGGAATTAGAAATACTTTTGAATGATAATTGCTATCGTACACAGTTAGAGCTTGCAAAGGAACTTGGAGTAAGACAAACTATTTTTAAGCATCTATGCAAACTGAGGATGTTGCACAAAAAAAAAACTGTTGGATTTCCCATGAACTTATAGTTCAGAACAAACATAAATGCTATAATATTGCTATCGCAGTCCAGGGTTGGGAGATTTTATCGCATTTGGCTTCTTAGCAAAACTTCTTCTCTTCAGAATTTCACTTATCTTCAATTTACATCTCTGCATCATCAAGTGGTTAATGCTTCACTTTTATTAAAGATGTCAAGAAAAGTCTGAGTTTACTCTAAACTGTTCTCCTTTTCTTTTTTCCCTTTGTCCCCATTTATATCTCACAGTGTTGGGTGTTCTTCTTTTCCTGGAGTGAAATTTGGCAGCTTTCTATAAGATGGCACAAATGCATGTAAAGGAGATTAAGGAAGTAGTTTAGTTAGTCACAATTCAGAGGAAAAAGCTGAGATTTTAGTTGAACATGCGATAAAAGGAAGAGAAATAGTAAGGATAAAAATGTTAACATTAAAGAAAACAGAAATAAGATAGAGAAGAGTGCAATAAAGGAAAGGATAATGAAACTCTAAGAGGAATTAACAGGCTCACTAGAAAAAACCATTAAACATCAACACCTCTTCAAGGTTATTTGATTATGCCCTACAGCTGATGGTAAGCACTTCTTTTTCCTAGTCTAACCAAGTCAAAAATTTTTTACTTTTCAACCAGAAAATAATTCCGATTCTGTAGGGTGTGATGCTAAAGGGTAGATTTAAACAAGTGTTTATGTTTTGAATTTATCATCCACACATTTGTTAAAAACAGTGATATTAAGATAAAACATAGAAATAACATAATTAGCGAATGAAATATGGCCAAAATATTAAAACATTGCTACTTGCAAAGTCTAAATTCAGAACGCATATAATGTATATATACCATAACCCTAGTCATTTTTAAGTACTTAAACCTGTTATGTATAACACTGTAATGTTGATCTGACAAAAGCTTCAATAAAAAAAAGAAAGTGGTACAGGAAGAATAGTTTCACAATAACAAAAATGACTGTGGAGATGGAAATGATAATAAAGAGAAAGAGGCGGAGGTTGTGGGTGGTAAAAAGTGGAAGGAATAAGAGGAAAAGTTAGAAGTATGTCTCATAATTATTTATTGTAGTTGTGAAATAAAATTTGTATGAGAAAATGGGGACCTATTTGTTAGTTTTCCAAAACATGATATAAAACCAGCATTAGATGATTGCAATGTAAAGATGAGAAAAAAAAACACCTTTTAGTGATAGGTAAATAGTCTACATAAGCTTACTAATGATAATGAAAAATTGTTTATGGAATTTACAATGGAAAATAGATATTTTTCAAGAACATAAAAATGTATATCAATAACCATGAATATCCTTAAATTGAATAATGATAAAGTTCTAAAAAAATGGGATCTAGAAGAGTTAAACGAAGACGAAAAAAGGTTTAAGTATTTTAGGTAATTAGAAAGAAGAATGGAAAAGACTGACAAGTTGAAACGAAATCAGTGAAGCGAGTAATAGAGAATATTATTGGAAATTGTAAACAATTAAGTTAATGTGTTGTGGAGAGAAAAGAAGAGCTAAGGCAAGGCTATGCGGGATATGGAAGAACATCTAGAAAAGCAAAATTAGAATAGATCTGAAGGAATTAAAGCAAGATTATTATAGATTTATTGCCAAATGAACAAAAACAGGCAATATAAAGTGGGATAATGAGGGTTTGGGCAGAGTTTTACAAACAGATGATTTGTAAGGATAAAGAGAGTAAAACAGAAAAAGATGATGCAATACTAGAGTAAGAAACAGAACCAATGTTGGAGGAGGTAAGAAATACAATGAAACAAAAGGCAAATGAATGGTGCAAATTGATTATACGTTAATTTTAAAAAAGGACGACCCGATCAGTATAACATAAGTCTTTATTGGTACTAAATAAAATGTATAAAATTTTAGTACAAATAATTAAGATTAGGATGAAAGCAAAATGGGCCAAACAAATCCACACAAATAAAATTTTTCAAATAAACCTGCAGAAAAGAGTGTAGAATTTTTTTCACAGCTGTAGATCACCGGTTCTTGCCGACTGCTGTGCTTTTGCTGTTAGTAAGTGTAAGTCTTCTAGCGTCGTTTTAAAGTGTTTTATGGGACATTCTCATATCAGATGTGCGATTAACTGTTCCTCAGCTTGACAGAAGTTGCATTTGGAAGAATTGGAGTATTCCTAGCAAGTTAGGTTTTTGTTGCGGGCTCCCTGACCCGTCCATATTCTGTTGAGGTTGCACTATTCCCTGCTCCTGTCACTTTCTCTAAAAGAAACTTCACGAGGCTTTTATTTTTCGTGTCGACGCTTTTCCATTGTCTCAAGCACTCATTTACAATAATGAAATTAGCAAGGTTTTGTTGAGCCACTTGTTAAGTGGATTTTGGACGTGAGTCGAGAATTTTGATTGATAATTATATAGTTGATGCAGGAGACATTTCCAGACCATGTTGTAGACAGCACTTAGCTTTATGAATACAATACATATCACTTTTTTTCTGATCTGATCCAATATATTTGTTTTTAGTTGATTTTATGGGTTGTTTAATAATGATGTGTATGGTGCGTCTTTGATTGTTTTTAATTGATGTTCTAGTCCAATTGAGATAAGCTGTAAGAATCATGATCTATATGAAGAATAAGGCTATGCTATGGCACTATTATAATTGTCTTCTTTTCATTAGGCTTTACTAATTTCTTTTTTAATACATTAGTATCTGTCCATATTTATAGAGTTTACTAAAGACAGAATATTTCTCAAGGTTCAGATTTTTTATTATTGGATTATTTTTTGATGAGAAGGGTTTTGATGTTTTGATTTTTAAGTACCTATATTGTGTCTAGTCTTCTGTTCTTATTCTGTACCACTTTATTATTTCTGTTCTGCACATGAAGAATTCCACGTTATTGCTGTTTAATCAATTTTGTGTCATTCTCTTGGTGTGGAATTTTTTGAATGGAACATAGGATTAGCCTAAGTATATAACTATGATTCTGTAATTCATACTGCTGTTGATGTAGAGATGAAATATTCAACATGTCAATGTTTATTGTAAAATGAAATATTAATGGAAAAAATTTTGTTGTGTTGGGATCTGAAAAGTGGTGTATTATGAGCTGCTGAAACTTGGTGAAGCAGTCACAGTTGACTTGCAAAAAGGAACTGCAAAATCATACTACATATTTACTGCCACATCAACTATGTCTTGTTAGGTGTTAGCAATTTTTTTACTTTAACAGTGGTTTTTGCCTTTTTTCTCTGGTTTTCATGTTATGTTATGTACATCATTTTGTGGTAATTGCGCAGGAAAAATATGGCATCACCAATAACTATTAAGTTGTTTGCATAGAGATCAATAAGAAGATTATAATCTGTCATTTTATTTGTTTTAAAAGTGCTTTTTTTCATTAATATATTAAAGATTTGAGGGCATTTTGAAGATTGTTTAGAACTGGTGTTTTATATTCTGTAGTTTATATAAGATTGCATCATGATGATATTTCAGACTATGACTTTAAGATAGGCATAATAAGCTATTCGGAGTGGGTATCGATTGGGTAGTTTTTTTTCTCATTTTCTGCTACATTTTTATACTTCTGATTTTAACTGTTTGTGTTATTTCAGAGTGATCACACGGAAATAAACATAGTTCAAAGTGGTGTTCCTTGTGGAGAGGCAGACGTGACCAAGCAAAATTGGGAGCGGTACTACTGGAATTCTATCAAGCAAACGTTTGGATTTGGCGCTTTTTTACCATGAGTTAGATAATTTTTATCTTAGGACAAAGAGATTATTTAATATTTTACCAAGTGATTTTATGATGGTTGATTTTATACTTTGAGAGGTTCTGTTACATGGAATATGCCTCTAGAAAATAATTGGTGTATTACTAGTTTGGATACGTTTATTTATTGTCATAGTGTAGTTGATAAATTTCTGCTTCACATATTATAATTCATATACTTACATGACATTGGCAACAATTGCTTTGAAAAATACATGCGCTCTCAAGTACACTTTATTTTTTTTATTTTATATGCTGTAAAAGATTGATATTATATAAGAAGTGTTACGATAAAATCAGGATTTTTAAGAGATTTGAATGCATGAAATTAGCCATCTTGGTACCATATGGCGTATGACAGCGTTTTTGTGTTAAAACTTCTTGAAGATTAGTAAAACCCAGCGAGATTTATAAAAGACTTCAAAGTTCAACTACCTCCAAAAAAATGAAATGACAACCTTTGCAAACAAAGACAATATTGAATGTATTTTTAAACGAGGTTCGATGTACCATAAATATCTGCCCGAAGGACAAATGATATTTTTGGTTTCTCTGATTTTCTGGTTGCACCTTTTTATTGCATACTTATTTGTTTTTATAAGTGGTTCGATCTCATGTAGAATAAAATATTTCCTTACAGTTCACTAGAATTGAACTTATTTTATCTTTTGTTAAAGATCAACAAAGATACAACAAAGTGTAGTGTTGGAAAAGGCAGCAACCATTAGTAAATATGAGTTCCAAAGGGTTGAGAGCTTCATATATTTTGGAGCATTGCTGTTTTTGAAAGTTAATTTCCCCATTTACGTATTACTAGGTAGTTCAGTATTTCAAAAACGAAAAACTTCAAGATGCATATTATTATTTTCTTAAATATAATGAGCAATAATTTGTTGAGATGCATTTCCTCGGTAACTAATCATATCTCTAGAATTCAACAGGCTGATAGTTGATTATTATCAAAGAAATTGTGTGCTGATCCAACTTCAGATTTCCTCATCTGCGAATAGGAGTTACTTAAAGGCAGTGATGTGTGTCTATTCTTAAGGTGTTAGTTTTTTTTTTCTAGACGTAACATTAAAATTTTCTGAATTTTGAATATAGCCTAGGAGCTCAGGAACAGATGTCACTTTCTAAGATGCAGGCTGCAAGTCGTTGTATCAAATGTTCTTGAGATGAGTATGGTTCTCAGCATTTTTAAATTTTTGCTGTAAATTATGATAATGAGGGAGGTTAATTTGAAGTTTTCCAATTTGTATATATATATATGTTTGTAATACTATCAGTTTGTAGTATCTTGGAAAAGGACATTCAAGAATTTTTACCGTTTCTCATTCCCTATTTAAACTGATATTAAAAATTCAAGTCGGTTTCTGACATAAATGTTTTTCGTATTTAGATGAAATTGTTTTTTCTGCAAGTATTCGATGAATGCTGCAGGAGCTGATTTTCAACGAACTTAAAAAGTTCGTTACTGAATTCTATATGTCTGACTTCTATGAATGGCAGAAATATTGCTGCATAGTAGCGCCGGTATTTGAGTTATGGCCGTGTTGCTTGTCGGGTGGGCTACCACGGGTGGTAGTATCATAAACCAATGTAGCGTCAGAAGCCGATGCAGTAAGGCGATTGTTGTGTGATAAATTTTCAACGAACTTAAAAAGTTCGTTACTGAATTCTATATGTCTGTCGGTCTGTCTGTCTGTCTGTCGCTGTCACAAAATTATGGATTTTTTAAAATTTTAAAATGGATTCTTATAGGAAATTTTACGCTGATTTCAAAATCGAAATCAAAAAGTTTCTATCTCGAATAGTTTTCGAGATATTCGACTTCGAATTTCGGGAAAATTTTCGACATTACGATTTTAAATGTGATTCTTATAGGAAATTTTACGCTGAATTCGAAAATGAAGAAAAAATTCTATGTCGAATAATTTTCCAGATATTCGTTTTCGAATTTTCCCGAAATTCGAAATCGAAATCGAAAGGTTTTTTTAAGTTCGTTCTGGGATTGCTTACAGAGCAATCTCTTCGCTGGCCCCATGTTTTTAAATCAAATATAAAAACTAGTGAATGGCAAAAATGACCTTTAGAATATTCCATCTTTTGACACGCGAAAACAATGAAAAACTAAATACCAGTAGAATAGTTAAAACTTATAAAAGATGATACAATCAATATAATGGCAGACCTTTTTAATGAAATTTATGGAATAGGTGTGGCTGACGTATACTTTTATACCAATATCAAAGAAAAATAATGCAAAGAACTATACAGATTCTTAAAGTCATTCATAAAAGAATATACAAGAAACTTGAAAAAGGGATCAATGATATTCAAATGGGCTTTAGAAAGGGATTAGGAACGAGAGAAGTCTTATTTGGAATAAATGTATTAATGTAGCGATGTTCAGACATAAATCAGGACCTTTATGCATGCTTTATCGATTTTGAGAAAGCTTTTGATAAAATCAGACGTGAAAAGTTATATGAGATACTGAAAAAGATAAATATCGATAGTCGTGACATAAGGATAATAGCCAAATTGAGCTGGCATCAAACAGTTAAAGTGAAAGTGGAAAATGAAATAACAAAAAATTAAACATGCCCAGGTGCCTATCAGGGATGTATTCTTTCTCCAATTTTATGCAACGTATATAGTGAAGCAATATGTCAGGAGGCTTTAGAGGAAGAAAAAGTGGGAATAACTATAAATGGTGAAATTATAAACAATGTGCGATATGCCCACAATACGCTAATAACAGCAGATAAATTGGAAGATCTGCAGCGTTTTGTTGAAAATATAAACTTACACAGTAATAACTGGCTTGAAACTAAAGCTTAACAAAACAAAGCTAATGATTATATCAAAGAAATTAATTTCTAATATATGAATTGAAAAGGTTAACTATTATAAATATCTAGGAGCATGGATTACAGAAACTAGCGATCAAACTAAAGAAATTAAAACAATAATAGACATAGCAAGACAAGCGTTTATAAA
Source organism: Sinelater perroti (assembly GCA_036346155.1). Classification (NCBI taxonomy): domain Eukaryota; kingdom Metazoa; phylum Arthropoda; class Insecta; order Coleoptera; family Elateridae; genus Sinelater; species Sinelater perroti. The sequence continues at coordinate 5,502,293 of JARFIY010000195.1, forward strand.
GTTGGAAAGATTCCTGTGCTGCCAAGATATTAACTTAGACCTTCAAATATGTGTCAAGATGCTATTTTTTTCCACATTGCTATAGGGTCTAGAGGCGTGAACATTGAAGAACACAAATATTAAGAACCTTCAGGCTTTTGAAATATGGTGCTATAGAAGAATATGGAGAATAGCATGGACAAAAAAAAATTAATACAGAAGTATTATGTAAAACGAAAAAGTAATGTGAAGTAATATGCACACGAGGAAATTGGAGTATTGGGGCCACATATTGAAAGGTGAAAAGTACTCATTGCCAAGGCTAATAATACAGGAAAAATAAAAGATATAAGTGTAGGGCGAAGAGAGTGGTATGGCTATAGTACCAACGAATTATTTAAAGCTGTTGTTAACAAAATACAAATCATCATGGATTGCTAACCTCCGATAGGAGACAGTACCCTAAGAAGAACTAAATGCGAGGGTTGGGGCATAGGTAATGGGAACTATTTTTTTTCAAAGGTAAGCCATGGATTCAGTGTGTCCACAACACGAGATAGTTCTGTGATGTTCTGTAATTGCACAGAAAGCAATTGTTAATGAGTTGTCAGTCAACTATTGTGTAGGATGAATGTGATCTGAGTGGTACCCATTTTGATGCAACTTTATTTAGGTGAAGATTATTCTGCAAAATCTTGTGGATGGTACGTTTCTCAATGCCACTGTCTCTCCAACTCAAGTAGCGTCTATCGTTTATTAAGAGGTGATGAATTACTGCATGTGACACATCGGTCCACACACTCACAGGTCATCCTGCCCACTTGCTTCTATTGTTTAATATTGTCCATATGTACTCTCGACAAAAAAACTGGTATTAATTGGAATGTGTTCAACAAATTGGAAGATTTAGAATTTGCTGATGACATCTGCTTAATAACAACTAACGCAAAACACATGCAAGAGAAAATATCCCGGTTAGACAACAATGCAAGAAGAGTAGGTCTACAAATAAACACGAAGAAAACGAAACTACTAATTACAGACAAAACAAAAGGAACCAAAATCCAAAAAGAGGGAAATAATATCGAAGAAGTCGAAGAGTTCTGTTATTTAGGCAGTATAGTAAGTACAAAAGGCGGTACAGAGAAAGATATAGACAGACGTATAAGATTAGCTCAAAATGCCTTTAAAACACTACACAAAATTTGGGCGCCTTAGACTCTTCCGCAGTAACGTAAAAAGTACACTACTCTATGGTGCAGAAACCTCGAAATATAGTAAAAAGCAGTGGCAAAAATTACAAATATTTATAAATAGGTGTCTGAATCATATGTGGTATTTTCTGGCCTGAAACAGTTAGTAATGAAGAATTATGGAGAAGAACAGAAGAAGAAAAAGTAGAAGAGACAATACGAAACGGAAATTGAGATGGATTGGTTACACTCAGAAAATCAACAAAGAGTATAACAAGGCAAGTGCTAGATTACACTAAAATAGGAAAAAGGAAAAGAGGTAGACCAAATAACACATGGAAAAGAACAATTATAGAAGAATTAAAACAAGTCTACCTAACCTGGGAAGAAGCAAAAGGAATTGCAGGAAATAGGAAAGAGTGGAAGATATTAACCAATAAAATTGGGAAGGTTGAACGGACCCACGACAGTGTATGAGACTGGCAGCCTCAGCACACACAAGTCTACTACTGCTACTGAAACGCCTTCAAAGGCGCCCTTTGCTCCTTTAGGAGCTATTTATGATATATGACGACATGTACTCTCTGTCTACCGAGTAAGAAGCCTTTTCAAAATGTATGAATAATGGGAGGAGTCTAAGAGACTGAAAAACGAGGAAATAAGGCGTAGAACGAAAATACCCGATATAATGCAGAGAGTAGCTCAAGCAAAGTGGCAATGGGCGGGACATATAGCACGGCATGAACCAAACCGCTGGACCTCAAAACTCTTGAGATGGAGGCCCCGTTTAACGAAAAGAGGTGTAGGAAGACCACCAAAAAGATGGAGCGACGATATCCGAGACTTTGCGGGAAGAGATTGGATCCAGAAGGCTCAAGACAGAAATGCATGGAAACAAATGAGAGAGGCCTACGTCCAACGATTGGACGGTTGCAGGCTGATGATGAATGGGAGGAGACAAAGGAGATCAATATTTCATTGATCATTCTATCATTAAAAATATGTAATTAGTCTATTCACTTTTTAGTGCAGCACCTTTAGAAAATGAAAAATACAAGAGTATCAATTTATCAAAGATTACATTGCGTTTATTGGCCATTAAGAAGATTACATCTATTACACTTCACATATTTACGTCAACACAACATATCAATATTAAAATACGAGTTTGAGACAGAGAGAGTTAATGATCTTTCTTCTTTGGCTTCTTCGGATTGCGTGAGCGAGATTTGGCTTTGCACAGGGGGCAAATTGGAGCATTTCGATGAATCTGTTGATGGCAACTCAAACATGACTTCATGGGCGGTGGCTGCTGTCTGCTGGTGAAAAAATGAAAATTAATTTAACTGAGCAGTTTCGAGTAAGTGAATATTTAATATAAGATTTTAGTGTAGTTAAAAAGTTGGTTACAACATTTTTAAAGACTGGATTATTTAAATTATGAGAGGTACCATATCGAATTATATTTTATTTATTTACATAAATACAGAGTATCCCACAAAGGGGTTTACACTGTTTGAACTTTAATAACTTGAACAAAAATTTTATTTTTTAAGTCACAAAGATGTTCAAAACATTATTGCTGATCTAACGTTGAAGATGTTCAAAATGTCCTCCACTGGCAAAAATACATCATCTGGAACGCTGTGGAACAAATAGACAAACATGATTGGTTTCCATAGGAATGGATTCACAGGCAGCCACAATCGTCTCTCTCATGGCATTCAGCTTGTGGCGTAGACAGTGTTCTTCGGAGTTCCCCACAAAAAGAAGTCTAACGGCGTTAGATCTGAAGATCTGGGTGGATACTCAATACTTCCTCAACCTATCTACCTCTCAACAAATGCAAACTCCTTTGTGGGACCCTCTGTAATTTAATAATATCTCAGTAATTAGACGGGTCCATCTTCTTCTCAATGCAGTTTCTTCATAACTGTGGCAATCTCTTCAAATTCTTCTGGAAACATGTTTTTGAATCTACACCTGAACAGCTGTTTTCACTTTTTTGAAGTTTGTAAAATTATGTGTTGCTTCAAGACCCTGAAGAGATGATTATTAGAATATGAAAGCTTATTTAACAATGGTAGTGGTCGCTTTTTGGTTGTTGTTACAGGAACACATCTTTCACTCATTTTTCCTTTCAATTGAGTAGCATCATTTAGAGGGTTCTCACTTACAAGGCGCCATTAACAGAAATTCTCAGTTGTAGTTATTCTATGAAAAAGATGCCCACCGAGTCTTAAAACATTGGCCATTGGTTGTCGCGTTGCAGGAGATTATAGTTCATATTCTTATGTGCTTCTCTTTATGCTACACTCACAATTTGGGAAGCCACCTGACATCTTCCTTATTTTAAGGCGCTTGTGTATGATGTGCTGTACGGCGCTTTTGAAAGCAGGATGTACTTTTCTCACTTACTTTACTTCATGTTATCATTACTATTTCCTTATGCTCAAAAAGCGGAAGAAAAGAATTCCCCAAAAATTGGATTAGTGCAATACACTTTTAATGAAGGTTGGAACTGCTGTCCATTATGAATGATTTTGATATTACAGGATCGTCGAGATACATCCGGAATTTTTTAGATTGTATTGCGGGAAAGCTGAAAAGCTGTCTTATGCGCATGCGCAATCCGCTACTAAATAACACAAGTTAACTTTACATAATCAACAACTTACGATAATCGACAAAATCAATCGAGAATACCACCGCAGAGCTGCTATACTCCAATCTCTAAGCACCAAAAAGACCCAAGTTTACGACATTGCAACTCACAACAGGCAATCTGATCACAAGAGAAGTGAGAGAAGTGCCGTTGCAACAGTGGACGGTTCCTAAATGTTCGTGCAGGATGTTTCATACGCGTTCGTCTGAAATGTTTACCATCTCAATAATCACTTTAATCTTCACTCTGCAATCGGGCCAACACAATGTCATAGACTTTATTGATCATTTCTTTGGTAGTCACTTCAACGGGGCGTTCTGAGCGCGGAGCGTCACTTGTGCTGGTTTGACCACATGAAAACTGCGTCAACCACTTATGGACCAAAACATGTGAAAGAGCAGAGTCCTCGTAATTTTTCAATTTTTCTTCGGTTTCCGTGATGGTTTTTTCACGCAAAAAGTAATGTTTAATTAACACGCGGAATTCAATTTTTTCTATTAGTGCAAAAATGTTTAAATTATTCACTTTAAAAAACTGTCAAAACACAACTAACTGTGAGACCAGCATGAAATTTATAGATTACTACTAGAAAGGATGTTACTATTCAAAAATATAATCATCTTTGCGATCACATCGCCATCTTATAGTACAGCATCTGACTTTTCACTCTACCCTCGTATATCAACGCACTGTAGGCAGTTGTCGAACGCTGGATAGAGAGGGTGGTTGCTGGGTAGGAGTCTGCGTGTTAACAAGACTTTGCTCCAGCCCATAAGGCAATGAAGACTCAGGCATGGCTACACGACAATTTGTATTACCACTCGTCCCCGACTTGTGGACACCCTCCAGCCCCAGCAATCCCCTTAACTAATACGCGTGGGACGTGATCAAGGTAAAGATCAATGAGACGCATCATAACACTATGGACAGTTTAAGGGCCTCCATCATAGAGGGAATGACACATAAGGACAAGAGTGAAGTTTGTTGGCCTGCAGCACGTTTAGGTTTAGGTCGAACCAGAGAAGTCTTGGCCCCCGATGGGGGCTACATTAAATATAATTTTCAATATTATTTATGAAATGAACCCAGGTCTGTCTGTACCATAGTCACGCGTCTCGACTGTGCAGCCACACTGGCGCTCTAAATGTAAAACGTGAGCGTTGTTTGGCTCTGTAAAATTCACGTCTACAAGGTTTCAATCTTTTTATACTTTATATAGGAATTAAATAAAAAGTCATAATGCGGGTAAAAATAAAGATAGAATACGTTTATCGTAATCTTGTCAAAAATTGAGTGAATTAGTGAATATTTATCTGGAAAGTTTCCAATTTTTAACAACAATGGAAAAGCTTATTATTGAAGATTAAAATAAGAGGATGGCAGAAGCAAGGAGTTCCTTAAGTGTGTAAATGCTTTGTGATTTTCACATCTACTAACATAAGACTATGACTTCTAAATAGCAATATTATGCGTATGGTATTTGTGGTGTATTGATAGTGTTCACATCAACCGCGATAGATTTGTTACTTGCTCTAGTGAACGTGTATAGTGACAGTGACGTAGAGTAATCAGAACAGTTAGGACTGTTAGTTCATTTGTATCCTCCAAGATTTACAAAATGAACAATAAGAAGCGTGGAGCTTTTATTGCCTATCTGCGCATAACTTTATAGCTAGAATATTCAGCAGTATTTCAGATTCTCTCTTATGAAGAGTGACTAATATATTTCGCAAATCCCCATCAATCCCAGCGAACAAATAGATTCAAGATAGTATGAAAACTCCAGCAGGTTTAGCACTACCAAAAGCAATTATTAACCAATTTGATGTTCTTAGTGACGTGTAAAATATAATCAAAATAATGATACCATGAGAGGGTAGCTATAAATATCTCCCAAATCTCGCAACTCCTAAAATTGAGAGCATTTCTCCCGTTATCCTCAGTGAGAAAAAAGCTTAGCCCGTAGTGCAAAAGATCCTTCTCTAGCAAAACTCAAAATGGAGCCGTGACATATCCATCTACCCTACTACTAATATAGCTCATAGTTAATTTGCTTATAGTAGTTATTTGAAAAATATTGAAGTACATCTTAAAGAACAATTTAAAGGAACTCAAAATACAGTTCCTTGAGCTGGGAGCTTTAGCAAAACAGATAACGCAATTTATCTCCGCACTAGCTCAAATTTGTGATCATTAAGCAACCCTATAAGAAGAAGGTAGTAAGTCAGTACTATCAAAGTAAATGTTTCAACCATGTTCAATGTTGCTACTGCATTAGTCTAAATGTAAGATTTACCACCATTCAAGTGACTAAAAAGAAAATGAGGGAATGCTTGACATGTGCAGTTTTTGTCAAGCCCAAAGTCTGTCTATCAATAATTGTTATTTCTATTGGCTTTCCTACCCACACTTCAACCACTACATTAAACTTGGTCTACCATTTTGGTACATGTGAATACCCTCACATTCTTGGTGGTTTTTCAAAGGACGGTTGAAACTGTTTAAATCACCATTATTAACTAGATTATTGGTTTATTGATTGATATATCTTACGTCAGGTTTTTTTTTGAAAAAAAAAAGAGTACGTGTTAATATCAATGTTGTAACCTATAGGGACACATCTCTGTTCATTAAATGTATTTGTCAAATTTAAACTATTGGTAATAGTATTATTCTAGAAAATTTTCACCTTTACAAATACTTTTAATATGCACATTCTTTTTTATATTCAGGCTCACGCCTGCTTTTCTTCAAGCATTAATTGGTTATAGGAATTCTGTCAACAAGATCTAGCTTTTGGTGTATTTATTCTGTGGTCTGCTCAGGAGTTTCTTACTATAATCATTCTGCTGTCATTGGCTTTACTCTTGTGATCATTTCATGCTTTTCCTTTTTATTCATTTGAGAAATTGTTCTAAACGAGACGGATGTAAAATCCGGAAAGACAACTTTTGAAAGTAAAGCAAGCCATGCATGTGACCTTGTGATCCTTGAATCTCAGGTCAAATAAAAGATATAGGTCTGAAAAAAAACTGAGGAAGATGTCGACCTAAGATATCCACTGACCAAATATAAAGTGAATCGGTCAACTAGTTCTGGAGATATCATGTCACAGACAGACAGGATTGTGATTGCATTAACTTTCGCCTACGCCTTACAGGCTTTCAAAAATTAATAAATAGAATAAGTATGGCTCTCCTAGTCAAACTTGGATAGTTAGTAAATTCCCCCAAGCAAAATAAAGTCATATACATTAAGATATATATGCAATGAACTGACTTACTCATTTCTAAATCTACAGTTTACTCATTTTTAGGAGAAAGTGGATGTCAACAAATGTATGACGAAGCACTTGATACAACATAAAGAACAGGATTGGTTTGCTGTATTTCAATGTATTATACAAATACCTGAAGCTATTTCTGTACATGTTCTGCAGTATTGTCCCAATTGGCTAGTCCCGATGCATAAAACAAGACATGATCATCATCCACTAATCATGGTTTATTTCCAATCTTTTTTTGCAAATGAATGTGGTATAGGTATTACCTACATTTTTCCGAATAAAACAGTTGTGCTATACATTTTTCAACATGCAAAGAATATTTGATGGTATATTGGGGTGTAAACAATATAACTTATAGCAGCATTTATGGAATAACTATTAATTATGCTTAATATAAAGGTAACGACCTTAATATTTGAATTAGTCTTAGATCCTCTATGCTCCATAAGGAGTAGACAAGAGTAATTATCTTATTTTACAGTTAACATAATAACCGTGGACATTGTATAAAATATAGAGATAAAAGGTTTCTATTTCTTTTAATTGTAAAATTACAAGTATACTTGTATTTACTTAGTTTTTATTGTCAATCAGGTCCATGACAAAGCTGACATAATTGATTATACTGAGCTTTTATGTATCTTTCAACCAAGTAGGAAGAAAGAAGGCTGTTGCATCAAAAGGGGCAGTCTAAATTGAGCAATAAATCCTTGCAGTCAGATGTTTATTCAAACTGTTGGTGTTGTAGAAACCCTTGATAGCTCTGCGTGATATTCTTTAAGTGGGTCATAGGATACAGAGTTTTAATTGATGGTAAAATGATTGAGGGAGAGAATTTGAAGAGATTGTTTTTCATTTTTTTTTAACCCCTCGCATTGTCCTAATCTCACTAAGGTAAGCCAGCTGTATATGAGGGTCTGCATATGCATGGTCTGAGAGCACTAATTGAATTCCTTAATTAGAAGATTGTTCTTTGGTTACCATTTATCATTATCAGACTTAACATACACAATTATGCTCAACATACCAGACGTGTTCGTCTTTGGCTTATAACATACATACTGGATGTGGGAGGTAGTATTTATCTGGTCTAGTGTAGGTGTTGTGGTACATGTAGAACAGGGGGTGTAAAAACCATTTTGATGGTCTTCAGTTCAGACATTATTTTCATTGTTTCGGTGACGTAGTTCAGAAGATTTATCTTGCTCTAGATGGACATGAGCAATTTACTGCCAGCAAACTTTGCATGTAACAAAAGTACAAGTGCACATCTTCGCACTATGTAACCCATCATGTAGTCTTTCAATTGAGAATGTACGAAATATATTTGAAACAGTTATTTAAGTTACATTTATTGATGCATGATTTCTTGAAAATGGAAATCAACATGGACAAAACAAGAATAATGGTGATAAACAGTAAACAACAACAGATTGGAAACAAAAGGTCACTTTTGAATTTCTCGGCAGTATTGTTACAAATGATGGAACTGAATATATAAAATAAGAAAAGCAACAAAGATATATTATGCATTAAATGGAACCATAGTAAGAAAAAGAGAAATAAAAACAAAACCAAACTGACAGTATACAACACAATAATAATAGTGACTTTATTTATTATATGGCAAATAAGCTTGAGCAGCCCAACAAAATCAAAAGAATAAAATAAATGCAGTCGAAATGAGACACTTGAGAAAAATTATTAGAAAAACAAAGCTAAACAGAATAGGAAATGAAGAAATAAGAAATCATTTAAAGCAAGAACCCATTATTCACAGAATGGAAAGAAGACAAATGGAATGGTACAGGCACCTAATAAGAATAAAAGTAAATATACTATCAAAGAAATTTTAGAAAAATGTAAAGTAATAATAATAAAAAAAAAACAAAACTTATAATCAAGCAACTACTATTTCATTCTTTAAACTCAACTGATTTTCAGAATTTTCATATATTTTAAATCTACTCTTTAAGTTGTGTCAATTGATATACAATTTCGTGTTGTACAAACAAAAGGTAAAAGTTTAATCATACGTAATATAGGGCTTTTTCTATCTGTTCATGTATTTTATGAGAGTTATTATGATTTGATGCCATGAACCCAAAGTGATTTTGAAAATCCATACTTTAAGTTGCGTTGATTAACATATGACTATAATGCACAAAGGGTAGAGTTTAACCATATACACTGTAAGGTTTTACTCACTTGTGTATATATTTTTGTAGACTATTATAATATGAGCCCTTAAACTGTAAATTTTTTTTTGAAATTACTCTTCAAGCTGTGTCGATTGACATGACTCCATGTTGCCCATTGGTGAAAAGTGTAACCATAAGTTAAGGAATTGAAGATCTCTTTGTAAATAATCTTCTTTCTCACAACTGACTGTTCATCTCTTTTAATATATACTAGGACAGAAATTTTGAAATTCTTCTTCCACCAATATTCAAATTTCCAAACAAGATGTACCCTTTCACCATCTCCCATAACTTACCTGCTAAAGTATTCTTAAAGCATTAGTTATAAAGTGAAATTCATTAAATGAAAACCATGCATTGTGATGTTGATTCTGGGAAAGCTAAGATTTTAAATAGTTAAGACTCTTAAGTGTTGATAGAATTTCTGTTAAATACTTCTAATGTAGATAGACCTCATAGATAAAGTCATGGTTAGATTAAAAAAAATGTCCTATTTGATGGTACATAATACCTATTTTTCTTAATATTTTTGAATTAAATTGTTGTAAAAAATACTATTTCAGAAAACTAAGACATACCATGCATATGTAACAAAAAACTAGAAGCACCTTAAATTAACAAACTCCGACCTGAAGGTAGGTGTGGGAGGTCCTGGATGTGGTGGCTGTGTTAAGCCGCTAGGACGACCGGTTTCAGGCTTGTTAGTGACTAGCCGCAGGGGATTTGGCGGAGGCAAAAACGTCGGCGGCAGTGGCGGCGCTAGAGCGCTCATGGGGCTGTCTGTTGGCGCTAGTGGACGTGTCCAGTCGCTACTCTTTGTATAGTTCTGAGAGTTGGATTTGCTGGGCGAGAACAGTTGTGTGAAACGCCTGCAACAAATTTCATCACCCCAGACGCAGAGGCATAGCAGGTACTTACTCTGGCGTGATGACAGTTCCCTCTTCTTCATGTAGCTCAGGCAGGCGCTCTATGCCCAAGCAGTCCCTTCGCAACCTGTCGATCTCAGCTTTCAGTGGGAGGTACTCCTCATGAATTCGAGCGGCGTTGTTCAGAGATCTGCTGCGGCTCTCCTCTGCATGTTTTATAACGCCTTCCATCTGCAACAGCATTAACTAAGTCTGAGACTAAACAAGTGCTCTTTAAGCATACAGCGTTTATATCTGCGTGAATCTGCCTCAGCTCTTCTACGTGGGACATTTTTTCCTGTAAAAGCAAATCCATCTCTTGCTTGTATTCGGACAGACATTTTTCCTCTTGATCTAACGTTTCTACTTCAAGCAGAATCCTCGCTTTCAGTTTCTCCAATTGTATGGTTTTAGCTCTGAAACAGTTGCACTATTGATTTTCTTGAGGGCATAAAATATGGGCCGATATATTAGTGAAACGAGCGAACCTTATTTCTTTTATAGCTTCCAGTTTAGCAAATACAGTCCTTTCATCTGTTGTTGACATACTAATTGCATTTATCTTCACGTATATAAATAATGTATCTACCACAGTTTAATAACAATACAAGCATGGCCGCCAACTTAAGCACATAAAATAGGAATAATTTATATTTTGGGTAAATTCTAATAATAATTTGAATAAATGGATCTTATAGCATTTGTAAAGTAAAAAATGCTTGAATAAATTTGCTGTAGCTGTAGTGTCTTTAACATTTAATTTTAATATATTTAACAAAAATATAAATCAGTAATTTTGTAAGTTGTACGTAATAATTACAAACTAATCAGTAAAATAGATAATTTTAAGTTGAAATACAATTATTTTGGAAATTTTAAATTTATAATTATGAAAAAAATATTTTTAGTTGATTAAAATATGAGATTGGTATCCCTGTCAGAATACTTGACGTATGCGGTTTTCCGGTTTGCTGCCCCCTTCTACGCTTCCTCTTTCACCTTCAACAAACATTTTCTAGCGTTCCAGCTGATATTTATATTTGTTGTCATTCAGTCATTCTCTTATCCAGCAGTTAGTTCCGCAGAAACGTCAGAATGGTTACAAGGAAGTGCCGTATGTGCTTGGTGCTAGCGTTTTTGACGTGTTTACTTAGCTGTAAGGCTGGAGGTACGTAGCTTTTTACCTTAATTAAGGTAACCTTGTGTGCAATTGCTAAGCAAGCAATGCGACGTTACGGATAACTGATCTTGATAATCGACTGCCTTCTGGTTTACCTGGAATTTACGCTGTGGTTCTTTACAGATGTTCGATTAATTGTAAGCGACAACGAGCCTAGTCCTACAGCTGGTAATGTTGGGAATACTATGACTAATCTCACGTCTGTTCCACTGGAGCGTAATGTTTCTTTGTCTTCCAACAGTAGCAGCAATCCTGGAAGTTCTAGCAGCACATCAACTTCCCAAACCCTAATTCTAATATATCTACAGTAACTCCTGTTTCTGTACATGACTCTATTACAGTTCCTGTTCCTTCTGCATCTACAGTTGCCCCAGATCCTGATAATACTACTACTTCTAGTACCACAACAGGTAATTATTGTATGACAAGGAGCACTTCTAAAAAATTTAAATATAGTTATTTTATTGGGTAGATTTTGTAGAAATATAAGCTTGTGCAGAAGCCTTTATGTTACTTTTAAAAATTTTTACTGTAGCTTGTCATTTTAAGCCTCCCAGAACTCAAAACCACATCCTGTTCAAAACTTTATAGATTAACATAACTGCCATAAATTCTTATTGGATTTGAATAAAATTTTGCACACATTAATTGAGTTAAGGGGTTAGGTCACTGTAGTGGCGAAAAAATAAGCATACTTTGGGAATTTTTTTTAGCAGGACAATGAAATAAATCAAAATTCTGAAAAAGGTTCTTTATTGTACAAGTCTTAAACTGTAAAAATTAATTTTTTCAAAGTAATATAAAAGAAAATGGCGGCTGCACATTTGTCGATGATGCCTTTTTTTTGAAGGGTGTACTGCCGGACCAATTGCACTGCAATTTTTAATTTACATTGAAAGAAAAATTTTTTTTTGATTTTACATGTGAATAGCTATAGAAGTACGTAGGATTTTTTCGATACATCGATTTTTGAAAAAATGGCGCGTTTTTTAAAAAAAGTTCAAAATCTACAAAGAAAAAATCATCATAAACATTTTTCTCGTCTTAATTCTTTGAGTATGTCTTTTTTGAGGTATTAAGGCATCTTTTAAGAAAAAAAAATCGATTTTTTAATTTTCTACAGTGGCCTAACCGCTTAATGTATTGGCAAGATGACCTTAATATGTTTTTGAAATTTTTGCAACTTTTATAGTTTCTATCATATTTAAATCAAAATTGGTACTTATATATGTAGGTATATTTGATAAATGAAAGTGATTGGACAAGAAGTTGGGTGATATGACAAAATATTTTTTATTTTTATGCTTCATTTATGTCAAATTTCTTTCACAGTTACTAGAAGAATGTTTTTGTATTAATCACTTAAACTTTTCCAAGTACAGACTAAAAAGAACTTCTCATCACAAGTAATCTATTATACAAGGACAAATAATATAGTACCTATATATACTGTCTTTTTTGTTTTGATATGTAGTTCATTCCTTTTTACAATTAGTATGAATCCTTGATGTTCAACATTTTCTGCATCTTGGTTTTGTCTTCTGGTATGTGATGTAAGACTCCAATCATATTTGGGATACAAATTGCGAGAATTGTTATATGTAGGTGAAAGTTTCCTTTAGGGTTGTTTCCTTAACTTAGGAATTACTGTCTGATAACTTACAATTAATTGAATTCAAAAAACTGATCTATGGGATGATGCAACAAATTTCATATAAAACCTTATATATAAATTAAATAAGCAAGCAAGTGAAAGTTACAATATGTACAATACTGGACCGTAAAATTAGAAGCTAATGTTCATGCCTACTGAAGCTACCATTATTCTCCTAAAAATTCCGATGAAAATTATCAGAGAAATTGATGATTTCTTTTTAAATTAATTAATGTACTTCTCAATTTAACTAGGGGCATATGGTTATCTTACAATAAAGTAATGACTTTTCAAAAACAGTTTAGGCAATATCTTGGTATTCGTACACTATTTATTCTGGACACTGTTTAGGTTGCAAATTATATAAATCTTAAATTGATTTTTACTCATTTAAGTAATCTAAATTGAATTAAACTGTTTGACACCCATTGGTTGCTAATTTATATAGGTGGTTGGATGAGTAAATTAGTTCAAATACTTATAAGAGGCTGATAGTAACAGTTGTACGTGTAGTCATAACTTTTTTTTCATAAATGAATATTCTATGGTCATAAATAATTCTGACGCTGATTGACAGTTACTTAAACAAGCGTTTTGAGGGAATTTGTGGTTACTCAATACTTTTTTGGAAAATAAAACAGTGAAAAAATTTTCTTAAAAGGATTGTGTCTACTTTTGGTGATTTACGTCTTTTCGACTTTGGATAAACAACGGATTCAAGCACAACAAAACAAATATTACAGACACATCATATCCTGGAGATCCGCAAACACGATATGGGTTTGCCTGACAAATAAGTAAAAGTGGGTGAGTTAGTAGGACCAGGGGCATCTCAACTGAGCGAGTTCATTTCATTTTACATAATGAATTATATATGAAAAAACTTTGCACAAGATGTTCTCACTCATAAAGCATAAATGAATTTGTGTGCAAACATTAGTTGACTGTTTGCAAGAAGAATCAGATAGACCATAGACGCATGTTGGATTTACCACTACAACTTCTTAATTCGCCTTCTCTTGTCGAAGGTTGGCGATCCATCTAGCAATCGTTATAGACACCGCTGTTCTGATAATTTCTGTTGAAGTACAGCCAAACCATCTTTGTAAGTCCTTTAACTAGGAGTTTTGTCATCTTCCAACTGATCTTCTGCCTTGTATTTTGCTTTTTATTATTAGTCTGAGTAACTCATACTTCTCTCTCATTATATGTCCTATATATTTCGTTTTTCTCTCTTTAATCGTGATTAGGAGTTCAAGAGGTTTCCGCATTTGAGCAAGCACCTCCTCATTTGTTATTCTTTGAACCCAGGATATTTTTAGTATGCACCTGTATAGGTACATCTCAAATGCCTTCAGTTTTTTCTCGGTTATTGGATCCACAGTCTATCCTTTACACCCATACCACTACATACCTAAAACTAATTAGTAATTCAAAAAGTGTATTGTGCAAGGTGAATGACTTTCCAACGGGCGGAAAGCTGGCGCCACTTTCTTGGGATGTGAAGTTGTCCTTGGAAAGGGAAAAACTATTACTGGCGAATACTATGCAGTATATATATGTTTTGGATTAGCCAAAAAAGTGGTCTGCTGAAACAACGCTCTGGCACATTCAAGTCATATTGCTGAGCCTAAATTGATTTAAAACATTCGTTTATACCCATTATTTGTTAGATCTAGCTCCTACGGATTACCATCCATTTGTGGAATTCTGGAATTTTTTGTATGGACAAACGTTTGAGCCAAGCGAAGAAGTGATATGGAACATAACTGAGTATTTTGAGGGCTTTGAGGAAATGTGGATGAAATGCATTGAACTAATCGAAATTACGTTATAAAACTCAAATTATTGTCTTTAATGTCACATTGAGTTACTTATCAAGCCACTCTTGTAAAATTTTTAGAATGATACTTAATGTGAGAAATTACATAAAATTTATAAAACTCCATTTTACTTATATTGGGGTAAACTGATGTTGCATATGAAGATAGGCAGATGGGGAGATGTTGTTTGTATAGAAACATACAAATATGGAGTAGTTCTTCTAGTATTTTTTTCTGTCGGTTTGCACTAAAAGATGTTTCTGGTTAATTTAAGAATTTTTGTTTAAGAACCTGTTCAGTGTTGTTTGGTTTTACCAGTCTTTAAATTAAGCCAAAATAATTAACTATATTATTGTTAAACAGACCAATACTTTTATTTTTGTGATCTAAACCTTTAAACCTATGAACTTCCCCACTGATACAATTTCATCTACAATTACAGGCTTCTATTCAAGTTCTTTTTTAGAACCTTAAAGTTCCTGGCTGATATACACGGGACACAATTTCTTTCAGGTTGAATTTAATGTCGTGAAAGATATTTTTGCCTAGACTTTTTTGTATTATCTTTTTCGAAAGGGTTTTCACTTTGGTAAGCACCGTTGTGAAATTTGAAATGACCTGCTGATCCCTTTATTGGATTAGAGCAGAAGTGCTCAATTAACTGGTTACTTTAAGTTCTGGTTTTTTTGATAGCGATTACTGAAATTGATTGAGTTGGGTGGAACTTTGTAATGGCAGTGTGCTTGTTAGAATCAAATATCTTCTCTTATCACTATGTTCGTATTATTTAACTGTCTTTGGATTAGATACATAGTATTGGGAAATTAAAAATTTGATTGTACTTCTAAACCTAGTGAAGAAACATAATTCAAAGAACATTGAGTGAGGATTTTTCCTATTTTGATACTTTTTCATGGTTGAAGTAAACATTTTATAGATCCAGGTAGTGAAGAACTGTCTTAGTATTAATAAGTGTACAACTTTGCTTCCGCCGTTTTTTCCGAGATTCGAGGGTTTATTGTAAAAAACTGGTTATACATTTACGATTCACTACTTTTTCTCATCTTTCGGGCAGTGTACGAATCCCGCGTCGAAAAAACTGCTCATCTTTTGAGGCGATCTACGTATCGATCCAATTTTTGATTTCTTCGTAAGAACGTAAGTGCTGGTCAGCCAGGCTATGTGCTATTGATTTAAACAAGTGATAGTCAGAGGGAGCAATGCCTGGAGAATATGGCGGGTGGGGTAGGACTTCTCATTTCAACGTTTCCAAGTATATTTTGACCGACTTTGCGGCATGGGGTCGAGCATTATCATGCTGCAAAATCACTTTATCGTGTCTCTCGTTGTATTGCGGCCGTTTGTCTTTCAATGCTCGGCTTAAACGCAATAATTGCTTTCGATACAGATCGCTTGTGATTTCGTTTCAGACGGTTTTAGCAGCTCATAATACACTACGCCGAGCTAGTCCCACCAAATACAGAGCGTGACCTTGGAGCTGTGAATATTTGGTTTGACTGTCGACATGGAAGCATGGCCGGGAAGTTCCTATGATTTTCTGCGCTTGGGGTTATCGTAATGAACCCATTTTTCGTCCTCAATCACAATGCGATGCAGAAATTCCTTCCATCGTTGCCTTTCAAGCAGCTCTTCACAAACGCCGTTCAACATCTCTCGGCTTCACTTCATGTGGCACCCAATTTCCTTATTTCTGAATCATTCACGTGGCTTTGGGGCGTTTTGAAATGGCTTGTTGAGTCACTCCTAATGATCCTGCCAATTGTTCTTGCGTTTGACACGAGTCTTCATGAAGTAATGACTCCAATTCTGCATCTTTGAAAACCTTTCTTTCACCGCCATGCCGGTTTTCGATGTTAGAATCTTGAAGCATTGAAACCACTCACTTATAGCGATCTCGCCATAAGTATTTGAGAGCATTTAATGAGCCTCAGCCGTAGATTTCTTCATATTGAAGCAGAAAATTAAAACCTCCCGCAAATAAGAATTTGACTCGTAAACTGACATTTTCAATCGAGAAACTGTACGATACGGACACAAATCGACTAATGTTTCGATGGGGTTATGGTGATAAATGCCCAAGCTTATTGTATGACGTCTACATCTGTATATTTCCTCCACCACTTACCGCCTAAAGCCATTTATTGGAAAACGGCGGAAGCAAAGTTGTACACCTATTAGATTAACAAAATTTAGGGTTCGCATTTTTTAAATTCCCTTAACATTGTTAGTATATTGCAAGAATGTAAATCTATCTCATATGGAGTCGTGGTCTTTCTAGCATTGACTTTCTCTTTTGTGTTCTTTTAAAAGTCTCCCAGAAGATGGAGCGGCTGGATTTAAGATAAAGGCCTCATAGTCTGTATTATTACTTTTCTTTTAAATTCGGTTGAATGAAACAACCATGGTTCGATTTATGTATTGGAAGTGTTTAAAAACATTCAAGGGTAGTCGAAAATAATGTTTATGGATTTTATATAAATTATACTTAGAGAACGAGAGTCATGCAAGACTGGTCGCTTATCTCGGTTTCATTTGCAATGGACCATGAAGTATGCTCCTAATTTTGGGGTAAACGTACGAATACAAAGTCAAAATTATTAAAAAAAAGGCAAATGCTGGGTCATGTGAGTAGGGGCTGACGAATGGAGTTGTATTTTTTATTTTTTAACTGTTGTTTGCTACATTATCAGTAACAATATCTGGGTTATATATATTAATAAACATGTTACGTTTACTTTTTATAGCATAGATAAAAAATTGGGTCATGGCTGTGTGTCTGCAGTAATTGTAAATAATGTTATTAGTTATAATATTGGTTTAATGCTAAAGAAGTATGCACATATTGGGGGAACCTTGCAACAAAATGAAATATTTATTTGATATATCAATAGAAATTAAATTATTTATTATCACATGTTCAGTCACTATGTTCAGTAGAAAATTCTGTTCCACTTTGAATTTTTTAATTTTTGTGCAGCATTTGCCTATAAGTCTACAATCAGTTGAAGGAAAAGTACTCATGCCGAAACCAAGAGAGGGTGTTAGAATCAAAGTTTTGCTGCATCCAGCCTAAAACTTGGATGTTGCTCCATCTTATTATGATCTTTTTTAATAAATGCAGTACTTTTCGAGTGGTTTGATGAAGTATGTCAAGTCCCATAGACTCAGATGCTTATTGATTTTTGGCAGATCATTGAGAATGGCGGACTATTTGAGGAGCAGTTATTGCTTCTTGAATAAATTTGTGCACAAAAATCAATAAATTTGCAAATTGACAATTTTTACTTTCCTTATCCTATAATAAGGAAAGTAATGTAATCGCGGAATTTGACCTACCCAGTTTTTCACATTTCTGGACGAAATACAGCCTCAGGACACCAAAAAAGTTGGTTTGAGCCATTGGTTCGTGTGTGTGTGTGTGTCTGTTGGTCTGTCAGTAAACAGGATATCTCGAGAACCGTAACAGTTAGTGACTTGAAATTTGGTATGCGAGTTACTTGTAGGTAGGGTACGCAGTGCGAAGCTTTTGGTAAAAATCGGCTTAGTCGTTTGGTCGCAAGGTCACAAAATTGGTCACAAAGCGGTCGCGAATCTAAACGTTTGAAGATACAAAAAATTTATGAGAATAAAAATGATTTGTTATCATGAGATAAACATGAATTTAAAATAAAAGTTGGTAAAATAGGAACTCGAAAAAAAATTGAAGCTCAGGATTTTTAATATACCGGGTGTTCATAAAATGTTTCAAAAAATGTATATTACCGGATAGATCAGACCGAGACGAACAAAAAATTACAATGAAATTTTTTGATCCGATGTCAAATAAATAAGTTATAGCCGATTAAAAATTAATTAAACGGACCAATCACAGCGCGCTCTGAGAGCTACCGGGCCGACTGCGGGAGGATGGGGGGAGCGCTTGGCCGCTAGGAGGAAGCACGCGATAATGGCGAAGGCTGTGCGACCGAGCTCGTACGGTTACCTTCAGTGACGTAGCAAAATTTAAGTACGAGTCAATTATTGTCTTGTACTGTTTATTTTAATCAGCTTTCGAGTGTTGGACTCCCGCCTCATCCTTTTTTAAAATAACAAGTTCCGGGACGAGAGCAGCGTAGGGCCGAGATGATGGACCCGGTATAATATATAATAATAGGATAAGGAAAGTCGTGTGATGTTCACACCAGATTTTTTCTTTGAGTTGTTGCACTACATTAGGTTCAGTAGATAGCATGTAATTCATGTGTCTTGGATACTGTTTTGTATGTCCTTACCCATGAGAAAACCCCTACGCATTGTGTGAAAACAAGTTTTCAACATATCTACTTACTTAATCCTAAAGCCTCTATACTCTTTCAAGTGTGAGGCTAGTTTTTATGGAGTTCATTCTGTTAGTCTTTTCCATGTCTTACTTCACTCTTTCCTATCTTGCGTTAATGCTCTTGATTCTTCCTATTTTATTTCTCTCTTTTCTACTGCTTTCCGAATTTATTTGTTTCATATTTTTCTAGGTTTGCCTTTAGATTTTTTTCTGCGTTCTTGCTTCAAACACTCGTCTCACTGTTCTTTCTCCACTCTTTGTATTATTTGTCCATACCTTCTCATTTGTCCTTTCTTTCTATTACTGTTTCTATTGACTTTACTCTCAGGTTTTCTCTGTATGTTATATATCTGATTCTGTCCATAATCGTATTGTCTTTTTTTTCTCAGGAATCTCATTTCTATACTGTTTATTTTGCTTTGCTGGGTTTATGTTGTTACTCATGATCCCGCTCTATATATTATGGGTAATACTAGTTCTTTGTATATCTATTCTTTTTTATCTCTTCCTGTATTTCGTTATTTCCAAGGAAGTTTTTTTTTCCTTTATTTCTTCCGTCTATTCTCCCATTGTGTACAATTACGGGTCCTAGGTATTTGTATCTGTTCTAATCGTATTGTATGTTTTGTTTCTTTTGTATTTATAACCATTATTTTTGTTTTGGTACTGTTGATTTTCATATTAATGTTTCTTAGCTGCTTTTGTAATATTTTTGAATTTTTATTCATGTTTTTTTGTTCCTCGCTATTATTACCATGTCATCGGCTTATTATATCTCAAATAATTTTGTTTTCCATTTTCCTACTTGGTATCTTGTTGCCTCTTTTCTTACCTCTTCCATAGCTTTGTCAATTACTAAAGAGAATATTATTGGGCTTAATATGCAGCCTTGCCTCAATCATGCAGTTGTTTGGAACTTTTTCGATTCTTCATGCCACGCTCTTAAACATAATTTTTTGTATCATGATAGAGGTATTGTACACTTCTGACTATATTTTGTAATATTCCTCGTTCTATTAATACTTTCCAAATGTGTTCCCTGATGATTCTAAATGCTTCTCTAATTGTTTTTTCACTTAGTTGTTCTATTATGAAATTGGCGTTCGTCTAAAAATGTTTCAGCGTTTCTTCTACTTGCACATTCATTCTTTTTTTCTAGAATTATTTCTGTATTTCTGGCAGTTTTTATGTCTCCTTTTTTGTGTATTGGGATTATTATCCCTATTCGCTTGGTGCTTGTCCTGTTCTCATTACTTTATTAAATAGGTCTCTTATAAAATCTCTGGCTTCTCATATTGTTTTTATCACCTCTGTGGTTATTTGGTCATGTCCCGGAGCTTTTCTTCCTACTTTTGTTTTTTGTATTGCTTCTTTTATTTCCCCTTTTGTGATGTCACCTTGTTTCTGGTTTTGTTCCTGTTTATCCTCATTTTCTTTCTTCTTTATTATCTTGTCTGCATCTTTTCCTTCCAATAGCTTCTTAAAATATTGTCGCCATCTCTCCATTATTTCTTCCTCTTTTATTATTATATCTCCATTTTTGTGTTTGATGTTAATTAGTGTGATTGTTTTCTCAGATTTTGCATCGTGCCGTAAAACAATTTTTGATTTTCTTTATATGGCTTCGTCATTTTATTCCCAAATTCTGTTCAAGATTTATGCTGTTCTTCCTTTATAATCATTTTTTACTTCTCTTATTTCTGCCCTGTATACTGGATAGTCGTTTTGTTTCTCTGTACTTAAGTACATTTTCCATTTTTTTTCTGCTACTTTTACTTTGTACATCAATTTGTTCTTTTTGTTTTTATATTCGCTATTTTTGTAACTTCTCGGCCGTTTGTAATATTGTGTTTTAGAAATGTTCCTACATTTTTTCTACTTGTCCTTCATTATCTATTCTTATGTATTCTTCAAGTTTTCTTTGAAATCATTGTCTTACTTCCTTTACGTTCATCCTATGGCTTTTTATTTTCAACGAACTTAAAAGGTTCTTTACTGAATTTTATCGGTCTGTCGGTCCGTCACAAAATTTGAGTTTTTTAAAATTTGAAAATGGATTCTTATAGGACATTTTACGCTGATTTCGAATTCGAAATTAAAAAATTTCTATCTCGAATAATTTTCGAGATATTCGACTTCGAATTTCGGGAAAATTTTCGACATTACGATTTTAAATGTAATTCTTATAGGAAATTTTACGATGTATTCGAAAATGAAGTCGAAAAAATTCTATGTCGAATAATTTTCGAGATATTCGATTTTGAATTTTCCCGAAATTCGAAATCGAAAGGTTTTTAAAGTTCGTTCTCGGATTGCTTACAGAGCAATCTCTTCGCCTGCCCCGTTTTTAAATTATTTTTCTTTTTGTTCCTGTTTCTCTTTAGTTCTTCTATTTCTGGTCTTCTTTTTTGCTTTAATATTTTTAATGTTTTTCCTTATTTGCTTAGTAAATATAAAATAGTCTTGTATAGGTTTTTTACTTTGCTCTTTCTTTCCCTGGTTATTTCATGTATTTCTTTATGCATGAAACGTGTGTTTCCTATTATCAATTAATTCTCTATACAGAATACTAGCATTTTTTCTCTATTTGGTGTTCTTATTCTTTATCCGAATTTTCCCAGGCACTATTAAAAACTTTGATTTTTCAGCATAATCAGTTTTCAACATAAACAGCTTTAAAGTTTGCTCTGTGTGCAGTTGGACTGTGTAATGAGCGGTTCTCTTCTTTCTTCTTGATATTTTAACTATATATGTGATAGATTGATTAGAATACTTCATAATGAGGAACAAAGAAATTGGATTGTTAATTTGTCAGTGTCGTTATTTTCAAACGCATTATTGTTATCTGTACAGTGAATGATTTTTTTGTAAAGTTCAGGTTAATGTTTACTATAGTGTTAAAAGCCTATCAAGATATGACAAAGTTTTTTTAAATCATTGGTTGACAATTTTAGTTTTTTATTTAGCTTACTTGATTAACATGGGTTTTTTTACTTCTCAACGGTTTCTGTTGGGACCTATGGGCTTTTCACAAAAACTAGAAAATATGCATTGTTAACAGAGTAACATCCTTTTTTCTAGTGAGTCATCTTTTCAAGTTTTGGAACAAAGAAGTTGCACGGGCCAAATCCTGTTAATAAAGTGAATGGGGAATCAATTTTGCCTTTTTAGTCGATTTATGGGTCAGCACGTTTCTACATGTTTATCTTGGATGTTTTTGTTTCAGGTTTATTTTAAAATGATGCAAGAAATGCTGCATAAAACGTTTCTGCAATTGTTTTCTCTTCTCAAGGTAGTAGATCTACGTTTTTTTCCACAATCACAAATCGACAAAAAGTTCTGCGAATAGTTGTTACACATTGTTAAAAACTGATTTGAAATGTTCTGTTGCATGCATTTTTTATTGAGAGTCGATAATCATAGCACTTGATGCATCGTGTTGTTTATTCTCGGGCTATTAAGCGGAGTTTTTTTCTTCCACATCTGTGGACTTCTTCAGAAGAAGGAAATTTATTTTTCCTGAAGGTGTCTAAAATCTGACCATGGTTTAATTCAAGAATGAACAACACCAGTCATGAAAGCCTTTGCATTTATTTTATCGTGGCACTTATTTTCTCGTATAGAATTTGAATTTGTTTAGTTGAAATGCCTATAATGTTGTATATTTTCAGTGGATGGTTTTGTATGATATCATGGATATTTTCAATGATGAGCTGAATTTGGTGCTCAAAGTGCGCTTCATTTTAAACCACATTTAAGCTTCTTTATCCAGAAATAAACACGCTCTTACAAGTCTCTTTGAACGTTATACATCTCGCTTTAATGTGGACGCTATATTTTAATTAATATATTTATAAATTTTATTTGGAATGTAAGCATCATTAACATTCTCCATATATATAGGCATTAGGTGAAACTATGCATCTTGGAGTGTTCTTATTCTAAGAGTATTGTGTTCTTAGTTATATAGTTATATAGTATATCCTCTTGATTTTTTTTAACACAACAGGATTAAGATTTTAATTAACTTAGTTAGGGTTACCTTCTTCATTGGAGTTTTTTGAGAAGAGTCCGCTATGACTAGTTTTTATTTTTTTCGTGCATTTGATCCGGGAAACTAATTTTTTTATGCCACTTTCGTAAAAAGACTTGTGTTGATCCTTGAGCCCCTCGTGTACCAATTTCTTTACTTGATTGTTGCTTTCAAATAGTTATCCTTTTAATGTTTCCACTAAGAGCCCAAACAGATGGTAGTTACAAGGATTTAAGTAAGAAGCCCTTGAGAAATATCAAGTTGCTTAGTCTTTTGTTTATATTAAGCAGCCAGTAGATTTTACTAGACATTACCATGATTAATACCCACTTTGGCATATATCAATCATCAATTGACACTATCCAATTGCTTTCAATAAGATAGTGAATTCTGACAATCTCCTCTATTTAGTGCTTGACAACTGCCTCCAGCATGTTTATATAACTGTCTGCGGTCACCTTCAAGCCTTCCCTAAAGAAATGGCGCACCTGGACATCTTTTTTGTAGTTCATAAGTTCCAACACCTTCACAGAAGCGGGAAATTTTGTATCCATGACTGTAGGCATTTCAGAGGTATCTTGACTGATCCAATTTTGGCAATTTACCTTCCTGTCCTGGATGAAGTTCTTTTCGACCAAAAAGAATTTCAGGAAGACAGTGCTGTCATTGTTGATGACGTTCAGCAGCGCTTGGGCCTTCAATTTCCGGTCCATCTTGTTTTTCTTGGTCAACAGTTGGCTGCTCCTCAAGACGAAAGACTGACGCTAGACTGTCTGTTGACCTCGCCACGCCCTTATTTTACGCTCGGATCGCTTGCTGTTACGCTTGCGTTAGCAGTTACTTCGTCCTGGTGGTCAGATACTCTGTAATTCTAGGCTATGTCATAAATTTGGGTCTCATTATAGCCAAACCACACAAGATTTGCTGTCAGCGGTCTTTCTCCACGAAGGGATTTGAGTACAGCAGTTCTGCAGTTGTTTTCTCGGCTCATTTTGTCGACAATCATAGGTTGTTGATTATGTGAAATTAACTTGTACTATCTAATAGGGGATTGAGCATGTGCATATGGCAGCGTTTTGGCTTTCTTGCAATACAACCTAAAAAATTAATCGACGATCCTGTATATGTTTGTTTACTCGTTTACACATTTTGAGTGAACAAAATTTAATGGACCTATCTCTCTTTGTTATTTTCCGTTCAAACTCAAGGAAATATTCCATTTTTAAAACTGATGGTAATAGGCGATGATGAGTGAATTACGTATTTTAAAGGGGTATTATGGTCTAGATACCCGTTTTCAAGGTGATTTTTGGGAATTAATTGTACAAAATGGTTGAACCTACTGATATCAAGTTTTGTGTTCATATTTATTCACATTTAAAGTAACACCTAAAATTTTTATATCGCTTTTTGGAGCAAACTGTGCGAGATAAGTATATATAAACACACAGATTTTCTATCGGGCGTGTTGATTGTCACCGTCCTCGTCATCTGAAATAAACGATTATTTTTTTATTTTATTCTGTAGACATGTCATTATCATTCGAACCTCTAATAAATAATTTTAAAAAAACTGACAAAATGGCGACGCTTGAAAGAAAATATTTTGATTTTTACTAAAAAATTTCGCTTATCACGGTCCGAAAAAATAGTAATTGTAAACAGATATAAATTTGGAGGTTCGAACGATAGCCGAACATGTACACTATATGTGTAAAAAATTAGAATTGGCCCGACTTGAAAAATGTCGTTTCGATAAAAACGCGTTTAAAGTTTTCTTCTACTGGCTCTGGATTTCTTCGTATTGGCAAGCCATAGAACGTACTTAATTCATTTATAATAGCACTTGTCAATTTCCCTGTTTCTTTTTCACCGATGCCTTTGTTTTTTTAGCATTGTGTAGCCATAGGTTTTTGTACGTGGCTAATGCATTCTTTTTTTTTCAACGACATAATTTTCACCATGTAGGATAGCCTCCGAAACAGATTTAAATGTCTTACTGTCTCCATCTCCTACATATCTCTTATATTGTACTTGATATTTATCCATCAATCGTAAGAACATTGTTCTTGGTGCATTTATCAGCGTGACTTTCTTTCCAGTTTTCGTACTCTGCAGAGCTGGACTTATTTCGTCATAAATTGCATCCTTGATAAAAACTCGATTTTACAACTGCATCTATTACCTTGTTGCTATATATGCCAATGAGTGTAGTGACGCCCAATAGAGAGCCGAAGCCTCTTTTTTTCCACGTGCTGTCTCTAGACACAGTCAATTGCGATGGTGGATTATCGTGTTCAGCGTTTTTTCATTCTCTTCAACTGTTTTTTAAACCTTTATATCTCGGTCAATTTCACGAATTTTATTGTAATATTTTACGGACACATTCTCAAGAAAATGCCAAATAAAAAAATTGATTTTTTGGATCGGTTAGACTATAATACCCCCTTAATGTAGAGTGCAAAGAAATGTGAAAAAAACGAGATGAACCTGCAAAAACCACACTGAAGCAAAGCATTCATATGAAAAATTATGCCATGTATTTAGTGGAATTGTGAAGGAGTCGTCTATTATAAGCTGTTTTTGTAAAATTAAACAATTGATTCCAACAAGTATCGTTTCTCATAGTATCTTTGGAAGGCAGTTAGAATTGAACAATAATTTTTGTACTATATTTCACAACCTTAGACCTCATGTATTTTTGGCAACCCAGCAAGCACTTACAGTTTGGTTGGGATGTCTAATTTCATTCTCCTTATTTACTCAATCTGGCACTATCAGATTTCCACTTATTCAGGTCTCTTCAGAATTCCTTCAATGGAAAAAATGTTTTTTAAGGCTTACAAAAAGTACTATGACCAGTTTTTCGCTCAGAAAACAAGTTCTTGGAGGATGGAATCTTCAATAGACTATTTTATAAAAAATACAAAGTTTCTGGAAATAACAGCTTTAAAAATAAATAAGTAATTAAGTAAATTGGCATTAATCAAAGAAAAAAAAAGTGGGTAGTATTTATTTAATTGAAGTGTATCATTCGAATTTTGCTAGTGACGTAAGAGAATAACAGTGTGTATTATTGGTTATAGCTGTTTACCTAGCATTTTATTAGTAATGCTTTCTTTTTTCCACTTACGGAACGCATAGCTATTAATTCCATTACGTCACATTAGTGGAAAAACCGCTTTTATTTTTTTTTGAAAATTATAATTCTTTCAGAAAAATGCAGAAATACTTGCCTCGTATTTTTTCAAACTTATTTAATATATATTTAATGTATAAATTTTTTTTTTGAGTGGAATGTATTGTGTATACATTGTTCAAGAAAGCTGTTTTTTAAAGCAAAAAAGCCTTTTAATATCACCGAAAAGTATATATTTATATTTTTACTTAACTCAATAATTTGTAATTAGTCCTTGATGTAAAGTTTAATGATAAATGAAAGATTTCTTACAAATATTTTTTGGTTATTATATAGCTAAAATTAGTTATATATTGATACTATATTAATGGTGACTATTGAAATTGTAAGTAAACATGGTCAAAGCATTTTATGAATTTCTACTTTTTAGTTTCATGGCATCATGTACTAAATATAATTTTGAGTTCTTAGAGGTTTTAAAGTTTAGTTCAAAAGTTTCACTTTTATTATTTAGTTATCAATAATTGTAGTCACTTCTTTGTTCTTTCTTTGTATTAACTGGTTATTGGTTTTTATTATGTGTAAGATTACAATAGATTTATAGACTTAGTCTCGAGTTTTTAGAATTTTTCTATTGTGTACACTAGAATTATGTATAGTTTATGACTATGTATATAAACAGATATATATGTTGTGGTGTATTTTGATATTTGTAATCAAGTTTATTGTACTTTTATTTTTAGCTTTACCCACATCAGTTACCACAAAACCGACAGTCACTACAAAAACTCCACCTACTACAAACTCTCCACCTTCTCCAACAACAGTCACCACAGAAAAGCCTGCTTCTTCAACACCAGCCGATCCTATTACTACTCAGTCTCCAGCTCCTAATCACAACAGGCACTTTGATGGACCTAGTTTTATTGGGGGCATTGTTCTAGCCAGTGGCTTAATGGCTATTGGTTTTGTTGCATTTAAATTTTACAAGGCTCGCACGGAGCGGAACTACCACACACTGTAATTCTTAGGTTTCTCGCTACTATTTTGTGAGATGTTATACTTCAATGTATTACATTTATTGTGTGTTTGTGGTTACTGAAATTGTTAAAATTAGCCCAAATTAATGTCGAAATGTATGGTGCAAAATTGGAGTGGTTTAGGTATCTGACTAAATATTTGCAGCTACGTAATAACCGTGTAGCTATTTTTTCTTTCATATAGATAGTTTGTTATCTAGTTAAAAAGGCTGGTCAATGACATGTGATTGTTTTTGTTTAATGTAACGGATTCTCCATGTAGGATTCCATCACATACAGTATGTTAATCTACTTAATGGGCTTTAGTCATCTTGATTGTATATTATATTTAACTCACTTAAATTTTTGATATATTATTATAAGCAGAATTCATTTATTCAGATTTGAAAATGTTTTTATAGAGGACTATATATATTAACAAGGAAAATTATTTAAAAATTATCAATTTACAAATATTTTTAAAGCAAGGGTTAAATCTCAAATTACAACGCCGACGCAAATAGGTGTTTGTATTTTTATACTTCTTTTAACTAATATTTGTATTACTTTTGCATGTGATATTTATGCCTGTACTACACAGCAATCCAATTTGATTTTTAATGCTCTTTTTACAATAGCCTATATTCTGAATCTATGCAACTGAATTTGCAGTTTCTATTTTTAATTCTATTTTTAAATTTTGTGGCAATATTGTATTTTTGTGTCTATGTTATAACTTAATCCTGCAATGTGATTGGCTGCTGTTGTTAATCACATTAGTAAACCTTTGCTGTAAAGCATTTCTTTTTTTATTCTCTGTGATATCTGTAATAACTACAAAAATAAACAGCACTCTCAGTAATTATAAAATATCTGATATTTTACTTACTCAGCATATAAATTAGAGTAATGTTGGATAGGAAAGAGCAGATACTCCTTTAAAGAATTTGTTCTTGCTGTTCACCGTTACATTTTTTTATTTAAGATATAGCTGCGCTGTTTGTGTATCTGATGTTTGTTTCTGGTGAATTTTACACAGCATTACACCTTTTCAAGTAAGTGATGTGAAATTGTAAAAACACTGATGTGAATCTTAAAAGTTTCTGTCCATAAAAGTGCTCTTAGTAGAGTAGCTTTTAAATTTTAATGTAAGGGTATGCTAGTCTAGGTGTAACATTAGCAGCAGTTATAAGGCAGCAAGCAGGTCGCGTACTTGCCAAAATGTGCATTTAGATGTAAATTTTATAGTATCATTAATAGTAGTATACACATTTTGAATGGATGCCTTGAGGCTTTTACGTTTTTGTTGTTGTATTCAGTTTTTGTTAGAATAGAGGTTTACTCCAGTTACTTTGCATGTAATTTTGGTGCACTGCTATTATTCAAACTAGTAAAGGGTTCTTCTGAATACAAGTTGTTTTACTTAGCCTTGCCTTTTTAGAGTGAATTGTACATCTTAAAATTAATTTCATTGCAAACACTAGATGTACTGTACTAGGCTCTCCAATGAGTTTTTTGTGTATAGCATTAATTTAAAAACATTAAAAATCAGGAAGCAAACACTTATTCCTCAAAATAGAATCTGTTATTATTAATAATATTTGTCCATTTTTGATTAACGGTTGGATTTGATGTTGAAACCACTCTGCTGATTAAGAAGTGAGCAATTCTTGACAGGCATTTTCTGCTTCCTCAAAATTATTAAAATGTTTTTTAAAAATTGGATAAAACGTCATGATCAAATGAACGAATTTGGATGCCGCAAAATAACTCTGCATGTTCTAAAATTTTTCCTGTGTTAAATAAGATCTGTCCATTATCTTGAATCAAGATTTGGTTTCTGTTGATTAGGGCGGAATAGTTGGTGCTGTATATATTATAAATTCTGCCGAGTTGCTTGGACACTTGATAAACTTTTTTTTCATGAAGTCACTTCCTTTGACTGAATTATGGAGAAATATCTCTGAACAGAAGTTACAATTCTTCTTGACAAGCCTCAATTCTGCGTTGAGTTTGTGTATTAGTCAGGATTATTATAGGAACCTGTTTGAAGCCTCTTATGAACTAACCAATTTTCTTCAACTGTCTTACTTCTTGTAAATTTTGAAGGATTGATTCTTGCTAATTCCCGTACATTTACTTGGAGATTCATATAGAAAAACGTTGCATATGAAATTATGGAACAACCTAGTAGTTTTCAATTAGAATGAAAGGTTTGAATGTGTGTGATGCAATTTCACAACTGTGATGTAAACATTCCGATCATGGGTTATTGCAGAAAAATGTGTTACTATACTGGGAATTTACAATCGATAAGGAAATTTTGTAGAGACAGATTGGTAAAGAAATTTGAGTAAATTGGTTTTTACTAGACATGAAAACAGCAGGCAGAACTTTAGTTTGTGTTTGTTTACAGATATTGGAGTTATTGTTAAGTGCAATTGAGTTCCTAATCGTGTATTCTTGTGCAACAGTAACCAGAATTGTTCATTAACATAATGTCACCTGACACTAATTTTTTTTATTTGAGTTTGTGTAGTTTTATGTCTATGCTAATAAATTAACAATTTTCCAGTTTAAAGGGGAGATTTGATATGTTGTTGCAGTTGAGCTGCAATTGTAAGAAACTAATTCAAAACTGCCAAAAGAATAAGATATTAGATATTGTACAATGTGTATGTGCAAATATGAGGCCAGTCGTGTGTCGTGAAAAATGATCAAAAATGGTTTTTTGGGAGTGGTATTTTAAAGTGGATTCTATGTTTTTTGGGGTGCTGATCACGAATCTGATAGTCAAATTTGTCTTGAGCCGCTGCGCTTCAAAATATGGGCATTTTTAAGGCCCAAAAAGCCTTTTTTTTCGGTTTTTCGGATTTTACAGGAAAACTATGGCTTATATGAAGTAAGTACCCATTATAAAAATTGTAGGTATTATTAAAACACGTCGATTGAGACCAGCTAGAAAAAAATGTCTTGGGCCAGCTAGCTGTAGGCCCATTTTTGACGTTTAAAAAAAAAATTATTGTGACCTGAGTATTAAGTTTAAAAAATTGTAAATGCCAAAAACAGTAGTATTTTCTATCTATTTTTATGTCTTTTTGAATGTTTGAGATATCACATAAGGGGGTGCTACAACCGAATTACAAGCCGACTTTTGAATTTTTTGACCAAAACCAAAAGCATTTGACAGATTTTGATATTTTCCACCTTGGTTTCCAAACTCAAGCAATGCGGCAATTTAGCGCCATGTTGAAATTTTCTAACCTTTCTAATTTCTAAATTGAAAAAATTTTAGGTTAGGATACATGTAAAAAAATCTGGTGTGAACATCACACGACTTTCCTTATCCTATTATTATATATTATACCGGGTCCATCGTCTCGGCCCTTCGCTGCTCTCGTCTCGGAACTTGTTATTTTAAAAAAGGACGAGGCGCGAGTCCAACACTTGAAAGCTGATTAAAATAAACAGTACAAGGCAATAATTGACTCGTACTTAAAATTTTGCTACGCCACTGAAGGTAACGAGCTCGGCTGCACAGCCTTCCCCATTATCGCCTGCGTGCTCCCTCCTAGCGGCCAAGCGCTCCCCCCCGTTCTTCCGCAGTCGGCCCGGAAGCTCTCCGAGCGCGCTGTGATTGGTCTTTATTGGTATTTATTTGACCTCGGATCAAAAAATTTCATTGTAATTTTTTGTTCGTCTCGGTCTGATCTATCCGGTAATATAAATTTCCCGAAACATTTTATGAACACCCGGTATATTAAAAATCCTGAGCTACAATTTTTTAGAGTTCCTATTTTACCAACTTTTATTTTTAATTCATATTTATCTTATGATAACAAATCATTTTTATTCTCATGAATTTTTTGTATCTTCAACCGTTTAGATTCGCGATCGATTTTGCGACCTTGCGACCAAACGACTCTGCCGATTTTTACCAAAAGCTTCGCACTGCGTCCCCTACCTACAAGTAACTCGCATACCAAATTTCAAGTCTCTAACTTTACGGTTCTCGAATATCCTGTTTACTGACAGACACACACACACACACACACACACACACACACACACACACACACACACACACTTTTGGTGTCCTGAGGCACACGCCACAACAGGCACACGCGCACCAATTCACATGCCGATTACATTACTTTCCTTATTTAGGATAAGGATAGTAAAAAAAGAAATTATCAGAGCTAGTAGAATTTTTTATGACGAAAATTTTGGCCCAAGCAGACCTACATAGAAAAATATAAAAATGTCTTATTTTCTATTTTCTATGTATGAATGTCAATTTAACGAATTTTCAAAAAAAAGTTTAAATTGGATTCACATATCGACCATAAAATCGTTTTCTCCAAAGTAAAATTAACACTTTTTATTTGTTCCAATCGTTGCCAATTTTTTTTTAAACGAGCTAGTAATACGCATTTTTAGCTTTCTATAGGTTCATGTATCTAGTTTTCAAAAATTTAAAGTTTTTCTCGAATGACCCAAAATTGGACCCAGGAGAGGCCCAAACACGTTTACATTAATCTCTCAGCCAGATCTCAACCAAAATAGGTCTGCTTGGGCTCAACATTTTTATCATAAAAATTCTACTAGCTCTGATAATTTCTTTTTTTTTACATGTATCCTAACCTAAAAATTATTCATTTTTTCAAGGTTAGAAAATTTCAACATGGCGTCAAATTGCCGAATTTGGACCAAAATGCTTGAGTTTGGAAACCAAGGTGGAAAATATCAAAATCTATCGAATGTTTTTGGTTTTGGGTAAAAAATTCAAAATTAGGCTTGTAATCGCATTTTACGGTTTTTTGAAAATGGCCGATTGTACCGCCTCCGTATGAGATATCTCAAACATTCAAAAAGGACATAAAAATAGATAGAAAATACTACTGTTTTTGGCATTTACAATTTTTTAAACTTAATTAATACTCAGGTCACAATAATTTTTTTAATTAAAAAAAAAAAACGAAAAAATCGGCCTACAGCTAGTTGGCCCAAGACATTTTTTCTAGCTGGTCTCAATCGACGTGTTTTAATAATACCTACAATTTTTATAATGGATACTTACTTCATATAAGCCATAGTTTTCCTGTAAAACCCGAAAAACCGAAAAAACGGCTTTTTGGGCCTTAAAAAATGCCCATATTTTGGAGCGCAGCGGCCCAAGACACATTTGACTATCAGATTCGTGATAAGCGCCCTGAAAAACAGGAATTTACTTTAAAATACCACTCCTCCAAAAAAACCATCTAAAATTACATAGCGACTGGCCTATGAACACTTTTCGTAAATTTGCCTTTTTTTTGCTTTTTTATTGCGTTTTTATTTGTAAATGCATTGACATTCAGAGATAACTGTCACCTAGGGGAAATACAAAAAGAATATTATCATAACTTGATAGTTGTAAAATATGGAAGTTACTTTGAGAGGTAATTCTTGGCAAAGAAGAGTATATGAACATATTTGAAAATGGATGGTAAAGCTTTATTTTATTGCTTGAGAGATTAATTCATTGTACATGGCGCGTCTCAGGTGCACTACAAAGTAAACCCTCTAAAACCTTACAAATAAAAATCAAGGAGTTTTAGGTTTGGTGACTAGGTAGACTATGCGATTTTCTTGATTGATCTATTTGTCGGAGAAGGTACATATTATTTAGATATTTCTGAACATAAGTACTGAAGTGAGTCTGAGACTCATGCATGAACCACGTGACCTGTATTACCATTGACACATACCATACAAATCTCTTAATGGGTAACACCTTGTTGCACGAACCAGCTAGAGAACATTACCCTGCAATGGAAAATAGTTGGTGAAGATGCTTGAATGTGTTGTAGGTGGTAAGAGCAGTAGTGGTTCTCATATAGAGTAGTCAACACAGTTTGATTGTTTATATGTATCATTGCTGGCTGGCCAAATTCTTGGAACTCATAGGCGTGGAGGGGTTATCTGTAAAGTTATGTACAACATGTTTAAGTTTAGGTGTACAACTTTATCGAGGACGCCAATCTATCTTAAAGTATTCTGGTCTAGAAGGTGTGACCTAATTCAATTGCCTGTGAATGAAAATCATCTTTGCTTGTTTACAGTAGAATCAACATTATTACCCTTTGTTCTAAGTGAACGCAGGTCACATTTTCAGTTATTTTTATGTTGTTGGTTCTGATGCAGTTTCCTGACCCGGCAATGTATGTGATGGTTGCCTGGCTGATTTCCCTGTACTGGGCTTCATATAGTATATATATTATATATATATATAGTATATATATATATATATATATATATATATATGACTTAGACGACAGAGTTAATTTGTTGTCAGAATACTGAGTTGCATGGCATTTTACAGCCTGATGTTACAGGTTTTAAGGTCTTGTTTCGTGACTGACCGTCAATATGTTGATTCCCCTATTGTGGTAGGCCCTCAAATTATTTTGCCTGACGCCCTGCAGTATAGCAAATATCTCCGCTTAAAAAACGGATGTACGTTTTCCTAGCAAAGTTTAATTACAAGTTTCCCTTTTCAAAATATATGCCTGCTCCGGTTTCAGACCTGCTCTTTGATCCGTCTGTGTATCATACATCTTTATATCAGGTAATTTTGTTTATACATTCGTTTCCATAATATTAACTTAGAAATTTATGTTGAATGCAAATTTTGGCGCCATATGGTCTGCTTTCATACCCGATATACCTTCACCCCTATTTTCAGTGTTTAGATGTCCCACTTCTTGCGGATGGGTGCGTTGCGCAGTCTATTAAGAGATACTCCTATATTTTCCATAATCTGAAAATGAAGAGGAGAAACGCCTGCTAATGTCTCTATTGCCGCTGTTGGTATTATTTTTATGATGCCTGTTATTCTCAGACAAATAAGTCTCTGCATCTTACTTAATACGATTATAACGATTCTTTGTGGTTTCTTTGTCCACCATAGTAAAGCTGCATGTATCATCGTGGGTTTGACCATCATGGTCTATATCCAATGTATCACTTTTGGTTTTGGACCTCATGTTTTTATACGAGTTTGTTTGACTAACACTAGTGTTACCCCCACCTTTGTTTCTACATCTCTGAGTCTTTAGAAGTGTTAGTCCCTTTAGGTTTGCCCTTCTTGTGAATGCTATTATGCTAGATTTTGAGAGGGACTGTCCAATTTGTAACCAGATTTAGGGCGCTTTGCATACGCTTCCTAAGTGTATTGGCAAATCTTCTCCTTAACAGTTCGTTTATTACAAGGTTCTATAGTAGAAGAGACAGAACTCTTCCCGGCGGATATTCTCTTCCAATCCGAATCGTCATTGTTTTACTCATCAGGGGTACCTATACTAATCTTTGAGCATACAATTTATCCATCTGCAGCTTGTTTCGCCGATTTATAAAGTTGGAATGAGTTAATTGCCAACTTTATTTTGTTTACATCTATCACTTTTTTGCGAGTCTTCAATTCTCCCTAAATAGTTCTCTCATTGTTTCCTTTCCAGTATGTAGCCTGAGTTTGCATCGCAGCCAATGATGATTTGCGAGCCATTTTCTTTGCATCTTATCGTGGGCGAATTTTTTGGAAAGTCCATTTTAATTTTGTTGGGCAAAATAACTTTTGGGGAGAGAAACGGTAGGAAGCCAGGTTTTGATAGGAGTATTACGTCGTTGTGAGGAAAGCTTTTCTGTAGTGCTGGTACGCTCGTATATTTTTAATTAGATTTTTAATGAACTGCAATATGCTGCATTGTGTCTGTAAATTTTGTTGTTTGGAAATATATAAGGAAAATTGGGCATACCGAGTTTGAATAATATTGGTGAGTACTATGGTCCTCATTTATTTGTTTACTTTGGATTTGGTTAGGAATTTTAGATTTATTCTTTAATCTTGCCAATTTATCCTTTTATTTTAATTAGTTACGAATCTTAAAAATAACGTATAGTAAAGTATTAAAAATTAAGACAGATATAATTATTTTGGATATATTTTATGTTATATCTTTTTTAGACCACACTAAGAGCATATTAACCGTTATCATTTTAATGAGGTACTTTTTTTTTGAATAGACAGGCCATTAAGGCGCAGAATGCATTTATATAAAAAGTATTATTTTTACTGGAGATTATAAAAATATAAAGAGCTTTAGATTGCTATAATCTAAACGTTGAATCTCTTTTATTGCGGCATAAATGGAGAAAGTTGTAAATCTGCTCATGGGCGAGAAGTTTTGCTTTAAAGCTTCAAATTTTAACTTTGTTTTAATGTAACAGCTTCGTTTCAAACATTATGTGATAATATTACGACGTATTTTTAAGTGCAGCTATATACACAGGACATAGTTACAACATACTTATTATATTTAAGTAATTTTTCCGTAATTGTAATTCCGTAATAGGGACTATGATGTAAAATTTTGTTCTTTTAGTGTGATGTTAGAGATGTTGCAGTGAGTAAAGTAAAAATTACAATATATTGCCCATAATTAGATCATACATTAGATACAGACTGATTCGTAAACATAATATATCTTACATCGCCATTTCAGAAACATTTCCACGCGTCTCTGCTACCTTATATTGCTTTAAGTTCTTACTGTAATATAATACCAGGGTGAATGAAATATGAACCTCGATTTCTCTTTACACGTCGTGCCGTGAACGGGGACGGGCACTGGTTCTAAGCTTTGTAAGTAGGGACGTCTGAAAAGAATTTTTCCTCGTAGGGTACCTTACACCATTTCTTTAATTAATAATGTTAGAGCAATAGGTACCCCTGCCCGTTCTACTGTCTAGTCGATGCAGGAGTGGTTGTAAAAGAGGATTCGGATGTCCTTCTAGTCTTTGGTGGCGTTTTTTACTTTGCTTTTCCATTACCTCTTGAATGAATGGCATACTAAGATCATTATAAAGTGTGTCTGTGATTGCTTTTAGGATTTTTGATTGAGCTTTTTGGAGGATACCAATGCTTGATTTATTGGTGTATCCCAAAGTTCGCCTCTGTAAGTCCATATTGTTTTTATTGCAGTTTTGTACATTAAGAGCTTGTTTTATAAAGATAAGGTGGTCTTCTTCCAAGAAGTCAGTATTATTTTTTGAATCTCGGGTCAGTTTGTTTTCCCTTTTTACCACGTGTTCCTTCCAGATTTATTTATTATCTAAACGTAGTTCCAGATATCTAATTGTTGTAGATTCCGGTATTATGTTGTTGAGGGAAACTGGGGGACAACGACCTTTTATTAAGGTGAAAGTTGTTTGCCTAGGCTTGGATTCGTTAATTTTTATCTTCCACTTTTTTGTCCAACTCTGTAGAAAGTTCAGGTGATGCTGTTGGTGATTGCATGCAATATCTGGGAACCAGTTAGAGTATTAGGAGTTGTCGGTAGGTCTAACGTACACAGGAGATAAATTATTGGGCCTAATACGCTACCCTGAGGGAATGCCGATTTAATTGGAAAAAAAGTTGATGTTTCACCTTTAACTCTGGTCCTAAATTGATGGTTGCTTAGATATAACTTAAGTGGGTTACAAATTGATAGAGCGGAATGTTTAACTTTGTAAAAGTGTCAAACCATGTCAAAGAGTTGACTTATGTCGAGGAATACTGAGAGACAATATTTCTTGTTATTTATTGGTTGATTTATTGTGTGAATTATTCGGTGGCATTTTTGGATAGTTGAATGTGGTCGATGAAACCCAAATTGATGGCCAGGAATTTTATTTTGTGAGAAACAGTGAGCCGACAATCCCATAGTGTGAAATTGCGCACCATACACTAATTTTTTTTTTGGTTGCAAGTGACGAACTTTGGTCAAATGTGGGTTTTTGGTTTCACATCCGTGAAATGGAGGTGCTTTATGCTCAACTTTTTGGTCTGCACTCTCTCCATGATGACTTTTGCAAAAGCGAATATTTTGTCAATACTAATCTCGGTCAGAGGTGTTTGCAATTTAATCTTATACGGAAATAGATATAATTTCTTGGTGAGGATGGTGTGCATAGAGCCCACACTCACACTGAGTTGAGCTGCATCTTTAGAGACTGAAGTTGTGGTCTTTCATAAAGCTCCCGATCTTGTTATACGGTCTCGGGAGTGGTCACAGTGGCTGGTCTGCTCGTTCTTGATAAATTGTCATCCAGTACAGTCCCTCTCTTCTCAAACTTTCCAATCAGCCTATTATAGCATGGTAAAATAGACGATTTAATTATAGAGCAAGTTTTATTATGGTATTTTTTGGGTTGCTATTGCAGGGACAGACAATGTAGTGTGCTTGGCGATCCACAATTGAATAGCTGGTCTTAGCTGACGCCATATTCAGTGTTGACTTAGAGTGTAAACAGAACTTCAAACATTGACCTAGCTACAACCAACGTCAAACATAAAATTGACTGAAAAGTTTGACCATGGTAATAAAAAACTCCCTTGCGTGACATAATGAAGGCCCTGTACAAGGTCTGATTAATTTTTGTTTAGTTGTGAGATGTCTACGGCTTCCTTATTTTTACGCACCTTTATTCGGCGATTTATTAAAATCGTATTATGGACTTTATCCTCAATCTCTTGCGTGTTGGACTTTTGAACGTATCGTTGTGTGCATGTGATCATGTTTTAGTTCAAAACTCAAAAAAAATATTTTGGGTTTCTGATTCTTCTTCTTAAAGTGCCATCTCCCTATGGAGGTTGGCAATCATCCTGGCTATTCTCACTTTTGATGTGGCTGCTCTAAACAGATCTAATGATGTGCATTTGTACCATTTTCTTAGATTGTTCAGCCACGAAATTTTTCTTCTTCCCACTGATCTTTTGCCTTCGATTTTTCCTTGTATTATAATTTGCAGTATGTTGTATTTGGATCCTCTCATTATGTGGCCAAAGTATTCTAACTTTCTCTTCTGTATCTTGAAAACAACCCCTTTCTCTTTCCCCATCCTTTCAAGGACTTGGTCATTGGATATTCTGTCTCTCCATGATATTTTTAAGAGTCTGCGGTAAATTCATAACTCGAAAGCCTCAATTCTCTTAATATTATTTTTCTTTAAGGTCCATGCCTCTGCTCCATATAGTAATATGGAAAAGACATAGCTCTGCGCCATGCGGGTTCTTAATTTTAAATTTAAATTTTTATTAGTGAGGAATGATTTCATTCTTATGAATGCTGATCTTGCCATTTCTATCTGCCTATTTATTTCTACAGTATGGTCGTGTTCCTGATTTAATGTTGTACCTAAATATTGATATCTATTTCCTCTTTCTATATGTTTGGTTGTTAATTATTATGGATTGTTGTACGTTAAACATTGCTTTATTAATTACCATATATTTAGTTTTATTGAGATTTACTTTAAGGCCATATTGTTTGCTGACCATATTAATATTTTTCATCATTAATTGTAAATCATTTACATTTGTAGCGATTATTACCGTATCATCGGCATAACGGATATTATTGATTACTTTTCCATTCACTATTACGCCGGTTGTATCCTCTGAAAGGACTTCTTGGAAAATTTGCTCGGAGTATAAATTAAATAACATGGGTGACAGGACGCACCCTTGTCTCACTCCTTTACATATCTCAATTTCTTTTGATGTTTCCTGTTCTACTCGTATTGTTGCGTTCTGCCTCCAGTATAAATTTTCAATTAAGTTTATTGTGCGTTTCTCGATATCCTTTTGTTTTAGTATTGCTATTAGTTTTATATGATTTACATTGTCGAACGCCTTTTCGTAGCCAATAAAACATAAATGTAGTTCAACATTAACGTTATCTTCTTCCAATTTGTTGTATACTCTATTATGAATTATTTTTAGCAGTATTTTAAGAGTATGGCTCATGAGGCTTATACATCTATGTTCAGCACATTCTTTCGCATTTTCTTTATTAGGCAACATTATGAATGTTGAGGTTAACCATTCTTGAGGAATACTACCCGTTTCATAAATTGTATTGAACAAATCTACCAAGGCATCCAAATTGTCATCCTTTATTGTTTTAATCAAATCAACTGGAAGTTCATCTGGGCCGACTGCCTTATCACATTTACTGTTTTCAATGGCGTTCTTAACTTCTTTTGTTATTTTTGCCAATTTGGCATCGTTGGTGGAGTTTTTATAGTTCTTACAGTTCTTTCTTCATGTAATAGATCTTCTATATATTCTTCCCATCTTTTTATCTTTTCTTGCAGGTCTAATATTAATTTACCATTTTTATCTCTTATCAAACCTTTGTTCTTCTTTCTTCCTATTCCTGTAAGTTCCTTTATTTTTATGCATGTTAAACGCATCATTTTTCTTTTCTAGTTCTTCTATTTCGTTCTGATTACAAACATTGTAATCAACGTGGAACTTGCAAGTTTTTTAAATTTCCAGTGGGCCAAAAAAAAAAGACGCAGATGAGAAAAAAATGATTAGGTAGTTACGTTATAATTATTAGTTTGTATTTACTATTATAAATTTTAGGCGTGGTGTAGAACCAGCTTTAGGAAATTTTATATAGTCATTTTAACGACGGTAATAGGAAAAATGGACCTGAATTTACTCCCTTATAATAAAGATAAAATATTCGTGCACACCAGCCCCGAAAGAAAAAGAGAATACGAAAAACTACTAACATTGCAGTAGAAACGGATAAAGAGAAGTATTTTGAGACTGAACTAAATTCTCTAGTATAAATGATTATCCTACCTATCACTGATCTGCAGCCATCTGCAATAAAGAAGAGTAATAAATAAAGAGGGTATAAAGGATAAATAAAGAAGTCCATAAAGAGAGTACAAACGATTGCTAACTTTGTATTGGATATTGGTGCTGAGAAGTTGTATGATTGAAGAAAATTTATCTAAATAAAAATTTACTCAACTACGTGTGTAGAAGACATAACCTATAAAATAATATATGCTCAAATAACATTTTCAACACATGATATCTTACTAATTTAATTCAACACCGTTTCGTTTAACTTCTTAACCGTAAGAAAAATTCACAGAATTTATTATACTGCCTTAAAATTTACTCCCATGTAAACCTTATGGGCTAAAAACTTTGTTTGGATAATGAGCGTTAATAATGGCTCTCAATGACGTCACACTAACATAGCGTATTAAGCAAAAACAAATAAGGTTTTTAATTTGAAATAGAAGAGATTCCAGCTTGTGTTTTCGAAGTGTGCGGACGTGCTATTGAACTCGGTGATATCCAAGTGTCCGTGCAAAAATTCGAGTGCGGGATTATTTGCGGTCAATTCACATAACGTATTTATGAGCTAGCCCGTACCTGCATTATTAGCGCGGCAGTGATCGCAGCTTTGCTAAGAATAAAGACGGTGTTGATTGCCTCTCTTATTATCTTTGAGAGTCGGCCAGGGAGATTACGATTAGTGCATGCTATTGATACCACGGTCAATGGCGCACAGTGTAAATATCAAAATACACCTAATTTATCGTATAAATACAGACATTTACGTGACTAACAAAAACAAATGTTTTATGTTGAAAGCTTTTTTATTGTTTTTCAAAATATCTCCCTGATGGTCAATAGATTGTGCATACCCTGGAACCAATTTTTAAAACATTTTTATATAGCGAAACAAGCATCTCTGAAACATGGGGTTTGAACGCATCAATCGCCTCTTTCGGCTTGAAAATCCTTGTCCACGTAGTTTGCTCTTCACGTGTGGTATTAAAAAGAAATCGTTAGGCGCCAAATTAAAACTGTACGGCGGATGACCTATAAATTCGACGTTTTGCTTAAAAAGCCATTTGTTTGCGTCGATGTGTGTGAGATTGCATTGTCATGGCGGAGAATGATCTGGCGTCACGCGTTGGTTTTCCTATTTCTCCAAATAAATTTAGAATTGACCGTTTTGCGATGCTCTAAAACCACGTTTGAGACATGTCTCATTTTTCCAAAAAGACAGGCGACCATTTGATTCGAAGTGTTTTGTGCGCGAACGACTTTTGCTGGGTTTGCCTATCTTGGAAGACCCAAGATAGGGGTTTACTGTTTACTTTCGGGCTCATATGCATAAATTTAAAATTTGTCATCGATGGTTGTAAACAGTTTTTTAAGCGTCACGAGCGTATTTCTTGAGCATTTCTTTCGACCAATCGACATGATTTTTTTCAAAAATCCAAACAAGTACACAGTTTTTTAATGGTTAAATGTTCATGCAATATCGAATGTATGCTAGTCATATTAATGCCTAAGGATGCGTGAATTTCACGATAAGTCACATGACGGTCTTGCTTTATCAGTTCGCGCACGGCATCGAATTATGACCACGATTAAATCCATTGTGCCAACTACATACACTGGTTCTGTGTGAGGCTTCATCAACAAAAGTCGAAGTGAGTTGATCGATGTACCGTTGACAATCCATGTCGAAATTTTTGACCGAGAGAAAGTTTTTTGAACTTAATGAAAACAAAATAAATAGCATCGTATGGCAAAACGTTTTAAGTACGTATGCCGTCAAAAATGTGAAAGTAGATGATGCAAACGTCAGATCGCACCTAGCACATGCAGATATTAGATAAATAGATATCGTGCAGCTCACGTTTGCAGTGAAATGTTCCCAATTGGGATTATATCCGACCCATCCAACAACTGGAATAATCTTCAACCGATGTTTACGATGCAAAATCAACTTTAACTACTGCAAATCTATGCAAATTAGGCAAGTCACACATAATAAAACCCTCAACTATTTTCAATGTATCAAAGTCAAAACACCCCAACTTTAGCAACAATATCAAAATCAAGTTCCATTTACTAACATGCTTGTTAACGCTAACTATCCAACATATTTATCACAACTCACACAAATTAGCCACAACAACGAAAGTGATGACACTGATAACAAACATCGTTGGGAATCTATTATTAAAAAAGAAAAAGAAAAGAAAACGAACACATTAAACAAACACAATCGAAAACATCCCCTCAAGTATCCAAAGAATTAGAACAAAATAATGCTCAAACTGGGAATAGTGAAAATCAAACAAATTCCAAAACGAAATCTTCAGACTAATCCCCCGCCAGTATATAACCTAAACAAAGTCGTCGAGACGGAAAGGTTTTATCCTAAAACTCTATCTAACAATACAGTACAGATAAATACCAAAACATCGACGATTACAGGAAGCTGATCTCACTTTTACAAGAAGAAAACATAGTCCGTCAAATATATCAAATCAAACAAGAACAAGCTTGCAAGGTTATCATACGCGATCTACACCATTCGATCCCTATTCAAGACATAAAGGATCAACTACGTGAGCTAGATCATTCTACAAGGAACATCATGAATATCAGACATAGAGTAAGTAAAGAGCCGTTACCAATGCTTTTCGTCGACCTCGAACAAGTAAATAGTAAGGTATCTACAAAGTTAAATTCCTATAAAATCCGAAAATAAGAAGCACTACGCATCAAGAACTATATAGATTAATGTACACGATTCCAGGCGCATGGTCACTCGAAGATCTACTGCAGAAAGCCTTACTACTGCGTTTACTACACCGTCTATAGATACTTAAAAGCTAGAAACATGCCTAAACAGACTGCCACGAGAACGCCAAATAAACTAAACCCATTAATGAATACAACTAACTATCAAATTCTATGTGATCCGCCTTAGACCTTTCCAAGCTATTCTCAAATACCAATAGGAAGAACTAACAACAATTAAGAGATAGTTGATAAATATACCATCTTCCTAAATAAATTTAAAAATATATTCTCTCAACTTCTAAA
This sequence comes from Sinelater perroti, assembly GCA_036346155.1. NCBI lineage: Eukaryota > Metazoa > Arthropoda > Insecta > Coleoptera > Elateridae > Sinelater > Sinelater perroti. Next base: position 5,545,457 of record JARFIY010000195.1, read on the forward strand.
TTAGAACAGCATGATTTTATCAATGCTTACAACTGTCATTAACAACTTACCACAATAATGGCCACTTTGATAAAAATAGAGGAATGGAACCCAGGCGGGTTGAAAAACCATATTTATGAAATCGCTGTTTTTCTAAGTATCAATAAAATTGTCATTATTCTCATAGTGGAGAGTCGTTACATTAAACACGGTAATACAAATTCTAAACTACAGTATATATTATGCAAACTATTTCGACAGAACTGCTCAGGCAGACTCAGTTCGTGACAAATAGCAAAGATCTAGAAATCTTAAAGACAAGACCATCCTCTAAACAATGTAATTCATCGATTATACAACGCTGTCATTGGTAGATTATTTCATCTGGAAAGTAACAAAAAACTCAAAAGGCATATTACCTTTGTGCCACTCCTAATAAAACCAGATAGAAGCTGGGTTAGATTTAACAAAGAAAAAGCAAGCACCTTTGGAGAACCTTCGAATATTTGATACAGAAATAGAAGAATATCTAAACTTGACTGATTAATTATCTCTGCCTGTAAAGGCTTGTTTTTCATGCAGAAGTGACAGAGTAATAAGATTAACCAACTCATATAAAGCATTGGGGTATGATATTATAGTGGGGAATGTACTAAACGTCTACCAAAAAGAGTAGTAGTACTGTTTTCAATATTCGATTATATACTGGCCATATCTTATTCTCCACTCAGTGGAAATATTCCAAAATAATCATGACCGTCTAACCCGGGAAACCTCCATAGGAAACCAACTCTTACAGATCCATAAGTCGGCTAGGATTATTATCTAAATTATTTGAAAAATTATTACTACGCAGAATCTAGGAAATAACACCACTAGACGAACTAATTCTCTTGCGTCAGTTTGGGTTCCACAAGAGTCACTCAGTCATCCAACAATGCCACAGATTAGTTAAATATATCAAAGATATTCTGAAAGGGAAAAATGTATGTTTCAATATTCTTAGATGTACAACAAGCCTTCGATAAAATTCTTACATAAAATAAAAAAAGTTACCCCATCAAATTTATTTTATTCTAATATCTTACCTAACTGATAGGTGCTTCCAAGTCCAAGTGGAGAACTCACTAGTAGACTACCATTCTATTAAATCTGATATTCCGTAAGGCAATGTCTTATACTAATTTGGAATTCACTATGGTTTACTTAAGATTTGTGTTTATTATAAAAACCTGTTTCTAAGATTCTATATTCACTGTTAACTCTGAAGCATAATGGTTCCACACAGAAATCACTTACTTAAATTTTTATTTCTATACGCAGACTGGTTTTACAGCAAAATTACACTTCCTACATGAGTATTAGTGCGCCATCTATTGATCTCCATCGCAAATTCGCAATTGACGAAAACTGCATTGCTAGTATAGGTTTAGTATTATCACAAAAACCACATTCTGTGAATGATTTCGTTTTTATCTACATTTTTGTAAAAAGTGAGATAACTACCCCGTTTTTGGACGAATGTGTTACTTAAGCACTAACACAGAGGAGAGTATACCTGTTTTAGATAGTTTATTGTTTACTTTGTCAACCGGATATGGTTTTGCGGCGAAACTAGTGTGTGTGTACTAAAGTTAAAAATTTGTTTTATGTTAGGATGGAAAAACGAATAGATTTGTCGAAACTGGCTTGCGACGAAGCTTACGCTATGCTTTATAAAAGTCCTTCTGATGTAGAGTCAGTAATAAGCGAAAACGAGGAAGAAAAAGAAGAAATAATTGAAGATATCGTTGAAAATAATGAAACTACCAAAGGGATTGCTCGGGAAACTATTTTGAGTGACGACGATTTGGCATTTGGGAGAGACATAGATGACGATCCAGACGATCTAGAAGACAATATACCACTTACCTATTTTGCGAACTGGAAAAAACAAGAAATTGCTCAAAAACTTAATCATTTTCAGCAACTAACTGGTCCCAGCTCTGAAGTACCACCTGATTTCACAAAACCTATAGATTTCTTCTTGCTTCTTTTGGGCGATGCTATTCGTCTGTTTACAGAACAAACAAAATTGTATGCCACTCAGGAAAAAAGAAACTTTATTCCGACGACTGAGGAGGAAATGAAAATTTTTATTGCGGTAAATTTACTCATGGGTATAAAAAAGTCTCCCTCTTTTCGCGATTATCGGACTTCGCGTCCAGAACTGCGTGGTGATTTCATAGCATTAAAAATAGGCGTAAATCGGTTTGGCTCCTGCTAACTACCCTCCATTGCAATGACAATGCAACAATGCAAAAAAAGGTGAGCCCGGTTTTTGATCAATTGTTCAAAATTTGACACTACATCGAACTACTGAAGAAAAGGTTCCAGAAATATTATTGCCCACCAAAAGAAGTGTCAGTTGATGAAAGAAGCATGGTGAAGTTCAAAGGCAAATTGCTTTCAAGCAGTATATGATACTGAAACCCGTGAAAAGGGGGTTTAAAATTTAGGCATGCGCCGATAAAGAAGGTTATCTAAGTAATTTTGAAATATATATAGGAAAGCATGCAGATAAAGCTGAGAAAGGTTTGGGTGAACGGATAGTGCTTGATATGATATGTCTCGAAGAAAAAGGACAGCACGCTTACTTTGACAACTATTTTACAACAACTGATCTTTTACCTCCTTTACAAGAAAAACAAATTTACGCGTGTGGAACTGTATGCGCGAACAGAAAGAATCTTCCTACTGGATTGAAAGGCGATAAGAAAATGAATCGAGGAGATTTCGATTGGGTAGTTTATAGAGGCAAAGTATCTTGTATCAAATGGAAAGGCAAAAGAATTATTCAGCTGCTCTCTACTATACAATCTCCTATAGATCAAACTAACGTGAACCAGAACGGTGTAATACCGTAAAGGAAACTTTCTACAGCGGTGCGAAATTGTAACGGTCACTTCCGGTTGCCGTTAATCGGCTGAAAATTAATCCCATGAAAGGTACTGACCTAAGATGTGTGTATGCCAATCCGTTGAATAGAACGGAAGTTGTAGTGTCTCCAGACACACAGACAGACAGACAGGATGATAATCTTATTAACTTTCTACTATAAGCTCCGCTGTAGAAAGTTAATAAAAGGGAGAAATATGGAAGTATGACTGAAGTCAATGGCCCTAAACTAGTTATAGACTACCGAAGGTGTACGGGTGGAGTTGACAAAGCTGATATGACGAAATCTTACTATGCCATCGATCTGAAATCCCGAAAATGGCGTCGCTGTTTAGTTTGGCATTTATAGATATATTAGTAGTCAACTCATATATAATTTTTAAACGAAGGACCAACAATGCTATGAGTCTCAAGATTTTCCGATGCGAACTAATACTTAATTTGATTGAGGCTTCCGTTTCAAGATGCTCTTGTGGAAGTCGATTTTTTTCTGAAAAAGTTGTATCCAGATTCAAGCCCTACGTGCCAATAGATCAACAACATGATCAAGCAAAACATCTACCTGTGCACGGAACGTCAAGACGTTGTGCTCAGTGTAGTACGGCTAAAAAACCTCATCGAACCAGATGGAGTGTAAAGTTGGGTTGTGTTTACTGGTAGAAGGAAACTGTTTTCTAACACATCATAAATAATATATGTAATCTTTCGGTTTTGTACGACCTGAAACAAAGTACAAACAATTTGAATAGATATGTCATTTATGTTCACTGTTGCTTGCATTGTGGTTTCATAACGTAACCACTTACAAAAGTTAAAATAAATATTTTTTTGAAAAAAGGAAGTATAACCCATCATTTTTCTACACATAAAGACGGTCCATACCAAATGTCACTAAAATCGGAAATAAAATCAAAATTCCTGCTTCAAAGGGTTAATGAATATATAATTATTCAGTTCTGTTTGATTTTCTTTTTGCTTTGTTTCTTGTATTGATACTAAATTATATTTATACGTCTTTATTTCTTTAATCTTTACATAACCTTTTCATGTAGGTACCTCTGACATTTCATGTTTTCACCTTTAAATATTTATTTTTATTATTTTTCTTTTCTTTATTTCTTTTACTATTTGAACATTCATGATAACTGTTTCCCGTTTTTTGTTTATTTTTATTTCATCTATTTTCTTTGCTTGGTTTGTCATCGGCATTCCCTTCTCATTGCGGATATTTAGTTTTTCGTACCTTCTAATTAACATCATTTTAGTTTTAAGATCCTTCAGCATATTAAGAATTGTTAGTTTTATTTTCGTCTTTTGCATATATCTTCTGCTGTTTGGTTGATTTTTCTAAATATTTCATGATCTTCATCGTCTCTTTGTCTCTAATGATTGCTTTTCGTTTTACTGTTAATTCATCATTCGAATAATCATCGGTGTCGCCCATCTTAGTCGAATTTATTTTATTCAACACTCTTTATACGGCTTATACTGTTTATTTCAACTGGTTGTTCTTTAGTTCTAAAACCAACGCGCACCATGCACGGAGGTCACTTTGGTTGGCGTTGCTTACATTAATTTTCTATAGATGTTTATATCGAAATCAAAGACCGGTATTCTCTGCACCTTCAACCAATTTAATCGGCAAAATTTACCGAATCAAATATCACAATACATTGTAATTAGATACCCGAGATAATAAACATTTTCACTTTCTTCACGTCGGGACTCCGAATAAGTGGTTATAATGATAAAATATTAACAATCGGGGATTAATATAAAATAAATAAAATAATAGACTGTGATATACAACTTATAAATTTCCTTATAATTTATTGCCGCCCTGTATATTGGATGTTTGTTTATGAAGATACGAGAGTTGCATGTATGCACTTGTGACAATATTTAAAATGGAACAATTGATGTTACCTTCAACAAAACATATTAATAATTTTTATTCATAAATAGGAGCTTACTTTTCAACGGCAAGTTATAACCAAAAAATGATATTTTGTTATTTGTGTTAATTAATATAATTTATGTTAATTTTATTGCTGTATTCTGCAACCAAGGAGGTGGTCCGCCTATATAATTTCGGTTAAGAAAAAATTAGGCTTGAATGACGTACCTACTTATCTCAAATCATTAGCTTCAAGGAGATCCAGGGCTTTAGATCACTTTGGTGATTAGTAGTCCATGATTGATTACACGCAGGCGTTTTTGTATAGGATTATCCTCTTTGACTGACGTTCCTAGCAGTCGGGGACTTTTGTAACGAAGTTTCCCCAATAATGTGTGTAAATAGCGCTTATAGTGCAGTTTCCATTAATTTACTGTACACTAAGCAGCGCACAATGCGTAGTTTAAAAAATTACAGTGGGCTCGCTTCATCAATCATCACAAGTAGGATGTGGGCTGCGACATCCTGAATTTGTTTTATAGGAAATAAAAATTTTAGGTCGATAAGTGAACATCGACATAAATAAAGCACGCTTTCCCCCAATAAACATAAAAAACTAAGCAACTTGGGACAGGTAACAGTTTTCTGGTGGTGAATTCCCCGAGGTCGTTCCGTGGAGAGTTTTGGAACCGCTTCTTTTCCTACGGACATGATGACAACCTACAAAATTCATGTTGTTGCACGGGGCGTAATTTTAACATTTAGAGGCGCATTTGCTTGTTTTTAGCGATTGATTAGTGCATAATTGAAGTATTGACGCCGCTGTGTTATCACTTAAGTTGCACTAATTTTTTTTTATTCATAAGTTAGAAAAACATATGGACTTAAGGTACTTTCCTATGTAATGTCATACAACGGTTTTAATGTCTAGGTGGTTACTATATTGTTAGTAATAATAAAAATGTTTATATTTATATCAAAACTATGAAAATATAAGTTAGATGTTATGGAAATATTAAATTGTCTATTCCACGTCGGTTTGCTAAATAGATGTTCAATAGAAATTAGGATAGATGAGATCAAGAGATTAAGCACAAATGTATGGGATATAATCAAAAGTAACACTCAAATCAGGAACTTCAAGTACATCTGAAATTAAAATATTTAGCGACAATTTTAAAATTCAAAGTTATGAATAACTTTACGCATGCGTTGTACGGAATGTTCGTGCTGATTATAAGGAAAAATTAAAGGCAAGATTTTTATGTTTGTGTTTAGTTATTCAATTATGCATTGATTGTTTTGTTCAATAACTTTTCCTAATATGTAATGCAATTTAAAGATTTCATCCTTCTGGACCTTCTCAGGTTTCTGGGAGAAAATTTCTCAATGTGGTTTTTTATGGCCTTCAAAGAGATGAAGCTCTTGCGGTTAAGAGAATTTTATAAATACTTAAATAAATGAAGATTTGAAGGTGCAATGTCTGGTGAATATGCCCGGTAGGGTAGAATATCTCAGCCAAGTTTCAATTCTTTTGTCGGATATTGAAAGAAACATGGGGTCTAGATGTTTTTCCAGAATTGTTATCTTTATCTAGTCCAGTTGGGAAACAGTACATATTTGAATTTATTGACTAGTAGTTTGGTAGAAGCTCAAAATACAGGATTCAATTCTGATCTCACCAGATATGACTTTTTTCATATGGAGACCAGCTTTGGAGGTAGTCAGTGGTGATTTAATTCTCTTACTTCAGGGCCTTTCTCACTCAACATTTTCCTTGCGTTTATACAGTGCGTTATAGATGAAAATGCGACCCATTAAATTTTTCTCGGTCAAATTCTGCGGAACTCAAACATTGTAGCGATTTACGTAATAAGCTTCACTAAATGTTTTGGTTTTGGTATTTTGTTAAATCTCGTGTTGTGTGTTGCAGGTTATTCTCGATCAGTGTCTTGATTTGCTCATCATCAGAGGAGAGAGGTCTATCTGAGCGACGTTAGTCTGTAAGGTCAAAATTATTAGCTTCTAAACTTAGTGAACTACTTTCGAACAGTTGTCTAAAGCGCGTGCTATATCGCCCTACATCTGAGATGGTGCTCATCGAACCGGGTACAGTGGACATATATACGCTCTCACGCGGGGCGTTAAAGCCTTATCACCAAATATTTTATTATAATTACAGATTTTCTACTAGGTATAAAAATGCATTTTATTAATTTTAAAAAGGACAGTCTTTCTGGAAACGACGTCTAACTTCGAGTTAGTGAAGATTATTTTTCTTGTAGAGGTCATTTTTTTTGGTTTTTCTGATTTTTATTGCTATAGAGATATGCAGATTGGAAGTATTAAGCAACTAATTTTAAAGTGCACCTGATGCTAATCTTGGTGATTGAAACGGATTTTGAAGTTGTGAAAATTTTTCTAATTTAATTGTTCGAGGAATGGAAGGAATAGAAAAAAGTTTTTAACACGGTGGTGGAATGATTTGAAAGAAGCAAAGAACCATTAGTTAACTTTTTATTTGAGTCTTTTAAGGAAGAAGACTTCTTAGGAATCTAATTTTGTTTTTCTATTTAGTTTATATCAACATTTTTTATTCTTAAACAGATTTTTTAAAACCCTTTACTGATAAAATATAACTTCTACACTTTTATTTTAGAAAGTGCAACCTTCAAATTGTATAACTAAATAACCGAGGAATGCAAATTTCTAGTCATACAACGATACTTCTAGACGGAAAATTGAATTATGATTTTTTGAATTTACGTTCCAGCATTTAGATAAGCTGGAAGTATTTGAGAGTGCTTTTTGAAAGCAAACAATTTATAAGTTTATGTAGTTCCCATGTAAATTTGCTTTCTTGAGCATGGTATAAAATCTATTCCTGACATAGGTTTGCGGGTTTATTGGTTAGTGGACGATGGTAGCAAATCGTCTATTTTTGTTATAGGTGGCTTCTATCTTATACTTCACAATTTTACTGATATACTGCAGAAAAGGTTTGTTCATCATTGCCATTTTTTTGGTTTTAGTATTTCTTTTATTTTCATCTTTAGGTAGTGATTTGCTTATAAAGTTTGTTACGGTATTTTAATTTTTCCTGTAATGTTTGATGTTGACATATTTGTTTTTTAAGTTTGAATACGATTTATTATTCGGGCATATGTAGGTACGTGTATTTGAGTATCTCAGTCATGTGGTTTATAAATTATAAATAGGATATGGCCGTTCCAAGAATAAGTCGGATAAAGAGATTGTAGGAAGCAGGAAAAAAGCAGTTTTAGAGAGAAAATATATTTGAAAATAGATGTTTTTGTCCAAGGCTATGTAACATTAATCACGGGGAATTCTGTACAAAAACCTTTTTTTAGAACACCTGAACTACCAGCGGATATTACTAGCATTGATGTAAACCTTAGCAAGTGTCTTTCAAATATTCTACATGAGTAAAAAGTGAATACGAAATTAATGTTTAGAAATTATGTCAATACGCTTAGAAAATTGTGGAAGAGTTTGTAAAACTATGACTAAAATATAACAAGGGACCTCTTTACAGGTTGTTACTTCATTGCGCAATTATTATCGATTGGCCTGGTTTCTGAAGAGACTCAAGAGGTTTGTGCTAAAGACTTCAGACAATACCGTTAGCGTGGTACTCCTAAAATAAATAGAAAAAGTGCAATGAAGATTTAATTAGACAAATATGAGAACTTTACCTCTTTGAAAGGAAGACTCAATTTGCAAAGGAGTCTCGGATCTTCTACAGATATCTCAAATAAAATCATCAATATTTGGAGAAAATGAAGTTGAAGGTTTGCTTAAAAACAATAGATTTGTCATTTTTCCCCTTAATGTTTGTTTCTGCTCCTAAGGTTTAAAGTTTATTTTCTGCTTTCTTTAGAGTAATCCTTTGAGGGCTTTTTGCAATGTTTTAGGAGGATGAGGAACCTACAAGGCATATATCCAATACCTTTGATGTTTCTCGAAGTGTCATATATTGGACGTGGTGATTTCCATAGAGTAGCCTAATAGAAAAAGACCGCAGGACAGTACTATAAAAGACGGAAGTTTGAGCACTATTAAAATTGCTGCTATACAGGCTTTTGCTTGGCGATTTGATGCACCATGCCGATGACTTTTTTTAAATCCGTTTTACGGATAGGCGAACCATTCGTCTTGTTTATACCTGACTTGCCTTCTGGAGTGCAGAAAATCCGTAGGACAAGAACTATTAATTTCTGGAGTTTGCCTGGAGGTATAATTTGGAAATCATCCCGATCCAAGAGACTCATGTAATGGCAGGAGATATGGTGCTACTCTCAAATTAGATTGACTAGCAGCTAGTTAGAAAGGGTCGTCTTTGTCAAGTCTTGCCTGGAGCGCTACCCAAACCCGCTCTTGGCTACTGATCAACTAGAGGCTAGATCGATATCTGTTATTAGGCTAGTCTGCATCTATAACTCCCCGTTGTACAAAAGTTTTATTTTTTTGAAGATCTGGATGCCAAATTCGAAGAGGACATCGCGAAAGTCTTGATAGGAGACCTAAATACTAAGCATCATTTGTGGAACAACAAATTTGTGACCAACATCAATGACAAGACACTGCATGGATTTATCTAATCTCGTGATCTCGTGGCGGTGAGACTTACTGAATCCATCCACTACAGCCTCATCGGTCGTCTGAAAATTCTTAACATTGCAATTTTTAGGAACGTCCCCTTGTAGTAAACTCAGTTGACTCTTATCGGTTGCCGCAAACTCGCTGGGAGGTCAAAACCGTCGCCGCCGAACATTGTGACACCGCATGGGAAAATAAACTGGACGCACTAGACATGACTGACAACAGTCTCTGGAGATTGGTCAAGTTCCTACGTAAATGTTATTTTCCACCACCGCTTATCCACGTGAAGCGTAAGACAAAAACTAAGATTTTTGCTGACAGTCTGGAACCTCAGTTACAATGTTACCGACCTTTACCACCTCGAATGCGTCAATTGTTTTGTAATTTTCAGGGACAGGAGTCCCATTGGACTACTTATATCCAACGACCTATGAGGAAGTCTCCTAATTCATCTGAGCTCTCAGGTTACACAAGCTATTTGGCTCAGATGGCATTTCAAAATTTAGGTTTTTCTGAAGGTGACCTTCATCTTAACTCACCACCATCATTAACGCTGTCTTCAGCTTGCACTATTTTCCGAGCTCTTTAAAGGTGGCGAATGTCATTAAGCTTTCGCCCTATCCATCGAGAGTCTGTGGAGCAAGTGGTCTATCTAAGAACAGCTGTCAAAGATCTCTAAATGATTTTGTAGAATCACTATGGTTTTTTCACCATCTTTTCAGGGTGGTGGAGTACATCACCGAAGGCTTTACCTAAAAGCAAACCCCGGTTTAGTCTTTTTTGAAGTGGTCAAGGCCTTTTACAAGGTGACCTTTATCGTATTCCTGCTGTCGATGATCCAGTTTGACGGTTGTTTCTTTCCGGAAGGAAGTTGTGTATTAATCTCGGTGGCATGAAGTTATCAAATAGGTGATTTTGATCCGGTGTCTCCAAAGGCTCTATTTTGTCTCCTATGATTTAGAATCTTTATGTCCGAGACATGTCAACGACGCCTTTTATTATACTAGCTCAGTACGCCAACTCTGGTGACAAGACGGCTTCAGGAGGATTTGTATTTTTTAGAACACTGGAAAATGGGCAGAGAAGGGCTCGACGGTTTTTCTTCTTTATGACAAAACTACTTTCCTGGAGAGACGACCTGTCTAGATCTTCGGAAGGGAGATACTTTGGAAGATGTAGACGCACTAGCTCTATATGATTCTGGACAAAAATTTGACCTGGAGAACGCACAACAATATGGCGGTCACTAAAGTAAAGGCGGTAAGACCATCACTCGAGTTTCTCTTTTACTTTTAGAAGCTAATGGAATAAGGTTATTCTAAAGCGATTATCCGTCTTATCATGACGTATGCGGCATAAGTTTGGAGCTGAGCCTCAGTCACACGTCAATAAGCTGTAGATCATCCGAAATTCAAGACGTTGGCCTTTCCACGATCTAAGAGTTTATTTTTCTTAGCGTTCAGGCCCTATATCAACGCATATGGGACCACCGCAAATGTAACTTGCGTGGTCTCTATAACTATGAGGTCAAGACAGGCACTCTTGAGATGGCATGGAGGCGGTCTATATGGTCTACGACCATCTCAGCCAGGTTACATTAAGAAAACTGAGGGTAGGGTTTGGATGCAAGAATATCAAATCTTGACAATTAAGGTAATATTAACTACTCTTAAATACAATATATTACAAAAATTGTATATAAATTTAAAGTTGTTAATAAAAATATACTAACATTAATAAAATGTTTTGCAATTCTGATTTATCAAATGAAGATAGATTTGTAAACTTATTTTTTAAGAATTTTGATATTTAAATGTCATAAAAATTATACTTCCTCTAGACTAATCTGTATTACTTCTATATAAGATTAAATTTTTTTTATTTCAAATTTGTTTTGTCATTGTGCAAGACGTTCTTATATACATAAGATATTTTTACTTTAGCTTTTTTGGACCAGCTATTCAGAAGCAAGAGTCGATATTGCCTTTTAACAACGATAAGTATTCTTACTGCACAGTTTTCCTGGGCCACAGATTTACGACTGCAAGAGAAGCCGTGCAACGCAAATTTGGCTTTCTTTGTTTATAAAACGTATCTAATTAACGAGCTCTAAACAAAGCAACCCGCAGCATAACATAAATTTTTGATGGCCGTGCACCCTACGACGCAATATTCTGATAAATCCCGCACATAAACTCGTAAGCTATAAAGATTTCAACACAAAGGGGGCCAGCAAATATGTATGCATATGAAAATTACTTTTAGCAAAGAGCTCAAAAAGTAACGGGTTATAAATTACACGTTTGTCCTTTTGTAGTTCAGATCTTTTACTTGCATTGAATTATTCAACAGGATATTATGCCAACGTTTATGCGTTTGGTATTAATTAGAATTCATTTGTTTGAAGGCTAAATACGCAAATATACTCGCTACAGCTATTTTTGTAATAATTATTGCAGTGTTTAACATTTTCCTTTTTATAGCGAAGTCTGTGAATTTATTTAGATTGATAAATTAGGATGGTACCCAAGTCTTTATGTTTTTTATTGTGGAAATTGTTCATTCAATATTTTAAAGGAAAGACAAAATTAAAAATCAAAATAGGTACTATTGTATTGCATAGTGTTCGTCTATCTACGAGCTAAGTTTTCAATACCTAGTTGGTACCACTATTGTGGTATTCAATCAAAGAACTTACGATGTTCCTTTTGTACTTACTAAAGTTGGCACAGTATCACCAGGACAAGAAGTGAGGCAATGATCGAGTTCTAATTTCTGCCGTATTTTTTAGGCCATATGTGATGTGGAATTATCGACCTGTAGCAATATTCATCGTCAATATTGGCTGTACCAGGGTATCGTTGGGTCAAACTGTTGATTTTGCGGTGAGGGCCCGACTTTCAGGAATTGGTTTAAAGTAAATAGCACCTTAGTAATTTTAACAGATATAAAGTATAACTGTTCAAAGCTCTCACATTTTACAAGGGGTCCTACAGCTTAGTCTCTACTTAACTAGTAATTTAATATGTTCGAATTACGAGGATACATCCACCGTTCGGCATTTGTAACAATTTGGTGAAGGAATTGAAGATTTTGAGAATCGTTTACACAACATTAACTCGCTGTTCAACTTGTTTTTGAGTGAAAGCGTGAGGTAGTTTTCTGTATCATCTGAAATTGAGTTGCAATTATTATTTAATAAGTTTATTCATAAAAATATAGTAGTTTTGTTTTGAAAATTGGTAGTAGGGTAAGTTTCAGTCTACTGTTAATATCTCAAAATTGCAGTTGTTATTTTCAAGCTTTATATTTTTGCAAATTATCTACAGTCATGAGTATAAAATTTTTTATAACTTGCATATTTTAGCCTAGATAGTGCATTCAGATGTATGAATTTTTCCCTATTTTTTAACAAAAGTTACTGCGGATATTTATTTTAGTTTTATTTACCGAGAAAAATTTGAAATTTTGTTTAAAATACAAGCTACGCCCGGAAAACAATGATAGAGATCCACAATTGAAATTCTTGGCAAGAAATGGGAAAAAATAAGAAAATAAGGTTATCTCAAAAGAAACCTAAAACAAAACAAATTGTAACAGCGGTTGAAGTACACGATACAAATAAATATGCACCGCTATATATACAAAAAATGAAGTGGAAATGGCACCAGATGAAAATGAAGCAACTAATAATCAAGAAGAAAATATTCCCAAGCGACCCTCCTGATTATTATCCGTGCTGTTAAAAATTTCCTCAACATGCTTAAAAATCTTAATCTTGTTATTCCAGAAAATACATTTAATTGCAAAGCAATGGCAGATAATTTTGTAAAAGTTAACTTAGAAACTTCGGATTCCTACCTCAGATTAAAGTACTTGCAGACAAAGAATATAGTACACCATACTTATCAAGTGAAAGAAAATTGAGCTTATAGAGCGGTCATAAGAAACCTTCATTACTCAGTTCCGACCGAGATACTTCCAAAGAATTAACTGAAAATCATACAAGTATTAGAGTAGAACCACTAAGGAGAAAAACAGAATTAGTCCAGTGCACACTTTGTCAGGCATATAATCACACGAAAATATACTGCAATAAACCCTACGCTTCTGTGAAATGCGGAGGTGTCCACAACACCGCTACTTGTACTAAGAGCCTCACAACCTCCGCCTAATGTGTCTTATGTGAGAGTCTTCAAACGGCAAATTATAAAAGCTCTAAAGTTTATCGTGAACTTCAAAAGAAATACCAGCCTATCAAAGTTCTGCCGAAAAATGGAGCTACCAGCAGAAATTCAGTTTCACCTTTCAATCATAGTTAATTTCCAATGCTATCTAAGCACACATCTTTAGTCAATCTACCCTTAAACAAATAGTATGGTTATGTCTTTAAATCCAACCCAAATCATACACAATCATCAAATGAATCAAAATATTCCTAAATTTCTTAGATGAGTTCAAAAGTCTCTTCTACCAGCTAATTCAGCAAAATAGCACTATCCTAAATATGCTTACCACAGTCATAAATAAAATATCATTATAATGGCTAATTTTCTAAGAATAGCCGTATGTCTAGCAACACAGAGACGAAATTGAATTTTCCTCAAAATAAATTGTATTGATATAATGCTTATCTCGGAATCCCACTACACAACAAGGACACGTATTAAAATACTCAGATATTTAATTTACCATACAGAGCATCTTGGTGGAACGGCCCACGGTAGCACTGCTATCATAATAAAGGAAAACAGTACATCACAAACTGCCACAATTTAAAACAGGTTATATTCAAGCCGACGTTTAAAAATCGCTCCGAAGCAAATTACCCATTTTGGGAGGTTTCGAGCAAATAATAATACTATTTAAAGCATAACGGTGAAGGTGGAAATAATAAAAATAAGTGTGCCAATTAAAGTAAGAGAAAACTGCTAATTTCTCAGTTTAATATTTAAGTACGTGCATCAGAGGAGACTTGACCTCCGAGAAGTAGATTCGGACAAGGCTCTTATCGCTGAGCACAGCTGTACATACAATATTGTAAATAGTAAATACGGAACAGAGCCGCACTCAGAATTATTAAAACCAAACCTAAAATATGGATAGTTCTGAGAATGAGTTTAGTACATCGGAAGATGGAACAAAGAAAAGGAAACCATCGGGACAAATAGACGTATTCAGTAGAAGTAAATTAACAAAGAGATCGCCAAAAAAAAGGAAATCAAGACGATACATTACAAAAAATGTTTGTTATGATGCAGAACCTCACTACAGAAGTCAAAGAAATTCGTAAGAACCAACAGGAATATAAAGACGAGATCAAAAAATTACAAGAACAAAACGAAAGCATCAAACGTGAAAATGAACATATGGCAAGGGAACTAAAAGAAATAAAAGGAAAAGTTGAGAGATTAGAAAACGAAAAAAGGAGAAATAATTTAGTGATACAAGGCTTAGAAATTGATATCGATGACCCTAAGGTTTTGAAAGAAGGCATATTGAATGTATTCAAAGAGAAACTGGGAATAGAAGTACCAATTAAATCAGCTAAGAAACTAGGCCAAAAAACCTGTCTAATCGAGCTAGAAAATTCCAATGATAAGAAAGTAGTTATGATGAACAAAAGCAAACTAAAAGGGAATAAAGAGGTCAAGATATTTATCAACGATGATTTATCCAAGAAAGACAGAGAAATACAAGGCATAATCAGGAAAAGGGCCCAGGAGGAGAGAACACATGGAAAAACCGCTAAAATAGGATTTAGAAAGCTGTATATAGATGGAATAGAGTGGAGATGGGAAGAGACAAAGAAAGAGTTAAGAAAAGCAAGAGAAATAACCAACGGCGACTCAAAAAACTGATTACAGATTTTGGATTGCACGACAAATATAAAGACGACGACCAGGCAATGAAATGGCATTTGAATAGGAAACAACCCAAACACCAAAAAGACACAAAACAAGAGAACCTAAAAGAAATTTGAAAAGAAGCATGAAACATGGAATTTAGCAACATGGAATGTAAGAGGAATTAGTGGGAAAGAGAAGGAGCTAGTAAATGAACTGAGACAAATTGAGATAGAAATAATAGTAGCAACTGAGACAAAAAGAAAGGCCAAGGAATGATTCAATTAGAAGATAATTATATTATGATATACAGCGGAGTCCAAGAAAATCAGAGAGCAAAGGAGGTGTAGCATGCATTGTCAATCAGAAATGGGCAAAAAGAATTTGTAATTGGACATGCATAAATGAAAGATTAATGTCAGTAGAAATAGGGAAGACCAACACAAAATAACAATAATAGCAGTCTACGGTCCAAACGAAGACGATAATGTAAACAATAAGGACCAATTTTGGAACGAACTAACATCACTCACAGAAGAAAGTAAAGGGACAGTAATCACAGCAGGTGATTTTAACGGAAGAGTAGGAGTAAAAAATAAGTCAACGGAAGAATCACTAGGCAAATTTGGAGAACAAGAAAGAAACAATAATGGAAAAAGAATATTCGACTTTTGCAGAGAGAACCAATTCATCGTCACAAATACGTTGTACGAACATAATAAAATACATCAGTACACCAGGGAAGTTAAAAGTAGAGACGATCAATAATCGACTACATCCTGATAGAAAAGGCCAAAAGGAATATGATTCAAGACGTTAGGGTAAGAAGAGGTCCCGAAATTTACAGCGATCACTACCTGTTAGTAGGAAAAATAAGACACATGGACAGAAAACAAACAAAAGAGAAGGAAAACTTATAAAAGAAAAAGTTTATGAAAAGATTAAGACTTACATGCTCAAGGAAGAACAATATCAGACAAAATACCAAGAACTAATACAGAAAGAAGTCGAAAAACTGGACGAAAGATTTCTACACGAAGACATAGACAATAAATGGGAAATATTGAAAAGAATTTTGAAATCTGCGGCAAAGGCAGTATGTGGGGTAGCCAAAATAAATAACCAAAATAAACAAACAGATTGGTGGAATGAAGATATTAAAACGAAATTAAAACAAAGAAACGGAAATGGAAAAATTATTTAAATAAGAAAACTGAAGAAGCATACCAAGGATACAAGGAACAAAGGAAGAAAGTTAAAGAAATAATAAAGACAGCTAAAGAAAAGTCATGGGAGAAGTTCGGACACAGAATGGAACATAACAGCAAAGAAAACCAGAAGCTATTTTATAGGGTGCTCAAAAATTGTAGAACTGAGAAGAAAACAATACTAAACCAAGTCAAGAATAAAAGAGGTAAACTCATAACCGAAGAAAATGAAGTGATAAAGATATGGAAAGAACACTTCCAAGAAATCCTAACAGTAGATGAAACGGTAACACAAAATTCAAGAGAAGATGAAGAAGGAGAACAAAGAGCAGAAAGAATGGAAGTAATAACGGATGAAGAACCCACAATGAAGGAACTATGTGAAGCAATAAAAAACGTTAAGAATGGGAAAACACCTGGACACGACGGAGTAGAGGCAAATATTCTTAGACATTTGCAAAGAGGCTTGGAGAACCGGTAGAATACCAAAAGAGTGGGAAGTGGGAATCATATTACCACTGTACAAAAAGGAGATAGACTTAGTTGTCATAACTACCGAGGAATAACACTGTTGAGCATAGCATGCAAGGTTTATGAAAGAATTTTAGAACGGAAACTAAGAAAAGTCCTAGCAAGACAACTAATAGACTCTCAAAGCGGATTCAGAAAGGGACATAGTATACAAGACCACATATTTAGCTTAAAAGAAGTAATAGAAAGAACACTAAAACAAGACAGAAAAGTTTACCTAGCCTTCATTGATTTAGAAAAAGCTTTTGACCGCGCACCAAGAAAAAGATCTGGAAGAGCCTAATTAGAAGGGTGTAGGAAAACAATTGCTTAATGCCACCAAAAGCATGTACCAAAACTGCAGGAACTATGTAAGAACTAGATACTCACAATCGGAAGAGTTCATAACAAGCAATGGCCTAAGACAAGGTGGTGTACTAAGCCCTCTGCTGTTCATACTACTCATGGACGACATTATTAACGCATGTAGGTCAAAAGTAGCGAAATTATGTGTAGGATACAGAAACATGCAACGAATAAACATCTCGGAATGTGCGTTTGCTGATGACGTTGTGATATTCGCACCAAAGGAGAGGGACTACAATACAATCTGGAAATATGGAAAGAAACGTTAGAGGACTACAACATGAAAATTAACATAGGCAAAACTAAGGTCATGGCAATTGGTAAACAAGAAGAACAGACAAACATAAAAATCAACAACAGTAAATTAGAACAAGTCAAAAGTTTCACATATTTAGGAGTTACTATAGACAGCAAAGGAGGACACGAAGCTGAACTAAACAAACGAATAGAAAACACTGCCAAGTTGTACTACGCACTAGGAAAGACATTCTTGAACAACAAAGAGATTTCTAGGAAAACAAAACTCACCATATATAAAACAATTTATCTACCGACATTGACATTTGGGGGGAATCGTGGGTAACAACGAAGAGACAGGAAAGTAAACTACAAAGTATGGAAATGAAATATCTGAGGAAAGTACTAGGAGTAACCAGAAGAGGTAAAATACGAAATCAAATAATTCGAGAAGAACTTAAAGTAGAACCACTGGAAAAAAATAGAAACACGACAGCTACAATGGTTAGGACATCTACTTAGAATGGACAAAGATAGACAGGTTAAGAAAATATGGAATCGAAAGTAGGTACTAGTAGAACAAGAGGAAGACCACGAAAACATGGACAAGAACAATAGAAGAAAAACTTCTTCAGAAAGGAATAACATGGCAAGAAGCGAAGGTAATGGCACAGAACAAAAGGAGTGGACCAGATTAGTACATACAGTAGAAATCAAGAATAATTTTAGTTTTAAATATTATGTCAAGAATTAGTTTAGTTTTATTTTGTAAATACATACCTTTACACTGTATGGTAGGAAAGGTCTTGATAATATATATATATATATATATATATATATATATATATATATATATATATATATATATATATATATATTCAAGCCACTACCATTCAAGTCAACAAGCTACCATGACCATCAGTAATATCAGCGGTACACTGTCCCGCAATATACAAGATCTCTATCGTTTCTACAAACACTTGGATCATCATTCATAGTGGGTGGCGATTTCAATTCTAAGCATACCCACTGGGGTTCTCGATTATTTAGTCTCAAAGGCAGACAGCTTTATGAATGCATAATTGATAACAACTTTGGTTTTCTTTCCTCAGGAAAACCTATCTGCTGGCCAACAGACTTAAACAAAATGCCTGGTCAACTGGACTTCTGTTACGAACGCTATTTCACCTAATTATACCAATGTAGAATCCAATTATGACCTTTGTTCAGATTATTTGCCCATTATTGTGACGATTAGTTCTTTAGTAGTTACAAAACAACGCAATAGTATGGTAATAGGTGTATAAATAAGTTCTCAGCTTTTTTCTGCAAAATTAAAGTTTTATTTAAAAGCAAACAAAAAAAGCTTGAGTTTCAAAGTATTCTCCGTTGGCATCGATGACCTTTTGCCATCTTTCAGGTAGCTTGCGAATTCCCTGGTGATAGAAGCTCACCGGCTTCGAGACGATAAAGTTATCGATGCATTTTCGGACTTCTTCTTTTGTTTTGAAGTGCGTATCAGCCAAGTGATGCTGTAACGACCGGAATAAATGATAATCGGAAGGGGCCATGTCTGGGCTATACGCCGCATGTGGGAGAAGTTCCCAGCCTAACGCGTCTGCAGCTCATCCGTGTCAAATGTTTGAGGGCGTCCAGTGCGTGGTTGATCTTCAAGACTAAACTCTTCTCCGCGAAATCTTTGGTATCACGTTTTGCACGTTGCATGATTTACAGCATTCTTATATGCAGCACAAACCATTTCGGTGGTTTCAGCAGCGTTTTTCTTAAGATGAAACGCGAAGTGGATAGAAAATCGAATATGCTCTTTTGTGATTGCCATCGTGAACACAGCTGATTATTGAGGTTATGTGCATCAAACGCCAAATCGCATGCTGTTTCGAAAGTCATTGCTTTAAAACCGCAAGAGGACGAACTAATACGTTACATGTAAACGGTGATTTGCGTCCTGTGAAATTTAAAGCTGAGAACTTATTTATACACCTAGTATACAAATTGGGATCGTTTTCGCAACTATATTGATTTAAATGTCAGTCTAAAGATCGGAATAAAAGAATCAGAAGAGTTAGATCGAGCTACAAACTACTTAATAGAAAGGAGAGCAAGATCTACCTGGCAAAAATAATTATAAAAGATTAATCAACATAAATATATAAAAATAGCAGCTATTAAGTAAACGAAAATTCTAATTTAGTATATGAGCAATGTATACACAATTAATAAAAATTGGTCTGTGGCTTGAAGGCGCATTATCGTGCTAATATTGTTCGTCTTTATAGTTAATGCGGTTGTTACTTGAAATTATAGATTGAATTTTATCTTCAAATGACAGAAGGGAAGCGTTATTATTGCTTTCTCTAAGAGGATGTGGTGATTTTTTATACTTCTAAGAAGTTATTTGCTTTTGTTTATGAAATAAGTTTTGTGACCCATACGAGGATGGGGTAAAAAGTCACATATTTCTTGGCTAAAATACCTTTTTTGTTAAAATTTTTATTCATTTCTTAACATGGTTTCTTTTTAACTCAATATACTTCGCCCAACTTTTTTAAGCTCTCCGAAAAGTAAGACTTCTTCAAGTCTGCAAAATATTCCTCTGTTGCGGCGATGACCTCTTCTTTTCATGAGACTTTTTTTACAGTCACCCACTTTCATGTTTGGGGAGAGAAAGAGGTCGCTGGGAGCTAAATCAGATAATAAGGCGGATGCAGCACTAATCTTAGCGAAATTAATTTTTGACGTGAGCAAATGCGACACCCATTGCGTTGAAAGTTTTCTCATGCTTAAATGTTCATGTAGGATGTTCCGTATGCGGCTGTCCAAGATGTTTACCTTTTCAACAATCTCTCTAACCTTCACTTTGCGACCACCCAACACGATGTTATGGATTTTATTGATCATTTCCTCGGTAGTCACTTCAACGGGGCGCCCTGAGCGCAGAGCGCCAGTAACGTTAGTTCAACAACATCGAAACTTTCTAAACGACTTATGGAACATAAAATGTGAAGAAGCAAATTCCCTGTAATACTTTTTCAACTTCTCTTCAGTTAGCGTAATGGTTTTTTCACGCAAAAAATGATGTTTAATCAATACACGGAATTCAATTTTTTCTATTATTGCAAAAATGTTTAAATTATTCACTTTAGAAGACTGTTACAACACAATTAACTGTGAGGCCCACATGAAATTGAAAGATCACTACTAGAAAGGATGCTACCATTCAGAAATATAATCATCTTTGCGATCGCACCGCAGTTTTGTAACAAAGTATCTGACTTTTCACTTTGCTCTCCTATACTAGACTTGTCAATATATAACTTTCTGGATTCTGGATATAAAGTGAGGGGTAACTAAAGTCATGCGCACTTAGGCCTCATTGGACTCATTGTACTATCTTCACCACCGCCTCTCCCCGTACACCCATCAGTCAAGCCAACCAATCCTTTGGATGAACCTGCGGATGTCCGTCAGGGGAGTAGCGCTAATGCTGGCCGTGCTAAGCCACAGCTCCCTCAATATGGATCCTCTTATTGGAACAAGCACAGGACGTTCGCAAAGAACATGTTCTGCCGTCTCGTTCTCTAAATTGTAGCCTCGAGGCCAATTCTATACACATGCTTTTTTAGTTTGCAGTGCCCTGATCATATTCCTACTACAAGTCACAGTTTGCCTCTAGACAACTGCTTGCAGAAGTTAGCCATCTTCGTCGTTGAATATTGAATAGTCAACCTTGTATGTTGGCATACCTTCATATTTGACTCATCTACTACAATGTCGATTGTGAGTTTCTTGATTTATTAATGTGCAAAATGCGATTGATGACAGTAGGAGTATTTTGTTCTTAATGCTCTTTTCGAGGATTACATTTGCATCTTGCCTTATGGCCAATACTTCCGCTTAAGTTTGAGGTTAGTTTGCTTAATGTTATGCTTACTTGGAGGTTCAGATCATTTGAAAAGATTCCTAGTCTCGTTCCTTCATTCGTTTTAGAGTATCCTGTAAAGATAGTTATATTTGGTTCGGTTGCCTCTTCAGCATTCAGAAAGATTCTAAAGAGCTTCCTAAATTTATAGATAACTGAAAGAGAATCAATATTTGCTTCCTTTTAGAATTTGATGGTGTCTTTCCCCTACTCCTTTGTCGTTTCAAATTTCCTTTGTCCCCCTACCGTAGATATCTAGTGAAGGGAGATTCAGGCATGCTTCCATAGTTGTCGTTGGGGTAGAACGCATTGCTGTCGTGATACTCATACGTGCCAGAATTTAAAATGTGAGATCTTGGTTGCTGCAGTGACATGTCTGGTTCTAGGCCACTAGATTAGTGACCGTAACACAGCATAGGTCTAATTATGGCAGTGTGCAGCCTTTAGTGAAGGACCTCAAAGTTTGCTCATTGTACGGCGACATTGCCAAAATGGTATGCACGCTTTTTCGGTTTTAACCACTATGTGCCTTTTCCAATTTAGTTTTTGTCAAGCATCATAACTCCTAAATACTTGACTTTATCTAAAAATGTAAAGGAAGTTTGGAACAGTCTAGGAATCCTATGTACTTCGGCCTTCTTTTTTTTCGTGAATAGTATTATTTCTGTTTTGAAGGGGTTGATCGATAATGAACGTTTTATACACTACTTGTCAGTCATTCTAAGTGCTGTTTGCATTAAGTTGCAAAGCACTTGTTCATACTTGCCGGTGAGCAAGATAGTTATGTCGTCGGCATAACCTACTGTTAAGCCAGCGTGGTCTTGTGGTTGAGGGACGGGCTGCAAAGGTGACGGACTCGGGTTTATTTCCGGTGTTTTCTGATACTTGGCGGGTGCCTTACTCAATCCCTAAAAATAATTGAGTACCTGCGTTTACTCTAACAAGGGATAATAATGGCGGTCGTCTAAGGTATGGTGCTTGCCACATAGCTCCGCATCACCATTGAGTCGCTCGAGAAGGCTGTTTACTACAAGATTTCAGAGTAGGGGTGACAGTACATCTTTCTTGGGACAGCTTCTAGATACTGTACCTCTAATGATCTTATTTCCTACGGTAATTTGTACAGCTCTATGATACAGAAGTTGTAGAATTCATTCTCGTAGGGTGGTATTGTCAAAAGCGTCTTCTTTGTTAATAAAGACGGTCAGGGTGGACATTTTGTTGTCCAGCGATCTTTCTATCCGTCTTATCATTTAGTGTAGTGCTGATTCCGTAGACCTCCCTGGGACGTATGCATGTTGATTAGAGTGTAGTAGACTAATTGCTAGTCCACTATTTCTTATTTCTGTGTCATAAAGTCTTCAGAAAGGAAACCTTTAGAAGGAAAGAGATGAAGCTGATTGGACGATAAAATTTGGCCCGAAAAATGTTCTTACGGGCTGGTTTTAGAATAAAGACCACTTTTACTTTCCTCTAACTCTTGGGGATGTATCTTGAGGCGATACTTACAATTTATAAAGATTTGCAAAATGTATGGTAGCAACATATCCAGACTCCATTGCAAAATAGCTGGAAATATATTATCCAACCCTGGCGATTTAAAGGGTTGAAAGGACTGAATTGTCCAGATTACTTTATCTACCACATGGTTGACTACTTCCAAATCCTCCTTTGTGGGAGTGGAATTAGGAGTCCCTCAAGGGCATATTTCCGAGTTGGTAGTCAGGGAAGTGTGTCCTCCTGAGTACTTCTGCTGTTTCTTCAACCTCAATATCTTTCAAGGTAAATTTTATTATTCTGTTATCTGGCAGGGTTGCTGTATTCAACACCCGTCCTTCACTACGTACTTGGAAATACTTAAGGTAGCCAGTGTAACATCAACTATAGTCTGATAACAAGTTGTGACAAACGTTGATTCACATCCTTGATTCAGTATTTCTGTATGCTTACATAAAAGGTATTCTAGTGATGATCTGCCTCTCGGATTTATATCTTTACTTCCTCATAGTAAATGATGTGGTTTGAGTGACATCCAATGATTAAATATTTCTGGTTGCTAACAGTGGGTATTTTCAACATTCATTATGAAGGTTATTTCAGACATATTCTGACATTCATTATTTATTGTATCACATTAATTTAAGGAGATCGCTTAGTATTACCACAATCACATAGTTGTGAAGGAGATGTGATATAGATTAATAAAGTAGCAGTTGCTGAAACAAATGTCTTGTCAATCCAGGTTCAAATGATTAATGCACGTTGTTTTTTCATGTGCACCTTTTAAAGAAGCAGCTATAGACATGTTGCGTTGCGGAGCCTCTGAAAGTTCGAGTAAACACATTTCGTCCCGACTACGTGCAGCATCGATAGATACATTTGTAAATATATAGAACTCCCCTCAAATGTCTGTAATATTTCAGATTCAGGCTGGAGCAGGCGTGATACAATCTCATCTCGCTAACATGCGTGTATGATCAATGTGACTGGTGCGTAAAATCTAAGGGGGCCGTGCCATACAAGTGTGGCATACATCGATTCGGAACGCCGCGATAAACTCCGGGGCCTCCTGCATGGAAATGCGTGGCGCTTATCAGATTTCGCAAACTGCGCCGTATTTCTGAAATATTCATTTGCGGGCGTGCAAATCGACGCACGCTCTAATTAAATTGACATTCGGCTGAATCCATTTATGTGCATTGGAAAGGAAGGCGTCGCAGCAGCAGCGCGTGCAGCGCGCCGAGGCGCGGGATCAATGAGGAAGAATGCGAATTCACTCGTTACGCCACTGCGGAAGAAGTTGACAAAGTGACGTCGTGGCGTCGCCACCCGTTATTATAAAATACGGCGAAAGAACTTTATAATATTTCCGGGCCATTTCTTCCATTTATCTGCCTCTATATCACAGGAATTTCCATAACTGCACCATGTGACAAATAATTCACTTTTACAATAGATGCAAAGGACGACGAAATGTCCGTACAACACGAACAACTTCCATAATGAAATTGCTGCATAACCGCAAAGTGCACTTTAGCTTCATTTAAAAACGCAACCTAAAATACTAAGAATAGAACGCAACGTCTTACTTCTTGGACTATTTATAAACAACTTACGTAATTTTATGGATTCTGTTTATGCAGCTGATTAAAAGGAAAAGCTTGCAGTATAAATGTTGATTTAAGTATTTGTAATTTGAAGTTTTTCCTATAATATAAATCACAAATACGGGTTTGCTAAGAGAAACTTAAGCTTTAATTCCATTAAAGAGCAAGTTTTTTTTTGGTTATATAGAAATAAAATTTTTAAGTCGAAGCACATCTGGAGACGTTACTTTTATATCTTACAACATAATTGCTAATTTTACATTTATGTTTATCAATTTTTTTAAACAAAATATTTTAACAACATTAATAAGAATAAACGAGACACAGTTTGAAATTTGTTTCTACTGAGAAATTGCAAAAATGTATTTGTATCTGTATGGTTTTCTGGCATATTATCAAATGGTTTATGTTTTATCTTCTTTTATCTGAATAGGTGGAAATGTTCTAAAAGCAATGTTTGACAATTACAACTGTCTTACTAATGTAATTCCTACGTACTGGCCGAGCGATCCCAAGAAACTGCTGGACCTCTTTATAACAAGAAGGATATATAGAAATAAATGCTTACTAGGATCTAACTATGACTTCTTTGTCTGATCATACACTAGTTATAGTTAGCACGAGTACTACAGTTATAATTAAATCACTTTTCTTTTGATTTAGCTTGACAATTACTTATTGGGCAGTCTTTCAGACCTTCCTTGAAGAAAGCATTAATATCAACTTTCGAATTAAATCTTCAGAAAACCTGGATAGGATATAGTAGCTCATTACTTCATTATACTTGTGCAAACAGCTGCTTGGCAATCTACTCCTCAAAATACAAACTGACAACTACCACTAATGTGGTTCTTTATATTCGCCAATTAATCACTGAAAATTTAGACCAAGAGAATTTAGCAGAGATCTAAAAATAATATAGATCAGCCTACTTACAATAGACTAAGTAGACAACTAAAAGCAGCCATCAGAGATGTGAACAATATGTCACAAATCTTGCAACAAAGGATTAAACACTATAAAAGGTAACAAGGAGATTGTATACGACCATCCCTCCTATTCGATAACCAAATGGCAAATGGATCCGCTCTGATAAAGCAAAAATCCGACTTGTTTGCCTCACATTTAATCAGTTCTTTAAACAAAATCAGGAGATGTTAATGAAGAATCAGAAGAATTCATCGACGTAGCATACGAAATATCCCTACCTACTAAAAATTTTACTGGAACAAAAATCAAGAAAGAAGTAAACAATCTGAACATATGATAGGTTCTAGGATGCAACCTAACCTAAGGCGACATATAAAATAACTTCCTAATAAGGCTATTGCTTCTTAATCGCGTGTTAAGATTATGCTATTTTTTCGCAATATGGAAATATACCGAGATTACTATGATCTCCAAACTAGGGAAACAGCATATTAAAGTTACATCCTATCGATCCATCATCCTGCTTCCAATCACGAACAAAATTTTTGAACAATTGTTACTGTAGTGGATTTATGAAGACCATGAATTTCTAACACTGCTTCCGAAACATTGATTTGGCTTTAGAGCAAATCATTCTACAATTTAATATGTCTACTGAATAGTAAATAAAATCTCAAACGTCTCAAAAATAAGAAATTCTGCAACGATGTATTCATGAGCATCTCACAAGCCTTCAACAAAGTATGACATAGAAGCTTGCCCTTCAAACTAAAAAATGGTCTACCCAGTAATTATTATCTCCTAACCGAATCATATTTATCAAATTTAAAATGTAATGGTCAGCAGTCTAATTCCGGTGTTCCCCATGGTACTGTTCTTGGACTGTTGTTTTTTCTACTATATGCAGCTGAGATACCTGAAACCGATAACATTCCAATCGCTTCTTTTGCTGATACGTAGCGATATTGGCTGTAAACGAAGATCCCATAAGAGCTTCCCAAAATCTACAACTCCATCTAGATATACTCAATGACTGATGGTATACTTGACTGTACTATACAAAAATATGCTTAAATCTATATGGGCTTATGGAACTCAATTATGAGATTGCACAAAACCAACGTTACTAAACATCATCTAATGGTTGTAATCTAAAGTACTAAGAGATAAAACTTACCGAGCGACAGCGTCATACAACAAACATATTACAAATCAGAAAAATGAGCTAGTAGGGGAGCTATTCAACAATACTCCCGCCACAAGAAGACTCGCTAAAACTTGCCCCCAAGATCTGGTTCAAAGTTAAAATAATGTAGAAGGAGAAGCTACGTTGGATGTTTCTACTTCGCATGTAAATATTGTTTTGTATTTACTTAATACTTTGTAATGACGTAGATTGTAAAGAAAGCAAAATAAAAAAATAAAGAAAAACACAGTTTAATGATTTTTGTTGATCGAATCAAAAGGAGAAAACTTCAATAAAAATCTAAATGATAAGGTGATTACTCTCTACTAATTATTTTCTTAGGGCACTGAATGTTACTAATTTAATCTATGTTATTAATGGGAGCAATAATCAATGAGAGCATTCCCATTTAAAATAGAACACACACCAACCGAGGCAGATTCAGGTTTATTTTTATTTTTTTTTGGAGTGGAAACTAGAAGGGCTAATATGTCGGGTGATAAGGACCATATAAATAAACTCCACCTTAAATAAACTTTATCCGTGGCCAAATCAACTAGGGAAACGAGCGAAGAAGCTTTCTTGGCGAGAGTTAACAAATGAAAAAAACGAATGATATCGGGGATAACTAAAGATATAAGAAAATTTGATCAGAAAAAGAAAACAAGAACAGGGGAAGTATTCTTTTGTCCCCTTTGTCTAAAAAGATAAGGCAAAGTGATTGTATAGTTAAACTTGTTAGAACTGTAACGTCTTCGTTTTTGATGGTAGTGAGTAACACGCGTAAAATTACTTATTTATTTTACTTACAGACAATTAAATTACTTAGGAATAATATTTATGTACACAACAAAAAGAATGAACGTAAAATTATACTGTATTTTCGCTTTCGGCGTTTAACTTCCCCTTGGCTGCCTCACTGCGTGACCCAGGACTAGTTTCAGTGCCTATGCTAAGTTTTTAGTAAACATCTGGCAATGTCCTATTGTCCGAGTACTGTCAAAAACTGAGACCGCAGATGTCTACGCAACGGTTGCGCCTACAGAGAGAATTCAGAAATTTGTTACACAATATTGGGGAATTCACATAGTTAATCGATATCAGCTATAAAGATAATATAATAAACCTGAAAACCTAGCCCGAAGGGCTACCAAGAAATTCTTAAATGTGATTTTGATATGGGACTGCAAAATAAAGACCTGAAGAAGTTGTTGTAGTACCGATTTTATTTATGGGCAGGAATGAAATTCTCAATTAGAGCGGTAAAGGACATAGTGTAAAAAGTGGTGATATGGATTTTTATCGAACTTGCTAGAAGCTAAGTAAATTACTATACTTTGTTTTAGTAAAAATACAAAATAAGAACTTGGTGATGGGTGATTGGAAAAACAAAACAACAAAGTAAAAATCTGGTCTGGATATTGGTGAAAATTTACCAAAATAACTGAGCACGGTAAGTTTTAGTGTTTGTCGGGTTTAACTTATATAACTTTAAGGCTTTTGAAGAAATTTGATAAATTAAAAAATGCTGAAGGTTATTCAAGTAAAACTTTAATGTAGCAAGTACTTGAATTCTAAGTCTATTGATTTAGTTATAACTAAAGATCTTGGCTATTTAAAAAAATATTTGGGTATAGAATTGTGAAAAGTAAGTTAATATGGACTAGAAAATTTAGCAATTTTAGGTCAGGTAAGAACCTTAGGAACTTTGCCTTGAAAATATTGAGTCAGTGTTATATAATGACAACAGTTTTTGCGGCTGTGATCTGACCTGGTAGCTAATGCAAGTGGATTGTTATACGCATGCCTGAATGAGGACGACCTTATTGGCTGAGTTAATTGCGAGTTAGCTATCGGTAACTGAGCACATGTAGTTTGTAATTTTCTCATTTGCAATGGCTGAGCAAATTTGCAACTGTCAATGAGAGTCAGGCTAATACTACAAGGCAATTATTCAGGATTATAATATAGAACTTTACAGAATGTTCTGATAATAATGTTGAAAGAAGCGTATGAGATTTCAAGATGTTTACTTTCAAGGTGGCAGGCTACGTAAATATTTCCTGTCTTGTACAGTTCTTACTGAATAAATAATTTTTTGTATTACATGACTTTAATCTTATGAATTTTGTTACTTAAGTGCAGAGATTAACCTATAATTAAAATTAAAACATGAATGCAAGGCTATCCGAAGAAAATTTACTTCGGTCTACTTTTTATTTGATTTATTAAATCTACATTTAGGGGATGAATTGCAATCACAAATACAATACTACAAGTTTTTAAACCTGCAGTTCATAGATGAAATAGATCATTACATTACATAGACGACTGTCTGTATTCATAAATATCTGTCACAATCGAAGATCATTGATTTTAAACGTTTTTAATTCCTATTTAAGTTTTCATATATCAAGTTTTACGCAATACATACCGGATTTTTTCTAGTAGTAACAACAAAAAGGGATAATCACTTTTTCCTTTAATGTTTCAATTATCTAGATATATTAAGTGAAGGGGACACATTAATCTTTAGAGATTTTTCACGTAATTGTGGCAATCTTTTATATAAGCACTCAGGTAACTCATTGGTATGTGTTTGAGGAACCGCCTTCCTCCGACCATAGACATATGTAAATGGAAATCAATAATATTATTAAGCGATTTTTGGAGTATTTAAATCTGAGAAATATGTCTTGGAAGCAAGATGGAAGCAAAGAGGTAAACCAACATTAGTAATGTTAAAAATATTATTAAAAATAGTGAAGACTGAGTGAATCTTTGCACAAGTGCAAAAAATCATAAGTAAAACTGACACTAAGAATGTTAATTGACAGAATACCAAACTTGGAGAGTTAAAGAAGTTGTTCAATATGGCGAAAAGAATAGGTAGGAGTATTATCACTCTTTAAATGTGTATAATAATAATAATATTCGCCTGGTTAAAAGACATTTTTGGAGAAAGCTCTGTCAAAAGGTCTGAAGCAGCACATCTAAAATATTCTAGTTAAAACTTGTTAGAATAATAATAGAGCTAAAAAAAAACTACACAGAAACAATCAGAAAAAATATTGAAGGTACTGCTACAAACATCCAAATTTATATGCAGTTCCTTCTGCATATGAATATCAGTTTAATTTCATTTTACTTGACTGAGTGTGGGCTATTGATTCCTTCTTCTTCTTCTTCTTTTCCTTCTCCCTTATGCCCTAACGCGTCGGGTCCTCTAACCACTTCCGGAAGCTGTCTCGGTTGGTTGCCATTCTTTTTACTTCTCTTAGGTGTTTTCCTCTCTGTTCTACCCTCTTTTCTAAGCTCTGTTCCCATGTTTCTCGTGGCCTTCCTCTGCTTCTTGTTCCCTCTGGCTTTGCTTCTAGAATTCTTCTGGGGTCTCTATTTCTTGACATCCTCACTATGTGCCCATACCACTGTAATTGTCTCTTCTCTACCTCTTGTATTAGCGGTTGCTGACCTACTTCTTCTCTGGTTATTGTATTTCGTATGCGATCTCTTTTGTTCTACCTACTAGTCTTCTTAGATATTTCATTTCACTCGCCGTAATTTTGCTTCTGGTTTTATCTTGTATTGTCCAGCTCTCCGCCCCATACGTTAATACTGGTGTGTATATGCTTTTGTATACCCTAAGCTTTGTTTGCATGCTTACTTCTTTTTTCGCTATTATTGATTTGTTAATCGCATAATATACTTTGCTTGCTTTATCTCTTCTATTCAGAATCTCCTGTTCTATCGTGCCAGTTTTATTTATTATCGTTCCTAAATATTCATAGTTATTGACCCATTCTAGTTCTTCCCATTGCATATTATTCTTGTGTTTTCGTTTGTATCATTTTTCTCGATTTTCATAATTTTAGTCTTGTTTGTGTTTATTTTCATACCTCTTCTTTCTATCGCTCTATTCCATTTGTTTATTGCTAGTTGTAATTTTCTAGTTGAGTCTGCTAGAAGCACGATGTCGTCTGCATATAGAGGCATTGTATATATATGGGCTCTAAATTCCAATTTCCTACCTTCACATTGAATCTTGGTTCTTTTGCTTCCTGAATAATCTGATTCATTACTATTAGGAACAGTAGGGGCTCAGTGAGTCTCCTTGTTTGATCCCCTTTTCCATTTCAAAGCTTTGAGATTCTTTCCTTTAATTCGCACTCTTCCTTTTGCATTAACGTATACTCTTTCTATGGCCTGTTGTAGTGGGTATGATACATTTAGTTCTGCTAGCGCATTCCATATTGTTTGTTTGGGTACTGTGTCAAATGCTGATTTTATATCTATGAATGCTAGATACAAAGGGTTTCCCTTTCTAATCTCTTTTCTGTAACTGTTCTTAGTACAAAGATATGATCTTGTGTTTGCCTCTGTGGCCTGTAAGCGGCTTGTTCTTCACATAGTTTTTCTTCAACTTCTTCTCGTAATCTTCTTTCTAGTATTCTTGAATATATCTTCTGTACTATTGAAGAAAGGCATATTGCCCTGTAGTTGCCGCAATCGTTTGTATCTCCCTTCTTGTGTATAGGTACCACTATGTTTTCTTCCCAGTCATCTGGTATTTTTCCCTTTCCAGGCTAGTTGACATATCTCTTTATCCACTTTAATATTCTATCTCCCCATTCTTTATCATTTCTGGAGTTATGCCATCTCTACCTCCTGCTTTTCCTTGTTTAATATGTTTTACGGCTTCTATCACCTCTTCTATTTCTATGTCTATTTCTTCTTCTTCTTCCTGAACTGTTCCTCTTCTCTCTCTGCCCCGGATATTATCATCTTTTTAAATATGTTGTTGTAATACTCTCTCCATGCCTCCAAGATTCTTCCTTCTTCTGTTTCTACTATGCCTTTGTTGTTCCTTATACTCCATACTTGCTTTCCATATTTCCTCTTAGCCCTCTGATTACTTTCCAAAACTGTCTTCCGTTATCTTCGTTGAATTTCGTCTCTAGTTCTTTTCCGAATTCCTCCCAAGTTTCTTGTTTTGCTCTATGTACCGCTTCTTTGGCTTCATTTCTTTTATTTATATAGTGTTGTTTATCGCAATCTTTCTTACTTTGTATATACCTTTTCCAAGCTTTCTTTTGATCTTTACTTTATCTTTTACTTCTTCGTTCCACCACCGGGTTCTTTTTGATCTCCCTTTACTGTTACCTTTCCGCAGGTCTTTACTGCCTGTTCCACTATTTCTGTTTTTAGTATTGTCCACTTCTTTTCCATGGGCCATTGGTTTCCTTCTTCTGCTTCTTTCCTTCCCATCCTTCTAAGGTGTCTTCTAATCTGTTTTGAATTCTTTTGCTTTTTCTGGTTTTCTTAATACTGATATTTTTATTTTCTGATATTCTCTTTGTTTCCTGGGTTCCCTGCTATAAAATTTGGTGTCTGTTATTAGCAGTCTATGGTCTGTATGCAGTTCGCCCCCCCTTATTACTTTTACATCTGTTATGGCATATTTCGCTTCTCTGTTGTATGTTATATAGTCGTTCATGCTTTTCGCTTCTCTTCCTGCTGCCTCAAAAGTAATTTTGTGTATTATCTTATGGTTAAAGTGGCTGTTTCCGATTAACATTTGATTGGTAACACAAAAGTCTATCATTCTTCTTCCGTTATTATTTATGGTAGATTCTCCTCCATATTTACCTATCGTGCCATATCCTACATCTTGTCTATTTCCTATTCTGGCATTCCAGTCTCCATTTATTAATATGTGTCTGCTTCTTTCTCTCCTTTATCTATTTGTACTTGGAGTTCTTCGTAGAATGTCTCTTTCTCTTCTTCTGTGGAGTTTTCTGTGGGGCGTAGATCTGTATTATGGTTATTTCTTCTTGCAGTTTTAGGTCTACATATAATATCCTTGCATTTACCGCTTCCCATTGTTTTACTTGTTGGGCCATCTGTGTAGTTAGGATTATTCCTACGCCCTCTTTAGCTCGTCCTGCTGATCCTGAGTATATAAGCTTGTAACCTTGATCTAATAGTTGTCTTCCGTTTCCTGTCTTCTTTATATCACTTATACCTAGCATCTCCATATTATATTTGGCCATTTCTTCTATTATTTCTACTTCCTTTCCGTTTATACCGTTTACATTCCACGTTCCAATTCTTATCCGTGATTCGCGCCGAGTCCGTTTCCCAGTTTTCCGTCCATTTCCGAGGCGATTGTTTGTTCTCTGAATCTGTTTACCTTGTGCGGGTGATTAGCCCAGCCACAAGGGCCCCGTTACCTCGGGACAACTGGTATCAGGTTATACCCCCCGATCCTGGGTCGCCAGAGCCTCGTCTGTTATCTAACAGGGGGTACCACGTGTAGGTGAGGTTGGCATTTGGGTGTCTAGATGTTGGCGCCACCCCTTACCCCCCGCTATTGATTCCTAAAAACATAAAGTTCACTTCGCCTTGATGGGACTGCACTTGTGATATTACACCAAGAGGATATCATCATTGTACCAAAATAAAATCTGGTAGCGTACTGAAAATATTCTCAAAGATCTGGTAATAGTCATTCTAAAAGAAAATTTTCACATACAGACTTAGAACTCATGCAAAAAGCACTCAGCATTATGGGGAGATTTTATGCTGATGAGAATCCAAATGTATATTCTTAAAAAACGGCACTGGTTCTATTAATGAAAATTAAAATTACTACAACTGAGCTACAATTTAGATTTTTGGTAATACTAGAATAACAGAAATTGCCACAAATCTATTATTGAAACAAAACTTTTATTAGTTTTTTGTAAATACAGCTTAATAAGAATGAAAGATTTGTATGTAGGTAATATTGGGTCAGAAAACTAATTTGGTACATAAACGAATTTAAAACTGAGATATATATGCATTTTATTATTTAGCTGTATTTGAATCAAATTCATTCAGAACATTTTGATATATTGGACGACTGAAGTTTTTTTTTTGAAACAGAATATCAAGAATGTCTTGTAGTCAATATCTTTGATAAGAGTAGTACGTTGGTTCGCTGGAATCGGCGACTGGAATGCCTAGCTGCGTGGTGTAAGCTAGGAGTTGTTGTCCGTTAACATCCCCAAGTTGTGTCCTTACAATTCAAGTCTCCTATCAGTATAGTTGGTTTATTAGGAAAGAGGATGCGGATGTCTGTTTCTGCCGATCTCTTATTCGGTTGCTTGCATGCGCATATAATTGTGAGTAAACTCTTGTTTCTGTCATTGAATGTTATTTTGGCTGCTGTAGCTTCTAATGACGACACTGTACTGTTAGCACCAACATCGGAAGATCTGCAATGTTTACTTGATAACATGAACAAGGCATGCGCGGGCTATAGGATAAAAATCAACGCCAAGAAAAAGAAATACATGGCATTTACGAAAAATACAATTAATCTCACACATATTCGTATCAACAACACTCAGATCGAAAAAATAGATACTTACAAATATCTGGGAGCTTTAATACACGAGACAGGCGATCAAAGCAAGCAAATACAAAGACGCATAGAAATTGCCAGAACAACTTTCATAAAAATGAAGAAAATGCTATGTAACCATGATATAAACATTACATTAAGAATACGAATGCTAAAATGTTACGTGTTTAGCATTTTGCTGTATGGTGTCGAAGCATGGACCTTAAAACAAAACAACATAAAGAAGCTGAAAAGCTTTCAAATGTGGTGCTATCGACGGATATTGAAAATATCCAAATAACAAACATAGAGGTAATACGACGCATAAACCAAGAACCAGAAATTATCCGGACAATAAAAAAGAGAAAGTGGGAGTACCTAGCTCACCTAATGAGAGGACAAAAATACATATTACTGCAGAATATAATGCAAGGGAAAATTAAAGGACGAAGAAACCAAGGCTGTAGAAGAATTTCCTGGATGCGAAACTTGAGGGAATGGTTTGGATGCACCACCAACGAACTATTCCGAACAACTGTAAAAAAGATTAAAGTCGCCCTGATGATATCCAATCTCCGATAGGAGTGGCACGCAAAGAAGAAGAAGCTTCTAATGATGTAAATTGTGAGGCTTGTAGTTCGATCAGTAAAATGTGTCGTTTGGCAATGATTCTTTT
Source organism: Sinelater perroti (assembly GCA_036346155.1). Taxonomy (NCBI): domain Eukaryota; kingdom Metazoa; phylum Arthropoda; class Insecta; order Coleoptera; family Elateridae; genus Sinelater; species Sinelater perroti. The sequence continues at coordinate 5,580,286 of JARFIY010000195.1, forward strand.
CTGTCTTTTCTGCAGATATTATACTCTGCAATTTTGAAGGTTTTATTATTAATCATATGAGTTTCAGGTACGTACGCAATACCTAGAGAGTGTCTAGCTATAAAAGCAATAAATACTGAGCTCTGTAGTTTGATACTGTTAGCGTTCCAGTTTGCTATTGTTAAAATTTGGATAATATGTGAGTTATTTACCGCCATTAAAGAGCAGGGCTGGTATTAATGAAGAAATAAATCACTTTATTTGGTCCATATAGGTTGTTATCAATTCAATAATTATTTTGATGATACTACTAACTGGTGTATTTTCGGTATTGGATGTATTACATTGTGGGCATTAGATTGAGGCCTTGATTGTTGATGTAGTTGCCTGGCGTATGTAATTTGGTTGTTGATTGTGCTGGAGGGTTGAATGTAAGGGGTCTCGGCCAGAGTGGATTATCGGTTAATCATTTGTTGGTGTTGGTTGATTTCAGTAGTAGGGATGTAGTGGCAGAATGTTTTTCTCCACAATTAACACATTGTGGCTTATCATTTGTTTTTTTTTTGGAGGGGGGGGGAATCTTTAAAATGGTGATTACTCGTGCACTTAACACATCTAGGACAGGATCTAGTTGACAGTAGTTCTCAGGGTGGCCATATCTTTGGCAGCGTGCGCATTGTAATATGTCACGAGGTTTTTGTCGCGATTATACTGTGACAACACAGTGGTTCAGTCGGGTGAGATTAAAAATGTAGTTTTCTGTACCGCATTTTTGAGTTCAGCAACAATAAGTGGCATGAGTTTTTAATCCTTGTTTAGCATTCGCATAATTTTTAAAACAGGATATTTTTTCACGCAAAGTTTGGTCATGATTTTCTCTTCTGTAATTGATAAAGGAAGTCCTGTGATTACTACGGAGAGATTAGTGTTTCGGGGTTTTTAAAAATGTGGTATTTAATGTTTTTATTATCATAATATTGTGCGGTAGTCATCTGATGTCGAGGGATTAATTCAGTCTGATGTAGAAAATTCGCTTTCAGCGATCGTTTTAATATTTTTGTTATTTCCTAATAGTTGTTTGTGTTGTGCAGATAAAGCGGTGAAATTTTAAAATTGTAATTAAATTTGCTGCGCTTTTCTTGCTGTTGCCATTGTTGTTTTGAGACCCTTCATTGGGAGTATAATATTTGTGGCGTAATACAAGTTCTTTGTGGTTAAAGTAGTGTTTTTTATTAGGAACTGTTTGAGGTGATTGGTTTCTTCGTTTTTATTTGTGGTTGTGATGTCCATTAATTCCGCTTGTAGATTAGGCAAGTTATAATTATTCGTTGTCATTTTAGTTTTAATTTTACCGAATTACCCGTGGAGAGCATTTAAAAGAAGAAAGCATCACAAATATAAATTTAAAAGATGAACGCGCCTATAGAACAGTATTTAGAAATCTGTATTACTCTATTGTATTTTATTACATAAAGAAGGAATTAGAAGAAAACGAACATTAGTAGAAGATAGAGTAACGAAGGCTCCACTATCACTATTCTTTGTAGAACTAGAACCCAAAAGGAACGACAATGAGATATTTTTATGTCACTCAGTAGAGCTGATGCCAAGTTTACGGTTACTATAAAGTATATTGCACTTCAACTGGGTCAAGTGTGGTAAATAACTCGACACAAAAGTATACAAAAAGCCTAAAAACACAGTAGTCAAATGTATGCTATGCGTAGCAGATCATTCTGCTAATTACAGATAATTAATATAAACCAACATACACCTTTAACTTAGAATCAAAACCCCTAAAGACCTGGACAAAGCTGTGCAGCACTTTACAATAGTTTTGCAATAAGTTGTTTTAATCTTCTCCAATTATTTCTTTAAAGTATCTATAAACTTCTTTTTTTCTATTTTGGGCTATCGTCATTTGATCTATATACCCCCAGGATAACTATGTCTTTTTCATAGATCTTGATGTTTAGTTTACATATTCTTTTATTTTTTGGCTCCAGTTCTTAATAATCCTACCGTATGGTTTCTTCTGTAATATAGCCACCCCTGATTGGGCTCTTTGTTCTTTCTTCACCCCGCTTCAGCAATGTAGTATGTCCTCTATACTTTTTGTGCCATTCCGTTTCTTTTTTGTTTTACTGGTTACTGCTATATCTAGCTTGAGTCGTTTACATTCTGCCACCACTCTTCTGCCGTTGGTATTTTATCCTTAAACATTTTATGTTTCTATTACAGTTTCTCTTCTTTTGCTTTTCTTCTTCTTCCGGTTGAGATTTAAACTTGTTTTTTAATAATTCCTTGCACAACTGCTCTCCTCTTCCCCCGTATCCGTTGGGGCTCCTTCGGTTTGAGATGTGGGTTACCATTCGGGAAAAATTATTCGTATTTTTCTTCTTTTTTATTGTGCTATACTTTCTCTTCTTTCATTAGACTTTTTATGTTTTAGGTTGTTTAGGCCTAAAGCCATAACCTCCTTCTTGGGGGACCTATTACTTCAGCCGTCTATTCTGGGTTCGTCGCTGTTTGTGGCCGCCCATTATGGGACAGATGCCACTTGTTTCAATTGATCTAGTGATGATTATTTGGACTAGCCTTATTCTATTTCTATCAGCCATTGCGACGTGCCATATTGGTCTCTTTCCAGTGTCTCTGCTAGAGTTGTGACTGACCCCTATTTAATTCAGAGCCAGAGAGAAGGAAGACAGAGTAAGCTGTAAAATCCTATATATGAAATATATACATGAAAATTATATATATGTTTCAGCCCACAGTCCTGAGGATGGGTAGTCGTAGGTGATTTTAGATACGTAACTAATCAGACTTATGTTGACCTAAACGTCACTACCATTACCGACAAGGTCCAGCGGATTGCATCCAGTTATCAAGATCGAGCAACAAACCACGATAACAATTTGCTAAATCAATTATACATTAAAGACCCTATCACCAGAAGACTACGAAGAACCTGGCCCTATGACCTACTATACCTTCCACCTAATTTTCATTAAGACGAAGTTCCAGTGGGTGCTTTCCTTACCACACTTACTACTTACATTATATTTACTTAATACCCTACAAAGAAGTAGAAATTTGGAAAATATATTAACAAAAGAAATATTAACTCAACAAGAATTTTTCTTTTGAAATGGAACAGCTTATTATGGACGGTAGCGGTTGTAGATAACAGCTTTTTATATCAACTATTCGGTGTTTCTAATTTGATTAACAATTTTCATTCACATGTTCCTTCTGGTTTCTATTCTTGCCTACTGTATTTCAATTTTGTTATTTATTTCAATATTTTAGTTGAACTATATAGCTAAATATTAAAAAGAATGGCGAGCTTTTATCTTTTGATTACTGATCATATCATTGAGATTATAAAAGTTTAGTTTATTAGAAAGAAAATTAAGAAGCAGGTCAAAGTAAACTATATCTTACGATAAATTGAAAAAAGAAAATAATATATTATGAAATGAAACTCTTTTATGTTAATGTTTAATAACAAAAACAAAAACTAATTTTATTCGTGTTGAGTTACCTAAATGCGTTTAAAATCGTTACGCTTTGTAATTTTACATTTAATATTTCCAATTACCAGGTACAATTATAATTTCACTACAAAACTGCTGTGGCGACTAATCTGAAAGCACCCTGGCAACCAGGAAGAAAACCAAGAAAAAGATGAGGAGCCATTTGGCCCAAGAGTTGCCCGTGATGAGTCCGCCGCAATTTTGAATTGACGAAATTTGAGTTAACGAGGTCGAAAAGTTCTGAATAGGCGAAATTTATTTTTCCGGGCAATTATGGTAAGCGTTTGCTTAAGAGCGCGAATTAAGAATTCTCGGGTATGTGATTTATAAAATATGTACCTCACTTTTTTGTTCTCTGGAGGCTCTGGAACTTTCGCAGTTCCTTCGAAGTTTAAATGAGGGTCAATCGGGCGGAAAATGTTGGGGTAATATTTCTTATATGGAGAGCTAAATCGATTGCTGCTTTATGAGGAGCCGCGGGTCTAAGGCCGCCTTAAACTCCGAAAAACATCTTTCATGAACATTCCACTTGGCCCGCAATAATGAAGGTGCGCTCCTCGTGCACGTGTAAATAAAAATAACAAGCTGTTTTACTGGTTACTGCACGGGCGAGACGAAACTTCAGAAATATGCCCGCTAAGAGGCGTGCTAATGATGTATTCAATCCATCAGGAAAATTCTTTAAAAGTTTCACAGCACATGAAGCTTGTAGTTTTCAACTAAAGTTTATGCGACATTCAGAGTTGCGAGCGGCGTCTATTCAAGCTAGCACTTTATTTAATAGCACATGAATTTTTCATGTGTTTACCACCTCTAGTAGCACTCCTTTGTACAGGAATGCAGCTTAACTAAATAGCAAGGAGTTATGTAGGAAGGAAGTGAATTAGCTACATCGGAACCACTCCAACATACTCCGCCTTATTAAACGAGTGTTATGTATTTGAGCAATTGCTTTTCTTTAATTCGTGGCGATTGCAACGAACGGAATTTAAACATTTTTCTGGCTAGCTCAAAAGAATTTTGTTAGCATGTATATGAAAATTTCTACGTGGCATCGTATAGAAATGCACTTATAGGCTGTTGAGCAGGAATTTGAATATGAAAAGGCATCCAAAGCGACGGAATTTCAAAAATGCAAGTAGTGACACATACGGTCATTCATGTAGGGGATGTAAGTGCGGTGTTGCCATGTGAACCGAGTCTCGGCCATTTATCACACGCGTTTCATTTCGTTCCACGTGCGGCTCATATGTTATGCCGCCCGGATCGGCTCCTCAAGGAGTCTGGAGTGTTGCACTTTTTCGAGCAAAGTGCGTGCCAAATCTGCGGAGCTTGCACTTATTTAATATTAATCTCTCACCTGCGCCCCGCGCGAAACAAACAGTTTATGAAGAAACTCATCTCGCACGTCTCCATTTACAAGAGCTGAAGGCTAGAGTGCTCTGGGAATTGTTGCTCGTGTTACAGTCTCGTCGCGAAACGCACCGCACCAAAAGCACGTGCATTCAACTACAAATGCTGTTTTGTAGTTAGAACAAGTGTATCAGATTCGGGCTTTATTAATGTTGTTTACCCGGAAAGATAAATTTCGTACATTTCGTCTTCATCTTTTTGTACTTTATTTTCACTTTCTTAATGTACGTCACATTTTTCATGCAGGAAGGGCGATATTTCATCGCGAAAGTTTTAGGTATAGCATATGAGAAGAAATTTGTTGAATAAGTCGTTCAATATGTAAGGTAAAAACTGGAGGTCTCTATTTCAGTCTAATATTTTATATATATAAAAAAATTAAATTGTTGCTTTCAAATAAATAAGTGTTTATATAAAAATATTGATTCATGGAAGTTATTTTTAGGTAACAAATCTGAACATCGACGAAAACAATAATATAAAAAACTATCCCGGAACGAAATATAAACGAACAGGGCAAGAAAATGTACTTGTGACTGCTATAAGGAAGTTATTTTACATATATATATATATATATATATATATATATATATATATATATATATATATATATATATATATATATAAGATGGTAAGGCATAGGTCTACACTGTAGTTTAGTTTCCATCATATCTGCGTGTTACCTATCCGCTGCTTTAATTGTTGTGAGTTGTTTGGAAGTGTCTTTCACATACCTTCAAAAGAAAAAATCATCACGACTCCAATTCAACCTTCTGGAAGAGATAGACATCTACGTGTTTACGCTAATATGGCGAGACACCGGCTTGCTGCAAATGAAGTGGGACATCTTTTCTTCTCACTGAAATAACGGTCACTAGGACAGTATGCTGAGATAATGAATCCTATAACATCGGACTTAGCGAAGAAAAAAGTCCACTGTATGTGGTTATAATGTAGAAAGCTCTTATTATGGCATGCTTTAAATTATGCCTGTTCACTTTGTCACATACGTGAAACGTGGCTTTGTTAGTTAACAAGAGTCTGCCCTTGAAATTGTTTGTGCTTGCAAATTTGAAAAGAACTTTTTTGTTTTTATTTGCTTGTATTTTTGGGCATCTTTATCATGTGAAATTTTAAAAGATTGAAACTGCAGTTGCTTGCATAACATATAGTGAACTGTTACTTGCAATACGTTAAGTTCTCTGCTGGTATGACACGTTAACCGCACCTTGTTATTGACATATGGGTCATTTCATGAAAAGTTGATAAATTTTGGAGAAAGTTTCTTGAATCTTGATGCTGACCATTGCCTGTAGGTAAAAACAAAACAGGGTTTGCAATTTAATTTGTGCTTTTGAGAGATTTTTAATTTTGAATGGATTGAGAATTCAAAAGGTAAAAATTCCTCTCTTGGGAATTGTCCAAAATGGAAATCGATGACATATTGGACACTACTCGACGAGGTGAGTAGTACATCAACTTTTAAAAAAACATATTAATTCTATGGAAAATCGATTTTACTATTGAAAATTATGGGAAAACCCCTTGCATATACGTTCGCACGTTGTTCCGACTCCCCACGTTGACAGTCATACGTAATGCAGCTACAGCGAGCGGGAATTTTCAATTTGAGGGCATGCAAATTGCACTTGTAGATGGTGAAAATTTTCGTTTGGAGCGCATGCGCATTCTAGCTGTAACTGAACGATAACCTCAAATTTCGTATAAAAGCGACGCAACCGTAGCATCGGATTTCAGTCGTTAATTAGATTCATTGCGTTAAGACGTACTTCTCTTCCTTTTTGTCTTTTTTTTTGTTTCATTTATTTTAAAATGTCTGGTTATGTTCGACAGTGGAACTTACGTTCTCGCATGACGCTTTTTTTTGGGCAAAAGTTCAAGGCCTCCTGCGTGTCGACAAGATGCGGTTGGAGACCGGTGATGGTGTCACTGGTCGTTTTTGGTGCCCTAAAGCTCAGAAATGCCCAAAAGTTTCTGTGCCGCGAAACACATTTTTCGAACATTGCCATTTGGAACAGGCTATTGGGTAAATAATTGTTTGGTGTGTGATGTTTTGCTAATTCTCTTTCCCCAGTTTGCTGTATGCATTTACTCGCGACTGGACACTTGAACAGGTACGGCAAGAGTTGTCTGATTTGTCCGTCCCACCAGAAAATTGGTAAAAATAATTTTATTTACTCGCTCCGTGTTGTCGAGGGTGATCACAATTAAAGATTGTTCGAAGAGAGGTTCGTCGTTCGCGTTTGTTCTTTTCTCTTTGAACATCTATCAATAGTTTGTAATTACAGGCGTGAAATTTCATTTGTACCATACACCTCGACAATTTTTCAATGATTTCGTTCCGATTATAGTTTGTGACACACAAAAATTAGACTTAGAGTGTACTTAAGTGTCGGAAAACAGTTCTATATAATGCGTGTCATACTTAGATGGTTGTCTTTTGAAGAGTTATAAAGCAACAATTTAATAAATCTAGTTCAATTTATAAATGGTGTAATAAAAAATCTCATGGCAGCATAAAAGAGCTTCTTCAAAAAATATTTTGTTGACATGGAAGCTTCCCATTTTTACTATCAATTTGAGTTTGCGTAGGTTTGTGATAAGATCTTTCTTTTCATTATTCTTAATTATTGATAAATTTGTATATCTTTGTTTATAGTTTTCGGTTTTTCTGTTATTTAGGAAACAAAATAAATAAAAAAAAACTTAATTTTATTTAAATATTTTTTTAGATTGCGTTGTATGCAATAATAAATTTTGCATTTTTTATTTTTGTGTATTTTTATTTATCTATTTACATATCTACTTGTGTAGACGTTTATGAAAACTAGTAAAAAAGCCCGTCCCAAAGACGGGCAAACCAAGCTAAATATTTGATTCAGAGTTTCGTTGACAATTAAAGAAAAAATGAGCCAATAATCGTTTTATCAGCCATATTTAAGCATGATGACGTTCGTTCGGTTATATTTGGTTTTACATAAATAAACCAAACTTGTACCGCATGCGCCTACTAACGGCAAGAATTGGTCACGTATTGCCAGGAACACCGATAGGTGGCGCAAACTGTTGAATTATTATCATATTATGATAATTTATATAAAACTATAACAGGTCAACCGCGACTTAAATCGAAAATCTAAAACCTTTATGCGAGGTTTGGTAACAAATCGGTTGGCATAAGGTACTGACCATTTAAATCGGTTTATAACTGCAAAAGGAATTACAATGTTAGTTACAAACACATATAGTTACATTTCTGCAGTTTCATAGAGTATATTTTATTATATTTTTTGTTTGTAAGGCCTATATTTTTTATCCGTATTCAAGTCATCATGAGTAATTTGACATTATCTTTACCATTTAGCGTTGGTTTGAAGCTGTCGACATCACTTACTCTTATCTCTGTAGACTATTTTCCAGTGTACTAGATAAAAGTTGTACGTATTAAGTATAAATGCCAGCAGTGAATAATGACATGAGCTAATTTTACATTGTATTATACTGGGCGTCTCAAAAGAAAGTTTCGATTTGATTGGCTTACTGCGTGAATCCAATGAACCAGAGGGTCGCAGATTGTGCGTTTTGTGTGCGAGAATTTTACAAAAACAATGATTCGGCGATTATTGTACGAAGAAAGTTCAGTAACATAAATCAAGCGCCAAATGTTTAATCAGAAAATGTGTGCGTAAGTTCTGAGAAACCGATTAAACTATGGATAAACTTAAGCCGGGACGACCAAAGTCATTAAGAACTGACGAAAAGGTAGAGAACGTGCAACAGTCCGTTTGCGAGGCTCCTGACCTATTTGTTCGTAAACAGGCAAGTGTTTTGAATGCATTTAGATCATCATTACACCGTATTCTGCATAAATATTTGTGTCTGCACCCCTATAATATCCAATTGGTGTAAGAATTAAAACCCGACGATGCCAATCAGAGAATTTCATTCATTAAGTGTGTAACTGAGCATTTCCATTCATTCAACAATATTTTGTTTTGGATGAGGCACATTTTCACCTCAATGGTGTTAACAAACAGAACTGGCGTTACAGGAGCAGTACAAACCCATATGTAAGGATAAAAGACCCTTTGATTCATCAAAAGTGCATGGGCTCCAATGTCAGCGCGAGAAATAATCGGTCCGTACTTCTTTAAAGATGAAAGGGGCTGTGAAATTTCCCCCCCAAAAATTGATTTCCAGAAGAAGTAATATAAACTGGTCTCCACGCAGCCTCGATTCCACTTCTATCGATTTTTTCTTGTGAAAATATCTTAAATCAGGAGTATATAACAGCAATCCGGGCTCTCTGGTTCAATTAAAAGAAAATATCCGTCAAGAAATGGCAGAGAATATGGAGACTACGTGCCGCGCAATGTTCAAAATTTTGCTTCTCGTTTAAAAGTGTATAAAATCTCATTTAAATTATATTATTTTTAAAAAATAATTTTCCAAAGTCTGTATATTAAAAAAAATAAATAAAAGTTTTCTTAATAGAAGTTTCATTTGTTTTTTTATAACTACCTTAAAAAGAAACTTTCTTTTTGAATAATCAATACTATGGAGAGTTAGAAGGTTGTTCGTAAAGTTGGTGCCAATTATTAAGCAAAGTTCAAAGGCAAAATTTTTATGTGTTGATCTTATTTATTCAATTATGTATTTATCATTTTCTCCATCTTTCATGCATCTTAAATATTTCACCTTCCAAAACTTCTCAGGTTTCTGTGTGAAACACTTCTCAAGGTAGTTTCTTTATAGTTTTCAAACAGTTCTTGCCATTAAGATAATTTTGCTAAATAAATAAAAATATTAAGTGCAATGTTTAGTGAATAAGGCGGGTGGGGCAACACATCCAGCACAACCAAGCTCCAACAATTATTGTCGTGTGTCAAAAAGACATTCTGAACGTTTTTTCTGAATTCTTATCTTTAATTCGTTCCGTTGAGAATAGTACTTATTAGAATTTATTGACTAGTCGTAGTAGGAGCATAGGATTATTTTCTAATCCCATTAGATACAAGGATGATTTTTTACCAACGGAGACCAGTCTTGGGATTAGCTAATGGTTGTTTTTTTTACTTCATGACGTTTTGGGTAATTTTTACTTCGTTTTGTTAATATTTTCTTTTTTATATTAGTTGCTGCTCTAAAACTTTTAAACTTTAGATGTTTACAGTTGAGTAATAATTATGAATTTTTATGCTTAGAGAAAAATTCTGTTTCTTAAGTTTCTTAAGAGATTTAAAATGTTTTTCATGAATTAAGATTTTCATCTCGGCTAGTTTTAGTTGAGTGCCTTCGCATGAACTAACCTCGTGGAAACAAGTAGTGCTGCCTTCAAGTTCACTAATTAATAACACGAGCATGCAAACCGCCGGGCTCTGTAAGGTTCGAGCGGTCGTGTTTTAAATTTGCTCGTTTTCGAGTTTATCGAGTTTGAAAGTTTCGGGATAACAACAGGGCCGTTTCCGATGTTGAAGCTCGCCGCTCTTATCACATTCCTTATCTTGCAATTCAATTATAACAAATCTCCGAAGGAGCTGTTCTCGGAGTCAGTTTAAAATTGCCACCTAATTGAATTCTGGCTGATTTTATTTCGGTTGTATTCAGATAAAGAAAGTAATATTCGGCTGCAGCAGGCGCCTCATAATGGAACGTCTCGCCTGGAAAGGGTTTATTTTTGCAGCGGCGCTAGTCGTTCGAGGCGCATTAAGTTTATATAAGCGTTTTCATTTTATGCAAGCTTTCACCTTAACTTTGAGGCAGGAAAATGCTGGCGAGTAAATATGCCTTGGAACGGCTTGCATTAAATTTGATTTGCTAAATATTCGGAGCGTGTCAACTCGGGAAATATTAAAATTCAATATGCGTCGAATACTATGATTTTAGTTTATTTGCCTCATATAAAAGTCATGAATATCATCGCAAGGATACATCCAGCGAAAGATTTTATGGACTACACGCGAGTAAGCGAATAGGGTAGGCATTGCCAAATAGTTAATATACAACGTGGCGCAAAAGTCATCACTCCATATCCTAAGGCAGTAACTTTGTAAATAAAAAGAATCGGTTGCGTTTTCGATTATGTTTATTTAAACGTTTAAATTTTTGCCCATGAAGTCGTGAAGATAATATCGGTCATGCAGCCGCCGTCCGAGTTGATGCACATTCGGACTCGTTTTATAACAGTTTCCATGACTTTCCTCAAAACTTCTGGCGAGAAATTTTCCACTTCTCGTCGGATGTTCTCCTTCCGGGTCATCAAGGTCTGTGGCTTGTTCGTATAGACCTGTGACTTCAAAAATCCCCAAAGAAAGCAGCCTGGAAAGGTCAAATCGGGCGATCTTGCGAGCCAGTGCAAATTGCCAAAACGAGAGATTAAGCGGCCGGGAAACGCTTGCTTTAGAATGTCTACTGTGACTCGTGCAGTGTGTGCGGTTGCACCGTTCTGCTAAAACCAGATGTTTTCTAAACCAATTTGTCAATTTTCGGCAGCAAGAAGTCGTTGGTCATGGTTCTGTAGCGTTCACCTGTCACAGTAACAGTGATGCCGATGCCGTCCTCGAAAAAATATGGGTCACTCACTTTTCCTCCGTAAACGCCGCACCAAACTAACTTTGAGAGGATGTAATGGCTCTTTGTGCATTAAATGCGGATTTTCAGTACCCCAAAAGCGATAATTTTGCTTAATCACATATCCGTATAGGTGAAAATGCGCCTCGTTGCTCATTATGATTTTCAGCGGAACATTAACTTTTTTGTGGTCGAGGTATGACTGAAAGTTATACGCGATTGTGAGTCTGCAGACAATAGCTGATGCGGTGTTTGCACTTTATACGGAAACACCTTCAAGTCTTCAGCAAAATTCTCTGTAAAGATCGTCTATCGTTGCCAAATTGCGTGGTCCGTTGTTCGGTTGATGTTTGAGGGTCCTCTTGGACATCAGCAGCCGCGGCACCGATATTCCCAAACGTACGGCTGCTCCGGAACCGGCCACGTCTACTACTGTCCCGTGTTGATCCAGTCTTGTAGAGGCGAGTGACTAAACGACGCAGTGTTTGTCCAGGTGGTGCTACACGACCAGCGAATAGACGACCAAATTCACCGACTGATTATTTGTCAAAAATATTGACACAATTATTCCGCGTTATTGAGGAGTATAGTGATTCATGGTTTGTCCACGTGTATTCTGCTTCTGTGTGCTTCATAAATCACAAGTCAAAGTCGCGACGATATGAGACGCTATTTGCAAAAATGAAAGCATCTTTCAATAGGGTGATAACTTTTGCGCCACCTAGTACTATACTCTTTTTCATTAGTAGAAATGACAATTATTTTTGTTACATTAAAGTGAAACACTAGAAATTTGCTAAAATTATTCTAAGAAAATAATCGGAGACATACATTTTTTAAAAAAGCATCATTGCGTCATAATTTAAGACTTTAATGAACATAAAAAATGTTAAGAAAATATATATAGAAGGAGTGTAGTTTATAAAAGGTTTAAAGTGAACAGATATTGTTATACAACGGATAATTAGAAAAACAGGAACTGGGACATAATATAAATAAAATAGGTGGGAATGTAATCAAAAGACAGAACAAGAAAAGAAAAAAGGTGATTAGAATTAAAATATAGAAATTATAATATATACTCAGGTCACACAAATGAGGAAGGGAATAGTAAACGGGGAGTAGCATTAATGCTAAATAAAGATACAGCAGAATCATTAATAGAATGAGTTTCTGAAAGAATAATATGGGGAAGACTTAAAGTTAGATTTATAAGTAGCATTGTTATTAATGTTTATATATTGACAAAGAACTAGAAAAACAAATAAAAAAATATTTTTATAAAAAAATAAAACCCATATTACAATTGCGGAAAAATGTAAAATATACTTTTATATATTAATGTAGGATTGGAATGCAAATATGGGGAAAAAGAACAAGTTATGGAAAAGCAAGTAATAATGCGCTATGATTGATAAATACTTGTTTATTAAATAATCTTGTGATAGGGAAAACTTTATTTCATCGTAAAAAAAATTACGTGGATTGCTCCTAGAGGCATAATGAGAAATCAGATGGATCATATAAATATAAAGAGTATGATATAAAAAAATATATTAAATTTGGTTTTTTTTAAAAAGGTGGATTGTGCGTTAAAAATACTTTTAAAAACTAAATCTTATAATATAATTTGTTAGCATAAGCTAGGTGAACATGATGTCTGAAGAGAAATTTCTAAAAATTTTCAGATTTTCTTCTGATGTCCGTCGTAGTTGTGGGCCTAAAATGTTTTCCATTTTGAACTGTTTATGTGACATTTAAAATTGTGTAACTAGGAACTTGCACTGGTAGTTTAGTGAGACACAAAACTTTTTAGAACTAAATTAAACAAACAGAGCAAATTGTCATAGCGCTTCTACTATATATGTATACATACATAACAGTTGGCGAGTTGTCTGAAGTTCAGAAACTAGAGCGTCGGCTTTCGGATTATGTGTTGCGGCTTAGGTGTATTCGAATTTCGCTAAAACTGAAAAATGTGTGTTATTTTAAGATCAATCAATTTTAATTAAAAACAATGCAGCCGCAGTTATGACGGAATGCTCTAAACATTTTATTGTCAGATATTTTGTAAAAAAGAACGGACACGGACAAGAAAAGTATGCATACCTACCTAGAAAGACTTCAACAAGAAGACGATTTTATTTTGGCGTAGTAAACAATGTAAAACTAATTTTATTAATATCCTAGGTTCTACTCGTATAGTAAGTATAGCTAAGCTTGCCAAGTTCCAATTGACCAGGAGCACGTTGTCTTCATGAAGATAACTAAAAAGCTGTTTCTATTTGCAGTAAAAAATTCTGAAAATAGAACATGTTTAACAAATAAATTAATATCAATAAATGCAATTTTTGCAACAATGGTATTGGTATTTACAGTACTTACATAACATGTTAGTTTGTATACAATTTCTTTATTAGTAAATTTTTTTTTGTTTATTTAGCAATTTACAATCTGTTCTATGAGAACATTTATTAAATAGGATAATTAGTAGGTGCAACATGAGGGGAGAAGTGATCCAGCGACCACTCTCCGTATATGATTTATGTATGACAAAGGTAATATAAGTAATACTCAAGTAATTTAGTTTTGTAGATCAGTGGGACGTTTCCTCTTCAGTCTTCTAGGTACGGCTAGTTCATTCACCAGCTGGTTAACCTCCTCATTGTGATGCCTTGGGAGATTGCGGAAATAAGTGGTGCTGAATCTTTGGATTTCTTCATCAACTGCAGGAATGGCTAAGTCATTGTGAATGGTTTTATTGCTTATATACCAAGGCGCATTTAGAATAATGCGCAGGATTTTGGACTGCAGTCGTTGTATAATTTTTGAATTTGAGGCCTTCGTGCAATCCCACAGCTAAATCCCATATGTCCAGATGGGTTTTATAATACATTTATATAGAAGTATTTTATTTTCTATTTTCAATTGAGAATTACGACCGAGTAACCAATATATTTGTCGAATCTTGTTATTTATGTGATTCTTTCTGGATATTAAGTGTGGTCGCCATTTGAGTTTAGAGTCTAGTATTAGCCCTAGGTATTTGACCTCGTTTTGGACAGGTAGCTGGATATTGTTAATGGAGACATTTGGGCAGTCAATTTGTCTAGTTTTAAAATTTATTTGTGTTGACTTAGCGGCATTAACTTTGATACGCCAGGAACTGAGCCATTCTTCAAGTTTGTCTAGATGAGTTTGGACATAATTAGCAGCTAGGTGAGGATCATTGTCAACTGACAGAATCGCAGTATCGTTTGCAAAGGTGGGAATGGTTGTGCTATCAGTAGTTGGTATGTCCGCTGTAAATACAAGGTACAAGTGTCTTAGGATACTACCCTGTGGTACTCCGGATTCGATTGGGTGGATTATGAAAACATCATTATTAAATTTAGTTTGGAAAAAAGCGATCGCTGAGATAGGACTTTAGGATGAAATAATAGTAGGTAGGAAGGATTTGTTTTAGCTTAAATAAAAGACCTTTATGCCAAACACGGTCAAAAGCTTGAGCAATATCTAAAAATGCTGCGACGCAAACCTTTTTTTCTTCCAGATTTCTTATGATCTCGTTAACGATTCTGTGACACTGGTGAATTGTAGAGTGTCGTTCTCTGAATCCGAATTGATGTTTAGGTAGTATCTCGTTCAGGTTAATATCAGTCTGCAGTCTCTTTAGTAGTAATCTTTCAAATATTTTAGATAGCAGAGGAAGAAGGCTTATAGGACGGTATGAAGAAGTTAAAATAGGTGGTTTACCAGGTAAATAATATGATCTGGGCAAATTTCCAAGAAATGTAAATATTGTAGTGTAGTTTTAAGTAATCTTGTATACCTGTTATATGTATTTTTATCAACAGGAGTACGAGTTCTTTGCCATGTGCGTCTTGCACGTCTTTTCTGTGCAATCTGCTGTCTAATCTCTAGCGGTATGTTAGTAACTTCTTGTTTATTTGTGATTGGTGTTGCTGTACTTATCCAAGCTGCTTATTGTATTGCATTAGTAAAGTTTTGTACAGTAATATCAATGTCTCTAGATTCTTTTAGTAAATTTAACTAACTAAAATGTTAAACCACTTTTTCCACAAAATTTGTTTTACTTATTTACTATGCGAAATGAAGGGTGTAGTGATTAATAATTAAAAGTTAATAATTTATTGATTGCAATGTAATGCTCGTGGTCAATTAATGTTTTTAAAGTAATTGTTATTACAAATATATTACTCTATTTGTTACTATTCCTTTATTATTTTTTAGAAAAATTCGATTTTAGAAAGTTTAAAAATTTATTCATTATATATTTATATAATTGAGCATTTACCCTGTTAGGAATGCAGCTGGAAGCTAGATTTGCAATATCAAACAAAAGGTTAACATATCTGTCATGCATTTAGAAAATACGGTTTAACCCAAATAAGGTGATACCATACTAGTATGAAAAAATCTTAACTAAGAAGAACCTTTAAACGAAATTGCCAGTTAGATAAAAGAAAGCATCAATTCTAAGGAAACTCCATGATTCGACCTTATTGGAGAAGCTTTTTGATAATTTTTGAGAAAAGTCATAGAAACATTTTTTATAAATTTAATCCTTCATTTAGATTAAGGTACGTGCCAAAAATATGGAAAGCTGCAAAGTTTATGATAATAATTAAATCTGGCAAACCTTATGATACCTTGGTCTATAATCTTATCTCTCAGATACCTGTGATTTCAAAACTATAAAAAAAATTGTTATTTAGAACCATTAGAATCTGATTTCATCTCATTAGGTTAGCTTCGAAAAAAATCACTTAAAAAAAGCTTAAATTATAGAATAACAGACGTTATGAAAAAATTGTTAAAAGAAAAAACAGCATGTTTTATTATTCTCCTGGATCTGGCATATACTTTTGATAAAGCGTAGAGTACAGGTGTGGTCCATAAGCTGACTATGAGTCTATTTAAGTTACATTCCCAATTGAATGAACAAGCTTATTTAGATTTAAAAAGGTAAATGCAAGAATATCACAGAAAAAGGTGCTGAATTTAGTTTTGTGTTTTGTATACCAGTGATACACCTAATCTTGAATATAATGCAATTCTAACCTTTGCAGATTACATTGAAGTGGTATTTATCCAAGTAAGGAAGAAAACTGCTAATATTTAGTAATAAAATTAATAATTTAACTAGATGATGGGGAATCAAATTAAAAATGCGTATAAAAAAGTTTGCACATATTATCTTTACCAAAAAACTAACCAAAACCTTTTATTTATTTGCTATTCAGAATAAACTATATTTAGATCCTATTCAGAAACTCAGCTAAGTTGAGCTAAGTTGAGCTTCAAAAAGAAAAGGGACTAGCTTAAAATTAGGCACAGAAAAATGTATTGCCGGCTTCGACTCTCCATATATAACAAAATACTGCTATATCAACAAATAGTTAAATCGTTGCGAATATACTAAATCTAGTTTTGAAACTGTGCTAGTAAAATCAATATTCTTGTGATTTAAAGTTTTGAAAATAAGGTATTAAACGATATCGTCGATGTACTTTGGTACATTGAAAACAGGAATCTCCATAGAGACTTGGAGATTGACCTTGCAATACTAAGTTCGCTAAGATTTCATAAAGTGTCTAAGTTTCTGTAGGATCCTCGCTTCTAATACACTAAGGTACATAGACAATGTTTTTTGATGTTTTATTTTTAAAATGTTGAATTATAACAATATTGATTTTGTTAGAACAGCCTGAAAGCTAGATTCGTTATAACCATAGTGCCTTAAGGAATCTTATATATGGGCAGTTTAGAATTTTTGTGAAGCAAGCAATAGGTTATTCTGTAGCTAATTTTAAGCTTTTCTTTTTTTTTTTTGATTTTGCATCAAGACTAATACACAGATGCTCAGCTAAGTTTGCATATAGGACTTCAGTGTTGTCTAATCTGACTGACAGATATTGGTTACTTTTACTGATAAACTTAGCCTTTTTAGTTTAATTCTTTATCATCAAGTACAGTTATTCATTTTATCACTAGATGGTTGCAGTTTTCTTGCTTATTTTGTTACCACTAGGACTAAAGTGCTACTTGAAAAGGTGAAAATTATATTATATTCAATATTAGGTATATCAATGGCATATAAAAGATACAAAACGACCCCAGCACATTTTTCCTGTAGTACTTTCCTTACCTTTTTACATTTGAATAAGCTGGTTTATATGACTAGAAATTTTGCTAAATAGGTACATATTCCCTGGAAATATACTTTAATTACAGAAAATGCTAATGATAAAATTGGCAAAAAGATACATTGAAGAAGATAAAACAGGTTCATTTGGATTGTACGAAAGAAACGACAGAAAAAATAATTATTAACTATCTGGAGCAACAAACGCTATATCTAATAAATATATTTTTTAATACAACAGAAAATATATTTAGATAAACCCCGACGAAGAACGAAATAGTCTATGTTCTATCATATAATAAAAAGTTAATCAAGATCCAATCATTATTAAACACATTAGGCACTGGTAGCGACAAAAAATAACAAAAAAATTAATAAATAGGAAACAATTAATTAATAATAGAAAGTTAACAAGAGTTAAAGAAAATATTAGAAAAAGAAAACAACTTGACCAACATATTATAGATAAAGTTAACAAAATAGTAAGAAGCAAAAACAAGGAAAAAATGTAGTGATAAAACATAAAGTTGTTCGAATAGAGAAAAGAAGTATTAAAAAAGTCAAGAAAATATTCCAATTTACATTAATATTAATAAAACTTTAAGGAAATTTATTACAAAAGATGAAAAAGTAATAAAAAAACAAAAGGTATGAAAAGTATAAGAGAAATAAAATTGAAGATAACATTACCAAAATCAATGTAGAAAGAAGAGCTTAAGATAGTAGAGTTCTATATAGGTTTGTATGAACAAAAAGAAAAAGTACCAGAGGCAATTAATATAAAATTAAAAATAAAAATAAAAATAAAAATTCAGAGAGTATATCAGAAATGAAAATATAAAAAAGATGGATGCACAACTTACTACAAGAAATGAAAGAAGCACTACTTAAGATATTAAAAGTACTATCAAATAAACGTCTAAAAGAAGGCAACATACTAAAGGACTAAAGCACCTTATTAATAGTACTGCTATATATATGATAAAAGCAAACTGGAAAATTACCGTCCAATAACTTTGTTGCCGCAATTATAAAAAAAAGTAAATTACAGTTATGTTCAAATAATTTAAAATATGTGTCTAAAAATGGAACCGAGAATACAAAAGTAAAAATTACTGTACAAACTATTTCTATTACTGTTTTGGACATTTTGTTTGAAATTAATAAAAACGCTACTACTTTTAAGACTAATAAGGCTAACAAGAAAAATTATCATGGAGTCAGAAGTAGAAATTCAACAAGGAAGGTTATAATAAATAAAATTAGTGTAAAAGTTGGAAATAAATATCGTAAAGCTTATAATTAATACGAGGAGTGTCCGATTTTAAAGGTATGACTGTACAAAAGCGCAATATAGTCGTCACATACATGACTACATACGTTCATGCGTGTGGTAATAGGCTCTGGAGCGTTGTGTTGTTGAACACTCAATTTAGCTTTCGGGAAGCAAACAAACATGGCGTGTGTAATCGCAGAGTATTTGAAGTGGGAGGTGGTTGCAGTTATCAGATTTTTGCAAATCATATGGGACACTAGAGGGCTTCTGTAGCCCGAACGTTTCAAGCCGAAAATAAGTCAGCATTTGGGGCAAACAATTTAAAGGTGGATCAATGGAGCTGAATGATGGATCCGGAGGAGAAAAGAGACAGACCAAGGACTTCATAGACGGATGACTGGAAAAAATCGTCTCATTAAAATTCGTGAAATTGCTGAAATGACTGGCACTTCTAAGAGTTGTGTTAATGAAATCATATTTCGACTTAAACTTCCGCAATGTTTTAGTTCGCTGGGTGTTTTCCGATAAACAAAAAATTAATCGAATGAGTGCTTTACTTCAAAATCTCACTTGATACGAACAGGAAGAAAATTTTTTCATTGAAAGCAATGTTATCGAAAATGAAGCCTGGATTTACAAACTAGAGTTCATCCTAGAGACGAAACAATAGTCCATGATATGGAAATGTCCAGCTTTCTCAGTTCAAAACTTAATCATCTTCCCGTAAAATCATGGCCACCGTGTTCTGGGATAGTGAAGGTCTACTGCTGTGTGAATTCCTCGAACCGCACACAACAATTAACAGCTACATATATTGCGAAACTATCTAGAAATTGCATACAGCCATTAGAAGGGAAATGACGAGACCATTACGCGAAGGAGTTAAACTGTTGTACAATGGCGCAAGATCGCATGCGTCAAATCAAACCAAACTGTGGCCGACAGCGATATTTGAAGGTCCTGTAACATCCTCACTAGGTTTATTCAAATCTTTAAAGAAATTTTTGGGGGGGAAACGCTCTGCTGATCAGGAGGAATTGTAAGACATCGTTGTGGGCTACTTCAAGGGATGTTCAAAGTACTCTCACGCTGGGATAAATGTCTCAACGTTTGCGGAGATTATATCAAAAAATAAACAAAAGCATGTAGTTTTTTGTGAAATGTACCAAACATTTCTTTAAATAAAATTGTTAGTGTAATTTTGGCTTGTACCTTTAATATCGGACACCCCTCGTGCATTTATATAAAACTTGTTTATGCAGTCATTCTCTCAACACTCGTTGAAGCAGAAAGCTAGGAAATGTCGTCATCTATAGGGTATGTCAAAAGGTTTGCTCGCCCGAAAGGGCCTGGTAATTAGCACCGGGGTATTACCGCCTTCGCGTACACACCGAAACATCGATAATTGTGTTTGGTCATTCATTTTTGAGCAATTGATCTGTTTTTTCAGAAAAGTGTGGAAAAATTATTGAGAATTGCTTCCTTTTTGATCGTTGCTGTTGCAATGTCTGACATCAGGGAGGTAAAATTGTCGGAGGACCGAATCCCAAAATAAAAGATAACTAGTTCTCATTTAGTTCTCATGGACTCTTCTTTCCGATCTTTCTTTATTATCACTTCGGAAATATTGTTGTTGGAGAGGAGAGGTCAGGTCGATGAGTATCGTTGCATTTGTAAAATTGTTTGCAATTTTTGTTTTTGTTATTGCAGTTGACTTATAGCGATTAAATATTTAAAAAATAAAGCAGACTTCTCGCATTTGAATCGATAAGTCGCAGCACATTTTCTTCCCAATGAATTCGAAATAGCGTCCATTTGCGAGCGGCGTGAGCTTGCACGTGTTAAATCTGCCCATTTTGAGCCAGTTGTGTCGCCTATCGATATCAGTTCTTTTGGAAAGGCAAAGCAAATGGTGCAGGTGTTTTGTAAACTGGCTGATAAGCAAGTCTGTTTTAATAAGGTAGTTGCTGTCAGTTGTGCTTCTCGCGTCGCATCGTGTCGCTCGGGCTATAGCTTTGATGAGCTGGTGATTCGAAAGCGTTAAGTGTGCATTTTATGCGTAAATAATTGAACAAAAGTGAAATAAATATATCCGAAAGTGCAAGAGTTCGTAGAGGCGGATTGTAAGTTTTTAAATTTATTTTTGTTGCAAGGTTGTCTTTGATTTGTATAACAAAGATAAAATAATTTTCTATTTCTGTTAATTGCGGAGTATAAATTTTAAATATTGTCAAATTGCAAAATCTCCAAAAATTTATTGAAAATTTGTTTTTAAAATAAAATGCCGATCCAAGGTTTTTGTCTTTACCAGGCAAAGGTACATTTATGTATTGCGTTGATAGTAAACAGATGCGTTAAAAAGCTAATTACTTGTAGAAAATTAAGGTAATTTTTTCAAGTATTAATTTTGATCCTAAAACGTTTTGTAAATGCGTTTAAAATTAGAAATTTGTTATTACTTTAAATTCGGACAAATGTAAGAATAAGCAAATGTTGCGTACTAACTTAAAGACGCTTTGATTGAGGTAAATTGTCGTCGCGATGCACACGAGTCGGTTGATTTGCTCGTTATCTTGTCAAATTATTAAATTAATTGGTTGGAGATAAAAGGAAGCCAAATGTTTTCTGGTAATGCCGGCCTATGCTTTTTTGACATCTGTACACCTGGAATTTCGACACAGCGTTCAGTTCCGATGTAAAGTTAGAACTCATGCGAAGGAAACGTGATGAGGTAAAAGATATATTTTATTAATCGGTATTACTAAAAAATTTACCGCAGAGTCCATTATTTATACCTCAATGAGCTGGTCCATCTCATCTAATATTAGTATTACAAGAATGATATATGTTGCTTACTATTATTGACAAAAACGAAAATTAAATTGATAGGGTTGAACTCATTTCTGTACGGCAAGAGTTTTTGTGTCTCACGTAGTCACTTAGCTTTGTCAATTATTAATCGTTACGCTTTTCGATTTTTTATTTCGTCGCTCAAATTGCCCAATCGCTTATTTTACGTGAGTTTTAGATCTTGTCTGGTTGCTCTTAATAAGATATGGAATAAGTAAAAACCTAAAATGTCATAAGTTGAAGGTCCAATTCTATCGAGAGTTTACGGGCGAGTTATTAAAGTTACGTATAGAAATGGACCATTTATTTAGATATATAAAGGGTGTTCCAATAAGAACGATATGATTTTTAAATAAAATTTGAAATAAATATATTTCAGACGTAACTAAACTTTTTATATTATTTTGAAGAATAGTTTACTACAGTATTTAAGTGTCTATCTCGATTTTGTGCACACGAACTCAATTTTTTATGACCTTTTGCAATAATTCGGGTCTAATCTCACGAATGCAGCGTTCGATGTCAATCGTAATGAATCAAGATTTGTGGTTTGTTTGCATATATTACAGATTTAAAATAACCCCACAAAAAGTAATCTAAAAAAGTTAAATTACAACTTCTTGGAGGCCAATTAACAGTTGCATTTCTAGAAATTATCTTTTTACCAAAATTTTCTTGCAATACGTTGGCAGCGTGACATGTGGCACCGTCTTGTTGGAAACGCTTATCTTCCAAATCAATTTAATCTAAATTTGGCCACAACAAATCTGTTAACATCAGTCGGTACCGCTCATCAGTTACTGTAATTACATATCCCACCTCGTTTTGGAAAAAAAATAGTCCGATGATGCCACCATGCCATAAATCACACCATACAGTGACATTTTCCGGATGCAAGGGATTTTCATGAATTTATTGTGAATTGTTTTTACACCAAAATCGACAATTTTGTTCGTTAACATGTCTACTTAAAAAGAAATGAGCTTTATATAAGAAAATAATTTTTTGTCCAAAATTATGATCCGTTTCAAGCTTCTCTAAAGCCCAAACAGCAAAGTCACGGCACTTACGATAGTCCAGTGGTTTCAATTCTTAGGCCAACACCATCTTATACGGGCGTAAGCATTATTTCAAAATGTATCATTCTTATTGAAAATCCCTGTATAAGTAGATAGTGATATTGTTGGTATATTTATAATTAAGCTAAGTATTCAACGTAACATATCTTTATTTGGCGCTTATCTGCGCACTAATCGTTTATATGGCTACCAAGAAGTCGCGTCAGAGGTGTTTTCCAGTACTATTTGTGACTGTTTCGTTTATTTGATTTGAGGTCTGAAAGCTAGTGTATTAGAAAAGTTTATGCTAAAGCGCTATAAATAAAGTTATAGGAAAAACATTTCTGACGTTTAAAGGTAATTTTCTTTATGGTTGAGATAGTCTTGAATAAGTGTTGTCCTTTATACGATAAGCCTAATCGTAAATACTGGGGCATCAAAATAAAATAGACGGATATAAAACTTAAACAATAAATTCTTGATTAAATATTTTACTAAAACCTATAATTGATACTCAGTTGATATTTATTTACTGTCATATAGTACTTTTTACCTTTGGGGTATGTTTTTTTGGGATTACATCATCGTTGTCATTACACTCAATTCTGATGCTATGCTTCTGGTCATCTTTCGTTGAATAATAAACCATAGGTTTATGGATAAAGACTACTCTAATCATAGTAAAAGTCGATAAAAATAGTTGGCATGCCCAATGGGTTAAATTAAAGATTTCTGTTTATATAGCTAATGCTAGTTAAACTACAGGTACGCTGGATTTTATGGAAAGTGGAAAAGTTTATTGAATTATAGATTTCTTTTTAAATATGAAACTATTAAGGACATTCTTCAATTACTACGTGTTTAAATAATAAATATTATTGTTTTTTAAAATATTTTTGTATCTTATATAATATACCTGTTACATTCCTGATACGTAATTTTTTATGATAAAAGTTGAGAGAGATGGGGAGGCTTTCTAAATTGGGACACTAAACGTTGCTTTTCCAGTTAAACAATATTTTTTGCGCAAGTTTATAATGATAGCGCTTGAAAACTTTTAATTCAATTTGTATTAATCTAGCTTGTGAGGTGATGAAATATGCGTAATGGGATTTTTCAGGAAAATTGATATAATCTTTTTAGGCGTTGTAGTTGAGTTTAATAAAGGGTAAAATTGGGGTATTGTGATAGCTTACCAATAATTGCACTAAATTTGCTTTTAATGACGAATAATTACTCTCTTTATCTTACGAGCTTTTTAGATTTAGATGTGATAATGACCACGACGTCTAGACAATTTTTTTGAAAATCTTATTTCAGAACGACGTTAGAACTAGATAAAGGCACCTAGAAAAAATTAATCATTGTGCTATCCGTTAACAAATGATTTTCTTGCTTTGGAAGCACGTCGGTTAAAAGTGTTACAAAATTATTTGTTTATATTTGAATTTATTTAATTTTAAGTTTTGTAATTTATCTGTTTAATAATTATCAAATGTAAGTTTTTAATAGTAGCATACTTTTATTTTAAGATTTTGTTTAAACGGAGAAAACTCAGAGCAGCAGTGTTAAACATCGAAAATAAAAGTGAAGAGACTTCTTTTTAGCCTCGTGACAGAAATATCTATTATTCGGAATTGGAAGCGTGTGCACTGAAACAATATACAATGGAACAAACAGGCGAAAAATGTCATCGCCTTGAGGGAAGTAACTTTAATTGAAATGCCCCCGGCGTTCCAACATCTTTGACTCAGAAGTTAGCCAACTTCCCTTCCCTAATATCTATGCGGAGCCTTTAAACACGAGGGTTAGCCGTCGTTCCTCGAGAATTCACTAGCAGCCGTCCCTTGTCATTATTTCGACATACTTAGTTGGATATCAAAACTAATTAGCGATTGCGACGGAGATACCTGCGCCCCGCGCGATAATGCATAAATAAATAAATAAATCTTTCCGGTCATGCGGCCCTTTTTAGCGAGCTTTGAGCGTATTCCGTATCTGCAAGAGAAGGAAAAAGGGACCGGTGATATATGGTGGGCACATGCTAAAAAGACAAAGCGAAATTATTGTAGCTCTCAGATATATATGCTATAATAAAATATGAGATATAACTGTCGAGCACGTAAGCGGTTCAGATTCAGGCTACAAACATTTAAAGAACAAAATTGAATTTCGTAACTTTGAAGTTCCATATAAATATTTCATGTATAGCTCGTTTGCATCGGCATATGATGCTGCTACCACGTTCATCTGCGAAAATTTAGAACGAGAAAACTTTCTAGATGCATTGGAAAGCAGCGAAAATAAATTCTGGAAAGTAAACACATTTTTCATTGTATATGCACATCCGAGTGGAAACCACCCAAGTAAACTCTCGCCGTTTGGTCCAGACAATTGCTGAAAGGCGATATGCAACATCCAGGGGGATGTAACTTGCAGGAAATGTTAGCAGTGGCGTCAGCCTGCGGAAATGCCGCTGTGGTCGGAATACCAAATTATTCATGTTGCTCTAGCTTTTTTACTGTCTTAAGGTGTGGAATTATATTCTTCACACGGAACTGTAGCAACTATAAACAAAGAACTGGTTAGTTTGTTATATCATGTAAACTTTTCTTGTTTGGGAAATATAGTGAAATTATGTGTAAACCTTAAGGTGTAATTGTAAATCATAAGTTAATTTTGAAATTATACAGTACGATTAGTAAATTTTTCCGTTTTTCATGAAATAAATATGATATCAGACTATTTTTGTAAGAAGAAGAAATTTAACTTAATATCTACAATCATTAACCTAATACTTATTTCTAGAGAATACGTAAAAGTGGGGAGTGACAATAAATTTTAACAAAACCAAATATATGGTTACAAGTGATAAAGCTCAAGACATGCAAATAGATGGAGACGCAATTAATTAGAGCGTGTAAATATAAATATTTAAGTACAGTAATGCAAGCAAAACAAGCCGCACAAAAATTAAACTTAATGTTGTGGTGACAACAAATCTACAAAGAGACGAAAAAGAGAATATGCAATACGGCTGTCAAGAGTATTCTCAGCTACGGTATGGAAACATGGGGAATAACAGAAAGGAACAAAGAAAAAATTTTAGTTACATAAATGGACTTTTTGCGAAGAAGCTGTAGAAAAAGCCGATTGAAACATGTTAGAAATGAGGAATTAGAGAAAGTATGAAAATGGAAAAAACAGTCGTACAGAAAAATGGGGGAAAAAGATTAAAATGGTATGGCGATATGAAAAGAATGGCGCTGAATATATGGCCACAAATAGTTTGGAACTGAAAACCCTGGAAGCGAAGGAAATCGGGGTGACCATCTGGAAGCTGGAATCAAGAAGTACTTAAGGTCCTACTGCTGAAACTTAACCGATATATACATATACATATACGTAATAGTAGTAGCAATATTATGATTTCATGAGAGAATATAAGAAAATTATCTAGTTCCATCATTTCTTGTTTGCCGTCAACAGTTCAAGCTATGTTACGGTTTTGTTTGCTTCAGTTTTTACAGTCCTTCTCCGCATTTCTTTCGGTTGAATCTTTCTTCTTTTTCCTTGCAGGTTTAATTCTAGAGTTCTTCTGCATACTTTTAATTTTTGCTTCCTGAGGGTGTGGTCTAACTGTCTATATTTTCTTTTTTTGATTTTTTCGTTGACCTCATTCATTTCTGTTTTCCCCATAGCTTCCTATTTGTGGTTATTTTTGTCTACATAATTTTTATAGACGGTTGTGTAAATCATCAATTCCTTGACACTTTCTGTTAGTCTACTACTTACAGATAATTGTTTTCGTGCTTCTGTATTTATGCACATCATCTTAGCTTCCTTGTTGTTTATTCTAAAACCTAGCTTCTCTACTTCCTTCTTTATTGCACTGATCTTCTCTTGTCCGTAATTTGCGTTATGTGACAACAGACATATATCGTCCGCAAAGGCTAAATCCTTCAAGGTTTCTTAAAGCTTCCATCAAATTACTCTATTATAGTTTATCAGAGAATGGCACAAGACATCATCTAGTACATATAATTAGAAATAGTATGCAGGATAATATTCAGCCCTGCCGCATCCTTAAGTTTGAATGTAATTTTGGTGATAACAGCCTCTCATAAATTACTCTGCAAGAGTAGTCGTTGTATCCCTCTTTTATGAGATTCGATTATTTTTTGAGAAAGTCTAATTGTTTAAGAGCACTCTATATGCATTTTTTGAAGAGAAAGTTTCATGATGATAAAATGCACTAGCGACTGCTATGTAAGAATTCTTAATGTTTATTGACTCTATGAACGATTTTTCCGCTTTGAAACCATATTGCTTTTTACGTATTATCTTGTCTTTTCCGCTCTAAAATAATTCTATAAAAAATTGTGTTTATAAGACCTAGTAAAAGTGTAACCCTCCAATTTTCATATTTTTTAGTCATCTTTCTAAGAAAATTTAAAAACTAGGCCTTCTAATTCCGTGAAAATTTTCTTTATTCCATATTTTAACAACCTATTTCCTACAACACAATATCTAGACAAACATCAACATGAATATGCAGAGCTTATCAAATACAAATTGCCGCCCACCCAAGAACTAAACAATTTAGAAATAAACGAATTAACAAAAACAACCACATATACTGTTCAAACAGCGGCAAAAAAGATATGCACACAAAAAAGACAAAAAACAAGTAAACTCAAAGAAGAAACACTGCAAATGATAGAACATAGAAAGGAGTTAAATCGAGAAACTGAAGAATATAAGCAACTAAATAAGGACATAAACAAACATATACGTAAAGACCTAAGGGCATACAATACAAAAATGATTCAATTAGTGATTGAAGATAATGCAAACATGAAAGTCCTGGGATCGAAAATGGCCAGAGGAAGAGCGAAAATATATAAAATGAAAAACTCCGAAGGAACAGTGGTGAGAAATAAACAAGATATAATCGAGTCCGTCGAAAACTTCTACAAATCCTTATACAACACTTCACAAGAAAAATACTAACAACAACATATTATGAATGTAGGATCTGAAGAAATTCCCGAAATTAACAACGGGGAACTCAAAGCAGCCTTGCGGCAAATGAAAAATGGGAAATCACCAGGGGAAGACCGCATTACCATCGAAATGCTGAAAATGGGCGGCGAGCCTTTACTACAATCGGTCCGCACTCTGTTAAACAAATGTCTCTATGAAGCGAAGATTCCAACTGCTTGGCAATGTGGGGAAGTCATCTTACTATTTAAGAAGGGCGATAGCGGAGACTTGGAGAACTACCGCCCCATTAGCCTCCTATCACATCTCCACAAACTGCTGATCAAGATCGTTACAAACCGCCTAACAACTAAATTGGATTTTTACCAGCCGGTAGAGCAGACGGGCTTCCGAAGAAACTATGGCACTAATAATCACCTACAAACGCTCAGATCCCTCATCGAAAAAACCACAGAATACAACATGCCCATCTATCTTGCATTTATAGACTTCCATAAGGCATTTGATTCCATTGAAATTCCGGCAATCTAAAATCACTGGACAACGCCCGAATAGACACAAGGTATTCAGACCTACTGAAATATATATACGAAAATTCCACCATAAAAGTAAAAATTAATGATGAACTAACAACCAATCAAATTAAAGTCAAGAGAGGCGTGCGCCAAGGCGATACTATTTCGCCACAACTGTTTACTCTCGTCTTGGAGGATATATTCAAAAACCTTGAATGGAAGCGAAAGGGACTAAATGTAGATGGAACATACCTAAGCAATCTTCGATTTGCGGACGATCTTGTCCTAATTAGCGATGACCTAGAACAACTCAAAGACATGCTAAATGAGCTCCTCAAAACATCAGAACACGTAGGCCTGAAAATGAATGTCCAAAAAACGAAAGTAATGGGCCCAGCCGAAGAGAGTATCAACGTAGGCAACAACAATCTTGAGGTAGTCAAGGAATACATATACTTGGGGCACAAATTCAGGATCGGGAAAGAAAAGCAGACCGCAGAAATCTCACGCCGGATAAGCCAGAGTTGGGCTGCCTTTGGAAAACTCAGTCATATAATGAAAAACACCGATATACCAACTAACCTGAAGAGAAAGGTTTACGACACCTGTGTGCTTCCAGTTGCAACATATGGCCTGGAGACAATGACATTGACGAGAAAAAGTATGGTAAGACTTAGAACTACTCAAAGGGCTATGGAGAGAGCTATGATCGGCGTCAGTCTCATAGAAAGAATCAATCGCGAAGAGATCAGAAGGAGAACCAAGGTGACGGATATAATCTCAAGAATACTAAAAATGAAATGGAAATGGGCTGGACACGTGGCACGGCAGGAGCCAAACCGATGGGACACAAAGATAATCCAATGGAGACCAAGACTTACAACGCGGAGCAGAGGAAGACCACAGAAAAGATGGACGGATGACATCAAACAAACGGCGGGTAAAAACTGGATTCAAACCGCAAGAGACAGAGACGCATGGAACAAACTTGAAGAGGCCTTTATTCAACAGTGGATAATAAGAGGCTGATGATGATGATGATGATGATGATATTTTAACAATAAATGGTTTGAGGGTTTCTGTCGATATCTCTACATCTATCTTCAACATGTCAGCTGTAATCTGATCAACCCTAGGCACTTTTTGTTTATCTATTTGTTTGATTTCTTGTATTTTTTCTTTTGGCTATGAATCAATCAATATTTACTTGGATTATGGGTTCTCCTTTTATTTTCATTATTTGTGTTATTTTCGTTTTATTTTTTCCTATTGCCTTTAGTTATTATTACACTCTGTTCGTCTTGTTGGATGATGTTCTATTGTGCATAACATTTGTTCATCTTCATTTTCTTCAGTTAATCTTTTATGATTGCATATAATACTTTCAACTCACATTTTGTGTCATTTCAGCCATCTCACCCGTATATTCAATTGTCTTTCCTACAAGCTTTCCTAACTTTCTTATTTTTTGTTAGTCTTTTTATTGTAAGCCTTGTATTTGTTTATTTTACGAATTTTATTGCCCTTTCCTAAATTGTTGTCTTTCTAGGTGCTTTTTTTCCTCAATTTTATTTTGGATAAATTTGCCTTTCATATAGTCATCTTTAGTCATTTCAATGTCATACTGCCGCTTATTATACCTATTACATTTAGTTCTTTTCAGTTTTTAACCTAAATTTAACAATTAATAAATGTAGTTTATGTTCATATCCGTATCCCTGATACTGCGAGTGTCTAATATTTTATGAGCTAGTTTTTCATTTTTAGATATATGGTTAATCTGGTTCTGTACTTCTTGGTTAGGTGAAACCCATGGACGTCCGTTTGCACAAATAACTAATCTTTAATTACGTACTATTTGTGGTTCAAATTTTTATTTTTTCCCCTCTAATACCACGTTTTTTCACGCCGTTTTCAAGAACTTAATTTTTGATTTCCATTTTTGCGTTTAAATAGTCCATCAGAATCTTGACCTCATATTTTTGTATTGCTATTATAGTTTTGCTTAAAAGTCGTAAAAATTATTATTCGTTTTCATTGTTACCACCTCAGTGAGCATATAACACTGCACTACAGTGCTTACCCAAATTACATTTTGCTACAATTATTCTCGCAGAAGTTTCCATTCTGTTAATTTATCTCTATTTGTTTTACTGATATATTCCCATTCCATGCAGATGTTTTTCACCTTCTTTTACCTTCATTTACTATCCCTTTACTATTATACCTACAATCACTTATTCCTAGCATGTCAATATTGTATTTTTTTTATTTCTCCTAAGAATTGTTTTATTTTAGCTGGTTGGTGTGACTTATTTTTAGAATTGTTTTATATTACCCGTCTTATTTCTTATTTTTTTGTTGATCTTGTACATTATTCGTCTTTTTCTTTCTCAACTAGCAGTTTTTTGGACTCCTGTCCATTGTTTGCTTTCCTGCATTATTTTCCTAAATCTATAGCTTCTCTTATTTTTCTTCTTAACTTTGATCACTAAACTCTTTCGTTCCTCATGCGCAGA
The DNA here is from genome assembly GCA_036346155.1 of Sinelater perroti. NCBI lineage: Eukaryota > Metazoa > Arthropoda > Insecta > Coleoptera > Elateridae > Sinelater > Sinelater perroti. Next base: position 5,611,199 of record JARFIY010000195.1, read on the forward strand.
GGTGAGTCTTATTTTTAATTCCTCAATTTCTGCGTTGTACTTCTTGTCATTTTTATGTATTTCGTCCACTATCCACATCAGGTCTCTAATTATGCCTTTTTATTTCTCCATATTAATATTGCCTTCATTTTTATCTTTAATTTGTGATTTTTTGTAGTTTTCTTACTTCTACTGAAACCTTTAGCTTGATCTTCTGTCTATTTCTTTCAAATTCCTCGTATTTTGAGCTATGGCTACTATATTTATATTTATGCGTCTTCTATGATTTACTCGTGTTTGCAAATACTATTATACCATGACTTGTTTTTCTCACCATAGTATCCTTTACAAACGCATAAATTTACTTGCTTATTTGCGCTAAAATTTAAATTGGCTTACGATTTCCGGTAAAATTTGTTTTAAATTTTAACTTTGTAAATAGTAGCTTGCAAATCTACCACTAATTAAACACGTGTGTATTATTCACTTGATATGATTAGTTTTAGATTTTTTCGAATATTCTTCTCCAGAAAACTTTTCAATATATTATTTGTCACTAAGTGCACGTTTTGTTACTTTTTGTGCTTTAGTTTCTATATTATGTAGTCCACTGCAAATTAAATTCTTTTTTTAAAAACAAATAGTTTTCCCGTGATCTGCATTCTATTAATCCAATCAATATTCGTCTTACAGTAAATGTACTAAAACGTCGGCCTACTTGCGCCCGGCTTATTTGCGCCCCTCGCCATTTTCGGCTCACTTGCGCCTCAGAAAAATGTCAACAAAAATAATGGTATCTCATGGCAGCTCCTTAGTCACTACGACTAATTACACAAAATTTTATAATTTTCCACTGGGTTCCTCTAGCTTCAATGTGTTTTTATAAATGCTTTTGTTTTTGTATTTATTGGGGATTGATTTTTGTGTTTTATAGAGGTTCAGTTTATGATTCTTCTTTTATTTTTTATATTTTTTGTTTTTGGCATTTTAGATTAATATTCACAATATATACATACATACATGCATAGTCGAGTAGTATATAGTTATTAAAGTTTTTGTATATAGGATAAAGTGCGCAAACATTTTCCTAAATCGCCTGCATTTTCAAATTCGGCAAGCGTCTTCTTTATTCTTTCATCCAATCTTACGTACTTATTTTTTTTCTTTTGCCTTCGAAGTTTAAGTATTGCCTATCGTACTTATAAAAACACATTGAAGCAAGGGGAACCCAGCGGAACATTATAAAATTTTGTGTAATTAGTCGCAATGACTAATGAGATACAATGTTGGGCGCAAATGAGACTATTATTTTTGTTGGAATTTTTCTGGGGCGCAAGTGAGCCGAAAATGGCGGTGGGCGCAAATGGGCCGGGCGCAAGTAGGTCTATATCACTAAAACGAGTATTTCTAATAGACCCACCGATTTAGTTCAACAAAGAGTATCTTACGTTTCAAGTGACCATAGCAGGATAATTGTTATCTCTCTATTGTGTCTGTTCTTATATAGTCTTTCAGTGTATATCTACAAAATCTTCGTCAAAAGTTTTTTCTATAGCGTTTATTCGTAATTCCGTACTCTTATATATTGTCAAAATCTCTGTAACATGTGTAATAGTACTTTCAACTAGTGTTTAAAATAAATGCTTTTTGTTTCTTTTTGTATCTATCTATATACCATAAAGGCAAGTTTAGCGGTTTATAGTTTTTCCTCTACCTGCTCTTTGTAGTATATCTGATTCGCCTTTTCCATTTTTTTTTGTTAATAGTACCTTAAATATTTGTATTTTTTGGCGTTTTTAATTAACTTTTTTAATTAACAATTGTCATAATTATATTCAGTTTTATCCACGTTGATTTCCAGATTCCAGTTTCTAAATTCTTCCACTAGTTTTTGATTATATATGTTAAGTTTTCAGCCAATATAATTTGGTCGTTAGCAAATAACAAAACAGTAATGTTTTTTTTCAATTTAGACTTCCATTTTTTTCAGTTTCTAATGTATTGTTTTAAACTTGAATTTACATTTTTAAGAGGACAGACATAATCCTAGTCTCAAACATTTATCAAATTTAAAATATTCTCAATATCTTTGTTTATATTTTTTCACTGTATTGATGTACTAAGAATGTATACTATTATCTAACAATGATTCCTAACGTTTATTTACAAGCACTCTGCTAGAGGTTTCTTTGGATCTACAAATACTAAAGATGTAGTTGACTTCAGTACGCTAGAGATTTCTTCTTTAGTTGTTTTATGCAAAACAAGTTGTTAATACATGCTCTCCCTGGTCTGACACCACTTTGTTCTTACCACTCCTCTAATTGGCTTTCAATTCTCTCTCGTAATACCCTGCCATACAGTCTATCTGTGGAGACTATAACAGTAAATTTTCTAAAATTTGAGCGTTTTCTTTTATTTTTTTTTTATATAAAGAGCTAATGTACGCATACTTCCATTCAGATGGTATGTTCTCTCTTCATTCAGACACTTATTAAACATAAGTATTAAATTTTCTAATGCTATTGCAGGAGAAAACTTTAGGATCTCTACATGAATTTTATTATCATTTATTTCTTTAGTTGTAAAAGATTTATGTTCGATCTGAAACGGTTGTGGTTCATAATTTATGTTTCTAAATTCATTTCTAGTTTCCATTAATAATTTCTTATATTTATTTTTCTGTTTTTTTGTCCATTTGTGTTTATCATCGTCTTTCTTTTATTTTTATCAGTTTTAAATGTTCATACAGTAGTTCTTAGTAGGCCATCTGTTTCTTGACATTTTTTTTAGTATTTATTTTTTATTTTTATTAGAAGTTTGCTGGCTAAATAGCAGCATCTTTTATTCACTTTTTTAACCTTTGGGTCTTAAAGTAGTTAGCTACTTATTGTATTATTCTTTTTTTTTGTTTCACATAGTTCTCTAGTTTTTTATTCACCATGGTTTATTTTTATTACTATATTTTCTTGTAAAGTGTGTTTCGCTGCTTCATGTAAATACCTTTCCAGTACTTCATATATTTCTTGTGATGATCCCGATTGTTCATTTATTTTTTTAGCTAATCTTGGTTTATATAAGTAAACTGTAGTCATCATAGAAACTATCTAAGTTGTATTTGGGAAATCTGGATGTAAATCCATCTGTCAGAGCATAACCAATTCTTCTTGTTGTAGTTTTAACTCCATTGTAATTATTCTTTTATTTATGGTGGACTAATTTTTGGAGTTTTTTAAGTATTTTTTTTATATGGCTATAGAAACGCCCGTTTTTGCTCGTTTTTTTCTTGGCTGCTGTAGAAGTTTATGTGATCTCTTTTTATCTCGTTTTCTTACTCTTTCTTTTTGTCTTGCTAAAAACTGCAATATTTACATTATATGTTGATAGCTCTTTTAATGCTCCAGTATTCCCCGTTCTTATTCTTTGTATAATCCAGCATCCTAAATATACCTTTTTTGTTGCCATTTTCGCCGAGAGTTTGGTTTAATTGATATTCAAAGTTTGTTTAATTTTCCGAAAAAAGAAATGTTTTTCCAAACGATGAGGTGCAGGCCCATAAATATAGTTTGTTACAGTATAATTTAATTTACTAATTCTATTGTTTGGCCATGAATGATGCAGTAAATCTTCTTTATACTTTTATCGTTTATTTTTTTTTGTATATCTATATATTTATCTCTATTGAGAGGCCATCAAGGTTTGCATGATATTATTACGGAGTTTCTAGACCATTACGTTTTAGTTTTTATGTCTAGTTTATAATATTCAGGTTTTTTTTATATTGTTATGTTTATTTTTCAAGATTTAGTAATACGGTAGTCATAGATGAAAATGAAACTTCAGTTCAATTTTTACAAACTTTGTATGCGTTGTTGACTTTATTGACTGATTTATCCATATTCAGTTGCCCCTATTTCTTTATGTTCTGGTTATTTTGTTATGTTTGAGTTGGTTTTTTAGTTTTGTTGTAGTTTTATATATTTTCTCCGAGACACATAAATTGTTATGTTATGTCTTTAATTTAAAGATTGCCATATCGTTTTCTAGAGGAAACTAAGTAAAATGTAGATTTTTTAATAGCACTTGATGAGCCAATTTTATTAGATGAATTAAATCATAAAATATGTTACAGATGGATATTAGCTTATTTTGTTTTTTTTAAATAAATTATTAAGTTGTAAACCATTTATTTATATTTAAAATTGAAAAATATTGTTTTTATCAGATCTGATCACATTGCTAAGAAAGGCTATTATAAATATTATTTATAGTAATACGAAGTGGTCCAAATTGAACGCTGGGTATAAACACCAAACTTTTTTATTTTTGTATGAGCCGTAGACAATGATGATCGTTGTAGCCGTTTTGTTCTCTGTCAATTTTAGCTTAATTGTTCTTTTTTTTAACGTGCATTGCATTTCTCAGTTTTTTACCCACTTTTTGCTTAGTATGTATCCATCTTTGGTGATTCCTCCACATATCATTAAATTTTTTCTTTTAGTTTTGTCTATCCCTGCCCTTTTTTTTAAGTTTCGGTTAATGCTATTATGTCTAGGTTTGCTAATGTACTTTAAATTCTTTATCTAATTTTATTTCCTTTCCATATGTTGCCAACTTCCAGTGATCATTGATTTTGTCCATTTGCCTACTTTGTATCCTTATTTTTATATCCCATAGTTAATCACGTTTTACTTTATCTATTTTTATCTTTTTATTTATAACCAGTTTTATCATCAATTCTCTTTTTTTATCATATTTAATCAGTTTTTTAAATTTTCTCCTACTGAACTACTAACAGCCGTTTTGATTATTTCATGTTCTTTGCTTGTATCATCAACTTCTTGTATCCATTTCTTACCTTATCATTTTCCTTCATTTGTTTTGCTTTCCTTCTAATGTGCTTTCCAATTTTTCGTTTCTGTCTTGTCAAGTCATTGTTTTGGAATTACTTTTTTTTGCATGAATTTATGTTTATTATATATGTTTTCCATTTTTAACATAATCTTTGTTTAAGTATGTGGGTGGCTTTTAACTGTACATTTACTTTTAAATTTTGTTTTAGAAAGTGTTTCATTTATTTGTAAGCTGCTTATGTTATTTGCAGCAAGATTTACTACCGTTAACGGAGCATTTTCTTTCTGTTTTCCTTTTTAAGTTGCTCTATTTTTGCAAGCACCCCTTTTCTTTTCTTTAATTTTTGTTGTCATTATTTATCGCCTTGTTTTATTAATTTCTTGTTTTGCTCTGTTTGCTTTTTCCTTTATCAGTTAGGCTCTGTAGCATATGCAATATTTTGTCCAGTTTTTCTTCGTTTTTATTTTGTATTTTTTGGTCTTGTAGGGAGTTTTGAATTTCTTCTTCATCTTCATTGTTTTCATGTCTTCTTTTTCCTTTATCATGTATTCTTTTCTGTCTGGTAAAATTACTTCCATTTGACCAGGGCTCTCTTAATTTTCCTACATTTCATAAATGATTTCTTTGTTGCTAATTTTGTGTTTTATTTTGTGTTAAACTTCATCTGACAGAACTTAGTTAATATATTTTGGTGTTTTTAACGCACGCTACGCAGTTATGGCCTATGTCGACCTATTGGAGGCCCTAAGTACCTGAAAATATATAGCCATAACTCACTTCTTAAGACACATGCTTTTTACACTTTAACTACTACTAATTAATTCTAGATTACGTGTGAATCTTCGATATTGCCCAATTATCGGATTAAAATAATCGGGCGCTTGCATAGACGTCTTTGCTCTGTAATCACCGAAAACCAAGTCAGAACAGGTAAATTTAAAAGAAATGGAAAAGATATTTAATCAAGAAGACGACGTAAGCGTACGAGGCACAAAAAAACAATGAAAACTCGTAAAGGAAATGGTAATAGCAAGAAATAAAAGACATGGAAAGATTTTGGCAAGCAGATGGAAGAGGTAAAAAAACAAAAATTACTTTATAAGGTATTAAAAGGGTTAAGTACAAGGAAAACACAAAGTTATATACTTGTAATTGATAAGAACGGACAAAAGTTAACATAGGAGACGGTAGTAATAGAGGTGGAAGTAGTATTTTCAAGGACTACTAGATGCTATGACAACTAAACAGAAAAATAAAGAGGAAAGAGAATTTGAATAAAAAGTAGTAAGAGAACAAAAACAAGAAGAATCTGAGATAATAACAAAGAACAAAGCAATTAAAAAATTAAAAACGGAAAGGCAACAGATCGAGGCACTATAAGGCCTGCGGTGATAAACGGGAAAAATTGGAATTGAACTCCTAACAGAATTATTCAGAAAAACATGGGATACAGGATTATTTTCCGAGATTGGGAAAGACGAATAATAATATCAGTCTTTAAAAAATGGGGAGCACAACAGCCGCGAAGTAAAGACCTGCCACACTGGCGCACGGCGATCCCGGGTGTTCTTCAGTCGTCATACGAACACCTTTGGCGGTCGTGAAATACATTCTACACTTCTTCTAAAATTAACGGGTTAGGCTAGCCAACTGCCCAGAGTACGCCCAACATGACTCATAGTACTGCACCACTGTGCGGTTAGAAAGAGGCTAGTAGCCTACTTAAAAGAACAAGAAGAAAAAAGATCATTATAAGGAATTTCAAATCTGCAGAGGGGTAACATTGCTTAACATGGTAAAACAAAATATACAAGGGAATTTTAGACAGTAAGCTGATAAAGAAAATAGGACGCAGATAAAAGTAAAATTGTGGTAATATAAAATAAAGCTAGAGTCGCAAACATGTAGAGCAGGTAAATTAATTTTAATACTTGAAATGTACACTAGAATCGAAGGGAAAACGAGACATAGGAATAAACGAGAGCCTGTCTGTAGGCTATACCAAAAGTATTCTATGCACTAAACAAATGCTTCATAGACAAGAAGGAAATAATAGCATAAATAAGTCAAGGTATTTAGAACAATTTATAGACCAGTCCTGCTGTGTAAAAAAATTGAAAAGCCAAATACCATCTATAGAAATAAAATACCTCAGAAGAGTGAAGGGAATTACTAGAAAATTAGAAATTAGGACGTGAGGAAGGAATTGGGGGTAGAACCAGTTATAAAAATTATTAAGCAAAATCAGCTGAAATGGTTAGGACATCTTAACCGATTAAACGAAGACCGACAAGTGAAAAAAGTTTGAGAAGCGAAGATAATACCCAGGTATAAAAGGAAGCGACCAAAACAAACAGGAGAAAGTAATAAAAAACTAGGCAACATGCTGGATCCGAATATTAAAATTGGCATTTCATCGACTTGATGTGACTAAAATATTTTTTGTTAGGTAATTGTTGCCAAGTTTTTTTTATTTACAGTATTTTTTTTTATATAATTACTGTTTTTTTGTTTTATGTAGTTTGTGAATATATGTATATGTAAATGTATGTACATATTTTCATATTTGAATATTTCAGTTTTTTACTATAGCAATTTATATTTTATTCTTCGCTGGTTTATTTTTAGTTAAATGGAAAAAATTAGCGCCACAAAGTTTATAAGCTATAAATAGTTTCAATTACTTATAATTAGTGGCTGGAAATTGAGTTCAGTTGCGCAGTTGCATCGGTATACTCGTAAACTAACATGATTTGCCGTGCACTCTGGAAAATGTCGTATCTCCATTCGGGGTTGCTTTCACGCGATGTCCCCTAATGCCGCCTATAAAAAGGTGGCTCAGATTTCATCGACACTTTTCACAAAACAAACAAGTGCATGTATATATCTGAGTGCAGCACGACTGCGGTAAGCCGCAGACAGGAAGTGGAAGTAAGGGTTGTCTACCGGACTTCCGGCCATCGGGGGCTTACCCGTCGCACATTGCTCACCAGGCGCCAGGGATGCCCCGCTAGGGATGGCGGAAGCGCATCTCGGGAGACGGTAGGTGTGAGGTCGAGCAAGGAGGTGTTTTATTTTTCAGTTGGCACGCTTTGGACGACGTTTGCTCGTGATTAATGATCGCCTCCAAATTCTCTAACGTGTTTATAATAAACATCCAATTATCTGCAACAGCGTTCAAATAAAAAGGCAGGAAATTCATCAACCGGAGAGGTTAACGCCTCGGCTGATTGAAATATGTCAGGGTAATTACTACAAGACTTGCTAATGTGGCCTCGGGAACGCAAAGGTCGGCGAGGCAACGGATAGCTTTTTTGCGTAGAGAAACTAACGTTTTTCTTAATTTTCAAGGGAAATAAGCGAGGACTTTAAATAAACAATGAATAAATTTAATACATTTTTCCTGTCGAATTAAATTTTGCAATTGGCAGAGGCTGACGAATGAATAACAGAAATTTATAGTGTCGCATTGCAGTAAACGCTCGATCTCCTACCAATGTATTTTAGCAAACAAAACTAATACATATAATTCCTTAATGGACGAGGCTCGCAATGCGGATATAAAAATGTGTTTCCTTAATGTCAGCGTCCCCGCAGCTTTTATTTCGATCGGTATTAAAAAGAAAAATGCCTCAGGGGTGGGTTTATTTTACCAGATTAAATTATCGATCAGTAGATACATCTGTATAACTAAACATGCGAAAAAGATTGTAATACGATTGTGTTTATAGTAACAATCACTAGAAGATACATTGAAAACCAGCGTTTTCGCGATAAAAGGATTTATGTGTTCGTCATAGCTAATCCAGAAGTATTACAACAAAAGTTTTGGAGCGTAAATGTTGAGTTTGCAAATAAAAGAAGAGATTATCTAAACGAGATTAAGTTTTTGCGCTATAAAACATTTTATTTCGTATGCCGATTTCACACCAGAGATGAATTTTTTTGAGTTTATCTGCATTTGGAGAATACAGGAATACAATAAGGAATATACGTTTATTTGACCTTACAGTAAATATTCAAATTTCTATTTCAGCCTATTTAATCAGTCCAATAATTAAGTTTAAAATCAAAAACTTCTTACGCTTTTTTATTGTTAACATTTTTATTTACTAAATATTTAAAAACTAGCCAAAAAGACTATTAAGGAAATAAACTGACATACGTGACGTGTAGGTAATACCATAAGGTGGTCTCTAATTGGTAAACTAATTATCTCATTGAGTTTTTGTTACATGTGTTCTGTTTATCAACTCTGTCACTAATATACTAGGATGATTAGTGATTCGGGCTTTGTGCTTGCTGTAGAAGTTTTGGATTACGTTTTTAATTTATGGGATCTTCAGGTTATTATGTAATATGCGGTTATTCACATATCATTCGGTGTTTGTCATTTTGCGAAGTGTTTTACTTCGAAAGTGTTGAAGTATTTCTATGTTTTATAATTTAGCACACCTGCAAAGCTGGATTTCGTCCATATCGACAGTATCATGGTCTTATACAGCACACTTTGTCAAATTACGTTGAGATTTCTATCTGAGTAATCAAGTCATGTTTTTCATATTCAATTATTTTCTTTTTGTACGCATCTTTCAAGTGAGTTTGTTGTCAAAATATTTAACATCTTATTTGTATGGTATCTGGTTTCAATTGCAGATTAGTGAACGTGAGTAAATTATCTGAAGGATGAATGTTATAGATGGTGATTTGCTTTCGTTGATTTTGATGTGAAAGTTACTGCCCACTTCTCTAAGTGTAAATTATTGCTTGGAATGGATCATTGTGAGAGGATTGTATGCCTATATCATTTGCGAAAGCGTCGTCAGGGACAAGTAGATCTACCGTAAATAATTAGTATAATGTGGGGCCTAGTACGCTAACTTGCAGTACATCAGTTTCATTAGGTTAAATTTGAGAGGGGCTGTTGTTTAGTCTTACTTGGAAATGCCTGTTCTTTATATGACATATAACAGATGGTATTCATAAGAAAGGTTTTTCTTGATCTTATATGGCAGGCCAAGCAGCTAGACTTAAATAAAGTTTGACTTGCGTGGAAAACTACAGCTAAACACACTAAAGTTTTTTTCAAAATCATTTCTATATTAACCACTACTATGTACGTGTTTCAATGTTGAACATTTTTGGGGAAAACTGATTTGATGTTGAAGGATCAAATTATATTTATCTGGTGACTGACTTTGTTTGCCTGGTTTTCCGAGCGAGAATGACTTTCGCAAATTTCCATTAAATGGGGAAGAGTAGAGTTCTTATTATAGTATTAAATATGGCTTTATGTAATAGCTGGCAAAGCAACTTGGCTGTAACTTCATAGCCCATTTTTTACGGATTTTGAGACATTTAATTTTATTTGTACTTCATTGGGTGTATAATGCTTGATGAGAAAATTAGAGTTGAAGTAGTACTTCAAGAAATTTAAAAATTTAATTATCTAAAAGAGTTCTCGTCGTTTTATTGGTTGAAATGTAGCAACTACCATTAATTATACAAATGGGAGGGGTAGGAGTTACTCACCATAAGGAGTAGTCATCGTGTTATCTAGGAGAGAAGTTACCAGTGTGATAGTGTGAATGTTTCGTTCCTTTGTTTTTTATTACTATGTGTCAGTTTATTATTTATTACTAATATATCTCGTATGTTGTTTTGCAGTTTCTTTCAGGTATATTTTGTCTAATATTTAATAGATAGTTATGGTTGCAATTTTTCTGCAATTTTTTATCCTATAGGATATGCGTTAGTTGCTCTACTGGTACTATAAATCTTGGTCGAATCGATAGGTGGTCTAAAAGTATCCCATATTGTTAATGTAGATATATTTTTCTAAATTGATTAGTTCAGAACTTTATGAGGGATATTTAGAATTAGTATTACCACCTGCTACGAATCTATTCCCCACTGTAACACTACCATACTAATAGTAATACAACCATATTTTAAAAGTAGTCTTTAATTTAGATATTTATAACTTGAAATGTCCGCAGTTTAGGAGTAACAGGAAAACTAAAAAATTTAATAAGAGAAATTAGGAAGTAGGAAGTTGTAACATTAGCAGTTTAAGAAATCTTACTAAATAATAGCAATATTATGAACATAGAAGAATAGACTATTTGTTATAGTGGGGGAGAAAAGGAAAGAAATGGGCATAGGTTACATAATAAATAAAAAGTATAACAAAACAAATTTAAGTTTATCTCAATTGACAAAAGATTAGCTTTACTGAAAATGAAAGCGGCATTCAATAATATGGTATTAATAAATGTGCACAGCTCTGTTGAAAATAGTGAAGGAAAAACTAAGAAAACCCTCTATAAAAATTAGAGTAGCAAATTAGTAAGATAAGCCAATATAGCATAAAATTTATCTTAAGAGACTGGAATGCAAAGGTCGATGGAGAAGAGATATACTGGCCAGATTTTTGTAAGCGAAATAATCAGTGCACAAGGAAACATATTTAGCACCAGACAGAAGAACGAGGTACCAAATAGACCATGTTTTGATAGGATACATGATACAAAAGCAGGATTCTAGTTGTAGGGAGCTATATGGGAGTGGATTGTGACTCTCTGAGTAAATCAGGAATAAAAATGTTAAACGAAAAAAAAGAACTGATACAGGATTTTGAAGAAAAAAGAATAGCAAACGTAATATGTACAAAAAAACACAAATAGAAAGTATTAAAACAAATAGAAGAAAATGAAACCAAAAACAATAGAATAGCAGAGAAGTTTTTAGCTAACAACTTAGCTGTGTAAAAATGAAGAAGAAAAATTAATAGGGAATTAATTAGAAATTCTGAGAAAATAGCAACAATGTTTACTAACGGTTAAAGAAAATAGTAGAGACAAAGAACACGGTATGATGTAAATTGCGTCCTATTGAAAGTCAATCTTTATTTTACTGGCGAAACGTTTTATCAATTTTTTTATAAACCTATACATTTTGATTGTTTTTCTATGTAGTTAGGTCATTATAGATATGAATTTTATTTATTTCTATTTATCGTTATTATTGTTTAGTAAAAACTTTTCTTATGAACTTATTTAAAAACAACAAAAACTATACTTTCAAATAGATGACATCATTTTCTACTATATTTTGTCACCAATCTGCAAGTATTCGAATCTGGTAGAAGTTCCACTCGGACAGCTTTCAATCGAAGAACTCTTGGCACATTTATTCAAATGATTGGGCCGGCGACCACGCAAAAAGTGTTCCGTTAATCGGGAAAGCCATAATCGGATGGGGCAGCATCTCGACTGTAGGCTGAACGCGGAAGGATTTCAATTGTGCCCAACTCTTTAAATTTCTTTTTAGTCTTCTTGGCAGTGTGGTGTCTTGCTGAAGCAAAGTGCTTCTTTCAACTTCTCGCAGGCACGGTACAACTGCTGGCAATAAAGTTCGGCATTGATGGCGCGGCCATTCGGCACAAATTCAAAATACAAAACTCGTTTGAAGTTTCACCAAACGCAGTTCGCGACCTTCTTGCCAAAACATTCATGGCGCGGGACCGACGACAAAGTTCGGTCTCTTGGAACCTATTTTTTCTGGCGATTCTAATTGGTCAAAAAACCCACTTCTCGTTGCAATCTGCTTCCAGAATCTGCCATTCAAAGGATTGTTGAATAGTTGACGACAAATCTCCACTTTTGGCGGCTTGCGCTTTAGTGAGTTCATGCGAATCCTGCCAGGACTTCTTGTAAATTATTAAAAAAATTGCATAAAAACTAAATTTTTGCAAGTGGTACAGAACATTTGACAACCTGATATAAACCCAAATCGTTATGGGTTTGCCTTAAATTTAAAAATAATTATTTTTAATTTTAAAAGAAAAAATACTAGCGCTGAAGAAAAAATAAATATTTTATTTGTATGAAATTACATTTGTTAGTTTTATAGTAAATGTGAAAAAGATATTCAGATACTGAAACTGTGAAATATTCCACAATTCAGTTTCTTCTTTTTTTTTTAATAAAGTTGTTAGGTAGAGACTATATTAAAATCTTTCACCTAAATGTTAAAGTTCACGCAGATATACAAGGTACAAGAAAGAGTGACGAAAGTTCTCTGTTCATTAGTAGTTCTTCAGGTAAAATTTCCGGACAAAATGGACACCAGACGGTACAAATGGTTAGCTTAAGAGATTTAATTTGCAATAGCTGTTACAAACTACAATTCTTGCTGCTATTCTGAATTATCGGTCAATCGCCCAGAAGAAAATTAGTGTTCTGATAATGTTATATACAATAAAATTTTTTTAACAAATTATTAAATTTAAATAAGTATTTTATTCAGATTGTTTTAAAATAAATTCAAATTTTGAACTTTAATTTGTAACCTATTTTTTTTGTTTAGATACTGAAATTAATTATTATAAATGATATAAATCTACCCATTTGTTAACTTAAATTGATTAACGTTTGAATTAAAGCTTTATTGTTGCCGCTATTTTAATTTTTTGACATTTATTTCCAATATGTTAGTCTTCGCCTTCGTCCTGTTTTTATATTCTTTGAAATGTTTTAATATCTGTTGTGCTGCATCCCTTTTGAAATAGGCGTTTCAATCGCCGCAAATTTGTTTTTATCTTTTAAAATAATTGTTTGCATAATTGTAAGTAATGAGACCACGATTTATATATGGCCTACCTAAAAATTATTAACTATAACATAGAATGAGTACCACTTCTTGATATAAATTTCGACAAAAAACTCTTCAATTTGAAACCTCAATCTCAAATTAATTATAATGCGCCGTTAGAAGATAAATTTCTAAAATACAATATTATTAAATTTTAATTCGAAAGACGTGCAAGCTAGTAAAGTACATATCCATTAATTATATCATTAATTATTAATTTTACCACTAATGGAGTACTTTTAGAGAATTATGTGTTGCTAAGTTTATCTTTTACAAAGTTGGTTTTAATTTTGTTTAAAAAGTTAACTTTATTGTTTTTGAATTTGTATAGGGTATCCTCGTATAGCGACAAATAGTTGCAGATTGATTAGACGCGAATGTCATAATTCATTAGTTTTGACAATTGCCATCAATATTTAGTATATAAAGGTTTGCGCTCGTAACAATACCGTAATTTTTGTCCGCGTCATAATGTCGTAACTTTAGTGAAATAAGCGACGTTTGCGGGCAACTTATAGTAAACGTGCGGAAATAGTATGTAGAGCAGTTTCGATCCTTCAATTGTGGTGATTTTGAGTTGGAAAATAAAGACCTTTCAGAAATCTCGAAAAAATTCTAAGACGAAGAACTGCAGTAATTATTGGATAAAGATTCACATCAGAAATAATTTGCAAAATCTAAGTTAAGGTGTTGCTCCACAAGCGCGTGTGATCTAAACATGTGGTAGTAGAAAAAAATAATACTTGTTGAATAAGTCGGGCAAAACAAAACATCCCAGCCAAGCACTTGTAATCTGCTACCTATTGTCCACCATGTCCTGTTAATAGATTACTTGGTCATGCTTTTGGACGTATTTCGGACATTCAGGCTTTAATTTTTGTTCCCAACTAATTAATTGTTATTACTAGAGGTCGCTAGTGACAGTTTGACATGGTGTGAATCGCTCAAAATGCAATACCCTTCAAATATAGAACATTTTCTTTTTTTTTATAAAAATTTCTGTTAGAGCCGATGTTAATGATTGATTCGAATCATGAACTGATTTTTTGGCATTTGAGATTATCGAAATATATCCACTTTTTATCCTCAGACATCACCTTATATCGTTAAAAATCAAATGCATTAGTCTAAGGGTTCCAGATGATTTGTTGGTGACCATACCAACTCTATATTTAATTTAGAGAAATGCTTGGGGAAATATGTGGAAGGAGAATTTGCAGATTATAGTAAAGATAATACTTTAGATCAGTGTTTTTTAAGCTGTGGTCGCGATTCCCAGGGGGTCGCAAAGCCTTACTCGAGGGGTCGCGGGTAAAATAAAAAGACAAATGTCTGTCTATAGGCCTCAACAGCAAGAAAATTAAATACGTAGTCTTTGAAATTACTGACATAGTTTTATTATAGCTCTGGGGGGTCGCCAGAATTTTTTAACTTGTAAAGGGGTCGCGTATTCAAGAAGGTTGAAAAACACTGCTTTAGGTAAAGTTTCTAACATGGGATCTCCAATTGCTAATAAGGAAATGAAATTCGTTGTCAAAGAAATCAAGGGTAGTAAGTCGGTGGGGCCAGATAATATATAATAAATAAACTGCTTTGTATCGATATAAGAAATTGCTTACGACACAGGAATAATACCACGAAACTGATTAAAGTCGATTTTTATAATCCTACCCAAGAAAAATGTCACAAAAAATGTGAAAATTATAAAATTATCAACTTCATATCACACTTACTGAAGGCTTTCTTGAAAATCGTATATAAATAAAAAAAAAATGCGAAGGATATCTTGCTATCTTTACTATTTTGTCATCATACAGTCTTTCCATATGACCTAACCACTGGAGTCTTCTGGATGTAATTACCTGTATTATATTTGGATCATTATATAATTCATATAGTTCTGCATTTGTTCTTCTCTCCCATACTCTGTCTACCTTCTTCCCACCATATATCCTTCTTAGCATTCTTCTTTCCCATACTTCCAAACTGTTTTGTGTTTTTTTTTTGTCATAGTCCATGTCTCACTGGTATACAGTACTGTCGGCCTCAATATGGTCTTTACATCCGAATTTTGGCATTTCTGGAGATATCCTTTGATCTTATTATGCTATTCATACTCCCCGCGCATCTACTCCCTTTAGCTATTCTTAACTCTATTTTTCTTTCTTCTTTACATTTATTGGTCATTAATGCTCCCAAATGCATATACTCCTCCACCTCTTCGAATTCTAGTACTTCTTCTTCTCCCATTTGCAGTCTCAGTTTATTTTGTCCATTTGCTGCATGTTTATTCTTTAATTCCATATATTTCGTCTTACTTTTGTTTATTCTTAGGCCTATTTGTTTTGCAGCTTGCAGCAGTTTTCCAGCCATTCCTGTTAGCTCCTTTCTGCTCCTTGCTATTAAAAGTATGTCATCCGCGTAAGCGAGACACTGATGACTCTTATTCATAATCGTTCCTCTCCTATTTATTCCACTTTTCCTTATTGTCATTTCCAGTGCCGCGTTAAATAATAGAGTAGATAGCGGGTCCCCTTGTCTTACTCTCCTTTAACTTCAAAACTTTTTGTTATTTTCTCATTTACTTTCACCATGCATTTAGTATCTTTTAACGTCAGCTTTATCAGTCTTATTAATTTTTCTGGTATTCCTAGTGTTCTTATTGCTTCATACAATTTATCTCTAATTATGGAGTCCTAGGCGGCCTTGAAATCAATAAAAAGCATATGCATAGGGATATTATATTCGTACGTCCCCGTTAGTATTTGTTTAACTGTAAATATTTGATTATTATAGACCTATTCTTGCAAAATCCCGCTTGGTATTCTCCCATAGCTGCTTCCAAATACCCTTCTAATCTTTGTTTAATCACTATTGCCAACACCTTGTACGTTATATCTGATATTGCGATTCCCCTATAATTGCCGCAAACATATTTATCTCATCCCTCAAAAACCTGAACCATCACCGCTTTCTCCCACTGTTGTGGCATATTTTCTGTATCCCATATGGTCTTTATTAATTCATACACTTTATCACATATAATTTCACCTCCATATTTTAGGTTTTCGGCTGTTATTCAATTTTCCCCTGGGCTCTTGTTATTTTTCATTTTGTATATTACTTCTTTAATTTCGTCCTTTCTAGGCTTCCTAATTTCTTCATCATGTATCTCCTGTATTTCTTCACTATGCTCTTCTCTTTGTGATTCGCTTCCCTCTCCTTGTATCCCTTCGTATAGTTTTTCCATCTTTTTTGAATATCCCGTGTATTACCTAATAGTTCTCCATATTCTCCTTTGATATAGAATTGTTTTCTCTTGGATCCAGTTCTAATGCTTTTAACATCTTTGTAAAAATTTATTATTTCCTTTTTCTTGTACTTTTCCTCAATGTCTCTTATTTCCTCCTCCTTATATTTACGCTTTTTTGCTCTACACATCTGCTTTACTTTGATTTTTTGTTCTTTATACAGATTTTTATATTTTGTGTTTGTAAAAACTTTAACCACATCTTCGTTTTCTTGTTTATCTCTTCTTTGCATGCTTCATCTATCCAGTGATTCTTATTAATCTTCCTATTTAGTGGTATATTCTTCCTCATGGTATTTACAATTGATTCCTCCAGTTTTTTCCATTTTTGATCTACCTCACCACTCTGTTCATCGTCGTTCTTATATTCTTTCTCTATACTATTAATATACTTCCGTGCTACTTCTATTCCTGTAGCGCCTTAAGATCATACGTTATTTTTCTTTTGTGTTTTCCCTCTTTTTTATTGTTTTACTTAATTTTATTTCCGCTGTTACGAGAAAGTGGTCTGAGTTTGTCAGCTCCTCTATACGTCCTAACGTTTTTAATTTTTTGAGCCACTTCTTCTTCTCCCAGTACATGCTCTATTTGGTTTGTTTCCTTTCGTCCTGGAATTTTCCATGTTCCTTTGCGCATGTCCTTTCGTTTAAAGTGCGTGCTCATTATTTTCATCTTCTGTTCTATGGCAAATGTTATCAGCCTTAGCCCATTTTCATTACTCTCTTCGTGTTTACTTTCGCCACCTGTAATCTCTCTATACATCCCTTCTCTGCCTACTTTTGCGTTCATATCACCAATTACTAATTTAAGATCTTTCTTTGGGATTTTCTGGACCATTTCTTCTAAAGATTCGTAGAATTCGTTTTTTATTTCATCGTCCTTATCTTCAGTTGGAGCGTGTGCGTTAATTACTGTCATCATATTGTATTTAGTCTTTATTCTTATATAGCATAACCTTTCTGATTGGGCTCCAAAATCTTCAACATCCTCCTCTAAATTTTCTTTTACCAGAAAGCCTACACCAAATCGCCTATTTTCGTTTCCACTTGTAACCAGTGTATAGTTATTAACTTTTTGTATGTTGTTCCCCGCTAAATGTGTTTCTTGTATACCTGAAATCTCTATGTTGTATTTCTGTAGCTCATTCACCAACAATAATACTGCGCCCTCTTCGTACATACCCTGTATATTCCATGTACCTATTCTCACCTTTTGCTCATTACTTTGCTGCTGCTGTTCTGTACCTTGTTGGTCTTTCTTATTTGTCTTTCTTATTTGTCTTTCCTTTATTATCTTATATCCTATACCTTGGTAATCCTTTAATTCATGTCCATATCCTTTGCCAGTTTCGTTATCAAAAACAGCCAACCTATCTGTATTTATTACGTTTTTCTCGAAGTACGTGTTATTTTTCTTAGCTGCTCCTCTAAACTGTTCCCCTCAGGAGATCTTTCCGTTACTGTCCTTTTCAATGCAATACTTTGTACACTGTTTTCCTTTACCACCTCCCCTAACGTCTCCACCCCTTCTTTTATATTTTCTACCGTATACGCTTGACCATTGACTATTAGCTTATTAAATCTTATATTTGCCCTGTTTCCCTTTCTTCCTATATTGCTTTGCTAAAATCTTCATCTACCCAGATGTCCATTCCCCTAAGTTTTTTTGCATTTTGTAGTATTAATATTTTCACATTTTCTCTAATTAATTTGACAAAAATTGGCATTTTCCTTCCTTCTTAGTACTTCCCTAATCTTCTTATTTGTTCTATTTCCGTGTTTCTATCAATGTTTACACCAATTTTATGCAGTACTGTTAATATTTTTTCGTTTATTTCGTTCTCATTTTCCATCTCCTCATCTACCATTCCCTTTATTATTATATTTTTACTCCTCATCTCTCTTTCAATGCTATCTATTCTCATCTCCTGCTCCGCTATCACGGATTTTAATTTTTTATTTTCCTCCTTCACTTGTTCCATTTCAAGTACTACCGTATCTAACTTAGTATTAATTTCATTCTTAGTTTTATTTAATTTTGTTTGCCTTAATTTAAACAGTATTTTGCAATATGGTTTGCCTATATGAACGTCTCACACAGCGTAAAGTGTTATCAGCCCAAGTCGACATTTCGGAGGCGATAACCTTATCCTTGGCGTTAAAATTTATAATATTATGTATTTATTTGCACCTTTACTATTTCTAGTTTATTACTTAATCTGTCCTTCTGATTACTACTCTATAATTAAATTTAAATCTCTATCTAATCTACTTCTTATTGATTATCACTTACGTGAAAATTTTAACTTGTAAAGACTCACTATTTGAGTTTATTTACGGAGCGCGATTTGCACGTGTCCCATCACCATAACATCTCAACTGTGAATCATTACATTAAATACAAAGACGAAATCACCGATCTGTATCCGATATACGCTGGAATCTCTCAAGGCAGCGTCTTGGGTCTTATACCTTATTTGTTGATTTTTCAACATTGCGGCGAACTACATCAGCAACTTTCGCTGATAACATAGACACAAACTTAGCAGTTACATATGAAATATTATGGTAGCTACATATCTTCCACGACTTTGCTGGACATGCTACTATTCTTTCAGTGATTTTTTTTCCAGAATGCTTTTCCACAAATGCAGCTATATTTCAAAAAATATGTTTGTTGTCTTCTTTTGTCGTAGAATCGTAGCAAGTTTGTCATCGTAAATTCGTTTGTTAAAATAACCCCAGAGAAAAAGTGTAATGGGGTTAGATTGCAAGACCGCGATGGTCAATCGATGTCACCTTTCTGAGAGATAATATGCGCAGGAAATTTGGTTTGAAATAAAGTAAGTATACCATTCAAGTTGCTTTTATTGAAAAAAAAGTTGTTTAGCAGCCGTAGACCATTGACGGTAACAGCGTATCCAGCTTTGTCCTCAAAAAACTACCCGTCAATGATTTCTCTAGCCCACTCTTTTTCTTCGGTCGTAAGCTTTTATCAGAAGCGTTGTGAACTAAGAACTACTTGTTCCGCAAGCTTCTTTTTACGATGTTTCGCCATTGACTTCTGTTTCGGACTGTTCTTGTGACCTCTTTGATATGATCCGTCCACTTTTTGGTGGTCGTCCTTGCAGTCTTAATCCCTGAGTTCTGCCCTGTACAACTAATCTTTTGAGATTGTCTGAATTTCTTTGTTGAACGTGGTCAAATTATTCTTGTAATTTTTCCGTATATGAGTTTGGACAATCTTATAGGTTATTGGGTTTCTTTAATGATGGACACATTAGTTCTTCTCTCCGTTCATGACACGCTGAGTAATCTTAGCCAGCACCATAGTTCGAAGGAATTTTTATTATAATACTCTTCTAAAACCTTTCCAGTATCTTGTGCTGTATGTGTTGCAATATATCTTCAACGCTGCTGATAGGCGCATTGCAAAAATACGGATTGTCGTCTGTCAAAATATGATACAAAACGTGTCAAAGGGCTGTAAAAAGGAAACTAAAAGGGTTTTAAACGCGTTCTATACATAGTACATCGATAATTAGGGTAAGCAGGAAAAGCTCGGACCAAAATCATTTTATAAATCAATTTGTGGGCTTGCTAAGAGCATTGAAAAACCGCGAACTTCAAAAGGTTATAACAAAGCCTCGAAGTATTAAACAATTATCCAAAGCGTCAATAGAACAGAAGAGAGCATTTGTACACAGAACAGCACGTTCTGCAGATCATATTTGGATGAGCCAGGCAGATTGCGTTACGACATTTTTTGCATTTATAATTTGTCATCCTTCTGAAATTCGTTTCCGAGATGCAGGTTGAGCACATACGTTTGTTGTGGGTGGAGGGGTTAAATTTTCTGAAACATCTTCAATGGGACGATAACTTTTTAGTCGCATTTGTAGGCTGGTGGGGATTCCAATTGTTTTCACACTTCTTCGGTTTCGTTTTCCAAGCACTAGTTTGTGGGCTAGTGTTTTCAGGAAACATCTTCTATGACATGATTTTAGTTGATTGACGAGGTAAATCACTTGAAAATTGATACTACTCACATCCAGCATTGTGAAAAATATGACCATTAGCCAGTGTTTGATGTTGTGGCTCACGCTGTAAGTAGCGCACATTTGGCCTGCAGCATCAACACCGTTTTTGGTGGAATCGTAGGACGTAATTATCTTTGGCTTCTTTTACTTTCCAAATTCAGGATTGATAACGTTATCATAAAGAGAAGACACCAGAATCACCGAAGATAAACGTGCTGGTGTATTGTTTCTTTCTTTGACCGAAAGAAATTGCTGGGGTAACTGTCTTCTATCTTTGTACAGTTTCCACGTAGAATGGCTTCTTCTTTTTCAAATTATCGATCAGATCCATATCAGTGAACCAATTTTCTGCAGTGATATTACAACCAGATTAAAACAAGAGCTTAGTTATTGTTTTCACCACTTCACTTGGTTTACTGCTGACACAGAAAGAGCCTTCAGGCTGTTTTCCAGTATACATTTCTATGTTCTGTGTATTATACATCCTTGCACCAATAAAGGCAAAACATTTTATGTCGTATTTGTTAAGTTTCTATGGTATGTATTGCCGAAATGGACACCTTCCTCTGAAACCTGAAAGCATTTTGCCGATTTAATTTTTTTGACAGTTTTCTACAAATTTTTAAACACGCCACGAATTGAAACAAAACGGTCTTATTCTTTTTGTCTTGATCTGCTAGTACGGTCGTCAAAACGTATCAGGGCCTTGAACCGTTTGACGTTCATTACGAAGCCAAATTTTTCAGTGCTGTCATCGTCTTTTTTCCAAAGTTCCTCCAAATTTTGACGATTTCCTCTGAGAAGCTCCTGCTAGGTACAACAAGCCAATAAAAACCCTTAGTTCAATGATATTTGTTCCTCTCTCTGGAAAATTTATACTTTATAGATTCCATGTATTGGTTTGTTTTTAATGATCGTGTCCAAATGACGTCAGTAAATAAATTATTCCAACAATAGGCTGCAGTTTGGGCATTTTTAGTATTTTTTAAGGCTTTAGGAACATTAGTTATATTCTGAGCTGGCTTATTAACAGTTCTGTGTGCGGATTTTTAGACCCACTTGGTCGTTTTATCTTTCCCCAAAAAAAATTGGATCCTGGATCTGGTTTGTATTCATCTTCGGGCTCCTTATTATTTTACTCCGTTTTTGAATTGCCTTTACGTTTTTCTACCTCATCTTAAGAATCAATGTCACTTTCTTCCCCAAATCCTCGTTCACTCCGAGGTCGTCCTTGTCAACATCTTCTTCCAATAAACGCCTAATTTTTAATTTTAATTTTAATGGAAAACCTGGAACATATGAAAGAAAACGCCATCATAAGTACATGTTCGGGCACAATGATCCCGATTCACATATTTTCGAAAAGCAAAAAAGTAAAATAAATATTTGTGATAAAAAACAGATATTATGAACCTTTATATGTGTGACAAATTTTGGCGCAATGTACCTTCCTACGAATTGATCATTTGTTTGGAGTTTACTATATAGTTTTTTTAATTTAAATTATTTCTTAATTAGTATCAACGAATAATGCATTTGTAAATTCTATATGTTTAAACGTTTTTTAACGCTGATCATTTTAAAACAAATTGAAAAAACTAGCCTAAAAAATCAAATATAGTTAAATGATAGGGTTTGTTGCTAGAAGAGCAAAGTCTTTTTATATTACGACGGATTTTATTTACCTAAATATTGATTTATCGCACTTAAGGAGCAAAAACAGATCAACATACAATGAAAAACCAGTAAAATCAGCAAAACCGAGATGTTACCTGCAACGAGCCGATTACGCCCATACGAACCCGCTGACGTCAACAACGGTCCCCCAACATCGTTCTCTACCACACGTGCCACGAGTATAACAGCTGGAACTCACGGAGCAGTAAATTAATTTTAGATTTCTCTTTGAAGAGGTTTGTCGTAATTGTGGATAAAACGTCAAGAGTGTCCAAACTACAACATGAACAAACAATATGATCATCAAAACACCGTCTATGGCAGCCTTCGAATTTATTTGTTATCGTTGTTTGAATTTAAAGCTTAAAAATTAACATGATAAATAAGAATTAAATTAAATCGGCATAGAGAAGTAAAAAAATATTAAAATCATTATGCATTGGAAGGTGATCCTTGGGAATTTGTTTATATATTTTGAAATTGTATTTCTGAATGTGAACTCCACTTGTTGCTGCAGCACAGTTGCTTTTTATCTTTTATTAATTTTCACAGATACATTTTGAATACAAAAATTATTGACTTATAAGAACGCCTTCATTTTTTTTACTAAAAATAAACGAATAAACATGTTCAATAATTTTCTACATTATTATGATTACACAAATTTAGTACAATTTAATGTACGATAAAAACGCGAAACAAAAATTATACATATATGGGTTATGTTATGCGTATACTAAGAAGTTTATTTTTTAATTGATTAACTGCCTTCAATTATTGTGTTTGTTTTACGACTGACACCCTGGATATTCGATCAAACCGCCATCTTTCAAATGAACCGCCTAGCCTTAAATTCCTCATTTTATGGGTTGGCGACATGCAATTTTCCATGCAGCGGCGTGGTCATCCACCGTCACTATTTTTGCAAGTCTGGGGGAAATGCAAGATAGATGAGTTCTATAAATTTCTAGAAACGCTAGGGAAATACGGTGGCGTAGCATAATTTATAGCTGTGCAGCAAATGTATGTGCTTTCAATAATAGTTGATATTGAATTACTGGGTTGCAGTAGTTGTATTTGCTCAGTGGGTGGAAATATTTAGTTCTGATTCAGTGAGAAGCTAACGCAAATATTTCGGGAAATTTTATGTGTTTGTAATAATACGATTGATATGCTGAGCTATGTCATTTTAATTAAAATTTGGAAATTGGACATATTTTGTTGTGCGCCAGTTTAAGTTTATTTAAAAACTTTATTGAATTTATTTGTTGCTACATATATAATAATTACGACTATTTATACCGACGATTTTTTAGTAAAGCCATAATCAAAACTGTGAAGATTAGAAAACTTTTTAAACACTGACGATCCTTTCGTATAAACTAACATGAAGTGATGTCAAAATGATCTTTAAATAGCGTAATTTGGCTTTCAAGTTAAATAATGTTGCTTGCTTGTACTTATTATTAAAATCTTGTTTCAAATAGTTTACAAGTGCTTCTTGCACTTACAAAAGAAATATGTCGGATGCTATCCTTAAAAGAAATGTAAACACAAATAATGAATGATGTGTATAAGACGTCCAAAAACAAAACTATGTTACAAATTATTTATAAAACCCATACCATGCATCTGGTGGGCCGTTGAATGAAGGTTCAAAAGTTTATAAGTGTCTTTAAAAGAGTAGAGAATTTCTGTTTTATTCGAAAATAGCTGCAGTCACCTTTCAGTAAAAAATCTCCTAGAATCTGCATCACTAAAACTATACTTAATATTGATTAAAATAATGTACAATTTTTCCAAATGCTCTACCAGAAAGTTAGTACCAACTCGAAGGTCAAATTTTGAAAACATTTTCAAAATTTGACTCAAAAAATTGTACTTTTTAAAATTACAAAAGAGTACCATAACGTCTTAAATCAAAAAATGGTTTGTTCTTAATAATAAATATCCTCTTCAAATATCTAGTTTTCAAACTAAAAAAGTTGGTGTCGGATTATCATCATTATCCAACCTAACTCGTTTACGCTACTCTTCTGAGTTGCCCCCGTCTGATGTTTCATCTGTTTGAAGGTCTGATACAGAAATTTCCATGCTGTTTTTACAATTAACACAATATACCTTTCTTATGATAAATGTATCAAATCAAGGAAAATCAATGTCGTGAAAGCTGCTTTGGGTTATGATGTCTAGTCTGTTTCTACATTGACACCACTCTAATATACTATTGTTGAATTTCCCACCATATCAACTAAGTATGTATGTACACTACCGCTTATGAACGTATGGACACTAAATAAAAATAAATCTTATACATTCTAATGTAAGAAGACAATTTCTTATATAACATATTATTATACAACAAGTAAAAAATAGAAAAAATTAACTTAAATATTCAATATTTGTTTTATCTGCTCTTTGCATTGAATGCTGCTTTTACGATTCTTAGGCATTCTTACAAATAACGTTTTTAATTTTTCGAGTGGTAAATCACGCCAGGCACCTTGAAGAAGACTCCGAAGATTATTTTTGGACGTGAGACGCTCTTTTCTTACTCTACTGTTCAGCTCATTCTATAGCAAATCTATGGGGTTGAGGTCTGGGCTCTGTGATGGCCACGTTATCATTTTGAGCATTTTTTTTGTCCTTGGTTTGCTAGATAGTTCTTACAAAACTTTAATATTGTCGTCTTGCATCATTACAAATTGCTTCTCAATTAATTGCAACTCACATGGTATGGCGTTTTTCGGTTTTTAAATAATATTCTTTCCTTATAATGACATCGATCTTTACTAAGTTCTTAATACCAGCCAAAGAGAACCGCCCTTGCATTAAAACAGACCCACTTCCGTGGTGACAGTCGGAACAACACAGCTCTGGAGTAGTTTTTCAGTTTTAGACCGACGCAAGAATATTCTTCATTTCTAACTAAAACTTTCCACTGTTTAATTGTCCAGAAACGACGCTTTTGCGCTTATTCAGGCCCGTTTGCCTTATTAGCACGTCCTAACGGTTTTTTGGTCGTAATACCATGAAGATTATCCTTATGGAAACTCTGTAGCAATATCTGGGGCAGTTAAATTTTTATTTCGCTTATTTATCAGTTTGATGAACTGATCCTATGGATCGGATATTATTCGTGATGGACTAAAGTGGTGATGCTCCCTAAAACTTTCTGCCTGTCGATATAAAGTGAGGTTGGCTTAACGAGTTTCTATGGATAAAGGCTTACCACGGCCTATTGAATGTAAAAATTCAAAACCTAAGTAAAGGGCGCCAGGTCTGATAATAAACTGGCATACTCGAAAGTCTAAGAAAGAGACACATAGTTTTTTTAATGTAAACAAATATCTAAAACAAGAGATAGAGACAAAAAAAGATTCGAAGTGTTGAGTGGCAGTTCAAGTACGTAAAAGCATTATGATTTTTTTTATTCTTGTTGTCGACCCAACAAATGTTTATAAAAAAATTAAAAGTGAATATTTATTTTTTTAAACAGTATTGTCTAAAGAGATGGTAAAGGATTCAACAAGATAAAATTTATTATAGAAAGTTTAGTTATCCACTGAATTTTAATAATGTATATTTCCATGAGCGGTAGTGTACTTGGCCTGAGTTACTGCGATTTTATTTTTCCATTCCATTTTAGCCTTCAGGAATAGCAGCTTCTTTATTCTGACTTTGGAGGTCGTACGATTATAGTTGGTAATTTTTTTACTAACTGAGAACACGTATTACCATTATAGGCGTAATCGTACTAATACAATTTTGCGAGTCTCAAAGGTATGAAGATCTCAATTTATCTCAAATTAACTAGAGTTAGCTACGGAAACTCTGGGAGTTGAGTTGAATGTAAGCATACGAATCTAGATGTTTTATGATTGCTTCCAATTGAGTCAAATAGCATCTACCTTGTTTCTCGGTATGCGGCGCTCAAGCATTCTATTGGCTGTATCACTTTCGTTGCCCCATTGATATTCCTCAGCGGAGTAGCGGTTGCTAATGCAATTGCAGTGTCTTTAACTGGATAGAAAATTTATTTTTACTAGAATGATAGTGCTAAAATATGTGTGACATTTTATATTATCGATATGTGGTATTAAATATCAATTCTCGATTATATATCTTACTAATGAGACTTATTTGTGTTAACATCATTCCGTCTTAAGAATGCCGGATATTAAAATCCAATGCACCATCTTTGAACAAACTCTTTGGAACGAATATGTTAATGATTAGGCAATTTATTGTACTGGTTATCATTGGATTAATTTGAAAGCGACTGTTTATGCTTTTGTACAAGTATAAACAATCACAATCTTATATTTAACAATGCCACATAAGTTGCCGTTACAAAGATTTAGGAAGCCGTCGTTGTGAGCTTTATAACTTCTTACTGTAGTAAGTGGGACGTTAACGAAAAATGCCAATAACTCTTGACACAAGTCTATGCTACAAATACTGATAAGCTCATCAAAGTGCGTACCAGTTTGTTCTGTTCGATCTCATATTTTGTTATTTTTGAGACAACGAGAATGCGATTCGTACTATTGCTGGCACATTAATCAAGTTTGCATAGATAAATTCTGGTGTTTGTTTCATTGGCAGGTCAATTTTTTGCTCTTGCTTAAACAACTTATCGAACAATGACGATTTTTATTTCTTTTATTTTTTAATGCCGTCGGCCTTAATTTGGTTTCACGTTTAATAATTTTGCCAATTCTTTTGTTGCAAGACGAGCAGATTTTAATAAAAGTATCAAAACCGCTTGTAGCTTCTTAGACGGCAGCTATAGAACTACTGGAAGTCGTTTAACCACTCTTAGCCTTATTATTAACTGACTAAATTTGTATGTCACTATTTGGTCTAGTTTTTTTTTTTGTTGCAATACCTTTTTTAAGTCGGATATGTTAAACACTCCACTAAAGCTACTCTCTATATTTGTCTGTTACTAGCTAAACTTATGTTGATCATTTCAGGGATTACTTAATCTACTCTTTGTGTTTGTCTCAATGGTTCATGTTCTTAAAGCTTGCTTATGTTTCTAATTATTTTTAGAATCAAATGTTGAAGATGTTTTCGATCTTAATAGGTCGGAGAGGACAAACAAATAGTTTGTCGATAGGAACTCATTATAATTTAAGTATTGAAAAATGTTACTTTCCAGTAACACACTAGGGCATCTTTTAAATTATTTTAATCAGCATTAAGTATGGTTTGAATTATAGATGGTTTTAGAGGCACAACTTATGAGCGAATTTTTAGTTGCAAGTGGCTATGGCTTTTTTATATGAGAATGTTTTTGGCAAGGTGAGTTTTACATTTACATTATCGATAGCAAAATAGTAGTAGTGCTTGAATCTTACGTTATATAAAAATAAATTTAAAATAAATACGTTATGTATTTTTTAAAATTTTTATTACACTACAATCTGTCTTTAGACATTCAGTAGTTGATATGACATATATGGTTAAAGAACATAATAAACATGAAGGAAGTGCATCCACTGATGACACTCCTCTATTACTCTTAAACTAGTTTATCCTATACACTGTTGAAACTGTTGATTAACCGACACATTACTGCACGAATCTGACAATTAGGTCTGCGGGTTTGAATCTTTTTAAACGTGGTTGCAGTTCGTCGTCATTGTCTAGTAAGCACTCCACTAAAATGTTTGGGTGATCACTGATACGATTGTAATAGCGCGCATTAAACTTTTGTATCTCTTGGTTAACCGTTGAAACTCCAAGATCGCGTCTTATGGTTTCGTTGGGAATGTACCACGGTGCATTAACTAATGATCTTAACACTTTGGATTGAAATCTTCGCAGTATTTCAATATTTGAAGTTTTAGCAGTGCCCCATGACTGAATTCCATAACACCATATGGGTTTAAGCATGGCTTTATAGAGAAGTATTTTGCTTTCCAGAGAAAGTTCCTCTCTAGGTGGATGCCCAGGTATTTAGCGATATCTGCTTGAGGGATCAGGTGGTTGTTTAGCTGCACCGGCGGCCAGTTGCCTCTTCTGAGTGTGAAGGTTACCTGGACCGATTTGCTATCATTTATTTTTATGCGCCACTTATTACACCAAGTTTGTATTTCATCTAGGTGAGCTTGAAGCTTTTGGGATGCTTGATTTGGATCTGTGTGCGATGTAAGGATAACCGTGTCATCGGCAAAGGTAGCAACCATGTTTCCTGTAGATGTTGGGAGGTCTCGCGTAAATATCAAGTACAAAATGGGATCCAGAACACTGCCTTGGGGTACTCCTGATGTGATAGGATGGAGGGGTGTTATTTCTCTGCCATATTTGACGGAGAAATGGCTATTAGTTAGGTATGATTTGAATATTTCGTAGTAATCCGTGGGTAGGGTTTCCTTAACTTTGTATAGCAGCCCTTGGTGCCAGATCTTGTCAAAGGCCTGCGTAATGTCGAGGAACACCGCAGCGCAGTATCTTCGCTCTTCGAAGTCCTTGGAGATTTTATTCACTACCCTGTGTATCTGCTCTATTGTAGCATGGTTTTGTCTGAAGCCGAATTGGTGATCGGGTATGACATATTTGTCTAGGAGAATCGGATATAGCTTTTCTAGGAGCATTTTCTCAAAAACCTTGGATAACACCGGTAGAAGACTGATGGGTCTGTAGGACGCAGGTTGGTCACTAGGTTTACCTGGCTTTTGTATTAAAATAACTGTACCATTCTTCCATTGGTTAGGAAAATGCCGTAGTCTTAAGACTGAGTTGAATAGATAAGTTATGAACTGATATCCCTTATCTGGTAGTTCTTTTAGTATTTTTCCAGAGATTAGATTTTGACCTAGAGCTTTATTGGAGTTCACTTTTTTAAGTATAGTAGTCTCTACCTGGTAGGTGTTGAACTTTTTAATCGGCAGGCTCATCTGGTACGGAGTTTCTAAAGATCTTCTTCTTCGTTGTTTACTATCGGCGGGAATGGTTCGAAAACTTTTTTTAGATGTTTTGCGAAGGTTTCCGCCTTTTCTCGGTCACTTTTTACCCAGGTATTGTTTTTGGCGCGAATTAGTGCTTTGTGTTGTTTTAAGTGTTTTGTAGCCCGCCAGAGAGAATAATCATTTGTTTCTGTTGGAGATACGTGTTTCAGGTAGTTTTGTACGTGTTGATTTTTAATGTTGCGCAGAAGGTCTTTGAGTTCGGAGGTAGCATGATTGAGCGCTCTTTTATCGTTTGGATGTCTTGTTGTGTGCCAGATTCTTCTTAGTCTGCGACTTTCTTCTTCACTATGATAGGACAATTTTCCGATTGGATGTGCTGAACGAGTTCTGGTGTAGCCTGATGGGCCGCATCTTGGACAACCTGGTTGAAATGTTCTGTTGCCTCTTCAACGTCTTTTACTGTTTTTAAAGGTATTTGCATTTGCAAGAATTCATTGACTAGTTCTTGGAAGAGATTCCAGTTTGTGGCTTTACTGGTGAGGGATGGTGATCTGACATTGACCTTTACGTTTGCGCCTAATGTCACTATTACTGGGGAATGGTCCGTCGAGAGGTCGAGACAGGAATTTGCTTTTAGTAAGTTAGGGTTAATGTTTCTCACGAAACACAGATCTAGCAAATCAGGTTGTTTTCTGAGGTCAGATGGCCAGAGGTCGTAACCATAAGTTGTTTACTGCTTTCATCATTTCTCTTCCTTTGGTGGTGCTTAGCCTAGAACCCCACTATTTGTGTTTGGCGTTAAAGTCTCCACCCGAGATGAATCTAGGGCCTAGTGTATGGAAGTAGTGCTCGTATGTTTCCTGCTTATTGTTATGTCGTGGTGGACAATAGACTGCTGATACTGTAATTGGACCTAGCCAATCTTCAATTACTATTGTTGTAGCTTGTAGTTGTGGTTGACTGTATTTTAGTAGTTCATGATGCTTGATTGAACTTCGTATTATTATTGTTGTACCAGCATGGGCGGTGCCGTTTGGGTGTTGTGTTGCATACACGTCATACCTTGGAATGTTGAAGTAGCTTCGTTCTGTAAAGTGTGATTCTGCGATTAAAACGATGTCTATACAGTGATTTGTGATGAAGGTTGTGAGTTCTCCTTTGTGGTGTAATAGCCCGTTGGCGTTCCATATTGCTGTTTTAAAAATATTATCCATTATGTGTTTTAGTGACGAACATGGTTAACAGGTTTAACATAGTGCTCATCTGTTCCATTAGTTGTTTCATCATTAGTTTTAATTCTGTCATATCGTTTGTCTGGTTTAACATGTTATATAGAGAAAAAAGGATTTACCTCGACATACTAAAATCAAAGCTGCTGTTACAGAGTGACTTTATTCCTAAGGGGAAGAGTTTTTTGTAGACGGTATTATTAACTAGTTAACTAGTTATTATTGCATATCGTTAAATTTCTGGTGCGTACATCGTAGAGACCTCAGACTAGTGTCATTCGACTCAGATTGAAGAGTAGAATCCGAAAAACTAAGTGTCATCCTCGGGCGCTCAAAGGTTAAAAAGTTGTAAGCCTTTAAAAGTAGTAAGTACAGACTAATTTACTTTAATATCTAGGAGGTGTATATGTGAAATAATAAGCAAACTTGTTTAGTGAGAAGGACACAGTTTGACTTGCCTTCTCAAACATACGGCTGTTTACAGTAATATGCGTATATCGGTGAGTTTCGTGAACTCTAAATAAAAGTAAATTCTTGCATTTCGCCTTGGCTCGTGAACTAAAACCCATAGATAGCAATTTGTGGTAGTATTACCGTTTTGGAAGGCTTTCTATTAAGGCGCTAGTGGCTGACTAGCTTGAAAAGAAAGTTCAGAATGCTAACATTTCAATAGTTTATGTTGAATTCAATGAGAATAGCACAAAGAGGAATGGAGAGAGCAATGTTAAATATAACAAGGAGAGATAAAGTTAGGAATGACAGAATAAGATCAATTACAAAAGTGACAGACATTGGTATTAAGATTGCCCAATTAAAATGGAGTTACGCAGGACACGTGGCGAGAAGTGACAAAAATAGATGGAACCGTAAAATAACTGAATGGAGACCGTACGAGCATAAGAGAGGAAGAGGACGACCACTTATGCGTTGGTATGATGATTTTAAACGTACAGCTGGACTAAATTGGATCCAAATCGCACAAAATCGTGATAGGTGGAAGGAGTTAGGGAAGGCCTACATCCAAAAATGGATTTAATTAATTACATAATTAATTGGGCTTAGGAGAAGAGGAGAAGAAGATGTTGAATTTGTAGAGTTATATGTAAGAATAATAGGAGCAGTTACAAAACCATAATGAGGTTCCTGATTCCCATTTGCAATCGATGTTGAGCAGCAGTTCACCTACAATTAGAACATTTTTGTTAGCCACCGAAGCTGATTATATTATTTTTTACGAGCTTTGCGAATTGTCTATAGATTTCATAGTTTGTTGATACCAACTTTAACATTAAAAAAAACTTAATGTTATGATTATCATAAACATTTTTATTAATTTCTGTTTAATGGTGCATTATATTAATTTTAATTCTGTTCCCTAAAATTCACACGTTTTTGCAACATAATCTATTTTAAGATAAGTATTACAACTTCTTCAAACACACGTCACAGAAGCAGCTTTTGAATAATAGCTGCCCACTATAAATATTTATTTGTGACTCTTTTTTGCATATGTACATACATTTTGTGCAGGATGTTCCATTCAAAAAACTTTATTTATATTCAAGAGCTGGCTCGTTCATTGAAAATTGTGCTGTTTCGTAAGTGTTCGCCGATAAAATTTGCAAACCGTGTAAGCAAGAAATACCCTTTATTCAAGATTTACTGTAAGCTTAAATATTAATGTATTTGTCACCAACATTAATGTTATTTTTTTTTTTGAAGGTGATCCATATTGCACTTAACGATGTTTTTCCTGAATAAAACACGAAATAGAACAATCCGAATTTTATTGTGTTCAATGTATATACAGGCTTCGTAATTATGAATGAAATATGAGTTCGGACAAATGCCTTCCACGACTCCGCTGACCATTTTTAGGCAGTTTTTTATAATGCTTTTACGTAAATACGGTTCTATTTTAGAAGTTATACGTTTGATACCCTTTTTATCTTGAAATTCTAGTAGGTTTGTTGATATAAACTTGCTTTTAAAAGGAGGAAAGGTGTAATGGGGTTAGATCTTACCCTTCTGTAAGGTAACACGACCAAGAAATTTGATTTGAAGTAAAATGAGTTTGAAACCACATATCATTCAAGTTCTAGTCGTTGATTTCATTGAAAAAGATTGTTTAGCATCTTTCGATAACACACACCATTGACAGTAACGGCGATGCCAGTTTCGTCCTCAAAAAAGCACGGGACAATGATCCTTTCAGCTCACAGTGTATACCAATAAGTACATTTCTGTGGATGTATTAATTTTTTTAAATAGCATGTGAGAATCCCAAAACCATTTCAACCATATGAGTTTTTTTTTTGCAAAAATTAGCATGAATTGCTATTCTCTAACACTTAGTTCACAAATTTACGACATTTCTGGTGATCTTTGGTAGACTTTGCCATATATTTAGACACTAACTGTATAACTTGTTAAAGCAAATTATGTTAGTGGAGTTCTTAGAAATGACGATGTAGTCTGAATTAAATATCTTATCCTTTGAAGAAGAATACATAAAATAGAAAGTAAAAAGGAGTTAATATAGACTTCATATTAACAAAAAAATTTAATTAATAAATATTATTTACATACGGTTTATTTATATATAATACGTAAACATGTTTAGATGTATGGTTATCAGCACACGTATTGGAGAAATTTCGTAAACTTTCCGTTACATAAAATAGAATTGTAAACAACTCTTATTAATTACCAAAATAATGCTAATACATAAATATTAGCATTACTACCTGTGACAAGTGTCGCTTAAGCGAGACAATTTTTAAGGATTATTAGAAGTATGTGAATAGAAGAACTTGGAGAAAACGTAATCGTTTTATATTTGTATTTCTATGAACTTAGCAACATTATATGACACAAATATTGTACGTAGTACGAGGCGCATTTACGTTCTAAGATATCCAAATTTTTCTGATAAAGTAGTTGCCTAAGAGAGTGGAACCTTCTGTTACTCTCAACGTAATTTTCGTCTAGACGTACACATTTTTCACAACGTCGTCGCCATAATTCCATGGTTGCTAAGAACACTTTCTTAGAATATGTTTTGCCCCATGAAAAATCGCTGATGCAACGGTGGCTCGAGTCTTCTTCATGGTCGAAAATTTATGGCGGCATCACATTGCCACCCGAGCAGCCTTGTGTTTGTCGGTTAGCATTCGTGGGACTCACCTTAAAAAATTCTACGGAAATGCTAAGTTCAAATGTGATATCACACCTACTCGACGGTCTTCCATAACGACTTGCTCCACTCGTGCAATTATGATTTTGGTCCAGATGTTTTGTGGTCGATGCTGCTTCCGTTCACACAACTCTTTTAAAGTTTCGGACCCACGAATGCAAATTTTTAACATCCATAACGCCTTCACCGACGTCTCACTCAAGCAGCTATGAATTTCACTGAAAAATACGTTATAAATGTGTATTTTACATGATCGTTGTAGTAAATCCGAAACATTTAAGTTGTATTGCAGAAAAGCAGAAACAATCTACGATAGTCGACAAATTCAGCCGAGAATACGGCCATATATAACTATACCCAAAAATTGGTTACAAAAATGCCCAAGTTAACAATGTAACCAAGAATTGCAGGAAATTTAACCAACCACCAGAAGAATACAAATGCTTAAAAGGCAACTCACAGTAAGTGATTTAATCACAAGGAAAATGATGAATTCGTTCGCGAATTGAAACAAAAGATCGATCAAGACCCTGGGCAGATGATTGGCTCAACAAAAGAAACGAGTGGGGCGAGGTCGAAAAGAACTTTATCCAAAACAGAAAGCTGAACCGCCAAAACGACTGTTAGATTTGCCAAGACACTTCTAAAGTGCCTATCATTATGTATACCACATTTTTCTCCTCTGTTGTAGTGCTAGAGTTAGTAAAAGAGGCCTGAAAATAACTGCAGACAGTAGTCAAGAAGAGTTGGCCACTGCGCGGAAATACGTGTTCTAGCAAGACTCTGCTCCACCCCGCAAGGCAACAAATACTTAAAAATGGCTATAAAACAATTTGTATTATCATTGATCTCCCGATTTGTGGTCACCCTCCAATCCCGACTGCAATTATTTTGTCTACTACTCGAAGTGAAGATCAGTAAGAGGCATCATAACATTAAGGACAACTTAAGAGTTTCCATCATGGAAGTAGTGACACACACGCGGACATAGAAGTTGTATTGGTTTCCAGCAAGTTTAAGTTCCGGCTTGAAAAAGTCGTAGTCACTGATGCGGGCTTACATTGGATAATATAATCCCAAATACTATTTACTTTAATTGTGCTAAGTTTCATGTAGATAAGTTTAATTTTTTCTGTATTCTAATGTGATTTTTATTGTTTAAGGATTTTTCGGATTTAACCTAATTAAACTTTGGAAATGTAAAAAAATTGCAAAATTTTTGAATTTGATATCGGTGCGATTGGTTGGAAAAACGTGTCTTATTGCTTATGTTAAATATATCATCATGGTCGTAGACAATAACCAACTAGTTACAAGGTTAGCCAAAAAGTTCGTTCTCGATATGAAATTGCAATCTTAATGAATGAATTTATTCAAAAACAATAACCACTGGTTTTCAAAATAAAGACTTCCTTTACGCTTTCTTGTCAGATCTGATCAAAATACGATCTTGGTTTCTTTATATCATAAAATTCTTAACACGCTCCTTCAACGTAATCAAGACTCAAATCGGTGATCATGCAAGAAGTGTTTCGTTGACCGGATGAAGGAGCATCTGTACTGTAGACTGGATACACAAGAACCTAGATGCCGTCTATCTCCCCAAACTTCTTCTTAGTCATAACTTTAACTCGCTTGTTTGCTTTCTCTTCGACGAGTTTGTGCAGATCATATTGGGACTTCTTACGAAAAAAGTCAAGTTGATGTATGTGGTTGAGCATAGTTTGATTATACAAAATTCCAAGAATTGATTTCAGATCCCGATTGCTTGAGAAAAACTCATCTTCCAACAATGACAACAAATCTTCAAATGTATTCCTTTGAAGTAAAAGACTTAATGTTATTTATTTATAAAGCAAAATATATTGAGACACAAAGCAAGATTGTGATAATAACGAGATATATGTATAAAAAAGCTAACAAATAAAAAGAGAACATAAGAAATAAAAAAATAAGTAGCCAAACTAAATGGTTATGGTAAGTTAACAAAAGAAAAATTAATTACAATTTTTCAAATTAACAGTATGTTTAGATTCTGCTAAATATATTTATTGTCTTATAAATACTTTAATATAAGACTGTCTTATTCTTATTAGTCAAATGTCAAGCAAATAAAGCTCTATTGAGGATTTCCTGTTACAAA
Organism: Sinelater perroti; assembly: GCA_036346155.1. Classification (NCBI taxonomy): domain Eukaryota; kingdom Metazoa; phylum Arthropoda; class Insecta; order Coleoptera; family Elateridae; genus Sinelater; species Sinelater perroti. The sequence continues at coordinate 5,647,201 of JARFIY010000195.1, forward strand.
AACTATTAGAAATGGTGATTCTTATTGTGTATGTATCCAACGTGGTCTTTTTTATACACTAACAACTAATAACATACAAAATTGTTTTATGTACCTTTATATAAAAAATCACAGAAACGGATCTTGTCGATTAATCTATTTATATAAAGAATGCAGACTTTAAAAAGGAGCTGTATATAGCGTTAACTCTCCAAGAGTATTGCTTTGAACTTCCCAGTAGTAGAGTATTATGCCGGCCAGCTCAATAAATGATTTCACTTTTAAATAATTAAGCACAAAGCATACAAAACATTTATAGTTATTAATATTTGCTTTTTTTATTACTTTTTTGAGGTTTATTATATATCCATTTAACAAGCAACTTAATCATTGTTTTTTTTAATTTTGAAATTGTATTACAATTTTTAAATGTATCCGAAGATATTCATTTAGTTATAATTGTAAGATGTTTAGGGAATTGTTTGTTTATTGTGTATTTTGATTTTAATTATTATACATATATTAAATTGTGTAGGGGAGACAGCATCCTTGACCTAATTTCTTCGTTAACGGAAATTCTGATGATAAGCTGTTAATTGTCCTTGATCTTGATCATTTAGTCAGATTTTGTAAGGCTTTTATGAGCATATAATTCCACAATTTATTTGTTGGTACGGTATCATAAGCTTATATCATATTGTAGTTCTTTTCAATTGTTTGTTTTAAACAAAGTACATTATCTGTGCATGATCTGCCAGATCTAAATCGCGTTGTTCTTCTTCGTAGCTGGTAAATTTAGTTTTTGTTGGATCTCTTAGAGTTTTTCCATATAGTCGGCATGTAGTTGTGCTCATGACGAAGATACCATGGTAGTTGTTAGGGTCATTTTTTGATTATTTTTTATGCATAAAGAAATCTATGCGAGTTTACATTGATATAGACGGAGGTAACAATTTAAACATCGATTTACAATTGTCGTGATCACATGATATAGTTTTTCGGTGCCGCATTTTATAAGTTCCTCTGGCACGCCTTCGGGACCAGAGGCTCGATTATTTTTTCACCCTTTTATTATGGGGTCGATCGTAACGGTTACTTGTAAACCTTGTAAGACCTTCTAACAAGTGCCTTAATTATGTCTAAATGTAATATACTGTTGTAAGTTTTTAATGTGTATAATAACTAAAGGGAGGTTTCTTTCCGAATTGCCCTAGTATTCATCGTGTTTCTATATCTCCCATTTTTATAATTTTTTTTATTTGTGAGCTTTCCTTTTTACATTCTGAAATTGATGTTACAAGATATTGTCCATATTAGTTTTAGAATCTCGATCAGCTACGTCAGCAACTAAGTTAATCAAGGATGATTTTTAAGGGCGCACTTTCGTGTATGCGATCATCGCGTTAATTAGTGCATTATTTTTAACTTTATTGCTATTAACTTTATTGGAACTTTAATACAGTGCACTTATTTTAAGCATAAACGCTCTTAAATACTATAAATATGTAATAAATGTTATCAACACTATGGACGATATCGGTATATAACCTTTTCTAGCGTTACTGACGTGTCAAAAGTAAGTTTGTAAGTAGTAGCGAATTATGTTTGATTTTTGTTGAAAAATAAGCGTGTTCATTGTTAACAAAACGAAAGCGGCTGAGATACAGGTGGTTGTAAAGGTCTTGCTTGAAAAAGAGGGAGTAAAGAAAGTCGGTAAGAGAGATACGGTTTGACTTTGTTATTTTCTTCCTCATTAATAGAAGGGAGAGAAAATCAAAGAACTTTAGTAATGGAATAAATAATCCATAAGAAAATTGAAAAAAGTATGATAGGCCAGTATAAACAAAAGAAAGTTCATCCACTAAAAGAAATTGATGACGATATTCGTTATGCCAACCTTCTAAAGTTTCAAAAATGATCCAAAGTCTAACAGCTGACAACGGAAAAAGTTTATATTATCAAAAAAATTATAATGTTGAATAGTTGTCGCGTAGCGATTTAACTGGTATTTACTAAGGCATGATTACACTAAAGGTAAAATTTCTGATAAAATGCACTCACTTCGTTTACTTTTCTTCTGCGATTTCTTATGTTCTGCTTAAAGTTGTGGTGAAAGAGCTTTAATTAAAGATATTTAGTATGAGAATTCAAGCGAACTAACAGTTGTATTACAGGATGTAACAGCTTTATTTTCTTTAGATTGGTGAATGTTTGATAAGCATCTTGCTATTGATTAGAGAGTGGGTTATTGAAAACAATGCGAGCAGATATTTGCGTATAAGAAACATGCATGAGCAAATTTAATTTGGCAAAAATTAACAAGTTAAGTTAAATTTTGAGTTTTATTTTGAAATTTGAATACTTTTGTATCTATAGTTTAATAGATTTTTAATGTGAATACATACAGGTATTGCACAAAATAATAGAAACCTTGTGGAAGTCGGAACATCTTATATTAATACGGTGTTTGTCCACCTTTTGCAATCAATACAACTTGAATTATGGACGGAATAGACCTATACAAGTCTTGAATAGTGGTGAGTGAACTGGAAACCATTCTTTATGCAGGTAAAGCCAAATGAGGTGGAAATTGATGCCAAACCCTGATTTCCAAAACAGACTACAGAAGCTTGATGACATTTAGGACTGGGGAATGGGCGGGTCAGGGAAGATGTTGAAGCTTATCAGCCTGCTCTTGAAATCGCTCTATAATAAAACCAGCAGTGTGAATGGGGGTGTTATTATCCTGAAATAGAGCATTTACCTCTGGAATTAAAGTTTGCACCATTAGATGGATCTGGTTACCCAATAGTTCTCTATACACGGTTGCTGTGACCTAAACATCGTATAGTACCCTAAACCATAATAAAACTGTCACCTTGATAGTCGGGCTGTGACAGTCTGTATCGTAAGTTTGAAAGTGTGTTCGCTAGACAAACACACGTCCAGTGGTGGGGAAGAGGGTAAAGGGTGACTCGTACGACCAAACAACAAGATGCCAGTCCTCAAATGTCCAGTTTTTGTAAGCATTGCACTATGTACGTCACCTTTGAGTATTTGTGTCTAATATTAGGGGCTTGACAATAGCAACAGGCTCATGGATACCCATTTTATGCAATATTCGCCTAACTGTCTTGGATGATAAACGTAAAGTTTTCAACTTATTTTCCTTAGCTTTGGCAACATACACCAATCCCCCTAAAATCTCTGATAGACTGAAAGATAATTTTTTGGTTAACTCAGTTAACGTGTCAAAAATCTCTGCACTTGTTCTTTCTTGAAATCAACCATGTTCTAACGTTTGTTTGCATATTTGCGTGTAAAATTAAAATACGTATCTGCCTGTTTTATTCCTTCTTTCAACTCAAATGAATTTTTTTCCTCGATTATGCTTTTTGCCTTCCTTCCCCTCGTTTCAAAAGTATACCGCCCTTCTGTAGATTGGTAGAAGAACTTAAGAAGTCATTACTTTGGCAGAAATCCAGAATTTCTTTACTTTATTACTTTATTACTTTATTACTTTATTACTTTATTACTTTTTTTGTCTCTTCCGTCTGGTCCAATATAACCCATTGTTTTCCTTGGGTTATTCCTAATCCTTGTGTTCTAGTCCGCCATAATTATTAGGTTATAATTTTTCTCTCTTAACAGAATTAGTGTCTCTTGTAACTTGTCGTAGAAGTTTCTTTTCGCTTCCGCCTGGGCATTTTTCACTGGTGCGTGTAACTGTATGATGCCTATTTTTTCCTTTATCTTCAACTCGATTGCTATAAGCCTTTAGTTTAATTTATTATTTTCGTTACTTTGTATACTTCTTGTGGTAACACTACGTTCACTCTGTATTTTGTTTCTTCTTTTGTTTTATTTCCCAAATATATTTGTGTGCTCTTTGGGTGGTTGTAATGTCCCTGCTCCCATTTTTTAAATGGCGCCATAGTACATATTCTATTTTTTTCCATTTTCTCAATTAATTTATCTTCCTTCACGTTGATTGTTTAGATGTTCCATGAATCAAAATTTATTTCCACTCCTGTTACTTTACTGTTCGCATTTCTTTTCAATTTTTTATTTACTAACTTATATAATACCCTCTGTAATAAATAAAATTTACTGCAAGAGTTTTAAATTAGCTATTTTCAAGTATTCTTGTAAATTTTATTTACTTCGCCATAAAAAATAGAAACGAGTACGAAACAGACATGTTTCAGGATTTTTTTAATAGATCAGCGCTTTTCTAGACCATAAAAATGTATATACAAAGAGAGGTTTGTTTTTTGGGACGAACTTACTATTTTCCCTCTTGTTATATTAATAATATATTCGGAAAAGTAAAACTAATAGCATTGTACACGACTGGTAAACGTAATTCGGAAGGCACACTTGAATTGCTCTAACTAAACTTTAATGAAACAAAAGGCGGGAATTAATTTCACGTTTGCGTTTATAATTCAGAAACACCATCGCTCATTTCATTATCTGGCAGCTTACCGCCGTCATGGCCAGATTTTGCCGCTTCCCCGGATAACGTACTGTCAGTGGCTATGACAAAGTTTCCTTTAGTTTTCTTCCACATACATCCAGTTGCTTCGTGTATATTACGGGCAGGGACGAGAGCAACACCTCCTAAGCCGCTGACTGATGGCGCTGTCGCCGGTAATCGCCCGGGATCCTGCAAGGTTTTTGCAATTTTCCAAGTGGCTGTGCATCAAATTCCGTCATTGTCTTACTGACCGCACGGCTGAGGGTTGTTTGCTATCCTCGGCCTCGCTCGGACGGCTGCTGCTGAAGCCGCTGTATTTTACTGTAAGGATTTTTGGTCAATTTGAATTTACATAATGCGTTTCGGAGATAGCTCTAGGTCAGTGTTTTAGCAATCGATCTGCGGAAGATGTCAGGGCAGAATAATATCGTACTGCAGCAAAAATATTTTGCTTCAAATAGGATGAAATCGCATGTGCTCTTATGAATTTGTGAAAAACTTATATTTATGTTAGATTAAACTGTGATACTTAATAAGTCAACCGATGTATCGAGTTAAAATACGAGAAAATGTCCAAAATGTTTGTTTTTATGCAAGGGGATTAGATTTTGACATTTTATAAAAGATTCAAAAGAATTTATGGAAAAGTAATATTGATATTTAAAAATATTAAAATCAAAAATAGTAATTTAAAAACTATTACAAGTATAAAATACGATACGATAGTTTCCAATAAATTAACAAGCCGAAAACAAAACTCGAACCACGTATCACACTTTGGACAAACTAGGAATGTAAATTAGATTGGGGACAGAACGAAAACTGGAATTAAAAATGCGTTCGAGGATAAACTCGAGGTGTTTAACTTATTATGCAGGAAGTAACGTAAGATAAACAGCTATAAATAAATTAAATGCAAAATGTTTGAACACCAGAAATTCCCGGCATGAATATTTAATATGTTTTCGCCGTTCGGAAGCAAATTTATCAAACGGTTATTAAAATAGGGTAAAAATTAATTACGGCATAGGAGTGGAAAATCGTATCCATTGTCTGGCCAGAGTGCTAAGACAAATGCTTTCCTAGTAAGCAGGGAACAAAATTAATAAATAAGGCAGACTATTTGAACAGTGCCTCTCGCAGGGTAGGGTGCCAGCGATTGTTTTTAGGACTTATTGCGCTACACCCCGCTTGTCGCCGCGGCCTCCCCGAGCCGGGCAAGACGGAGAAATTGCGTCCGCGGCGTAGGAAAAAAACTCTCCAAGAAGGCATCCTTGCAGTTTCTCAAGAACTGTTTAATATTGTATGTCATATACAGAATGCCTAAGGCGCCTGATTCGCTACCTTCTTTTGCTTACCCGCTGGAGCGTTCTTCTAGGGTAAAAATGCAATATGAGAGCCATTCCTCAATTGATTCAATTTCTGTACACAATACTTCAATATTCATTTCGACATGACCCGCCTTTTCTAGAACCTTGACGATTTCAGTTTGCGCACTGAAAACCAAAAAATCCAAATAAGAGTTTTCGAAATGCTTGCAAAGGAAAATTGGCGCTTAAAGTTGCTTGCTTTGTGAGGACTTCACTCGGCGCTTTAATTTGCTACTTTCAACTTTGAGACTTAATTATTACTAGTTTTACGGTGTTAATTTTCTGAAGTGCTGAAGGTACTTTATTTAATTTTATTTAGATGCGAGACTCAATTTCCGACATTTTTTTGTTTATCTGACAGGGACAATTCAATTTGTTAGTTAACAATAAATTTCGTTACAGAAATGTTTAAGTTACATTTGCACATATAATTTGTTTGTGCATGTCAACTTTGCAAAATTTGTAAGTAAAATTTATAAATTATAAAAAAAAACTGGTCTAACGTTCAGATAAAGGTCAAACAAGGTTTCTCCACTTGTTTTTAAATATTTTAAGATAATAGTTTAAACCGAAGCTTTTTACATGTTAGATTTTGTTATGTAAGTATAGAGCAAAATATTTTCAAAATCACTATTAGAAGATTACTTTTTCAATTTTTTTTGTATAATTGACTGATGATATCAAATGTTAGCTGGTTAGTTTATATGACAAATTGAAAATTATTCAATTGAGAATTTACCTTTACGGACAAATACAACATTTTGGCAGATATCAGGTTTTTTCATTTGGAAAGAAGAACCTCAATGGAAATTAAATCCACGTTGAGTGCTTTGGATTTCGGAATTCAAATGTGGCTACACACTTGTAAGTGACAAACTACGTTTAAGACTACACTAAAATTGTTTATACGCATCTCTTATAAATGACTGCTTTATATTTTACACAATAAATTAAGATTCAAAAAAATTCTACGAGGGGATCTACAAGCTTCAGTCTACAGTTAAAAAATTCAAGTAATTTCAAAAGAAAATAAATGTGGATAACACCTGGGTTCACTGTTACGCACTAGAAACTAAAATGTAATTAGTTCAGTGTAGTGGCAACGCTAAATCTGTTTCAAAGGAAGCATAATTAAGTCAATCGTCTTGAAAAAGAAAAACCGTATCGGATAAAATTATATGGATTTTTGTACAAGTTAAGCAGAAATGTAATTAATGATACCAAAATGACAAAAAATGTATTTTTCGCTGTCCATTGAAGTTTAGCAAAAGCTAACAAAAATGAAAATTGGGATCATTCGCCTGATTTCACCTTTTTAGAATTCTACGCATTTTTAAAACTCGAAATATTTCTTCCTGGAAGAAGAAGTAATCATGGGTCTATCGTTGATTCTAAAGAGGAAAGAAATCGAGAAACTAGAGCAATGTTAAATCAAATGTGTGAAAGTTCGAGGAGATTATCAAAAAATAAAACTTAAGTTACTTTTATTTTGTTTTTTAAATTTATTCTTGTAGTTGACAAAAGTATAAGATGATTGTAGGCAGGATGATTAATGTGAAGAAGTGTGCCATATTCTAATTTATGCAATATAGAAAACAAAACCTTCCATTATGTTAATTAAGCCAACATCGTAAAAAACAAAATAAAATTTATCTTAATTTAGAATGTAAACAATGTGATATTTTGAAGGTTTTCATTTGTGGAAATCAAATGAGGAAAAGGAAGCAAGAACTCGTTTTGTTAATAAACTCACCCAAGAACTTATGATTATTATTGATTTTGCAATTGGATTTTAAAAAGTAATGATTTCAGGCATTTAAAATATTAAGGTAGTAATAAAATGAACAAATTTTGTCTAGCTCACATCATTGTTACGGAAAGAAGACTTGTACAGTAAATTACATAAATACAGACCGATCAAAAATATATCAACTTTTGATATTTTTATTTTGGTATTTCTAACACCTGTTCTACAATTATGAGAATGAAAATTTGGTCTTTTCAAACGCCTGCTGATAATGGCGCGAAAATCACCGTAATAAATAAAAATCGCTACTTTATTGACTTTTGAAGAATTCGCATTTCCCGTTGTTTCTCGCATTTTTTGCATTTATTTAAATAATAATGGTCGTGTCAGGTATGGATAAGCAGTTTGGATTCTGCAATATATTTTTAGATACCCAGAAGGCGATTGTCAATAGTCGTGCCCACGGTCGAACTCTCCGTGAGCTTGCAGCACTTTTACAAGAGCACTATTTCTCATTTTCTAAAGCGCTAGAGGATCTAAGGTGTTGTTGTGAAGGAGTTTCAAGACTGGTCGTCTCAAGACTACTTCAAGACTCTTCGACAAACAATATTTTTGTCAGTTGTGTGCCTCCTGGACCCGAAACCACCTGTTTGTACTATCAGACGTCGTCTGAAACAAGCTGGACTTAATGAACGTCGTCCGGTCAAGAAGCCGATGATTTTGGAAAAGAACAGGAAGGCGTGCGTGGAGTGGGTACAGGCACATAAGAACTGCACGAGGAAAGAGTTGAAAAATATGATCTGGAGTAACGAAAGCAAATACATGTTGTTTGGAACAAAACGGGATTAAGTGGATTTCTCGTCCCCCAATGCACTCGTTTTGATCCCATGTGTCAGATGTCCACGATTAAGCCGGAGGCGGAAGTGTCATAATCTGGAGTTGTGTTTCCGGCCTTGGCACAGATCCCCCCAGGAAAATCCACGGCGTTATGGATCGGATTATGGAGAATACGATTCGTTTATCTTTTTCTTAATAATCAATTCGCAGATTCGTTTGCAACGCTGTTTCTATCGCTGGCCATTCTCTTCATGTTGCTGTAACTATCAGTGCTTGTTTTCCCCTTCCTGGTCTTTCTTGCCTTTGCCCTTCTATCACATTTATTATAAATTGATTATGTTTGTATATATGGCTTAGCCACCTATGTCTTCTTTCTTGATTTAGTTCTCATATATGTCGGCCTTCGTCGATTCTTTCTAGCACTTCAGCATTTGTAATACTGTCTGTCCATTTTATTTTTAATACCCTTCTCCAGCACCACATCTCAAAAGCTTCTATAGCTGTTTTATCCGGTTGGCTGAACGTCCATGTTTCACACCCATATAGAGCTATACTCCATATAAGGCTTTTTACTAATCGTTTTTGAAGGTTTAAACGAATGTTATTAGAACATATGAGGTTTCTTTTCCTGTTAAATGTAGCCTTAGCTTGTGAAATTCGTTGCTTAATATCTGTTGTACTTCTTCCATCTTGACTTATTCTGGTTCCTAGATATTTAAATGTTTTCGCCTGCTTAATAAGTACGCCGTTCAGTTTGATGTTAATTTCTTCAGGTTCTTTGGAGCACACTAGTATTTCAGTTTTCTTTTTGTTAATATTCATTTTATATTTTTCTTGTAGTATATTTTCCATACATTGTAAAGATCTATTTAAATTAGCTTCATCAGGGGAGATCATTGCGATGTCGTCCGCGAACCTCAGCATTTGTATTCTTTGTCCATTTACCTTAATACCTGTACAAAACTATTGCATTCCTCCATAGCTTTTTCTATATATACATTAAATAGGTATGGTGACAAATTACACCCCTGTCTTACACCTTTTTGTATTTTAGCTGTTTGAACTTCACTGTTGTTGATTTTTATTTCTGCTTCTTCTTCTTTGTATAGATTGTATATTATATGCCTATCTCTATAATCTATTTGTGCTTCTTTTAGTATCTGCAACAATAATTTCCAGTTTACATGATCAAACGCTTTTTGTAAGTCTACGAAAGCAACATATAATTGTCTATTACATCTTACAGTTTCCTCTGTTATAATTCTGAGGCATAAAATGGCCTCCCTGGTTCCTCGGTTGTTTCTGAAACTGGTCGTCTGAAAGGTTTGAGTCAATTTTAGATGCTATCCGTTTTTGAATAATGTTGGTAAGTATTTTGGAAATCAACGGGTATTTTTCCCGTCTCGTAAATCTCTTTAATTAGCAGGTACAAAATGTCCTTGGTTCTGCTATCTAATGCTTGGAGTAATTCTGTAGGAATATTATCCGTGCCATACGTTTTTTTGTTTTAAGGTCTTTCAATGCTTTTTCAAATTCTTCTCTCATTATACTTGGGCCTAAATTATCTTCTTCTACTTGCTCGTTTTCTATTTCTCCTGTGTCTTCTTCTTCTTCTCTATACAGTTTTTCAATATATTCTTTCCATCGTTCAGCTATCTGATTTTCCTCTATTAAAATTTTTCCGTCTTCTGACTGTATTGCATTTACTTTCATCTTGGAGTCGCCAAAATATCTGCTAGTTAAGCTGTACGCTTTTTCTAGATTTCCTTTTTTCAGGTTTACATCTATCTCGTTACATATATTATTTAACCATTCTTGTTTTGCACCTTTGTCTGCTCTATTTTTTAAACGATTATATTTTTCGTTCATTTCCTCGTTTTGGGAATTTTTGTACTTCCTCCTCTCTTCTATTAATTTGATAACATTATCGTTTATCCATGGTTTTGAGGTGCATTCTTTGGTAACCCTAAAGTATCGGTTGCCGCTGCGGTAATTGCATGTTTTAATTGTTCCCATCTATCGTTAGTTGTAATAGCAGATGTTTTGTTATTACTTAGGCTTTGTTTGACAGACGTCTGGTACAATCCTATATTTCATTGTGTTTTTAGTTTTGTTGTGTCCCATTTTTTAGTTATGTGTGGGCGTTTGTAAAATTTTTTACAGTTTATTCTGTACTTCATACACACTAAATTGTGGTCGCTGTTTACGTCAGCACCTGGGTATGTTTTGCTTTGTATTACTTGTGATTCCTGTTTTTTCCTCACTATTATGAAGTCAATTTGGTATCTGCCTGTATCTCCGGGTTTAATCCAAGTATACCTTCTTCTTAGCGGTTGCTTGAACAATGTGTTGGTTATAACTAATTATTTTTCTGTACAGAAATCAATTAACCTCTGTCTTCTTTTGTTTCTTTTACCAAGTCCATATTTTCCGGTCACATTGTTTCCTTTTTCTTCTCCCACAACTGCATTCCAATCACCTAATATAATTAAATTATCTTTTTTGTTTACGTATTCGAGAACTTCTTCTATTTGTTCGTATACTCCTTCCACTTCTTCATCAGAGTAGCCCATTGTTGGCATGTATATTTGTATTATTACCAAGTCTTCATTGTTCGTTTGTAACCTGATTAACATGATTCTGTCGCTGAATAGTAAATAGCTTTTTACTCTTTTTCCCCATTGATTTTCTAATACAATTCCTACTCCTGTTGTTCCATCGCAGTGCCCTGAGTAAATTATCCTGTAGTTTCCGCTCCAAAAGTCTCCTTCGTCTTGCCATTTGATTTCACTCATTCCAAGTATACCGATATTTAGTCTTTCCATTTCAAGCTTCACGTTTTCTAATTTTCCACATATTCCCAGCGATCGTACATTCCAATTTGCAATTTTTATTAACTGCTTTTTGCTGTTATTGTGGAGATTTTGTTTGTATTTATGACATTCGTTCTTTTCAATGAACCCTACTAAACCAGTCGCCACCCGGAGATCCGATTGTGGGACTATTTTAACTCAGGAAAATTTTGCTTCAGAAGGAGCCATCATTATTTAATTGCATAGTTGCTGCCGTTGAGAAATATTTAATATGGTGGTTTCTTCTTTCCTTCCATATCGCAGTCCAGCAGCCGGCTTAATGGATACCATTTGCGTCTGCTGGTGCCTGGTATGTAGCAACAAAACTTTGTTTCCACCTACATCCAGTACTGCGACGGCTGCTGCCCTATTGCAGTTGTGCTTCGTTTGCTTTTACAGCCGTTGGAGTAGTCACTCTCATCCGCCTTCCAGCCATTGGTCGTTTTTTACCTGTAACCCTAAGCAGGGGCCCTTACAGGGTACTATCAACCGGGCCAGTTGAACCCTGTTTTTTTTAATGAGGTATTTACTCCTCCCCCTCCTCTTTTCTTATCCTGACTTGGGACAGGCAACGGTGGAGTTGATTCGTTTATGTGTCATGCCAAACATGGGTAGAGGCTTTATTTTCAACAAAACAATGATTACAAACATTGTTTGAAGCATGAACAGGACTGGTTTGTTCGCCTCCGACTAACCCAGCCAATTACCCGACCTGAATATTACCTAGGACCTCTGAAAAAGTTAGAGCGTCGTCTGGTTGGCAGAAATGCCAAGAAAGCATAGGAGAAGTGTACCCAACTTTCTTCATCTATACTCTTCTGGAGTCCATGCCTCGCAAGTGCCAAGTCGTCATTGATGCTACGAAGTATTAGGCTGTTGTTGTTTACTTTTAGTTGATTTCCAGTGATTTAGAGTTGTTTCGTTCCTGTATTTTGTTCAGTTTTGCTGTGATAGCAAAGTTTTTTCAGTTAAGTTGTTTTTTTAATCGGTTGAGGATTCGTGTGAAGAGGGTTGGAAAAGATTATATAAAAAAAGACAAATAAGTTATGGCAAAAATGCTAAAGGTTGATATATTTTTGACCGGTACTGTATGCACGTTGGACAAAAACACATTTTTACGTATGATCCAGACGTTTCTAAAAATTTTGTTACAGAAAGAGGACATTTCAGAATTCAAAATTGTTTTGAAATATTGTATGCTACCAACTTTGAATAATGTGCCTATTATTCGTTTTCACAGCAGATTTAACACTATCGGACATATACACAAATTGATCAAATATATGTATTTAAATAAAAATTATTTGATAGTTTGGGGGGGTATTTCTTAAGTTTTGATGTTTATTAAGAGATTTGTTAAATTTTTAGTAGTGTCTGTTATCACTGGTTTTTCACTATGATTTTTATTCAGAAGACTCCTAATCTTTTAAATTTTGTAATTTGCGGTATAATGGTTTAACTTTAATTCTTTGCCCGATATAGGGCTACTTCTGCCATACTATTGTATGCTATTATACATGCTGAGTGATTTCCTTGATACTGGTCTGTTTATTGCCGTTACAAAGGATTAGATGAGTACAACATAAGTTTGTTGTTTTAAGAATCACACTAGAATGTTTCTAATAACATTAATCTGAGAAACAAATAACAAACAATAAGATATTATTAGAGCTATTCCTGCACAGGTATTCTTGCGACGGTTTTTTGTTACTACATGTAACAGATAATCTGAACATTTAGTTCATGTGGATTATAATGCTCTTTAAACTAGTTTTTATTAATATTTTTAAATAAAACTATTATATGAAATATGCATTAAAATATGAGTAACAGTGCATGTGAGTATAAGTAGACTTTGGATAATTATAAAAAAGTAAAAGAAATATTAAATTAAGCGGTATTATGAAACATTTTTCATATGACCTCTTATTAGTAGTAATACCGTTAAAACTTCTACATTTAATAGTTTTTATTGACTAAAAGAAATAATATGCAATGAAGAGGTCGAATTACGCTTTAATTCGATCTGCGTTACGCTAATTCTGCTTCCACTTTTTTCATAAACTGCGACATTTTCAATGCGTCACAGTTTTTCCACATTTAATAGAACATAGTTCTGAATAGCCTGAAATTGTCTGCAGTACTTGATTCTACACAAAACGGCCAATTATTTTTTTTTAAAACCACGCTACAAACAATGGCACGCGCTCTCCAAGACCACTCGGCGTGCATTAACTTGTCATTTCGTTACCCAACTAAGCCCTTTTTTCTCTTACGTTGTACAAAGGGTAGGGGAAATTTCGGCTGGTTTGCTTATCCCTTTCAACTTTTATCTGTCGAATGCTGCCCTTCCCGTTATGCTCTGTCCGATCGGAAATTCGGAGAAGTTTTGGGGTTACCGACTGAGGAAGAAAGCCGAGCGAGAAAAGGTTATGGGCGGGAATGAAGCTGGCACAATAATCGATAAACAGACTAATATTTGGTAGCATAGCCATTGTTTTTGATCGTCTCTGCACAACGTTTGGGAATGGAAGTCATCAATCGGTCAATCACATTTGGTCTAATCTTCTGTTATTATTGTTAAAGTTTCCCTTCCAAACGACGTCCTAGCTCATCCCAAAAATGCTCAATCAGATTCAAACCCGGGGACTGTGAAGGTCAAGGCAAAACGCGCACCTTCTTCTTCGCCAGGATTTCCGTCATATGGGCCGACTTGTGCTTCGGGTCGTTGTCGTGTTGAAATACCCAGCCGCAAGGCATGTTTGTATGTGCGTATGGGAGCATATAGTCTTGCAACAACTTGTCATAAATGAGGCGCATAAATGGACCAATTCCTTTTGCACTGAAATAACCTCACACCATTACAGATCCATTTCTATGTTTTACAGTCGGCTTCTGGTACTTCGGTACACTTCCCTCCGTTAGATCCAAACAAGCAGAACTTGCTCTTATCACTTCAGAGGATCTTGCGGACGGTTCTTAATTAGAAAGCTAGAGCAATTTTCAAAAAATTTAATTACCGATTTTGTCCGATACTGCAAGATTCTGTTTAAAAGTATACTAAGCATAAACAGCTTAAAACTGTCTCTTGAAACCAAGGACGAGCTAGACCTAGCTGTTGACTTGTTAAGACAGTCTATTCAAAAAGCTGTATGGACAGTGACTCCGTATAAGAACAACAAATTAAAGAAACTTTTAGAAGACGGAAAAAACTAGTTTATCTAAACCTTTCTCCAGAAACTATCTGCAATTAAAGATACAAATTACTCTTTATGGAAAAAATATCAAGTGTCCCCGACAATACAATTTTCTAATAAAGCTTGAAAATGACAAATGGGTTTGAAGAAATAGAGAATAGGCACAAGTATTTCCAGAACATCTAGAAAAAAGTTTACCGCTTTCCTTGAATAATTATTAAAGATGAAAGGCTTTCCTCTACAAATTTAACTTCTACTAAAAAAGTTTAAGACGCAAGAAGTCAAACAAGTAGTAGACAAAGATCTAAATAGCAGAAAATCATAAGTATAGGACCAGCATATAGGCAAGATACTCGAAGAGTTCTCAGAAAACACAGTTGAGGACATAACTGTACTACTTCATACAGCTATAAGATTAAATAATTTCCCAGTCTCTTGGAAAATATCACAAATTATAATATTAAAGCCTGATAATGTGTATGCGTAACATTATATAGGCCAATTAGCCTGCGTCAACCAGTTCAGAGATGATCAGTTATATGAAAGAAAAAATATAGGACAAAATATTCGACAAATGTCCTCAGTGTTTCACCTGACAAACTTCTCGATTATTTGTTCTCATGTCTATAGCTCAATCTTGTAGACAGCTCTTCGGATTTTTGCTTTTAATTCAGGAATCGTTCTTATTTTAGTAGAATAGAATAAATATTGGTCTTTACGAATCCTCCGAGAAAAAAATCGCACGGGGTAAGATGCAAGATCTTGGTGACCAACTCACTTTGCTGATTTGGGAGATAGTTCTTGAAATACCTGAATTTTGAATGGGTGCAGATACAGATATTTTGTTAAAATCCACTTCATGGTGTTTCTTGAAATGTTCAGTTGCGGTGACTGACGGCACACTGAGGTTTTTGGGCACTCTATCACTCTATCGTTTACAGCAGCAATGTTTTCAGTTGAGCGGCCGCCAAGAGGTCGGCTTGTCTTTTTGTCTAATCCGTTTATCTAAATTTTTTAATTAGTCTTTTCACAGTTGTTTCATTTAGTGCATTTCTTCATTTCTTCTGAAAATGTTACATAATTTGCACACAGTCTGGGCAAAACATTCTCTGTGTTTATAATAAATTTTAACAATCGTCACTCGCTCCTCCGTCAAATAGCGCTCCATATTGACTAATCGCGATGTGTTTATTACAAAATGTCATCAAGCAGAAAATGGTCAACCTTTCAGAAAAACAAGGTGCACAATTTAAAACCCAAGTATCCTTTGGGACACACTATATATGTAAAATGCGAAGACTTACACAATACTAAAAACAAAGTACGTCCGCTACGTATTCTTTAAATGGTGACGTTCACTCTGCAAATTATAATAGCCCTGAACATTATCAAAATCTCTTTAAGTGTGATAAATGCAACAAAAAATAGCTTCCTTATAAGCCAACCGTTAACAAGAACTAATAATGATGTCATACCAATTTTACTAATTTTAAGCAACAGAAAACAAGGTAGTTTAATGTAGTTAGTAAAAGCAACAATAGTAAAGAAGATAATGTTACTTCTCAAAGCCATGTTACTATTCTACTCGACTCTACTCTACGGCCCATGAAGAGCTTTGGCTTCTTCAACAACTACCTTCCAGCTTTGTCGATCTTATGCTAAGTTGGTCCAATTTTGCACCTTTAGTTTTTTTTAAATCGGTTTATATATTGTCCTGTCATCTTAAACGAGATCTTCTCATTGTGCGTTTTCCTCTGGGTTCTCGGTGAAAACATTTCTAGTGGCTCTTGTCTGAGGTATTCTCCACACATGTCCCAATCATCTTAGCCTTTGTGTTTTAAGCCACTCTACGAGGTTTTGATAGATGTATACTTCTATATACTTCATATGATGTATACTTCATGGTTCATGCGGATTCTCCAATTATTTTCATTTTTATCATAGATCATTTCTTGAGTGCCTTGAGTATCCAACTTGTTCGATACTTGTAAAAGTGCTGATTACGTCTCGCTCCCTTCTTCCTAGTATCACGACGTCATCTGCATAAGCAAAAAGTTGTGAACTTCTGCTATACAGAGTACCTTCGACTCTTATTCGAGATTTCTAATGGTAGCTTCTAGTACCATATTAAAAATTATAGGAGACAATACGTCTCCCTGTGTCACGCTCCTAGTTATTTTAAATTTCCTGGATATGTGTTGGCCAATCCTACACGCACATTTAGTATTTGTCATCGTCGCTTTAATCATTCGTATTAATTTTGGTGAATTTTAAAAACTTGTAAGATTTTCCAAATTAAATTGCGTTTAATTCTATTTATAATCGATACAAAGCTACACTACATCAACACTAAGTTCCCAGCACTTTTCGCGGATCATTCTCATGCTGAAAATATAGTCTACCGTTGATCTTCCCTTTCGAAAACCTGCCTGATAGTCTCTTACTGGATCCTTTGATATTGGGGTAATCCTTTGATTGATTATATTAGCAAATACTTTATAGACAATATTCAGGGGGCAAATACCTCGGTAGTTGTCACATATCAATCTATCGCCCTTTTTGTAAATCGGACAAATAATGCCGATTTTTTAGTTCTTTTCTCCAAATAGTAGTGATCAGTTTATGTAATATATTAATCAATTATTTGCCCCCAGCTTTTACTAAATCAGCAGGTTTGTTATTGGTTCCTGGAGCTTTATTGTTTTGTATGTCTCTGATGGCATTTTCTGTTTCTTCCAGTGATGGTTCCTGTATTTTTTTTACTTCCTGTTCTTCGTCATTTTCTTCCTTCTTTTCTATTCTTCTGTTTTCATTTCCATTTAATACTTCAGTAGAGTACTGCGCCTATCTTTCCATTATTGATTCTTTGCTACATGATAGCTCTCTAGTTTGACTTCCTGCAATATATAATTAAAAAAAGTACGTATTTTTGCATTTTTCTGGAAAAATTATGATTAAAAAAAATAAAGAGGTTTTTTGCATAAAGTGACGTAATAGGATTAAGAGCTATACACCCCATAAGTGAAAAAGAAAAAGCAATATTAAGAAAAAGAGGAAATAGCTGCAACCAGTAATGCACGCTCTCATCCTCTTACGCCAATAGTAAAATTCAAATTATAAGCTTGAATTAAATAGATAGTACTGACTTTTTTTATGTTTAATTTATGGTATTTATTTAATTATCTATATATTTTTAAGAAATATACATCTAGAAAAATTTAAATTAAAAGCCAAGAAGCTACAAACAAACTATTCGAGAGCGATTGTAATCTAAAGGAAAGAAATTCCAACAGCAATCACAGGTTTAACATTAAAATGAGTGACTATTGAAGACTGCTGGAGACTAGATGTGTTTTATCTAGAAATTTGTAACATCAACAATAAAACTATTTAAAGGTTTTTTAATTGCTTTAGTGTTAAATTATACACAAGAATAATGGTTAAGGTACTTGATAATTTCTAACAACTTGTTTTTATCAAATACAATGTTTTTAATATTTAATTTCTTCAATTTTAATTTTACCCTTCTGTTGCATTTCGTTTCATTGGGTAAGGATTCCATCCTAAGCCATAAGGAGGAGAACTTGCAGTCGGTATTAAAAAGTTACGCGCCGGTTTAGGAATTGAACGACACTCTTCTCCCATTACAGTGTATACTTCCGAGATTATATCAGAACTGCATATTCTTGGACATAAACTGCAACTCACCGCTAATAGCTCTTTTGAATTAACACTTTCAGCCATATACTCCAAACTTCTGTCTTGACTGCAGAATACTGAAATAATCGGTTTTTAAAATATATGAACGCGTTTTCAAATGTTTAGCTATTTTACCTTGAGATACCAACGTATCATTGCTTATTTCGCGAATTGAAGGACAGCCTGGCTGCAGCCGGCCGCAGCTTGGGTGGAAGTCGACGCTTCCTATGTCCAACCAGTAGCCGAACTTGTCGCCGTCAGCGTGAATTACATCAACAAATTCTGCGTCGGCTTTGTCTAATTTTTGCGACGTGGGTAGTTGTTGGTAAAGCATTCCGGAAGGATCTAATCCGGTAATTCTTCCTAGTTTTATATTACACTTCTCAACAACGAATTGACCTGCAAGGCCTGCTACTTGAGCTCCTAAAGAATGCCCAATGACATGAACTGAAGCCAAGTGAATGTTTGCTTGGTCAGTGAGAGTACACAAGAAATCTGCTACAGAGTTAGCCACAAGAGGAACATCGCAAAATGTCACATTATATAGTTGTGCAGCACTCTGCGACCAGTCTACTACAACGATGTTGCAGTCGTATCGTTTTAAGTACTCTTCTTTTAGTTGTTGAATGCGCCATGCCTTTTGGCTAGACAGCCATCCGTGTATGACTAATACGAGCTTTTTTTTTCCCGATATTTGGCTGGGGCGGCTTGGGTCTAATGTTATAGGATTGTCAGAGTTGACTTTATTATATAATAGAAATCTTACGTCTGGAGTTAAAGTATGTGTACAATTTGTTGTTAAGTCATTCAAAAAAAAGTTTTTTAACATATAGTCTAGTTGTTTAGCTAATTTTTCTGGTAATTCTTTGACAGCTGTTTTATCGTCATACGAGGACACTTAAATGATAACAAAATATTAACCTGTTTAAAGGTAAGTTACTTACTTACCTGTTGAAAATAAAACTAACAAAAGAAATAAACAAGTAAACTTATCCATATTTTGTACGGTAGTTTTTCTTGTTGCTTATAGGTTACTTTGGTCGTTAAGTGAAACATCTGTGATTTTTAAGCTGTTATCCGATTAAGTACTTACATATCTTATCGACAACAGGATAAGGACTCTGGTATTCACTTTTTCTAAATTATCTTAATTGTTTATGAGTAAATGATAAGGCAATTATTAAGAAACGTAACAAGGTAATAAATACTTTGTTGCTCTAACAATATTGCTATATCTAGGGCCAATAATCAATGACAGATTTTTTATTTACAATAATGTGGTTTAAGCGTTTGGAAACAGTAGACTATTTGCTTAGTGTACTTGTTAATGTCATAAAAGTTGACATCAATGACTGTTCGTGCAATTCTTACATAGGTTAAATTTTTATTGAAATGATTTCACTACTAAACAGAGATTTTAAAATAAGTATATCTTTTAATTCCACGCCCTTTATATGTTTTACAATTTTTAGAATATTTAATCTTTATACAAGTTTATTACAATTTATCGGTTTATCTTTGGATTTTCCGCTTAATTTTCCGTTCCGATGAAATACAAGTGCGCGATGAAAAGTTCATAAAGCTAAATTACTAAGTGTACCTAGTATTTCCATAAATACTATGACCAAATCAAACCTACCCTTCCTTTAGATTGAGTTCGAACTGTTCGGCCAGTCAAAGTTGTAAATGACAAATTAAACAAAATTCTTTTTGCAAGCAGGTCATGTCTTGCGAAAGGCAAATTTTCAAAATTTAATGTCACGAATCTAGCGTTAGATATTAATCGTAATGTAGCTAGAGTTCGTGGTACGTTTGCATAGACTATAGATTTCAAATAATCCCACAAAAAGCAATCTAAAGCAGTTAAATCGAAACTTCTTGGAGGCCAACCGACAGTTGCATTTCTTGAAATTATCCTTTCCCCAAACTTTTCTTGCAATACGTCAGTGTGACATGTGGCGCTGTCTTGTTAGAACCACATGTTCTCCAAATCAATTTCATCTAAATTTGGCCGATGATGCTACCATTCCATAAATTATACCGTACTTTTGCAAATGCAGGCGCTTCTCATACATTTTTTGTAGATAGTTTTTCTATCAAAAACGACAATTTTGTTTGTTGACGTATCCACTTAACCAAAATGAGCTTCATCTGGGAAGATAATTTTTGCCCAAAATTATGATCCGTTTCAAGTTGTTCTAGAGTCCAAGCAGCAAAATTACGGCGCTTACGATGGTCTGGCGGCTTCAGTTTTTGGAAAAACACAATCTTATACGGGTGTAAATCAAAATATTTTTGCAAAATACGCCAAGTTGTCGTTCTTCTGAGCCCTAATTCTTGACCACGACTAGAAATCGATAAATGTGGAGCCTCTGCAATGCTATCTCTTACAGCAGCAACGTTCTTTACATTCCTTGCATTTCGACATTTTTTTGGTATTTTCACGTCGTGAAGAGCAAAATCTCTTTCAAATTTTTTAACGATTCGACGAATAGTAAGCACAGAAGGGCGATTATGTGGACCATAGGTTTCGCGAAGAGCAAGTTGTGTGTTCATAAAAGAACGACTATTTTCATACAATTTTTGGATAATGACTAAACGTTCTTAAAGCTTGTATTTAGCCATGATCAATTGTCAGAATATACTAAGCACAAATGACAACTAGTGGTAGATATAACATTTTAAGCACCGTAGAAATTTTATTTAAAAATCATATAATTCTTATTGGAAAATTGGACGGATTAGCTAATTGGTGTGGCGGCCTTTTCGCCCTTGAACCGCTTTATATCGCGGCGCATGCTGGCGGCTGTGATGTCTGCTGCTACGTTTTGCCATCGCACACAAAACGGCATATGGGCTTTTGCTCAGCCGACAAGTCTGCATACGCCGTCGGCGGCACCTTTTGATATGAAAGGTGCTGTCGAATGAAAATTGCCCGCAAAGACCTACCGCCAAGCCAGGTGCGAAGCCTGGCAACATTCACGCACCGCAGCGCGGCCAATTCGGTCGTGCCTTAACACCAAAACTCTCGCCATCCGCAGCGCGACCAGTCCGGTCGTGTCTTCACCCCGCAAGAAACACTCGCCATCCGCAGCGCGACCAGTTCGGTCGTGTCTTCACCCGCAAGAAACGTTCGCACCCCGCAGCGCGGCCAATTCGGTCGCGTCTTATCATCCCGCAGATACCAGATCCGCAACGCAGAGGTGGCCACCTTGGAATCGCCGACGAAGCCGAAGCCGATTCAGGTGAGCGATTTGGCAATACTCGTTGGTTGATATCGGTAGCCGCCCCCATCCGCTTACGCGACGGCCGTTTAAGGGACGATTTGGGCCTTCTCGGCTGACGTTCCAAACGGGCCGTACTACGTTTCCACACCGCACCACGAAAGCGGCTATTTACACGCCTGCCTCTCCAGTAATAATATAAGAAATAATCAATATAATGCTCAACCATAACATACAACAAATAATAGTATAATAAACATAATAATAAATGAGACATCATTTATTTTATGCAGATATCTTAAGAGTAATCGCCATGCATACTCAGCAAGAACATTATTAAGAAAATTATTAGTAGACCTAAAGCTCTCAAACTAATATTTCTTAGAGTAGAATTATTTTCGAATGTATATTGAGGAAAATTAATCCAAAGCTTAAAATTAAGGAGCCTGACGAAATTGGTAGTGCTGCACATTATATTACGTTTAATATAAAAACCATTCGGAGGTCTATTCCCTAATAAAAAAGGAAATAAAGTAACAAATAAAAGACAAGAGAAGAGCAAGACTTAGATGCCAAGAAATTGAAACTTCTTTGACAAAAATAACACAGTTGGACGGACAACAAGAAAACTAAATTTAGTATTACAAGAAATACAAAATAAAAATGTTTAAATCGTATATTACCAACTTGTCAAAGTAACGTTATTTTATATGAACGCTAACAAAAAGAGCCTTTATTTTGATCGAACATTTTATATTTTCCAATTTTTTAATGTAGGGTTTACCAGATGGTATAATATGAGTTTGCCCCGGTAGTTTCTCTCGATGACTTTTCTGTTTACTAGCTTTTTTATGATGGAATATGAGACTAATAGTTTACTTTCTAACAGAGTGGCACATAAATTTGTCAAGTATTTTATTTGTGGAGTTTTGATGTGACAAAGAGACGTGGCACATTAATGTAACTACGTTGCCCATAATCACTATTAGTGGAGAGGCAGGCGGTGTGGGGAACTAAGTACGGCCCGTTTTGAAAACTAAAACGTTGAGGCCCAAATCGCCCCTTAAACGGCCGGTGAGAAAGCGGATGGGGGCGACTACCGATATCAACCGATGAGTTTCCCGGTGGCCACCTTGTTGAGATGTCTTCGTGCCTAGAACACCACCGCACTGGCCGGGATGCGATGCGAAAGTCTTGCGGGGTGGTCAAATGTGGATAAAATAAACACGACCGAATTGGTCGCGTTGCGGGTCGAATATGTCTTGTGGGTTGATTAAACACAACCGAATTGGCCGCGTTGCGGATCGAGTATTTCTTGCGGGGTAGTTATCTGCGGGTTGGTTAAACACGACCGAATTGGCCGCGTTGCGGATCGAGTATATATTGCGGGTTGGTTAAATGCGGCCGCACTGGCCGCAATGCGGGTCGAGTATGTCTTGCGGGTCGAATATTTCTTGCGGGGAATCTTAATTCGACAGCACTTTTCGTCTCAAAGGGTGCCGCCGACGGCGTATGCAGACTCGCCGGCTGAGCAAAAGTCCATATGCCGTTTTGTGTGCGATAGCAAAACGTGGCGGCAGATATCAAAGCCACCAGCATGCCGCCACGATACACAGGCGGTTCAAGGGCGAAAAGGCCCCACACCAATTAGTAATGTAGATGGTTGCAAAAGACAGGGTCAAAAATGTTCACTTCTACGGAAGTTATTGCTAAAAATTAAAATTTGGCATTTAAAGCCTTGTAGCTCCTGACATATATCAGATGTACTCATGTGTGGTATGGTTTGAAACCCCTTGCTTTGCCTTATTATTACTAATTGCGTAACATGGGCAGTGTTTTAAGTATAAGAAGAGTATGGAGGCATTGCACAAATTGTTCAAATAGCTTCATAGAAAAGCATTAGTGTGGTAATCCACTAAATACAACAGTATGCTAAGACTAACCTAATTTGCACTAATTTGGAAATTTCTCTAAGTAATTACGTTTCAGAAAGCATAAAAATCATTAAGCGTTACCACTTTATACCGCCCAAGAAAGCAAAGCGCTTATTAGATCAAGAGTTTTTGAAAAGCTACTGTTGAGAAAGATTACTTTTAATGAGGAAATGCCAACACATCGGGAAAATCATTCAACCATTCTATAAAGCCACAGAATAGCGAACGAAATAATAAAGATATGAAGAAAAGAAATTATTGTTGTTTTTCTAGACATAAAATAATCGTTTGTCCGTATCTGACATTCTGGTTTATTACTAAACTTATTCTATATACATCCGTCTTTTAAAATTCAATCCTATCAACCGATTTTTTAAATCAAAATTAGTGTTTTAGATTTCTTCTTATATCTCTTCTTTACCACGGATGTCCCAGTTACTTTTCCTCATAATACGTTGATGTCCTTTAAGAATAGTGCGACACCTGGCAAATAAAATGTAAACCTTAGTTACCGTTAGTTGTTAAGGTATTAATTTGGACTTATGGGATTCAATTATAGGGTTATGAAAAAACATAAAATACTAAAATTATTCTGATTTTGTCCAAAGCAATTTGTGTCGCCCTGTCGCACAATAATATACTCTTTATGAGATTTGTAGATTAGCCACCACCTCCCTTGACATTTAAATAAATTAGTAAGTCATCTAAGGACTCCCCAAGGAGTGCAAAGAAAATTTAAAAAATAGTGTCTTACTGACTTAAAACAGTAATAACAATACGCATATTGTACTTATGTAGACCTGTGACATATTTTATCAGTAATTAATAGGAGTATTGTTATTAGACTTCGCTCATGTAGTAATTTATAATCTCTATTGATAGCTTCAAGAGAACAGGTTGTAAAGTATGCGTTTTATTAATAAAAGGAAACAAAAACTTTGCAGGGCTTGTCTTTTAATTTAGTAGTACTATAAAAAATGGTGGTTGATTAATAATTTTTAATATTTAAACACATTGTGGCACTAAGATTTTTGTTAACTAAATTGGTTTATTTGTATAAAATAATGTAAATTTTTAATATTTCGTCGGTCCACCTTTGATTTAATGACAGTGGTGATTCTTTAAGGCATGCTGCGTACAAGTTTTGTACATTCAATTGCACTAATTTCGTTCCATTCTTGGAGTAACACATTTTTTAAAGCTGTTTATGCTTGTGCTCCCTAACTTTGCCCTTCAGAATACGCCAAAGATGTTCGATTGGGTTCAGATCCAGGGATACACAGGCCGATCTAACAAGACAACACTGTTGCCTTTAAACCAGCGCATCGTGGTAGCTAACTTATGACAAAAAGTATTGTCTTGTTGGAATTTGACACCATTTAAGTTAGTGTTGTCGAAAATACGCGTTAACAGAGTTTGTAGCATGTTAACGTATTTTTCACTGTTTATACGGCTTTTGCAAAGGATCATTTCGCCGAAACCATCGGCAGTTATGCAGCCCCAGACCATTATGCTGCCTCTCCTGTGTTTAATATGTCGACACCACACAATCTGGATGATATTCCTCCCACGCGTCGTGTTACGAAAGTCATATCTGGGGTTGGAATATCTGTAAAAAAAAAAAAACATAAAAAACTGTTATTTTAAAGATAGGAAAATAAAATAAAAATAACAATTATTCTTGTTTCATTGAAATAATATAAAACCTTACCTAGGAATTAAATTCATCAGATCAGACAACATTTGAACATTCTTCCTCCTGTCGTAGAGCCTATTGTACGCGTTGTCTCCTGAAAGCCACGGCTACTTTCTGGCCATGCACCTTTTTAAGTCCGCTTCTATTAGTCTTGCCGTTCGAGCATTTATTGTTTTTCCATTTTTTTCGAAAAGGTTGCAGCGACTCCAGAAGTAGTTTTTTCCCGATCTTTTACAGACTTTCGTACAAGTTTTCTGTCCTGGCGCTTGATACTCACGCGTTTTTGGCCCGTTTTTGGTTTGTTTGTCTTTGCAAACCGTTTAATAGCAGATTGTACTGGACACCGCGAATATTTCAGCAACTTGGAAATCTCGACTTGGGACTTGCGACTTGCCTTGTTCGTGTAGTAATTGTATTTTTACACGTTTTTCCACACTAATATCAGTACTTTTTCCTATTTCTAGAAAAAGAGACGATCAAATTCACTAATCAATTATGTACAAAGCCTTTTTTTTACGCAATGGACTGCAAATAGAGACTGCTTAAATATTAAAAGAAATTTACAAGAAAATCACATATTTTTTACTTTACAAGCCAGATGTTTATGACTCCTTAAATATACTACCCATTGCTTACACGAACGTTTTATGACGCCGACTTAACAATTATAAGAAGTATTTGAACTTTTTTTAATGATAAAAATGTTATGCATGTTTTATAGGGGTGCCTAATACTTTTGGCCAAGGCTGTAGTTACCTCCTTGTCGTCAGATTCCCTATACTTCTTAATTACGTCATAAACTTGAGCTTTTGTAGCCAAACCACGCAATAATTTGATTTCTAGTATTGTAATTCAGTATTACCATTATTAATTAATATTTTGTATATTTTTTATGTTTTGATTAAGCATGCTATAATATTCTCATTCATTTGTTGTAATAAAAACCAGCTGCGTGACATTATATTGCATTTAAATAATTTTCATGTAAACCGAGATCAGTTATCGTACCAATCGGCTTTATTTTCTGCCATTTGCTAGGCAGCTAAATAATACAGTAATATTCCGTTCGGATTTTCTGATAATCAAGTTTTAGTATAATGAAGCCAATTTTCCGTTGCTATCAAATTTGTGTAGAATTGGTAAATTCTTTATAAAATTAATGGTTATTAATAGCTACCACCGGCTTAATCTGAGCTTAGTAATTTTTAGGACAAATTTGAAAACCGAGTGAAAGAAGAGAGTTTGTCTTATGGTTGTTAAATGAGTTGTTGCTGTTATTGAATCACACTTCTAATTCTTTTATGAATAAAATACAATAAAAAATTATTTTATTATCATAACATAAGAACTATTAGGTCAATATATCTTATTTCTGGTCATACATATTATGTTATCAATTTATTGTTCTCTCATGTAAACTTAAATTCATTGTAATAAAGTTGCGTTTACTAGTCGAAAGCACAAGAGTAATATGTGCCTTACGTGTAATTTCGACAAGGTATAACGACAGACGTAACAATACACGCTTCCCTAACGTCCTTGTGCTTAGCGGATCGGTTTCACTTCCCTGACAATTTGGCGGCAGAAAAAAGCAGTTTTATTGAATCGTTTCGGCTACGCACACATCGCTTTATTGCCAAATAAAGGGCTCGGTACGAATTCGATTTCTGTGAATTTTAGTCACCGCGGAGACCGAACGTCGCCCCAAAGAGCGGACGAATCCGAGCGGAAAATTTAAGCTTCGCTTATTTGAATGCGTTTAATTCTGGCCGCCTGAATTAAAGACATACACACAGTCTCTCCTTTGCAGTCCCATTATGTGGCGAATTTACACGGAAATGCTGTTTGTTCCTTTAAATGAGAATTAAATCTTATTAGATACTCACATCCCCTGTTCGGGTCCCGTCGCCGTAACTTATTTGTTCCTGTTTTCAAACCCCACGATGCTTAGTGCGTCTGCTTCATGCAGCTTTTCTGCATGGCATCGGTTGCTACCGGGAGATATTAATCGATTGCGTTTACGTTTTAAAGATTGCTTCACTGAACTTAATTTTAATACTAGAATATTTAAAACAAGTTAATTGAAAAATCACATTTACTGCCTAGAAAATATATAATTTGATCAAATTATTAAATATAAATTAACAGCCTTAGCGATAAATTTGTTTAAATATGTTTTTTTTGAGTTTAAGATTATTTGCGATACTTATATTTCGGAAACCTGTTATTAGTCATAAATTAGTTGCTTTCTGTATTAATTTAGACTAATCGCTTAAATGTGTACGCTGGCCGTAAATTATTTTGTCTCTGTTCCGATTGTAGCGTAATTCCAACGAGCTCTTTGATGTCAAATCGCAGCAAATATAAATTTGTATTTAGATTTACAATAAACAAATTGGGAACATCATGCTCCCTGTACACTCAAGTAACCATAACGTCACCTTCGGGTATGTGTATAATCTGATACACTAGATACACTATCAACTTCAACAAATATTAAATGATAATCATCAATATATTACGCAATTCCAACAATAACATTAAATAAACTGATAAGTGATTAAAAAAAGAATAGTTAAATCAACTATACAAATATCTGTAAACTCCCAGCCAACAAATGTGCAGAACAGATACGACACAACAGTTAACGAGAATACAATAAAACAAGTTTATCTATTAATACTCTTTTAAAACTCTTAAACCATCACCGATTTAAATATGAATGGCGTTACAAACTACAATAGCATGGTTAAAACTTAAGTCAAAATAATAGAAAAGAACTGTACTATGATAAGCTTTTGGTCAAAAACACTGTTAAAATCAATCTTTTCACCCCAGATAAATACAAAAAATTTATCAAGACGCAAGTTTCGAACTATGTAGTGTGTAGGTATGTTACACGAACCTCATAATTTTGCTTTTATTTAAGATAAAATTATGAAATTTGGAATATAGATACAGGGTGTTAAAAGCTGCAAATTTTGCTGCTTACTGACTCACTCATTAAAATTATGATGCACTTTCTGTTGAGATAGAGATTTTAAATTTGGCATGGTAATAGGTGTTATACAAATAAAGGAAAAAATTGGAACCCCCCCAATTTTTTATCTTAAAGGTTTAAAGTCGGGATGGTTATAATGCTATGGCAGGGGCCAAGTCAAAACAAGCAACTATAATAACAAGAGCGCTAGAGTTTACTTTTCGTCTAACTTTAAATAAACTCGAGCAAACACCCCACTTAATTTATCTTTTGTCTTAGCTTCTCCATCTCCATCAGATTTTCTTTATTCTGTTTTGGCTGTAGGTTTCCTCCATAGTTTTTCATTTTTTTCTGTTTTGCGGCTCTCTATATCAGCACACTCCAGTCGCCTTTTTGAGATCATCTGACCACTTTATCATAGGTCTACTTCTGCTCTGATTCTCTGCCCATGCTTTCCATCTTATAATCTTGTTACACCATTCCTCTTGTTTTCTCATTGCTTGGCCCACCCAGTTCACTTTAAACATGCTGTTCGGTCGACTTTATCGGCTATTTTCGTCTTCTCTCGAATCCATTAATTGGTTTTGTGGTCTTTTAGGCTTTAGGATTATGTTTAGCATATTTCTTTCCATTACTCTTTAATTGACACAAAGTTTGTTTATGATGTTTTTGGTGAAGTTCCACCTTTTATACCAGTACGTTACCATCATATACACTGGTTGTAACATTTTGTTATTATGTCTTTTAATTTGCCGTATGCCGCCCAACCAAGTTTTACTCTTCTTTCAACATCTGCTGTTTGATTTTCTTTACTAATGGCCCCCAGCTGCCCCAAATATGTATAATTCTCTACTTTTAAATTATTTTTATTCTATTCTCACTTCTATGCTTGTTTCTTCATTTATCATTACTTTTGTTTTATCTAAGATCATTTCAAGCCCCACACTTTCCGCAGCTTCATTCAGGTCATTTATTATTGTTTGTAATTTCTCTCTACTCTCTGGTATCACAAAAATGTCGTCTGCAAATCTTAAGTTTCTTAAGTATTTTTCCTTCTACCAAGATCCCTTATTTTTTCATTTCAATTTCTTAAGCACGTCTTCCAGGGCCAATGTGAACAGTTTTGAAGACACCACATCTCTTTGTCCTACTCTTTTTAGATGTACTTTTCGGTTTTTGCGTGTATTTTAATCTAGACAGCTGCTTTTTTATAAATTTACTCAATGATATTAATATATTTTTGTCTTTTTAATGATTTTATTACTGACCATATTTCAATGCTGTCAAAGGCTTTCTTGAAATCAATAAAACAATGCCATAGATGTCATATTCCGTTACTTTTTCAATTAGTGTTCTTATTGTCTGTAAATGGTCAATGGTGCTAAAGGCTTTCATAAAGCCTGCTTCCTGTATTGGCTGGTAGAAGTCTAGTTTATGTTCCAATCTATTCAGTATTATTTTTAAAAATAGCTTACAAATTTGTAGCAACAAACTGATTGATCGATAGTTTTCTGTTGCATTTTTTGTGTAGTAGCATCATTATGGTGTTCTTCCACCCCATCAAAATTTATCCCTTTTCTACACGTTTGGTGAACATACTGGAAAACTATAAAACATAAGTTGAATAAATTAGAACTAAATGAAGATAAAGAAATAAATTAATTCTATCAAAAAATAATGAAAGTAATAGAAGATTATCTAAAATGACAGGAGGTAGTAAAACAAAAAGAAAAAATAAACTAAGCGAAGCAACAAAGAAAATATAGTATACAGAGGTTAATAAAACAGCAAAGATAATGGTAACAGAAGACACCAAAATATATAAAGAGAAAATAGTTGAAAGGCTATTAGAGAAAAATAAAGGAATCAATTTTTTCCACAAAAAAATAGCAATGAAAAAAAAATAATAAAACTGAAAAGAGACATAGATAAGTTGGTAGTTAGAACAAAGGAATTTTATCAAAAATTATATACATCGCACATAAATGATGAACAAAATAGTATAGTATTAAAAATTAAGATCATAAACGTGAACTTAGAACATCTAGAGCCAATAGATCTGAAAGAAGTCAAAAGTATGCTAAAACAGACAAAAAATGTAAAAGCAGCAGGTGAGTATATTATATATCCAGAAATGCCGAAAGAAGGAGACAGATTAAGTAGAGCTAACAAGATTGTTTACCAAGTGTACTATATAGTCTCAGGTTACATAGTTGATTTTTTCTTACATCGATTTGAAAATATTGCTGATTTGTGATTTATTAATATTAGATTTAAATATCTATGATTTATTTTTATTAGATTTGCTTTCCTACACACACCATAACTTTTTTAACCTGTACAGATCTTACTTATATAGCACAAAAGCCAAGATACTTAAAAGTAATTCGCACTTTAAAGACAATCCTCATGCTCAATAAATTCTTTCCATTACTGCAAGTTATATCTTTAAGTCCTAATCTAATTACGCATAAGTGCATAATTTGCATCAAAGGGAATAAATAAATAAAAACAACACTTAAAACTTTGAAAAAAGGAGTGAGATCTCCAAAATAAAACACATGTTAAAAATGAGGCCAAGTTCCTATCTAAAAACGTTCAGCCTATAAAAGTTGTGAGATCTAAACTAATTAAGACCAAGCCATTTATTTAGAAGGATAGGTACAGAGTCCAACTGAATGCTAGAAATATAACACGGCAACCGGCTTCTCGTGCATCTATCCCTCCGTATTTGTTATTCAACTCAAATTTCTACATCATTTCTACACTCCTCTATCCTATCAATGATTTTCTAATCTGTAACTTTACTATGATTTTTCTCTGTTTACTTGATGTATTTACATAGTGACATTGAAAAAAATAAAAACAAAGTTACAGACAAGAAATTCAAATAGATTCAAGCTGCAAATCTGAGAATAAATGCTTTGCCTCGATCAGTTGTAATATCAATAGTATATAATCCACCAAACAGTGAATTACTTTTAACCAACACCATATATTCTTCCAGTCCTTAAGATTTAGATTTATTGCATATCTAGCCCAGATGAAAATTTATCCTACAGTAACAATAGTTCATATATACAGGGTTAGTTAAAAGTATGAAGAAGGTGATTTATTGCTGTTAATATTCATTTTGGGAATTAGTGTTCCAAAGAGATGGATTGGGAGACGAGGAAACACTGTGCTGTGTGGCCAGTCCGTTTGCCTAACTTGAGCTCTTTAGATTTCTTCCTTTTGGGGATACGTAAAAAAGAAAGTTTACAAAGACAAGCCCGATAATATCAAAGACTTAAAAATCGGAATTACCAAAATGATACAAGGTATTTCCTGTACACTTTTAGAGAATTTTCTTTGGGGTTTTGTGAATCCATTCGGGTCATTTTCAAATTACAAATGGAGGACAATTTGAATACTTAATTGAATTTACTTATTCATTAACTTGCTTCTTATAGTAAGATTTTGACAGATGACGTTATTTCAATTAATTGTATCTATCTTAGGTGTACTTACTATCAAAAACATTTATTAAATATTTTTTCTGGCGTTTTATTGAAAAAATCTTATTAAATCAAATTAAATTTTTTTATACTACTGTAAAGAGAAAAAAATGCTTCATTGGACGTAGCGTAAAATTAATACGTTCCTATTAAAATTTTTTACAAAAGGCATAACTCAAAAACAATTGAGAAAAACAAAATTTCAAGTATTCCCAAATGTAGATAAAAAATTACATACAAAACTTTTGTATTAAACATTATTTTTCAAAATGAATATTAATGAAAATAAATGGCCGTCCCCCAATACTTTTAATTAGCTCTGTATATATAGATAGATAGGTATGATAGTAGCAATCCAGAGGTTCACATTCCGTCATTAGAACAAAGATAATATACTGCCAAGACAATCCATAGGTTCACATGCCTACCAAATATTTCTAAACTCCTTCGATTTATCAACAAACTACGACAATCAAGAAACTGAAGCATTTATATATGTGGCGTATTAGATAAATTCGAAATCGACAAATTAAAGTAGTTCAAAACTCTTGTATATGATTAATATTAAGAAAAATACTAAAATTGTATAACAAAGCTATGGCACTAATCACTACAATACTTTATCGTGTACTGAGCATTGTTTATTGTAATATTCTTTTCAAATATGCTCACAGCTTGATGATATTAAAACCTGGCAAACCATCTGAGTAGAAAATGTCTTATAGACCTGTTAGCTGCTTCCCATATTAAGTATTCGAAAAGTTGTTATTAAAAAGAATGACAGAAGACGTAGAACTTTTAACAGTAATACTGCAACAGTAATCGTTCGTCTACGAATTACAAGCGTTGTATGTAAGACCGCTGTACAAGCATAAACTACTTTCAAGTATATATTATTTAATCCTACCTTGCTACCTATTTATTATTAAGTTATTAATCCGTGAAATATATAAAACATTTTTCAAATATTATTTCACCAATTCCAATGTCTCACAGGGCAATGTATTGGGGGCCAATCCTTTATTTGTTGTTTACAACTGACATACCACACACAGCAAACATTACTAATTGTCACACGTTGACAAAATTGTCATTTTATCTATTAATGAAGATCCAAACAGAGCTAGTAGACGCCTTCAACAGTTAAGTCTTGTCAGAGAATTGTTACTTCCACCATAAAAACACTAATATCCGCTGGTTAATATCAATGGTGCTCCCCATCCTAGAGAAGAATAAAATAAAATACTTGGGGTTTTATGTGGACCAGAGATAAACATGGAAAAAACACAAATGCAGCAGTTGAATGTATCGGTTGCTTGGTAGAAGGTTCATTATCAACTGATAACAAGTTACTCTCATACAAAACCATATTAAAAC
The DNA here is from genome assembly GCA_036346155.1 of Sinelater perroti. Classification (NCBI taxonomy): domain Eukaryota; kingdom Metazoa; phylum Arthropoda; class Insecta; order Coleoptera; family Elateridae; genus Sinelater; species Sinelater perroti. The sequence goes on from JARFIY010000195.1 coordinate 5,680,070, forward strand.
TAATATGGATATGGTCTTTAACTGTGGGGATATGCTACAAAATCTAATAAGTAGCATTGATTAGCCGCTCTTAGCCTAAAATCCCATGTTATGTTATTAAATAGGCCATCTACGAAGACTAGGCAGGCGTGTAATAGCCTTCGTGTGCAAGATGAAACGTAGTACGGCCCGTAGTGGAAGGTCAGCCGATAGTAAAAATCGTCCAAACGGCCGTCGCGTAAGCGGATGGGGCGGCTACCGATATCAACCAATGAATAGGCATCGCTCACCTGAATCGGCTTCGGCTTCGTGATTAAGAAATATGCGGATCTGGTATCTGCGATGTTGAGACACGACCAAATTGGCAGCTGCGATGCGTATATTTATGCGGGTTAAGCACGACGAACTCGCGCTGCGGGCGTGAATATGTCGGCTGAGCAAAGCCCATGCCGTTTGTGCGACGGCAAAACGTACTGATATCAAAGGTCCGCATGCCGCGATATAAAGCGGTTCAAGGGCGAAAAGGCCGGCACACCAAAGACCTAAGAATAGCCTTTGTGCAAGATGAAACACACTATTTTGCTTTATGTAAAAATTCATGAACATCAGTATAAGTCATCAATAGGCATCCACCTAAATTTTACGGTTTAGATAAGAAAAATGCACAATTACAACTGAATTGTAGTCAAACTATAATAAATTTCTGAGAAAGCAAATTTAACACTTAAATCTATTCCGGATGAGGACATCATAGCTAATGTAGAAGCTTGTGTAACTTTCCAAAGGATGAAGCAGAATTCATGTCGAAATATCACGCATTTTGCACCAGACAGTTGCCAAAAAGAACTATCTACTGCAATATTGAAAACCTTTTGTAACCTTATAAATAGCAACAGCAACATAATATTATTACTAACGAATACAATCGTCAAATTGCTCGATTTGGAAAAAAATTGGAAAAGGACAATAACATTAGAGACGCTATTTCTAAGAATATATGGGTTTCCCAAAATCTATATAGATAATATAGCACTATGAAACATTATTAGTGCTACAAATTGACCAAATACTTATCCAGTCTATTACAATCACCTGTCAATGTCATTAGCAGTTACTTCAAAGACTCTATTTTTGAGATAAGCTCAGTTCGCCCGGTAATCGCCAATTAATACATGGAGAAATTTGAAGAAATTGACATTATCATGTTACATCTAGAGTCTGTGGTGTGATTAAGATATGTTAACGATATCTTTGATGTATGAAGGCAAGTTTCTCAAATACCTTAATTTGATATATGCAAATATACAATTTACTATAGAACTGAGTTGGATTCTTATTCTAGACGCATGGATAACTGGAATAGGAAAATGAAATCTATAATATATTTTGTATAGAAAATATATGTATATAAATCGATATCTTCACAAACACTCGATCAACATCTACGTTAAGAAAGAGTGATTATGAAAGGATTGGCAGCTCTTCTTAGATAGGGAAATAAAAGATTTAGAATAAGCCTTACAATAGAATGACTCTTTTTGGGCGGAAATAAAAAAAGTATTTTTATTGCTCTCTTTATTTTAGTTTTAGGTAGATGCTCACAAAAGCTAAAATTGAAATCGCCATAGAAGGTACTTCTTCCACCTATTAGTGGATTAGACAGAAAGGATTCTAAACAAACAAAAGATAAAAATTATCTACACTAAAACGATTTGCTTAGATCAGTCAAGAACACAAGAAATTTACAATGTATGTCAGGAGTATAATGCATACTATGCTCGTGCGAGCAAGCCCATATTGGGACAACGAGCTAACTTACCAGCAGAACAACAACTACGTGTCTTGGAAAATATTGACATTGTTTGTGGAAAACACAAGTACAAAAGATGGTAAAAATTATATAAATATATAATATAATAAAATGAGACAACCGTTCAATAAAAAAAGCTAAAATAACCAGTAATGTTAGCAAATGTTAAGGTGTTACCTCTAGCTAGCTCACTGAGTTTATACGCGTGCGGGGGCAGAAGCTAAAATGCACGAGAGTCAGTTAATTTTAGATTTTTTCTGAAAATCTTTATAGGAGTTATAAATGACAAGAGTTTTCGAACTTCAAACTTGCCCTAGCAGTTTAAAAATAGACACATTGTACCACAAGCAAATTAGTTGTTATGTGTGAAAAAATAATGTTCTTTCGCAATCCAGACAATTTGATGTCATGTTTTTGATGAAAAATCAAACTTTTAATTGATTCTGGATGCTCAAGTGTTACATATGTATAAGTGAATCAAATTGTACCGCAATTATTATTTAGCATAATGGAAATAAAAAATATACAATTGTTTTTTTGTATAATCTTATTTAGAAATATTTTTTTCAATTTTAATGAATTTCTGATTTATAAAGTTCCAGTGATATCTACTTTTGTCTCAGTTGAGTAGAATAATTGGATTGATAGATATTTGGAGTAACCCGAGTTTACTTTTTAAATTTGTATACATTTTCTTCTAAAGTAAATTTTGTACGAGTTGTTCTCGTATTTTGTTTACCATACTTTGTGTTTATAATGTTAGCTCGTGAATATTTGTATTACATAAACTGCTGTATAATTTTTCTAACTGTAAGTGTGTATCTTACTAAATCTTTTGACGTCCAGTTTGTCCGTATTAATTTGCATTTCTAATGTCTTTGTTATTTGATTAATTGTATGACTCAGTGGGGGCGTCAGCATAGAAAGCTATATAAAAATGTCTTCCATTTTATAAATGGGAATTCTTGCAAAAGTTTCAATTATTCTGTCTCATAAAATCTATTTGTCTTATATCTGTATATATCTTATATCTGCATTGAATATCTTAATCGAAATCGTTAATCAAATCAATACATTGGTTGAATGCATTGATTGTATCTAGCCAAAACCGTTGTGTTAAATGTATTTCTCTTTTAGATATTTTTTAGCATACCCCGATCAGGTGGCTAGCCTAACCCGTTAATTTAGGAGAGGTAATTCATGACCGCCAAAAGCGTTGGTATGACGGCCGGAGAGTATTTGATGTTTGCCATTGTTATTGTCCCGGGAGTCGAACCCAGGACCGCCGCGCCCGTGTGGCAGGTCAAGGCCTTTGCCTCGCAGTTATCGTGCTTCCCTCTATGTTTCTGATATTCATTAATACATGTAAAAATTTATTCTAAAGTCTTTCGATAATTTTGGCATTACTGATGCTGATAATTTTTAAAAACAAATAGATACGATTTTATAACAGAGTCTGTATTAAAACTTTTTAGTCTATAAGTGTATGCACTATTGTGTAGCAGGTTGACAGTGAGAGCATTTTGGTGGCTTGGTACTCTGTTTAAGTAGTTATCACTGCATTTGCTTATTTAATTTTGAGTTAACTGAAATTTGGTTCGTCACGTTTCAATTATTTGAATGGTTGTGTTAGCTGTTGCATCCCATAGTGAAAAACCGTACGTCCAAATAGGTTTAAGAGCAGACTAGTCACTTGTTTTGAAAGCGATAGCTTTGATTTACGATCTAATAGGCAGTAATGTTTTCTGAAATTGAAATTCAGCTATTTTTTGCCAAACATGTCACATAAGCCCTTTGCCTAGATGCATCCTTAGGCATTTGACTTCTTATGTCTGTGTATTATTGACATAAGGCTGGTAGTGTATTGTATTTGCCTTTGGAGAATGTAATGTGTGTGAACTTCTGTTTGTTAATCTTGATTAAGTACTATTGAGCCCATTTTTCTATTTCATATAAGTTTAGTTGTAAAAATGTGGCGGCAATTGTTAGATCTTTGTGTTTTTACTCTCTTATTGTCTGCAAAATTTGAAGTAGTACAGTGTTTATTTATAGGAAGATCTGCTGTAAATAATAGCCAAAACATGGGATTTGGAAAACTCTATTGGGGAATGCTTGATTTAATTGAGTGTATTTGACATGAAAGTACCTTATTTTAGGAATGATCTAAGAATAACAAAGTAACCGTAAGATATTACTTTTTTTAGCTCCTATAAAAGTCCGTGTTGCCACAATATAAACAGTTTGAGTGAGTCTGTGTTTTGATTAAATAATTTAGCTAGATAGTCTTACATAACAATTCAATTATAAGGTAGCCTCGTGTGATAGCTTTCGTTAGAAAGTCGAGTAAATCCTGTTTCTGTTTTAGATTTCTGGGCTAGCAGGTTGACAGGTAGCTAAGCTAAATTTTGTACAGCACATTATGTAGAACTTTTTCTCTTCTAGGTGGGAAAAGTCGGCTTCTGTCATAAATCTGCTACCCAGAGAATGTAAATAAATAATAAAGCCTGCTTTGTTTGTGGGATAGTTTGGTGGCAGTAGAAATATTGTAAAAATAATTCTTAAAGTCTGATAATTAGTAATGATTAATTTGTTTTTTGATTAGGATGTCTGAGCTCCCTCTGGCATGCCTTTCTGCGTCAGTGTGTATTTGGGAATGGGATTGACTGCCTTGTTTCTGAGGTTTGATATCGAATAACTCAGTATTGCATTGCTTGTTAGCTGCTGTGGGCGCGTACGTTCTTGTCTGTTGTTGTCTTTGATATGGCTGTGTTGTGTGTGAGTAGACTTGATAATTTGGGGTAATTTGAATAACACCCGCTTAATATATCGAGTTATACTTTACACCATTTGTAATTTGCAGGGCGTTCGCTATTATCTAATATCTATGTTGTTGGATTACCTTATTTTTTATTTGTGGCATGGTAATCATGCGGTCTATTAGATTTTACCGCGTTTACCGAATTAAGTGTTAGTTGCCTAGTATTTTTAGAGAAGTTGTTTATGATTACATCATGGATTGAAACTGTCTGGTTTATTTTATTTTGACAAGAATATAATAGTCGATAAGATATCTTTGGTCACTTGATCATTGAGGTCCTCTAATTATATTAGTTCTAGGCGTTTTTTGTTTTAAGATGTTAGTTTATGGCCCTTTTCCTTGTTAAAGTTGTGATATATGTAATCCAATCTTAACATAAAACAAATTTTTATTTGTGGGCAATTTATCTCTTCTACAAATGGTTAATCCAACACCGAAAGATTAGTAATATCCTCAGGTTTAGATGTGATATATTTAAGAAAAACAGTAACATTTCCAGTAAAATATTTTAAATAGAACCAAATTGTATATTTTTAATTTAATGTAAACAATATAACACATTTCTTAATAGAGTAATTGCATTAAAATTTTAATTAAGAAATTGTAGTTTTAATTAACGTTTCATTTAAAAGCGGCTGCAGTTTGAATTCTGAAAGCATACGTACTTCGCAATCTACTAGCTTGGAGTGGAATTTTTCCTACTGGAAGTGGCATTAACGGTTTTTTGCAGAAAAATAGCTGTTTAGTGTGTTAATTTGTACTGAAAACAACTGTCTAGGAAGTAGAGCGGGCGGTTTGCAGGAAATATTACGCCATTCTCGAGATATAATCCAAAAGTTGGTTTTAATTTAATTTCACTGCATGATGAAATGCTGAAGCGGCGGGAATAAGCGCTAATAAGAGCACCTTTGCGCTCGTCTGCAATAAAACGCCGTGATTTGAAAATTACCAGCCTTTGTTCTTGTATTACCCAGCGAATTTTGCAGGTCAACTTTATATTAAGAAGATGCAAGTTTAATGAAAAACGCCTTAAAGCGTTTTTAGAGCTGAACTTTGCAGGGGTAGATAGCTCTATCAGCACTATTTGTTTAAGTGGGAAGTTTCTCGGAACTGTAACAGATATTCTTCTTAATGTATTTCTTTTAACCCTTGCATTCATAGTTAATACAACGTGCTAATGGTTGATGAGAGAAAAATAAAACTCTACTAAGGAAATTATGCATAAATTATTACTTTGATGTTCAAATTTAATTAAGAAGTAATGGTAAAAATTTGGAGTTGAAATATTAATAAAAAAACTGGAAATAGCTGTTAATTTTCCTTTAAGTGTTAAGTTAGTTTGTAGCATTTATTATTTTTTTTTTTATTTTACTTTGTATGCTTCTGTATTATTTTTTCCATTATGTTTACTTTTATTTATATTTATATTATTTTTTTATTTTGTCATTTTATATATAAAATGGTTTTGCTGCATTGCTGATGAATCTAATATTAACACACCATCTGCAAATAATAACTTTCTACTTTTATAAGTATTACTGTTTGTAACTGTTGTTTTATTTTTTCTAATTAGCCTATTCATGAATATTATAAAGAATAGAGGGGTTAAGTCGTCTTGCTGTTAAACCCTTTTTTTATTTCAAATTTCTCTGATCTTTCTCTGTTTATTTGTACTCTGCCTGACATATTTTATATACACATAGTCTATTTACTTGTAATTCCTAAATGTTTTATATATTCCTAGAAAATTTGTTTCTGTAGTGCATTAAATGAATGTTATATGTATATAGATAGCTCTTATTCTTTCATATGACCATTTCTATAATATTTTTGATATAAACATGTTATTTTTTGTCTCTTTGCTCGGTATTCTATCTATTTACAATAAATTTAATTGAACAATTTCTTTTATTTTTTCAGTAGTTTCGTGTGTACTTTAAAACTTGTTAAATACAAGTATGTTGCTTCGTTGGTAATTTGATCCTATTTTAGGCGGATTTCGTAGAAATATTACCCATTTGAAAATCCTTTGTTACAACTTACAAAAATGTCACTATAGTTTTTTATTACAGGCCCTCCCAGAAATCAAAGCCACCCCCCGTTTAAAAATTTATATATGATACGGAAAGTAATGACTGGCTTCAGAAAATTCGTTTACTTGAAAATATGTTTATGTATACTTAATATTCTTCAAAATAACATCTTGTCAGAGGCTCTGCCACGCGTCATAATTTGTCTGAAAATTTTGAACCGGAACATCTTTTAGAGCATTCATTAGAGCAACCTGTACATTTTAATAGTCTCAAAATAGTATCATTTCAAGTTGGATTTGAGCTGAGGAAACAAAAAATGTCGGACGGGATCATTTACTTGTCATAGTTCTTCAAATGCTTAATATCACCTAAGCACTTGCACTTTTGACAAACAATCCTTCTCGTAGGCTTTCTGTATTACATATTTCTATTGAGAAAGGCTTCTTAATTAGGTCCACCAGTTGAGTTATTAGAATATTATCAACGTTTTGCTAATTACTTTGGTGCCGTTATTAAGAAAAATTAAATTTAGCTCTTTACTGGGGGTATTAATTTATCTAATTTCCGAGAAGAACATAATGTAATGGAAAAAGACTATTTTTTGTGTAAAGAGAAAACCAAAACTGAAAAACATAAGTTTTTCTGACTATGCCTAAACCAATTATCTATTACTCATCTACAGGTACCCAATATTGCTGTATATAACAAATCTAATTACTCTTAAAGTAATTTAGTCCCATAAACATACAACATCTCACACCAATACTAAGTTTATAATGGAAGTAGACCCAAACAATTCCTCTCTTTTTCTGTACACATTTATAACAAAAAATCATTTAAACAATAATTTCTATTACATTGCCTACAGGAAGCTTAGCTACACTAGCGGTTACTAAAATGGCACGTTTTACCATCACCCACTCTAATCTACTCAGTGGTAAAATTTGTTAATACAAAACCGACAAATTAAAACAAAATCATTTTTAATATTTTAATACAGACAGATATTCCAACAAATTCTTCACTTTTATTAAGAATGTTAACAAAAACACAAATTACATAACTCATTATTTTTCCAAACGGATAAAAAAATTGTACCTTACAGAAACGCTCTCAATACCTCAACATTCATGTTCTTAGTCATGCAATCCTTCAAAACCGACAACACTTTTTCTAACTTAGTACATTACCCATCAAAAAGTGTTCCTGCCAAACTTTTACTTCGGACTCGATGGTAAAGTAGAACACATACAAAAATAGTCTTTTTCTGTGACTCACAGTTCTTTGTGGGAAGAAGGTAGATTGAAATCCTATGTAAAGATCCATATGACATATATTGGATCTTACCGATACGATAACTGTCGTAGTTTTTATTGGATTTGATTAAATTTTTGCGCACGCATTTATTGGAACAATGTTCATAAATGGACAAAGGGTTAGGATAAACAATCTACAAATGTGTTTTTTCTTAGCAAATTTACATTACGCTTAACACATACATTTTGGAGTTACATAACTAAGTACAGACCAACAATGGAGAAGATGAAATAAGAAATGGGGAGATATGACTTTAAATATTTTTGATTCCTACACTTAACTTATATTAAATTCTTTTTGAAGGCTTTGCTGCAGGAAATTGTGTTATGTTGGATTTATGCTCTGGAGCTTATTAAATATTTTTTAAAACCATATATTATTCTCTTCTTTTGTATATTCTATCATTTATGTGAATAATTTTTCTTACTTTCTCTTGTTATTTGGCTGTAATCGTAATCTCAACATTTCTTAGTTGTATCTGTTTTTAGTTGCTGGTGACTTTTTTGTGTTTTAGCTGTTTTAATTACCTTCAAAAGAAATTTTGTATTTATGATTTGGTTCATTTTCAAATTCGACGTATGTTTTGTTTTGCCTCCTTGATTATTTTTATTTAATAACCTTTTTTTTCTTTTATCAGTTTATATCCTATTTTCATGCATGTTTCTTTTTATCGGCTGTTATTTTAACTGATTTATTTCATGGTTGATCTTTTAATCTATTTGTTTACTCACTGCTTATGCTTATTTCTTTTTTTTTTGTTAAATTTTTGTTTAAAATGTTTAAAAGAACCTATTTTTCTTTTATTATTAGCCTACTTACCAACACTGCAGCTATAATGGCTTATTGTGCCTACTAACATGCACTAAAGTTAAGACATGACTTACGCCCGTTCAGCGAGACTCGAACTCGCCTGCACCGATTCAGGACAGACGAACAATGATCTTGACCACTGAGCCATTACAGACTCCAATAGAAGAACCTATACACAACGTTTTGGAACATCCTGGTGGAACACCCTGTATATCAGGTTACAAGATAAAATGAAATAAAAAACTCCTGTCAGAATAAATGCAAAGTCTACACTAGTAGACAAAAGAATAATAAATGTATATACATAAAAAACACCTAATAAATTTACTAAAATTTAAAACAGAAACAGATTAATCAAGGAAACTAGATGTAGAATCTATCTTCATGTATGATATTTACAATTGAACTTTTACTTTGGCTTGTAGTTGCTAAAATTCATCTTACATTGGTTCGAGAATCCTCCTCAACTTTTCTCTGTACTTCTTCTGACGATTCTCTTCTACGAATATTTATTTTGCTGCTTACAAACGTTCCATTTTCCTGGGAGAAAGGAAAACGCGTAGAATTGATTTGTGACACGGAGACCAATGATTCGAGTATCTGATTATATACCCTTTTGTTGCTTCAGATGGTGACAGACAAAGTTTTGACAATAAAAACCAAAATAAACGTCTCTTGTGGTTATAGTTTCAGGTAAAATGATGATCGGTCGCGACAAAAAGGAAAAGTTAGAACGACCAAGCATCCCCAAAGACTCTAAATTGCTTTATCAAATCTTAGAAATGGTTGAGAATTCAACTCATGTTTGTAGAAACTTTTTTACTTAAAATGTTTCAAAAATCTGTACATAAAGTCTTGGAACATCTTCATGGGACACCCTGTATGTTATTTTTATTTTTTTATTTTTACTTATTATTTTTATTTTTATATTATTTATTTATTTCCTGTTCTATTTTTAATTTTGAAAAAAATAGATAAATTTTAGGTCTACGCGTTGTAAAGATTTTAATTAAACATATACAAAAAGGAATTTAAAAACTAAACTGAAACAGAATTAGAAAGAAAACACAGTTATAACTTTGTAAAAGTAAATTACTAAATTAAAATAAAAATAAACAATAAATGATTGCTGCTTGTTCACACAGGTCAATGAATAGTTTTTTTGACCCGAGCGCTCAAAATTTCCCGAGGCCGTTAATTACTTGGAACGCAAGCGATGGAAAATTTGATATTTGACGAGTAATAGCACTATACATATCATATATCACTATATATATATATATATTATATATAGTAAATTATATATATAACATTACGAGCTTCACAAGGTCAAAAGTCAAAGGTCAGTTCACTTAACGGTTAGCTAAAGGTTGAACGGCTACGTTAATATGTCAAACAGATTTAATCGTGTTATTTATTTTAAACTGCTATGCGAAGGTGCATGTCGGAGTTGGAAAGTTACTAGTACTAAAGAGAATTATTCTGCCTATAAAGACACATATAATCAATTTGTTGATTGTGCACCATGTGGTAAACCGAGAAGATTGCGGCTTCTAAATGTATGAGATACCTAAAGGATTGCCCTCGTTAAAATAAATAAACAATAAATATTTCTATGAATAGATTTTTCAAATTGCATAGCTACTTTGATAATTTACCATAAGCCAACATTCATGTTCACTTGTAATTCCATATTTTAGTGTTAAATTACAACGACTTTAATTCAAAGGTTTCTCTTATACGGTAGCTAAGAGAGTGAATCAAATATAATCGGAATTTATGCTTCATGAGTTGTGAGGTTACTAGAAAAGAGCACGACTAGCGTTGAAAATATGGATACCTAAAGGGATTTCCCTCCCATAGTACTTTGCACTATTTTTGTAGGAGTCATACGCATGACAAACAATGTTTGGAGATAAGAAAGAATTGGAAATAAAGCTGGCCGAAGCAAAGAATATTCTAACTAATTATCGATTAACGATTGTTAAAGTAATTTATGAGGTCTGCTCAGAAAATCTAGAACGTTATCTTACTTTACAAGAACCCCCGGTTCCATACAGCTACTCAAAGTCCATAAAAACCGATAATTTCTTTTGGTTACAGTAAAATGCTCTTTTGACAGTTTGAACTTATTGTTTTGCGATTAGTAAAATGCAGGATTTGTTGCTGTAGTGACCAAAACACTTATCGGTAGAGTAAATATGTTTCTAAGTCAGGAGAATAGGTATGTTTATATCTTCGTAATGTTTAAATAAGTAAAAATTAATAAATCTGTTTTATATATTATTTAATTTACCCGCGCATAATCCGCAGTATTGAGCAATGAGGCAATGAGCAGAAATTAAATAGTATCCTGAAATGGAATTTTAATACAATCCTACTAAATTGTTAATCTTAACATCTTTTTTATATTACAATTTTCTGTTTGTGAAATGTATTTTACTTTGTTTTTAACTTACAACTAAGTACGCATATATTTGCTCGCAATGGTTTTGCTTGTTGAATTAATTGCATTAGAACACGTAATGTTTAAAATTGTTGTTTTATTATTTGTTTTTATTTATAGCTATTAAAGGGTATAAATGTCGTTTTTTGCTTCTTAATAATTAAAGAGTAATTAAATGAACTGTTGTTCAAATATGATTTGTTTATATGTGAACATGTTTTGTTTGTAACAAATTTCCAAACACCCCCCGTAATAAGACATTCGCATTGCAACAAGTTGGCACCTTGCGTCATGTTTTCTAAAAATCCAACTAGCATACGTGTTCGCCATGTGTAATTATTCTAGTGGATACGCAAAGGTTCTGAGAATGGGGCCCATTAGGGCATAAATATAGTCCGGTGGGGCGGCTGGGCATTCATATTCCAAATTCTGAGTTTAAGCGAGAGAATACAAAGACAGTAGCTGTGTTTAGATAAATAATGTAGCGTTTACGCCAATAATTGTATATGGCGTGTGTATATAAATTATAAAGGTAAGGCTCTATGTTCGACTTTACTGTCCGGTCGTCGCGCACCATTTCGTATAGGGAAATATATGGTATTATAAATTTGCATAATTGTAAGTACAATAAATAAGTAGTTTTAAGTAAAGGGCAGAAGCGTTACAAATGGTGTCAAGTGTGGGATATTTTCACATTTGTAACGTGAGTAAATAAGTTAAAATAAATACAGGAAAGCATGGCTGCAAAAAAGTAACGCTCTTTGACCAGAAAGTTGCCGACCTCAAACGTGAGGTGGAGGATTTAAGCAAGTCTTGTTGGATGTTGGTGAGAATCCAGAATGTCTTTATTTTGAAATTGCGGGTAATGTGCCCGCCATGCTAAGTGGATTAGATGTAGATTTGAATTATTAATATAAAAGCATATTTGGCTTTAAACATGAACGCATTAAATAATAAAATGGATGGCCTGAATGAAGAAGTATTGAGGACACTTGATAAAATGAATCAAGTAGATATAGAAATCAATGAAAATAAAAGAAATTGAAGGTAAGTTCAGTGTCTTGATCAAGATTACTTCCAGTGGCGTGTCTGCCCAATTGAATGAGAGTAGTGAAAAAGACCGGCAGATACATTATCGTGCTCTGACATGATGAAAACGAAAGTGCAGCCTTCAATTTTTGATAGTCTTGTTGGACGAATTATCAAAAACGGTTTGAGAGGGCTGCTAGAGCAAACGGATACTTAGAAACTGAAAAGACGACTGCTTCAATTGTTGGTGTGTGTGGCGATGCTCTTGATATACTACGATTGTCCCCAGTAACAAGCAAGAAAGTTCCACCCAAATTATAAAACACCTTGAAATGCGTTATGTTTATGCTCATTTGGAGGAAGTTTATCACACAGTAGCTCGTTTTGTTGGTTTCTCATATCCCACAGTTCCAGATGATTTCTTAAAGGTATTATCTGTGTGAATATTTATTTCCGACGTTAATTATAGGAAAACTCAGCAAGTAATGAGATTGGCCAGACCAAAAACGTTGATTTACGTTCTCACGCACGCACTAGAATTTGAAAGCCGCCAAACAAGCGTCCAGAAGCTGTGGAAATATAAGAAAACTTATGGTAACAAAATAAGACACCGTGGAGAACTTAACCGAAAAGATTGCAAACGTATTGAGGAAAAGGAAATGGCGATTGCGCTGTCGGTATTGTGATAAGATGGGCCATATCAGAAGTTGGTGTAAGAAGCTACAAAGGGCTCTTATCAGGACAACGAAAACGGGTTAATGGAAAGAGGTCTCTCTCGACCCCTAATAGTGCAGCTTAGGTCCCGGAAATAGGAAACTGCGATTCTGGCGCATGATTCCAATAGTATTTATCTAGATGGTCAAATAAATAAAAAGCATTCTTCTAGAACGCAGTGAATTGGTAGTGAACGCTGTTTTGCATTGCGATCTTCCAGCAATATTCTTATTGAACCAAATAATAATGAGAAGAAGGCCGGAAAGAGAAAACTGGTTGGTATCTTTAGATGTTGAAGGAAAATCCTCGGTCATTGTATTTCGGTCCTTTTGAGCGCTTCGCCAAATCGATAGCATCCAGCCAAGATCAGTCAAAGTACCTGAAGAATTAAAAGCAGTGATCGTCATATCCTACAGTAGTTTGACTCCAGCAAGCAAAAGTTAGAGATCTGTTACATCTGAATCAAGACATGCTCTAATAAGACAAGGTCTTAAAAAATAGGACAAATATTGTGCGTCACAAAATAAACACCGTCGATGCTCTCAAAAGAGAAAGAAGAAAAGATAATTTTGGATATGGAAAATGCTAGCATGATTGAACCTTCGACTCCGTGGACAAGAAGGACGGGCCCACTAGATTTTGTGTTGACTGCTGTCGGCTCAACGATGTTACAAAGAAAGATAGTTACCTACTACCGCGCATTGACGACATGCTAGGCATATTGGCCGGATTCAAATGGTTCTCAACTTTACTTTTAAAGAGCGGATATTGGCAAATTCAAATGGATCCCAAAGATAAAGAAAGACAATTTTTTCTATTGTTTGGGTTATGGCAGACTTTGCAGTTCTCCGTTTACCTTCAAAACATTAATGGAAACAGTACTTAATGGTTATTCTGGTAAACATGTTTGGTGGATCTGGATGACATTGTAGTGACTGGGAAAACGTTCGAATAATCTAGAAAAAGAACTTAGAGCAGCTATTCCAATGATCGAGAAGCGCCAATCTGAAATTATGTCAGAAAAAGTGGTTTCTCTTCAGGAAGCAAGTAAACTATTTTGGACATATAGTAAGTGATGAGGGTATATCCAGAGATAGAAGCGTGACGGAATGGCCAGTACCAAAAACAAACACAAGGTTAGATGTTTTCTGGGACTATGCACTTACTACCGACGGTATGTGTTTGGATTTGCAAACATCGCAAAGACGCTTCTGAGAACTTAAAGCGTGATTTGGTAAATGTACCAATATTAAGTTATCCGTAAGTAGAAGAAACGTTTATTTTAAATATACAGGTCAGTAATGTGGAAATTGAAAGCGTGTTGTCCCAGTTACAAAATGGCCAAGAAACAATAATCGGTTATTTCAGTAAAGCGTTATCAAAGCTTGAACGCAACTATTTCGTAATTAGAGAGAGCTGTTATCAAATCTGCGAAGCACTTTTATAAGTATTTGTATGGCGGAAGGTTTCAGTTAACGACTGACAATTCTGCACTGGAGTGGCTCTTAAACTTTAAAAGTACAGAAGGCTAGAAAGCAAGATGGATAGAAAGATTTCAGCAATATGACTTTGAGACGGAGTATAGATCTGGGAGTAGTCATCGTAACATCGACGCATTGTCAAGGAGACCGTGTCCAGAAAACTGCAGCTACTGTAGTTGTGTAGAGGAAAAAATAGCCCCTACGTTGTAAACAACTGTAACTAATAACTTGTGACAATTCAGCGAGTTAAAATGGCCAGTTAAAGCGACCAGAACGAAGACCTGGTTTTGAAGTATGCTTTGGAATGGAAGGAAGCTGGAAAAACTTAACTGGACAGAAGTGGCTCCGTGTTCGCCAGCAGTAAAATCGTATTAGGCACAATAAAACTCTATCGCCGTAGAAGACGATGTCTTACAGCGCGTAATAGACTGCGAAGGTGGATTTCAGAAAAAATTCTAGTTATTTGTCTCAAGGAAGAATGTTCGTGAGCGTAAGATAAATTGTAAAGAAAATGTAAATATTGGTGCCGGAAATGTATAGTATGTCCAACGAGCAACAGCCCGCAGAAGAAGCTAAAGGCACTAATGAGGCAGTACAACGTCGAGAGTTTCATTAACATAGCTGACCCGATCCCTATAAGTGCCAGTGGAAATTAATTTATTTTAGTGGCGATGGAATATTTCAGCAAATGAGTGGAAGTTTATGTGTTAGAAAATTAAGAAGCCACAAGCATCGTGGTATTGGTAAAAAACTGATGAGCAGATTTGGAGTACTATCAGAATTACATTCTAGCCAAACCGAAATTTTGAATCAACGGTGTTCACGAAAGTATTCGAAATACGGGAATCAGAAAAACTAGGATGACTCTGTGACACCTCCAATCGGTTGGAATGGTCGATAAATAAGACAATAGGGAAGTCGTCTCTGACTATCAACGAGTTTGAGATTAATATCTCCATTTGTTCTTATTAGCATACCGTTCATTAGTCTATGAGTTGACTGGCCAAACACCATCCAATGTTCTCTTTGGTTGTGAACTGAAGCTACCATGTGACCTACTCTTTGAAGTAAATCTGAAGAAAACGTAGTCAGGGAAAACTACATTAGTGACTTTAAAAAAGGAATGGGTTAGAAATCCACGACAAAGTGGAATACATTAGCATCGGAAATGACCGGATGAAGGATCTCTATGGCGTCAACGCATCGAGAGCGGGTTATAAAAAAGACGACTTAGTATGGTTATATAACCCAAAGCGGCGACGTGGGTTGCCTCCAAAACTGTAACGTTCCTACAAATGTCTATACGAGGTGCTAAAGAAGATAAACGATGTCGTGTACCGAATCAGGAAACTAACCAATGGCAAATTTAGGATCGTCCATTTTAATCGATCTGTTGTCGGAGATGGAACTTTGCGGTCAGGGGTTCTAATGTCCTTAAAGTGTGAAGCAGGGTTTAAAGAATTCATGATTTCAGTGAGCAGAACTCAGCACGTACGTTATGGTGTTACTAGAGAATTACAAGACGTATTCCGTGTACCGGCAAAATATATACTAGCGCATTGTGTAGCGCGTGATCTGAAAATGTCCAGAGGGATCGCCAGTGTATTTTGAGCAAAATTTGGTTTGGTTGAAGAATTGAGAAAATAACGTCCAAAAGTCGGAAAGACGCTGTGCCTACATCATGACGGCAGAAATATCTACTACCTTGTAACCAAAGGATCTTCACAGGACTTATAACGCATTGTGGAAACACTGACGAAGCTACTCAGTCCTCTGTTGGATAAAAATATTTGGAACCTGGCAATATCAAAACTTGCGTGCTGATTGTACGGCCTCGATTGGAGAATAGTTAGAAATATGATAGAAGTGCTGTTTCAGGATTCTCGTTTGCAGCTATTATTCTCAAAAGTCGGCAATTCCGCAAAAGATCGTGGACTGTTACTTCTATCGAACGTCCCAATGCAACAAAGGTCAAGACTGCAGTTCAAACATCGGGACATAATGATCCCGGAAGAATCATATCCATAAGAAGGTAGCAGCGTAGCGAATTTCGGAACGCCCCGTACCAAGACATCCGCATTCCAAAAATCGACGACTTACGTCATGCTTTCTAGAAATCCAACTGCCGCACTGTTTGCCGCCCACGATTATTCTAGTGGATACGCGAAAGTTCTGGAAATGTGGCCCACTAGGACATAAATAGCCCGGCGGGACGACTGTGCATTTAGATTCCGAAGTCCGAGTCAAAGTAGTGAATACAAAGACGAAATCTGTGTTTATATGAATAATGTGCAGTTAATCGCATGTAGTGCGTGTATGCATACTGTTATAAATTTATATAATTGTAAGAACATAAATAAGTAGTTTTAAGTATATTTGCACGCGTTATTCACTAATGTAAAGAGTAGAAACGTTACAGTTATTTATATTTAAACAAATTATTTAATTTTGACAATTTTATTACAATATTGGCTAACAAAAATTCAAACCAGAACTTTTTTATTTAATTGAACAGCTGTGTTTATCAACTTTTGAGAATGAAGCTACTTGAACAGTATTAAAGGGAGCATCTGCCTCGTTTGTTCGTTCTATGCTTAAGGTTTTGCTAGTGATAGTTGTGTTTTATTCAAATCGGCTCTCTTCACTAGATTAAATTTATCCTAAAGTAATATTACTTTGTTACTTTTTAACATATAGGTAGTGGGTAGAATCTGTTTTACGAATTTGGGCAGAGGACAGTTTAACTTCAGGGATGCGCCCCTACTAACGAAAAACGTAATTTTCTTCTACTTTCTAATACCTCTAATGGAAAAACTCATGTCCCAAGCCTAAATTACATCAATAACTAACTGTTTTTTCTCTCTTATATTCTATTCGCTTTAGTTTAAGTTAAAAATTCTAATAAACTATCAAAATTTTTTAAGCAAATAGAAGTGTTCTCTAGTTTGCTTATTTCTTCAGCCTAATAATATTCAGCTCTCGAGCATTTTGGGGAAGGCAAAAATTCGTCAAAGAACCCAGCATAGAGTAAATTAAAATCTAAATCTCACATTTTCAAATGTAACATTTGAATATTCAAATATCAAGTATCTTAAGGAATTAGAGATATGTCCCATCTTTACAAATCCCCCAGTAGAAGACATTTGTACTTCAAGGATGCGCCATTTTGTTTCTTAATGCTCTTTTTAGAAAAATAAATAATTTTGTTTGACGCAAATAGTTTTTGGTTCATCAAATGCAAGTAAGTATATTTTCTTAATTAAATGTAAAAAACTGTAAACGTTGGAAAAAGAAAGATGTCCTTACAAAGTACAAGCAATCGTATTATGATCGTTTTTGTGAGATTCTATATTAAAATCTATTTAAAAATGTAAAGGTTGTACTTCATTAATGTATATTTTATATCTTGTTTGCATTTTTAAAAAATTATATATATTTTATATTAATCAGAGATGGCTTTAAGGCGATTTAAAGGCATAATCTTAAATAACAGTAAACAATGTCACGAAGTTCAACGATTTTTCCATTTATATTTCTACAATTTTGAAGCAATGCTTATTCTTAACTTCAAAAGTATTACATCTGGAAAACTTTTTCAGCATTAAATTTGTTTCGAGTTGAATGAAACTGCTTAGCACAAGAATGAGGATGACTGATGGTTTTTTAATATTAGCAAGTATTCTTTAAGTTAAATTTTTCCAGAAATTTTATTAGTATTTAATATTTTCATGAGAAAAATATAGTTATTAAGGCTTCAGAAATTTTACATCCATAATTAGACTTTTAGGTTATTACAAACTGTTAATTTTTAGCATAGTAGCGAGACTCACAGTATTTCTATAGGTTGTAATTTTTATTTAATTTGTTTGAACGCTGCTCGTGACTCTTAGATTATTATAAATTGAAAAAACTACGGTTTTATACGTTTCTTTAAAAAAGCAAAATTAATTTAGAATTTTTTGTAATTGGCACATATGCAATTTAAAATGTATACAAACTAAGGGTTGCCGGCCAAAAGATATTTTTGGTATCCTAGATTGACAAATTTTCACCCGCCTTGCCTCAAATTTTTGCAAGGTGAGAACATATAAATTTTTAATTGGATCAGTATTGTCTTCATCGAATTTTTTCCTTGGTTCGGGAATGTGGAACAATTTAACTTACAATAGAAGCTCTGCTGGGCGTAAGCAAATTAAATAGCCGTGGCAGACCCGCTTTTTGCGTTCGGCAATACAGCGGCCCAATGACAGCTGTACCCATTGGGCAAAGAGCAAGAGCGGCTCCGATGAGTGCGCACGAATGTACGAATCTCCTCGTGTAAATTAAGAGCTAAGACCACGCCACATTTCTTTGTTCTGTTCAAATGTATAGATAGAAGATTTGAGGAGTAACATGTAATTAAGTGAGATGGACAGTTTGTTGATTATTATATATATATATATATATATATATATATATATATATATATATATATATATATATATATATATATATATATATCCAGCGATGGTTTACTCTAATTAATTAATAAAATCTTCCAGCCACAATCTTTTTATTAATCTTATTATTAGTGGTTAACGGTTAGTTAAGTTTTCTGTTAGGAGGTTGCCGTAATTGAAGTTTTTCTTTCTCTCTGATTTTGTCTTTTGAATGATGAATTGTATTCCCTGATGTCCATGAAATTTTGTTAGACATATAGCATGCAGTGCTTTTTCTGCTTGTAGATTTAATACAATTCCCAGACCGTATGGTCCATATAGACTGGAGTATTGCCTTATATATGTATAATTAGTTTTTCAGAGACCGATAAAACCGTCAATAGATGACGTAGTTTATTCGTCTTGTTTTTATTGTTAAATGTTGTTTTTTGGTTTTGACATAATTTTTACCATGTCAGTTTATGGTCAAAATAGAGACCGAAACATTTAACTTTATCTTTTATTGGAGTATGTTGGTTGGGTGTGACTTGATAAACGCTATGTTTTGTTGTAAATGCATTGTTAAGTTTCACTTTTGCTATAGTCAGTCAATCTTCTAATAAATTTAGGTAGTTTGGAAGTTTTAAAAGTTTTTTTGGATCTCAATTAACTGATAGGAGTGATGTATTGTCTGTGAACTTAGGTCATAGTATATAATCAAATATAAGTATTTTTGACATAATGCACAAGAGACTTATTGATCGGTTGGTGTTTTTATGGGCTTGGTAACCGTAATAATTTGAGTGTACTTTCACTGAATATAATAATGACATAGGCCTAGATATTGTTGTAGATAGTTGCTAGCAATACTAAGGCTTTTCTTGGTAGATGTTTTAATATCCCAGTGACTGTTAAATTATATCTGGCGGTTAGTTGGAATTTGTCAATTTTATCTCGTTTGCAATTTCTGATGGAGAGAACTCTTTTACAGGTAATGATAATATTTGGTAAATTATCTAATTATCTAGTAGAATAAGAACATTATTACTCAGAAAAAGATTATGCCGTTTCTATATTAGATGTAGTCATGCTACCTTTAGCGTAGCTTAATGGAAAATTTGATGCTGTTGGTATTTTAAATATTCTAGTGACAATGTATGATTACTATATGTTAGATTTTTTATGTAATATTTAAATGGCTTATTTTTAGATTCTGGTATAGCTATGTAAAGTTGATATGTGAGTCTATTGAGATTAGTGTTTGTAACATAGATTTATAATGTTCTTCCATATTTTCCGTTTTCTCTTTTTTTAATATAAAAAAGTACGTAATCATGGTTACTTTTGTGATTTTTTTTCTATAATTGAATTCAGTACTGTATTGATGTTTAATTTTTTCCCAATTTTTTTATTTGCATCTTTAGCTTTATTAATAGGTTTCAGAAAACAGTTACATTTTGTTTGATTCATACAAATTTGGATTGGACTTCTTCCATATCATTTTTGTGCTTAAAGAACTTATAATGGGCCTGTAGTCTAAGATGATTTCGAAGCAGGACTCTATATTATAAGTACCTGGTATTCTTTTTGTAATTGCAAAATTTAATAGATTTAGAAATTTACTTCTGTCAGTCGACCAATAAGTTGGTTTCTCGGTTGGTTGGTTGGTTGTTTATATTTTTTCTTGAATAACTTTGAGAAGATTGTTACCTTTAAATGAGATAAATCGTAAGCCTTAGGTGTAGTGAATTTTGCACCCGAGTTCCCTGAAACAGAAGGATCGCAGAAAGATTAAGAATCCTTCATATTTTTTAAATAGAAACAACATAACCAGACTGTTATTTGATGCTATATTCATTGAAGATTCAGATGATTCTAATTTAGTTGTGGTACATGGTATTTTATTTGTGATACGTGTTTCTAATACATGGTTGCTCAGATTGTTTTTGATAATAATTGTTGATCGAGCATATGCTCCACTATCTGAACGACTAGCGTAATTATCGGTTTATTCTGTGTATGGCTGTTTGATATTAAAAGTATATCTATTTTATTAAGTTTACAAAACGGTCGTCCTTTGTGCATGTTCGACTAGGCCGTTTAAGTTCCAGTCTGCTAGTTCTAGCGATTTAGCTGTTAGTCAGTAATTTTCACTTATGTTAGTCGTGTTCCCGTTTGAATTTCATACAATTATTTTGCTTAGAGTAAAAAGGTCTTTGAGTGAGCATTTTATGCGTTGGGTTATTTTGTTTCTTTCTTATGGATTATACTGTGATTTTAAGGTAATTCAGAAATTGTATGTCATATATAATATTATTATTAACTTTAAGATCTAAATCAATAAAGAATGGATGCAGTAAAGACTTTCTTACCCTTTACTTTATATTTATTATATTTCTAATTTAATCTTTTGTTTAGTTCTTATTATTTTATTTTTTTATTTAGTTCCCATTTGACTTTCGAGTGATACGCACATCGACTACGCTATGCTACCTTCGAAAGTGCTAAGTGCAGGTCAACTAAATTCAGTGCCGCTCAATTGATAAGCGATAAATACGCTTATTGCAGCTAGTAAATCGTATGTACAAACACATTGTTGGTTATATCATATCTATTAACTCTGTGTATATAAAAATATTAAAAATCAACAATTAATACACGTTTCCTATGGGAAATGGGACCGGCCCTGGACCCCCAGGCCCGTTAATGCAACCCGCTCCCGGGAATTACGGATTCACATTCAGTCTCCCTAATTATCAGGGAAATCAACAATCTACCCAATACGGTAGCCAACCAAATTTGCAATTCCTATTTGCGCCTTATGAACAACCAATACCCCCTTCTATACAATAAACCCTTACACATCCGTACCACTACAGCCAAATAATGCTAATCCATACCAACATGTACCTGATTTTGTTACCCGCACTAAATCCAACGATCCAACCTCAAACAAAAACCCCCAGAAAGTGATGAATTTAATTCTGTAATCATGGACGATGAAAACATAGAATCAACCTCACAAAAATTCAAACACGCGTAGCAAACAGTCAAAAAACAAAAAGAAACAACTCGCAACCACATTCAACAAATCAACAAACTACTCCTATAACTACTTCCAATGGATTCGAGGCACTCTCACAAATTCCAAGCAGCAGTGCAAACCTGAACCAAACATCCAGTACTCAGCAGTATCTCAAAATCACCGCCTTTTTATATTTACGGGGTAAATAACTACAAAGAAATGATCACAAATATAAATGCAGTACTAGAAAAAGAACAACATTACACAACAGCGTTATTGAATAACACGATCAAAATCAACATCGACACGTCAGATTTCTACATAAAACTCAAAACGCATCTTAAGAACGAAAACATAATACACCACACCTACCAACTTAAGGAGGAAAGGTCATATAGAGTGGCTATACGAAATCTTCATCATACGATTTTAACGGAGGTCATTAAAAAAGAACTAGGTAAATTAGGACATGAAATTTGCAATATCATTAACATTCGTCACAGACTAACTAAGCAACACTACCATTATTTATGGTAGACTGGAAACCTAAAGATAACAATAAAACCATATTCGACGTAAAACATATCGATAATATCAAAGTCATAACCGAGCCGCCTAGAAAGAAGAATACAATACCGCAGTGCTTTCGTTGCCAGGATTACGGCCATACAAAGAATTATTGGAACAAACCCTTTGCATGTGTTAAATGTGGTGGCGACCACGAAACTTCTAACTGTAAGAAACCTCAAAATGCTCCAGCCAAATTTGCTCTTTGTAGCGGGAATCACCCAGCTAACTATAAGGGATGCTTAGTGTACCAAGACTTACAGAGAGCCAGAAATACCCCATTCAGAGGAACTTAGAATATAACGCGTCCACAAAAGATACCAAATGAAAGCGAATTCCCCCACTTCGAAACCATATTCACAACATAAACAACGACACTACAAGTTCCTTGCAAAATAAACTATCCTACCACAAATAACAGCGGGAAGAACTGACAACCTTTAAAATAATGATCAAACATCTTCTATAGACCAAATCCTTGCTAACTTTCTTAATGAATTTAAATCAATGTTCTCCCAACTAATTGCTCTCAGCAGCTATTAATAAACTAACATAAAAATGGCGAGTTCGTTGCGTTGCTGTCTAGAATGCTAATGGCATTTCTAACCACATCCCAGAATTAATCTCATTCTTGCAATTACAAAATATTGATATATTATTCAGAAACCCATGCAACACCAAGAACAGTAATTAAATCCCGTTCTATACCACATACCATACTAACCACCCCGATGGTGCGGCGCACGTGGGACAGCAGTTGTAATCAAAAATACAATCAATCATCACGAATGGGTGTCTTATCAGACTAATAAAATTCAAAGTACAAGCATAAAGGTGCATGCTCTCCCTTCTTCATTGATAATAGCAGCAGTTTACAGTCTTCCAAGATACTCTATTTCTACCGAAGAGTACGAGGAGTTTCTGCAAACATTCGATGCAAAATTCATCATAGGAGGCGACTGGAATGCTGAAAACACAGCGTGGGGTTCCAGGTTAAATAATCCAAAAGGCCGCAATCTACTGCGAGCCATTGAAAACCTCAGATGCAGCTATCTTTCCACTGGCCAGCCTACCTACTGGCCTACTGATACAAACAGGCTACCAGACCTACTTGATTTTGTAGTAAGACGTGGTATAACGAATACGTTCACACAAATAGAAGCTAATTTCGATCTCTCATCTGACTACTCCCCGGTCATAATTGCCCTAAGCACTACAATTATCTACAAGGTGTCTACTCCAAAACTATGTACAAAACTCACCAACTGGGCCTACTTTAGGAATTTGTTAGAAGGAAACCTTAATATTGCTCTGCGAATTAAAAGCGTTGAAGACCTTGACGAAGCAATAGAATACCTGACGACAATGATACAAGATGCTGCCTGGCAAGTTACGTCCAACCCAATGGTTCATCAACAAATACACAACATTCCTCGCCACATTCCAGACCTTGTTGACCAGAAACGGAAAGCACTAAAAAAGTGGAAAAGAACCAGAGATAGGTACGACAAAACCTTACTCAACCAACTTACACATCAACTACACAACGTGTAAATAGAATCAAAGAACAATACCTTCCAACATTATATTACTAATCTTTCACCTGACGATCGCACGTTGTGGAAAGCAACCAAAAAATTCAAACGACCAATTGCCACCATACCTCCCATTAAGAAACCGGACGACACTTGGGCCAGATCAGAGGAAGACAAGGCCGAAACATTTGCTTAACATTTCGCTAACATTTTCACGACACCACAATCTCAACCGAATACCAACGATTATGAAATTAATTCATTTCTGGAGGCTCCATGCCAATTGTGTTACCAATCAACCCATTCTCACCAAGAGAAGCACGACAACAAATATTAGCCACCAATACCCGCAAAGCCCCAGGATACGATTTGATAGTGGGAGAAGTCCTTCAAAATCTTCCTAAAAAAGCCATAGTACTCCTCACCACAATCTTTAACAACATCCTCAGACTATGCCATTTCCCAACCCAGTGGAAGTTTGCCCAAATGATTGCAATCGAGAAACCTGGAAAACCTCCTTCACAACCCTCTTCCCGCCATCCAATCAGTCTTTTATCCCTGACATCCAAGGTTTTCGAACGGCTACTCCTCAAGGGAATCCATAGTGACGTAGATCTAGAACACATAATACCAAATTACCGGTTCGGATTCCGCCAACAACACTCGACGATTCATCAAACTCACCGAATCGTTATTAAAATAATGGAGAGCCTCAAAACAAAACGAATTTGCTCAGCTGTATTTTTGGATATTCAGCAGGCATTTGACAGGGTATGGTTATTTAAAAACACTCCCATACCTCAGAAAATTGAAATAAAATATCTTGACTTACATCTAGACCAGAAATTATTTTGGAACACGCTTATTAAAAAAAAAGAAAACAAATAGACCTAAAAATAAAACAGATGAACTGGCTGATGGGGAGACGATCTCAGCTCACCTTACAAAATAAAATACTCCTCTATAAAATAATTTTAAAGCCCATAATGGTCATATGGAATCCAGCTGTGGGGTTGTACCAAAGCATCACATACCAAGATCCTACAGAGATGTCAATCAAAAATTCTTAGAACCATAACAGATGCTCCGTGGTATATCTCAAATGAAACTCTCCACAATGAAATTCCTTATGTAGAAATCAAAAGACTGGCTAAATCGTACACCAAAAAATTGGCAGAGCATACTAATCAACTCGTGGAACAACTGTCCGTCCAACCTACCGTCACCAGGAGGCTAAAAAGAAAATGGCCACAGGATCTACCTCCTCCTCACGATAATTAATTAATACTAGTTGAAATAAATATGGGGCTAAGGCACTGGCCGAATCCCCCTCATGTCATGTAATTAAAATCATAACATTTACTTACTACTCCCATAAGGAGTAGATTGTAAATATGCAAAGTTAATAATAAAAAAAAATATTTTATTTTGTCAATTGATGTTAAGTGATAGATATATTTTATTATAACTTGACACAGACTCTCATTTAACTGGTAGGTGTGGTAGACAATGGTCTCTGTTATAGATGTCTGATTAATTTTCTGTAGCTACCAACAGTGTGAGGATTTATCTTGACAATATTTTTTGACAATGGGTATGATTTGTTTGACTTTCTGCTACAAAAGCTAATTTTTTCCAATTATTACTGTATAGTTTATTATTTTGTAAATGTAGATTGGGAGTAGTTTAGTTGTGTTCTTATTTATAATCAGAAAAGTCTTTTGATAGATTGAACGGTTGAAATCTATTGCTTGTGTTTACTCTTTACTACTTTACTTAGTTTTTGTTTCTTGGATAACACTTGCAAGTATATATGTTATTGTCCATATTTTATTCTGTATTGACTTACTGTCGCTAGACAATAAAAAATTGACATGGCCGAGTCTGCTGTTAAGTGCTTTGTTATCGATGAGGATTAAAAATATTGAGAGTATAACATTTGTGGGCCTGGCATATTTGCATACTGCTAATTTTTGATGAGTATCTGGTTTAAGATACGTATATGGATGACCTTATATACTGATCGACAAATTTAACTTAAGTTTAAATGAATTTAGAAAATTAAGTATTTTGTTTATATTTTATTCAATTAATTTACATAATATATGTTTGTATATCTTTTGCACGTTGATAACTTTATTTTTTTGTTACAACATTTTCTAGACGTTACAGCGTCTGATCATATTTTGGGTTGTATTCAGATGAAACTTCTAAATTTGGTTTGAAAGAATTTCTTACAAATGATAATTTCATGTTTTTAACTTTGTGATTTTCAGGTGATTTTAGAATAAACGTAAAACCTATGCATAAATTGCGTAGTTGAAATTTCTAGAAATAAACGGCAAATACATTTTCAAAATGACCATATTTTGAGGTATGATGCTATAAAATATGCTCAGTATAACGATAGAAAAGTAACTGTAGGAAAGATAGACAAGTGGTGCTCTATCAATAATGTTTGATGCATGCAAAGTTACTTTTTTTTCATTGGAGCGTACTTACTAGCACTGCAGTCTCAAGGGCTTATTGTGTGACATGCAATTTAAATACTACGCCGTCACATACACCCATAAGTTTCCCGAGTGACTCGAACATGCTCGTGAGGTGGGCTCCCGCGCAGAGGAGCAATGGCCGTGACCCCTAGGCTACAACGGCGATCCATGTCAATTTACATAGTTAATATGTATGTTTAAAAAATGTTTATTTTTTGCAATACAATTTATTTTCTGGGCTGTATTTGAAAAACGCCATAATATCTACTAACACGTTTTCAAGCGTTTGCACATCAAAAACTGCTTTGCAAGTAGCTCTAAAGGTAAAAGTCACTTTTTGCTCACTGAGCGGGTTATGTAATAGGACCATTTTCTTTGATCCAACTGCTAGGAAAGCTGTAACTTAATTGTTAACTGTTGTTAACACTGAAATGAGTTGGACACAACCACGTGACCTGTCATACTGCCAATACCATGCCTTTAAGATATAACAGTAAATTATCCTATTAAAATTGCAGATATAGTGTGTCATTAAAGTGTTGTTAAAGAAAAATTGGTTCAACTAGACGATTACTAATAATTTCTCAATTCAAATTTTGATACTAAACCGTTACTGACGATAAACTTCAAGAATTTCTTGGTGATTATGTTTAACCCACAGATGACTACTTCTTTTGCAAAAAATATACTTGAAATAATTCTGGCTCACGTTGCGAGTTATAGGAATGGCACGGTTTTTATAAAGTTATACGCGACACAGTCGCTTGACATATGCGACGATAGCAGAGTTTACAGTTATGCTCACTGTCTTTTAAGACATAATCTTTCAATTCAGGTATACGAAAATAATGCACCAGCCTTCTTTGTTTATCCTTACAACCAAAAGATCTTATCTTACGCAAGTTTTATGACTTGGTTATTGCCTGAGGGGATATATCTTCTGGTATGTTTGTACGCATTTTAGACTATGTTCATTTGCTTTATATGTGCTTGATATAAATAATAAGTCACTTAGTAGTAGTAGTAGTAGTATATTTGCTAAGGAAAGGAAATGGTTATATATACGGGGAATTGCCATGAATACCTGTATAGAACACAACTCTTTTTTATTTATTTTTTTTATTAAAAATTAACTTCTCAAATTTGTAGCTAAAAGTAGAAAAAATCGTTACAACTTATTCTAGAAAAAATGTTTGAAATCGCTGGATGAATGCGTCATTCATAAAAAATTTGTGAAATATTTTATTTGGATGGGTGATGGAAAAACATCACATTCCCTTAAAAATTCTGAGGCAATAAACGTAAATTGAATGGAACTTGATTTTAAAATAAGATATGAAAGCTTTTCCTTGACTCTTGACCTTAATTGATGGAACAGAAATGTAAAACGCTTAAATATAATCCCTTATATAGCCACCGGTCCTAGCAAATCGACATGAATGACATTAATTTTTCAAAGAAAAGTAAGCGTTTCGGATTCCAAAAGGTACAAAAATTAAAGCAAGTTGTAACTTCAGGAAAAACAGCACAATTAGCAATTACATTTTGAGCGGTTTATGTAAACATATTTCATTTTTAGTGAGTTTACTGTGTTTAACACCATGTTTCCAACACTCTAAGGTACTTTTGTCCTAATCCTAAAGAAAATAATTTGATAAAATATATAAAGACTATGTACTGATACAAACTACACGAGATGTTTCTCTGTATCGAGTTTGATACTAACATGTTTTGAAGTGTTTCATTTCAATGTGAAATTCTGGACATAAGTTTATTTTTACTTTTTACTGCATTGTCTATTGTTAGGTATTACATAAGTCTTATATAAAGCATAAATAAATAATTATATATATATATATATATACATACATACATACATACATTTATTTAGAATTAAATTCAATAGTATAGCAATTCTAAAAAATCTTGCGTTGGAAACATAAGCTAAAAAAAGAGTTAATTAACGCAATAATTTTTATCGTTGTTTTTAACTGGAAATAAATTATTTTACTCATAATCTGTCACATAATATGTGAAGTTGAGTAAAGGTAGCAGTAAAAAATGCTCAGAACGGCAGCCCATATTTTGATACCAGTTATGGGAGGTTTTTATTTTCTCTCCCACCGTCCTTTCCAACAAAATTGCTACACTACCTCTATTTTTGTAATAATAAAGTTTTTGAGCGTGCCTTCCAAAACGTGGTATATTAATCACGTCTTGACACTTCTAGGAGAATATTTCTAGATAATAATTTCCGTGTCGTTAAAGTGCCCCTTTTTCTTTTCTCTGTATCATTATAGTAACACATTGCCGAGCGCGGCCTATTTATTATTTCACGCTCTGCGTATTATAAGATAGCGTGCAATTTCTCGGCATCGCCAAGTGTCAAAGAGAACTGACATCACGAATGGCGGCGGTAGTCGGTCTGCTGCAATTTATGGCAGCATAAACAAGCAAAATAAGCTACTGCAGCAAGCCAGTTCGTCTGCCGGTGTGCACGACATCGTAATGCTCGCCTTTTAGGAAAATGCCCTAATAGAGTTGGCGCGCAGGCAGGAAAGACAGGCCAAAGCCGTCTGCACGCGTCGAGACCGCAGAGGTCCGTGCATAGTCAACCCTCGTTTCAGAATCCAATTTGTGGGCAATCAAAAGCTGCCCATCATTCACCACGCAACCGTGCCAAATATCACTGATATTACAAAAACGCACTTGTTTACTGTACTGATGTGACCTTTGATATTTCCATCCCTTGGTTTTGACTTCAAAGTAATTTACATATTTTTAAAATTTTGCTATTGCTACTATATCATCTTTAATCCAGTATCCGGAAAGAGATACAATTATTTGTTGCTATTAAATTTGTTTATTTAAAATTTATTTAGGGAGAAATTTTCATGGCTGTATTTTTTATCCCATCTAATTTCCCAATCGAACATTCTAGACGAATGCAAAGTAAAACTGCCTCGCAGTGAAAGGACAACTACTTCCCTGTGAATGCCCCCCTTTACTGTTTAAAAGAGTTATTCTGCGTTTTAATCTGCACCCTGTTCATCAACTAAGTAAACACGAACACTTTTACAGCAATTCCTTTCATTCATTCGTTCATTCAAAACTGATGTGTTGATGCAAACGCTGTTCGTTTCCTCTCAGCTGCGTGGGAGGTTATGCCGCAACCGAGGGCGGTCGCGTGCTCGGCTATGAGGCCGTGGAAGTTGTAAGTGGAGGGATTATTGATTCAGCGGAAAGCAATTACTTGGTCGTGGTTAATTGATGCTGTATTCTGTTAACATTTCGTGCCTTTAAGGAATTCCGAGTTTAAAGTTTGTTCCAGGCTTGATTATGAGCTCCAGTTATTTGTGCGTTTTAGCAGCGTTTAATCATTGTGACGTTATTGATGGAACGTGCACAACAACTATCAATTTTGTATGCTGCAAACGTAATCGATGCCGTAATTCTTAAGATGCTACGATAGGTAAACTATGAACATTATTTTAATATAGTTTTATGTTAAGTTTCTGTTTCTAATTTCCAATTCTAAATAACTCTAAATTACTAAATACCTTTTTATAGTGCGACATATTGTGTCTTATGTGAGAGTCACTTAAATAATAGTATGAGTTTTTTTTATATATTATGCAATGGTTATATAATTATTTTGTGACTATAAAAGATTTTGTAGAATTAATGGAAAAATTGTAGGCGTATCTTTCAATAAAACAAGATGCTTTAAAATGTTATCGCATAAGTATAAGAATGGCCAGGTTCTTATTATTGGCAATGAGAGTTGGCTTCACCAGTATTATTCTAAAAACTAAAAAAAAAGAAAAAACAGAATTATTAAGATTTCTAATATCAAAAAAGCTAATGTTGGTTGGCCGTTGAGAGAGGTAACGCTGATTTTTTTTATTAGCTACCGAGAAATGATCTACCAATTGGAACTGTTGTAAATCCGGAATTCTTTTAAGTTGTATTGCGGGATAGCCGAAAAGTCGTCTTATGTGCATGCGCAATTTCCTATTAGATAACACAAGTCAGCTAATAGTCAACAACCTACAATACACGACAAAGTAAGCTATATTCGAACCCCTTTGCGCCAGAAAATCTCCGACAGACATTGCGTCGTTTGGCTATATAAAAACCAAAGTGCTCCAGGACCAGAACTACAAATCTTTGGTCTTGAGAAATCACTAACTGTTGACTAAGAGAAAAAAAGTAGACAGGAAGTCAAAGGCACCAGCACAGTTGATTGATATCTAACACGGCAGTTCTGACTTCCTGAATTTTTTTTCAGACAACTATAATTTTGTCCAAGATCTTCCAAGAATTCTCTATCGTCATACATACAAAATCTTCTACATCTTTGATGCTGGTAAAGCTTGTGAGCAATGAAATCATCCCAGTTTTTTGAAGAAGGCCTGAAGGTGACCATTGACAGATATATTAACATGTTGGAGACAGCTATGAAGTCCTGAATAGAGAAGACGGTCACAGGATGGGAGTATGTGTTTTAGTAAGACTCCTTCCAGCCCACAAACCAAAAAAGTATGGCTATCCAATAATTTGTATTACCACTATTCTTCTGACTCGTGGCCACCTTACAGCCCTGATTCCAATCCCCTTGGTTATTATGTGGTTGAAGTAAAGGTTAATGACAGACATTATAATATCAGTTTGAGGACCTCCATTATGAAAGAAATGATATTAGGTTGGCAACTAATTTTTGATTGGCACTACCATAATACCCTTATTAAAAAAAATTAATAGTCGAAGTAATTACTTTCCCAATATATGATATCCTGCTATTTATCAGGGAGTATATCAATGCCTCAATGGATTTTTTTCAATTGTGTCGATCACGACTTGGCGACTGATGTCCGACCAGCTCCTAGCTTATGGGTCAAATCTTTCCATCACTTTTTGAACTTTGCAAACCAGCGTCTGGCAGTAGTCTCTTTAATTGCCCCATTGCCATAATTTTTCAAAGGTTTCTTCCAGGCTATGTAGCATTCATATTCGGGTCCAATTTATATTGAAACTGAAGCAGCAATCGAATGTTCTTTCTAGTAAGCTTTATACTGTAAAAGGCATAATCTTCCCGAGAACGTAAACCAGCAAATAATATCAAAATGACAACACTTTGTAGCAAAATATTAAAAGTCATGATACAAACTTGGTTTTAAATTTATTACATATTACCGTTGTGTTGGTCTGCATTAGGTTAGGTCTCGGCTCGAGAAGGTTGTGGCCACTGATGGGGGCTACATATAATTTTTAACACTATTCGCTTTAATGAAACATTGAGTATCAATGTTGACAGTAAAGTTTTCACAACGCAAATGACATAGTTATATGATTCAATGTAAGGATGGGAAAATAAAATTAGAAAGCAAAAATAAACCGACAAATAACACTTGGATGGGTAAAATTTAATAAACTAGCTTACACCTTAAAATACAGAACAAGAAGATCGATAGAAAGTAGAATATTAGGAGTAATACTACAAAAAAAAAGAAACGAACGGTTAAAGGAAAGAACAAAGGTCAAAGGCATAGTGAAGAAAGTTGCACAACAAAAGTGGAGCTTGGCAGGGTATTTAGTAAGAACGGAAGTGAAACCTTGGGAAGACGACACAAAGTCTTAAAGAAAAATTATCTAATTTTGATCAATCCCAGACGAGCTTTTTTTAATAAGACAACGCGCTTGCTCATGGTGCCACAAAGACTCCAGATAAAATTGTTGACCTTACTTAATTCGATGTTTTGCTGCATCCAGTTTTACAACTCTAATCTGCCACCTTTTGATTACAACCAGTTTCGATCTATAGTGCACTTTTGAGAAGTTTGGGTTGTTTCATCGAGTTGAAGAGGTATGTCTTTGTTTTGAAATCAGAAGTTTGGTACCGTGGATAGATTTGACAATTTGCAAAGTGCTGCAAAAAAGTGATATGCTGCACTATGAACAACAGTTGCTGCTGTTTTTGAGTAAACCGACTTTATAATAAGCACACAATACTTGTCAAGTACAAGAGGAAAATAATGAACCTGATAACTTTAAAGTCAATCAGACGATAATACTACCTCCCCTTTCTCCAACAGATGAAAAAATCCACACCGTTGATTTAGTACGAGTTTTAAGTTGTTACAGTTGCTAGAAGAGTGTTGAAAGCGTTTAAAGTAAAGTTGTGTTTATGAGATAGTTTAAACAACGTTATGCTTTCAAATCCATTACTGTGAAAAGTTACAAAAAGCTTATAAAATATATCCTCTATCTAAGGTTTAATTGTTCGGACACCACAAATCTTTTTTAGAATAGCGAGAAAAGTGTAAATGCAGCTTCGTGCGGAATGACTTTATTTTCAAAAACAGACGACGATGTGGAGTGAGGACTTATTAGCGTTAAGAATAATTTGTAATGAGTTACGTTTGGTCCGTTTTACGGTTTATTAAATTGTAATACAAAATTTATGCTTGAGAAAGTTATTTGTCTGCAAATTTTTGGCAGAAAAAAGGGCAGCTATGGTTTCCCGGTCCCATATAAGATTGAGACTTTTTGAATTTCTTCGGCTGAAAAATCGTTTAAAAGGTCGCCATTTTGGTATTTTGAATAAAATCCAGAAAAATGTAATAGATAAGTTGAGAGGCATTCGAATATTTTCAAGACTTCTAGAAACAGTAGAAAAAATACAGTGTATAACTACAAAAACGTAGATGATTTGCCGGAATGAGTTTCGAAAATTTTTTTTTTGGAAAAGCAAGTATCCCTTTAACAGAACCATTCGTTATCAATCCATGTATAATAACGTTGGTTCAAGAATATTCTTGGGTCCCGTATGACAGTTATATAAAAATTTTATGAACATAAGATCAAATAAAACAGCACCATAATAAAACCTCTGTTCTCAAAATAAGAGCCATCAGAAACAATATGAGATGCGCTGTGGATAACATGGACTGCGATTGAGATAATGTAGTGTTTAGTGATAAATTTTTCTTTTGGTGTGGATTTCAAGGAGAAAGTCTTCGAAAATACAAGGGCAACCTTTACTGTAGAGGTCGATTAAGTATGTTATTAAGCTTTACGTTTCAGGCTGCTTATTTATTTGGATTTGGTACTTTTTTTATCTTTATATACACTAAACTATAAGAGAATGCTAAGCTTATATTATTTTTTTAAATGATTACTTAAGGAAATAATCTCAACTATATTTTGTACGAGGATAATTCAAAATAGTGACGTAGTTATTACAGCTATTGGAAAATTGGCTACCACAATTGCAAATAATATGTAGTAAATACAAAGTAAAATAGTAACTCAAAAATTAACATAAAAAGAAACTGACAGTCAATATAAGTGAAAAACCTCTACACGAAAGAAGAGACAAAACAGATTAAAATTGTTTTTTTTATATCAGGACGTCAAAAGAGTTACAGTTTATAGAATTTTATATTATATTTAGTACAGCAAATGGTTGTGCGAAGTACGTTCCCCCCCCCTCTCTCAATCCCTGTCCCTCTCCTGCCTTCTTGTCCCCCTTCCTACCTTTATATTAATTTTTTCATCTCAATTTGACTGTAGGTAGATTTTTGTAATTTCTTATTTACCGTGTAATTTGTTTGTATGCGAATTTTTAATTTACTCAGAATTCCAGGAGCTGACCGTTTGCTCGGTGCGACATTTTAAGTTAGTTTCTCTGCTCGTCTGGAGTAACTCTGTTTTAAAACTGGCAACTTTTATGTTTGGAAGCAAGTTAATGGATTTACTTAGGTAGCACTTCCAACGTTACAACAGTTCTTTTTATCCGGGGTTGGGTCGGACGAGAGAGGTTAGTGACTTATTTGATCCAGTCATCTCCCTCTCCGAGCGGAGTTACAAAAAAAAAATTAAGAAGTTGATAATTGAAACATTAATTTTTATATTAGGAATTGAAAAGGATAAAGCTCTCTTTAAGATTGAGTATTCTAATATTCTAATTGTAAATGGGTTTTTTTTGTGTCAATTTTTTGTTATATTTTTACATTTCGCAATAATGTAACAATGCTGTTATAATGTTATAGTTTCGTTTGATAAGTTAAAACTTTTATTTAACAATATTTTTATAATAAAAAACAATAACATTATAATATATAGCCCGTATTATCTTTTGGATAACTTTTGTACTCTGTACTTAAAAGTAAGAAATTCACTTTTTTGACATTTTAAAAGTAACTCCATTATAGAAAGGGATACTACGATAACAAAAAATTAAAACCATAAGCAGGGTAAATTAGTAGTTCAATATCATCATGTTCTCATATTTTGGTCTTTTTTCTTTACATAAAAAGAAACCTTACCTCCTTGTACCCGTTTTCCGATTACAAATGCAGTATAGAGTTGGTTTAAAATGATATAAATAAATACGTTCCAATTAAATAGAGCAACATTTAAAATGTTTTTTTAATTCCAAATAGTTGTCTTTGAAATCACATTGTAATACACGGCTAGGATGTTCTTCTTCTTCTTTTCCTTCTCCCTTATGCCCTAAAGCGTCGGGTCCTCTAACCACTTCCGGAAGCTGTCTCGGTTGGTTGCCATTCTTTTACTTCTCTTAGGTGTTTTCCTCTCTGTTCTACCCTCTTTTCTAAGCCCTGTTCCCATGTTTCTCGTGGTCTTCCTCTGCTTCTTATTGTTTGTTCTCTGAATCTGTTTACCTTGTGCGGGTGATTAGCCCAGCCACAAGGGCCCCGTTACCTCGGGACAACTGGTATCAGGTTATACCCCCCGATCCTGGGTCGCCAGAGCCTCGTCTGTTATCTAACAGGGGGTACCACGTGTAGGTGAGGTTGGCATTTGGGTGTCTAGATGTTGGCGCCACCCCTTACCCCCCACGGCTAGGATGTAATATACAAAATTATGACTTAAGAGTAATATATATTTAGACAAAGAATTAATAAGTACATTAGCACCTCTAGCTAACTACATTATAGTCAAAATTTCGCTAAGACTAATTTACATTAAGTAAGTCTTGGAAAACTTAAGCTTTAGTCTTGTGTGTAAGTTGTTTTCGGCCGATTTAGTTTTGTTGCATTTGTATATACACATAAGTTTTTTAAATTTTTCTAAACGTTTTTATATAGTCTGTTATGAGAGGAACACTTAACTTTGTTTCGTACGAACCAGGGACTATTAATTGTAACACGCAGCACTTTGTTCTGCGTGGTTTCCAGTTTTTTGGGTGGTGTTTTGGTGTTGGGTATGCATAAGTTCGTATTGGTCGGATAATAGCCTCATAGATTAACAATGAGCATTCGGATTTGAGCTGGGATCTACAGTAGATCCGTGGATACAGTGTGATGAGTCTAGTATGGCATTCGTTAAGTTTTCTGTTTGGGTGATGTCCCCAACTGAGCCTTACATTCAGACAGACTCCCAGGTACTTTATTGCGGAATCCTTGGGTTTAATGGTATGTCAATATTGTTTATTCCAATCGATGGAAGTTTAGTGTAATGCTTAAGTGTGAAAATATTCGCTTGAAATTTGGTTGAGTTTATTAGTATTCTCCATTTATAAAACCAGTCACAAGTGAAATTTATTGCATTTGAAAGATACTCTATCGCTGTTTTAATTGTAGTGCTCTGAGCGAAGATTGCGGTATCAGCTGCAAATATCGCTACTGTTGAATTGATGTAAGCGGGCAAATCGTGGACATATAGATTAAACAAGTTGGTTCCAGAATGATTTTTGGGGGACTTCTACTTTTATGGTTTTCACACTAAATAAAGTAGTATGATTTTGATTATGTATGTCGGGATATTTAACTCAATCATTCTATATAAGAGTACTTTCAGCCATACCTCATCGAAGGCTCTCTCTAGATTCAGAAAGATCGCTGCGGTGTACGCTTCTTCTCCAAATCCCTTCTCAATTAGTTCCGCTATTCTCAGAAGTTGATGGGCGGTTGAGTGTGACTTCTAAAGCTAAACTGGTGCGGCGGGATGACTTAATTTTTTAAAAGAGAGTCTTGTAGGTGAGTGAGGATAACTTTTTCCAAGAGTTTGGCTAGAGTAGATAATAAACAAATAGATTTATAGCTTATCCTTTCCTGTTTTGTAGATTGGAAATACGTTCGCAGTTCGCCAGAATAACGGAAAGTATTCAAGTTTCATGCAGAGGTTGAAGATTTAAGTTAGGTAAACAACTGCTTTTTCTGATAGGTGTTTTAATATTTCGTTGTTTATAAGATTACGTCCAAGGAATTTATGCTTAGAAAAACATTGTATATAGTCTGGGTTCTTGAGGGCTTACTTCTGCAGTCTCTTGCATCTGAAAGTTACCCATAGCATTTGCCATTTGGGTTACGAGAACGGTGTTGTGTTCGACTAGGTTTGGTGTAAAAACCTGCTCCAGGTGCGTGGCTAGAATTTATGATTTTTCCTTTTCGGAAGTGTATACTGTATTGTTTACAACTAATGAATAAGTGACATCTTAACAGTTTTTCAGTAGCCAGCCACATGGTTGAGTTTCCGGAATGTTCTTATTTAAGGTATTGTATTTTTTTATTCTAAGGCTGATTGACTGGATGATTTAATTTTTTATATAATGTTTTATAGTAAGGTAGTACAGAACTTTACTATCCTCTTCTGTATTTATTTTTAATTTGATTAGTTTTATTATACGACCAGAAGTCAAATTGTGTGTAGCAGTAGTTGTCTGTTTTCGTAGTATTGTAGCTGCTTGTACGCTTTCTTGTATAACCGTTGTGTATTTCGTTATTACTTCGTCGACGTGCACGGTGGAAGTAAGTCTTTGATTAAGCATATTTTAGAAGGTTGTTCAATTAGTTAGTCCATTAGCAAGTTTGGGGATAGGTGGCTTTTTTTGTAGTGTCATAAAAGGACAGTTTATTTGTCACCTTTTGTTGCATTGGTTTTTGAAGGTGATTATGTAGTATAATGTCTAATACATGAAGCTGATGATACCGTTTATATGAATAATAGGTAAATTGGTTTAGGGCTGAAATTAATACACCATGGTTCGTAGTGATGTTGTGTAGTCTTAAACCGGGTTTGTACTCGGTGTCCCCAGATTATGTTTTTGGAGTTTAGGTCTCCTAGTGATAACGTGGCCTCTGTGCTGTGAAATAAATTAGCTAAGCCAGTTCTATCAGTATTTTATTGGGTTGTTTGTATGCACTGATCACTTTCAGGGAGCAATTATTTTGTCTATTAATAGCTTCAGTGTTTGCTATATCGCTGAGTTGAAATTCTGGTAGACCAAACACTTTAATACTGATAAAATGTGTTTCAGTAATGTATGCGATATTTGTTGTATATAGCTAAAAAGTCAATAAATGGTAAGCGTTAAATTTTAAGAATATTGGCATTCTAATTAGTCAAGGTTAATTTAGTTAATATTTGCTGGTTATTTGGACACATTAGTTAGGAGGATGGTAAGCATTGTAGCTAGTAGTGAAGTCAGTTTTTCTAAGTGTAGAATGAGTAATTTGAGTTTCTTTAAGATTTTTGTGATGAGGTTAGTTGAGTTTTGGGATTGTCAGAAGAGTTAACGGTGGTTTGGGATGAGAGACCTCGTTGCTGGACAGGAGTTAGTGATTGATTTACAGAAGTATTCTGGCTAGTTTTTGCAGTTACTTGAGTGTAGGATTTATTCGGTGATCTGTAACTGTTACTGGTCAGCTACTTCATTTGTTGAGGAAGTAACTGCATATCTGTAGTTTACAAAGTGCTTTTCTATGCAGTTTACGCACTGAGAGTTCTAATTTTTTTTTGATCCAGTTAACATGCAAGCGGTTTTTCGAGCGTGGTTGTGGTTGGCAGTAACTGCGCGTGTGGTATTTTTTACATTGTGGCACTTCTGTAAATGTTTTTCGGGGTTCAACCTCGATTATACTGTAGGTGAGATTCGCTAAGTTAAATATTTTTTACTATATTGTGTATATTCAAGGTCAACTATAAACAGAGGGATTAGATATCTATTTTTTAAATACTAACAATCTTTTTAACTGGGTATTTTAGGGTTGACAGCTTCCATTTTTTTTTTCTGTTAGCGATACAGGAATGTTTTCGATATTTGCTGAGAGTTTATTAACTTTGAGGTTCTTGAAAGTATGGTAGCTTAGTTTATTTTCACTACAGACTTGTCATGCAACGATAATCTTCTATGGCTGTTAGGTTTATTCTTAATTTATTGTTTTCAGTGACTCATTTTTGTTTTTTGTTTAAGCTTTGTAAGTAATTCTTAGTAGGTTAATTTATCCGCGTTATGTAAATATATTTGTAGAATTTTTATTTCATTTTCAGGTGTTGATAATGCTCAGTCTAATTAAAGGTGCCGATTGTTGTAATTGCCGCAGCGTGTTTGCTTGATAGGAAGAACAAGATCAGGGGGCGAAACGGTAATATATACAAATGTTGAAATTCATAAAACACTATGTTTGGAAACTCAAACTTAGACCAACCAATCAACTATGAAGGTCTCAGCACTCTATATATTATCGTTCATGAGATATGTCACTTTAAAATAGCGTGAAAACCTCCTTTAGGGTGTTTCAATGGGGGCTTATGAACATTCCTATTCTACTTTTTAATGAGAAGTTCAAAAAAGGTGGTCAGAAGTTTCGACCTAATTGTACAATTGATCACTATACTTAATTGTATATATTACCTCTAACAAGGAGCTAGAAACAAAATCACAGAGCAGCTTCGATTTAACAGCGCTCGATAATCGTTGAAATTTGCACTTTCTGAGCGAGCAAAGCGGAGATAACCTGTCTTTACGCTATGAAAGTCAAATCGCAACACAAATTTAAAATGTGTGGGATATTAGTTTCATCAAATGTATAACACCAATTTGTATTTAAATCTGTTAAGTTTGGAAATAGATTTTGATGTTTAGACTGAATTTAATTATTGTTTAAGCGTGTGTAGAACACTGTTATATTAACAGTTCGTTCGATTACGTGATTATGAGGAGAAGTTCTAAGTTACCAGCAAAGTTCAATTAATTTCAATGATTTTGCTCGACATCAGTTATAAGGTAGAATCTTTATCATTCTGAGTATGTTGAGGTAAAGAGGCACATATGCTTTTAGAGCTTAATACTATTTAATAATTTATATCTATTTTCTAGCTTAAGTAAAAAATCTATTATACTACGTCTTTTTGAACAAGGCTGATCTTGAAAATTGCAGTTACTGAATTTAAATTTTGGACAATACCTTTATCGAATCTTAACTTTTTGAGAAATTCTTTTAGATAAATTTTGTAGAAGTACTAATTGTTGCAGTATCCTTCACGTCATGACTACTAAAAAAATTAACTGTAGTTTTTGTTTCACATTTTACAGACCTTAATCCCCTGCTTCCCTCATTCAAAGGAATGAAGGGTAGCAACCTTTACATGTTTTTGAATGTTCTGTAGTTTTTACAATTTTCGTCAGATCTAGATTAACACTGGCGTATATTTTTCTTATATTTAACTAATACAGTTCAAAAAGGGAAAAAATAGATGAAAAAATTTGATTTTTATGCTTACCTTACATTCAATTATGATGATGAATTTACACCAAATCACTGCGTATCAAATTCTACCTGCGTCTTTGGTGATTTTTTTAGTAATGCAAATATTTTTTGTACTTCCGTCACAGTGAGCCTATTCGGAATTGACATTGTAAAAGTATCCGAATCGATTTAACTTATTCTTTGCTTTGCAGACTTTTAAAATGGTTTAAAAACCGTACATTTAACTGAAATTTTCCAATTATTGTAATAAAATTAACTCGTTGTGAACTATGATAGGCAATGTAATTAATTATTGATTGTTTGATTCTAACAGAAACTGATAGCAAAACTTAAAAATAAAATGCTAAGTAATTTACGGACCGCCCGTTATGTGGTTATTTAGATATTTAATAACACATATAAACAAAACCTTTACACTGTATGGTAGGAAAGGTCTTGATAATATATATAAACAAAATAAAGAAATTGCCAAATGATATTTGTAGGTCAGTATAAACATTCATGTGGTCTGTCCCTAAAGTATCGAGACATATAGCACAATGAATTACAATTGAATAGCTAGAGTCTATATATCTAGTAAATAGTAGAAGCTACAAGAGGTATTGCATGTAGTCTCAGTCTTCTTCAAAGTAAGCACTATTGGATGTCATACTTATTTAATTGTTTCTAATAATTTGAATAGTTTTAGTAGGAAAATGTTCCAATTTAGCATAAAATTTGATATTGATTAATTGTTTTGCTCATTTAGTTATTGCTAACGAGACCATCATATATTAACCACATCATTTAAAAACTCATAAAGAATATAAATAAGCCCACGACAACAATTGCTCCAATCCGAATAACTACCCCAGTTTCTAGACCTTCGTCAAAAGTGATAAGCAGAAAATAGACTTGTTTGCAGATCATCTTGTTAAAGTATTTACTCTACACAGCATTGAAAATACAAAAGCAAACAACTGATAATACACGCAAGATCACATCAGTCACATTCTAGGAAGTCGAAGATTAAATTTATCTGCTAAGCATCAAAAAATCACCGGAAATTGACCTTATAACAGGAAGAATGTTAAAAAATATCAAGAAAAGGAGTAGTATTTTGACGTATTTATTTAACGCCATTCTCGGGCTTAGTTATTCACCTAAGCACTTAAAATAACTCAGATTATCATGATTCTAGAGCCTGATAAAAATCTAATGAATATCACCTCATATAGCATGTAAAGGTTAATAGACCAAAAATCCCAGCATACAAGATTTATCCTCCTAAAAGGACAATGTCCAGCTCCAAAAATTAATAATTAAGATATATTGCAAGTCGAAGAAGTCGAATTCCTTGGATTAACCCTTGATAGTCAAGCAACTTGGAACACATTGCCAAAAAAACGCAAACAAATTGATATAAAACAGATTAGCTGACTAATAGGATGAAAAACTAATACTGGAAAACAAGTTGCTTATCTACAAGGCAAATTTTGAGCCCATTTGGACTTATGGCATTGGGATATGAGGCTGTGCCAATAAATACAACATGGTAATTATACAAAGGAGTCGACCAAAATCCTCCGAATGATCGTAGATGCTCTGTAGTTTCTTTTACTTACGAAAGAAGCAGTAAACATTATGATCGACCTTGATCTCACAGTAAAAGATGTTTGAAGCGTTTCTGGCTCATAGATCCCAAGTAAGATCATAGGGGTACTACCGCAGCATGCAGTCCTCATCTTTGTAATACGATGATGATTGCATATTTTATTTTCTGTGTTAATAACCACATATTGTCATAAAATTCGATTATATGTATATTCCGAGTGTTATTCAAATTAAATTAAAAAAAATTATGCATGCATGTTATAGTCTACTTTCATCAGTTGCTAATATTTTGCTTAGTGCAAACTATTGTTTTGAAATAACCGTATCATCAGTGAGCTGCAAAAAGACGAAATTAGAGGTTAAGTAGATGAAAAAGAAAATAATAAGAATCACAATATGAATATATGAAAATATTAACAGATATTTTAGGTTTCTGTTTTCTTTATTTCTTAACATTTTAAAATAATATTATAGTCTTTTGTAGTTGTTCTTATAAAAATTGTTGTGTTGTAATTTGTCGTTGTGCTACTACCAATAAAGTAGTAAATTATGACCTATAAGCTCATATAGTGAAAACTAAATATATATTTTTTATATGTTCTGACGTGCTTATTAAAAAATGGTTTTCAATTAAAGGATATTAAAGAAAAGTTGTTCTCAAAATAACTGTCAAGTGTGGTAAGCCCGCATTCATGTCGATTAAAAAAAAATAGCGATTCGGATTTATAAATCAATGTAAAAGTTTTAATCGTACTAAATAAAATAATTTATATTTATTTACTTTTTGAAAAGTATAGAATGTTTGGTCATATTCGTGAATGCTATTAAGTGATAAGCTACATAAAGCGAAAAGTGCAACCACGCGAGCGAGTGCATCCGCGTGTCATTGTCCGTGTACGAACACGGCCACATGCAAATGCACCAGACGGTACTAATGTTAAAAGTTGTGAGTTATTATATATCTACAAAACAAGCCAATTTAACAGCACTCCTGCTGGTATAGAAAAATGGGCGTTTTAAAAATTAAGTAAAGAACAAATAAACAATGTCTTCATAGAATAAATAAAAGAATTACAAATA
Organism: Sinelater perroti; assembly: GCA_036346155.1. Lineage (NCBI taxonomy): Eukaryota > Metazoa > Arthropoda > Insecta > Coleoptera > Elateridae > Sinelater > Sinelater perroti. The sequence goes on from JARFIY010000195.1 coordinate 5,722,734, forward strand.
AATGACGTAATTAATTTAATGACTACTATCGGATAAAGTAAACTACTTCTACAACGTATATATTAAATTAAAAATAACATGTATATATGTATATATATCTTTATCTATATCTGCATGTCTTTTTGTTTATTGCTGTCTTCTTTCTTTTATCGTAACGCTCTATATCTCAGTCAAATGTCATAAAAATGTTAGTTTATTTATAACACATAGGGATTAATCGTAGGTTACGAGCCCACTTTAGTAATACGATTCTGCGGCCTTTTGTGGGCTTCTTTTCCTAATTAAGGAAGATCTGTGCCTTCAATTACTTTTAGGATGTTCTTTATAAAGTTCTCGTGATTGGGTAGCTTGCCACGGAGATTTGCCTTAAAGAGTTGTGTCTTTTGCGGTATAGTACTGGGTAGTAAAATATTATGTGTGAGTATGTTTCTTCTTCTTCTTCTTCTTCTCTCTCTACAGAGTGTGTTATTTTCTGTTTACTCCTATTCTATAAAGGTGCTTCTTCAGGTGGCAGTGTTTTGTTATAAGTCCTGCTACCCGTCTTATTTGAGTACGTCATCACTTAACCTACTGTAAGGTTTCCCAATTAGTTCCTTCCCTAGCCTTCGCTTTTGTGTGACATCCCAGCGAGTTGAGTGTTGTCGTTGCATCCACTCTTTTATCACCGATCGTATGCTACATTTGCTATGCCTAGAACAGGTTCTTGTCCTATGATGAAGTGTTAGCATTGTTTTTTTTTAAATAATATAATACAGTTTGTGTTATCGTTAAGACCAAATTTTTTTTTGAAATCACAAATAACTATAATTATACAAAAAAACTCACGTTTATGTCATAACTCAGAAATAATACACTATAAAAATAACTGATTATACTTTTCTATGTAACATGATTATCTACAAATATTATTTTTTTATTTTTTCTCTTTAATTAGCCAAAGATAATCCATTTTAGTTTAAATCGGTGCTTTACCAGCTTTCTGTTGGTCCTCTTTAAAAATACATACATTATTAGGTATTTCGTCACGTGCAAATCCAGCAGTATTCCGTTTCGTTTCGACTTGTTCACCCGTTGTAAACTCGTATTTTCTTTTAACCCGGCTTACGCTCTGGATGTGCCTTTAACAAAGACGCCTTTCTGTCTGCTGCCTCTGAGCCTAAAATTAACGCCGCAGCTGAAAGAAAGAACGCTTTCTATGAGTCGCTCACTGGTTTTCGCGTTAATCGCCAAACAACGTAAGTAATATGTGTATCTTACCTCTTTTCTAGCAGCGGATCCGTTTTTAGGCAATTTGGGGATACCATTAAAGAAAAGCTGTGCCCGGAGAAAAGGAAGAACCAAGAGTCAAAGAAGACTCTTAGTTCTTCTTGGGAAGTAGGCAAATTGAGAATCCAAGTAAAGAACTACTTACTTACTTAGTCCTAGGCCTTTCTACCTTTAGGTGTAAGGCGGTAAAGAACTAAACCCCTTGAAAATGATGCCGAAACTTCGGCATTTTCCAATAACTGACGCGGTTCAACCCGTGAACCTAATTGTTCATTTATCATTGACCGCGGAAGCCTTTCCGTATGTATTTGCCTCAGGTATTTCATTTCAGTGTCTTGTAGTTTGCTTTTTGCTTATTTGAGAGTGTCCAAGATTCATGTCCGTATGTTAGGACTAGTTTATATATTGTGTTTTATATTTTTATCTTTGTATAGTTACATATTTCTTTTTATTGATAAATTTTTGATTTATGGCGTAATATGATTTTATTGTTTTTTCAGTCCTTTAATTTATTTCAGCTTCTTGTTTTTGTCTAAATATTTAAATTCCTTTATTTGTTCTGTTATAACATTGTTTATTTTAATTTTAGTGTTAATATTCTGGTCTCCTATTATCTGTATTTTAGTTTCATTTATATCTATTTTTATGCTTTCTTCCAATATTTCTTTCTATATGTTTAGATTTTCTTGTAATTTTTCTCTCTCTATTATTACCACATTATCTGCGAATACTCCGGCATCTATCCCAACTCTTTCTAGATTTTTGTGTCCCACACACATTTTGTTGATTTTTTGTTCGCATTTTTGATAATATTGTCTATATGTACTTCGAATAATGTTGGACTTAGTCCTTCTCCTTGCCTTAGCTCCATATCCGTTTTGAACTCTTCTGATTTCATGTTATTTCGTATCGCATAGTTTGTATGCCTTATATAGGTCTTATTATATTGCTACTCTTTCTGTTAACCCATTCCATATTTTTGTTTTAGGGACTGTGTCGAAGCCTTTCTCTAAAGCTATAAACGTTAGATACAGATTTATATTTTGTAGGTGTTTTTATTCTGATATTTGTTTTATTATGAAGATATGATCTTCCGTGCTCTTTTCTGGCCTGGATCCACTTTGTGATTCTGATAGTTGGGGTTTTAATATTGGTTTTAGTCTATTGTTAATAATTTTTTATATATCTTTACAATAAGATTTAGTAACGTTATTCCTCTGTAGTTACTACATTGTTTTTGGTCTACTTTTTTATATATAAATGTTACTAACGCTACTCTTCATTATTTGGGTATTTTTTCATTAAACCATGTTTTATTTAATGTTTCTAACACTGCTTCCATACCTGCTTCATCTAAGTTCTTTCTTATTTTTGCAGTGATCTTGTCGTTTCAGGTGATTTGCCATTTTTCAATGTTTTAACTACATTCATCAGATCTTCCATTTTTATTTTTTCAATTTCTTCCTTTTCACTCTGGTTTTTAGTTTCTGGTTCTGTTATGCTTTTTTAAGTTGATTTATGTTTGTTGTCCTAGTAGCTCTTGGAAATATTATTTCTGTCTCTCTATGATGTCTGCTTTATTTATTAATATTTATTTGGTTTTTGATTTTTATGCGTAGGTCTTTTATCGGTTTTTAAATTCTGAGAGATTATAAAACTTTATAACATAGTTTTTGATTAACAGAAATATTATTTTCTATTTTATTTCCTAAGTCTGCCCATGATTGATTATTTGCTGTTTCTACTAATTTTTTAACTTTTTTCCTTTGATTTTTATATAATTTATATTGATCTGAGGTTTGATTTTATAGATATTTTTTTCATTCTTTATTTTTTTTTGAACTTCTATGTTTATTAGTCCACCATACCGTTTGTTTTTTCCAGTTATTCACAAATTTCAATAGCAGAGTTAATGATTATCTCTTTGAAAATGCTCGATTTTTATTGTGTATTAATTCTGTTTTTAAATTTTTGATTGGTTTTGTTGATATCCTATAGCTACACGTTTGTTTCTAATTTTAAACGTTTTTTTGTTACTTTTTTTGTTTTTATTCTGTTTTATTTGGCCGTTAGTAAATAGTGGTCAGTGTATATTTCAGCTCTCTTCTCGCGTTTATATCTAACATATTTTTTCTTTCTTCTTTTTGTTCCAGTATATAGTCGATTATTGATTTTTCTCTTCTGTTTAGTTGTATTCTGGTGTATTTGTGAATATCCTTGTGTTGGTAGCATGAATTAGTTATTATTATGTTTTGTAACTGGTGGAATTCTAACATTCTTTTTTCGTTTATTTTTGCGTTTCTTCTCCATGTTTTCCTAGTATTGTTTTCTATTCCTTATCTTTGTTTCCCACTTTGCTGTTAAAATCTTCTGCTGTATATATTGCTCTTTTTGCTTCTTCTGTTGTTATTGTTCAATCTTCCCAAAATTATTCTTTTTTGTTCATCTTTTACTCTCATTTGGTCCATATACTAATATTAGTGTAACATTTTCTTTTTTGTTTTTTAACTTTACTATTTACTATTTTACTATTTACTAGTGAAATTCTTCCCGAAATCATCTTCCATACTGTAATTTGATCTATCAACTTTTTATGTACTACGCATTCTACTTCTGCTGTTGCTCTTTAGTATGTAGCTACTTCACTATATATTAATATGTATTCGTTTGTTTGTTATATATTTTCATTTTTATTGTTTTAGTGTACCCTAGAAAGATAAAAAAGTTATTTGCTTAAAATTTATGAGTAGTATTTAGTCCATTAGATTAAATAAACGTAAATGTTTTCACGGTCGGTGTTTTGATGCTTTATATTGTTGATTCTTGGGTCATTGGGTCATTGTAGGAGTTTAAGAAACAATAATACGATAAAGCATCGCTTTTTGTGAGCAACAACAGTTTTTTCTGAAATCTTTGTGTATGTTTATAAATTTATAATATGCCACTATAAAACGTATGTATTAAAATTTAACTAAATATATATATTTATATAGACGAAAACAAAATTTTAAAATTAAATATACTAAGTTGTAAAAAATGCTTCTTGACAAAAATTTATTTTTATATGCCAAATAATGTCAAAAATAACAAAATTTCTTCAAAAAACAGCCAATTATGGCTTTTTGCCAGTATTGTACAAGTTGTCAAATCTGTCCAGGATGCCAATCTGTCGATTAAAAACAAATAATTCTTGACATGCTTCTTCAACTTGTCAAAGGACTTCAAAACGACTACCTCAAAAAAAGTGTGTCATAGTAATCAAAGCTACAAGATTAGAGCTGTAAATTGTAAACTGTATACGGCAAGACTTCAATTCCATCTAGATTAGCAATCTAGTTTGTGGTATTTATGGACACGATCAGCAGACGCACTGTTTGCGTTTGATCCAAGCTGGATATTTGTGATCTTAGACTTCATAAACAATTGCTTTTGTACAGCTTGGCATTTACCGATTTTTTATTTGAGACCACTTCAAATGCATGAGATTATTACTTCTTGTTAAAATGATCCTTACGAGTAAATGCAGGCGAATTTTAATTTTGAGGAATCATAATCATAGTTGGAACAATTAGAATTAAAAAACTAAACCAATTTAATTATCGTAAGTAACAATGCGCTTCCAAAACTAATCATCGCGCAGATTTTCAAGTTGTCGAGATAAATTTTAAAGTTTGTGAGAACCTTGTTTTGGGTTCTTCTACACAAATTTAATGCAAATGATTTCAGACAGATTGCAGATGCCAAGTCGTGAGTGCTTAATAGAAGTTTTGAATCTAAGGCAGTTTACAAAACAGAGCGCCGTCAGTAGAATCGAATCTCTTGTACCTCGTCTCACAGTTCTTTGTCTTTCGACATACTTATCTTCTTTGGGGAACATCTTGTTGATGTTGCTCCCGTTTCCAGCAACAGATAATCAAAAATAAAAGTTTAATTTTGCCATTTTTTGTGGATCCAAAGATAAACATTGTTATTACACACAAATACAAAAAAAAATTATAAAAACCTATTTTTTTCAAGTCTTGAAGAACTTTTTTTTAGAATATAATAAATAGCCAATGAAATCAAAGACTAACAAATGTATCAAAAAGTTTCCTAATATTTCTTTAGTGAATAAAATAGTTTAATAAATGTATTATTATCCAAAGTTGTAGTCTATTTAGTAATGATAAAAAATCAGATTTAATGAAATCACTTTGCGGCTGATTTTAACAAAATATACAATAGGCGTAGTAGGTTGTTCTAATAAGTTTATAGACTCATGACGAGACCTATTTCGAAACATACTTTGTTTCTAACATGAAATTTTTTACATATCAATTGTGTGCCTTATTTGCAAGCAAAATTAATTCCAGAAATTTATAACGCTAAAAAAAATAGTTAATGTTTAGTTGTGTTCATAAAGAGCAACTTTTGCAAAATATCAATTCTAAGGCAAAAATGATTGTATGTACAAAAAATGTTGTTTACATGACTGACACCTCTGTTCAACGCCTGTCTCATTTTGTGCATAGAATTCAGGAACGAGAAAGGCACAACCAAATAAAATGTAAATCAGGCTGAAAATGAAATTTACTAACAAATTTTCATTAATGGTTGTCTTCTGTGTAGCACACCTTTGTGCAAATTTCGGTTTGCAAATCAAGTGACACAAGCGGGCGCGAAAATTGACTTAGCTCCCGTGCGTGTGTAGTGAAAACGTGGTTCAAATTAGAAACGCAATTTCCTTATAAATTGAACGTCGACAAGGAAATAAGTTTGTTATCGAAAAGGTTTCATGACCTCTGCGTAATTGCATTGTTCCACCCCCTCACTTAATCTACTACCGACTCCTGGGCTGTCGTAAAGCATCAGACGGTGCAGCTGCAGTTTAGCTGCCCACTTACGCAGTCTCCCCTCTTCGTTGCTTTATTTAGCGGTTTTTGAATTGGTTAAGCTATTTCTCAGCACAATGTGACTAAAATATAAAACCAATTTAGTTTAATACAAAACTCAAAAAATAATATTCAAAATAAGAATCTAAACTGCATATTATATATAAGAACTTGGACTGTTTACTATAGGCAAAAAACAGTGTCAAAAAAAATTTACAAATGAAATCCAAGTTTCGCCAAAAGCATCATGGTATATAGTTTTGGCTTTACAGCACGTTCTGCGTATAAAAGTTTCAGTTTCAAAAAAATAGATTGAAGTAATTAAAACTGCCATTTCTAATATTTTTTTTTACCCCGCAAGGGTTATTATGGTTCAGCGTAGAAGGTATTTTCACTTGTCCCAGATAGATGCAGTAATTATTGGACTAACTGAATATGAGTGGTAAAAATCGAGAATGTTGCAAATGGACGAGTTAAATTCTGATAAAAATAGTTTTGTTGGTGAACCTCTTCAGATAATTAAGCAAGTGTTGTATTGTATTTATATTTCACAAACATTATTGGACTGGGAAGATGATGATCATACTGGTAGACTCAAAAGATCAAAATTAAACCTAAGATCTTAAGAAGTTCGAATGTTGAACGCATGCTAACCACTCAAAAACGGTAGATGCAATAGTAAGAACAAAATTACATTTTTGCGCAAGAAAACAAAATACATGTCAGTAATATTTTCAACAATTATATAAAAGCCAACTACTATAACAAGGTCCGACAAAATGATCTCTCCTGTTGAAAACAGCAATAAAAAGAACATCATATATTATGTTCAATATTTTATTGTGTTATGACATAGAACAATGTTTGCCATTTAATTAACAACTACTTTTAAAGATGAAATCGCCTAAATGTTTGACCAAATGAGCGATACACTTCTGCAAGTTCTACAATAAAGTTTTGCATTATTTATCGAGTCATTTCTATTAGTGACTTAATCGGCCATCCAATGTCACCATGTAATGAGATGAGACGACCTGGAAGCATTTGTTTTACAATTTTTTGAAAAATGTTTTTCAGGTGTGCGGTAGCACAATACTATTGGAACCTTTTTATGTTCATTGAGTAACATAGTTACACAGAGGATAGATGTGACAGTCACCGCATCCTTGCACCAGAAAAAATGCTGATTTATGATATCAAATCCCGTAACAATAAACCAAGAAGTTAGACGCTGGCTGTGGGCTTGTGAAGCTCAATACTGAAAATGAAGATACATTTTAATACTACTGAGCACAAGAGCATCAGCCAGAACAATTGTCAACATGTCCTCGTAAGCTACCTGACGACCATGTCAGTCACATCCTTTAAATTCCTGGTCACTTATTTCTCCGTACGATCCAGTCAGATATTTACAAGGCGAGGGTATGCTTAACGGCGGAACCTTATGGCGTTGTGACAACAGTCTACCTCAATGCTACGATACTCTCAAGTGTCCGAACGGTACCAGATCTACAGGGTGATTTCCGTTTTAATGCTGAACCCTCAATATTCTGGTTGTCTTCGTCGGAATTCTTCCATAACGACTTCTCCAAAATGCCTACGAAATAACCGCTGCGTTACAATAATAAAATCAGCATTTTTAAAATAAGTCTCCAACACAACGCATTATACTAAAATGACATGCCATGTATTGCACAATGATCTATGATTCGAATACCGTCTACCAATCCAACTGCACTGGACAGTTAATTCAAAAAGGTGAGATCATTTTGCCAGACGCTGTATTTTAAGATACAATGTGAATATGTAAGGTAATAAGAATACTTTATAATACCACAATTCACGAAATTGTCGAGTGCACTGAGTATTTTGATTTAAAATAAGTTGTTACGAAATTACTATACCTACGACGAAGCGCAGCCGTTTGTAGGGTGCACTTTATGTTTTTTGGCTGCACCTTGAATATCCGTTGCGGTAATCGACAAGTTGGTCACGTTTGCCTCGTGTCGATACGGAAGCATCCCTGATACCCACAGAAGACGCTCCTAAATTATGTATTCGCGATGAGACGCCTCAACATTGCGCTACACTCGGGCGGGCTGCAAAGACTGAAAATGATGAATGCATTAGGGGCCGCCACTTTGTGTGCACTCAATATTGACTTTATCCGGCAAATTCTTCGAAAAGTCGAGTCCCTCGGTGATAAATTAGCAGGTAGCTGCGACATTAATACCTTTAATTCGAAACCAAATCTAATCTCTGTGGGGCATCAATTAGTTTCAGCTCGAGCAGAAATGAAATGCGGCCCAGCATTGTTTAAAGCATTGCGTCAGCTCCGCCAGTTTCTAATTGTATTAATGTATGCAAATGATTTACATGAAGAGACGGATGTAAACAGCGGCGTTAGTGAGCCACGAAATGAGACAAGACGCCGTTTCCTTCGGGGACGTTTCTCCTTTATTATTGACGTGGGGGGATATTGCATTATCAGATGCTCGGCTTCATCCAGCAGCACTGTGCATCCTCCGAAGACTTTAGAAAACCGTACATTAAAGGAAATCGAATCAGAAGTAACGAGCTTTTAGAGGCAAATGTACGCACCGCTTTCGTGCTTACCGCAACTTTCGCACAAAAAGGAAAATCAATAGCATACGCTAACGTTTGCTTTCTAATTATGTTAAGTGCTTGCAGCTACCTGCTGTGTAAATATTATAATTATGAAACGAATACTTTACATTTGCCACTAATTGACTTGATTTAATATTTACTTTTACAGCGGACAGCCCGAGGGGCTGAAGTGTATTTCTTTGCTCGGAACGACGCACCGTAGTTGCAATTTAAATGCATTGATTTCATTGTGACTCATTTTCTCAGCAAACGAACGAACCTTTTCTTTTATTTGTTTAAATAAATTGATCTAAGTTTTTTATAGACTTTGTCTGCCAAATAATCCTACAAGAGCAATTCACACAGGTTGATCTCTAAACACCGGGATTATCAATGTTCCTTTGTCTTCTAATCTTTTTGTGTTCCAGTTCTGGGCAAATTTAGTCCTTAACGTTTGGAGTAAGCTTTTGTATTGATTTATCTTGGATTACATATCGTATTACACAACAAAACGAATTGCAGTCCCATCTATCCATTTTATTGAACTTGAATTTGTCGTTATTTAAATCGTTATCGTTCCGTAGAGGAATGTCAACGGAATTTATTACAAATTTTATTACCTTTTTTTTGTTGCTAAAGTTTGTCATCCGTTGATTTTATACTGCTAAATATGATACGTCACGTAGATTTACATGAACTGTCGTATTTTGTAAGTATGCAATTTTCAACCCAAATCAGTTATTCCACGAAATAATTACTGTCGACATTGATAGTTTGGTTTCAACGTTTAGGTAGTGCAAAAATCGCAATTGTAAAAAAATCCACATTTTTATTACTAAAAAAGTTTTTTGAAATAAAAGTACAGTATTGGTTTTGTATATGGTTATCCAAGGCCTAAGAAGATAAAAATTAGTTCATGAAAATTCAGATAAATTAGATAGGCGAGGAAGAATGTTTTAGCCCAACCCCAGTAATCGATTCCTGACAATTGACAATTGATGTTTTAAATGTAATGTCTAATTCTCCGCAGGTAGCAAAAAGGAATAGTGGATGATGCCTTTGTTATATTGCTGTACAGTTACCATGACTTTTGTGGAATGAAGATTTGCTTTTGGATGATGCTTGAAGCTTTTTTTCTGTCCAGTCATCGTCTATGTCATTCACAATTATCGACATTAGCCTATGGGTTTTGTTGTATTCTATAAACTTAAGCCGAAGCCATCTGCTAAGTTCTTTTTTACTTTTTTATATATTATGCACCTATAGAAGCTGCTATGGAGGAGGATATTGAACAATTTTACGATTAAGTAGATAAAAGAATAGAAATAGCAAGAGGAAAAACAAATAATATTTTACTAATAGGTGATTTTAATAGTAGTATATGTAAATATAAAAATAAGACGGATTTGTAACAGAAAAACATGGATATGAAGAAACAAACTATATATAACAAATATTTTTTTCGAAGCAAGAAAAGGTTGAAAATGGATATGAAAATTACGAACTCCTAATAGAAAAATAATAACAAAAAAAATAATTAAATTATAAATCAATCTGAATTAAGCACATATTATAGAATGGTAAGAAATACAGTAACACTTCAACATTCGGTAAAATACTAACAAGAATAATACAAAATAAAAAATAAATAAGAAGACTAGATAAAAAAAAGTTTAAGAAAGAATTAGCTGCTGTAATAAAAATGACGATTAATGTCAAAGAAAAATCAATAATAAAAGCAAAAAATTAAAGAAAAAAGAAACAAAAATGTTAGAAAACTAACAAATAAAGCTAAAGCTGTAATAAAAACTTGAGGAATATTGAAAAAACAAGAAAGATAGAATACGTTGAGCTGGATAAGCTAACAAAAGAGAAACTAAAAAATTTAAGAAAATTCAGGGACAAAGAAGATAAAATAGAAAAAACAAGAAAAAATTATACAAGTGGCTACAGACTATTATAAACTACTAATTAAAAGTAACGGAGACAAAAATGAAAATAAAGCTGAGGAAACAGTCACACTTTTTTTAGAAGAATGCGTACATATAAACAAGAGAAAGACAAAGTAAAACTAGAAACAGAAGGGGAATAATCTGGAGAGACAAGCAATGTAGAGCGATCCTTTGTCAACAAACTTGTTTACAAGCGATTTAGAACAAGTTTTCAGAAATTTATGCTGGGAGAGATATGGTGTAAGCGTAGAAGGAAAAATATTATTTAAGATTTGCTGATAACGTAATCTATTAGCATAAAGCAAATCAAACCTAAAAGATATATTGAAATAGCTGGAAAGATAGAGTAGCAAAGTAGAATTAAAAATTGATTATAAAAAAACTCACCCAATGATTAATAGAAAAGCAGGTGATATAATCGTAAATAATAAAAGAATGAATTATGTGCAAGTATTTGTCTATTTAAGACAATTGATATCTTTTGAAAGAAACATATAAAGAAGTGCTTAAGGAATAAATTTAGTTTGGATGTGTTATTATATTAATATTTATATACATCAAATTTCCATATATCTTAAAACGAAAAGTATTTAACAGGTACGGAATACCAATTTTGCCATATGGTCATTAAATAAAAATCCGCAAAACATGTCAAAAAGAGAAAGATTTGTATTCAACCTAAAGCTATAGGATAAATTACTACAGACATTAAAGAAATTAAGAACAAGAGACATGTTGATGGAATATAAATGTATAAAATGGAATTGGATAGGGTATCTAGGAAGGGCTGGAGTAGAGAAGGTGGACAAATTCCCAAATATAAGTAGGGTCAATGTCAAAAGACGCTTATAATGGTGCAAAGTTCGCCAGCATTATACTGTAGAATAATGGAAACAAGTTCTATGGAGTGATAAATCTTACTATAGAGTCATTTCATATCAAATCGCCGAGTCGTTGTGTATGACATCTCCGATTCTGATAAAATTTGGTACGTTAGTAGTACCTACGGATAGAAGCAAAAAATTTGAAACACTTTTTTTGAAATTACGGCTCTTTGAAAATCGCTAAAATTAACCCTACCTCAATAGCTTTAAAAGCTTATATCTTGGTTAAATTTATAGCTAGGAAGGTAAACTAAACACTTCTCTCCACGAGTACTACCAACATACCATGTTCCATCAAAATTGGAGGTCATGACCAACGACCCGGTGATTTGGTATGGAATGACTCTATACAAACTGAAAATCCAATGAACGTGTTTGGGTTTGCCGGATTCTTATTTGAATGTATTGTACCAACAGTCAAGTTTGGTGGTACAGGCATTATTTTTCTGTACCGTCAGGATGACTTTGTCTACACAGAGAAGGTTTAAAGAAATGGGTATTAAAAAACTGGGCTGGTCTTTACAGAGTCTTAATCTCAATTTCATTAAATAACTCTAAGAAGAATTGGAACGCAAACCATTGGCTGCAGTCACTGAAGGTTGTCATGGAGGACGTAAGATATTTCCTAGGAACATATATAAAAGCTGGTGGAAAGTTTTCTCAGACGAGTCGACTGTAAATATATATGTATGTATATATTAATATATTTTGGTCACATAGTGTTTTTTTTTTAGTGTTTAAGGACATAAAAATGAGTTAAAATCTTTTTATAATAGATATTTGAAATTTATTTGATCTTTTTAACGTAAGGCAATTGCAAATATGTGAACAGTAATTTTTTCAACTTAGACCTAATATAATATGTATAAAATTTAATAATAGTGTAATACCCTTTATTTTTAACTTTTATGTATTAATAAATATTGGAATTAAATTCTTTTATGCACGTAAAAAGGATGCTACTTAGACTATAAATTAATAATCTTTGGGAATAAAACATTGCGAATTTTACTTAGAAAATCGTTTATTATACAACGACATACTTATAAAGTGTAAAAATGTAGTTATGACTTACTATGCACGATTAAGTTAACAAGTGTCCATGCTGAAAGCAAGAAATCACAACAAATTCTGAATATAAATTAAATATATTTTTAAAAATATTAAACTTTAGTAGCTTAAAATCAGTAAACTAAATACATTGACAAATAATTAAACAAAGCAACTACATTGTTGCTAGGTAGCAACGACTGTAGTGGATCATATTACAGCTATATAAACAACTAACAGAAATTCACATGAAATTTCTATGAGTCAGGTATCCAGTTACTTTTCATCTATTCCATAAGTTTTTGTATATATGTATCACACACAAAAACAACAATATCCAAAATAAAGTAACGTTTTAACCTACATCTCATTACAAAATCCTGTGGGTCATTATAATAGCACATTATCGTAACTAACTTTAAATTCTCGCAGATTGCTATTTCAAAACTCTAAGTAAGGGGTGGTCTATAAAGGACGCCGAATTTAAAAATTTAACGCATTAGCCAAATATTTATGAAAGGCTTTATATTTAACACACTTATAATTAGTAAAATCTACCATTTACGAATGAAACACGATGCCAGGCATATGTGTCTGCAATCATTTATGCGTTCCTTAGAATTACTGATAACTCTATTGAAGATGTTCGACCCGATGTCTTTAGTCACGCGCGTGATTTTTACCTTTAGTTCTAGAAATGTGTGTGGTTTGTTAGCGTACCCCTGTGACTTCGCAAACCCCCATAAAAAGAAATTACAAGGTGTAAGATCGCAGGATCTTGCCGGCCTAGTCACCGCGCATAGAAATCACTCGTTGTGGGGATTCTTGGAGTAAAGCAACTGTTTCGCGCGAAGTGTTGTAGGCCGCTACATCTTGCTGAAGCCAGAGATCGTTAATCTCCATATCTTTAAAGGTAGGCTACAAACGATGGGATATCATTTTACGGTAATGTTCTTCGTTGATGGTAACAGAAATCTGCTCATCATCTTTAAAGGAATGCACTCCACCTGCCCCAAAATCACATCACACAGTCTTTCCAAACCCATTCAACAAATTACTTTCGTTTGCCATTAACAGCAGGCTTAAGCTGTTGCGTCAGTTGATTTTATACACGTGGATATGGAGATCTTAATTCAAAATTCGATGTAACGAAGTTATCGGAATGCACACATTGCTCTGTTATAAACTATTCCATGACAAAAACGAACCAAAACAAACTGATGTACTGAAAAATAATTAATACTAAATTAATCGGATTGATAATAAATATATATAATATAATCCAAAAAAGTTATAAAACGTTTTATGCAAACCGAGAAATGCTAAAAACGAATAAAATAAATTTAAAAACTAAGATAAGAATTTAGAAGACACTTATTAGATTTATGGTTCTATGTACTGCCGAAATAATGTGCTCTACACAAACAGAAAAAAAATAACTAAGAGTCTTTGAAAATAAAGTATTAAGGTTGATAATGTGGCTCAAGAGCATGGGAACTCCTAAAGGTTGTGGAAGGTAAAGGTATTGCAAAAGTGATGATAGCTCAAAGGAACAGATGGTTGGAACACTTAATAAGAAAAGAAGACCCAATCATGTTAAAACTGATATCGTGGAAGTTTGAAACAAGTAGACCAAGAGGAAAGCCAAAGATTAGATAGTATGATAAAGTAATGGGAGATTTAAGTAAAATGAACGATAAAGACTGGAAGAAAAAACCAGAAATAGAACAGAATGGAAAATAATAGTAGAAGAAGCAAAAACTCACTAAGGAAAATATAATAAAAGGAAAAAAGGGGATCAATCCACCCAGGAAATCGGATTATATTACTTCGCGGAAAAGTGACTATGTTCTACAAAGAATGAAACGTCTTCAGCAATAAAAAGAACAATAAAAGTTTTGTTTAATGTTTCATTATACCATTACACAAAACAATGATTGTCATTTAGTCATCAACAAGTTTCGAAGATAATGTGCAAATGTTTACCGGTACAAGATATATACTCCTGCAAACTCACCTTAAATCGCAAGGAGTCAGGTCTGATGACCTAGCCGGCCAGGTGACGTCACCATGCAGCAAGATGAGGCGATCTGGAAACATTTGTTTCAAATATTCTTGAGAAATTCTTACCGTGTGTGCGGTAGCGCCATTTTGTTGGAACCACATAGGTAAATTTTATGTTCGTTGAGTTTTGACTCTAAAAATTGCGTAACATCGCAACACAACGGGTAGATGTCACCGCGCGTCTTGCTTCATCAAAACAAAAAATCCATAATAACATAACCAAAGAGTTACTGATTGCTGATTGTGAAGAGATCCCTCATAGAGTTGACAAGGACTTGGTGAACCCAAATACCAAATATTTTGCTTATTGACATAGCGGGATAAAAAAGAGCTTTGTCACTACTGAGCACAACAGCATCAGCTAAAACGTTTGTCAATATGCCCTGTCGGACGTATCAGTCACATACTTAGCGATGTCACAACAGCAATAGTGAGCTACTGCTGCAATATTGTCGGGTGTCCGAGTACTACGAGGTCTATTGGGTGATTTATGTTTGAATGTCGAATCAGTCTGTCATAGGTTGATTCAGTACGTTATTTACTAATAAAAATTAAGTGAAAATTATTTACTAAACGTTATGTTTTTTATAACTACTTTGAAAATATTAACAATTTATTCCAAATTATGAAATTTGCTTTACAAAATTTTCATGATATGAATAAATATTTTTATTTTTTGTAATAACTAACTAGAACTACATTGAGGTTACACTTCTATGAAATTAATTATTTTCTAAATTTTTCTCCCCTCAATCGTTATTTCCCGTTTCTTCCTGTAATGTTTACACTAATCTCTATTTTTTATAATAATGCATTCATAGTCTGTAGTTGTAAAAACCAAACTCAAATATGCCCTGCTACCAAACAGCAAATTTAAAATTTGTGTTTTTTTAGTTTTGTGGTTGGCAACTCTGATACTATAACAGATATCATATGCGATTCTTCTGATTAATAAATATAAAACATTATACAAAAAAACAATGAGTCTCTGCAAATTCGAAAACATCGACTCGTTATCGTGTATAAGAATGGGACATTTTAAGAAACTCTCTTCAGAGAATATTTACTAATAAGCTTAAGCTTGTTGATCATTTTTACCGTCGATAATTCGTCGACTGAATTAGATTCTCGGTTTAATTTAAAAGCCGTATTTAGCAATGAACGCATTTTTAACTAGGCGGGTTCATAAACATGCAAAAGTGTCACATTTGTGGTACGCAAAGTCTTCCAGTAATTTATTAAAAGCAAATATATCTCTAACTAAACCCTCTTTGATTGTGTATTTTGAATAGGTGGTATGATAAGGCATACTTCTAAGATGATACTGGAAATGCTTTAACTATAAACGGCAATCGTCACCATTACACGATAATTTATTTTTTAATACCAATTGAGCAACATGGATCTGAAACAGATGTGGTTTCAGCAAGATGGTGCTATTTGCTAACAGTTGATTTACTGCATTAATAATTTTCTGGTCATGTAATTCCAGTATCAACTAGCCAGCAAGATCTTGTGATTTGATAGAACGTGACATCTTTTTGTAGAGTTATGTAAGATATGAGATCTATGCTAGTAATACACAAATGGTTGGTAACCTCAAGATAAAAATAATCAGATCATATGTAAAATTGTAATTGAAAATTTTATGAAAAGAACGAAAACTTGTAGTCGAAACCGCGATAGCCGTTTGTCTGATATAACCTACTATACATTTGAACAGAAAATAAATAAAAACAGCTGATTGAAATGTGGTGTGGTTAAGCTCTGAGCGCACATTTGGTTGCCTATCTTCAGGATCGTTTTGCATCGCACCGACTTATCCCACTGTTATCATTTGTAAATAAGTTTTTCCACGTTCCCATCTTGCAAAAATTTGAGGGAAAACGGATAAAAAATTCCTTTTGCGGACAACCTCTCGTTTTCATCAAAGATTACCTTAACACTCAATAAAAATTGAATCGTAAAATTAATTTAAAAATTTTATTTATAATTCAACTATGGTTTTTGGTTTGGTCCCTCCTTCACAAGTAAGTTCTTAGTTATTTTATTAAGCCTTAAGGAAGGGTTCATTTTAAAGAAGGACCGTCTTAGCCCTGCTTGATAAATACTTATTTATTACTTTTTAAGTTTACACAGTACAAAAATAGAATGCCGATATTAATTATACAGGTGGCTGTCTATGTATTTAAGTGGAAAAATAAAAATATCGGTTATTTGTTTCTTTTATGTTTTTAAATAGTGTTTTTCAAATTTAAACTATGTTCATTGTTTTTAGATTTTGTGGTGTTATCCTGTCACAGAAATTATCTATTGCAACTCAAAAGGATGTTTTCAAAAATATAAGATAAAAAAATACAAGTATAATTATCGACGGTTTCTACCTAAGTTAGCCACGTTATACTATATAGATGATATCCTGGTTTTTAGCAGTAATATTGAAGAACTAAAAACAATTATCACAAAACTACAATATTTTTTTAGGAAGGTTTGGTTAAAAATGAACATTACCAAGACCAAAGTTATGAGTCCCATTAGCGGTAATTTAGAAATAAATAAAAAAATAGAAACTGTAAACCACTATGTCTATCTCAGACATAACCTAAAACTCGGAAAAGAAAACCAAACTACGGAGATTACAAGGAGAATTGCTTGAACTTGGGCTGGTTTTGGCAAATTAAGCCATATCTCCCAAAATTCTAATATATCTCTATATTTAAAATAGCATACGTGTTACCGGTTGCTACATATGGTATGGAAACGGCGATTTTAATGGCGGATACTGCTGAGAAGCTTAGAATAACAGAAAAAAGCATGGAACGTAGAATATTAGGAATAAATCTAAGAGTTAAAACAGACCTTATTGAAGAATTGGCGCAGTGGAAAATGGATGTACATTAGGGTGTCCCAGAGTGTAAGGGCGAATTTTTTTTTTGAATTGACATACGCATACCCTTTTTTTTTCTATTTGACCCTAATAACTAAAATAATAAATATTATTGCGATCGGATAACGATAACTCGTGCCGACTTGATGTAAAACTTTGAACATAAAAGTTAGTATGGAAGCCATAGAAGGATTTTAAAACTTAATGTTTATTCAGTAAATAAAACACTGTTTTACCTGTATTTTATATTTATTAAGTATTTGTCATTAAAAGGACATTATTTATTAAATTTGCTTTTTAAGGTTTGCTTTTTACAGTCAGAATATATCTGTCTATGTTCTTGTACGCAACGTAATAAAAATTGCTTTTGTTCCTCTTCAACAGTGATTAAGCCATGAAAGTCTTTCATTAACTTAACCGCTCTTTTAGCCGTATGGTTAACTGCTCTCTCAGTGTCTGCACCTTCTTTTTAGCGTGTTGAAACAAAGCATTATTTGACTATGAAGTAGGACACTCGTTGAGAAAACCGTCATCAAGTTTGAGTCGATTGAACAAGAACTTGCTTTTGATTGAAATAAAGTCGTCGATGTTTTTCTAAAACTAAAAAGAGAGAACAGTTATCAAAGTAATAAAAGAACACAAAGGAAAACTAATATTTTTACTTGTCAGACTAACCGTAAAGTGGACCACAAAGTTCTTCTTTCGATACGATGTATCGTTTACCGTGGGCGGATGGATTTTCTTTGGATAAGTTAGCAACCATTTTTACTTTAGCTTCTTTGTCTACATCATAGTCAAATAGACAAGACAGACACTTCATCTGTCAAATACCATAAATGCTGACAGAACTTCTGAAAAGCTGCTTTTGCCGATTGTTTCGTAAGCCTTCATAGTCTTCAAAAAGCACAAATCCTAGTAAGGTGCTTTTATCGCTAAAGAACATTGCAGCCATTAAGAGCTAAATAATGATATTTTTAATGAATAAATTGCTTTAGCCATCCCTAGAGCTTGGTGTATGGTGCCTGGAGGCCGAATCTTCAATTTATTTTCTGTATCTCCACCAAGAGATATTATTGACAACTCTACGAGGGTTATTTTTTTTTCAAGGTCCGATTGGTCGCTAAATGAAAATCACAGTCAGAATCAAGAAAATTTTATATGGAATAATGTGATACAACATTAAGCTACTTTTCGACGTAATCGCCGTTCCGATTCATACATTTGTCGTAGCGTGGTACCAATTTTCCAATACCTTCATCATAGAAAGCAGCCGCCTGTGTTTTCAGCCAATTCTGTACTGCTGGTCTGCAGCTCGTTGTCTGTGGAGAAAGTTTGTCCTCCTAGCCAGCGTTTCATGTGGGCAAAGAGATGAATTTCCGCGAATCGCCTGATCCACGCGCTGAACAAGATCATCGGTTGTCACTGGCTTCCTTCTCTGGCCGCTTGCATCATGAACATCTGTGCGTCCAGCATCAAAGTTCCTGCACCATTTCCGCACTTTGCTGTCACTCATGAACGTTTCACCGTACACTTTACTCATTCGTCTATGAATTTCAGCTGAATTGCTTCCTTCAGCATGCAGAAATCGAATGACTGGACGCAATTCACATTTGGCGGGAGACTATTTTTGGAAGCATGTTTATGTGCTCCCTACGTACTCAGAAATGACAACCGCGAATCGACGCGTTCCTCGGGCCAACTGCAGATACAGCGCAAGACGTCTGCGCACAGATCTAGCGAATTTTCCCCGAAACTTTCCTTTAGCGACCAATCGGACCTTGAAAAAAAATAGCCCTTGTATTAATTATCGCTAGTCATCTCTAGCAATTTCAGTTCGGTAAAATTCTGTTAATTTCTGAAACATTTAGGCATGACAGCTTTTCTGTATAGCTCTGTATTCTCTTGGGATCGACATTTCTCCACTTTTCTCTAAACTTTTTGAACACTGGAATGTTAGGGCTTGTAGTTACTTGGATGATTTTTTTTTTGCATCAAACACGTCTTTTAATATCAATTCGTAGACGTGATGGTGGCAAGCAAAAATAAGCATTTCTCTATTCAGTTTCTGTTGTAGAAGCACATAGGCACTATTAACGAGACCTGTATTTGAAGCAGTAATATCACAATAGAGAATCTGCGCTTTATCTTCAAGATTCCATTTAATAATAGCGTTTCAAACTGAGCCTGTTCGCTTCCTGAAGAGTTGACCAATTTTGGCACAGCGGTAAGTTGTTCTTTATTATCATACAAAAAAACTGTCGGTCGACGTTTTTATTTAGATTTGTGTGCATCTAAAGCCGGCAACAGTTTGGCATCCCAGTGGACAGTTACAATATTCGGTACCTTAATTTAGAAATCAATTTTTATAGCTTCTGCACGCTTTTTTTGTTTTTCTATACAAATTATTTTAATGGAAGACTTGCTTATAGGAAGTCCGTCAATGTTATCTCCAAATATCTCAATAGTTACTCCAATAATAAACACAAAATTTCTCATTCTTAACTGAGGCCTATCTAATGTCACTAATTTTGGAGTGATAAAATTTTTCCTCATAAAAGTTTTATTAGTATCGGGCTGTGTGCTCTCAGTTGGGATGGGCAAATTTTTTTGTAAACCCATAATTTCAGAATCAGAAGACGAATTTTCTTGTAGTGGTTTATAAGATGATGTCGAAGGAGATAAGGATGAAAAATATTTAGCACACCGCTTTTGCTCCTCAATGTTTCTAAGGCGCGCCTTTTTCTCTTTTTCGGTCAGTTTTTGTTCATTCCAGCTAAGTGACCAGGTGGATCTGGCTCTATCTGCCGCTGCAAGAAGATGATATCTTCATTTATCTTTATTAATTGAAGCATATCAGTATGTGCAATGTCAAACAAATTGTCTAAGTTTGTAACAAACTCTTGTCGTCGCTGCTCAAACACGTCTTGTGTTTTGTTTGCATTTTTTTGCAAATCCCTCCAAACTTGGTATAAGGTAACTAGTTTCTTAGCACAGTTAGATAAAGATTTAGTCGGTATACGACGTGCCTTTTCCCAATAAATAATGCACTCACGAATAGTAAGATTTGCCCTTTCATTGACTCTTAAACTCACTTCACGAATATTATAGAACAGAACTGCCAGTACTTGTCCATTAGAGGGAAGTTATGAACCGGTAATTTGATGTTTTACGTCCCATATTAAAAATATTCCCTTTTTAGAACTGTGTAACTCCACTGACATCTTGACTGAACGAAATCAATGCGTTTACTAATAAAACAAACAAGTAATAATAAGCACATCGATACGTTAGCTCGCGCGCGCCATAGTATGTAACTACTGACATGTTTCGATGCAAGTCGGCACGGGTTGCCGTGGTTCTAAGTACATGAAACTTTATTTACAATTGTTTTTACATCATTCAAACAAAATTAGAGGGTATGCGTTGAAAAAAAAAGAACTTTCATTTTTTGGGACACCTTAATGTACATGTTACCAGACAGGATCCGCAGAGATAGCTACTAAAATTGGTACACTGGAGGCCCAGAAAAACAAAAAAAAAAAAATGTAGATAGGCCTAGACGACGATGACTAGAAGATGAAAAAAGTATATAGGAAAGCAACGGTTTCTAGTCACACAGTATAGTAGCACATGGAGAAGAGTAGGAGAGGCTTATGTCCAGCAGTGGACCACAACAGGCTGATGATGATATTGGAAAACGATTAAAGTTTGAGGACCATATATTCATTGTCTATCCGAGATTTAGATATATCGTTTCACATATATGAGATTTTGGAGAAGTAGTAATGCCATAAAAATGTTTTTTGCCATTCAAATTTGGCACATGTAATTTACACGGTGTAAGAATGCCTCGTCGGTGACAAAGGGTACATTATAAACAAATTAGTGAACTTGAATGAAAATGTACTGTTACCTTACAAAATATATTGGATGGAAGATGGTGCTCATTTGCAAAAACCAGGGTTTTGAGCAGTATAGAGGGCACCTCGAGAGGATCGTTATTTTTAGAGGCTTGCGATTACAGACCGTAGCGCGATATTAAGTACCCTAGTGCAAGAATAGTGGTCTTTTTGGTATTGCAATTTCAATAAATAGTAATGTAGATATTTATAATGTCCAAAAATTTCACCAAAAATTATTTTTTTATTGCACCAAACTTTGTTTGGTTAACATTTATTTTAATATACTTATCAAAAGTTATTGAAATTGAAAGACTAAGTTGATAATAAATAACGATTGTATTTGTAGTAGCTAAAAATCAGACTATACTTCATAGAAAAATTTACTCTATTGTAATGTAATCTAATCTGGGTAGTGACAATAATTTGAGCAAACCAATTAACACTTCTTATTGGTTTTTATGTCGAGTGTCAAGAATATTCTGAGTAACATACTGAAATGAATTTATTATGAAAAGTTATACGAAAACAGATGTTAAATTATGGAATTAATTATTTTTATGCATAAAATCATTGATTTTATATTGTTTATAATTCAATTTTCTTCTCCATTTTAGATAAACTTGGTTAGATTGATTTTTGGATCGTACTCTTATTTAGTTATCAAAATGATTAAATTCGGATAATTTTTACAATATTTGGGAATCTATTTGTATACGTAAATGCAATGCTTGTTTGAATACTAGCAGATCAATGTTAAATCTTATAGTATATATAAGTTTCACAAACACCATATATTTTTTCATCAATGTTGGAAACTTTTAAAAACGTTTGTTATCTTCAATAGATTGTTTGTTGTAGGTATTTATCCATAATTTAGTTGCCAAAATCCGGTTTTAATGTTTGGTTTGTTGTTTTTTCAAGTTTTCAACAAACTATAGAATAAAAGTGTTTAGTTATAGATACCACAACAATATAAGTGTTCATGGTGTTTTAATTTGTTTTTCTTTTTTTTTGTTACTTCTTGTGGGGTGACTAATTTTATTACTCTGTTTTCTATTTTCATTTCATTCTATTCTATTTCATTTTTTTGCTTCTTGTGTTTCATTTTCTACTTTTTATTTATTTACTTGCAGTGGATATTTAAGTGTTTTTTCATTTTTTCTCAGTTTTTTAATTTAATTTTTCAACTTTTTTTACGCATTATAAATTTTTTCTGGAAGGAATTGGTTTTCTGGGTTTTGTAAGTTTTTGATAGTTTGAAATTTTAATTCGAATACTTGACATGTGCCTTAAGAATTTATTTTACATTTGTATTATGGTGTTCGGGTCAGAGACAAGGTTCCCGTTCAGCTTGGCGTAGTAACTTTCTGGGTTAACGTCGCGTCCGTATAAATAAACTTCTAAACCGTACAATATTAAATTAAAAAAATAAATAGAAATTGTTGTCACATTCTGCAAAGTTTCTAATTGTTCATAACTTCTTTTAACGGGGCATGAATTTTATTTGTTATCGTGTTTTATCTTACAACTTATAAGACCACGAACTTTTAGCTTAAAGATGTTAGCTTTAAGACTTTTTCTTAAGCCATTGACATTTGTTTTGGAAAGTTATCGGAAAGCAAATTTATCAAAAATTATACGTAATTAAAGTATCAATTTCATGAAACATTTGAGCAGTCAAACGTGTTAATTTAGAACTTCCAATATAGATATAATTTTATTATAGGTTTAATTGCTTAATTGAAAAGTTAAATAATTAAAACATCGTTCAATAAGCCTAACCCACAGATGGCGTTTTTCAAAAGAACTAATCTTCAAATGACACGTGTCTAATTTTCACGTCAATCGGACCATAAACAGCAAAGCTACTGTGGTGAAAGTGACGCTACTTTTGCATTTGTGTAAAAAATGGAAAAAACTAATTTCGCGTGTTGATAAAACATTGCTATTTAATGGAAAAAAATACCGTGCAAGCTCAGCAATGGCTTGAAAAATGTTATCCGGACTGTGCTCCGTCGAAAACAACGATTTGCCGGTGGTATGGTGATTTCAAACGCGGTCGCATTGATACAAATGATGCGGAACGCTTGGGTAGGCGAAATGAAGCAGTAACTCCGGAAAATATTAAGCAAGTTTTGAAAATCGTGATGAATGACCGCAAACTGAAGGTTTGTGAGATTGCTGAGATAGGAAATATATCAATTGGAAGTGCATCTACGATCTTACACGAAAAATTGGGCATCAAAAAGGCCTTTTCCAAATGCAACAAAAGAAACAAGAGTCGACAATTCAGAGAGCTGTTTGGCACTGTTTACTCGCAACACACACGATTTTTTGCGTTGATATGTGACAATGGACGAAACATGGATCCATCATTTCACTCCGGAGTCGAAGCGGCAGTCAGCTGAGTGGCGCGCAACCGGTGAAAGCCGCCCGAAGTGTCCGAAAACGCAACAGTCAGCTGGCAAAGTCATGGCGTCAGTTTTTGGGATGCGAACGGTATAATTTACATCGACTACCTTGAAAATGGAAATTCCATCAACAGCGACTATTACAATAAGCTATTGATGCGTTTGAAGGACGAAATCACAAAAAACGATAGCACATGAAGAAGAAAAAAATCATCTTTCACCAAGACAAGACACCAATTCACAAGTCAATGAAAACAATGGCCAAATTGAACAAATCTGCTTCCCCACCCACCATACTCTCCAGATCTAGCCCTCAGCGACTGCTGGCTCTTTGCTGATCTCAAAAAAAATGCTCCAGGAAAAAAGATTTGGCTCGAATGAGGAAGTAATCGCTGCAACTGAAGCTTATTTTGAGGCCAAGGACAAATCGTTTTACAAACATGGTATCGAAAAGTTAGAAAAGCGTTGGAATGATTGTATCGCACTTGAAGGTGATTATGTTGATGAATAAAAATGAATTTTGCGAAACAAATGTTGTTTTCTTAGTTATATTGAACGATGTGTTATTTAAAATGATGTTATAACGTTGTAGGTTCATTAACAGAATTCCGAATAAAAAACAGTAGAACCAAATTGTCAGTAAAAGAATGGTGTCCGCTTTTTGTATTTGCTCTTGTTCTCCTACAAAGCTATAAGTTTAAAGGTCGAGAGGGTAAAGATGAGAGAGGAATATTAATAATCTCGAAAATGCCCGATACGATGCCGAAAATTAGAAGGTTGCCAGCAGCAGAACATTTTATTACGCGCTCCGGAGTCTTAAAACTGAAAAATCGCGATAGGGAAGAGTTAGTGTCCCGGCGGCTGTTTTAATTAAGGACGATCCAACAGATGGCATTGCTTGCGGATTCAGCACGCGATAACGGAAGATTGTGGGTGACAGTTGCGCGAGTTGCTCGGCGGAACCGGAAAGAGTTAGGGCTGCCGCGAATGGAGGAGACATCGACCGGAAACGATAGATTCTTTTAGATTATGACGGTTTACTCAAACGAGATAAGCTCCGAGAACATTTGTGGTAAACGAATAGTGACAGATATAGGCGGGAGAGCGCAAAAAATGCCACGACAAAAGCTGGAAACAGCAAATCGGGCAACCGAGATACGAAATTAGATTTCTTAAGTACCGGATTGAAAAATTTATAAACAGAAAGCATATAAATACCTTATGCTCTTTATAATAAACACGGTTTCGTTTATAAGTCACGTCATGGTTGATAATTCTTAAAAAAAAATGGTAGAAGTTACATTGCATTATACAATAGTTGCCTAAAAATCTTCAAATTTAACAATTTCAGAAATATATTTCTAAATTAGCCCTTTTAATATTTAAATGCCTTTATGCAAGCGGATTTCAATTTAGATTAATTAAATCCTCCATTTATATCGATTATATGCTTGTAAAGAGTAAACATTTGTTCTTCGTTTTTATATTTTTGTAACTTCTTATAATCTTGTCTTTACTTTTCGTTATTGTTTAGATTTTTAGTTATTTTGATTATGTTGTTTAAAGTTGAAGGACCTTTATTGTTTTTATATAAAAATTGCTTTTCAGTTTTTACTTTTGATTTTTTTTAGTTGCTTTTATTTTTATTTAGCGGTATTTCTAAGCTCTTTTTATGTTTTGATTATTTTTTATAGTTTTTTCGTAAGATGTACTCGTTTTTGTCACACATTGGTATTGATTAATACACATTCTGAATTATATGTTCTATTTCTATCCTTTGTGTATTATTGTCATTGCTATCCGAACACTGCTTCCGTAGTAATTTATTAAGTATAGTCTGTTTACTAAATTATAATATTAATTTACAAAATAATCTTTCTTGTCTTTTATGAATTTGTTCCATATTTAAGGATACTTCAAGAAAATTTCCTTTCGAAAAAAGAAAATTGTTTGGAGTTTGTAAACTAAACTTGAATTTTTTTGAGATTTTTGAGAGATGCTGAAAGCAGTTATTGGCCGGGTGATGTAAGGATCTGAAAACTTAATAAAGTTTGGCAAATATTCCGAGTATAAAAAAATTTCCTAGCTTAAGACAGTGATTGTTAAGAATACTACAGTCTATTGTTTTTTATAGCTGTGACTTGGTGGGAAATCCAATGGAATTTTATGCGAATCCTTTCCAACTTGCGTAGGTAGTTACTTCATATTTTTTGCAGACTCTTCTGAAAGTTGTTCCACTTCCTTATCATTGACTTTCTTTGGCTATTCTTGAGTAATCCTATCTTAAACCGTTGGAAACACTTCTTGTAAATACTATAGGAAACATAATCCTTCCGTAAAGGAGAACACATTATTTCTTAAACTTTATCGGCACTTTTTAATTAAAATGTGTGAAAGCGGTAATGTCGCAAGTGTTTGTTGCATGACCTTGCTTTTATCACATATTTTTAAGTAGTTTTTGTAGAATAACCACTTATTGAAATGTACAACTGATAGATAGTACTTTACTAGGACTATACGGCGAACAAGATTTAAATTTAAATAATTAATATAACTGACTTAGATTTATAAACGAGAATTAAGTTGCATATCTAACAGTATCTGCTAGTTTAATATACCTGGTACTCCCGCAAAGTATTACATTATTTAACTCATCTTTGCTTTACCCTGCACCTAAATATTCTTAATCTTGAAATATAGTTCCGACGACTGTCAATCTTTGAAATTGAAAATTGTATTCTGTTTTTATAAAAATATTTTTGTAGTTTAACGATGGAATGTTGTAGAGTTACGTAACGTTAGCGTAGAAAGAAGTGACCAGGACTGATTTGTGTGTAAACAAGTTGCACCGCGTAGCAGCTGTGAGACCTTGAGGGAGTGGAACCACCCTTCTTCCTGTTTGAGTTAGAAGCTGTTCAGTCTTTTTTTGAGTTGCTAAAGTGATTAGTAAATAGAAGATACTCCGAAGTGTGAGACAACACATTGTGATCAAATTGCTCGTTGGAGAATACTTCTCGTCCGCTGAACTTTACCACAGACTCTAACAACAGTATGAGGAACAGTGTCGTTCACGGACTGAATAGTGTGACTGCTTTAGAGAAGACAGAGAGCTCGTGGAGAATAAACCCCATGATCGTCGACCGTAAACATCTTACACTAGCCAGACATTTATTGTGTAAACGCGCTTATTTGTGAGAATAGGCTAAGCACTATCAAGGAACTTAGAGCAATGCTATCCATCAGTGTTGGTAGTGTAGAAGACATGGTGAAAAGCTACCTGCACTATCGCAAGGTGAATACACGGTGGGTTCGAGGATCTTTGACGGACGTGAATCAAATGGAGCGCTAGTCGTTTCCTATAGCAGTTTAAAGACAAAGATGGTGCATTTTTGAAGTCTATAGTGACTACCGATAAAACGTGGGTGAGACTACATTTCCGAGTCCCAGTAGTTATCACGCGAGTGGCGGCATACAAGTTCTCCCAAACCGAAGAACGCTGGGAGGAGCCGTTCGGCAGGAAAAGTGATGACAACGTTTTTCTGGGACTGGCAGGAGGTTATCCATGTAGACTTTCTAATAGATGCCAGAACAGTCAATGCAGCTTATTACTCAGACCTTATAGCAACAGACGTGAAGAAAAAGGTGGAAAGCGGATAGCCTTTTTTTAATGCACGCCCCCATACAAATAAAATAATAATGAAAACCCTCCGGAAATTGAAAAAGAACTTTCTGCCACATTTGCCGTACAGTACCCATTTGACCCCAGGTGATTTCTACCTGTTCGGAAGGTTCGGATTAGACTGGCAAGACATGCAGTTTGCGGACTATGACGCCGTCATCCAGACTATACAGAAGTAGATACGCCGACAACCAAATGCCTTTTTTTGAAAAGGGCATCAGAATGGTTCCAGAATGTTGAAAAAATGTGTTCACTCTAGAGTGTCATGTGCAAATAAGTGTATGGCAATTTGGTATTTTTGTAAAAGAAAATCTGTCCCAGTCATGTTTAAACCACCTCGTATGCTTGTATATTAGATTACAAAATTGTCTAATGCAACTGAAGATGTTAAGTTCGGTTAAGTTACAAGTGTTAGAACAAAATATTTTTTTGATAAGCAAACTATCATATCTTACGAGAACCAAATTTTAAATACTTCGATATCTCGCATTATCAAATAAGACCTAATATTAGCTTCTTGGAAAAGAAATATAGAAGAGAAAAATTAAAGAAGTTGTTAACTAAGTACACATTTTTGATGGTTAAATAACAGTTCTATCTAACGATGAGAAGTTTTATAGCAAAAAAACTCTCAACAAACAATGTTAGGTTACCTAAAAGGAGTGTCAGTTTGTTCTGAGGTTTTAGAAAAGCTATTATTCAGCATATGTAATGATTTGGTGGAGTTTATTGTAACGGACAAACCATATTTATTTATGTGTAAAAAGGAGTAAAACTACGGCCTTATTAAAAAAATATGAGAATATCTGGGACATTCATATAAAATAATAAATAATATAAAGTAGCTTTCTCACTATTTTGTGTTGAAATAAAATTTAATTTTAAAAATAAATAAATACAATTGCTAAATTGGAACTTTACATAGTAAGGAAGATAATAACATAACTGCAAAAAGTGAACAGGGAGCTATGAAATAAAGAGATTTCATAAAAAGAGTGCAGTAAAGATTTTAGTGCGTTTTATGTGAGAAACTATTCTACAACGTATAAGGGTTGCCTAGTTTACAAGCAATTACGCAACAAAAAACTATAAGCTATCTAAAGAAAAACAAGCAATTGAACGTAAACGAAACAACACCGAAAAACCCTCATTCCGTCAGCAAGAATGTACATAACGCACAAGTTAGTTATTTCAGCTCATATTTACAATTTACCGCCTTAATACCTAAACGCAAAACATATTTCCCGTTGTTACTTTTAAAGGACGAAAGTTTTGGCAAATAATACAAGATAAACAATTCTCATGTTATTCTACAGTTACACATAAAACACCTGAACAGATAGATTTATGCTTATTTAAATTTGTCCCCAAAAATTGTGTAATAGCAAAACCCTGTTAAGACCTGTTTTCCGACTATAATCCTATTCGAATTATTATTAACGTTAACACAAGTAATAGAATTGATCCACATACATTGCATATCAAGCAAAAAAACGGGAATTATTTCAGAGAATTAGTAAAATTAAAACTTTTAAAATCTCCCAATGAGCTAGATAAAACAGTTCAAAATGCAACAACATCAATTCAGAAAGCTGTCTTGTAATTAAGTCTGAATATATAAAATTTGAGAATTGTATCTTTATAAAGAGATTAAATTAAAAGAATTAGAAAAACTAACTAATCTCGTGCGCTCTACTGGTAACTCAATACAATCGAGCTGTTAAAGTATTTAGAAGCAAACAATTTGGTGACTGTGAAAATCAAAACAGCTGAAAAGTATTAAATATTTTTTTATAACAAGTTACGAAAAAAACTAATTGACTACAAATATATGTATTTCTATAGGACTAGTAAATTTTGGTAAATAGGCAAGAGACGACTGTGAAAAAGCGAAAATATTTGTGCAACACCTGACTATTGTTTTTACACCCTTACCCTAGAAAGTTGTCAGCTTTCAAATATAGTTATTAAATAAGTCTTTAAAAATATCTCAAAGTCCATATAAACTATACTAGACCTACAGAAATCTGTAATTATTAAAAAATACTTTAGATAAAGGGTCAGAATTATTACAATGATGTTTAACTGTCTCATAAGGCTTGGATACTTTCCCGCCTAGAGAAAGGTATTCTAAATTATTTTCATACTTAAATTAGGCAAATTTTAAATTCAAGTAACATCTTATAGCCTATTGCAAACCAAAGCTGTTTAAGAAATTCTTGTTTCAAAAGTAGTGCCCTCATCAGTAAAAAATAATTAACTGCTAGAAGCTATTTTGTATTTTGATGACAATATTCTACTGTTGAGTTGCTACTAAAATAAAACACCAAAAGATACCTCGAGCCAATATTAAAAATATGATTTAGGCATTTTAATAAAGTGCACTTAGGCGTTCCAAGCAAAGTCAAACTACGTGCAAGTTTACCTCACTAGATACTTTCTGTTGGAATACGGAGACGTCATCACAACTTTGCTGTCTATTTCATAAACAAACGTACGATACTTTCTACATTTGCCCATGACACGGTACTAATGGTTTTACATTACGATTCATTTGTAGCCTCAAAATACCTACGAAATCACCTGTAGAAAACAGAAAATCGGATGAAAATATGATTCATTTGAAATCTGTTCAGATAAAATTTACAGACCAAAAATAAATATGTTCCCCTGTTCGATTAAAGAAGCTAGACTTGTACATTAAAACAATTTGAACAAATATAGCGCGTAGTTAGCAAGTCTAATCTAACAAAATAACCGCACTATCAATTGAAGTACCGAGGATAATAGCCGATATCTCATGATTTATACTAAATAAAGTGCTACATTAAGTAGAATGACGTTCAAGAGAAAATAAAAAACTTATACATGTGGTACTAAAAACAAAGAAAAGACTAGGCGGCTATTTAAATTCTTTGGCAAACAAACTTTTGTTATAATTAAAAAGATTGGAATGTAATTCAATTTAAATTTTAACTTAATTTTGTATGTCAATTGTATGCATAATAAAGCAGTTGACACTATATCTTCTTCTTCTTCTTCTTCTTAGCCCGTTTCGGTCCATAACTGGACGATGGCCTCCTTCATTGACTTCCACTTGGTCCTATTTTGAGCTTCCTGTATCCATTTCAATCCGGCCACTTTTTTTATATCGTTGTACCATCTATTGGGTGGTCCTCCTCTGTTTCTTCTATATTCCCACGGCCGCCACTGAAGCATTGTTTTTGTCCATCTAGTTTCTTGTGTTCTGGCAAGGTGTCCAGCCCAACTCCATTTCAGATTTGCTATTGCTTCAATAACATTTGTCACTTTTGTTTTCTCCCTAATCCATACATTAGTTTTTCTGTCACGTAGTGATATGCCTAGCATTTTTCGTTCCACTGCTCTTTGAGTGGTTGTTAATTTGTGCAAGTGGGTTTTGTTAGGTCCAGTTTTCGCTTCCGTAGGTCATTACAGGTAAGATGCATTTATCAAAAACTGTCGTCTTAAGATGTTGGGCAATATTTTTGGAGTTCAAAATAAAACTAAGTTTACCATAGGCTATCCATGCTAATCGAGATCTTCTTTTGATTTCTGTTATTTGGCTGTCACGGTCAATCCTGAGTGTTTGTCCTAAGTATATGTATTCACTAACATTTTCAATCGTTACATTACCAACTTTTAATGTTTCGTCTATGTCCTGATGTTCTGGCATCATTGTTTAAATTCATGTTCAGACCGATCTTTTCTGCTTGTTGTTTTAAGTCTTGTACCATATACTGTAGGTCGTTCTGGTTCGTAGCAATGATAACGATATCATCTGCATGCAGTAGGTGGTTTATTTTTCTGACATTTATGTTTACCCCATAGTTTTCCCATTTAATTTTTCGAAACATATCTTCTAACACTAGCGTGAACAGTTTAGGAGACAGACAACCGCCTTGCCGATCCCCGCGTTTTAACTCAACCGGTTTTGTTTCATCGTGTAATTTGTAGGTAGCAGTAGTTTTATTGCTGATGTTGTTCAAAATATTTATGTATCTTCGGTCAATTCCACCGTTTTTAAGTGCTTCTGTAATTGCCCATGTTTCTACCGAGTCGAAGGCCTTTTCAAAGTCTATGAAAGCCAGGTAAAGAGGTATGTTATATTCATTGGTTTTTTCAATTAATAGTTTCATTGTAAATAGGTGATCTCTGGTTCCATAGCCTTTTCTAAATCCGGCTTGGGTTTCTGATTGGTATGCGTCCAGTTTGATGGTTAATCGGTTTGTTATTATTTTTGTCATTAAATTCAAATGGCCTAAGATGTTTACTACGAAACAAATTGAGGTCGAAAACGGCTGTACCTACATCGTGTCTGTGCTAGAAACATTGACTTGAATCTTCCTCAAATTTATGACTTTATAGAGAAAAATCAATTGCCAATAATTAACAAAGTATGCATCAAAGTGAATATCAGTTATTTTAATTTAATAATCAGTGCTTGCAAGATAAGCCTCTCTCCACTTTCTTAACTTTCTTTCTTGTTGTTGAAAGAAAAGAGATGGATTATTGGTTTATGGATTTGAGTTTATCTGCTATTTTAAATGGGCAAGTATAGAGTGACAAAGAAAAGCTGAAATGCTCCATTCAAAATCAAAATAAAGTTAACTGCGGAAAAGTCCATAAAACGGTGTTTTGTGATCACAACGATGTAGCTTTTGCTAATTACTTAATTGAATAAAATAGTATCATGTTTAATACATACTACTTTAATGTGTTGATGAAGATGAAAGCTGCATAAAGCACAAAAAGTTGAGATATTTTAATCAGAAGTGTGCTTTTTGTTCAGCATAACGCTGGGTTTCACAATGTTATGGTAACTCAAATTAAATTAAAAAACATATATACTGAAGATTCTCAGACTTTTGACTTCATTTTTTAAGATTATCATCTATTCGGCTTCTTCAAGAGCAGCGTTTTGAAAACAATAATCAAGTAAATATATTCATGCGTAAATTGTTTCAGAATTAACTGTTGCAACTAGTAATTACCGATTTTGATAGGGAAAGAGAAAAAGTATGTATAAAGCAGTTATATTTGTTGCATTTCATTTTAAAAACAAATTTTACTGTCAAACCAAGGGTGATGTGATGGGTTCATCAGTTTTACCTGTTATAGCAGACCTACTTATAACCGATTTCGAAATGAAAATTCTTGTTTTTTTCTTTAAAATCCACCTAAGGTATGTTGACGATAATTTTGTTATCTGGTCTCATGATAATATATGCTTTTCTAATTGCTTTCTCACTAACATTAATTTTACATTAACATTAAATCTACAATGAGAGTTGATCAAAACATTTTTTTTAGATCCTCTCATAATAAACAATCCTCTCCATGACAGCTTCTATTCACACTGTTAAAAGAAAACTTACCCACGCTAAGCGTTATTTAAATTCACCAATTTGAAAATCTATAGATATTAGATTACTTAAAATGTTCGATACTAACCACAAAAACTGATAAACTGAAAGTAATTACCAAAAACAACACAAAACCGTTATTCCAGAAAACTCTTAATCTGTATCATTAAGAATATTAAGAAAAATAAAAATTCGAAAATGCACTCTTTTTCCGACTAAGTAAAAGCGATTTTGCGTTCTTATTAGAGGTACCACTGACAAAATAGGTCCCATACTAAAAAAAACAACAAAATGGTTTTTATAACCAATAATAAAATACTTTATTTACTTTATTTGCTCATCGAAAGGCCATTTTTACCTTGTGGTGACTGCGACAAGATCTACATAGATCGAATGAACAAACACCAAGTCACATATACGAACATTCTTTAACTGTATGGAAGGTTGATAATTTTTCGGCACTTGCAAACATAAAAATACTCGCTTTCATTATGTTTAACTCCTGAGAACTCTTAGCAAGCGCCTGAAATAAAGAAAACAATAGATTTGTTGTCAATTTGTAAAATTGAAAAGCAAGAAATAAATGAAATTAATATATCTAAATATTTACCTTAAAACAATTTCGAAGCCAAGCATTATGAATTTTGGCATCCCCTGCTGGCAATTTTTTTTTAAGTTGGACAGACGAATCTATGTCTTCTTAGCTTTATCTGTCAATAATGCTAACATCGGAACCACATTCGTTGCCACATGACTGCTTCAAACACCAGCATGTATTGTGTATAATTGATAAAGCTGCTTAGCACAGCTACTGAAAGCATTCGTATACTCTTGGAGGTTTTTTGTGAGTACTGTGGGAAAATACAAGAATCCTTTTGTGGTCCTCGGTATCATCAAATGCCAAAAAAGGAGTACCCTTATCAAAAGTTCTCAAATTTTCTGGAACCATGACTTCTGTTTATAAGATCTTGCACAACGTCAAGAGCGATGCCGGTGAGTATTTATTTAGACTTAAAGGTATTACTAGTAGTAATGGAATTTTCTAGAGAATTAAAAAAAAATTAGGCCTTGGTATTTGTAGCGTTTTTGGAAGAGGTTTAGCTTAAATATTCCAGAAATTCATAAAATAATTCTTTTAGGAGGAAACAAGGAAGACCTTGTTTCACAAAAAAGTGCAACGGTAATTGCAGTGCCTCAGTCTTCAGTTCTTCACTTCTTGTTATTGTGGATTGAGAATTATCGTGGATTAAGGAAACGAATTTACTGGGAAACAGTCGTGTTCCAAGGAATGTGCATAATTTTCTGAAAGCAATAAGACATAACATAAAATTTCGTGTAATTTATAATAATTAGATTAATAAATATATAAATTTATTTGTTAATAAATTAAATTTGTTGTATTCCAATATTATACTGGCTTTTTTCCATTGGTTTTTTTCAATGGGCTTTATTCTCTCGTTTTTACGGCCTTTTTTCTAAATTCAGTATTAACAACTCAGCGGAAGGCTGAAACAGTAAACTCCATAAACTTGTTAATAAGAGAAACCCAAAACTTATTAATATTTTAAGGTTACAGCCACTGTTCTGGGACTCTTAGAGTTATTCAAAAATCAAAACCCCTAATTTATTTTAGATAATTTTTAACATTTAATTGTTATAACTTGTTTAGCTTACAAGCTGCAGTAGTCGTAGACATATTTTATTGTCATTACCTAGACTACAAAATTCATTTATTAACAATGATTCAAAAAATATAGCGGAAACTTTTTCTCCATAGTCATACATCGGAAAAAATGTTTATTACTGAAGAACGAAAAATAAAATTGTTGTAGAATTAGTATTTTTTTAGTTCAAATTTTAACAATTTTTAGATATGTTTTTATAGGTTTTAGACTTCGTTGGTACACCCACTTTGCTCAATCAAGCACCTCCCCCCCCCTCCCCGGCCGGATTATTTCAGCGTACTCCAGCCACTTTAAATTAAATGTGTGATCTGCTATGGGCTTCAGTAGGAAATACCGGGTACAAAGATACTGATCCTCCTTCGGGTATCCTTAAAACCCGACATGAGATGAATTGATATATAGACATGAGAGTCATCAGGATTATATAAATATCACTAATATATTTTTCTACTACATATAAACTTTGTTCCGTTCGTCTAGCTGTAGGCACTGGTTATAATGCGAAGCGATTAGTCTACCAAGACGGAAACCGAAATTTTTCAAAATCCTAGCAAAAACTGTTTAAAAATAGAGTATTAAAGGTGACAAATAAGCCAGAAATTCCTATTAAAATTTGTTGCTATCATTACTCAGCACTTTTCCTTAAAAATATTGTAGAAAACTATGGCATATACCTTTTATCTAAATTGTGTCAAATGTAAGTTTCTATATGAAGTTTTATTCATAAATATTTATAAGCTGGATACAGCGCCAAGTCAAATTTGTGGTGATTGTTTGAAAAGCTTTGAGCAATCATCACCAAGAGTACTTGGATTGAGTTGGTCTATATGTAAAATAACTTATAGACCACAAGAAGAAAAATGCTTTTGTTAGTAAAGTGTTACGTCAGGTTAAAAGTTACATTGCAGTTTTGTTAGGCAAGGTTCTTCATTTTGGTCAGAACAAAATAAATTTAAATTATGGCAATTCATTTACTAAAATCAAGTTTGAGACCTCTAGTTAGATAGATAAAGTGTCAGATAATGGTATGATTGAAATCCTTGATTGTTCTCGATACTCAGTTAAGAAAACAAAGAGGCTTAAGTTAGAAAATGCATTTTATGAAGTTTTGAATTTAATCAAATAAATATCCGTGAATAACAATTGTACATAAATGTGCTGAGCGGGAATTAAACATTGTTTTTGTAAGTAAGTATTTTACTAGTTCTGCTCGATTTTGTGTAACTTAATACTGTTAAGGATTCTTTAATTTTTTTATTTTCATGGGAGAAACCACAAATTTGTTCACTTTTGCAGAACAAACAAATATGCTTTTAATTTATGGCAAAGTACATAAAAATGGGGCTGTTGCTGTTCGAAGATATAATGAAACATTTCCCACTAAAAGGATGTCAAATCCTAAAACGTTTGAAGACATTGCAAGACCTGTTAGGGAAGGTAAGTAGCACGCTAAAACCTCAAAGACTGAACTCAGGTCAACAAAAATTTTGACAAATTGCTAACGTAATTGGGGAAGGGATAATACTTTATGTGCAAGCGTACGGCGAACATTGCGCAAGGAACAATTGTATCCATTTTATGTTTCGCGTGTGCAAGATTATAACAAACGCATATATTTTTGCCAGTGATTAATTTGACATTGCATAGAAAATCCTAACTTTTTGAGCTGCCTGCTGGTTATCGATGAATTTTGATTTTCAAAAATGGGATTACTAATTGTAGAAACCCTTATTCTGAAAACGAAGAAAACCTCATACGAATTGAACATTACCAACGTATCCTTTACTAAATGTCTGGCGTAGTCTTCTTAGTGACATTCTTATC
Source organism: Sinelater perroti (assembly GCA_036346155.1). Classification (NCBI taxonomy): domain Eukaryota; kingdom Metazoa; phylum Arthropoda; class Insecta; order Coleoptera; family Elateridae; genus Sinelater; species Sinelater perroti. The sequence continues at coordinate 5,759,200 of JARFIY010000195.1, forward strand.
GAGGGCTTATTTTTACCAACAAGGCTTTCAGGAATATCTTGAATTTTTGCAAAATAATCTGTATGAGATTCTAGAAGATATTCTGATTACCAATAGGCAGGAGATGTGATTTATGGACGACAATGCCTCTGCTTACTTTTCTCATATTGTCACTGATTATTTAAACACAGCATATGGTAAACGATGGATTGGTCGAAACAGACCTGTGAAATGGGCACCACGATCTCCCGATCTAACGCCTTTAGATTATTTTGCGTGGGACTGGATGAAGTTTATGGTTTATTATACGTCTATTGGTACTCAATAAGAGCTAAAGAATCGCATGGATTCGTCGTACTAAATGTTACATTCAATAAAAAGGAGAGCACTTACTACAGTTACTCTGAATGTTAAATAATAAATATCTTTCACTTGCAATATATCCACAATAAATTAATTTTAAACATATGTTTATATGAACTTTTTTGTCTATTTGTGCTGGAGAGTACATTCCTAGTCTAAAACACCCTGTATAATGGGAGTTTGTGATAACTGTGCAGATTAAAACCAAATTCAACTTAGTTTCAACGAGATGGTTAATTCCGGGACTATTAAGCACATTCATTTATTGACAACGATTCAAATAATATAGCTAATACTTTTTCCCATATATTGGAAAATGATAATCCATGCCCAATCTAATTATGACATTAAATGTTCGGCATAGTAAGAAAAAATTCAAAAATCAAAAACTTTATAATTTACGGTAAAAAAACAAAACAAGACTACTTATTTGGCCGTAAAGTACCAACAATTTTTCAAAATCTGGTCGGTCTCTCTTGGAATCGCTTACATATTACTGTGCTAAAAATTAGTTACCTTACAACAGCTAGAAGTTTATGAGTATTTTGCAAACATTAAAAAATTAACATTATTTATTATTTTTTAAAAAAGCAAAAATTATTACTATAGCCTGCATCATATACACTAATAAATTATGCGATTTGGTTTTATTGAATTTAAATAATTTATCATCTTTATATTTTGAAGTTATAGATATAATATTAACATTAAAAAGTATAGATTTTTAATTAATGAAGTAAAAATTAAAAAAACGAGAAATAGTCACTAATTTAATGTATTTAATGTTTGCAATAAAATAAATACATTATGTGGTGATAATAAATGTAAAATATTAGAAATCAGACAATACATAGAAAGTTTATGATATTTGATTTCACCTTGTGCTCATAACGTTTACAATCCTCTGTATGCGGGAAATTTCTACTCCCATAAACGTTAATTTTCACTTATGGCCCGAAAATTACATGCCATAAATTTTGCTTTAGATCTTTAATCTGGAAGTCGGGGATATATCAGCTAGTCGGGCGATTATTTCGACCGCTTTACACGACACTGTAATATGCACTAAACTGCATATCCGCGGCGAGCTCACGGAGATAAAGCACAGGATAAGGCCGCGCTAAGAGCAATTCATAAAGTTTTAAGGTTGAAACAGTTGAATGTAATTGAAATTTGAGGAATTTTTCACGCGCGCCGGGAATAGGTCCGGGTGCCATTTGTCTGGATCTTGAGGTCGCAATTTTCTTTCGCATTATTTGTTACTGTGGATTTTTTGTATTTCGCGCCGCTAGCTAGATTAGATAAGATCCGATTAGAGTGCTTTATTCAAGTAATTTTCCTCGACGGAAGGAAATGCGAATTAGTTAAGCAGCAAAAACTGCCTCGGTCTGCAGAATGTAATTTGCAGCTCCAATTTAACTTTTAATAAGCCATGCCTTGTGATTTTCTATTGTTATATTACTTTATGTTATATAGGATAGCTTTAAATTACATATATGTGTATTTTCGTATTTATTTAATATAAATCTGAGAAAGTATGACTTAGTAGAAAAAGTAGAATTATTATATGGATCACATAGCCGTTATTATGTGTTTAACTTAAAAACAATATTTTTTTTATTATTATTATTAACAATCGTAAATTTACAATCTACTCTACATGGAGTATTAAGTAAATGTGATGACAATAAATAAGCAGTGTTAAGAGAAACCACTCAGCAGTGGCACTCTTGCAGTAATCCTATTGCCTCAGGGGGTTCTCAGGTCGCAAGGCCAGGTTCTGTTTAGTCGTCTCACTGGGAGGACATTGGTATACAGTTGATGGACTAGTTCACTAGGATGATTACTAATTTTTTCTTGGTAATTCTGAGTAAATCGGTGAATTTCTTCAGTAATAAAGGGAATGCTGAGATCTTCATGAAGTGTCTGATTTGTTACATACCATGATGCATTCACCATGGCACGAAGGGTTTTTGATTGAAATTGTTGAATCGTTTTAATACGAGTAGGTTTGGCACCTCTCCATAGCTGAATCCCGTACGTCCAAACGGGCTTCAGGATAGTTTTATAAAGCAGCAGCTTATTTAATATTGACAATTTTGACGTTCTTTCCTAATAACCAGTACATCTGGCGGAACTTCAGGTGTAATTGCTGGCGTTTCGTTTGGAAATGTTTTTTCCATGTAAGACGCTAACCAAGACGTAATCCTAGGTACTTAGTTTCTGTTTTTGTTGGAATTTCTACATTATCCAAGGTGACTGGCGGACATGCATTGAATCGAGTGGTAAATGTTATTTGCACTGATTTAGTTGGGTTGATTTTAATACGCCATTTAGTAAGCCATTCGTTTATGGTGTTCAGATGTTGTTGGAGATTTTCGGCGACTAGGTAGGGATCTTCGTGCGTTGATAGGATGGCGGTATCATCCGCAAAAGTGGCAATAACTGTGTTTGTCTCTTCAGGTAGGTCAGCTGTGTACAATAGGTATAGGAGGGGTCCGAGGATGCTACCTTGTGGGACGCCAGATTTGACAGGGAAATAGTTGGACAATTTATTATTGTATTTAACTGTGAAATATCTGTCAGTAAGATAGGACTTAAGGAGAAGATAAAAATAGCTAGGGAGAAGTCTTTTCAGTAAAAACAATATGAGATACGCACATCAAATTGCATGTTGGTTTATAATATCTGATTGTAATAGGTTTTTTTTAATATATCCTTTATTTGTACAATCGGTCTCTGCAAAGACTATAAGTACAACTGATGTGTGCTTAACCTAAAACTAAACTAAAAATAACATAACATGTAGAGTAATGACCTTTCGGACATTCTTTGTGTAGTTTATATAAGTATAACTAGTTAATTTACATTAGTTCTCTAAAATTTGGTCGGTAGTTTAGTTGGTTTAAACCGTTAGAGTCTTTTTGGCTCATCCTTTTCCTGCAGCAGCATAGTTGCTGCTCATTTTGGTGTACTGTTAATTTATTTCTGTATTTAGTGCTGATGATTTTAGTAATTTCTTCGCAAACGGTCGGTATGTTTAAGTCAACGTGTAGTAGTGTATTCGTTACATGCCAGGGGCATTGACTATTGATTGAAGAATTTTATTTTGAAGGTGCTGAAGTATCTCGATGTTTGAAGTGCAGGCGGAGCTCCAAATGGGAATGCCATATGTGCAAAAGGGCTTTAAAATGGCTTTGTACATTAATAGTTTATTTGCAGTTGATAGATCAAATATTTTCCAAGCATTCAGTACATTTGTGGGAATTTTGCTCATAGTTGTTTTCTCTTTGTTAAGATGTGGGTCGCCAAGTTAGTTCTCTGTCCTAGATATATTGCTACATCCACTTGAGGAATGTAATTTTCATTTAGTTTAACTGCAGAACAGATTTCTCTTCGAATGGTGAAGGTAACATTTGTCTGCGTTAGTTTTCATTTTTTACTGTTTTAACCAATGTTCAAATTGATTTAGATGTATTTGCAAGTTCATAGATGCAGGTTCATGATGTGAAGCTAAGATTGTCGTCTTATCACGGTATGTAGCAGTGATTGTGGAGTTGGTTCGGGGTATATCTGCTATATAAGGGGAGCATAGCGTGGGTTCTAAAATACTTTCTTGAGGTATTCCCGATTGCACTGGATAGAGATCGGTGTAGGTTTTTTGGCATTTACCAGCTTTGGCAATTATTATAACTTGTGCTATTTTCCAGTGGCATGGGAAATATTCAATATGAAGTGCATCGGTAATAAAATTTTTCTCTCTCTTTGCTTCACGTTCCAAACGTTTGTTGTTTTGTTTTCTTTCTCTTGCAAATTTTATTTAATGTCCTTGATGCCTGTTTAGGTTTAAAGGTATGGAATTCAGTGTTTTTATCTGTAAGTCCTTTTACCAGCATGGAGTATGTCGCACTCTCTAAAGTTTGTCCCTTGACTTGGTTATTATATAATGTCTTTATTGTGTATTTGTCTTTAGCTAATTCATTGTGTAATTGAATTAACGGTTATACGTTTTCGCGCCTGAAATGAAGGTCGGTGGTTTAGATTCGGAGCTTTGTGTACTTTGATCCATATTTTCATCCGTGAGGACGTCAAATCTTATTCAGTCTAACTAATTATTCTTTTTGGATGTATTAGCTTTCTGTTCTTAATTTCTGCTTTGTTTTCTGTTGACATGTTGCCTTGGTGCACCAGTATTTTGATCAGAAAAATGTTGTGTAAAATGCGACTGCATTGTATTTGTCATTGGAAAATTGTTAAGTTTTTGACTACTGTATAAACTTGCATTTTGCGGGAGTATTTGCATTGGAGTCGGTTGTAAAGAAGAGACATTTATTGGTATTTGTAATAATAATGAAATAAAAAAATAATAATAAAAGTCACTTTTGATTCTATTTTTGATTTGATTGCTACTATCAGGCTACTGCCGGGTGATTCATTAGCCAAAGACTGCAGTTTTTATTGCTGAGATAAGGTAGGTATAGATAGCTCACATGTTTGCTTGGCTTCGTTTGTAATCGATGTTATATACTTCTGCAGGTTTTATTTAGTACGTGGATTTTTGTCAGCATATATAAATCCCGTTATATTTATAGGGAAATAATTTGATTGGAGATATGATTAGAACAAAAAAAAAACGCAGAAACTATTTAAAATCAAGTGTCACCAAACATTTCTTCCAGAAACTGTAGTATCATAAAATATTTGAAAAATTGCCTTCAGCTGCAGTAAATTGCATTTGTGTCCTAATGTAACTGATTGTTTAAGATATTGTTAAAAAATATGGACTCTACATTAGTAGAGTCTCTAAAATTGCATAACACTCCAAAATACACAATCAGAGTAACGGTTTTTTCATTTGTTAGGCAGTTTTTTTTGTCTACAATTATATGCGGTGTAGATTGTTAACCTATATACTAAAATGCAAATACGCTTTATCAACTAAAAAGAATGTTTTATCGAACAAAAAATGTTTTTGTAGAGTATCTCGGTAACAATAAAAATTATAAAAAATTAATTCACCACCCTCTATTTTTTTTTTGAAATATAGACAAAGGTAAAAGACAAAGTTAACACTTTTATTTCAAAATTCTTTTTCTTCTTCTATATACTTGGATATAATCTGTAGTAACATTACTAAATTTCCTACATTTACTCTTTTGACATTTTTCTTAGTCTTCCAAGGCTTCGTATTTATTGTGTTCTGTATCGTCAACCTTAGGTCATTCGTTCGGTCTATTGTTGTAGCCTATACTCTTTTGTTTTGTTCATAATATTAAATATGTTCAGATCGTTGTTCTTCCACTGTATTCAGCAGTTGATGGTAAAAATTTTATTTTTTTTTAAGAAGCTTGTATGATGGGGGCAGGTATGTGGAAAAGGAAGTAGGCAGTGATCGCATTCCACATAGTTGAAAGCGTTGGATCGGTAAACAATGAGGTTTCGCTTTTACAGCGTATTTAGGATAATTGAAGTTGCATAAGAGCACAACGCGCGTTTCGCCTATATTTTGATCTTCCGTCTCATGCTCCTGATCCAAGTAGAAAAGTCATTTCTGTTTGGGCTTACAACTTATGTACAACGAGTCAAACAATAAGAAGAAGAAGTGGTTGTGCAAGAACTATTAGAGCCCCTGAGAATGTAGGGGTTGTAGAAATAGCGATTACAAGAAGCTCTCGAAGATCTGCCAGGAGCTACAGCATTGATCTCGGGCTTTTGACTCAAACAGTAAGAAAAATTTTGCACGATGACTTACACCTACACCCGTATAAAATGCAAATAGTTCATATTTTGAACCCCAGAGATTATCCTATTCCGCATTGGTTTTTCTGAACACGTATTACAGCTGCTTAAAAACGACTCACAATTCATTGATAATCTATGCATGAGCGATGAAGCTTATTTCAACCTCAGTGGATATGTCGATAAATAAATTTGCTATTCGGCTTTTGCCAACCCTCAACAATTTTACAAACGGCCTCTCCATCCAGCCAAAGTTACAGTCTCGTGTGCAATCTCTTCGAATGGAATAATTAGCCCTTATTTGTTCAGGGATGATATTGGCCATGCAGTTACTGTAACATCAACGCGCTATGTTCAAATGCTGGAAACCTTCTTTATTCCAGAATAATGTACGAACACTCATTTTTAACAAGTCGGAGCAACTACTCGCACAGCCAGTGTCAATGAACTTTCTGAAAGACCTTTTCCCAAACCGCATAATCAGTAGAAATGGGTATATTTAATGACTTTGAAGATCGCCAGACCTGAGCTCCTGTAATTATATTTTATGGAGATATTTCAAGTTGAAGGTGTTGAAGCTCGCCCAGCAAATATACTAGACTTAAAAGTGCGGATTGAAGAAAATGTTCATGTAATAACACCGATGATACTACGACATATCAGTGAGAATTTCGTATGAGACTCAGAAAATGTGTACAAAATGATCGTTACCATCTTTCTGGAGTGATATTCAATAAACAACACTTTTTTGCTTCTATACCAATTTTAATTGGGCTCTTAATATGTGTTGAAATAAATAAAGAAAAAAATCTTCTGTTTTTTAATACCTACAAATAGTGTGGTTCCACTGCCCCCATATTTAGACGTAAAGGGCTATGGAAATATAATTGATTTTATAACAACCAAAGCTTACAATTCTTGTATAAGATATGTCGAGACCCATACGTTGGCAGTGTGTATTACTTAGTCTGTAACAGAATAAACGTTCCATGTCTTTGCACTACAAAGCTAAAATACATAAAATAGAAAAAACTTAAGATCTATTTGCTAAAACAAGGACTGATAAATTTATGTCAATAAAGATGGAGAACATACACACAAATAATTATTACAGAGAGCAATATCGGAAGTGAATAGAGTACCATAAAGAGAATATTACACAAAAAATTACAAAAAGAGAGTTTTAAAAATGTGTAATGAGAAAATTAAAACAAAAGGAAAAAGCATATAAAAATTGGTTAAAAATAGGATCGGAAAGAATAAGATTTACAAAAATAAAAGAAACAAAGTCAAAACTATAGCAAGGCGAGCACTTCGAAAGAGCTTTGCATGTTACGTAAGCGATATGGAATATGATGTATACGGTAGATAAGAATATGTATATAAAATTATGAAACATTTAAATCAAGACGAAAAAAATACAGTTCGCATAAATGTAATTTTAGTGGAAGAATGGTCATATTATTACAAAAAATTTGTTATAATCCACTAATGAAACAGAATTGATGAGATAGAGAATAAGACTACTCTCTAGAAGTAGCAATAAGTGAACTAAAAAACAAAAAGACCGTTGGAACAGACAACATCAGTTTGGAGCTTTTAAAGTACGGTGATAATTGTTAAAACTGTGATTAATACATTTCATGAACATGTGTTGGAAAAGGAAAGTTATATATCAAAACAATGGTCTTTTGCAAAGTATCGCCATTTAAAAAAAGGCAACAAAAATATTAAATGTTACAAAGAAACAGTAAAATCTTTGAGTTTGTAATTTTGATTTAAATGATTTTTGCTATTTGTTCCAATAATGATCTTAAATTCTTTGCTTATCTTAACATTTTACTTCATTTTGACAACTCATACTTATAATTTTATTTTCGACTAATTCGAATGATTTTATTTTCTTATTTCATTTTTCACTCACGATACCAGTCGCAGCTCTTGCTTGCTGTCTTGCTTCGCTATAAATTGTCCACATTTGTGTACTTTTAATTTTTTCATATTTACTATGGCTATGGTCATGTTTATTTATCTATCTTCTAAATTCTTTTGTAATTCTTATAACTTGTTTACTGATCCACGTAAATTGCAAGTGTCTATGTATAAGTGATTTTTATTCTATACTTTTTGCCCTCCTATTTTGCTTGCGGTTGTTATCTAAGATTTATTTCCTGGCTAAGGCTAATTTATGTTGTATATTTGTTATCTATTATTCTTTATTTGTGATTTGTAAGTATCTCATTAGCAAAAGGTTTTTTTATTCGTTGCATAATCTAGTTCACTGTATATATAGTAGTGTAAACTGAGTTTTTTTCTTGACTAGGAGATTCATCTCTCCAAATATACCTCTTTTGATTGTTTTCGACCTGGCTCCCACTGGGGTTGATTACCCAATCTTTCACAAGGTTCCAGCAAGCAACGCTTTGAAGTAAAAGTCGGTGTTAAGTAAGAGGGCTTCATTGCCCCTTAAGACCTTTATGTTGCAGTTATTCACAACAATGTAAAACTTTTATGTTATTATGATATTTCAATTATTTATTAAAATAGAGAAAAGTAAATTTTACACTCTTTAGGCAGCTTTTTTCATAAAAATGCAGTGACGTAATCAGTTTTTCAAAGTTTTCTTACAAATTTAAATTTAAACATAAAAGTGTAATTTATAAGATGAAAGTTGCAGTTACTTGTAGTATGGTAAAAAAACTTTTGCTAATTACAGAAGTTTTTATTTTTATTTTGTTATAATAAAAAATTAAAATTTTTAATGTTAACTTTTCTTTTTTTCTGTTTTGGAGTAGTAGATTCGTGTCATTTAAAATATAGCTAATTATACCTGATTATACCTTTTATTTCGTTGTCACAACGCCGATTGATTAATTGTTAATTGTTTATTTATTGTTTAAAATATTTCACCTTGAATATGTGAAATGACCTATAAAAATTCTAAGACTTGTTCAAGGTTTGTTGGCAGGAGCTGTTGTTTTTTTATATTATACTTGATATATGAAATTTATATGGTCTATTGAGACGTTTAATAATCAATTGTCTTGATATGTGAAATGACCTATAATATAAATAATGGTCTAAATTGTTATACAAATGTAAGATATTGTTGAGACTCTGTTGTGTTTATATTATTATTATTATATGAAATCTTAAATACGAATTAAAAACGTTTAAAGTCAATGTCCTTCGATTGTGACAGATATATATAAATACAAACAGTCGTCTTAAATATATGTAATGATAATGATTGATCTTAAGTGTCTATGTTTTTATTGTTTTCATAATATAAACATTTTAAATCGCATGATTCCTTCGAAACACCATGTACTTTAAATACAATATGTAAAAATATTTTATTAAGCATGCTCTATATAAAATCTTACTAAATTTTCTTGGCAACAACGTTTTTATTTGAATCTATGTACATTTTATGAGTCAGTTTTTTGGCTGATTTATTTTAGTTCTTAAATAATGTTGAATTATAGATATAATTTTTGGACAATGCAATTAGAATACTTCACTTAGAATATATGCGAGTGACCTAAATATTATTAGAATTCTCTTTTTACACGCAGAACGTAGAACAGTCAAAATTTTAAATAGACAATCTGCATTTTGGAAAAAAGACCCTTCAGAAAACCCAACTGTATACGTATTATAAACAATTTTTGGGAGAACAAGAAGCAGTTGACAATAAAAGTCATCAACGTTGTCTGAAGAGCAACCTGACTAAATATTAATATTGTTGGGCACTTTTTCAAAGATGCCTGCCGATTTATGGTTTTTGAACTGCTTCTGAGAATAGGCTGCGGCAGTACTCAGACAATCCCCGACGTTATCCTGCTTTAGGATAATGCTACATGCAGCAAACTTGATAAAAATTGAGGATTTCTTCTGGACTACACTAACATAATATTCTTATAGTTACGACAGACTTAAATTTTTTCTTTAAACAAAAACTTGGGATTCGGTGATTTTACTCTTTGTTGCATGTATACAAAGTTAGCGACGTTGCATGTTTCAAACCTGATACGTTACTAATGTCTAAATTTCACATTCCTAAATCGAACCTGACCGTACCATTAACATTAAAATGACGTTTAACAGACAGTGCATTTCAATCGCAGATGTTATTTCGTAGCAAAAACTAGTGGCAGTGGTGTGATGCAATACAGGATAACGATCCGTTATGGTTATCTGCTGCCACCTCTCTGACCGCCATTAGCGGAAGCCTCCACTCAAATTGAAAATTGTCAAGCTACTGCATTAGCATAAGATTTATACAAATTATCATATTTTATCAATCTTAAATAAGAAAATTTATGTGTTGTTCGTCTTTAAAAAATATATTTGCTAAATTCAAAGATAAGTTTCTTTAAAAAAATTTAAAATATTTAGGAAAATAAACAAAAATTGAGTTACTGATTTTCACCGTCTTAAGATTTTTTTTTATTTCTAATATTTAGATCCAGCTGTTTGCCAAGTGGACATACGACATGCGAGCATTCTTTCTTCTCGAGTCTCGACTGGACGTCTACGATGGAAATTATTCCTATAGTGCAGTACACCCCATTAAAGGGAGTCAGAAAACGTACGTATATTTGCCTTTATTTGTACTAACTGTTAACTTATATAGATGGTATTTCCAATCGGAGACGGTAACGGTTTAGATCTGTTCAGAACATCAGCTACAAATGTAGGGTGAGAAGAAACTCCCCCCCTCTTTTTTATGTTAAATTAAGAAAAAACGGTAGGAGGTATACAAACTTTCCTTTTATAAAACTGGAAGTTTTGTTTTTATACGTTTTAAAGATGACATCATCGGCCAAGTGGGTCTCGCATTTTCAATGCACTGTTGCAGTTATATATTTGAAATTCTTATTACTCTTCTAAACGCATGTTGAGAAATAAGCCTAATTTAATGGCCTATTAAAAAGTTATACGAGTGAGATACGAGAGATCGCCATAAAACATCTCACGTGGCATTTAGAGCAAAGCTTTTGCTGTGTAGGCGGATTTACTTATTTGAGTGCATCAAGATTCGATGCGAAAATTGTCAAATTATTCACACATATCGATTTAAAGTTACAATAGCACTATAGTTTTCCTCGTTAAAAAGTAAAGATTAATAATTTCAACTCTACTTAACGCACATCTAACGGTGACACGTTTACTGTGAAACAATTTTTAATGGATATCTCCTGTTTTGTTTATTAACGCACTATTGTTTATCAATTAAGTTTAAATGTTCTTGTACAAAAACCATCTTGTATGGATGAAAATTAAGAGTTTGGTGCAAAATCCACCATACAGTACGACTAGACAAGTGAAACGTAAAGGTATGTTTGCCCGTACATCTCCTTGTAGATTATCATATTGGAGCATTTTATTGAATCAATGTTTTCCACAATTTTGCGTACTCCGTGGTCTTCCCATTACGAAACCAGTATTTTTTAAAGTTCTTTACTTACATTAAAGTGGAGAGCCGATTGGGAATAGAGACTTGAGTTGAAAGCGACGTTACGTGGCGACAAGTCATTGTTTAGAATGTACGGTTTAACAACACGAATTTTTTTATCTGTGTGTTATAGAATTACTTTCTCAATTTTTGGAATACCTCTTGCTTTAGAGCCTTTTATTGAAATCAGGGAAATAATTTGGTAATGCCTTATAACTATGCTGTTCCTAGCTGCAAAATAATTTTTCTCAATAACAAAGTAAAAACAATGTTTAATCTAACCTGAAATTGAGATATGTAAGCCACAACCAAACTCAAATACTTCCAACTTAATCTAACCGCCTTTGCAAACATAACTCCTCCTCCAAGATCGTCACTCTAACAACTGGTTTGTCGCAGGTTTCCATATATGTCCTTCTAAGCCCTTGTTTTGCATTTCTACGTAACTGCCACTGCCCGAGTCTGTAATTGATTGCTTAATATATTGTAGACGTGGTTTTTCCTTCTACCATTTTAATTTTTAGCAGTCTTCTCTTCTTATTATGTGGCCTATTGTTTGTATTGGTCTTTGTCATTGACACCAAATTTTTCTCATAAAGAAACGACTCACATGTCAAACCCAAACATGTCTAACTTAGTCCAACAGCCTTTGCAAAAATAACGACTAACACAAATACACGAAGTTTCTGATACAAATGCAGCGAAAATGAATAACAAAAATATCCAAGAAGTATTTAACAAAATCATTACATGAATTGAACATGACTAAAAAAAGAAGTATTTTTAACTAAGTCACGATTTATCTCAAGTTTTCCAAATTATACATCTCTACTCTACTCTTAAAGGAAATAAAGTAATATTTTAAAAATGAAAATATAGTCTATCACATCTATCAACTAAAACAAGACTAGCACGATTCACTTAGAAAAGTTAGATAAATTTGTTCACAAAACACATAAAACATAGGGTAGCTTTTTTGTTGACTCCACAATTAGTCCAGGAAGGACTAAAAGTATAACATATGTAGGCCTCAATCTAAAAATTTAAAACTAATATAATACATGACATGGAGAATAGCATCCTAGCGAATGCCCTCTTATTTACTGTTGAAATGGTGTATTCGTCATTTAAGTAAATCTGCTAGAAAAATCCAAAAGTTCAAATCATTTCAGTCGTCTGGGGCCTTCGTCTCCGTTGACGAGTGAGGATGCATGATCGTTTCCAAGGGTGGATATTCTATTTCTGTATTTGATGCTGTGACTTGTTATTTCTTCCTTAATTGTTGGTATCTTCAGGTTAGAGTGTAGAAGTTTATTTGGGATATAAAAAGGAGCATTTATTACAGCTCGAAGAGCTTTATTTTGAAAGCATTGCAAAAGTTTGAGTTACTATCTGAGCCGCAAAGAGATATACCATAAGTATATATTAGTTTTAGTTGTGACTGATGTAATAGGAGTTTGCTTTCTGTTGATAATTCAGATCGTCTATCTAGGATCCAGTACATTTGTTGGAATTTAAGTCCGAGCTGAGAATATAGATGCTTGAGTATTTGGCCACTGCTTTTTGTGGTATTATGTTTCTATTTAGCGTGACAGGGGGACAGGTGTCTTTCTTCGGCGTGTATGTGACATGGACTGATTTGTTTTTATTTACTTTTATGCCCCATCGTTTTAACCACTGTTCCAGTTGTTCTGGATGATTGTGCAGGTTTCTGGAGGCAAATATGGAACATGTGTGTGAGGATAGAATTGCTGTATCATCGGCGTATGTAGCTGTCCTAGCGTGCCTAGATTTGAGTAAGTCTGAGATGTATAACATATATAATATGGGGCCGAGAGTACTGCCTTGGATACACCAAATTGAATGGGATAAAGTTCTCGGTATTTAATTTTGAACGTCCTATTTGTAAGCTATGATTGTATTAGGGTATATTGTAGGTTAGGAAAAATATTTTTAAGTTTGTAGCTTGTCAAAAGCTTGACCTATATCAGTAAAAAGTGCGGAATAATAACGTTCGCTTTTTAAGTTGTTGCTGATTTTTCGATCTCTAGTTCGATAGTTCCATGTCCCACACCGAAACCAAATTGATGTGAAGGTATTAAGCTCTTTTTATCGATGATGGAAATTAGACGTTTAAACAATAATTTTTCAAGAACTTTGAATAGAAGTGGAATGAGGCTAATTGGACGATATGATGTTACATCATTTGGAGCTTTGCCAAGTTTAGGAATCATTACCATTTTCAAGTGATAAGGGAAGCAGTTGATTCTGATGATAGAATTGTAAATTTGTGTTATTGCTATGATGATTTTTGAGAGAGTTTCTTTCAATATTTTCTCGGTGATCAAATGTTTGTTTCTACCTCATGGGCTTTGATTTTTTTATTGGTAGAAGCATTTGATAAAAAATCTATAGTTCTTTAATGATGTTTTCTTCTTCATTTGCTGCTGTTGAGTGAAGAAAGGGCTAAAACACTTATGGAAGATGTTTCACAAAAGCTGTGGAATTTTGTTTGTCTGTTCTTGCCCAGGTGCCATCGTTTAGTCGTATTGTCGGAATTTGATGTTGGGGTTGTTTTATTTTTTGTGTAGCTTTCCATAGTGAGTAATCCGTAGCTGCCGTTTAAGTAAGTTCTGTTATATACTTTTCAATAACTTGATTTTTCAGGTTTTGTTACATTTTCTTGAGGGTCTTTTGATTTTTTGTTGAATATTTGTTTGTCTAAATGATCTTTTGTTAGTTGTTATTTTTTACTAGATTTTCTTTTTTCTAGTAGTAAATCAGCACTTATTTGGTGTTCTAGTTTTATATTAGTTTTAATTACATCTGGTGTTGCTCGCCATGCTGCGCTTTGGATAACTTTCGTTATGTGCTTTACGACTTCCTCTACATTAAGTTATGTTTTTAAGAGCAAAATTGCTTATCAAGAAGTTCTCGAAAATAATCCAATCCGTTTGTTTGCTAAGTAATGAGAGCTTTTTAGATTTTCCAAATATTTGAGCATGCATGGTGACTAAAATTTGCGTGTGGTCTGATTCCAGTTCCCAACATGATGCAACTGCAATTTTTTTGGTATCAATTCCTTTGGTTACGCCGAATTAAGTCCGGTATTTTATTTCGTTGGCCAATAGGTGGGTTCTTTTGTTGATAGATAGCTTAGGTTGTTATTTTACATCGTGCGCAGTAGTACTTTCGAGGTTGTAATTTGAGATCCCCAATAGATGTGTTTGGAGTTGTAATCTCCACCTGCAATAAAGCGGTTTATTATAGTCGTCGTATATGTTTATATGTTTCATTACGTACATTACGGAAAATATAATTTCTTCTAGCTTGGACAGTAATGTTACTGGCTTGTATGTTACTTTTTGTATAAAGGCTAATAGGCGGTTTCCTATACCCGAACATGTGACTTCTCGGGATTGTAAGTTAAGGGTTGATCTACTAATTAGTACACACTGAACACAATGGCACCAAGAATTTTGACTATGTAAATGTCACGAGGTCGCTTTTTGACCTGTTGCCGACCTCGTAGGTCAAAATGCTTGTGCCATTGTGTTCAGAATGTCCTAATTAGTAGAGATTATATTTTACTTCGATTTAATTAGCTATTTTTCCTTAATGTTGTTGTTAATTTTACCTCCACCTCTATTTTTAGATACTTCTTAATAAAGTTTATTGTTGCTACTTTTCATTGCGTAATTAGTCACTACACTTTTCTTCTCTTTCTTTTTTTGTTTCTTGATTTTATAGCTTTTATAAGTTGTCGCTTACTTTTTGTAGTTTCAATTTTATGTGCTAAACTAGTTTTATTCTTTTCTTATTATTTGAATCTTCCTTTTTATATATTTCTAATTATCATTTATACTTCTCACCAATTTATCTTTCTTTTTTGGTTTTGTCAAGGTTGTGTGGCGTTTCTACTTCTCTAGAAACAAAACCTGTGCTTCTTTTTATTACTCTATTATTTATTCACTGTATCCACACTATTCGTCGCTTTTATTTATATATTAATTGATTTCTATTTAATTTGCGGTATTATCATTAATGACGCCAATGTCAATTCATAGATCTATCCCTATGTGAATTTCATCTATCTTTTAATAAAAAAGTTGTTTTTTATTTTATATTTTGAATTTCTGCTAATGGTTATTTCGGTGTAGTTAAATTAGTGATTTCTGTGTAGTGTTCTATCTCATCGCTATTATCATTATTGATTATAACCAATTTACTTACATTATTTTTGTTAATCCTATTATTTGTTATTTTCACAGACTGTTGTCTGTTATTTGGATTTTTTTCAGGCTGTAGTTCTATTGCCCATTGCCTTCTCACTAATTCATGGTTCTCTGCCAGTGGTGAATTTATTTTTTATTTATTAGTTAGTTTATTTATTAGTAAAGACAAAAGGACTAAAATTAAAGATAATTCTATCTATGCTTGTTCTTCCTCTTCTTCTTTTATGTAGGCTACTAGCACCTGTTTCTAATCTACGGTACTATGAGCCATTATGTTGGGCGTACTCGGGCAGGTGGGTAGTCTAACCCCTTAGAAGAAGGAGAATATACTTTACGACCGCCAAAGGACAAATCTGTTTGTATGTTAACCGGAGACCATTTGATGTTTGCCATTACTGAGATCGTCGAGCACTAGTGTAACAGGTCGAGATCTTTACCTTGCGGCTATCATGCTGTTTTAATTCTAAGCGTTATTATAAATTTGTTTTAAGAATTTTCTTAAATATACTGCTGTTATTTAACTTTTTCTCTAAGAAATGGTAAAATTTGTTCTTTTTTATATGTAATAGTAGTGGATAAAACAAAAATATTTACTAACAAAAAATGTATATAAAAAAATAAAAAGGGTGTTACATTTTTTAAAATTTTGTTTGTTTAATAAATAACTAATTAAAATTTTTCTTTAATAAATCAAAACGCACTGAAACACATTTTTTTCGCAACCAAGAGCAAAGATCTTTATCATAAACTAAACATTAAAAAATCACTGAGCAATATTAAAAGCACTGGCTTTCTGTTTTACGCTCAGAACTTCTCCAGTGCCAACGATAGTTTGAAAACTGAACTGGTGCTGTCGTTTTAACAATCTTATTGTTTCAGCAGATCAGTTATAAACACCGGTTTGTTACTGACACGCCTGGTAGCTGTACTTCATCAAACTTGAAAATCTTTTCTTTAAGATTAGGTCTTGTTCTAACAATATGTAAAGCCAACCAACATTAGCTACACTACAATACCCGTACCAACTCCAAAATATAGATGTACTCTACGATATCCTAGTCAGTTCATCAAATTTTGAGCTTTCTAAAATAGTTTTATAACAAAAACGCATTTGTACTTTGGCAGCCGTTATCCGAAATAATGATTTAGCGTGAAATAAACTTAACTAATAATATCAATGATATCTTTGGCATATTATGGAAATTATTGAACTTGTAGAGATTTTTATTAAGCTTTTATAATAAGTAAATTGCCTTTTTATTGTCTAACGTAAATAGATATCATCCCTATAAAATAGCTGCTGAGTATAGCAGAAACATAAATGTTGCTTCCAAATTTAAACGCTAACAGCAAGTTAATAATGTCACTTCAGTAATTAATTGGTACATTCAGTATATTTTTAATATTAAGATATTCTTTTACTAATTGAAAGCTTTTTTTAAAAAATTGTTTTTGCAAAATAATTATAATCTGAGAAACTATCGGCTGGCTTGTGTATAATATTCTATGTTCACATACAAATTGAGATGTAGCGGTCTGTCACAGCTTAAGTGCTGATAAATGTTTCCGTGTCGATCGCTTGAAGCTTCGTACTACTCATGAGTTATTTACCAACAGCAAAAGCTGCTCGGCGAAGCCTATCCTTTCACATTTCTATTAGGCATTGCTTTTGTACACCTGTGAGTAACTATATTATAAAAATTTAATTACCAACAATATAGAAAAAGTAAACCCATATTAAATTTTACTCCGCCTTCATCCGTGTTAAAATTTATAAATACATTGCATCCACACGGCGAGCTATTTGCACTAGACAAAAATAAATTGCAGTTTCTTGGGTTGGAATCTTGCGCTCGCGAATTAAATTTCGATTAAGTGCCACGAGAATTACGAGTTTGTCCTTTGATAATCGGGCTGCAAATCCACTTCTAATCAGCTCAATTTAAAGTTATGAAACCGTACCCTTTGTGAATAACTCAAAGAACGTATAGAATCCGAGTGAACTTTATATCAAATGAAGCTTCTTTATGAAGTAAAAATTACTAGCTGGCTAATTTATGACATCGTAATGACTTTCTTCGCAAAATGTCGTTAATCAAACAATTCCGCTGTTGGAGGACAAAAGTTTCTGTTGGTACGTTTCATAGTATTTCTTCGTCGAATTGCGGCTTAAAGTGAAGGGATAAAAGAGATAATTCCGCAGCGCGCGGTGCAAGTTTGCCCCGGCAACTTTAAGATTTATACTCTTTGCAACTTGTGACAACGAATTAATCATTATCATTATTAGCATAGAGGCAGAGCGTCTTCTTCGGGTCTATTGCGGCTGTATTACATTAATCAGGGCGCAGCACAAAAGCTTATTGTGCGCAAAAATAACCGTAGTGCATTAACAGTAGTACCATTATTTGGAAGTTTTTTACGTGTGCACATTAATTGTATAACAGGCAGAAGCGTAGCGTCGTTCTTATAACGACGACCAAATAAAGTTATTCCATCAAATAAAGGGAAAAAGCACAAGACTGTTATATCAGAATTTATTAAGAGAAAAGTCAACTTCAACGGATATCCTGGTGGAAACTGTTTCCGGCAGTGCTGGAACGTAAAAAGTTGTGCTTTTGTCCACTATATGCAATCTGTATTTATTTTTCGGAATAGGAAAGTTGCGCCAGTTCCCGCCGCCTGCAGATGTCGCCTTTTTGAGCGCTTTGGCTATTTTTATAAAGCGGCGAAATAAAAGTATGAACATTAAAGTTGATAACAAAACTGTCAGTAGATGTTTTTTAATAACAAATTGTTAGCTGTGCTTTATTTGGCAGCATTTAGTTACAAGAAACCTTAACTTGGTTTACTATTTTATGTTCTTATACTTTTGTTGACTGTAGGGAAATATATGACACGGGGACAGGGGAAATCAATATAGAAGCTTATATCACTTCTGACAAAGTGTTGCAATAAATCTGAGCCTCCTGAAGGATGAAATTTGCCAAATGGAGCTAATAAAGCACTCGGATGACATCGTAAAGTACCTCTAATAATAAGCAGGAATCAGTCAAGGATAAAATCGATGTCGTGCATGAGCAGCGCAAAAACGCTCCTAATTAATTGGCCAAATTGCGAGCCTTGATGCATTGTTGCAATAAGTTATGTAAGAATCGGGAAGAAGTAGACGGAGAATTCAATCCGTTCATGAATTTCATTTCACATAACTTATTGCCCCCGTTACCCGTATAATAGCCGGGCGTCGGCGAATTTTCGGGGAAATTCACGCACATTCTGGCCCGAAATGCGCCGGTTCTAAGGGCAACTGGAGGCAGTAAAACGCCTGCATTGGCACAAATGGCTCGAAATGATCAAATCTTTGCGTTTATTCCGCGTTTGATTGTTATGACCGAAGTTTCTCCCAGTTAGCTTTATTACCCTTGCAACCTTTGTTAGCAAAACGATGCGCTTAGATGATTAGGTTATGCATCCAAGTTCGCTTTCGTTCAGGATCTTGCATCAAGTTCCTACGAGGATCCTGCTCTTAGTGGGAGAGATTTATGTTTTAGTGGAATTTCACATAATATACCAATGATTAAAATATAAACATCCCGATAAACACTTTTTAATGCATTATTTTATAAAAAAAAATAGAAGCCAGTAAAGTTAATTCCAATGTCTCTGAAAAACATTTAATTTACTTCTAATTGGCACCAAGAGACCCATGAGCTTGTTAACATTTTAATTACACATGATCAGAAGTATCAATGGTGTAGAGCTCAAACGACTTATAGCTTTCCCAGCGAATGAGAATAAACTCTATTATATATTACATCACTAGGCCAGAGAAAAACAATAACATTTTTTTAAAATTTATTGCAAATTTTGTTGTTAGAAAACATACATGTTAACGAAAAGTATTGATCCTAATTAGGTTAAAAGGTTAAAGTGTCTTAAATAACAGAAAAAGTCTAAAATACGGAGGAATATTTTTTCAATTTATTTCCACAAACGTGGTGGTTGGATAAGTATGCATTTTTTACATAATCCCTTTTCTTTTTGATGGACTTGCGTATTTTCTTCAAGAAGAAAGTTTTTGGGTGCTCACAAAATCACATATGTACCGCTTTCCGCACTTCTTTGTCCGTATAAAATCAATGATCCGATAAAGCATCTTTAAGCGATTCAAAAAGGTGATAGTTAGCATGGGCTATATCTAGGCTATAGACAAAGTAATGGTATTAATGATCTTGCCAGCCCTGTATAGTAACCTTTCTTAGTGCCCATCCTGCACAGACATTATGGAAGCCGAGCTGGTCGTAGATGGCAAAACCATGGTTAATCTGTAGGGCACATTGTTGATGGTAACTCATCGGTTTGCCAATATCATTTCTCGAGCTGAATTTTTTTGCCAGTGCTGGAAATTAATGGGCGTCTTGCTCTTTTTCGTACATCACGCTTGTTCGGCCACTTTCAAACTTTTAGATGCACTCACACACACTTCTAAGTGGTAGAACACTCACCGTATTTATTTCAGCTCCAAGCACACCTTCTCACTGCTCTTTATTCTTCGTTAATATGCACTGCTTGTAGAGCCATTATATTTACATTAAACTAAAAGAAAGAAAAATGACGCTATTAAGGTCAAACTTCGATAATGTGACTACAGTAGGATCAAGTCTAAGCATACATGCATAGAATGTGGTGTGAAAACCTAAAGATCTGTTATGGCAAAAGTGGAGACACATTTTGAGTAGATTAAAATAGTAAAGTAGTAAAGTAAGAGGGAAAAGTCATGTCAATAGTTTATTTAAATGGCAGAAAATATAAGAATAAAGTCAAAAAATATAAATTAGAACAGGCAGAGAAAAATTTCACTGTAAATGTTAAGAAGGAACTTAATAGAAGGAGACGAGAAAAATTAAACAATTATTTAAGAGTGAAAAAAGCTACAAAATAATCTGTGGGATTTAAATCTAGCGAGGATGCTGGTAATTCACTTTTGGAATCACAAAACTTGGAAGATTGTTCTTGCACCATTTCTATACTAATTTTGCTTTATGTGCTAGAGATGAATTTTGTAGAAAACAAAATTGGTCATATATTTGCAATAGATGTTTGTACAATTATTCATTTTTTATGAAGACGCGAACTTGCCTCGTTCTGCATTTGCAATAAAAATTACAAATTTGAATATGCTGCAAAGATGCTGCTTACAGATATTAATTAATAACGACAGTTCTGACTATTAAGCGTATTTTGCAAATTATAAATCTTTTTACCAGAAGAAATATGCCACAATTAGCCTGCCAAGACAATATATTTTTACATATTTTTACACTTTCCTTTTTATTTATGCTGGACTTTTTTCTTTTTGTAGAGCTTGAGACCTTAACCATTTTTATAACTTAAGTGACAATTTTTTTATTGCGCAAGATTACAGAATACATTTTTGTCTTCGCTCTCGTGCAGTTATAACACACTTTTTTTACTGCATACTGTTCTTGATGATCCTCTGCTTTTCTTGTATTTTACAGTTTCTGTTTCTTTTTAGGGGTTTTATTAATCTTTTTATAAGTCCTTGATTAATTTTAAGTTTTTTTTATATCTTTTCAATTCCTTGATCCATTCAAATGCGTATTTCGCGCTAACTTACTTGCTTGGTATTAATCACAATTAAATTTCAGTCAAATGCACAAAAAACAAAAAAAGCATAGCTGTGTAAACTATATATTTAACCCAAATAAATATTAATAACAAAATAACATGAAAAATGAAAGAGAACCAACAAAGAAATTAATGAATGACAATACAAACCATGAATAAGCAAATGAAATTAGATTAAAATATGGTGGGCGGCAGGTCAGCTGCGAATTCTCCAGACTACGGAAAAAATGCTGTTGGATCAAACTTCACGATGGAAGAACTAAAAGAGGCTTACCACACGTGACGTACTTTTGTAGCTTGGCGGCATTAAACTCGGGGTGGGTTCTTATTTGGCCAGATAGATTGGATAGATTGGAGTACCACAAACGGGTGCAGAACACACAAAAAAGGCAACCGACAATGCGTAATCAAAGCGCGTTATTGGGTTTGCAAAAAAACCTGGTCAGCCTCGGCTGGTGGCCAACTACGCTCTGTCTCAAAAAGGTTCAACTTGGAATGCTGCATCGGTGGTTATACGGTTCTTTTCTTTTGTAAAATCTCTTTTAACTGTGAATAGGGGTGAGCAAGCGGACAAGTCAAAGTTGCGGTAGAGATGGGATGGGATTAGGGCTAAATGAGGCTTAGAGGTGTGCACGAGACATTACTCTTGTGTTTTTTTGGAAACTAATAAATTATTAAAATATAAGAGTTACTACCTTTGTGGCTACACAGCGAACGTATTTTATTTCAAACAATTAAAAAAATGTAATACTAATTTTTGTCTTCATATATAGCTTAAAGAATGCCAATACTTAAGGCGATGCCGCAGATATATTTTTCTGTCTTAAATTCTCTATTTTGTGATTTGTAATTTATTCTTTAGTTTTTATTTTCTAATTTTTGTTTCATATATTCTTTTTGTCCTTTTTTCATTATTTGGCTTGGTTATCTTAATTGTTTTTCCGGTACAATTGTTTTTATTGTTTTTGACTTTAATTTATATTTGAATGAGGCATTTTCTTTAGATATTTTTAAGAAATCTCATTCATTACCTTGTGTTTTATTTTTTCATAAAATATTGTGTGGAATGAAGGCTTTGATGCTATCTATTACCTTATTAACAATTTTTATTTTTGTGTCTTTTGGTATTCTCTTTTGTCTATAGAAATACATATTTTTAATTCATTTAAAAAACCTTCGCACAACTGTGTCGCTGCTTTTGTTACCTCATCTAGTTTTGTGTTTTCTGGTAATATCAGACTTATATATTTAGACGTATTTGTTTTATTTTTCGTTTCTCCTAGTTGTATAAAAATGTGTTTTTCAATCATTGTTTTTGTTTTTTTTGTCATTAATCTTTATATTTCCTTTTAGACATCTATTTATTAAAATCATGTCATCTGCGTATGCGTAGTACTTTTACATCTTCTATATTTTAACATTATTTTATATTGTTTAGGTTCAAGTTTTGCTTTTATAATGTTTTCATCTAAAACTATCAAGAGTAGGACCGTACTAAAAATGAATGCCCTTTTTGTTGCTTTAAGTAAACGAAGTTTCTTGTGTTTTATTTTAGTTATTTATTACTTTATATATTTCTTGACTGCATATATTAGATTGAAAGGTTCTTCATATATAATTTCCAATTAATCTATTAAAGAGCTATTCCAAATATGTAAAAATAGTTCTTTTAATTCTCTAGTAGTTTTTCTATTAGTTCTAGATTAACAAAACAATACATTTATTATGTAAAAAACAAAATAATTTATTTCTACAGCATACTTTAGGAAAAACTACAACAATAATAACTGTTTACAATAATAAAAGTAAATTGTTTTTATTCACAACAACTGTTTACAATTACATAAATAATAATTGAAAAATAAAATGACTAAGGTAAAATAAATAACTAAAGAAAAATTACTCTACAAGAGTATAGTAATAAAAGATGCATGTAAAATTTTTAATCACATAGTTATTTGCATTCTGTAGAATGCAAATTTATAATATGGATAAAAATTATAATGTAGAATTACAATTTTGTGTTTTATAGCAGCGCACATAGTTGAAGTCTAATTTGTAATATTATTTTACACAGGATATTGTTATAAAAAACAATACTATTTTGCTTCCATCATAAGTAACCCTTTCATTTTTATTTTAAGAATTGTATGAGAAAGTTTTTTAATACTAGAATTTAATAAAATCCATAATTTTATAGCATTATATAAAAATAATCATTTGAATAATGCCATACTATGTATGGATGATATCATGATGTAGCTCAGCGTGGCTCAAGGTCAATTATTTTTTAGAAATTCTTGCGTTTTATTGCTAGTAACGTTGTTTTACAGGCTAGTTAAAATTGAGTATACAAGGTATGTTACGAAAACATCAAGTTAATGTTAATATATGTGTGTGTAACTGCAATGTAACCTAGCAAATGCTAATGTGGCTAGATCAGTTGAGAGTTAGACGCTGATGAATGAGCACATGTAACACATGACTCAGTAAGTTCGTAAGATGACTAATAAAATAACAACTGTTAGGCAGAATTTGACTTTCTTCATTAAGATGGTCTCCTTCATTCCAACGCTTCTCTAACATTTCGATGCCTTTTTTGTCGAACGATTTATCTTTGACCTCAAAATAGGCTTCAGTTTCGGAAATCACTTTTTTATTGGAGAAAAATCTCTCCCCCTTCTTCATTCAGCATTATTTGTAGGTTTGCAAACAGATAGTATTCGCTGAAAGCCAGATCGGGACAATACGGTGAATGGGGAAGCAATTCAAAGACAGATTCGTGCAATTTTGCCATTGTTGCGATCGACTTGTAATGTATAGTGATGAATCCATGTTTCATTCATTGTCACATTCCACATAAAAAAAAAATTTGCACTGAAACATCTTCAAACAGCGCTCTGAATTGTTGATTTGTGTATTATATGGCTCGATACTTTTAGAGCAAATTGAATAAATACCTCTTAACTTTCTTACAATTGGAAACCTTGCCGCATTACAAATAATTGCACATATTCTATAATAGGACTTTTTTGGCTTTGCATTTTGGATTGTCATTAAAATTAACTATCTGACTATTACTGTGTTAATAACTACACTATCTAGATTATTGAGACGATTTTGAATGGCCACGACCTTCTCCAGTTGGGATTTAAATCTAGTACAGGCCAACATAATTTCTTACTTGTCCATATGCGTCATTACCTCCATGGTGGAGGCCTTTAAACTGTACTTGGTATTATATGTTTTTCATTGACCTTCGTCTCGACTACGGCTTACACGTAGTAGTCAAGGGGGTTGGAGAGCCACAAGTAGAAAGATCAGCTGTAATACAAATTGTATCGCCAGCCATGCCAAGGTCTTCTTTGGTTTGTGGACTGGAGCATAGTCTTTCTGAAACACGTTTTTTCATCCAGCGGTCACCTCCCCTATCCAGGGCTTCACAACTATTTTTAGCATGCTGATATAGCTGTAGGTAGTCTATTACAAGCCTTCGTCAATGATATTCCGCCATGACATTTTCGTTCGCTGCTCACAAGCCTCAGCACTATCACAGAAGCCAGAAACTTTGTATGCATGACGGTAGGCACTTCAGAGGCATTTTGGCAGATCTAACGGTCGTTTTAGCTATTCACCTTCTTGTTTCAGTTGAAATTATTTTTGATACACAGGTTCTGATGCACTGCAAAACCGACCATCAGGTGATCTTACTCCTCCCAGTATCTTAATCGATCTCATCACTTTTTTGCGATTAGATTATTTACTGTGAGTTCTCTGTAAGCAATGACCTCCTAGTGATCAAATTTACTATACTTCTTCGTTTTGTTTCAGGTAACTTATTTGTAGCCAAACCATTCAATAATCTTTGTCGGCGATTTTCTAGCGCGAAGGGATTCAAGTATACCAACTCTGTGGTCGTATTCTCGGCTCATTTTGTCGACATCAGTAGGTTGTTGATTATGTGAAGCTAACTTGTGTTATCTAATAGGGTATTGCGCATGCGCAAGCGACGATCTTTTGGATTTCGATTTTACTTCCTATATATGTCAGCTGTGGTTTCAGCATCTTGCCTTAATTTTTTGAATATTAATTTTACAAGATTTCGTTTATTAAAAATATCATACCACATTTATTTGAAACTATTCAAGTTTAAAACTAAGTTTTTTGTATTACTTTATTCACTATTAGTTTCAGCAAAATTTTATTTTTAAAATGAATTGCCGCCAATATTTCAAATAATAAAGTGTATATAAATAAACATGCAAAAGAGTCAGATAAATCGAAATACTATTCAAATCAGCCAGTCTTATGGTTAGATTTGACATTTTATTAACTGCTGTTTTTAGTCCATTTAAATTATTTTTAGACAATTTTATGATGTCCGTTTTTGCATATTAGACATTATGACCAACCAATATCCAATTTATTTTTTTCTCTTATTTTTTAGATATACAGGGTGGTATCCAAAAGTAGTAGGACTGATTTAAAAAAAAAATGTATTGAACATTTTGTTACATCGACTTAATACTCTTCAAAATAGGTCCCTTGGGCATCCACATACTTCTGGTAGCGAGCCTTTCAGGTCGCGAAGGCCTTCTGGAAGTCGTCCTCTGGGATGCTGTTCAGCGCCCTCGTCGTTGCCGCTTGGACTGCTTCCACCGAGTCGAAACGATGCCCCTTGAGCTGCCTCTTGATCCGGGGGAACAGGAAGAAGTCCGGCGGTGCCACATAAGGGCTGTAGGGGGGTGAGGCAACGTGGAAACGTCGAATTTGGCCAGGAGATCCCTCACAATCCACGCGCCGTGGCACGGCGCGTTGTCATGGTGGAGCTTCCACTTCCCCACCAGGTCTGGTCGCACGCGTGTGATCCGATTTCGCAGCCGTGTGAGCACTTCCACGTAAAATCTTGCATTTACAATCTGTACAAACTCCTTATGGACAATTCCACGACGGTCAAAAAATGCAATCAACTTCACTTTCGATTTCGACATTCTGGCCTTCTTTTTACGGGGTGATTGTGCGGTGTGCTACTCTTCGCTTTGACGTTTTGTTTCCGGGTCGTATTGGAAGACCCAGGTTTCATCTCCGGTGATGACATTATCAAGAAAATGTTTGCCTTCCTCCAAACAGTTCAGTATTTCTTGGGAAATCTCAACACGCAGTTCTTTTTGCTCGCCATTCAACACTTTCGGCACCATTTTCGCGCACAGTTTTCTTATCGACAAATCCTCTGTGATGAGGCGTTGGACTGTTGGGTACGAAAGATTCAGCTCATTACTAATTAATTTAATACCCAACCGTCGGTCAGAGTCCAAAAGTTGCTTAACTTTCAGCACATTGTCGTCCGTTCGCGAGGTTGACGGACGCCCGGCGCGTTGGTCGCCCTCGAGCTCCCTCCCCTCCCGAAACAACTTGTTGCAATCAAATATCGAGGAACGGCTCATAATATCCAAGTTTGTAGCAAAATTTGATGGCGTACCGCTGCTCCAAATTTCGCTCCATCGCAACTGACGACGAGGCGTCACAACAGGAGGTCACTAAAACAGTGGTCCACACTCAACTAACGCACGTAGGCGACTGCCGCAGGTCGAGACCTGTTCCCAAGGCTCCCCTCCATAACATCCGGCCTTGCAGACCCCCTCCATCGCTCCGCGCGCGCGGAAAAAAACAGTCCTACCACTTCTGGATACAACCCTCTATAACTATAAATGATCTTTACTAAAAAGCTCGGTTTGTTTAATATAAGAGCGTAAATTAAACAAATGCTATGATATATATATAATTTAGATCCCTTCATATTAACTTCATTGTCATATACTCTTGACCACATTTTATAATAGGTTCGAGTACCTTTTAAATTAAATTTCACACATTATCAATTAGAAGTTAAAGCAACAAACTTGGGGATAAATACAACATGAAACCTTCCAAGGTTTCATCGGCTGTATCTGGGAATGATATAACATAAATTACATATATCCAATATTTCCTTGGATTTCAATCAGCAGTGCAATTAATTAAAATAATAAAATGTATTATAATTAAATGAAGAACTACAACATAGTTTTCATTAAGGTTTGCAACCATATAATAAACCAATTTAATTAGTTTTTGCTGCCTGCGAATGCCAAGGGCCAAATACATTTCACCACTTAGATGTTTTGCTTTCACGTAAATATAAGAAAAAGTAATATAATTGTGAATCGGCATTAAGTGGTAGTAATCTGCATAGAATTACGCTGATGATTTATAAATTATATTATTGAATTTTATTAAAATAACAAAAAAGATATTGTTGCCTGCCCGGCTCCCCCAAAACGACGAGCTCGGAAAATCAAATTCACTAAAAGTGCATGTGCATATATTAGAAATATCAAATTTCAGTTTTTAACTTAATAAATATATTAGTGAATGTTCTGACAAACTATTATAAATCAAGATACTGTGTTTAGAAATCAATAGTTCTTTGCGTATTATAAATAAGTTTAAAATAATATTTGAATGTCAGGTTTCCGAAATTTACAATCCACTATAACGATGAAATCAATTGAAATGGCGTGTAGTAACGCATGTTTAAGGCCAGCACAAAACAGATAAGTACAAAGGAAAAAGAATAAATGAGTGTAATGTTACTTGAATTATTACAAATTTCTTAATTTATTGCACTTTCCCACAGTACAGTGAAACCTTTGTCAGATAAGTTCCAGGGCTGATTTTTTAATTTTTTATATCAAAAAATGAATGTTATTTAGTCACGTAATATATGTTCTATATAGCCTTGTAATTAGAAGTATCTTTACGTAAACTCACTAGGTGGTAAGGCTGTGCTTAACAACCCAATGTTCAGTTTGTTGATGCGTTTAGTTGCAAGTTACATAAGTGACATAATGTACATAGATTCCGAGCAGGAGGTTAACATTAAGTTCTACATTAAGCTAGAGAAAATTAGTAAAACATGGAATATGATGCAGTAACGACAAGGACTTACCAAGAAAGCGGATTTTTGATTAATCTGAAAGATTTTAAAAGAGCAGAGATTTAGTATAAGGCGATTCTACAGTTCGTCATCACAAACTACTATAAAAATGAAGTGTATTTTTACCATGTGCATTACATCAGAACAAATAGAATTGAATATGAATGCATGTTATTAAATTTTAGGTAACGATTTAGGAAAATGGAGACTTAATGCAAAAATAGTCGCACACACAGTGAGAGACTGACAGAGGAACAGGAAGAAGCTAGATAAAAAATTGCTGCTGAACTATTGGAAAGCGCCAGAATTGATCACTAAT
This sequence comes from Sinelater perroti, assembly GCA_036346155.1. NCBI lineage: Eukaryota > Metazoa > Arthropoda > Insecta > Coleoptera > Elateridae > Sinelater > Sinelater perroti. The sequence continues at coordinate 5,787,918 of JARFIY010000195.1, forward strand.
ATTTGTGTTTTCGGCGAGAAACGTTGGTGCTACCAGCATGAGCGTCAAATGAAGCAATAAAGTGCTGAATGGCAAGATCGTGGTTTATCGGCTTACATACAGTGAAGTGGTATCTTTAGAAAACAAGGACAATGTTGATCGCATTTTTTGATACTAAAAGTTTGATTCGCCATGAATATATGATCGAAAAACTATTCAGGGACATCTAACCAAACATCATTTTCCATATTTACCCAATCTATCAGAGTTTGATTATTCTTGTTTTCTTGCGAAAAGGGTCGCACCATGAGCAATCGAAACTATTGGGATAGATATGCCAAGAAGCATTCCGGATGAAGCTTTGTCCGATTAGTTTCGTGACTTCCAGAAAATGATAGCTGTAGATAGATAATTTAGGAGAATACTGACAAGACCTTAGGATTATTAATAAATTAAATATTTTTTAAAAACTTAGCTCTGGAACTTTTCTAAAAAAAGTTGTATAAACTTCTATAACAATTAAAATTACATTTATTGTAATGTAACATTTGTTACATTATGTATTTTGTTTATTTAATAAATAGTTAAGATGTACCACAATGCAATATTATTATTATTATTATTATCTTAAATAGTAAGAAAAAATTTGATAAGTACAAGAGTAAGTCCTGCATTTTTAATAGTTAAATTAGTGTATTTTATTTTATAATCTACAGTAAATCGATCAGTGAAAAATAAAATGCATAAGTATCAGTTGAGTATGTAATTTAAATTGTATTTTTTAAAAATGTACAAATTATTATTTTAGATTTACTTAATTTGTTTACATCGAGCACGTTAAAATAAATCTACATAATGGTCACACACCGGCTAACAATATAATATTATAAACCTTTGTTCATTTTTATTTTACCTAATTGTTTTGTAATATAAATATAATATATAATAAATTAATATCAAAATAGAAGTAAATTAATGTAACATTATTTATAAAAAAGAAATATTGGTAATTTTTATAACACTTTTACCTATTCAAACCACTTAATATTTCGTTATAATTTTACACACAGCTACCAACATAGAATATGAGTTATTTAATTTTAAATTCTTTATGTGATGCTTTAGTAACTCAAGAGTTAACCTTATCGAGTGCGCCAACTAAGCGTCTCGGTAACAAAAAGCTTAGTAATGTAGAAGTGGTTTTAAGTACAGAAACTAAATTTGAACAAGTTATAAGGAGTAAGACTAAAAGTACATTTACGAACTTAGTTTATGTTGTGCCAAAAAGTTTTTAACTAATATAAATACTCAGTACCTCCTGTTTAAACTTATTTTAACATTTGAGGTATTTTTGAGAAGTGCCTGTAATGGTAATACTTATCTTAGGCTACGAAGTAAACAAGCGTTTTGCTCTACTAAAAGCACAAGGTACATTATGAAGATAAATTTATATATATAAAAGGTATATAACAGGGGTAAATAAAAGAGAAACAACAAATAGAAAAATCAAAATAGCTTCCAAAAGGAAACAGAAACAGAAATATTAACAATTATGAAAGAATGCAAAAAGAAAAAATAAATTTAAATAGAGTTGGTAAAAACCCTAAAAAGTAACGATATATGAATATTAAAATGCATCTAGATGATCTAGACAAAGTCGTAATTATCCAATGTTTACTTAAATTTATGTTACTACTGTGACATTTATTCAAATAATAAATTTAACGCTACATACAAATATGTCTAAAAAGTTCGGCGAGTGTTGTTATAAAACAAACAAAAGAGAAAATACAAATAAATTCCCTTTATTCAAAATAATTGTCATTCATTACAACATACTTCTAGAAAGGCCTCTAGTAGTCGCTCACAGAACTACAGTCACACATTCCTGGATCGTCATGACGTTCTCAAAACATAAGCATAAACTTTGGTCGTAAATTGTAATCTAATCTTCAGACGTTTTCATTTGTTTTGTTTTCTGTTTGCACTAACTTGAACGAAAAATCGCTTATACAAATCTTTGTGGACGGTGGTGCTCATCAAATTACTAATGTTCAATTTGTCCACCATCAATCGAAAGTCAATCTCTGATCTTGCTGAGCCAGCATTTTTTACGCTCGCACGACACGTCAACGATTTTCTGCCAAGGAAATGTTTTAAGCAGTCGTAAATATATTTTCTACTTGTAACTTCCACTCCATACACCTGCATTAATATATCACTAAGAAAAAACCGTACGCATTGCGTAACACTTGATAATATAAAATCTTAAATACAAATTAAAAACGTTTAAAGTCAATGACCTTCGATTGTGACAGATATATATATAAGTACAAATAGTGGTATTAAATATATGTAATGATACGCCTTTGTTGCCGTTTTTCCCAGTTTGTTGTAGAACATGATGTTTACTCGTTGCTGCATTGTATTGATATCCTATTTCTCATGTCGATTACGTTCTATTATTTACAACAGGTTTACCCTGATGGTCAAGTATACTTCATTCTAGGTGATACTTTTCGAAGTGTTTTTGGATGGTCATGTGCATGGGCGTGCACTTAGCCCGAGTTACTACTGAAATATCGAACCATTTATCAAACTTTCCAAACACGTCTTGTATAATTTCGTTGCTAGCCAAACTTAGTTACATCAGCATTAATTACAATTAGCATTTAGTATTCAGCAAATTCATCCAACTTTAACACAAAAGTAATTTTTTCCCGCATTAACCTCTAATCAAAATACAGGCAACACACAAATAGTCGGTGCTTTGATGCTTTGTGTTGTTGATTCTCGGATTGTTAGGCCATGGTTGGAACTTAAAAGCTATTGGTATTTTGCCTACAACTGCTGCGGAAATTTTCAGAAGGAAATTTTTTTTTCGTTTATTTTATATGCTTAATTTACAACTAGCCCAAAGGATAACGAGCAAATTTGATGTAATACTTAATTACTAAACTAAACTAAAATACTGACATGTGGGGGGAGCGTTGCCCATTGGCGAGTCCCTGAATATACTAATATAACGAGTACTAGTTAGTAAGGTCTAGCGTTTTAAGTCTTTTTAATCTACGAGTGGTATTATTAATGTCTAGTAAATTTAGCACTAACGTATTGGGGTGAGTTCTTATTCGATTGACATAGGTGACTGTCGTCTTTTAATCTCATCTCTGATCCATGGAACTTTTAGGTCGTCGTGAAGTGTTTTGTTGCTAATGAACCATTCAGCGTGGGTCATTGCACGAAGAGTTTTGCTCTGGAATCTTTGCAGAATATCAATATTTGATGTTTTAGCACTGCCCCATAGATGTATGCCGTACGCCCACACCGGAACTAAAACTGTCTTGTACACTAACACTTTATTTTCTAGCGATAACTTGGATTTTCCCAGAAGCCAATACATCTTTTTTACCATAGCATACAGTTGCCTTCTCTTTTATGTAATATGGGGTTTCCATGTTAATCGCCGGTCGAGGATCAAACCAAAATATTTTACTTTCTGTTGGATGGGGATTTGTATACCATTTAGTGTAACCGGAGGAGCAGAGTTGTGTTTCGTCGCAAACGTAATAGTTGTAGATTTGGTTTCATTAATTTGTATGCGTCACCTGTACAACCATTTTCGTATTATGTCGAGACTAGAATTGTCAAAGCTTGTAGTGGATCTTGGCGAGAAACTAATAACGCCGTATCGTCCGCGTAAGTGACCATCATTGTGTTGTCATTGCATGATAGATCAGCTGTAAATATCTGGTATAGGGTTGGTCCCAGAACACTGCCTTGAAGAACTCCTGCCATTATTGGGTAGAGTCCAGACTGGCTGTCGCCGTACTTTACTTGATAATACCTCTCACTTAAGTATGATTTAAAGAAAAGCAAGTATTGGTGTGGAAACAACCGTTTCATTTTGTATAGTAGGCCGAGATGCCAGACGCGGTGAAAAGCCTGGCTGACATCAAGGAATACCGCAACACAGTATCTTTGTTCTTCAAAGTCCTTTTCGATTACATCTACGACTCGGTGTATCTGTTCTAATGCAGAGTATTGTTGGTGAAACCCAAATTGATGTTGGGGGATAATTTCTTCTTCTTCAATTATGGTCGCCATTCGCTTTAGTATTAATCTCTCTAATACTTTGGATAGTAGTGGTAGGAGCGTTATCGGCCTATATGAGGTAACCTCATGTGCAGGTTTGCCCGGTTTCAATATTAGGTGTATAAATAAGTTCTCAGCTTTTTTCTGCAAAATTAAAGTTTTATTTAAAAACAAACACAAAAAGCTTAAGTATCAAAGTATTCTCCGTTGGCATCGATGACTTTTTGCCATCTTTCGGGTAGTTTGCAAATTCCCTGGTGATAGAAGCTCACCGGCTTCGAGACGATAAAGTTATTGATGCATTTTCGGACTTCTTATGTTTTGAAGTGCGTGTCAGCCAAGTGATACTATCTGGGCTATACGCCGCATATGGGAGAAGTTCCCAGCTTAACGCGAAGATGTGTTCTTGCGTCGCCTTCGCAACATGTGGTCGGGCATTATCATGGAGCAGGATGACTTTGCGACTGCCTTGTCCAGTAAATGGCCTCTTTTCTTCGATTGCGTCGCTCAAATTGATGAGTTGCTGTTGGTAGCGATCCGCCGTAACTCTTTCACCTGGTTTCAAGAGTTCACAGTATAACACACCTTTCCAATTCCACCAGATACAGAGCAAATTCTTTTTGGCGTGGATATTGGGCTTTGGAGTCGATGTCGAAGGTTTTCCAGGGTCTACCCATAATTTTTTGCGTTTGGAATTGTCGTACAAGATCGATTTTTCATCGCCCGTAATAATTTTATGCAGAAAATCCTTTTTTCGGTTCCTTGAAAGCAAATGGAGTGCGGTGTCACGCCGTCGATTTTTGTTGTCTTCGGACAGTTTATGCGGAACCCATCTGCCTTCCTTTTGTATCTTACCCATTGCATGCAAACGTATGGAAATGTCTGGCTGAGTGACGTCAAGCTGTTCTGCAAGCTCTTTTTCAGTTTGCGCATTGTTTTGATCCAGCAATGTCTGCAGTTTATCCATGTCAAATGTTTGAGGGCGTTCAGCGCGTGGTTGATCTTCAAGACTAAACTCTCCTCCGCGAAATCTTTGGTACCACTTTTTGCACGTTGCATGACTTACAGTATTCTCACCAAATGCAGCACAAATCATTTCGGTGGCTTCAGCAGCGTTTTTCTTAAGATGAAACGCGAAGTGGATAGAAAATCGAATATGCTCCTTTGTGATTGTCATCGTGAACACAGCTGATTATTGAGGTTATGTGCATCAAACGCCAAATCGCATGATGTTTCGAAAGACCAAATGTCATTGCTTTAGAACCGCAAGAGGGCGGACTAATACGTTACATGTAAACGGTGATTTGCGTCCTGCGAAATCTAAAGCTGAGAACTTATTTATACACGTAATATTATATTATTTGGCCGAATTTCCATAACAGTGGGAAGTACTGCAATCTCAAGACTGCATTGAATATTTGTAGTGTGCATCTTGTAGCTTTATGTGGCAGTTCTTTCAGTAGTTTATCAGTAATTAAGTAATACCCGGGCGCTTTCTTGTTATTTAGATGATGGATTTCAGTTATAATTTCTTCAGGGTAAAAGACTGTATTGGGAGGCTTAATTGTAAAGGAGCTTGCAGGTAGTCTTCAATCTCTTGTTCCTCTTCTGGGGTAGTAGCTATGGGATGCGGTTAAAATATCGTAGATAGGTGTTCTGCAAAACGTGTTGCTTTCTCAGCTTCTGTTCTTGCCCAAGAGCCTTCTTATTGGTGGAATAGGAGTACGAACATTTTTTAAATTCTTCCAAAGCTCTTGCTGTCTGCTGAAGGAGATAAAGTGCTAACGTATTCGTTAAATGATTCGTTTTTCCACTCCCTTAGGGCTGTTTTTAACTCTCTCGTTAGCCTATGTAGATTATTTTGTCTATAGGATTTCTTGTTTGCTGCCAGAGTCGCCTGGCTCTTCTTTTATCCTCGATTTTAGTTTTAATGTAGAATGGATAATTTTCGATAACTTCTGAATTTTTGTGAACAGACGGCGTTGAGTAGTAGGCTGCATTCCGAATGTTTTTAGTTAACTGGTCTATTAAATTGTCAATTTTCTCTTCTCTTTTCAATGAAGCTTTAATTGTTGTATTGTTTGTTAGATACTCTCTGTATAGGTCCCAGTTCGTGTGATGGTTGTAAAGGGAAGGCTTTTTTTGCTTTGTAATAATTTAAGTGCTAATTGTAACTATTACAGCCGAATGATCTGAAAGAAGGTCGAAGGACGTTTCTGCTTTACAATATCTTTGAGATAATCCTTTGGTAATAAAGAAATCTACGGCATTAGATACTTTAGGTGGGTCAGCCGGTCAGTATGTGGGCTCCCCGGTGTATATGTAGTTGTAGTTGTTAGCCAGTGCGGCTTTGTTAACCTCGAGTCCCAGATTGGATTTTTGGCGTTGAAGTCACCGCCGGTTAAGAACCTGTTACCTAGATTGTTGAAGAATGTTTCATACTTGTTTTGTTTGACAAGAGTGCCTAGGTGGGCTGTATATCGAAGCAACTATTAGTGGACCACTAGGGCTTCGGACGTTGAATATAGTGCCTTGTATATAATGAGTTACAAAGGCATCCATGACGAAGTGAGATATTTTGTTGTTAAGGAAATATTTTAAAAATTAAATTATTCTCTTGTGCGCTTTCGATTTTAAAGTCGTGTGCGTGTAGTAGGAACTATTTTTGCCGTCACCGGATTAGTTGCTGACTTACAGCTAATATCTAGGTATTTACTGTTGTCACTTGCTTCTTTTTTTTCTTAAGAGCGACGAACCAAGATTTAGGCAAATAAAATCAGTCCTACTCCTAACTACAACTAGAGCAAAATAAAAAAATTTTAAAATATATTGTATACCATGTTCGTCAAAAAGCTGTAATAGCCTTTGAAACTCGGCTGTTGGTGTGGTTACTAGTGAAAGTATCCACTTCGAAAACTTCTTCATTAAATGTCAATTGTGTTATTAATTTCTTAAATTTTCTTTATATAATAGTTTTTGATTAATTTTTAAAGAATTGTGTTTATTGTCTAGCACCCAGTACCACCTTAGTTGCCATTTGCTGTAAAGCGAATAACGCTGACTGAGATTAAATCAGAAATATCCTAATTAAAATAGTATATATCTTTAGGTTAAAACTTAGTAATAATTAAATATTGCAAATGCTTCTTAGAAAAATAATAATTTTAATGACTATTATCTAAAATCGTATTATATGTTCTAAAAATATGTCCAGATAGTTATGATTTCTAAATCAGAAAGTCTACCTGAATGTTCCCACATTGTGCAAATCTATGAGATTGTTCCTTCAGTTAAATAATGTATTTAAAAAACTACTTTGGTAAAGGTACTGCTTTGAAGTTAATTCCACATTTAATCATTTATTAACTTCACAGAATGGTTAACCAAATTTCGAAAAGTTTTGAACAAAAATACTGATTGTTCCTGAATATAACACAGGCATCCCAAAAGCTGTGGCGCGCAGGATTACTATATACATTAAAAACATATTTACCAAGTAACTACTATTCATTACTAAAATCTGGTAGACTGATTATACTCTGTAAAATACGAAGATGTTATATCTAACCTTTATCCTATACACTCTGGTATCCTTGGTCCTATCCTCTATCTGGTATTTACATCCGACTTTTCCGAGACACCAAGTACAACAGTGTTTATGTTTATCGACGTTGCTGTTATATTCACACGTCAAAATCAAGATTTTGATAGCGAAACCTAAACCTTATTGATGAATGGTTGAATCGATATAAGTTACATTTACGACTTGCGCGGTAATATTTTCATTAATTAACTTTGTTGGCATTCAGATATTTAAGTTATAATTAAAATGGAAGCGAAATACTTAGGTTTCCTTACTAACAGGCACCTTATTTGGAAAAACCACATTCAAAAGAAAGAAGCCAGCTAAACTTAAAATTTTCAGAAGTATATAAGATTAAAAAAAAACTAAAAAAACCGTTGAAGGACAAGGTTATAATAAAAGCTATAAAGATTTATAGTCTGTAATTACGCACCAAATAGTCAAGCATGTGTACAGCTAGATGAACCTTCGAATGTTGCAAATCAAACCATCTACGGATATCTAGAAGAGCCATTAGTTACTAACAAACAAAATTTATTAAAAACTACTCCAAAAAGCTTTTTGGATACACACACTTGTAGAATAATTCATAAATACAGTAATATAAGTAAACGTGGAGTAACATATAACAAGCTATTTCAGAAATTAATTTGGGACTTTGACTTACCAGATTTATTAAGTTCTCAGTCAATTATATCACAAAATTTAAATGTATTCTTATAATAAACACTTTATATTATAAAAATCAAAAAATAATTACTTTTAATAGAACTTTGAAAACAAAATTAATAGAAATACAAATAAGGATTTATAATGCCATATTGGTACCAGCAAAAACAAAGGTGGGTGTATGTTAATATAATGAAAAAATAGATAACGAAAAAATGAAACCTGAGGTAATTATTAAACTAAGAAATTGTTATAAATAAGATAGAAAGAAAGGCAATTTTGCTGGCACAACTAGGTGTAAACTAAGAAATAAACTAGATAGAAAAATTTAAAAAAACATAAGGAAAGACCATTTTAAAAAGCTAGATGTACAGAATACAATCTTTAAATACAGAAACTAGCGAAAAACAGGAGAAAAATTCAGTCTTATTTTAAACCTTAACACTTCTGAGTTATAAAATTACTTTTATGTCTTTTATTTAAATAAAACGGCAAAAAACTATATTGATAATATAAGACTAGTAATGTTGGACATAAATCAGTTTGATTTTATAAGTACTGAAACTACTTGCGTTAATGGACTGGATAAGCCGATTGTAATGATATCGATTAACTTGTAACCAAGCTTACTACTTAGAATGTGATATATTAACACGTTAACATGATATTGTAAGATACTCTAATCAACCATAATAATGTTGTATACGAGGATCGTTACTAGATGGTTTTTTTCATATATTTTTATATAATCGGATTAACACCTCTGTCACATAAATTGACTGTAGGTATTAAATTTTTTCATCAAACTGTGTTTGAGAAATGTCCAAATTCAATAGTTTTGCGTGTTTTAAATTATGAATATTGTCTGCATCCAAGATATACGAAAAACAACAACCGCACTAAATTGTGGATGTAGTTTATAACTCAGTTACAGCTTATTATCTACTAAAAGTACATAAAATTAATAAAAGCATTTTTAAAACGATCAGTTTACATTTTATATAATAAATAGAGTCCAAATAAACTTATTGCAAAACAAATGTCGGATTTGAGCAAGGACAAAATTTTAGCTCACAATCAGATTTTAGAAAGTTCTTTGGGAATGTTAAACAAACATTTTAAGATCGAATACTGCAATGAAAGCAGCAGATTATACACAGTAGACCGGTTTTTAAAAATGCAAGTGTATTAAAATTATCTGGAAATTTGTAGGACCAGTATTTTAGAGAGCCAAAAAATTTTGATGGCTGGTTATTATGAAACAGAAAACGGCCACTTAATAATTTTATGTAACATTATTGAATAAACTAGAATTAGTATTTAATAAAAATTTTTTACTGTTACAACGCATTATTTTATATAAATGCTATTGCACAGTAAAAGTGGATAGAACTAAAGTTTTAAATTATTTTGCATCCACCATATTAGCTCAATTTGGTTTTCCTAGAATTTAATCTACTCTTAGAACTCAAAATACTCATGGTCATAAGGAGACACGGGTTAAATGAAAGGACGTTTAAGGCTGTAAATAGTTGTTTTGACAATATTGCTCACTTCTGGGAAGGAAACAAGAAGATGGAGCAACATTTAATTAAATTAATTGAGGATTGTTCTGAAAAATACAATATAACCTGCATTATAATTATTTTGCTGTCATTGTTATTCTGGAATTTTTTTAATTAATAGTATTCTGGAGTTTAATTTTTTTAGATCTTGTTTAGGTATAGGCATGGGTATATCTGACTGTCACTTTTACTCAAAGAGAAACGAGCACTGCTTCTCTATCCGATGCAGGCAAGTTGGAGTCTTATAATATTAAGTTAGTACTTAACTGCGCAAGTTAGTAGGCACAATAAGGACAATTAACGCGTGGATAAGCTAGTCAAAGAAGTGACAACTGGAGAAGGTGCATTAGTGCAATTCGAGCAAATAACCAGAAGCTAGGTTAAAGTGGAAGAGATACGGCAGTCGGTGACAACACTGAAGGTAGCGATATATTTGAACAAGTACACAGCACAGATCATCTCAGGACACTAACTTTAAAGCATATCTAAACAGGTTCAAAAAGGTGCAGTAGAGGGAGGATATCTGAGAATGCGGCAAAGAAGATAACGCAATATTCGAACGATAAACCCGGAATTGAGTAGAAAACGTCCTGATCAAAGAAGGTGAAAAGGGATCTAAACGAAATTTAAAAATAATTGCACAAATAAGGGAAAAAAGAAATAAATAAAAAAATTTAAAGAATACGTGAAAATCTAGAAAACAAGCATGAAAACTGATAATAGTAAATATCAATTAATAGAAAGAAAGAAAATATAGAGCTAGCTGACATCATGGAGCAGTATAGATATATTTGCAATAACCGAGACAAAAAGAAAAACGGACGAAACACTTGTAGTGGAGGGAGAGTATTTTTTAATATACAAGGAAGCAAGCCGGCACAACCAAGAGCAGTATGTACTACACATAAGAAAAATTATTAAAGCGTAAGAGAATGGAAATATATATTGGAATGAATAATGAAACTAGAAACTATAAAAATATTGTGCAATTATGATAATATACGGACCAAACGAGGATAAAACAAAGAAGAATATAAAAAGTTCCGAAACATCTTACAAACGGAAATTGAAAAAAAATACGTTAATACTTATAGAAAATAAAGTGGAAGAGTAGGCAACTGTCCCCAAAAACCTGCGTTGAAAGATATGCTGAGAAAATAAAAAACACAAATTGATATATAATAGACTTCTGTATGTTAAATGATATGTTGATATAAAGCATATACTTTCAGCACAAGGATATTCATAAATATACGCAGGAAATACCGAGCAGAGGAAAAAGTCAATGATAGGCCTCCTAATTACAGATATTAAAGTAAGAAAGGAGTATAACGTAAGCAGCGAGGACCAGTTAGTAATGGCAACCATAAAAATGGATATCTGAATATCTAAGTATAAAGTATTTCAAATTACGAGATAAAAAAATAAAAGTTAAATATCAGGAGAAAGTAGCAAAAAAATTGGATTTCAAAAAATTTAATTAAAAGGCACAGACATCGAGAAATTATGGGAAATATTTAAAAATATAGTTAAAACTACAGCAGCAAAAGTATGCGGGGAAAGAAAATATACTAATAGAAAGAACAGACTTTACGGTGGAACAACGAAATAAAGGAAGAAGTTGAGAAAAAGAAGAAAGTGTAAAGCAAGTACTTAGGAAGAAAACAAACTAAAGGAGACTACGAAGAATACTCTGAGAAAGTAAAAACATCTGTTTAGGAGGCAAAGAGAAAAGCGTGGGAAAAAATTACTATCTGAGAAAAGATAACCTTTTCCCCTAAAAAAATTCAAAATAAAGAAGGGGAGATACTAACAGGATGATAAGATAATAGAAACCTGGAAGAGTACTATAAGGAACTATTAGGAAACAAAGAAGAGGAGCAACAAGTTCCAGTAGAGACCACAGATAGGATGAGAGAGCAAAAAGTCAAAGAAGAAGAAATAGAAATAAAGGAAGTAAAGGAATAAACAAGATAAGACCAGAGATGCTAAAATATATAATAGAGGAAGGCATATTACTACTACATACGTTAATGAGTCAAGTTTGGTTAACAAATAAAATCCCCTCAGAATGGACAAAAGCGATAATCTCTTCGATACACAAAAAGTAAATTATGCAAACTGCAATTATTATAAAGGAATATTTTTGCTATGTATTAATTTTAAAATCTACTGAAGCATATACAACCAAGCAGTAGTTAGAATGAAGAAATCAATAAACGACTAGATATTTGTAATAAGACAAATTACTAAAAAAATAATAGAAACTAAAAGGAAAATATTGACTTAAAAAAACATTCGCGAGTAGAAGCAGAAATGAGCTAAAAGGAAAAATAACGAGCAGTTTCTATACGCACAGGGGAGCAAGGCAAGGAATTATTCTTAATCCATTATTATTTATAACAGTAATGGACTCAAAGGTCAAAGAAGTAAAAAAAAATATATAAAGAGGATAATTTTGAGATACAGAAACCTTAAAAAGTAAAATTAAAAAAAAACTACTACATGCAGTTGGTCTCATAATATTCCCCAACAATAAATAAGATCTAATAAAAACAATAGAAAAATAGACAAAAGACATGAAGTGAGATCTTAAATACAGAAAAACAGAACTCCTGAAAATAACCAGCACGACAGAGAATAACGAGGCGGAAGGAAAAAATTTAAGGAAGTGAAAAATTAATATACCCGAGACTGAATAAAAAAATGATAAATAAAATAAATAGAATACTAAGCATATAAGCATATAATCTATTACAAAAAACTAATTACCAATTTATCTAAGAAATAAATTTACTGCGTGTGAAATGAAAATCGTAACAAAAAAATTGATAAAATAGGGAGCGAAATAATACAGAAAAATTTAAAAATAAAAGGTATAATAGAAAAAGTTGAAACGCAACAGTTGAGGTGGTTTTGGACATTTAGTGAGAATGGATAATAATAAAGCGGTGAAAACCATATGGGAGAGGCGGGTCGAGGAAAAAAGAAGCAGAAGAAGAAGACCAAGAAGAAAGTGGAATTCAGAAATAGCTGAAGAACTAAAGCACTAAAGAAAGGAGGTATGAAGTGGACCTAAGCAAAGAACGAGGCCAAGGACCGGTAGAAATAAAATAAAATTGTCACCTCTATACATATGGTTGAGGAGATGAATAAGTAAGTAATAATATGCATCATGTAATGATATTAAAATGTAAATTCCGATTGCTAATTAAAATAATTAAAAAATATTAATCTACATACAACATTTACAGATTTATATGGCAAAGGGTTAAATGTATTTAAAACTTTATTTATCTTAGTTTAACAAAAGCTGTATACACAGTTAAATATTAAAAATGTAAAAAAAACTTGCATATAAAAATTGCTCTTTGTTTAAAAATGTTAATTTGCACATTCGTATGCGTGAATACCTATGAGTTTCACTATACACAATTATTTGTATAGCAACTGATTTAGTTTTTTATTTACAAAGCAACCGGATTTTTTCATTTTTTACTTCCCTATACAAATCTATTAGTAACATCTGTGAGCACTGGAGGGTTTAAATCGATCTTTGGTAATTGATTTGATTGGATAGAAAGGTTTGCTTCTGATTGATTAGACGGATTTAATCTCACATTGAGAGCGGATCCGTCTCATGCAACATATAAAGCCATATTACAAAATGCTCCTGCCTTTAGCGAACTAATCCTTTACTCGACATCAAAGATGTGTAGGAATATTACTATTTCAAGCTGTAAGACGCTCCGCCGTGCCAGGTTGGGAGAAAGATCTAGAATTTCAATATTTCAGGCATACTTTTTTGATTTCTACCTGAGATCGCAAAGGTGATATCGTCTTGTTCGATAATTATGCGCCAGACAATGTCTAGGGCTTAACATGCAAGCATACATACTAAGCGTTGAAGCAAAGTATCCGTGAGTGCCCGTTAGAACGAAGTTTGGCTCTTCTGTTTTTATCGTAATCGAACTGCCCCGGTCTATCTCCGAGCGATCTTGTAGTTTCCAACTGTTACGCTTGTGAGCGAACAATCTAATCTGCCCCGAGAGTTTTTTTGGGCCGCTGAACATTTTGTAGCCGATAGAGACGCCTTAACAAACTTAATTTAGTTTCTTACGGAGACCTTTGGGGTTGCTGGGGTTAATTAACAACTGATTAGTAAAAATCGTTTAGGATATTGCCCGGGCCCTGTTTTTGTTTCCCTTGCAACGGCTGATTGATTTCCGTAATTAATTGGACTCTGAAACTTTAAAGAGCCGGCCGCCGTCCTAATTTATTAATGCCTACTTGATGCTCTGCCAAACGGAACTGCATCAGAAAGTTTTGTATTATAAATAGCCAGGCATCTGCCTGTATTTGAAGTTGCACTAAGTTAGCTAATAATATTAACGTCACAGTTCATTTTTGAGCACATTTTGATTTAATTAGAAGCACTTCGTGCTACCAAATGGTATCATATTACATTATTTATTAAGTTATATGGATTATTAAACTTTAATATCTTTACTATTAATTAAAAAATGTAATTTTTAGTAAATTCATTTCTTAAATTTACCAACACGTATTTTTACAGTTTTAGCATACATTTTAAAAAGCAAGTTATCCTAAACCTTGCTAGCAATTTTTAGACACCTTACATATTTTTAGATACTTTTATGAAACTCTATAATATTTTATGTATGTGTCAGGTGATGATCATGATTTGCTTGTTTAAAGAGGTTTAGAATGATTTACTTTTAGACAACTATATTTTGATTAGTAAAGTTACAATATCTATGCGTATTTATTGTATAGGATTTTTTAAACAAAAGGAAAAATATTAAGTGGGTCAAAAGTTTTTAGGTGATTTTAAAAATTAGTTGTAGTTTTTGACATTTGTCAAGCTTTTTTTTTCAATTTTTGCTTTAATCGATGCGGTTTTACTTTGAAAATTAACATGCAAATATGAGAATTTCAAGAATGTATCTACTATGAGAACCCATATGCAACCATCAGTTTAGATTTAAAAATTACAGGATCCGACAGGAAGGTGCTAATACAAATGCTTTTGAAAAAATTTCCATTTTTATTTATCTAAAGATTGGATATGCAATGCCATTTAAGAAACGCAAAGCTCAAACAAAAAGAATGTAATTCAAGTGTGGAAAATGACACCGACCAATTGGCGAACATTCTAGTCCAGACATTGTTGTAAGCGGGTGAAAAAACTGCCATACACCTTTCAAGCATAACGGGTGAATTTGCTCGAATTTTTCGGGTTATGGTTTTCGAAACAGTCCATAATTTTTGGACGTAAATAAATAATTACACAGTAAAAGATTTCGTGATCGAGGGGGCCACTCCATATTCCTGCGTAATGTAATTAGAAATTCTGGAAAATGATCCTTTAAAAAAGCCATAGATTTTGTTAAAATATGGTAAGTAGCCCCATCCTGTTGAAACCAAACCTTATCTAGAGCAATCCGATGTCTTATCAATTTAGGCAGAAAATTCTGGCAACATCGTGAGGTAACGTTGTGAGTTGATCTGATCGTTACAGTGCGTCAATTTTTTTTAAAAGTATGGTCCAATTATGCCAAATAGAGTTATTCCATACCACACTATGTAGAGGATTTTGATGGACTTTCCGTGGATTATTTTCCGACCAGGACCAGCAGTTTTGTTTGTTTACATCACCCAATAAGTGAAAATAAGGCTCGTCACTCGTTGTCAGAATTGAATCATTTTGTAAAGATAAAAATGGAGTATCGTGCCGATAAACAGAAAGAGCTGTCCTTTACAACCTGTCGAACTCTTTCGATAGTTTCTGATGTTCTAATGGCCCGATCACCTTCCCGAGCTGTTTTAAGTCTCATAGTTCCTCTCCTTCCGTGAAACCGTTTCAGTATTATTTGGCGAGATGAAATGGGGCCGGGTCGATTAACATTGAAGTGAATTGGAAATATTCGCTGTGTCTGCACCACCAAATGACCGGGGGCAACAAACATGTCCTAAATAAAGACGCATTGTTCAATCGTATACGACTCCATGGCTACTGAAATGCTAGCTAACGAGAGTATATAAATCATTGCGCATGCGTCAGTTCCTCTACCACCAATGTTATATCCGCCTCAAAATACCTCTCTGCTAGACCCTATAATAGCACAACTGAATGAGTACATAGAATTATGAGCAAAATCAGCAATGATCTGGAATCCAAAAATTGATAATTGGTGTTTTTTGGTGTTAAACTCGGTAAAGAATAAAGTATAATGTTACAACATGAAAAAAGTACTACCACATCACTTTTATGAAATAATTAAATTTTAAACTTTACTCGTATTTACCAGGAACCATCTGGTAAAAACTAATTAATTCGTAAAAGTCATGTAGTAATACCTTTTTGAAGTTGTAATACATTATAATTACTATTTTAGCTAACCAACTACTAGATATCAATAATGAAACCAGAAGACTAAAACGTTTCAAATCCTCAGACCTACCCGTAGGTTTGATTAGTTCTATTTGTATGCGTGTGGGCGTTGTACCTATTCAATTTTTTGTATGTGTATACTGCGACCATATGCTTATTTTTTGTTATCACTGGATTATTATCCAAATTGTAAGTAATTTTAGTTATTTATCAAACCATTTGTTTATTGGTTGTTTTATATTTCAACATGAGCACAGTAAATATGATGATAAGTAACAAATAAGGCACTGTATTTCAAATTTAAAAAAATTTTTTAAGCAAATACCATGACTTTTGAGGCACCGAGAGAAAATGCTATGATTTCTAATATGTATGAAAAGTGATTTTAAAGATCGTAAAACCAATATTTTAAGTTACATGTTGATATAGCATAATTTAAAAAATTGTAAGACAACAGTTTTGAAAAGATGTTGGCTAAAAATTCATACCAAATCCAAGTAGATCAACAGCAGTGTAGAAAGCTAACTAGTAAACTATTTCAATTTGGTTTCAAAAATTAGATGATTTCTAAAAAGAGAGTCATTCTATTTTGCATGTTATCAATATTGCTCTGTTTTTTGTTATTCGGTTTGAAAACATTTTACAATAAATAGTGACTAGTGGGTAAAGAGTAATTGCATTATGACAATCTCAAATCACAAAAATAAGGAGTTAATCGAAGTAAACCTTGAACTTTAATAGTGATATCCAATAGTCATGGCAAGAAAATGATTTTGGTGGGTGTAACTTTATTTGTTAAAATTGGGAGAAATTTATTAAATATTATATTAATTTTTGCGTTGAAATAACGAAATCGAATGTAAGAAAACTTCTAGATCGGTAATTCTACATAATAATGCAATACAAACTACGCCGGGAAATAAGAGTGATCTTCTTGGTACCAATAGGGGTGGAGCCTTTGGACCTAATGGTTGGTTAGGGATGTCAGGTAAATAGTCTGATCCAGCTTATTTGCTTTCGATTCTTTACAGAGTGCGGTACACTTGCGCCACATATCAGAATTCAGCGCAGTATTGGTCAGCGGTAAACCATAAGGCTTTGCGTTAAACTCGAAAAACCGTAACCACTTCCTACGGAAAGGATGCTTTATAAAAAGCAAAAGTATTTAGGCGGCATAGGGCGTTAAGAGTTAATAGTTTCGGAAATTACTTTTGAGGCCAAAATAAGCTACAGCAGTGTAGTGATTAAATCCAAACAACACCCGGTTCCATACAACTGTTAAAGCTCGACAAAATTGAAAATTTGTTTTGAACTAAACCGGAACACCTTTTCTAGAGACCAGAATTATTGCCCTGCAGTTATTATTTGGCTGGTACACTAAAAGAATACTGGGAGAACAAAAGACGATAAAGATGTTGCTGTTGCAACTTCCTTCATTTTACAATAGCAGAATCAAAAAACTACTATCCGTTATAAATGTGTGTTTTTAAGTTAATAAATCAAAAATAAATTCTGGATTTATAAAATCTAAAAACCAAATGTTTTGCCGCCATAGTTATAATACTAGAAAAAACCTACAAAGCATGCTTTATCTGAAAATGTAAATATTGTACCTGCTTTAAATAATAATTTCTATAAAATACTTATTTGAATTTTGAAAATACTAAAGACTGATTTTTATTAACAGACTTTTTTACAGTTTCTGTTAAAAGCCTATAACTTCAGTTTCTTTTCATATGTAATTAAGTAATGATAAACATGAGTAGTATGTACTTTTGATTGTTTAACTAATTCTGATATTTTCAGACAAATAGTTACAAATTTGTCTCAACAGATAAAGATGCATAAAGGTGGTAAAATAAATATTTTATTTATATAAAGTTACCTTTACTATATTTCCTTGAAGTTGAAACGAATGAATTGATGTTCAGACCATGAAATATTTTACAACTAAGTATCTTCTGTAATTGTTTTATTTGTCCGTGCATGTGTGTATGCGCGAGCAACCAGAAGAATTCTTAACATTGTTCTACGTGGTTCTAAGGTTTCCAATTTTTTTTTAGTAGTGAGACTAAGTAGAAAGATGCGATGGATTTAAAAAAACGCAGAAAATATTTCTAAATTTTAATTAATGTTAATTAATTTCAATATACACAGGTTGAATTACCGCCATTGCAGTGAGTGTTTTTTGCATACTTAAAATAGTAACAATTAATGTTCAAGAACAACGTGTAATCATCCGTTTTCTCTTCTTATATGAAAAGACGCTTATCGAAATTTATCGTCAATTGAGTGAGACATGCGGTGAAGGCATTATGGATGTTAAAAGTGTGCGTTTGTAAGTATAAAAATTTAAAGAAAATTTAGAATTGTATGTCAATGAACTGAAACAGCTTAGGCTACAAACCAGCCGGACCGAAACCATGATTGTGCGAGTGGAGAAAGTTGTAACGGAAGATCATCCATTAGATGTGCATGATATCGCTTCTAAACTTGGCATTTCTGTAGTACCTGTAGAGAGAATGCTGACCAACGAACACAATGCTACGCAACGGGCAATGTCTCAATACATGATAACAAGCAATTCCACCATGAATTTTCGTAGCCGCTCGTTTTCCAATAGAACCGCTGTAGTAACTTTCTTGAGTAAGTGCAATATCAGATAAAATTTGGAGACTTTAGAACTTGATTGCACCTCGTAGTATATTTTAAGATATTCTTATTTATAAGATGCTGATGTAGATGTTGATAAGATTGGAGGTACCTGGGTTCAGCTTTCATAGATGATGGTTGGTCTGTGTTAGGCCTGCCCTGTACTGTAGAGTAGAAAATTAAATTGTTCGATTTTTTATGACGGATTTTTTTATTAACTTTATGTTCATATAGGTTACGGACAAACGGATTTCTGTGGTATTGAATGCTGAGATAGATCTGTTTAACGTTCTGGAAAAAAATTCCTGGGTTGTTGTCAGATCAGCACTTTGATATATGACAATGTTTTGTATGTACCACGGTGTGCTAAAATAGTCTTAAGTACCCGATACACTATCCCAATACCACGGGAAACGAAAACTGTACATTACAGAAGAAACACAGAAAATTTGGGGAGCAAAAAATCACAAAAAAAAGAAAAAAAGAACCAGGTAAAACATGGTTACAACAAATAGTAGATGTGATAAAGGAAAGGGGCAAAATAATAGAAAAGATTAAGAACATGGCATTTAATAGAAAGTGGGTGGCCGAATAACAAGAACTTAATCCAAATTCGATACATAAAAGAGTACAAGGAAGGGGTTAAAGAAGAAGAAAAGGTGCTCGATTTTAGAGAACTTTAAGCTTCTGCGCTTAGGATTATGCGACACCGTTTTGGTGCCGTATATTATAATAATTATCTCGTTTTGGATTGAATATGGATCTCAAAGCTTGTTGGGCTGGCGTCGCTTTGATTGAATCTTTCTCAAGTGCGCCTTTGAGGTTATCTTTTTATACATAATTACTTCAAAGTATTTTTCCTCGTCTTTTTAGAGTAGCTTTCGGTTAAAAATCCTAAGATTGTCGAGATTAATTCCTATCCTCCGTATCAGTATTCTTCGATCAGGTCCAGATGCTCCTTGAGTTACCATACTACTGCATGGGAACGTAGTGGGGTAACCGGTGCGCACCTCTATGTTGTGTGCGTACTGGATCATCATCGTAGACGGCGATATTGGTATGTTTCGGGCGTAGATGTTAAATAAGACCAGGGACAGGATGAAGCTTCAGAAACGCTTCTCAGATGATTTTTGTTGGCCGACAGGAAGAACTAGATCAATTGTATTATCAGCAGGATGGTCGATAAAGCCATCTTAAAAATAAGTTTGTTGTCGAAGCCTTTAGCTATGTCAAGAAAAGTTGTATCCGCAACTTTTCTTTTTCCTTCGTAAAGCTGTTCACGATTATTTTCACCACCCATAGAAGGTGATAGATACTGGAGTCAAGGCAAGGTACTCGAAGTACAAAAATATGGACCAAAAATTTCTACATGTTGCTGGTTTCAAATAAATTACAAAATTTTTTCAACAATATGCAGTTGAAACGATATTAGCAGCAGCAACAATAATACTCTACTAATATTTTTTACAAAAGTACTAAAGGAACTAAAAGGAAAGCGGTACCTAATTAATATTTCAATCTTTTAAACGTTGTACTTCCGACGTTAAGCTACAATGAAAGCCTTACGCGACAAATTAATATATATATATTTATCAACACAATTATTTTAATTTATATATTTATTGTAATTAATCGTATAATAAGCTCTTTCTTTAATTCTTTTTTCTTATATTTACTGTAAATTTTTTTCCGTATTATTGTTTATACGTTGTCAGCATATTTCACTATGTTTTGTTACCTATTATATTATAATATATAGAATATTTTGGTCTTGCTTCTTGCAAATAAGGCGGGACGTTAGTAATAAAGTTTTGTTGCTATGTGTGCTGTAAATTGCTTATATCTTTACATTTATGAGTGTCAGAAATTTATTCAGAGTTTTTATATGCTTAAATTTGAATTTAAATTTATTGTCACTTTTTGACATTGAAGCGTGTATAACATTAAAGTACGACACTATGAGTTTTACTAAATGTTATTATAAATTAATGTACACTATAGTTGACTCTAGATTACATTGTATACAATGTATAAATTAGATTATTATAAATTAAATTAACGCTTCAGAAAGATTTAATTTCATATCAATATGCAACAACTCATTCGTTTGTATGTTTTGCAATAATGAAATTGAGTGTGCTGAACAGGTATACCTTTCTTTTATATATTTGGTGTTTTCAATTATTTTTTAATTTTTAATAAGACAATGTTACAATATAACTTATAAGAAAATATATTTTGATTTTTGGTCAATATATATATATAAAAAAAAATAAAATGTGGGTTTTGTTTTGGTGAACAGAAATGTTAATATATTTGTGCATATTTATTCCAATTTGTTGTATTTATTCTAATTTACTGAGACATGAAGTATAATCTCAATGTGAGTTAAATGTTAAGAACAATTATCATTATAAATATTTTACAAATCTAAAACAAATAATTATTGTTAAATATAATTAATGTTTAAAGTTATATTGTTTTTGAAAATTTTTTAATATTTATATTGTAAATTACAATTTTTATAACAGTGATACATTTTTTCTCTTTGATATTTTATATTTGTAACCTGTAATAGCAACAAACTGCTGTTGTACTTTAGATAGTTAATGGTCTTAAAATCGGTTGCAATATTTTGAAAAATAATTTAGTAATCATACATTCTACATCACATGATAAAAATAGCAAGTCAATTATAATCTTTCTTTCTTTGGCCTTCTTCAATCCATTTTCGGATGTAGGCCTCCCCTAGTTCCTTCCATCGTGTCCTGTCTTGTGCAATTCTTTTCCATGCAAGACCGGCGGGTAGTTTTACATCATCTATCCATCGCATCTGTGGTCTACCCTTGTTCTTTTGCCTAGCCAGGGTCGCCAGTCCTGGATTCGTGCGTTCCACCTGTTGTCCGTTTGGCGGGCATTGTGTCCTACGAATTGCCACTTCAGGCTAGCTATTCTTTTTCCCACATCTGTGACTTTTGTCTTCTCCCTTATCCAAGTGTTTCGTTTTCTGTCTTTTAGGGTTATTTGTAACATTTGGCGCTCCATGGCTCTTTGGGTCTTCATAAGTTTGTCTACATTTCTCTTTGTCAAAGTCCAGGTCTGGGCCCCGTAAGTAATGATGGGCAGTATACAGCTGTCAAACACTTTTGTTCTCAGGTATTGAGGTATCTTTCGGTTTTTTTAATATGTAACTTAATCTGCCAAAGGCAGCCCATCCTAGTTTCGTTCTTCTTGCGATTTCTATTTCTTGATTTTCTTTATTAAGTGTAAACCTTTGCCCTAAGTATGTGTATTCTTCTATTTGTTCTATAGTGTTTTGTTCTAGTTCGATATTCACTTCCTCTTCGGAATTTGTCATGATTTTTGTTTTTCGGTGTTTATCTTTAAACCCACTTTTTAGAAGCTTCATTTAGTTCTTGGAGCATTGAGTTTAGTTGGTCTCCATTTGTTGCAAATATTATGACGTCGGCTGCGTATTTTAGATTATTTAAAAATTTGCCGTTTATATTGATGCCTTTTCCCTCCCAGTTTAGGCATTTGAAGACATCCTCAAGGGCTAATATAAATAGCTTAGGTGATAATGGGTCTCCTTGACGGACTCCTCTCTGTATTGGGATTGGATCGGTTTCTTCTGACCAATTGACTGTTATTGTAGTATTCTTATATATATCTTGGATTATTGTCATATATCTGTGGTCTATCCTGCTGTTCCATAAACTCTTCTGTGCTACCCACGTTTCCATGCTATCGAACGCTTTTTCATAATCTATTAGTGCTATGTATAATGGGAGATGCTATTCATTTGCTTTCTCTATTAGTATCTTGAGGGTTAATAG
Organism: Sinelater perroti; assembly: GCA_036346155.1. Classification (NCBI taxonomy): domain Eukaryota; kingdom Metazoa; phylum Arthropoda; class Insecta; order Coleoptera; family Elateridae; genus Sinelater; species Sinelater perroti. Next base: position 5,810,712 of record JARFIY010000195.1, read on the forward strand.
ATCGTCCGTTGTACTAAACCCTTTGCGGAAGCCAGCCTGTTCTTCGGATAAATACATTTTTATTTTGTTATTTAATCTTTTCATTATGATTCTTGAGAAAAGTTTATATACTTGTGATAGTAGTGTTATGGGCCTGTAATTTTTTAAATCTTGTTTGTCTCCCTTTTATATAGTAAAATCGTTATGGCCTCTTTCCATTCACTCACTATTCTTCCAGTTTCCAAACATTTATTGAACAGTGTCTTCAACGCTGTTATTATTTCCTCTTCTCCTTCATTTAATAATTCTTTTGTCAGATTGTCTTTTCCTGGCGCTTTTGATTTTTCATTTCTCTCATCGCACTAATTATTTCCTCTTCTTCTATTTCTGGCATATCTTCCGAGTTTATATTTGTTATTTTCTTTTTTAGCTTTTCTTTTATTTCTGTGGGAGCTTTTCTTTGTGACATGTACAACTCCTCATAGAATTCTTTTACTGTAGAGTTTATCTTGTCTTTCTCTTACTTCTCTTCCATCTTTATCTTTTATTACTATTATCTTGTTTTTGCCTATTTTAGGTCTCAATGCTTTCATATTTTGATTCTTTTCTATAACTTGTTGAATTATAACGTCTTGTTTTTAATTTCATTTTGTCTTATTGTTTTCCTTATTAATTTATTTAGCTCAACAAATTCTACAGTATTTTGTTTGTTCTCCTGTGTTAGCTTCCTTCTGCTTTTCAGCATCTCTTTTATTGTAGATGATAGTGTTTCATTTTTCTTGTTCTGTTTTGAGGTTATTTTTTGTATTGAGTCTGTAATTGCTTCTTTTATTGTTTCGCTAATTTCGTCTACATCCATGTTTGTATATTTTTTATCTTTTATGTGTCTTTTTATTCCTTCTCGGTATTTGTCAGAGTTTTCTTTTAGTGTTTCGCTGTTGATTTTGTTTGTATTGATCTTTAGTCTTTTTACTCTCTCCAATTTCTTATTTATATATAATTTGGCCCTGACTAGTCTATTATAATATACAATTATAATATACAATAATAAATACAGTTTTCGCAGTTGTTATGTAACTTGGCAGCCAATGAAAATAGATTGTAATGCATGTGCTTGAATGAGGAGAATTTTACTGGCCTGGTTAGTTGGGATTTAGACGCCGGTAAATGATCACATGTAATCGTCGTATGTGCAATAACTAAGCGAGTAGAGCAGTAAATCGACATAAATTATCCAAAGTTTGGATATTTATCTACAGAAACTATTTAATCATTTAAAAACCTTTATAAAACGATACGGTGAGTGTAGCAGAGATGGCGCATAGTACAAACAATTTATAGACAGCCAGGAAAGTGTTGAAAGTAATCCACGCTTGAGAGACCAGCAACGAGTCAAACATCGAAAGATGATGAATGTGTATGGGTTACTACCAACAAAAATCGGCAACTGAGAGTCCGACAACTTGAAGATGAGCGAACTTATAGATGTCTTATAATTTCTAACTGTCTACATAACTTAAATCACATTTGAAGAGAAAGAGGTTTCAAAGTGTCGATGAGATTTAAGCAAATACAAGACAGAATATTTTAAACAATTAGAGCGACACTGTGTGAATTGAGTGAGATTACAAGAAGCTTACTTTAAAGCGGGTTGATGTTACCTACAATGATTGTTGTATCCTGAAATATTTTTATTAAACATTTCGAGTTTTTTTTATTGTAACTGTAATTTTTTGTAATATATGACTCGATACTTTCGACACAGACCACGTATTAACTACAAAACGTTTATTTTCTATGTTAAAAAAATCAGTAAAAGAGCTAATGCTTATTTATAGAACAAGTTCATATCTCTAATTAATTTGAAATCATATTTTGTTATCTACCCATTTTTTTTGAAAATATGATTTCGAATTAAACTGAAACTTTCTAGTTTAGGTAGATCCAACGTTAATAAATTTCCTTGTAAGTTTTTAAAAGTTTCAAAAACTAGAAAGTTTCAGTTTAGATTTTTGATGTATCTTTTCGTCCTGTTTTTTAGTGTAGTAAAAATTATATACTTTATTTGAATAGTTCATATAGTAATGATACTTACACCATTAAATAGATTGATCAAATAGTTTTTAAACTATTTTTGATTACACTTCCAAATATCTTGAATCTACCTTTCAAAATGTGGGTCTAGGAAAGAATTACCGTTCCAGTTTTCAGTTTAATCGAAATATCGTGCATTTATGAATTGCAAAATATACAATTTAATTATTTTAATTAATTATGTATTGTAAAATAAAGTATTAATACAGAAATAACGATAAACGGGTAAAACAAATAACAAATTAAAAAAAATAATTAGTAAAAAATAAGGTATAAAATATATGTTTTGAAAACTTAGGTCAATGCAACTTTAACACTATCTGTTATTTAATGAAAATTAAAACTTAACTATCATTTCTGGCCAATAACAGGAGAAACGGAAAAATGAGATAACTTAATATACCTAATCGATCTTTTAAGAGAATCGGTGAATGATTTAAATTAGTTCAATAATTTATTTGAAAAATATTGATAAAAGATCAATATCAAGAACTAAATTTAGAGTGTATTTATAACCAAGAAGTGTCTACCTTAGTCTTTAAGCAACTCTATATCCTATATAAACCTACATTAAAACTTTACTGAGTTTATGGTCGTTCTGAATATAAATTTGTTTTTTCAAAGTGACATTGTTTGAATGAGGTCTTGTCTGTGCTTTCTCTTCTTTACATAGATAACGGTGCTTATGTAACTGTTTTACTCCCTAGTTATATTTAAAAATTGTTTTTAACGGTTTGCCATTATTAGAGGTCTGAAACCATGAATTTTTATGATTTTCATTAATATCTTTGGTATATTCAATTTTATGAAAACGTTTACCATTCGACTGAAAATAAGAGTCTATATTCGTTTTGACGTTTCGTCAATTGGCTTTTGATTTCATTAATAGTAATATCGATATTAATTCTTATAGTTTACTCAAAATAATTTATTACTATGAGCCTTGCTCGATTTCTTTTAAATAATGCGGATTTACATAGAGTATCCTTGAGTCTATACATTGAGTATGTACCAATTTTTATTCTCTAAGCAATTTCTTGATAAATTAGTTCTGTTATAAAACTTAAAATTGCGTTAATAAAAAAATAATAAGTAAAATAAAATGTGGGCATTTATCTTCAATGTTTATGCATTTTTGCTATCGCTTCGATAGTGTCCGTAAAACTGTTGCAAACCATTTTTTTATCGTTGGAAGAGAACTTGATATCGTGCATTTTGTCTTTTGTTAAGTAAAGTAGAGCGAAGTCACTAGGCCTAAGGTCCGACACGGTGTACTCACAATTATGCAGGATAGCAACGATGTAACGACTAACATATGGCCGCACATTGTTACCTCCATTTCTGGTGATTAAATACGTTAGTTGAGTAGCTTCAGTAACTTGTAATACCGCTTTCTGATAGTACTCTTGCGAAGGGGTAGCCAATTTGTCAGCAAAATCACCCTCCTAATACAAAAAGAAAATTGGTATTAATTTTGGAATAAACTACACTAGTGTCTTTTTGAGACAATCTCTTCCCATGAGTTGCTGTTCTATAGACTAGCGTCTCGTGTTGGAGTTATGTTTTGTTTGTTGTAATTAGACACTCGAAGAATCTCCGGATTTACGCTAGAATACTGTGGCAACTGTTGGAACATCTACACACCTTTTTGATATTGCTAAAGTGTAGGTAACAACCCATTGTGTATAGACCTTTGCCATTTTTCAGTCCTCATAGATGATGATATGCAAAAAGTACGAGACAGACTCGTTGCATTTGCCAGTGCGTCAGTTGTGATCTGCCTGTTGCTTTTGCTTTTCTTAACACAGTCCTTATTATCTTTGAACTTAATATTTAGCGATTAGCAGTTCTGTACACACAGTTACTTAACTCAGTATGGATATTCAAACCAGTTATTCTCTCTTTCTCTCCGACAAACTATAGTTTCACTGTTTTTACAACTACACTAACAGCATTGCAAAGTAACGTAATATTTCTGCTTTTGCAGTTTACAACAGCACCATTTGGTTGCATCATGTGGAATTAAAGCTCATGTTCACATGTGGTCTGGAGTGCTTTTTAATCTGCAACATAATCGGAGTTTTGAGGGGCAATCATTTTTGAGCATCCTAAATAATATAAGTTAAAAAAATAAATTAATAACGTAACAAATAATGCAGTTATCAAAACTGATATATTAAATCGTGAAGTTTAAATACAAATAAGGGATTAACAAACTGAAATATATTGAAATATAATGTAATTTAAAAAACTCAATCAAAAGGTAGAAATAAAAACAAAACATAGCTAACAAAAACATTACTGTGTTATGGCAAATTTTCAGTATCTTAAATTTTGTTGACAAATGTTAGTGTTTTTATATAGGCTATGTGTATATGGTTCGACGATTTTTACTCTTAGATAAGGTCCTTAAAGGCTTGAAGACGTGGTCATGCTATACAAATCCTTGTAATCTTCTCTGCTTATTTTGAGGATGCCGCACTCATCATTCTTTAAAATCTTTTATGAGTTTATGAGTTTTATGTTGTATTTTATGTGCAATATGTTGGAAATTTGAGTTTTTTGAACGGCAAATTGTACTTTCAAACGCAATTTCTCTGTCAGATGTTATTGAATAGCTTTATATCTTGTACACCATCTTTGGCTACTTTACTCTTGTAATGATCATATCCTATTTCTAATTTATAAGCCATATTACACTCGTTGGTACGTCTTCTAAACATATTAATGAATATCTAGATATGCAATGATGATATACTGCATTTCAAAGCTGATATGTTTCTTCCTTTTAGAAATTCTTTAGGTTATATTTGTTTCTAATTATAAAGCATCGAAAACATTTCATCATTAGTTTAATATTAGTTAATTCAATTTTTCATCAAGCAATATGGTTTTTTTAAGTGCAAAGACACTTATTTTATTACAATCTGATCTTAATAGATCAATGAGTAATTCAATTCTAACTTAAAATAACTAAAAAGAAACTTAAAACTAAGGTCTTACTCATCAGTGTCCTTAGAGTTCTGATAATACTAAGTAGGTATATTATCCCTAACGTACGCACTTAGACACACACTATGCTCTGCTTTGGAGAAATCACTGAACTAACTCAAAGGGCTTGGTCCTCTTGAGTCTTCGCACTAGCTGTGAATTATCGAGGAGCTGGATGGCCTCTATGTTCACATGTTGAAGAAGCCGTTGTTCGTGACTTCTGGCAAACATAAGAATGACTTGCTCTACAGTCTTCACCTCGAGGTCCCGATGGATATCACTGTTGCGGCAGTACCAGGGTGCATCTACAATGTTCCTTAATACTTTGTTTTGAAATCTCTGAATGATAAGAATATTACTCTTGCTGGCACAACCCCAGAGTTGGATGCCATATGCCCACACGGGCCCTAATATTTGCTTATATAGTAGTAACTTATTATGTGTGGACAAATTGGAGTTTCGTCCTATTAACCAATACATTTTTTTATACCTTAAACCGAGTTCTTCTCTTTTCTTTTAATGTGGGCCTTCCAGCGTAACCTCGCATCGAGTGTCATACCCAGGTATTTAGCCGTATTAGCGTATGGGATCTGGGTTTCATTAATTTTAACGGGTATGTGTTGTTTCCGTTTATTGGTGAAATTGATATGTACAGATTTACTTTCATTCAACTTTATCCGCCACCTACTAGTCCAGGCGTTGATCTTGTTAATAGACGTTTGGAGCTTCCTCGTGGCTTCTTCGTGATCACTTCCAACTGCAAGAATTGCGGTATCATCGGCAAAGGTGGCGATAGTTTCGTGTTCGAGTTCAGGAATATCACTGGTATAAAGTAAGTATAGTACTGGACCTAGTACACTACCTTGTGGTACTCCTGCATTAATTTCTTTCAATTCAGAATAGGTGTCTCCTTGTCTTATTCTGAAGTACCTTTCTGACAAGTAAGATTTTAAAATTTGCGTATATTGCCGAGGTAACAAATATATCTAATTTGTGGAACAAGCCCTTGTGCCATACTTTGTCAAAAGCCTGTGCTACGTCTAAGAAGACAGTAGCGCAGACTTTCTTTTCTTCAAGTGATTTTTCAATTATATCTGTGATCCTGTGCACTTGGTCTATGGTTGAATGTCTTTCTCTAAAACCAAATTGGTGATGAGGAATTAGAGCCTTCTCTTCGATTATCGGTTTCAGCCTTTTAAGGAGTAATTTTTCATACAATTTTGATATAACAGGCAAAAGTGAAATAGGCCTGTATGAAGAAACTTCTTGTGGCAGTTTTGCTGGCTTAGGGATCATTATGACCTCTGCTACTTCCCACAACTTAGGAACATACCTAAGTCTGAATGAGGCGTTGATGAGATTGGTCAATTTTACTGTGGCTTTTCTTGGGAGTTGCTTCAAAATTTCACCTGTAATAAGTTCGAAGCCAGGAGCTTTTTTTCTGATTAATGTTATTCTTGATTTCTTTAGAGACTTCTTTAGGTGTAACTGGTCTAATGACTGTATCTTCCTGTATTGGTTCTGTCCAGTCTTGTGAATCGTCTCCTTCATTTGGTTGGAAAGTCATTTCTAGGTACTCTGCAAATCTACAAGCTTTTTCCTGATTACTACGTGCCCAGGCACCATCTGCATTTTTGATCGGTGGATTTTGTAAAATAGGCCGTTTTAGATTTTTTGTGGCTTTCCAAAGGGAATAGTCCGTTTTGCTCGTTGCTCAATTCACTTAAAAGTTGCTCATAGATTCATTTTAATTTGTAGGATCTCCCTTTATCTGTTGAGTGGCATTATTGAGGGCAGTTTTATCCGTAGGTGCTCTGGTTTGATGCCATCTTTTCTTAGTTTTCTTTTTTGTAACTAGGTCCATAATCTCTTTCGGATAATTATTTCCTTTACCTTTCGTTTAATTTCTGGAGTATTATCCCAGGCTGCTTGCTGAATGTTCCTAATAAGCAGTTCGATTTCTTCATCAAGTTGTTTTCATTCTTAAGTGGAGCTGACAGATTAATGGAATTTTCAAGTTGTATTCTAAAGCTATTCCAATTTGTCAGTTTGTTTACAAGCCTCGGCGGGTTTTCTTTTATTAATTATCTTGTCACTTAGTGTGAGTAGTATGGGAGAATGGTCAGAATTCATATCCCATGCTTCCTCAACATATAAGTAATTGGGGATATATTCCTTTACTATAAAGAAGTCTATTAGATCAGGAATCTTACTGCTATCGGTTCGCCAATAGGTAGGCTTCCCAGTTGATATTGTATCACAGTTAAGCTGGTTGCATGCTGATAGAAGTTCTCTACCTTTGGTAGTCGTTAGCCTCGATCGCCAATGGGTGTGCTTCGCATTGAAATCACCTCCAATAATGAATCTACATCCCTGGGTTTCGAGGAAGTCTAAGTATTGGTTTTTCTTAATCGCGTATCTAGGTGGGCAATATAATGATGTGATAACAACTTCGTAGGTTTTTGTTTTAACTTTAACAGCTGTAGTTTGAATTTCCTCTGTTTGATATTGAATTTTTAGATAATGTGTAATGGATTCTCTTCTTATTATTGCACTACCGCCTCTAGCAGTGTTTTTTGGATGGATAGTGTGATATACCCTGTATCCCTTGAATTTTATATGCGATTCCTTGGTAAAATGGGTTTCAGCAATAAGACACACATCGATCTTTTCTATGTCCAGGACTGCTTGTAACTCATGATAATGTTGAAGTAGTCCATTGGCGTTCCATTGCATTATTCTGATATTATTATTAGCCATTTTAGATTTAGGTATCGCTCCTTGAGCGCGATATTCCAGCTTTGAGATACGATCGTCCATTTTACTTAATTTTTCCAAGATCAATTGGAGCGTGTGTTCAACTGACGAGTTTTGTTGACTTGGTGTTTTCTCAATCTGTTTCTGCGACTTTTCATATGCCACCTGGCTATAAGTCCTTGGTTTAGGAGCATTATCTTGTTTTGATGGAATGGGGTTTATTTTCTGTTGGTCGAATCTGTTTGGCTGTTTGGGTAGACTCGGTTTCTTCATTTGTTTATTATTTAACATCTGCATTTCTTTTGCTACCATGCATCCACGGTAGTTAGCTGGATGTGCTTCCCACAATGTACACATTTTGGAGGAGTTTCCTTTGTTTCTTACACTCTGCAGTAAAGTGTTTACCCGTGCATTTTACGCATCTGGGTTCTTTAGCGCAGTATTTCTGTGTGTGCCCATATGCTTGACACCGCTTACATTGTGGCACTAATTTATTTTTTTTAATGGGTTGAATTTCTACTCGAATGCCCATGATATCTTTTATTTCGAAAATTTTGTTTGTCTAAACGACAACATGAACATGTTTAGAGGATGTTTTGTTTTGTATTGTAATTTTTTTGTTGCTTCAAGTATTTTATATCCTCTTTTTCGTAGTTCGTTAACTATCTCTTCCGAATTACATGAGTGATGAAGCCTAGTAGCCATCTCCTTAATAGGTCTATTTTGTTTATTTTCAAAAGAGTGCCACGAGTACTTATTGTCAAGCAGAGCTTTCGTGAGGGTTTGATAGCTTTCCCCATCTGAGACGTTAATTTTAATGTTTTGGTTATTTATTATCTTAATTTGAAAACCACGAATCGAGTTACTTATGAGTTTATGGATGTCATTAAAGTTATTAATTCCGTCCACAATTATAGGCGGTGGTTGTGGATCTTTCTTTGGTTGTATTGTTTTGTTTTCTAAGACCTTTTGCCTGTCTTGTGGGGGGGTAAGCGATGTATTCATTTGTCTCTTTTTGTTTCTTTACTCTTACCCACTCGGTCTCTTTTGCTAGCTCTTCCTCATCTGTGAAGTACTCCGTTAGTTCTTCCTCCTTCTGTAATGTTGGAGGATTTTGGGTTGAACTATTTTCTAACATTGCAAATTTAACATGTAAATCCGCATTAACCTTCTGTAAATTTTCTAATTGCGTTTGAAGAGCATTTAATCTATTAATAATACTGGCTTTCTCATTCTCCGATTTTTGCCAAGCAGCAAAAAGCACTTGTTCATTTTGTGACCTTGCACTATTTTCCTGGAAAAGTGCATTATTTTGTTGTATTAATATCGCCTCATTCGGCGACTGTGCTGGCGGTGTTTGATAAAACATATGTACTACGCGATAGCTGAACGACCGTGACACGGCCGCCGGATATCACTCGCGTTGAATGATGCCCGATTAACACTTATTTATAGGCGACACGATGTTTACAGTTTGAAAGTCAAACGAATACTGAAGCAATATGTAATAAATTTAAAATTTTGCCATGCCTAACCTAAAAGTTGATTTCGTAAAGAAAACCCGAATTGATCTATCAGTTGACAACAAGGCATTTTTTGTATGTTTTCTCAAAATTTAACTTAAAAAACACGTGTTATATACGTTATTATACTTAGTGCTTTCAGCTGAAAGAAGTAGTAAAAGCTTTCGTTGTTTGTATTTTTATTTTATATATATTTGTTATTTTTATTTCTCTAGGCATTAAATGGTTTCTTTGTATAATTGGGATAATTATAATTTGTCTATATAGCTTTCTGAAATAGTTTGTTTCCCGTTAAATAAAATCTTTTACCTGCTGTACACTCAAGTAAACTTTTTGGATTACATCCGTGTGGTTAAACGTACAGTCATTTTATTAAATGCTTTAGTAGATCTAGATGTTTAATACTGTTTTCTTAATTTTTTAAATTATAAAAATTTTTCTTAAGCTCTTGATATGTATTATTTAAAGTAAATATAACTCAAATAATTTCCAAAGAAAAAATTCTGACAAAATTAATCAGTCCCTCCATTGTCTAACTATTAAAAGAAGTCACTGATTTTCTAGACAAGTGTTTACGAAAAGTCTTCATATAAAACACGTTGCTATAGATTTGTTCTCCAGTTTTGGGAAACTTTGCGGAACGGCAAACATTAACTTATCTTTTGTTTTTAGGTTTATCTTAACCAATGAAATTTTCTGTAACATATCCTGAATTAAATTAAATTTTAATATCACAGACGAACTTTGAAAAGATGGCTTGTAATGCTTATTTGAAGCATGTCAAAGGCCTTACAATCGTTTTAAATTTTTCGGGAAAATAATTATCGAAGAAATAATAGTTAAATTGTATATTCTATTGTACTAAGGTTTAGGACATATAGATATAATACTTCATGGGAGAAATTTTTAAAATCTTTAAAACATCTATCTTATAAAAACATATACCAGATGCACGGTATGTCAGAAGATTGAAAATTCTAAAATTAAAAATCCAAAGGTAACTTATTTGTTGTTCCAACTAAGCCATGCTTTTAAGTACAACTAGGGTACAACAAGGGTTACCATACGGAGAACTTTTGATTGCCTTGTTTGTATTAATGCAATGTTGGAATTGTTTGCGAAAATCTTTGATTTTCAGATTTATCAGTTTTCTTTTTTTTGGGGATGTGTTTTTTCCATGTCAGTCTTGTGTCCAAGTGAAACCTGAAATATTTTATGGTGACCGTTCGAGATAGTTCAACATTATTTAGTATATCGGAGGGCATCTTCCTTTTCTTAAGATAAAGTCTATGTGTTCAGATGTATTTTTGTTGATTTTAATTTTTCATTTACGTAACCATTCCTGTAGTACGTTTAAGTGGGTTTGAATTAGGTTAGAAGCTACTGCGGGATCCTCGTGGACAGCTAAAATTGCAGTATCATCAGCAAAAGTTGCTATAGTCGTGTCTGTGATGTGTACAAGTTATAGAGGGTTGGCCCCAGAACACTTTCCTGGGGAACTCCTACCTCAATTGTATGATAATCTGAGCGAGCCTCGCCCACTTTAGTTCTGAATCTGCGATCTGTTGAGATTTCGAGATCTCATAATACTGCAGAGGAAGGATTTATTTAATTTTATGCAAAAATTTGCTGTGCCACATCTTGTAAAAGGCTTGGTATATGTAAGAGAACAGAAATACAGTATTCTTTCAAATGCTTGGTTGATTGCTTGAATTAATCGACGAGTTGAATGACCTGATTAGAGTCCAAATTGGTGTGGTAGAATCTAGTCTTCTGGTAAAATGTTAACATTAATTCTCTGTAGTTGTAGTAGTAGTAGTAGTCTTTCTAGTACCTTTGAAATCATAGGAAGCAAACTGATTGAACGATAGCATGTCACATCATTAGGGTTCTTTCCCGGTTTTGGTATTAATATTATTTCAGCAGTTTTTAACAATGTGGGCCAGTGCTGCAATCTCAAGGTGGCATTGAAGAACGTAAGTAATAAAATTTACTCCCCTACCCGGTAATTCTGTAATCATTTTTGGTGTTACTCCATCTAGACTTGAAGCTCTACGAATGCTAAGATAGTCGAGTTCGTTTTGAACTTCTTTTTTAGTGAAGGGTTTAATTTGAGGCATGTTTTGTGGAATATTATTTATGTTTTTTCAATTCATTTATTTCTTGATTATTGGGTTTGAATACGTCTGCTAGATGTACAGTAAAAACATCAATCTTTTCTTGATTGCTTCTGGATAATTTAGTGGCAAAGTTTTTTATTGGAGCATTGTTTTCTTCTTATTAGATTTTATTGGTTGCCAGATATAATTGTTGAATCTGTTTAAACTACCAACGTAATCGACAAAGAATTTATCACTGAATTTTTTAAGTTTTACTTTTAGTTAGTTGCTACTATGACTGAGAATGGTTTTGTTCTCTGGTGCCTGGGTGCAATACCATATAGATCTTGCTTTTCGTTTTTTAGCAATAAATTGTTTTATTTCACTTGATATTGATACTACATTTTTGTCAGGAATAATGCGTGGAGTACATTCTATTATAAACGGTTTAATAATAAGAACTGTTGTTAATGGGACTAAGCCATCATCAATTTCGCCAAAAGTTTTGAAGTTGGTTTTAAGGTTGAACGTTGTGCTTCTGTAGTTGTGCCAGTTAGTTTTATTGTTATGAAATTTTTTCTATTAGTCTTATAAATTACGAACGTACTGATTGTTGCAATTATGAGGGAGTGGTCCGATGACAGATTATATCTTAGAGTTATTTCCATATATGTGGAGAACATCTCACGGGTAATAAAAAGCTCAGAAGGTCTGGTATTTTATTGGAATTTCTAGACTAGTATGTTAAGTGATCAGTAGACGGGAAACAATAGTGGTGTTCTTGTATGAAACTGGCAAGCTTCCTTTTTTTGTAGTTATAATCTTGGAGCCTAAAAGAGTGTGTTTGCTGTTATAGTCGCCTCTGGCAATAAATTTTGAGCCTAGTGTGGTAAAGAAATCCCAAAAATGATTGATTTTTAAATTGTATCTTAAAGAGCACTAACATAATGGCTTATAGTATTTTTATTAGTATGGCAGTCTCCGCATGTGTTGTTGTGTAATAAGTTAAATAGCGCGATATTTGAAAGAAAGATCTTTCAGTAAAATAAGTTTTGCTAATGAGAAGAATATCAATTGAGTTATGATTCAAAACTTTTTCTTTTTATGTTAGCCATTGGCATTCTATTGGGCAATTCTTACAAATCTAGCGAATTTTGTTGATTAACATTTTAAGTATGTTGAGAATAGAGCCGTTTTGTTGCGTTAACTGTTGAAACATATTCTTAAATTCTTCTAGAAAAGTGCTGAAAGTGATTGTGTTATCTTGTTGAATATTTTTATCTATTGTTAGCGTTATTGGTCTGCTTACGAACGGCATGGTAGAATTCGCAGCCTCTGTAGTTGGCAGGATGAGATCCGCCGCATAGTGCGCATGTGGCGGGTGTGTATTTATAACTAATTGAATTATGTGCAACTCTACATTTCACACAACAGTAAGGTTGGTTACAATATGTTTTGGTATGTCCATATTGCTAACATTTCATGCATTGCGTTAATCTTTTGTTTTTTTTTTGGGTGGTTCGATTAGAACTATTCTATTCTGAATACCGCTTACGTTATATATATTTTTTATTGTTGTTCGCTGGTTCTAAGTCGATGAAGAATAAGTTTAGTGGTCCTTTAGACGCTCCATTTCTATTAAGAATGTTTATAAATTTATGCCCCTTTAATTAATCCTCCTTTAATTTTATTTATGTCTGTTTGGGCAATGTAGGTTTTTGATAATAACCCTGAAAGTACGTTCTTCTTTGGGTTGATATGTATGATGGATTATGCTAGAGTATTTCATGTGTCGTTTTAGTTTCCGGTACGTTTCTGGAGTAGAGAAGTTTATTTTATAGTGTTATCGAATATTGTTTTGTGCTAAATTGTTCGTTTTTTACAATTTGGTATTAGTTTTTATCATGTCTTAATCATTTGTGATTCCATACACAAATATCGGGGAGGTTTTATGATAACATTATTTTCCTGTACAGGGCTAGTACTTGTTTCGTTTTCTACATTTAGCTAATTAAATCTATTATTTATGGGAAATAGCGTAATGTTGTTGGTAAACTAATAAATTTTTTCTTTTTGATACGATTAACGGATTTTCATGGGTTCTTGTTAGTTGAGTCATTGTTTTCGACCTTGTGGAACCATCTATCACTCTTAGACATCATTCAATATAATTTTCTGTTGTTGTTTAACACTTGTGGCAAGGAGAATGCCAACAAAGTGTTGTTTTGGTTAAGGAGTGGAAACTGGTTTTGAGGCAGGTAAAAATTGTTTCCTGTTTGTACTGGCTGGCTTAAAAGTTGGAAGTTACCCGTTTGTGGAATTGGCATTTGTACACCCTGTACATAATTGTTGTTTGGGTAATTTGATTAATCGAAGGCGAATACCGGATCATTGAATGCAGGTAACATTTTAGTTATCTATTTGTGTTATTGAATTTCTAGTGGACTCAGCTTCCAAGGTGGAGACCAGCTTCTATTTCTGTCATTTCTGACATCTGTCACGCCTTATAATTTTTGATCTGTGATAGACAGAGACATAACTTTTTCAGTATTCAACTAAGGACCATAAGTCAAATCCAGACGCCAAAAATCAGCCTGATTGGAAAATTTCTAGACCGGTTTGACCAGAAGTGGCCGCAAATTTTTCGGTTCCGGCCGCTAAATTTTTCCCGCTATCCGCTTTCGTTTGAATATAATTCACTGTCATTCGTTTCAATAAAATTTCGTTAAACCCTATAGTTGAGTTTCATTCCTAGGGTCCGCTCTGCTTTACCTGTAAAGTAAATTTTGATTGTTCATTTAAATTTATTTTGCCACAAATATTTACAATGTTCACTATCTTATCACACCGTAGTTCTAATACACACACATCCGTACACTACAAAAGCTGAGTAACCACATTTTGCAAATTTGTGTTGAAGTTTTCAATAATGATAATATTAAATTAATATCAATAGCATCGTTTTAATATGAAGACTAATTGTTTTGTGCTTCAGGAGTGTCCATGGTATTTTTGTATTTCTGAATCTGCTCTCTTGTTGCATTTGGAATATTCGTTATAACTTTAAATTAAGTATTTCTACCAGGTATCTTTACCTTTAAGCCTGGGAAATAAAAGGTTTTATGTATATTTTACTGCTCTCTCAGCGTCGTTTCCGAATGCAAAAAGTTTGTTTTATTGTATTACATTTTAATATGATGCTATCAGCTTCTAAAACATAGCAATTGCCGGGGTAGCTTCTCAGTTCCATTATAAAAAGTTGCTGGCAGTTGCCGTAACCGCTTATCTGATTAGCCAACTTCATTTTCTGAACGTAAATGAAATTACAGCAGAAGTTGTTAAAAAAGTTCTCTAAACACATTAAAGTCGTTGGCACGCATTATTTTACATCTCGCGTTTTATTTTTCTGCAGATTCCGCAATAATGCGAGCACGAATTGCTGAAGGCAGCGGGATAATGAAAAACTAGGGATTTGGGGGCGCCTCCAAGCTGGATTCCTCTAACGTAATGAATGCACCTAGAGCGCCGCGGAAGCGGCGGGTTATTATATAAGTGCGGACATAAATTGCCCGGAACTGCTTTATCACAAAAATAGTTCTTAAAACATAGGACGAATTAAAAGTGGTCGCGCTCGGCGGTCCTGATCTTAATTTACTGCCATAAAGCTATTCCGCGGAGATTGCGCTATCTCTCGCCAGTAAATTGATTCTCCCAACTTCGCTAATTTATATTGCTTTATTTCATGAGCTTTTTGCGGCATTGTAATCATTTTGTTTGTTTGACTTTCGAAACAAGGCGGCTTTTAAAACTTGGGTTTGAATTTACTACCTTGGCTGGCAGGTTCACTCTCCGCTGCGTACGCAACGTAATCCTGCCTAAGCATTATACCAGGCGTAATCCTCCAGAAGTCTTCATAAAGATAATTTGATAGTAAAACGTATATGTTTCTTTTAGTTCAGATTAGTTCGCGCCGTCCTTGTCTCAAACAAGTTGGAGGTGCGGTGCCAGAGCGCGAGGGTTGTACCGATTACGAACGAAATAAATAATAAGGATAATTAAAATGACGGTTATAATCCCGAGTTCGGCGCGTATTATGCTTCTGCAATCTTCTGCGCGCGCTATTAGAGTTCTATTAGCTCTGTATTAATGTGGATGAATACCTCGGCCGCGATATTAGGTGAAGTTAGACCGCAATCACATTATTAAGCCATAGACCTAATCGCCCGAGTATAAACTTGGAGGAATTAGGCGCAGTTCATCTAACCCATTTAACATAATTAGTCCTTCTGTCTTAGACTAACTCCCGTTTTAAAGCCTCTCTGTTGTGCAAACAAATATTCATCTAAATATTCCGCTTAATTTGCATCCGAAACAATTTTCCCCTTGTAGCCCTTTAAAAGCATTTTGTATTTTACGCAACATTGCCCACATTTTATGTAATTTGAGCGAAAGCCTTTCGGTTTGCAATTTATTATTGAAAATGTGGCTTATCTACATTTGAATGTATACATTAAGGCCACTTTTCAATTGCTGTTGTCAGAGTATTTGCATAAATAAATATAATCAGGAATTTCTCCGCCACTTACTCAGTTACAAACGAAAATTTGCTGGAGCCTTATGAAATTTTATTTGCCCCATAACTTCTTTCAAGATAGATAAAACTTTTATTATTTCGGCTACAGAAGCCCTTGAGTAAACCGTTTATATTGAAATTTGGTTGCAAACTTCTCAATATTTGGGAAAACGCTAAATGTTAAACAGTACTTAAAGGGTCATACATGTATTTAAAAATTTTTGGTTTAAACAATTGGTAGGTTAGAAAATTTTCCACTATTGTGGGATATTTTGTTTGGCAAAATTGTTGGAGCTAGAATTAAGTGTGCTTTACTCGAATTACTGGTATATATATTAGAGTAACCAGAGTTTTTTATTTTCTTACGCCTACTACTTTCATGTACACTAAATAGAGAGAATGAATAAACAAATGTGACTATAAAAAGCTAAAATCAGTATTGACATATTAGCAACGGACGTAAGTCATTAATACTCCCATAAAAATTTTAATCACCATCTAAATGCAAATTGTACATTGAAAGTTAAAAGGAACATAAGGCTATGTATATATGTATTTTATTACATACTATAAGATGTATAGATTAAAAGTTCATATGTATTATTGTAATAGCATTTTTTCAAGGCAATATATTTTGTAATACTAACAGAATATTTAGCATAATTTGTTATTGTTCCGAGAAAGAAAAGATATAAAGAGAAACAGGAAGTTAAAATCGGATGCTACTTATATCAGACATTCCTGCACAAAACACCGTAGTTTTTTTGATAAAATTTTGCACTAATCGAGTAACGTTCTCTATCAGCAGGTTTGGAGCGATCATTTTCCTCTTCACAAATGACTAAAATAGTCGAGTTACCAACCGACGTAACGTATTCAATCTTGTTAGCTACTAGAAAACTGTTGTTGAGTGGGGATAATAGCAAGATGCCTTGTCAGGATCAACAGAATAGGTAAACAGAACAAAGGAAAATTAAATTTACGACAGTAAGATATTTCTGTTAGTCACACAAGTCGGTGGTTATGTTTTAGCTTGTGCTATTCTAGCTCCTTCTTTGAAAAATTAGACTATATCATAGCTTTCAGGAATATAATATTTGGCGTACATTTTTGAGATGTTCTATTTATTTTTGTCTCGTCATCAATGATGAATATTATATATAACCTAGCATAGCTTTTTTCTCTTAGACAGGTCCTGCTCTGAACTAAAATCCTGTTTTCTTAATCTCTTTTACATTACCGATCTTCTGAGAACTCTCAGATTCTTAGTATACACACATTTTATGCCGCTAAGGTTATGTTATCAGTGCTTGTTAAAAAGGTGCCGATGTTTTCGCATTTAGAAGATTTTGCTTTCGGAATGCTTATCATATTATTTTCTAACTATATTTTTAATACACGCATGTTTACATTACTGTATTTTGTGGTAGCGCCCATGACGTGTTGGGACAATAAACCAAGTTTTCACCTTAATTTTTTCATATAAAATAGACGCATGTAAAAAGAGCTATCATCTGTACTATGTGGCAATCGTTGATTTTGACGAAAATTATTTATTAATAAATTAAAATTGATTTTAGTTGGTTTGTAAAGTTTATAATTAAGCTCGATTAAGTAAATTAATGAAAATGAAAGCACAAAAACGAGAGTAGAAGGATTTGTATTTTTAGGTGGTCAATAAATCAGCATTTAAACTGTTTAAATTATTAGATTTTGTAATCCATCAATTACAGAAGCTATCTTAAATTTATATCTGAAATCACAATTTAGATTTTTAAAAAAGTTGTTTGAGGTAATTAGAGGTAATTAGAGGTAATTAGAGGTAATATATACAATTGAGTATAGTGATCAATTGTACAATTAGGTCGAAACTTCTGACCACCTTTTTTGAACTCCTCATTAAAAAGTAGAATAGGAATGTCTCATAAACCCGACCCATTGAAATACCCCTAATGGGGGTTTTCCCGCTTTTTTTATTTTAAAGTGACATATCTCATGAACGATAATATATAGAGTGCTGAGACCTTCATAGTTGATTGGTTGGTCTAAGTTTGAGTTTCCGAGGTGTTTATGAGTTTTAAAATTTGTATATATTACCGTTTCGCCCCCTGATCTTGTTGATAATTAGTAATCGGTAAGACATTAATAAAACTAACTTGTATGTTTGTTAGGAATTTAAATGCAAATAAATTAATAGCGTATGACCAAACTACTTGCCAGCTCCAAAACTAAATCATGGCAAGGTTATTAAGCGACGTGCTTATAAATTTTGTATGCTTAAGTTAATTCTTGCGGTAGGTTACAAAGAATAGGCTAAATACACTTGATCACCTTATTATTTTATAGTATCTAATAGTCAAGGATTCTATAAATATACTACACATCTATTACATTTCTTAATTAACTGTTGCTGATAGAAAGAACTAAATCTGTAAATAACGATTGTCCTAAAGAATTTGTTATGAACTTACTACGTATGCATATATTATCGGGTTTGAGTCATTTTGTATCTTCTTAGAACCAAAGGTATTTTTGTTTGTGCATTTAAAAAATAATTTGTAAAAACTATGTACGTTAGGCAGCATCCATTTATTTAAATTAGCATAATATTATGATTAGCTTTTAAATATATGGTCTATACGTATGTTGTCATTATACACTTTTTACAGTTGCTCACTAGTACACCAAAGAACCCAAACTAGATTTAAAACCTCATTTAACCTGTTTTTGCTTTTATCAAATGTAGTGGGGACACTTGAAATATAATTTATTACTAAATGTTTTATTACGTTGTAAAGAAGTTTCTTAAAACTTGCAAAGCTTTAATTTTTATGCATTTTTGTTTTTTGTGTTTATGGTGTAATAATAACTTTTTCTTTATATTCTAATAGAAAATTAACAAAAGTGAACTTTAAAAGGTCTGATGGTAGTAATTTTGCGAATAAACCACGTTTCAGACCATCTGTATTGAGTAAAGGAGAGTCTTCATTTAATACTCGCGATTTGTCGGCTGAAATTGGCGTCTGGCACATGATTGAAACCATCAGTTTCAACTCGACTTTGTCGTCACCAACTAGTCGAAGCAATGAATTAGTCTTTGTTATCGATAAAATAATAAACACGTATATAAAAGCAGAATCTAATCAGTAAATACTGATTTGTCTCTTGACCATTCATCGTTTATTATTACGCCCAGTACTGCCATTGTCCAAAAAGAAAATATGGTTTGAAGTATATGGATTGAAAAATATTTCAAATGTACTTAAAAAAATAAATTAATTTAATTTTTAGAATAAAGGAACCTATAGAACTCGATGATGCAACAAAATATTTTACCAACATGATCCAGGTAGAAACTATTTCGCCCCTTCTTCATATACGTGAACTAATAGATTCACAGATAAACTAGACAAAACATCCTACATTAAATTAACCCACCACAGCATTAAGAGGGCAGGTAATAAAAGCTTTTTTCTTTAATCACAAAATTCTCTAAAGATGAGTGTTGGATATGAAAAGCCATAAAGCAATTACAACAATTTTAGCAAGGGAAATTCTACTTCAAGGATATGCTCTTGTCTACGCGAATCGCAATGATATCCTAAGCCTAAATTCGATCAACAACTAGTCTATCTATTATACATTCTATTCATGGTCAAAGATATCGTCATGGCCGATCTAGACTAATATTTTCCACAGATTTTTAGAACAAATAGAAGTGTGCTCCAGGTGGGTAATATTATATAACAAATTCCACACTTTCAACTTTCGTTAAAATAAACTCACTACAAAGTAAACTCAAATTCAAATTTTACAATGCCACATATACCATTCGATTATTAAAATTAAAGGATTTGAAGAACTTGACAAAGCCTTCTATTCTATTAAATAAAATATCTTGGGCTTGTACGAGGGTGAATTAAATATAAACGAAACTTATTTTTTAAAAAATATTTTATTTGAACTCGAAACAAAAGAATAGCAGATTATTTTTCTACATAATCTCCTTATCTAGAAACACATTTTTGCCAACGTGTAGCTAATTTTGAAATGCCTTCCTCGTAGAATGAAGTTGGTCGTGTTTCCAGCCAATTGCGCACATAGACCTCCACCTCCTCATCGCTGTCGAATCTATACCCTCCCATGGCTTCCTTGAGAGGACCGAACAGGTGACAGTCGCAGGACGATAGGTCAGGGCTGTAGAGAGGGTGTTCAACTGTGAACGATGCAATTTCTGCTCAGTTGTCAGAAGGCGAGGCACCCACCTTGCGCACACCTTACGAAACCCTAGGTCCTCTGTGATGATCGAAAAAGTGCTGTCATAACTTATTCCAATCTCAGATGCAATCTCATCGATGGTCAGACGCCTGTCACCCTCAATAAATTGTTGAACGCGGACAATGTTTTCGTTGGTGATGCTAGTGCGAGGTCGGCAATCATGGCTCTCATTTTCAACATTCTCACGACCCTCCACAAACTTTTTGTGCTATGCGAACGCTTTAGCTCGTGACAGTGTCTTTTCCTTGAACTGCGCCGTCAATCTCCTCAGAATTTCAGCCGGTTTTACACCTTCCGTAGCGAGAAATTTAATGATAATACGCTGCGCAATTGACGACGGCACCTCCTGCTCAGACATTGTCACGACAGGTACTGACAGGAATGAACAAAATCGCCCGCCTGCTTCCCCCACTCCTAACATCCCTAGCCAACACCTGACGAAGCGAGAACTCTTGAGCGTTAATATTGCGCGCCCGAGATCAAATGTCTCTCTATTTGATTCACCCTCGTATAACCTAGATTATCTGAAGAAAAGTGTACCACACTTCAGTCGATCTTCTGTATAGTAACGAAAAAGAAGAGGATTTAAATATAAAACATTCTGTTAATAAAAAAATAAATATGACACAAAGTTAGTTACATAATAATTAAATTATCAAAGCGATGTAATATTCTAATGCTTCAAACATATACCTTTATAATTTTGGCATTTAATACAAAATTAGAAATTTTTTATAGACATTTAATAAGCGTAAACGGCAGAAAAAACATAATTGTAACTTTAACGCCAACAAATAATATAAACTAACATGCATAACTTTGGACTTGGTTCTATTAACAAACGTAGAGGAAGACCAGCAAATTATATCAAAGTTAACAAGAGGAACTGAATACAAAACTTTCTAATAAAGAGAAAATAAGCAAAATTAAATATATTATGAAAACCCTATAAAACAAAAAATATTAAATAGATACCAGAACGATATGTACCACTATAAGAAAAAGAAATCATTCCAAAGTAATAAAGAATATCAGCGAACAGAACAGAAGAAAATAAAATATATAAAAATACAAAAAATACATTAAGATGCGATTTAAGAAATCAAAATATAATACAATTAAAAATAATAAAAATATGAAGATTCTCAAGACACTTAACAACATTTATTTCTGAATACATTAATTAAAAGGAAATGTCAAAGAAAACTGGCTTCAAATTTTACAGTACACCATATACAAAAAATAAATTAGAAAAAAGTAATGCATCTAACAAAAAACATCATCAAACGAGAAATACAATTAACGGTATTCCAAATAAAGACGCTAAATTACCCGGAGGAGACTGAGCTTTAAGTGAAATGATAAAATTGAATCAATGGGAATATTTCTTAACAAATGTTTAATATGAGAAGCATATAAAATGCCTAGATTGTTTTTTTATGCAAAAAAATGATAAACTGAAAATTAATAATTATAGATCTAACATAGCATGTAATAGGTGCATAAATAAGTTCTCAGCTTTTTTCTACAAAATTAAAGTTTTATTTAAAAACAAACAAAAAAAGCTTAAGTATCAAAGTATTTTCCGTTGGCATCGATGACTTTTGCCATCTTTCAGGTAGCTTGCGAATTCCCTGGTGATAGAAGCTCACCGGCTTCGAGACGATAAAGTTATCGATGCATTTTCGGACTTCTGTTTTGAAGTGCGCGTCAGCCAAGTGATGCTGTAACGACCGGAATAAATGATAATCGGAAGGGGCCATGTCTGGGCTACGCGCCGCATGGAAGAAGTTCCCAGCCTAACGCGTCTGCAGCTCATCCGTGTCAAATGTTTGAGGGCGTCCAGCGCGTGGTTGATATTCAAGACTAAACTCTCCTCCGCGAAATCTTTGGTACCACTTTTTGCACGTTGCATGACTTACATCATTCTCACCATATGCAGCACAAATCATTTCGGTGGCTTCAGCAGCGTTTTTCTTAAGATGAAACGCGAAATGGATAGAAAATCGAATATGCTCTTTTGTGATTGCCATCGTGAACACAGCTAATTATTGAGGTTATGTGCATCAAACGCCAAATCGCATGATGTTTCGAAAGACCAAATGTCATTGCTTTAAAACCGCAAGAGGGCGGACTAATACGTTACATGTAAACGGTGATTTGCGTCCTTTGAAATCTAAAGCTGAGAACTTATTTATTATACACCTAATACACAACTAGAACTGAAAGCTTGGCGTGAATGATCTGTGACAAAAAAAGTTTCTTCTTGATTAGAGGTGTTGCGTAACTTATGGTGTGGGATCACGCGTTCTCAAGTGTTTTCTATCATCTCTTGTATTTAGGCAGTGGATGCGTTTTTATACAATTTTTGTTAGATAAGTTCTAGGACTGATTTTTTAATTCTTTACCTGTGATTTTGAAACACATATAATGAATATATAATGATAATATATAAAGGAATAGGTGCTATTTAGTCACCTGATAGGTGTTCTAAATAGACATGGCTTTAGAACTATTTCAATGTAAACTCATTAGATAACAGGGTTGTGCCCATCCGTTATACGATTTATTGACTCATTTAGTTGGAAGTCTTACGATTCATATAATGGAGGAGGGTTACGAGCAGAGGGTTATTATTAAGTTATGTGTTAAGCTAGAACTCCTGGTAAAACATGGAATGTGCTACATCAAGCATACGGTGACGAGACATTATCGAAAAGTCGTGTCTTTGAATGGCATAAAAGATTTCGTAAGACCAGAGACTTAGAGAAACATGATCTAAGAGGCGGTGCAAATGTAGAACATACGAGGCAGTCGTTACAAGATGTTCGTCGTTACTGTGCGCATATCAGGAGAGCTAAAATTAATTGATTAGAAATATGTGTCACAAAATCAAAATTGGTGCTATTTACTAGCTTAACTCTCAAGCTAAACGCGATCGTGTGGAGTGGCGAGTTCACCAGCCTCCAAAAAAGTAAAGCGACAACCTTCGAAAACAAAGATAAAATTGATCACATTTTCTGATGCTAAAAGTTTCGGGTACCATAAATATCTGTTTGAAGAACAAACGATAAACTAAAACATTTATGCTTGCGTCAAGCCATTATACAGTAGCGTCCTGATTTGTGGGCATCTGGGCAGTTGTCCTTATTGTGTTACAATGCAAAGTCCCATACTACAGTATCAGCTATTCAGCCAAATATCATATCTCTGTTCTACCCATATTTACCGGACCTGTTGCCATATGATTTTTTTCTTGTGTGAAAATGCTACCAAAAAAAGATCATAAACATATTGCAACATTCTAAACGACTATAGCAGAAGTGCTAAGAAATACTCCAGATGAAGCTTTCTCTGTTTGCTGGCATAAACTCCAGAAAAGGTAGCAGCTGCGTTTAGATAGTCTAGCGGAATACTTTGACAACACCTAAGACTATTGGTTGGTAAGTTGGTAAGTGTAGAACTTTGAGGTTGTGTAAAAGTATGTTACATATAAATACTACTAAATCCCAGTCTAAGAGAATTTGTATAATAACTGATACTCCGTAAAACATCACGAATGAAACCTTGCTTTTAAGGATCATATATACATATGCAGTAAAAGTAAAAGATTTAAAACAGCATACATATAACTACAATCTATTATTACATCCAAACTCACTTATAAAACTTCTTTTTTTTTAATCAACGGAAGACTTGTCAGATGATTCTCTGATCATCTGTGAACGAAGGTTGTTATTTTAACTAGATCCCTCCATGTCAAATACATTATTACACAAGGTTGCTGGGATAAATACGAACAACGAAACAATGAATAAGCAATAAAAACAATACTAAAATACAAAAATAATTAAATTTATTTATATAAAACTTATTATTAGCACAATTAGAGTAAATAGTATTAAGAATCATATTATTCAATGTAGCCTCCAACAGCAGCTATGATCTTCTTGAGCCGGAACGTAAAATTGTAGGCCAATACAACTTTCTTCTTATCCCTATGTGTTATCATCTCTATGATAGCAGTCCTCAAACTGTTTTTGGTGTTGTCTCTTATTGACATTCGTCTCAACTACATCCAACGCATAGTACTCAATAAAAATTATTGTATAGCCATACCTGGATCCTCCTTGCCTTGTGGGCTAGAGCGGAGTCTTGTTGGTACACGTGCTCCCACCAGCGGCTATCTCCTCTATCCAGGACTTGACAACTGCCTCAAACACATTGATATACGAGGGCAACCCCTAAAATAAAATTTTCTAGTTTTTAGAAATAGAAAAAAAGTTTTTTTTTAATAATTGACATCATTTTAAAGCTTGAATATTTCTCTATTTTCCTTACATAATCGCCATTTTGGTCTATGCATTATTGTAGGCGTTCTCGCAGTTTTTTTTATGCCTATGCCATATCAGCTTGTCGCCATGTCGTTGAGGAGCGTTGGACAGCTTTTTTCACCTCGTCATCGTCGCTAAATTGCATTCCGGCCAAACGTTCTTTTAACTTATGAAACAAATGGTAGTCACTAGGTGACAGGTGTGGACTATAGGGTGGGTGATCGTTTGTGTAGCGTCTAAAAAATTCGTGGGAAAAGTCAACGCATTGCCGTTAGGGTAAGCATTTGCGAGTCCTATCTTACTCACATCTTCCGGTGTTTTAACTTTTCAAAGTCCTATGAATAGTGCTTCGAGAAACCTTCGGAACTAAAATGCAGAGATTATTGCGAGCGATCCTCCGATCTTTAAGCAACTTTCGCGACTGTCTCATCGGGAATTGAGGGTCTCCAGCTTTTTTTTTAGTTGTAAATTTTCATGCAACCTCCTGTAAACCCCTACATCCCTTGGGGACGTTTTTAACATCTATGTACAACTTTCCATACACTTTCGTCAACTGGCGATAAATTTCGATTGGTTTAACGTCTTTTGCATTAAAAAATCGAATAACTGCGCGAACTTCGCACTTGGCGGTAGGGACAAGCGGAAGTTTTATAACGAACGGCTGCCGAGAGAAAATTGAGCGTCCTCGCAAGCTAAACTATGGTTTGTTTTGAAGTGGGAAAGCAGCAAACATGGAAGTACGACCAACAGCCGCAAAAAGCTTTGCTGCGGCCCCACTACTTTAAAGTTTTTATTTTTGAGACTACTCTCGTGGCTGTTGGCAATTACCTTGAGGCCTTCCTCAAATAAGTGAAGCACTATGATATCCCCTTCATTACTCACAAGTCCCAGCACTATCATAGAGGCGAGAAACTTTTTATGCTTGATAGTAGACACTTCAAAGACATCTTGGTCATTTTGGTGATTCACCTTCCTATTCTGTGTAAAGTTTTTTTTTTGTTCGAAAAGAATTTTAGAAATTTAGCGCCGGGGTGCTTAATGTCATTCAGCAGTGTTTGGGCCTTTAACTTTCTGTCCATCCTGTTCTTCTCATTTAACATTTAGTGGTTCGTCATGATAAAAAACTTGTAGTACAGATCCTGTTACACTGCTAGATCATCGACCCGGTCACCCCTATTCCTCTTCGATCTTTTCGTTCAATTTTCAAACAAATTTATCACTTCTTTTGCGATCAGATTGCTTACTGTGAATTACCCGGTCAGTAGTTACCTATTTTTTATAGTTAAATCCACTGTACTTCTTGTCTACGTTGTAAACTTGGGCGCGTAGCGACAATCGCGTTAGTCGACAATCGTAGGTTGTTGATTATGTGAAGCTAACTTGTTACTCAATAGGAGAATATGCATGCACATAAAATAGCCCTTCAGATTTTCCTCAACACACCCTAAAAAAATCCGGTATTACTTCAGTGATCCTATAGAGTTAGTTTATTATTCATTACAAGTAGATTGTAAACAGAAGAAAACTTTGTTGTTGCAGTTTTTGACTGTGTTGTCTCAATATATTTACTTAAATTATGAATTTGAATTACCATCTACTTCTTATAATAAAGTTTTAAAATGCTTTAGATAAGAATTATTTAGTACTAACTATAATTTGTGCGTAATATTAGCAAATTTTATGTATCTTGTGTTTATCGTAATCAGAAATATAATTTTACTACCTTAGTACAATTATGGGAAAGGAAGAGGCCCATTACTTAGGTACGAGAACATTTGAATTAATTAACATTATAGTAAATAATTCCCTTTGTGCACCTATAATAAAATAAAATCTTAGAACCGGAGTATGTTCTGCTGTAGTTTCGCCCAACAACTAGATGTAAGTTCAGGGTACCTGAAGGCATATGAAATTAGACCACACGTGGCGTTAGAGCTAAGTAAAACTTTAAGTACGCTTTATGTAAATTTCCCTAAATAGTTGTAGCTTCTGTACAACCGAGACAGAGCAGTTATAACTACCGTTTATTATTAGTGAAGGTATTGTTGAGTGCATATAATAGACCTGTTCAAACTTTACCGGTATAATCGCTAATTCGGAGCGAAACACTGTGGTAGCTGCTCGTGAGCCTAATTGTTCGTAGTTTACATAACAGGGCACAGGCCAGCTCCAACATGGCGATCAGATTAAACCAACTTCTATCGGGCCCCTAAATGTCTAGCATTGGCCTCCGGGTTGGTTAGTCGAGAAAAGGCGATCGAAACTCATTCGCGCCACTTTTGTTCCCAAATACCGGCATAATCTGCGCTCAAATATGCCCGCAGATTAAAAGCCCGTTTTCAATTAGCAACCTAATGTGTTGATCTTGTCGATTTCCCTAGTAACAAAGAACGTACGTACGTACGTCTGTTTACCGAACTCGAGCAGCCGACTCTAATGTATTTCCACATTTAGCGCAGATACAGACGAGGGCGGTGTTTAAACAAGATCAGAGCATATTAAATCAAGCAGCGAATTGAAAAGCACATTTCAATTTGTAACCTAAGTCAATACATAAATTTGCTGAAAGGCACTTATCTGAAAAAGCAAAAAGCCTGGCGAGCTCCATTAAGCAATAAATTTACGCCGTATTTGCACTGCTGATGCGTTTCGTCGCGAAAGCAAATACAAAAAATATTCTCTTTTCGAACATCTCCAATTTTCATTATGTAAAATTAGAAAGTCCGGGGGCTTTAGCTTAGCTTTACATTTACGCTGGAATGTTCGCGCTAGGAGCTTTCGCCAATGTTAAATATTTTACATTATAAAAGCGCGGACAAAATGGGGTATCTTGAGTTCCGAAGTAGGTTTTACACTAAATATATTTAAAAATGTTTTTATTCTTATTTTTTCTTTTACGTATTTCTTCATTGCATTTGGATTTTATTAGAATTTTAAATCATTTGCAAGTATTAATGTTAAAACAGTTCCAGTGTTCAAAGAGATTTGATGTATTTGGAGTGATATCAAGCAGTGACCTTGAACTGGCACTTATCTACTTAAATTTCCATTTAACACACACAATTAACTTTAAAGCTATAAGTAATTGTTATCAATTTGAATCAGAGATCCTAATTGAAAATCAAAATTGCATATTTAAATAAAAATGCTACCGATCGGCAACGGATTTAACTACTACAAACAACAAGGAAGTATATAATGCATTTTCACTATAAAATAAGTATGTTTTTTAAATTACCAAAGCTAAATAAAGATATTATGCAATGTAGACTATGTTAAAATTATAGACATGCAAATAGTTGCTGTAATAGGCTATTTACACGCGTCAAATGTGTAGGACCACATGATACAAAAATATGTCCAAAACTACAAACAACTTTAGCTACGTGTATTCTGTGTAGAAATTCACACCCTCCAAACTAAAACTTATACACAATTTATGAAGAACTCTAAAGGAAATATAAACCCATTAAATGCCGCACAAGTGCAAAACCCTAACAAGACAAAATATCCACATTGGAGACTTATTCCCAATCAAGCATCGTATCCATGTCCTTCCTATACAAAGATGTTACAAAACTAGCCTTTATTTACTGAAAGTGTTAGCCCAAAATACTTTTTTGATATATTAGTCACGTAAGTGCGTGCCATACCTTACAAAGAAACCAATTTTACTCCCAACAAAGCTAACTGGAAAATATTTGAAATGCATGTCTATGCTAATTTGCACACAAATCACTTAATAATGGCCATACAGGAAACAGGATGGAACTCAATAGCTTAATTTCAAAGCTGGTACTTCTAAAATTCCTTTCGAAGTCATAAAATTAATAAAAGAAAACTGCAAGGATAACGTAGCAGCGTACCCATATTTTAGTTGACAAAACTAAATTTAATTAACTGAATAAGAAGCTGAATTACAGGAAATTTACAATAATTTGCAATATTTGCACAAAAGCATTTCATCTGGAGAGTTAGTAAAACACTTAAGCATCCCAAAAAATACACTCACCAGCATAGAAATCCGCCCACCCGGTTTTCTCAATAATATCCAGTTATCCATTTTATTTTTATGGCATTTTCTAATTGAAATTTGAAAAAATGCTAACTAAAGTAAATTTAGCACCGAGTACGTTATTTAGTCACACTTCTACTTAAATTATTCTTTGGTGTTACCCTGAGATGGAAAAATAAAGATAACAACAAAACACATACATTATTTTAGCTGTAAAAAAACTCAGAAAAACGACAAAAACAACCACGATATAAAGTTCTAATATTACGTATTGCCTCCTCGTGCGCGAATCACCGCAGACATCCGGCGATTCATTTTGTAGATCAACTCCTGAAAATCTTCTTAAGGGATCTGATCTTATTCTTCGAGTAAAGCAATTCGGAGTTAGTTTAGGTTATTTGAAGTAGCAGGCCTGGCTCTGAGACGTCGTTCTAACATGTCCCAAACATGTTTTATAGGAGTTAAATTGGGACTATTTGCCGGCCAATCCATAACGAGAATCTGAACTTCATTTAAGAAGCCAGTTACGATTCTTGCAGAATGTGATCAGGCGTTATCATGCATAAACAAAACATCTTCGCCAATGAAAGGAACAAAAGGAATTACATGAGGTAATAGAATCTCTTCTACATATCTATCTGCTGTTAATGAACCTGCTTCGATACATACAAGCTCCGTACGTGCATCAGCAGAAATCCTTACCCACACCATAATTGAACCTCCACGAAATCGCAACATTTTCCGAAAAATTACAAGAAGTGAATCTTTTTTCCCTTCTTCTCCATACTCGTTTATGACCATCTGAGCCACGAAGATTAAATCTGGACTCATCAGAAAAGAGAATGGCCCTCCACTGTTTGATTCCCCAGTTTGCATGATTACGCCCAAACGCCAAACGTGCTACTCGATGCTGCCGTAGCCATCTTGGACCTCGTGCTAGTCTTCTTGCACATAAATTTCCTTTGTTGAGTCTTCGTCTAACTTTTCTTTTAAAAATATTGACATTGCTTACACGCTGAAGGGCATTTCAAGTCTCCACTGCAGTAGTATGTCGATTTCTTAACATAGACAAAATGATAAAACGGTCTTCACGAGTGGATGTCTTACGTTTAGCTCCTGGTCCCGGCCTGCGACCATAGCTACCAGTTCCTCTAAATCTTCTGTAAACTTCTATTTAAGAGAATTATTCGTCTTGCTTAATTGCCACTATTACTCAAATTCGCCAAAATTTAAATTATTAAATCGGAATTTTTTTTTGCTAAAGTAAATCCTATTAACCTATCAGCTTACTTTCGAATATTTCCAAGCTGCAAAAATACTAAAACGTGTATATGAAAGTGAGCTCTAGAATATATAACTGGTTGAACATTATTTCGGCTTTCAATCAGAACATTCAATCATTCAACGATGTCACCGACTAACAAACGTAATAAGTGGAGCATTGGAAGCTTACATGTACTGAAATGTTTACAGACGTAAGCAATTATTTGATAAGGTATAAGCCAAAAGCTTGCTTTACAAGATGAAGCCTCTCTTGCTATCCCAGGACTAGTTATTTCTCTGTTCATATCTGTAGAACCGTTTTCTTCAAACAATAAAACAAGAACTAATGCAGCTGCGCCTTAAAATAGTGTACTCGAATCTTTCTTCTACTTGCTATACACGTACTATCTACTAACCACAACACAAGCAACCCCGAGTACCTTCGCGGATAACACAGCAATTTTTTCGTGCAATAAAAACCCAAACGTAGCAATAAAACTCCTAAAACATCTTAGTCTGCTGAAAATGTGGAAAAAAAATAAGAAGTAAAAGTTAATGAAGGCAAATCCGCATATGTTACGTTTATAATTAAATATTTAACATGTCCTCCGCTTACCTTTAATAACACAGAGATACCTTAGGCGGAAGAAGTTAAATATTTGAAATAGCATCTAGATGTCTGGCGCAGGTGGAAGGCACATGTCACCAAAAAGCAAAGGAAACTGGACCTACGACTGAAAAAACTAAATTGGCTCTTGAGAAAACACTTGAAACTCGCATTTGAAAATTAATAGTTACTATAGAAGAGCATAATTCATTTAAATGCGAAGGCTTTCACGATCGGTGTTATGGTATTCTAAAATGTTTAGAAGATTTTATTCTGAAGATGTCTGCCGCAGTTGTAGACGAAACGTCAAGAGTTTCTGAACTCCGACCACGGATTATATACTTATAACTCGATCAATCACACGATGCAGCATAATTAATTTTATCTGTGACAGAAAATCATTGACATCATTTAACATTTTCAATCCAAAACTTTTAACATGATCTTTGATTCTCCATAGTTTGTGTTTAACTTGACTTTACACAAAGACTCGAACATTACATGTTACAGAAATTCTTTAATCAAAAGCAGTAAAACATTGCGGCACTTTATCAATTGATCCTATTACGATGGGTAACTCATTAAGTGAAGAACCTGTAACCAGAAGACTCCGGCGAAGGTGGCCGACAGACTTAACGGATTAAAATAGGGATTCTAGCAGTGAGTGTCTTCACCTTAGGATTTTTACTTATCTACACATAAGACTAACTTATAGAATTGTTGTTCGATTTTAATTGTTAATTGGAAATAAAAAATATTATTATTTTACTAAAATAACAAATGGATTTGCAATATTTTATACTATAAATTCAATGCAGGAGAATTTAGTTGAACATATAAAGACTTACGAGATGATTTAGAGGAATAAATTATAGTCTAACGTTTCCACTGTCCACAGTGGTAAATAATACGTGAAAATTTATTTAAACTATTTATTTATTTTATTTACTTAACACTATGTATACAACACATACAATTAATAACGAAAAAGTACACTGTATTTATTGGTAACACCATTTCTGTAGCAAGCGCACAGCTTCCGACTTAAATGTATCGCTGGCGCTCCGCTGTGCGATATTTATCCCTATTTGGAATCTACCAGAAGAGACTCAAAAACGTCTGGAAACGCCGCCTAGGAACGACTGGAAAGTTTGCCTTGTTTTAATTTTCGCACATACGTAAGTGGGAGCTGGATTCCTAGAAGGCATTATGTCAGCCGCCCGTCCGTGACGTGATGCAACAAAAACTACCATTACGAACGACGGCATGTCTTCGAGGAGCATTAAAAGTTTATTACAATAGGTTAATTTTTATCTTTAAATGTATATAAAAATCTCAGCTTCTTTAATGCGTTTTAAGTATATAATTTTTAAGATTTTTCTATTATGTTTAGGTTTTATCTGCAATATCAGAGATAGCTTTAGTTTTTTTTTATAGAGCAAAGTTACAAATGCTTCTTTTGTTATCCGTAATAACATTAAATACAAAATCAGTCTAACTGTTACCTCTTTCTGTGTTAGAACATTATTTTACTGTTAAAAACAATAAACAAATATTTTAGTAATGTGCTGGACGGTAACATTTTTTTCTGTAAAAATTTTTGTCCCATAGCTTATTCCAGCCAATTTATAGAATTAGTTAATTCTTAACTGACAAATTCACATAGATCAGCTTATAAATTTTGCCAGTATTTCTTGATGTTTTTCTAGATGTGAGTTGCTTCACATTGGTACGTTTTGAGTCAAGTTTAAAATGCGCATTGAATTTATGTTTATCCTATGAGTAAAAGGAGCCTGACAAAATATTTTTAGTGTCTAGGTTTTATAAGCTACTAAATACAAAGGCTATCCAATTTAATTTATAGCATTAATATAAAAAAAATTAACTAACATGACACCACAAACAACAGCAGGTGATATAGGTAAACAAATATCTCTACAAAAATGTCACCTTTAAACATCAAGACTAGTTATTTAAATAAATATAAAAATACTTCTATTCTGACTTAATAAAAACAATATGGGATTGATGCTTAGTAGGACAATCCTTTCCATAATTAAACAAGTTGTCGATGATTGAATGCGGAACAACCAAACTACTCGATTACGAGCTTGCTCTGGTGTTTCATTATATTGTTGGTGTACGCAAACCCGGTCAAAAGGTTGACATGGGTATAGAACCATGTTGGACTCAAAAATATTAAAGTACACGTTCTTTATCATTTTATCCGTGACGTAAATGAAGGAAAACACTCTTGCTCTATTATGCAGGCTCCGCCATACCTCTAGTGCGTTATATTTATTTGGTGATGATCATTCCTTATAATATATAATTGCTTTTAATACTTTAGAGTATATTTTTCTAGTGTGAGCAAATCTACCCAAGATACATCGTCGTTTATCTTCCTCCCATTTTCAATCCTTCTTGGTATACCTGACCTCTTACATGGTTTGCGTTTATTGAGGGCAGTTTATTGTAAACGACGCCTAATAATCCAACTAGATGATTGGTTTGACCTTATAAGTTTTTCTGGAGATTAAGAAATCAGATGTTGCTTTGTGGTACCAAACTTTTTCGCAAGTTTTTGTACCGCTTTGATTTAGTCGGAAGATAAGTTGCTGCGATTAAGCCCCCATTCTACACAATTTACTTGAAATCTAAAAAACATTAACCAATACAACAAGCAGTAGAAAATAGTGAAGATAATAATAAGTAATTATGGAGAAAATAGGAATATGTGTCTTTTGTCTTCGATGTTAGCAAATACATTTTCTTCTGTAACAAGGTGGATCATAGTTTGTTTTTCTACTCCGCATTTGCATTTTGCAGTTTCTGTGTAGCCCCATTTGCGCAACAGACATTTTTGGTGTCCCATGCGTATCCTACTTAACTTGGTCCAAAAATATCAAAGTAGGTCAAAGCGAGGAGGATTTTCACAAGAATGTTATTTGTGTTACGTTTATCTTTAGAGGACACTCTCACCGTTGCACTTTTCATGCGTCTTAAATATTCAAATTTTGTACAAGGAACGGTAAAAAGATGTTCTTGGTTTTAATTTTACTTTGGGAATATATCTCAAATTATTGTTGATTGTTATTAGTATTTAGTAGTATATCAGATATTAGCGACACACAATTCGGATTCCGAAACAACATGGGGACAAAAGAAGCACTCTTTGGGATAAATGTTTTAATACAGCGATGTCTCGACATAAATGTGGATTTGTATATAGGATTCATAGATTATGAAAAAGCCTTTGATAAGGTAAAACACGATAGGTTAATAGCAATTTTGAGACAAAAAGGCTTGGATCCTTGTAATATCCGCATCATTCGTAATCTTTATTGGAAACAACATGCGGCGATCAATGTTAATGGCCAGTTGTCCGAAAATATTGAGATCCTTAGGGGCGTTAGACAGGGATGTGTACTATCACCTGCCCTCTTTAACATGTACTCTGAGTGTATATTCTTTAGGCTTTAGAGGACCAACAAGGAGGGATAAAAGTGAATGGGCAAGTGATCAATAATCTGCGATATGCGGATGACACTGTAATAATAGCTTGCAATCCCGATGAACTACAAAACATGCTAGAAAATATCAACAGAGTTAGCAAAGAGTATGGTCTCAAAATGAACTGTAAGAAAACTAAATTCATGGTCATCAAGAAAATAGGAAATAATAACATCAACAATATAAAAATAAAAATCGCAAACACCGAAATCGAAAGAGTGCACAAATACCAATATTTAGGGACC
Organism: Sinelater perroti; assembly: GCA_036346155.1. Classification (NCBI taxonomy): domain Eukaryota; kingdom Metazoa; phylum Arthropoda; class Insecta; order Coleoptera; family Elateridae; genus Sinelater; species Sinelater perroti. The sequence continues at coordinate 5,844,983 of JARFIY010000195.1, forward strand.
ATAATAAACAGTTGTAATGACCAAGCTACTGAAATCAATAGAAGAATCGAAATGGCGAGGGCAGCGTTTGTAAAAATGAGGCAATTCTTCTCTAATCGCAATCTCTCGCTAGATCTGAGAATGCGCATGGTACGATGCTACGTCTTCTCGATTCTGTTGTACGGAATGGAGGTTTGGACCCTTAAACAACAGCAAATGAAAAAACTGGAAGCCTTTGAGCTCTGGATATACAGACGGATACTTACAATATCATGGACAGAACACGTTTCCAATGAAGAAGTCCTCCATCGCATGAGCAAAGAACGAGAGTTACTACTGACATTGAAAAAACGCAAATTGGAATATTTCGGACATGTCATGCGAGGTGAAAGATACTTCTTGCTGCAATTGCTCATACAGGGCAAGATCTCAGGACAAAGATCGAGAGGCAGAACAAGGATGTCGTGGATGAGGAACCTCCGGGAATGGTTTGGATGTTCATCAATAGATCTATGATGATTGCTAACGTCCGATAGGAGATAGCACTTTAAGAAGAAGTATATCAGAAAAAAATACTTCCTGTGGTGTCTGCATATTTTTGTATGATGTTATTTGGTGGCAGTTTCTTCTTAATATTGTTTAAAAGTTAATTATCTATCCATATTTTGGACTAAAGTTGTTCTTTTGCTTTGGTTCTTTAAATGTGATAGTCGTTGCTTCTTTGTTGTTCAATAAAAAGTTGGTACTTTTGTTTTAGATGGATTTGTACATAATATTTATTTTTTTAAAATACCAGTGAAGATTAGACATTTCTTCTGATAATTGTTGTAAGGTAATTTTAAAGATACAATATTGTATGACAACTACAATATTTTCGGCATAGATAAATTTTTTAAAATGGGTTTCAGTTAGGTCGTGGCTATATAAATTGAAGAAGAAATACGCAAGAATCGAGCCGTGTGGTATTCAAGTTATGGTATTTAAGTGGCGTACTTATTTAAATGATCTTTTAGGTAAATTCTAAACTGTTTATCCTGCAGCATACTATATATTAAGTTAATTTTCATACAAGATACTACGTGATTAGATTGTATAACATTCCATTTTTCCATATCATCTTTAGAAAGAAGTTTTGTGTTGGTTGAAGCTGATTGCTCCAGAGGCACAATTTTATTTACAAGTTTTGAAGATTTTGTTGTATGTTACTCTTTCTAATGAGTCATAATTAATTAATTTTACTGAGGCGTCTATAAATGGAGGTGTTTGTGGTTTCCCAGCTGCTGCAGTACATTTTGACTATTTTAAAAACAAGCGACAGTTTTCCAGCCTTAAGAATGTTAAAGCAAAAATGAGTTAACCATTCTCTAGTGTCAGATTTTGAAAAATTCGGAAAAGATATTATTTTCTCTTGTTACTTTTTTGTTTTTAATTTGAAATTGCTTGTTATATTTGGGTTATAAGAAATATTAATTTTTTTTAGAATGCGTATCCTTTGTAGGTGACAGTCCTAATATAATTTTTATGAGTTGGAACTTTTTGAATGGCAACTAGATATTTTATTAGAACTTCTACTATATAAGAGTTTTGTCGTACATATACGAACTACTTGATGTAGGTAATTTTAAGCCCATCTGCTAAAATCTTTAAAGTCGATTTTATTTATAAACACTTCTACTTATCCACAAATGTCACATCTAAGTTTTTCAAGGGGCTTTATTTATTCTTTTAATAAGTAGTTGATAAATTAGAATACGTGGTAGTTTGAAAAGTTGTGAGCCTAACATAGAAACAAGTAGTTTTTCTGTCAAATTCAATTTTATTTTTTGATAGTCTTTTTTCAGTCGATACAATTTTTTCAGCAATATTCCAATTTTTTAACCCATCCAAATAGTAGTTGGCATTTTGCTTTGCAAAATAGGCGTCTACGGTTGCGATAACTTCCTAGGTTGATGAAAATCTCAGTCCTTCGAGCTAAACTTTGAGCTTAGGAAACAAAATAGTTGCCGAGGGCCAGATCTAGTAAATATGATGGGTAGTCAATCAATCGGTGCGCTGTCTTGATGGAAGAGCACTTTCTTCCGTTTAAAATGGGGAGATGTGTCAACAGTTGATGCCTATAATTGGTACAACACCGTTATTTTTTTTTCTTTTTCTAACTAGTCGATAAACAAAATTCTCTAATTAATACAAAAAATAGACGGAATCGTTTTCCTCGTCAGTGAAACCGTCTTCGCCTTTTTTGTGGCATGTTTACTCTTTGCGGTCCACTGTTTTGACGATTCCTTTGTCTCAGGAGTGTAATGATAAACCCAAGTTTTATCGACAATGATTTTTCTGGTAAGTTAGTTGCGAAAATTGTCGTTCTGTAGTTAATGTACTATATCAAAGTGAGTACTGCTCGTCTTTATTATTTTTGTTTGTTTAGTATTAACCACGAATATTTCGATAAAAAACATTTTATAGTTTCATAAACTTAAATTTTTTTACTAAATTAGTTTTTAAATATATGTATAAGCAAATAAGTTTTTAATTTGATTATTTAATAAATAATTGCTAAAATGATCACGTTCTATGCTTTATATTTTACCTTTACAAATTGTTTGTGGACACATTTGTTTGTGAATCGTAAGCGAACGTATAAACAAACAATTTTTTTTTAAACTACAGTGATTCTATTTCTTTTTCATTGTAAGCGCCCAAAATAATTCATGTGAATATAAAAATATTCTACTGTTTTAATAATAATGCTAATTTAGATAATAAAATTTTGTACACTAAAAAATCAATATTTGTAAACATATAAAATTATTTCAACGTTAATAGAATCATTTGCATCAAAAATATTTTGTTAAGTAAATGTCTCTTAACAATTTGGGGGTGGCAAACATCTCCCTAAAATTTCCGCTCACACATTTGTCTCTACTGAACTGGTTCTTGCTCCGTAAATTGTAGCAAATGACGGAAGAACACCTTAGTAGAATATTGTGTACATAAATGTAGGAAGGAAGTACGTGTATTTAAGAGAAAATGGAATTAACTCCCCCTTTTTCCTTATTAAAATTAAATGTCGGCACTAGTCTCCTTATTTAATAACTCACGTTATTACAGAGTACAGCGTTATTTAATAGTTTATTGTAATAAATGTGTTAAACTAAATAACCGGTTATAGTTCACAATCTGAAAATTTGAGCAAGCAAGGTTTAATAAACATTTATAAATCATGTACTAAATCAGTTGGTGATTAACTAATATAACTGTAAAACAATTTTTGTTTTAGTAATAATAAAGTAAATAATAAATTTTATTTATTATAAGATCTTAGTATATTACGTAAAATTTTAAATATTGTAAATATTTACGATTTTGGAAGAGATGAATGCTTTTTCAATTTTTGTCTTATTTTCTAGGTTCTATATCAGTCAAACGTTTTTAGTACGTTTCTGCCTTTGTTTATTTTTGGGTTTGTCTTGTACAATTAAACTTATGATAGTTTCCTCTTTTCAGTTAATACATTTACAGGGTATTAGTATATAATGATATAATCTGATTTCTTGTCTATTACTATCTTAATTTGCTCTTAATGCAACGAGGATAAGTCAAATATAAATAGAAATTATTATTTCTTTTAATTCATCGAAGTATTATATAAATATAAATATACAAAGTGATTTTCTACATAATCTTCTAAATAAAATTACGATGGCGCCAATCTTGCACGAATACTTTGACAGAAACATCATCGTCAAACCTCTCTTCTCTAAGTGCTCATGTTGGTAGTCCCAACAAATAATAATTATAGGGAGATAAGTTGGGACTGCAGTAAAAATGATATAATATAGTCTAGGACAAATCTTCCGTTTTTTTGTTAAGTTTGGACAGGTCTATAAGGCAGGGCACTGATTAGCTTATTCCAACCTAAAAAACGATTTTAGAAAACATTAAGTAGAACTTATTCCCGATAAGGCGGCAAACAATACATATATTTTCTTCAGTTGCGCTCGTGTTTGGGTGATATTGATGACTTTTATTTTCAACTCTTTCTTGTTCCTCCAAAAATTGCCCAAAAATCTTTACAAGAGTATTGGTTTCAAACTCATATTTAAGTTTTCTTCAAATTACAGATGGTTTTACGCCTTCTGTCATGACAAAATTTATCATAACCAGAAAATATACCAGTGGGCGAAATTCACCAAAGCTTTTAACACAGTGCAATGTTTAAAAGTGGCCAAGCAACTGTGACGCACAAAAGGGAAATAAGATGTCTGTCAAACTCTAAAACATGAGACATAGCATTCTGCAACGGAATGATTACTAGAAAGGCTATTTTTGCTTTATTAAAGATGTTTAGATATAAGCCAATGACTATACAATAGCTATTCAGAGATTACAGTAAAGCGATAATGTAAAATATAGGAAGCTTTTAGATATTTTACAAAAACGCAACATTGACATGATATACGAATAATACATGTCAAATTTCTATTGAAAACACACTGCTACACTAAAATTTGACGAATGAAAATCTGAAAAGGAGTTGAATAGGGATGTATTCTCTCTCCAATGTCTCTCAATGTCCTTTTAGAATATATATGTTAAGAGTCCTTAGAAGCAGAATTAATCGTAATAAAACTAAAATACATGAGATATGCCGACGATACCATTTTGATAGCAAGCGGCCTAGAAGATTACCAAAATGGATCGATAAAGTAGCACTTATAAAGACATGGTAAAGAATCTGGTAGTACGGTTGTGAGGCTCTACATTTCTAGTGGGAGTATTGTTTGTGAACTGAAAGGTTAAAGCTCCTATGTGCCGTGGATCTTCTTATTAACATTATTTAAATTGAACGAATAAATTTAATTATTTTTAGTGACCGACTAGATTACTTATAAGTAATGTCATGGAGTTGTTCTGCTCCGATCGTTATCAAATTTGGTATACAGTATGATATGACTGAGGGATGAATATATGTTATTGCTTTTTGTTGTGTGACTCAAAATTTTAGAGATATGAAGTATGAAAGTTTACCGCTTGACAATAATGCATATGAGAGATATCATTAGTGTTAACTGCAAAAAAGTGTTGAACACAAAGATACATTTGACAACGAGCACACCTGATTCTCTGATATTTACTTAGACATATTTACATATCTGTTGTTATAGGGACAGCTGACTTTATTCTATATAATTTGCAACTGACCAACTACGTCATTTAGTGACTGCCCTGAGAACGTAGTAATACCATAGAGTTTCTCATATTTGTAACCCATGCCGTAAAAAGGCAGAACCATTCCCTTAAGAAATATATGAAAATATGTGTACTACATCGTACATGATGTAAAGTGCAATAAAGGGTTAAAGATTATCAATTAAACAAAAATGTTACTAATATCCAAAATATAGATGTTAACCACTTATAAACATCAAATTAATTGAACTTCACCAATTTAACTGCCTTAGCACCACAATGAGATTATCACACCAAAGGGAAAATTCTGATAATAATTGAACAAACCCTGAAAATTTTTAAGTAATTGAAAAAAACTGCTGACAGTTCAGGACTTCTTAATCTTAAGAGCAAGAATTCTCAGTGCTGATATATGGTATCAAATAATGAGTGTAAAAAAACTTTGAAAGAGACTGTAATTTTTTATGAAGTGGGAGTGGGTGGAGCGATTAAAATCAGGTACTGGATAGAGTGGATAAGGAATTGGAAATCTAGCACACTGTTGAAAATAATAGAAAATATAAAATTATGCAGTTTATCATAGAAGAAATAATAATAGATACAAGAAACGTCGAAGGATACAAAATTTTCTAGTTGAATAACTTGAGTAATTGCTTTGCGGTTATTTAAACTGTACTCAATTACCTTTTGGTGTAGATTGTTTTTGTTTATTTATCTGTCGAATTATTTTGTACAACCCTTTCTAAAGCTAAAATAGCTCTATTAATCAGCAACCTCTAAGGGAGGCGCTGAAGTCAAAAACAAAAAATAAAACTCTTGGTACTTAGCTTCAGTCAGCCTTCTGTTATTCTCCGAAGTACGTCTTTATTTTCATTGCTTTTGTAATTTGCTTTATTTGCAATCATTTCCTTAATGGAAAATTCTGGTTTATAAGAGTGTGTCTTGTCCCATATAAGATGTAATTTTCTAAGTTGCTTGTTTAATCATTCTAACAAGCTTCTGTTTGTTTTTAGAGATATATTTATTATATCCGTATCTCACTTTCTGTTTGAATATAAACTAATTAATATTCCTAGTGTACAAATATAATTAAAAAACAAAAATAGTGTTTGCTTTAATATCAAAAAATGTTTTATTTCATTTTTTTGTTAGATAAAATAATAGGTTGTCCAAAAAGTTTGTGTCAATTTTCACTAAATGGTTTTAGAAAATATCTGAACACGTTATAATTATAGAAAACGTACTATTTGTGTACATATCCTTAAAGATAAAGTTTCAGCGCATGTTCAGAAAAAGATTCTTCCAGTAAATTAATTTGTGTCATTCTTCTATTATTTTAAACATGGGACAAATATAAGTAAATTTTAGACACTTAATGGTTTTATATTACCCACCAGTGTAATTCCATGGCTGCGGTGGCCTACTCAGTTCATTAAAAATAAATGAGTATTTGCGTTCACTCGAACAAAGGGCAACAATGGCGATCGTCTAAGGCGCGGTGCTTCCACATCGCCCTGCAACAAGGATGGTGCGCGACGACCGGGCTAAGTGGCGAATATGAGAGCCGTAACCTTTCAATATGCACGCCATGATCCCACGCAAGGCCTTACCATTATTACCACTGCTTTTCTATTACTAAAAAGGCATAAATACCACACAAGCAACAAGAGAGGTACGTAATGTTTACGGAGAAAGTTCTGTAGATGAAAGATCTGTGTTTCGCTAAATTTACAGCCGGTAATCTTGACCTTAACTCTTATAACACACATATTTAAATAATTTCGTAGAGAGCACAGTGGGTGTTGAATACTTTATCGTCTTTGAATGCATTCCGTGAGCAAGCTGTTCGATATTTTTAATCCAAAATTTAATTGGATACTGTTCAAGTGGTCTACATTGAGGTTAAAATAATTTTGTAGTGATATTTTGTTGTTAATATTACTTAAATAATTAATAATATAAAAAAAACTAAAAATTTTGGAATTACTTTCAAGATAATGCTCTTTAAAGTAAAAAAGTTCGGATACTGAGCTTTCTTTCCAAATAGGTATTTATTTAGAGAAATAGAAGTCGCGGCTTTAAGCAATATTTTATATTCTTTAAGTAAATCAAATTGACATTTTATTAATGAATTATTGAATATAATAATACAAACGTTGCTAAAATTAATATATTTTCTTCTTTTTCCATTCCCTTACCCTATTCCGGTGTCGGGTGCTAAATTTAATATGAAAGTCAAAAAATAAAAGAAATATGTATATAATAAAAAAATTTTGTTCTACACGAGGTTGAACGATGCTCGTTGCACATTGAACGTTTGCACAAAGAACACAAGAGTTTGTTTTATGGTTTTCTTTAAGGGTGCATAATCGATGGCTTGCTTATCAAGATAGACCAGCTTGTTAACCCGAGGCACCCCTCAAATGTCTTTATTAAAGATGGCCGCAATAAAATATTTTATACGTGATAGCCCTTAACGTGGGCATTTTGTATCTTTTTTCTAAGTGAGAAGTTACAAGAAATGTTACTAACTTGTCTATACAATATTTGGCTGACAACTCGTTTTTCCTCTGTTTATACGATGACATTTAAATAATGTTTTAGTATTAACAATCGTTTGGTTTAGAATCCCAAAAAATACTCTCATTAGCGGCCGTTTCGTTCTTCTGTCGAGTAATCTTTGTACATCTGATCGAAAGTGTCAATACCCCTCTTAGTCTTGTTATAATAGAAAATCATTTCTGATTTACCAGCAATTGAAACTGTTGAGGATGTATATGAAGAAGCTAGAATAACTGTTTTATTTTGTTTTGGTGTGAATGTTAACAGAGTGACTTCTTTTGAAAACAATACTTGCTGGAAGGAAACTCTTTATCGGAAATTTTTATTTTCCCGTATATCACGCTTGGTTTTTCTAATGATACCAGTGATACTTTATATTCTTTCAACCAGTGGTATGGTTATAAACTAGTTAGAGCACGTGACAGTTTGATTGGTGCCATGAATCGAAACTAACTTTCTGAAATATATATTCCGGCACGGAGTAACTTTTTTCTAATTCCTGAATGTTTCCTAGGTATGGCATAGGAAATATCTGAAAAAGTTAAATAATGACAATTGAAACATTTTTGGTTTTTTATAAGAAATAAAAACACTAGAAGAAACTTACCAAATAAGCCATAGTTACATTGTTTAATGTTTTGAACGTGAATCCACACTTGTCCAGCTTGCTTTTTATATTACAACACTCTCGAAAACCAAGAAACTACCTGTCAACTGTAATAAGATTAAAGCTGTATATTTTGAGCGATGAGATCGGCACAATCATCATCAATTTTTTCATTGGTGTAGTCAACAGTGATATTGACCATCTCACCGTTAAAAAGAATAGACTATTCTATTGTTGTACAAGCAGTAGCTGCATTGGCTGAACCTGGTATGACTTTTATAAAAAATTTATAATACTGTAATACCATAAATTTTTTAATGTGGTCCAATCATTCTTTACTTTTTATATTAATTTTATAATATTAGTAATACTATAAATTATGTATTATATATCTAGATTACTATAAAAATTTAAATATAATATATCAAAAACATCTATAGTTAGGCACATACACAGATACATAATATATTTATACAACGTACCAGATATTTTGTCTTTTTGATTTTCGGTCCAAACGTAGCAGTTTTTGCTATTGATTTAGAAATAGGCCTTCCACGTGCTCTGAATTTAACCTCTTGAAGGCGTTACGCTGAGAAAGCATTTTCTATTTCCTTATTCAAACCGGCTGTATCTTCTTTCTCCCCAAAACTAATTGCCGAGCAGAAGTAATCAGTGCCATCAATGGTTTCGTTAATTTGATCGTCCGATTCTTGATCGACAGCTGGTTGTTCCTTATTGTTTTCCAGCAGCTGCTTGCAAATCGTACACGTGCATAAATTGTATGACATTTTAAGTGACAAAATAACAGTAGTGCATATATAAAAAAATTAAAAGTCCTACATTGTATTTACACGTCCCCTGATGCAAAAAAGAAAAACTTAAAAAATATATATGCTCTTTTTTATATAAAAATTTATGAGTGAGTGACAAGAATATAGTAATGATTATGGTTTCGCCGACTACTCTAGCGTAAAGTGTTAACTTTAATTCATTAACAGATATTTCTATAAGCTCGATTACATAATACTTAAATAGCGTTTTTGGAGCTCGAATTAGACTGAGGGTGGAATTCACCCATAGTGAGATTTAAGAATTAAATACCAACAACGCTCGAGCAGACTCTCCACCACTGAGATTTGTCAATAACATAATGGGATGCTTACTTATTCTATCTACATATCTGTTTGCATGGATTTTTATTACAACCTTAACCTATGTGATTTCCAACCTAATAGCCAATACATTTTTTAACTCTTATGTCAAGCTTTATTCTTTTTGCATAATGTGCTTTTTTCAAGTTATTTTTTTGTTCAGGTACATTTTAAGGTATTTAAGCTCTTCCTCTGGTGTGGGTATGTAATTTAAACTCACGGGATTAGTAATCACTTATTTCAAATTAAAAGTGATTTCTACTGATTTATTTTCATTAACTTTGATTCACCATGTTCTTAGCCAGGGTTATATTGCATCTAGAGAGTTTTGTAAGTTATCGTAGCCTGAGCCGGGCTATGGGAGCACAAAATGGCCGTGTCATTGACAAAGGTGGCTGTCAAAATGTGTTCTTGGCACGGAAGGTCTTATGTATAGATCTGATATAGTACGGCCCTCAGAGCATTCCCCTGGGGCATTTCCGCTTTAATGCCATATATTGCCTATAGATTATCTTCAATTTTCGGTTGAAAATGTTTTCATTCCAGGTATGATTTGAAGAATAAAAAATACTGGCGCGGAAGATTATTCTTGACTTTATATAAGAGACCAGAATACCACACTCGGTCAAATGCTTCCTTGACATCGAAGAAAACTGCCGAGCATACTCTTTTGTCTTCCAAACTCTTTTTAATGTAATCGTCTGTATAAATCTGTTTAAGAGCTGAATACCTCGCACGAAAGCCAAATTGGTTTTGCATAATTATTCCTTTTTCTTTCCAGAATGTATTTTAATTGTTTTAATATTATTTTCTCTATTAATTTGGAAATTAGTGGTCACGAAGAAATTGGTCTGTAGGATGTTGTTTCGTGGGTTAATTTTCCTGATTTTTGAATTAAAATGACTCGTGCGAACTTCCACTGTATGGAGTAATACTAGGTTTTAAGGATGGAGTTGAAGATTTTTGTTAGAGCAGTGATCCCTTGCCTGCGAAGTTCTTGGAGTATTTTAGTTGTAATTAAATCGTAGCCGAGAGTTTTGTTGACGTTGAAGTATTTAATTTCAGTTTAGACTTTTGGAAAAAAGACTTTACAGGTAAGCACAGTTGTAGCGGAGAATTCAAAAAATTAAAAGATCTCTCTATTATTATTAGGTATTTCTTGAAAATTGGAAAATAAAAGAAAGAAGTTCAGTGAATCGTTTTGTTTTTTTTGCTGTTGTAAGTCTAGGTTTCATCAGTTTTGCGAGTTGGTAAAATGGGAGTTTTAAGGCGTTTTAGTTTTCTGGTTGCCTTCCATAGGGTATAGCCGTTATGGCAAACTAAAATTTGCATTTTTCAATCATTTATTAGCCTGATTAGTTTTTTAGTTAGGGTGTTTACCACTGGCATATCTAGTGAGCTGCTAGAGTTGTTGCGCTTTCCCTTTTCAGCTATTTTGACTTTAATAGTCAAGAAATAATTGTTGTTACAAGGCGTACTTAGTTTTGTGATTTTGTAGGTGATACATTCCCTGATGCATGTTCAAGTGTGGCGATTAGGTTTTTCACTGCTTCTTCTATTTCGTTTGGTGTATTTAATAGTATTTCTTGTAATACATTTTTATTCAAATATTCTCTGTAATTGTCCTAGTTGGTACAGTTGTTAAAGAGGCAGGGCTTTGTTTGTGTCTTTATTACATAATATTGTCGTATAGTCAGAGACTAAATAAATAGCAGTCAGTGACATTAGTGTAGTTAGAAGAGACCTCCCCCCCCTACTAACAAAGAAGTCCAAGGCATTTGGAATTTTGTTCAGGTTGCTTGGTTAGTATGTGGGCCTACCAGTAGAGATTTAGTTAAGTCGTTTTTTTATGATGGTATTGTGTAGAACTTTTCCTCTTGGGTTAATTAGCCTCAAAGAGGATGCTTAGCATTATATTCCCCTCCTGCTATAAACTTATTTCCTACTTTTGCAAAGAATTTTTTAAAGAGTTAATGTTTAGTTAAGTGTTTGCAAGGGCAATATACTGAGGATAAAATTAGATTTCCGTTTAAATTTTCCGTTGATTTTAACGTTTGTTGCTTCTATTTTATAGTGTAAGATTTTTTTATTAATAATAACTCCTGACCCCGCACGTGTCGTGTTGTCGGGATGACAAGTGAAGTAAGTTTTGTAATTATAGATGTTGAAGTAACTGGAGCTTTCGATACTAAGAGGATGTTGATTTTGTGCATTTGAATAAATAATTTTATTTTTAATTGACGTGATAGCCAGTTTTCGTTCCATAGTGCAATTTTTATTGTTTTTATTATTGGAAAATTTTATTTAACATCGTAATGAGAACATTAAGAATTATACTGTTCTGATTCATTAACTAATTAAACTTAGGGTCAAATTTTGTAAGGAACTGCAAAAGTGAGATATCAGTGTTGTTTTGTTCTTAAGAATGGTTATTATGAGTGTTTCGCTGAAGACTTGAAATGGTGTTAATGGAAATAGATTGTTTACGTTGGGAGTATTATTGTGGATAACGTGGTTCATTCTGGGAGTATTTGACAGCCGGTCCCTTACTGGATTAGATGGGTTTCTCCTGCGAGCCTGTAGTTTCCAATAAATTTGGCAACCTTTATAATTTGCTGAATGCTGTCTGTTGCGTAACACACATCTGGAAAAAGTTCTTTTGGGTTTTTTGTATGTAGTAGTGTTGTGCTCACCTCCGAATTTTTGTGTTGAAGTTTTGGTATGTCCATATATTTGACATCGGGTGCATTGAAGTATAACAGTTTTTATCTTTGCTTAACTGACACTTCCATAGTGGGTAGAAATTTTAGGTTATATATTTCCTTGTTGTTTGACACGGGTTTTAAGTCAACAAAAATAAGGGTAAGGGATTTTTGCTTACCCTATGCCATATATTTTTTTGTTTTTTAGTTCGCTTTTGATCAGATCAGAACTTATGGTTGGATGTAAGTTTCTAATTACTACTTGATATGCCCCTTTAATATGATAAGTTTGATAAATTATTAAATTTTCTTTATTAGTCTACGGTGTTAGAATTGATCTTAATATTACCATTAAGGGGTTCAGAGCTAAATTACTTGATTTAAGCTTCTAATCATTTTATTATAATCGATTACAACATGTATACGAATCGGTGGAGGTTCAGTCAACTTAGGCTATTTATTTGTTAACCAAAGATAAGTTACTTTTATCTTTATTGATCAGTACGCTGTATCGATTGTTAGTTAGTGGACTTGTGTTTTAATTAATGCACTCAACCTAACGATGTTTTATTTTTCTTTTTACTACCTGCTATTGGTTGATTCTGGGTTCTACATCATCAGTGTCTATAGGTACTTCTTGTACGGAATAATTATAAAATGGAATTTGTGTAGCCGGTTGTGCATTATTATATAGGATACACATGTAGTGTAGATTTGATTTTCGGGATATGCATTTGATTGACTTGCGAACATAAATTGGTTTTGCGCTAATGGCATTTATTGTAGGGTGAAAATCATTATATTACTATTATAGCTGACTTATTTACGTAAGTAAAATGACCACACCGCACAATTTGACCAAGAAAAATTTAATGGATCGCATTTCTATCTGTGACGCAACGAAAATGCACCTTTTTTGAAACAATTAGCGGCGGACGATGAAAAATGAATCATTCATAATAAAAAAAGCAAAATTAACCGCCATTAACTGCTTTCAAAGATAATTTCCATCCAAAAAATGCCTCGTTGTGTATCTGGTGGTTTTGGGAAAGAATCTTGTATTATGGGTTGTTAATAAATGACAAGTCGATAAAATCAAATAAGTTCTGTTTGTATCTAGACGATTTAAACACAGTGATTCAGAAAAAATTTCCTGAATTAACTAATAAGATGGGCGTCGTGTTCTATCAGGATGATGCTAGACTCTGGCCACCCAACAAAAATTTTTAGAGTTTGGCTGGGATGTGCATCAAAAATTGAATCGTCAGACTTTCATTTACTTATGTCTTTGCAAAATTTTCTTAAAAGCAAAAACTTTAACTTTTGGAAGCCATAAAAAACACCCTAAGCAGATTTTTATCCAGAAGTTCTGAAAAGATGAAATCTTTAGATTGCATAAAAGATATAAAAATATTGAACAAAATATTGAATACATAATTGAATAAATAAACATCCAAACATAAAATTTTGCAAAAAAAAATTTGTACAAACTTTCCGGGTGACTCATAATGGCGGATGTGGTAAAGTAATTTGTCTGATATTTATTAACGTTTTAGGAACTGCAAATTATCTTTCGTTACAATCGGAAATATACACTGTGCAACTGAATTGTTTGGATACTTCTGTTAATACACACTGAACGGAGAAACGCGCGTGGCTGCTTGCCAACTGACAAAAAGAGGAAAGCCGCGCAAGGATTTTCATCATTTTATTTACAACGTAATTTGCAGCTTTGCACTCCGGCGAATAGATTTGTTTATTTCAGTGGCGCGAAGCCCTCCATGCGGCAGTGATGCATTCTTTCAGCTGACTACAAATGGGTGGAAATTCATTTGTTTTTTAGGAAACCACGGAAAGTTTTCTGACGCGAAGGATACAAATGTTGAGTGGAAAATTCAATCAGCATGCCAGCCAGCCGTTGTTTTGCTCCCTTTTCCTCCGAGAAAAATGAAACATTTTAAGCATGCACGCCGGAGTAAAACGTAAACATTTTTCGCGGCACGCGGAGCGGCCGGAATGCACGGCGCGCGACGGGGGCGAATTTGCGCCGATCGCGGGTGGCACTTTCGCTCCCCTGCAATTGCATCTATTATTTACGCGACACGGGTCTATTAAGTGCATCGGCATTCGTCGCACGCATTCCCGCCATATTTAACTCTCCCGCTGCAAGTATTCTGTGAATTATAAATATCGGCCAGGTAAAGTATCGCTCCGGCTGCTTTTATGCGCCGAAATGAATCGTTCGGATGCCGAACTGCCGCTAAATAGCAGAAATATGGCGTTATTTATGCGCGCGAGGACGTTTTAAATTCGAACATCGCTTTAATTTTATATGGCCGGCAGTTACGATTGACGTCCATGTGCAGTAATGTTGGTATTACTGGAATTAAGTGTCGAATGTGGCCGTAAATTACCTTCGCGCGTGGGGAGACTCCGCGTAGGAGTCGCACCCCGCGCGGGATTTCAATTGGCGATGCCAAAATTCGAATCCTAAAATTCATCAAAGATATGTTTACGCCGAGCGAAACAATGGCCACAATGCGAAGCATTTATAAAGGCGGCAACAAAAGGCTGGCGTCTCGCAGCCAACTGTTTATGCATCTTTTATTGCAGGAGAGATGTTTTTAAAAACATTCATGAATAAAAATAAAATAAAACCGGAAGGAGAAATCTTAAACTCCTCTCGCAGACAAATGCCGTCTAGGGACGCTTTATGAAGAAATATAATTTCATTTCTTCGCCTCTTGCGGAATTTTCGCGGCGTGGATTCGTAAGGGCATACATTTTGCATATATAATGCTTTTATTGCTCAATCGCATCTTTTATGCTTTTATTCTTTAACCCGCGACTAAATTGCCGCCAGTCCTTGTCGGAGAATGAATTTCTGCGCGCCTACGCCATCACTTTATTGGCGCGGGCTTAAAAGAAGTCTGTCAAATAATGGCAGGATTTTAGGATTCCCCGTCTCTTTATGGTCTAGCCGCATATTTCGTGCTAAACGTCACTTTAAATTGCTTTCGGATAAAATGGATTGATGTATTTGTTTATGTGGCCGTAAAATTTTATAAATTATGCCCGTAAAACTACTGGCCTCCGTCTACGGCAAGTTATTGGTAACTCATTTTATAGCCTACGAGAAGCAATTTAAAAACATAATATTTACAATAATTAAATGAAAAACGATTGGTCTATTTTATTTTCAATCTAAAACAAAATAGATCTTTGTACATTTTTTGCATAATAAACTCTTGCCTGAATGCAAACAACTTTTTGTGTAGATCTTTTTTTAAATTAACAAATAAAAAAAGACCGTACAATTTGTATTTGTTTATAATTTATTGTCAGTATAAAAAAGTTTAATATATTTGCAAATAGAGATAATAATAATAGTAAGGCTCTACGCCCCGTGTGGGAGCATGGGCTGCGAACTGAGAGGTTAAGGCTCTCATACGTTCGCTCTCTTTGCCCAGTCGTCGCGCACCATCTCTGATGCGGGGCGATGTGGCAAGCATTGCGCCTAAGACGACCGCCATTATTACCTCTTGTTCGAATAAACGCAGGTACTCAATTATTTTTAGTGACTGAGAAATAGAGATAAATTCCCCAATTAAATTTTTTTTTTGTAAAAAATTCCTATGTTGGAAAAAAAATTCTAATTTATTGTGTAATAGTGCGAATTACAAGGTTGGTAGCGCCCCTATTGTAACAAGCCTGTATGTGGTTGGCTAGTTCTCAATAGTGCGCTTCCCCATGTGGTGGGTAGGGAAACATTCAACAGATATGATGGGTACTGGGGAAAAATATTCAGGGCGGACTAAAATCAGTAATGCAGAATGAGAGCTAGACAGACTTCAAGAGTGCATCGTGTTAGGCCGTGGTCGGAGTTTGGAAATTGTTGACTCTCTTCCGTAACCGGGCTGGTTAAGCAAAAATATACAATTTTATTCAAGAAGTGACTAAGCAATTGCATAATTGGAAACCATAGAATTAACGAAGCAAGTTAACATAGCATAGATCACCAAGCATTGAATTAGAAAATACTCCAGTCAAATTTTAATATTGTTTCGATACATTTATAGATATGTCAAACAAAGTAATATACTAATTTTATAAGTTACTAACAACTATTCTAAAACAATTTAATAAACATGATATGACAGTGAACATGGAAGACTTAAATAGTTCAGTTTGGACACAAAGAAAGAGAAGGTGGTGATAAATTAAGTATCTCTGAAAAAAAAGAAAACGCAGTAAATTCAAAAATATAATCGACTAATACTTGTGAACTTTGTCCTTTGATTGGAAGATTTAGAATCAAACTCAAGAAAATTAAGGAGAAACAATTAGGGAGCAGTGAAAACAAGAAAAAGGGCGGAAAAACAATTGACAGAATGTAATATTCCAAAAAAAGTAAGAGAAAATATCTAAGGCATCTAATGATATTAGTGACAAACAGTTTGGCGTTAAAAATAAAAAAAGAAAATATTGAATAATAAACAATATACTCTAACTTATAGAGACAAAAAGTAAAGCAAAAATAGCGAGAAACGAGGCAAAAATATTCAGCGACAAATAAGCTGAGAAATAAAGAAGGAAAACTGGGCGAAAAGTTAATGTGTGGATATTACAGAAAACATATAATTTGTTTAACATGTATAAAACAAAAACAAAACGGCAGTTGGAACAGATAAACCCAATACCTCTAGGATATTACATATTAAAGACGGCAAAATGATTACTGCTAATAAAGAGAAAATGAATACCTGGAAGACTAACCTTTAGAATAACAGCCCAGAACGCTCAGATTTTAAATGTTTAGATAAATCACCAATAACAGCAGATAAGCTCAAATAATAGTATTTCAACTTAAAGATGACAAATTTTGGCCCACACGACACTTACATCTTAAATGATTCACACCTTATATAACTAGTCATGGTTAAAATTAACTTTCAAACTTCTGCTAAGAAACATATTGCTAATATTGTATCGACTGTGACACCATCAGTCTTTTAAACTATGCCCTAAAAGTGTTTCTAAAAGTAATCTATTAAAGAATCTTTAAATTATCCGGGGATGTGTCGGTCGCAAACAATTTTGATTTCGTGCCCGTTAGGTATTACGGAAG
Source organism: Sinelater perroti (assembly GCA_036346155.1). Classification (NCBI taxonomy): domain Eukaryota; kingdom Metazoa; phylum Arthropoda; class Insecta; order Coleoptera; family Elateridae; genus Sinelater; species Sinelater perroti. The sequence goes on from JARFIY010000195.1 coordinate 5,862,302, forward strand.
GTTTATTTAACAACCAAATCATTTTTTTTCAATACAGATGTGCCAGTTGTAATGTTTTTATGTCTCATTAATTATTAAAAATCGTTTGATAAAGTACAACACAACAAACTTGTTGATGTACCGAAGGAGAATGGGCTAGTGGATTGAAACTATATAATCGTCAATTTACATTGGTATCAAATATCATCTATACGTATTTAAGTCTAAAGATATAATAAAACAGGGAGTCCCACAGGGTTATCTGTTGCCAAGAGGCTTTAGAAGATATCATCGCGGAATTAAGATTAATGGTGATTGTCTAATAATATAAGATATGCAGATGATGCCAGAAGTCTTTTCAGACAGTTTCAAGAGTTTTAAGAAATGATGTTTTTGGTGGTAGAGGTCATCCAGAGATACATGTTTCGTTAAACTAAAAAAAATAAACGAAATGTACGTTAATATCAAAAGCAACAACAAATAAAATAGTACAGACATATGCCTATCTTAGAACAACTAGTGAAATGTGGGATTATGAAGTAAAGACCAATGGACCAATGGAAAAACTAAGGGCTCCATTCCTGAAGATGTCAAAACTGTCTAAAAGCCACAAGATATTCTTGTTGACTAAGAGCAAATTATTGGAATGTGATTTTACCGACGCGTCTTGAAAATCCCAGAAACAGACTATATCATCAATCAGAATGTTCTAGATACAATAGACAAGGAAACAAGTGCTCTTATTAATAAAGCACATAAGTTGGAATATTTGGGACACATTATAAAGATAAGCACTACAAGAAGAAAAATATAACCAGACAAATAATTAGTTTTTATATTTATAGCGATAAAAAGAGTTTTGGAATAAAAAGTAAATATTATTAGAATGTTTATATTTTGCTCCTGGCTGGTTTAAAGATGAATGTATTACTAAAATTTTGCACAATTAATAATAGAATTCCTATCTTATAACATAATTGTCTTATCTCCCTAATCTTATAATTCTATTTCCTCCTAGACGCTTCAACCGATTTCCTTGAAACTTGCACACCACATTACAACTATATTTGCTAATTCGGCGCAAAAATCAGCCTTCTAACTTTAACCGTTTTTGAATTATTTAAATATTTTGGTTATTGTCTCAGAAACATGTGGAATGTTCTACACGACTGCCTGGCGTCTAGATCAGGCTTCGTCGACGAAGCCTGGGGGGTCTCAGCTGGTATAATATAAATACTATAACATTTTTTGTTTCATTATCAATGTGAGGGTTTCATTCGTTTTTCGTTGGGAGATTTAAACTACCTACTAAATCTCCTCACAAGTACATGACCAAAATAATTGATTTTTTTTTTATTATAAAAAAGAAAAAGCCAAGCAGAGAGTTTTTACCATTAGCAACAGAACAATTTAAAAAAAGGAAAATATAGCTTTTGTGATGAAAACATAAAATACACACAATACATTTGCTTTTCTATTTAAAAAACAGAAGAAACAGAAGTCAAAAATGGGCTACAAAACTTGCATTAAGTAGACCAACTATGATTACAAAACTTGTAAAAATGTTGGTGTACTATCCAATCACAATAATGAAAATAAATATTTAATATTAAAGATTTATAATATCTGTAAGACCATATAGTTTCAAACTTTTCTAAAACGGTATCCCGTCTCTCCTCTGTGCCTTTTACCGTATTCAAATTAATTCCTAATAAAGCAACAACTACACCAAAAAGTAACCAGAAACGTCCATTACTAAGTAGCTCAATTTGTTTCTTTGTTAATTGCACCATCGCTCACTTATATGTAATTTATATCAAATTAATACCACAGTTGAAAGAAGCTAGGGAAAAAGAACACACAGCATACTTAAATTACAATAAACTAAAAATCATCAACAAGGCATACACAACAAACGAGCCATAAAAATAAAACCAGGAACTAATCAAAGAGAATCAAAACCCTAGTAAGAGAACACTAGCAGACAGATCACCAGAAGGGCAAAGTTTTGAGGAACAATGGAGGATAGGAAAACTGGACCGAAAAATAGAACAACGAACATAGCAAAGAAATGGAACAAGGGACGGATTACTAATAAAGACGATAAATCAAAAAAGAATGCAAGTATAAATAGAAGAAGAAGTAAGGAAAATAACAAGGAAAAATGAAGATGAAAAGAAATATAATAAGAATGGGAACCTGGAACAGTAGATGATTAAATGACAAAGAAGATAAGATAATTGAAGAGATAAAAAATCAAAAATCGGACTACCTAGGAATAACACAAACAAAAAAGAAAAGTAAAGGAATACAAGAACTAAGAGAGGGATATATGTTATTTTGGTGAGGAGTAGATAGTACGGATTGGGCAGCAGGAGGAATAGGACTGATAGTAAGTCCAGATAAAGTAAAAAATATAAAGAAAGAAAAATACATAAATAAAGGCTGTTAATATTAGAGCTTGAATGGGAGAACAAACAAACATACACGTTAATAATAGCGTATGGACCTAACGACAATGTGAAAAAAGAAGAAAAATTTGAGTTCTAGCAAATGCTACAATTAGAAATAAATAATGGAACTGGAAATACTATAATTATGGGAGACATGAACTGAAGAGTAGGTAACAATAACGTAAAACATCCAAAGGTATATGGGACCATATGGGGAAACAACAGTTAACAATAATGGTGAACGACTAATAGATTTATATGTGAGTAACGACCTAACACTGGCAAACACATTATTCAAACATAAGGACATACATAAATTTACCAGAGAAGTAAAAGCAAGAGGCGAAAAATCCATAATTGACTACTTCATAGTAAGTTGAGAATATAGGAAAGCGGTTAAAGACGTAAAAGTCCAGAGACATGCAAAAGTTGGAAGCGACCATTACTTGGTACGGATGGAAGTTATAAAGAAAAAAGAAAAATAAAACAAACCAAACGGAAAATAATAATAAAGGAAAAAATTAAAAGTTACAGACTAAAAAACGAAGAAACCAAAAAGGCATACCAAAATAAACTGCAAATAGATTAAAAAGGAAAGAAGCAAAAAAGATAATAGGAATAGAAGACAAATGGAAATACTTTAAAGAAAATATAATTCTAACCGCCAAAGAAAGCTGCGGGACAACCAAAACAACTAACACACACCAAAAAGAGCAAATGCTGGACCCCAGAAATACAACAGAAAATAAAAGATAAAAAAATGGAGAAAGTATCTAAGGTCACAACAGAATGAAGGCTACGACTCATATAAATTAAGTAATAAAGAAGTTAAACACGCAGTGAACGTGGCAAGAGAACAAATATAAGCAGATTTTGGTAAAAAAATGAAAGAACAATGCTTTGAAAATCAGAAGCTATTTTACGGTACACTAAAACAGATTAGATGAACGAAAGCATCGAGACTAGCTAACATAAAAGACAAAAAAGTAACATATTAACAGACGATAAAGATATTATGGATAGATGGAAACAATACTTTAAGGAATTAACTGAAACAGGTATTGAACAACAAGAACTAGAAACATTACAAGTAAGAACCAATGAAAGAAGTGATATACCACCGCTAACAGATCAAGAGATTACGCAAGCTATTGACAAACTAAAAACAGGGAAAGCAGCGGGACAGATGATATTACAGCAGAAATGCTAAAATACATGGGAGAAGAAGCAAGAACATTGTTTAAGGACATGTTAAATAATATCATTATAACAAAAGAAATACCTCAAGAATGGAACATGGGTATAATACTACCGCTGTATAAAAAAGGAGACGTAAGAGAATGTACGAATTATAGAGGAATTATCGTATCAAGTATACCAAGCAAAGTATTTACGAGAACAAATGAAAACAGACTAAGAGAAAAATTAGAAGACACAATAGGAGAAGCACAACACGGGTTTAGAAGAGGAAGAAGCACACAAGACTTAATATTTATATTAAGACAAGTAGGGGAAAAACTAGTAAGGAAAGGAAAGGACATACATATTGTTTTCATAGACCTGAAGAAGGCTTTCGACAAGATAAGAATAAATGATGTATGGGAATGCCTAAGGAAAACGGGAATAGAAGAAGAAATGATAGAAATAGTTAAAGTATTATACAAGAACAATATAAACAAAGTAAGAACCCACAACCAAATCAAAAGAATTCACCGCAAAGATAGGTTTGAAACAAGGATGTGTGCTTACTATTCTCAATTGTATTAGATAAAGCCATCAGGAAATGTAAAGAAAAATGCACATATATGAAAATAGGAACATGGAAAATGAAACCAATCCAACTCCAAGAAATGTTATTCGCGGACGATATGGTGATAGTCGCCGAATCAGAGGAAAATCTCCAACATAAACTAAACGAATATCGAAAAGAACTAAAACGAATAAACATGGAAATAAATATAAGTAAGACAAAAACGATGATAATGAAGAAAAAAATAAGATAAATTTAAACGGACAAACACTAGAACAAGTCACAAGTTATAACTATTTGGGAACAATAATAGAAAACAACGGAAAATAGAAAAAGAAATATCTGAGAGAATAGGAAAAGTAAGGAGACTATACAACACCCTTAGAAATTCATTTTTTTGGAAAAAAGAGATATGAAAGGAAACTAAGACACAGGTATACCAAAAAGTTATAAGACCCTCTCTAACTTATGGAACCGAATCCTGGGTCTTAACAAACAAAAATAAAGTCGTATCAAGGCCTCTGAGATGAGATTTTCAAGAAAAATCCAAGGGATTACTGGAGAGGATATGATAAGAAACTCAGTGATAGTGGAAAAGTTGAAGGTAAAACCCATAGAGAAAATAATAGAACAAAGACAACTGAGTTGGCTGGGACACCTACATAGAATGAAGGAAGATAGAATAGCAAAGCAGGTATACGAACCAAGAACACAAGGAAGAAACAAAGTGGGGCGACCACGTAAAAGATGGGAAGAACAAGTCAAACTAGTGGCGGAAAATCAAGGACTAAGTTAGGTGAAGTAAGAACAATGGCAAAGGACAGGAAAATATGAAAAAGCAAAATCAAGGACTCATCAGAGCGAAGTGTAATACATAATCCAATCAAGTAAATATAAATGTAATGTATCAATGTAAATAATATATGATGTAATGTAAAATATACAGACCAACACCTAACGGTACAAATGGTCTTATGTTTAAATAAAAAAATAAATAAATAAAACAATATCGTCAGCGAATCGTAAATTAGACAGATCTTCTCCATTGATATTAATTCCTAATTTGGAATTCGTTTAGGCGTTTCGTTATTCGTGTTGCTATTATTTTTGCTAAAAGTTTATATGTATGTGGAATAACAACGAAATTGGTCGATAGTTTTTTAGGTCGCTTTTATTTCCTTTTTTATAAATTAGCACAGCATTAGCGTTTTTCCATGATTTGGGTATTGTACCCGTATCTAAGCAGTTGTTAAATAATGTTTCTAGATGATCTTGAAGAACTACCTCTCCTGATTTTATTAGTTTTACTACCATTCTGTCCGGACCTGCAGGTTTATTATTTTTTATTTGTTCTAGTGCCTGTTTTATTTCATGTTTACTAATTGTGGATATATCCTCTGTGAAGTGTTTGGTCAATGGTTCTCGTTTTTGTTTGGGCTAGTTGGTGGTTCTTGAGTCTTCGACGAGTACAGGTCTTCGTAAAATTTTTAAATATATTTTAAGATCTTTTTGGGATTCCACAGTGCGTTCCCTTTGTCGCCCATTATATTTACTATTTTTTCCTTCTTGTATTTTCCTTCTAAATACTTTTGGTCTTTTGTTTCTTTCAATGGTTTCTTTAATAGTTTTTTCGTTGTACTCTGATGTGTCTAATCTTATTCGCTTTTTGATGTCTTTGTTAATTTTTTTAATCTCTTCTTCGGACATATTTAGCTTTTCTCTTATTCCTTCGGTCTATTAATTTTCTTGTTTTGTCTTTAAGCTTAGTTTGTTTTTTAGTTTTGTTTGTCTTTTTTAGTACGTTGTTTTTAGCTTCTTTTATGTCATTGATGATGTAATTATGAAAATATTTAACATTTATGGTCTAATCGGGATGCTTGAAAATATCTTCTGTAATACATTTCTGTAGGTATCCTTTTTGTTCCACATCTCTGTATTGTCTATGTTTTAACTCTCCCTTCAATTAAGTTTCTTCTCTCTAATCTTTTGTTTATATATAATCGTGTTCTTACCATTCTATGTTCGCTGATGTTTATTATGTTGAAAACGGATAAATCTTGTTTAATGCTCTTGCGGTCTGAGTTGATAAAATCGATCTTGTTTTTTGTCATCCTGTTAGGGTTTTCCGGTGATTTTTTTTTAGAAAGGATGCATTCACTGTTTTTAATTGATGCGCTTCAAGGAAGTTCACTAACGCTTTCCCTCTGTTATTACCTGTTCCTACTCCATGCATATCTATGGATGTATCTCATCTTTGGTATTCCCCAATTTTGGCAATAAAATCTCTAATTAAAAGTGTATAGGTTTTTGCTTTCATCCATTGCCTTATCTATGTGTTCATAGAATTGTTCAATCTCTTCATCAGTGTGTTTAGATGTTGGTGCGTACGCTTGAATAATTTGTAGGTAATGCCGATTAGTCATCTTAATAGTTATGCATATAACTCTTAATAATATTCTCATAGTCCAACGAATATTTTTGGTCCATTTTTTGTTTATCATAATTTCAACACTATTCATCGAGTCTCCTTCTCCCTTATAATATATGTTTTCTATTTTTAGAACCAGTATTTCCTCTTTTCTTCTCTTGACTTCACTCAGTCCAATAATGTCCCACTTAATATGTATCAGTTCTTCTTCTAATTGTACTAATCTATCCTCTGTGCCGAGTGATCTTATATTCAGAGTTTCAATGTTCATCTTCACACGACGGTCTATTCTTTTGTCTTTTATTTTTGAATATTTGTTTCCCCCACAATCCTCGAGGAGTACCGGTGTGGGATTGTTGGAGATTAACCTTACCTATCTGGGTATTTGATTTTTAAAAATTATTCTTTATGTTAAGTTACTTGGGGAGTGATTCGGCATTAAAACGCCACGCTTTCCGAGCGGTTGGCGAGTTTTTAATCAGTCGCTCCTCTGGAGTCAGACGCTGTGTGCGGCCGTCCAATATGGGTACAAGCGCCGATCCTCCGTTTTCATTGTTGTGACTTTATTTGTCATCGTCCTTCTTTAGAGCCGTTGGCATACTTCCCTTGTAGCCCTGAGTAGGAGCCCTTACAAGATACTATCGGTCGGGCCAGCTGAACTCCGGTTTTTCACCAAGGTTGTTACTCCTTCCTCACCTTCTTTAACCTGGCTTGAGACAGGCAGTGATAGTACCGTGATGGCTGGCGGAGTTTGTAATTGTCAAATAAACAAAATTTGGGAATTTAATTAATTTAAAATTTTATTGTTATATATAAGTATTTTTAAACCTAAAATTTTGTTTGTTGTTATAAACTATTATTTTTGTCTTTTACCGCTATTTCCGAACTCTTTTTTGTTAAAAACATTTCTAATTGCGTTATCAATATAAAATATGCTTAGAGGTTGCTTGTATAAGTAAGATAAATAAAATATTAAATGTACTAAATGCATAACGCAGCTGAAATTTATTTTATACTATACAGTTCAATTATCTATGACAACAAAATAAAATATCTTGTGCATACTTATATTATGCTTATATTGTTAAAAAGTTCACCATATTACAAGATATGAAACAAAAAACTTAAGGTTTAATTAAAAAAATATCGTGAAAGTAAAACAACGGTCCACCAAACCAATTATTTCAAAAATTTTAATAAGTGGCCTCGTAATACAAAGCAGCCCAAAGTCAGCGGAATTTTATTAAGGCATTTTGCAGTATTAGAGTTTTTGCGAGACATAAATAAATCTGGTAAGTCTCATTGAAGCGCTTAGAGCCTATGAAAAATATTTCGAGCTCGCATAAATTTCATCTTCCAGAAAAGTGTAGAGGCTGTAAATAACATATTTTGTAATAAAGAAGTGCCTATCCGACATTCTTGCTATGCACGGTTTAAAATAAAGGCGATAACTTGTTCCTTTTTATGATTTTCGACACTAACAGCTAGTTTATAATTATTTTTTTTAGAAAATTTATACCGCATTCTGTATTTAATACGTTAGGTAAATAGACTTTTTGCTATATCTAAATACTTCAAATATTTATACTCGGATTAGTGAGGTCGCGGAGGGCGTTCGGGCTTTTTTCCACAGAACGCACTTCAACTTCTTGAAAAGACGGGTTCTGAAAAGTGGAATCAAAATGAAAGAAGCACATTCTTGACACTCATTATACTTGCTTTTCGAGGATGATGCCGATTCTAATGAGCACTCCCATTTCGCATTTAATGAGGCATAATTTTCGTAAGTAAATAAAAACGAGTCTCTGGTTTTCCATAAATAAATTAAAAATCCAAATAAATCTTCGAGTATTACGTTTTAGGATAAACAAATACTTGCATCCCTAATTTTAGTAATTACAATTTTTTTACAATATTACAAGTTAACTATAATTACCTAAGTAATAAATAAACAAATGCTTACGAGATAACAGATAATTTTGTATTAATACATATTCTTCATCTATTATTTATTATGTAATTAAGCTCAATATTACTACATTTAATATTATTACTACACAAAGTTATTAGAGCAAAATAAACACTAGTAATTCAAAGCATAAATTGACTATAATAAAAATAAAAGTTTCCGTCTTTTTCCAAAAAATAGCCTTTATTTAACAAATAAAATAAAAAAACACAAATAAAAGTATAAGCCGTTGTTCGATAGGGCTTACTCTCATCTGTTTGGCAATTTATGGATTCCATTTAAAAAGAATGACTTGCCTTTTAAAGCGTTGTATTAAGAGGCTCAATTTTTGAACATTTTTATACAAGTGTGTGTGATATCGCACTGAAAAGCGGTAGCTGAACCAAGCACTTTGAATATGTGTTTAACCTGTTTTCTAATAAGGTCCAAAAATTGGCTTGCTAAAGGATCACTTTTTGCCTTTTGGTGTATTCTGAATATTTAATTTTTAATTCTCGATTTAAATTAACTTATTGTTATCGATAGAGGTCGCTAGTAATTGTTTGACTTAGTTTTATCAATTTGAAGTACAGCACGGCTTTCTGATCCAACCAAACAGTGAGCAACATCGTTTTTCTTTAAATGCTCTATTTTGGTGTTGCAGTTGATAGTTGGCTTGGACTATAAATTAATTTTTTTGTATTTAGGATTATTGTAAAAGGAGTAACACTAAGTCTCCGCCGTTTGGCAAAAGATGAGCCCATCAGTAAGTTATGGTTGAAATTGTTAGATGTTAAAAGTCATATCGTAAGGTTGGACATCTGGCAACACCATAACCTTAAAATATTAGCGATTTTGTATCACAATCACAATTTTTTTGTGCGAAAATGTCGAGTTTTGAGCCGAATAAGTGTCATTTGCGGAACTTTTGATTTATTTCTTTAATTTGAAGAAATCTGCAGCTCAGGCGCATCGATTACTTGTAGAAGCATATAGTGAGGCTGCTTTAAGTGAGAGAAGTTGTCGTAAGCGGTTTCATAAGTTTAAGAACGATGAGTTTGACGTCGAAGACAAAGAACGTAGCGGAAGGCCGAAAGTGTACGGAGATTCAGAATTGAAAGCATTATTGGAGGAAGAATCCTGCCAAACCCAAGAAAAACTTGCACTTAGATTAGAAGTGACTCAATAAGCTGTTTCACATCGTTTAAAATGGTTGGAAATGATTTAAAAGTAAGGAAATTGGGTTTCAAATGAACCGAAGCTGAAAAACGTTGATCGCCGATTTTGCACACTTGAAATGCTGCTGGCCAAGCATAAAGAAATGGGTTATTTGCATCGTATAGTCACTGGTGTTGAATAATAGATCCACTACGATAACCCAAAGAAAAGGAAAATATGGGGACCACGTGACCATGCTTCAACATCGACAGCCAAGCCGAATATTCATAGAAGAAAACTTATGTTGTGTATTTGGTGGGATCAGCTTGGTGTCATATATTATAAGTTACTTAAAACGAAAGAAAATATTACTGGGGCTCTCTACCAAACACAATTGATGAGAATGAGCCGAGCACTCAAGAAAAAACGCACCCACTACTACTCCAGAGACGACAAAATTATTCTCCTGCATGATAATGCTCGTCCACATGTTGCGACGCCGGTCAAAACCTACTTCGTAACACTCGATTGGGAAGTCCTACCCCACCCGCCGTATTCATCAGACATTGTCCCTTCCGATTATCACTTGTTCCGATCGATGGCACATGGCCTGTCTGAACAGCATTTCACATCATATGAAGATACTAAAAATTGGGCCGATTCGTGGATAACCTCAAAAGATGAAGCGTTCTTCCGACGGTTACGATGTTTGTGGGAGGTCTATGTAGGGTGCTAAAATTACAGTTTTGTTGGCTAATGTTGCAATAATTACGTTTTTATTGCACCGGGGGTCTGCAAAGATTTGGTATAAGGTTGATTTTCGGACACTGTCCTGGGTTAATTAAGTGCAAACTTGACTGACACCATCCATATGTAACCTTTTACTTAGGTGTGATTTAGTTAGCAAGTAAAAGTGGTACATGGTAGAAACAATTTAATTTTATATAATAATCCAAACTGCAAAACTCGTTCAGATGCTTAGCTCACGTCAAAAGCTCCTTTTCCCTAACATCGGCTGCCCTGCAAATTTCTTGTAGTGTAGAGTATTTCTACCTAAACCCAAATTAATATTATGAGATTAGTTTTTGTTTTTGTTATAAGCGACTTCAATTATTAAGCTTTTCAGTACTTTTCATAGTAGCAGTAACTGAGTTATAGATCTACCTAAATGACATGTCTTTATGGATAGGTTTGCCTAGTTTCTGAATTAAAAATATTTGGACAAATTTCCACTAAAATGGAAAGTATTGTAATCTTACGCTGCTTTAAATAGGAATTGGTGGAATAGGATTTATGTTTTTTTTGTATCTTTGCGTATTTAGTATTGATTTTGTAAGAAGAGAATTGAGTTAATACATATTTTGTTTTTCTATTTTTTCTATTCTCTAATATATAAGGATTATTATCGATAAATGTTGTTTTCTTTGTCACTAGGTGGAATTGAATAATAAAATGCAAATTTTCTCGTATTTGTCAATATATCTGTTAATGTTATCTTCCGTTTTAATAAAATTTTAATATTTATATTAGTTATATTTTTTTTTAAACAGTATCCAATTCATGCGGTTTTTATAAAAATTAAAGATATGCTAAATGTAACTATACAACAGATTGACAATAAAATTTTGGAACATTTGACGTTAATTATAGTACCCTGTAATAACTTGCAAACGTCTCCATAATGTAGTAAAATATTTTGTTACATATGATTATAGCGAAACCGACGTATGCAAAGCAGTGGGGTGGTTAGCATATTATGCTTTGTAATCATAGATCTTAAAATGGAGTCTGGGTTTTTTTATTTTTCTGCGTTTTGAGAACACAATCGTTTGCCAAGGGTATTCTTAATATAGAACAATATTTTCTTGTTTGTAGAAACCATTCTAAGTCGATGAGGGTTATGAATTGGGTAGGCCAACGAAGGTTGCGGTACAACGTTGTTAGTTTGGCGGGAAATAATTGCTGAGTTCTGGTATGATTTAACTAATTTGTGTGTTACTGTTTACTGGGATTTGGCTGTTTGTGAAGAATTGGTTGTGAAAGGGGTTTGGAATTGTTAACATTTGTACACTGAGTTGGGATTGATCCAATAAATTTTGAATGGTTAGACAAATGTACAATTGAAGCCATGTCTGTTTCCTACCGGTAACATTGATATAATTTAATAGAAAAATACGTGTGATTTGGAGGTTCCCTGGAACTATTTAAATTAAAAGGCTTGTTAAACACTGCTCGCGATAAAGCGGTCGAGGCCGCGTTGTTAGACAAAGCACTTGAATTTATTACTATTATTATTATTTTTTTCTAATCGGAGATTGGCTATCATCACGGTCATACGTATTTTATTGGCGACCGCTCGGGACAATTAGGTGCTGCTGCAGTTAAACCAATCTCGTAGATTTTTCAGCCATGATACTCTAGGTCTGCTAACTTTCCTTTTTTCCTTTATATTATCCTGTATTATGAGTTGGAGCAGTTTATAATTGGAATGTCTTATTATGTTACCCAAGTATTCAATTTTTCTCTTTTTTATCCTGTATATAACCTCACATTGTTTATTTATTTTCTCAAGAATTTCTTTATTACTGATTCTATTGACCCAAGCTATACGCCACATTCTGCGATAACACCACATTTTAAAAGCTTGTATTTTATCTAAATGTGTTTTCTCCAAGTTTCCACACCATAGAGTAAGATGGGAAATACGTAGCAACGAAGTATCCGTGTCCGAAGTTCAATGTCGATGTTCCGACTACAAAGTAATTTCTTCAATTTTACAAACGAGGATCTGGTTGTTTCTATTCGGGATTTTATTTTTATTGTTTGATCTTCTGTTTGTTCTAGCAAAGTTTCAAGGTGTTTGTAGGTTTGTACTCTTTCTATGATGGTGTTTGCGATTCTTAAGTTCTCTTGATTCTGTAAGGATTGAATGGAAGTGGAGACTAAATACATCTTTATCTCACTCCCTGTTTCTGTTTTTACTTTTATATTGGCAGTCTGTTCCCAGTATAGGTTACTAATTATTCTCACATCTCTAATGTCCATGTTCTTCTTAAGGAAAAGCTGTTGTAATTTTCCATGTCTTCCCTTATCGAATGCCTTTTGAAAGTCGATGAAGCATGCATACACATCTTGGTTTATATCTAAGCAGCCTTGGGAAAGATTCCCTTGTTCCAAGGCCTACCCGGAAACCAAATTGGGTATTGCTTATATCTTCTTCCAGCTTTTTGTATATTTTCTTGTGAACAATTTTTAAGAACAGTTTAAGTGTGGCTCATGAGTGCAATTGTTCAATAGTCTTTGCATTAGTTTTCTTGGAATCAGTTTTAAAAGTAGACAACAGCTATTATTTAGGGATTAGTCCAGTGTCATAAATAGTGTTGAAGAGGTTTACGATAATATCAATTAGTTCATCATTAAAGAGTTCTATTGGCCAACAGCTTTACCAGGTTTCTTTTTCTCTAAGGATGCATTAGTTCTGGTTTTAGATTTTCAGTATTTGGTGTTCTTTTGTCATTAAATAGTTCTTGGACGTAGGTTTTCCATCTCTCCAGTTGATATTTTATATCCAACAAAGTATGACGGTTGGCATTTTTGATGATATTGTTGTCGTTGCTATTTTTCTTTTTGTATCTCGTTATTTCTTTCATCTTCTTATGCATGTGAAAGTTGTTGTATTTTCTCTCTAATAATTCTGTTTCTTGACATTGTTCAGAAAGATGTTCTTCTTTTGTCATAATAATTTTCCTTTGTATTAGTTTATGTAGCTTCTTATATTTTTCCGTACTTTTTTTATTCTTTCGTCTGTTCTCTATGAAATCTAAGAACTCTCTTGTTATCCATGTTTTTTTCTTATTAGTTTCTTATTAGTTGTTCTTTGGCTACAGTTGACAACATTTTTTGTGCCTAGTTCCATTTTCCGTCAACACTGACTTTTTGTTACTTAATGGTTTTTATTTTTTTATTTATTGTCTGTTTTACTTGTTTATGTAATTTGTGATCTTTTAAAAGTCTTGTGTCTATGTAGTTGTTTTGATGTCTTATAATCTTTTTTATTCTTAAGTTAATTTTTACTATTACAGGGAGTGATGATCATTATGGATGTCAGCATCAGGATATAGTTTTGTTGACTTAATAACATTTTCATATTGTTTATTGATTAGTATGTAATCAATCTGGTTCCTTATTATTTTTGCTGGATTATCAGTTGAACATTTCCATGTGTATATTCTACAAACCAAAAGTTTAAAAAGTGTATTTGTAATCACAAGGTCTTTGTCTTTGCAGAATTGTATCAAGCGATCTCCACTATCATTTTGTTTACCTAGGCCAAACTCTGCAGGACATCCTTCAGTTTGGTATTTCTAACTTTTGCATTTAAATCTTCTCTATCAGTATTGTAATATCTCTGTGTCTGATGTTTCTGAAGATTTCTTCTGGTAGTGCATAGAATCTCACGATTTCTTCTTCTCCTTTATCTACAGTTGGCGCATAGATTAGTATGATATTTGTTTTTCCTGATTTTGTTTTTAACTGTAGCATCATGGCCCTGTCTGAGTAGGGCGTAAAGTTCATAACTAATGTTAACATTTTTTTATTTAAAAGAACTCCGACTTTATATCAATGTTCAGGGTAGTTGTTGCCTGAATAATTTTGTCTCATTGTTTGTTGTACAGATACAATTTCCTCGCCATCTCACATCACTTAGCCCTCCCAGTATGTTTATATTTAATATTTCCATTTCTAGTACAATATTCTCTAGTTTACCCAGTGCAAATGAACTGCTTGGGTTCCATGTTTCAATTCTCATATTATTCGTCGATAACTTCATAACCTTGCTCATAACTGTTCCCCGGGAATTCGATTGGGGAACATAGTATATATATGGATCTTTAATGCAGTGGTTTCCACTTGCATTTTGTATCCTTATGCCATTGACTATTCGATATAGTTCATCCGCCTTAAGGGGCCGATTTCTCAACCCCAGGACAAAAGAGTGCCCTACCTTTACTAGTTCTTCCACCTGAGGCTGTTGACCACCCACAAGGGGGACCGCTTATACTGGCATTCAATTAAAATGAAATTGATAAATAAGTACGCCTGACCTTAAGCAAGGCTGCGGCTGCGCCCTTCCTATAGTGCAGGTATAGTTTATTACACACGTCTATTTTGTTTCGACGCACGAGCTGAATTTTGGAAAATTTATAACCATGACCGTAACTCGTCTCACAGACGAGCTACCTCCCTTATTTTTAGATGTGTTGAAAATTGTCCTCAAAACACCTATGTTAAGGTACTGTTCTAAGGTTTGGGAGCAAAAAAAATTTTAATTGACGACCTTGTAGTAAAGCCTAATTTCAGGACGCTCTACCTTTTTTCCGGAGCGAGAAAACATCCTAGAAGGCTTACTGGAACCAACAACCCTAACAATTAGCACCCATACAAATGTGCGTTTCTGAGAAACAATTTTCTGAAAACCAGGCATTTTTTTGAAAAACTAATTTATTTCTATCAATTAGATCTATTTAATATATCGGATACATATGTTATGTAAATGTTCTAGTATGACATTGGTCATGCCTTAATAGTGGCTAGTGATTTGATTCATTGGCACCTTGGGTCTAATTTCAAGGACACACTTCACCATGGTGTTTTATAAAGTTATGGTCATGGACATACATTTTAAAAAACTTTTGACCTATATAATATCAAAATAAATATCAAGATACGATATATTTTCTCAAAAGTTTATTATTAATATAAAGATAAAATTAAACGTCATGATTGTTTCTGTATTATATGACTACATGCCTACAGTTCTGTTGGATGAAAAGCAGTTATTCCCGCACTAGAAAATAGATTTTAGTGTTTTTTGTGTTAAATATTTAGCTAGACAAACCAGCTAAAACACTATATACCTTGAACAATCTTGCACTTAAACGATGTAAAATCTCAATTTTTAATTTTTGTCGGACTGAGTTCAGCATGAATACGTCTCTATTATAACATCTTAGGAACTAAATATATTGATCACGATTCAAAGACTAAACTGAATTTTACATGAATTCAGACGACCTCGCGGCGATGTAAATTTATTTCAAGAATTCGAAATTTTATTCAAACGCCTTTGTATAGCGGCGGCGAAATTTATCGCTAATGCCCCTCCATAATAATAAATATATCATTTATTTCGCTGCATTTAGGTCGTTTTTGCGGAACATTTGTTATGCTCCCGATGTTATTCTAGTTCTGGCAACGGAATTTATTTGGGTCCCGCCCTTTCGCTATATTTCTCTATCAGAAAGGCGATTGGCATTATAATGTTCAATAAAACACTACCAAGGGTCGCCGCTACTGGAAATTACTGAGGCAAAAAGCTCATCTATTCCCGAGTTTTTCCTTACTTCGAATATTAATCAAGTGTTTCAAAACCGCAAACGTAAATATTGAAGATTTCATTTTAATTAAATACCCTAAGTGTGCTTAATAAATTAAGTTGTTTTTTATTGCTTTTAGTTGGCTTGTAGCTATAAATTTGTGCTAATTACTTTAAAAGAAAGTTTAAGTAACAGTAAAAGTTGTTAAAAGCTTTCGCTACTACTATAAATATTTAAAATTTCTATTAAACTTTTCAAACTTTCACATAAGGTAAGACTATTACAGTGAAAAGCATAATCTGCTTATGCTTTTATGTATTATATCAAATAACGGTCGAGTGTGGGGAATTCAGAAAATTTCAAACGGTAATCTCCCGATCACGTATTCAAATTGAATATTTCAGTACTTTCGCACAAAAAATTGAGCGTTTAATACCTACATTTCCGTTCTGTCGTATTTATTGTGTAATCGAGCTGTAAAGCGGTAGATATCTAAGTATTGGAAAAGCAATAGAGAACGAGTGTCCACAGGGATAAGGAAAATATTTAGTCCCGACGGAAAAACACTTTCAATTCTACGTATCTAGGAATCCCAGACACAATATAGAAATTTTATGGACTGAAGAAGAAGTTTTTCAATAAACATGGAACTTTAAATTGTGGAGATAAGTTATCGTTATTAAAACACGTAGCGTACGGAGACTGCAGCCGGAGTTCTTAAATACTTATAAAGCCAGGATTATGCAGGGAGCTGTGCTAGCAAGAAGCAACTAAAATAACATTGGCCAGGACTGGTTCATTAAAACATTCTTATCTGCAAGCCTGAAATTCTCTAGTTTCAACTTTACGCTTAGTTAGTGCGCATAGTGTTGGGTTTATGACTAAATTAAGTAAATATGAGCTCTTTAATTTGGATTGCTTTACTTTTATAACGTTGCGAACGCAAACTCAAACAGGCTTTGGAGTTTAATTGCTATTTACCGCGGCACCACCTAAGTACATGGATTGCGTTGCTATCTGCTTAATGTTTACCAACTACTTCTCTTGTTCACAGCACGGCGTACTTTGTAAAATTCTCGTTCCGAGCACGATTCCAAATATAGCGAATGTGAATAACCTTCATGTATAGAGAATGTATTATACTCGACCTAACTTTTATTTTTATCAGAGGAAGATAGTAAATTAATATTAATTTACAAATAAAATTAATATTTACATAGATATGTTCCGGTGTTGTTTTTATTAAGTCCCAAAAACCAGTCTCTAGAAAATAAAATAGAATGGAATTCTTAATTTTAGAAGTTACAATGCTTATGGCTTATTTTAAATAGTGCATTTAAATATTTAAAAAACTGCTTTTTTGATTTTAAGGTTCATGTCATGGAAATGTCATAGTTTAGTGCTGTTGAATAATGCAACCAATTTGAGAAGTAAAATTATTATAAAAATATTTAATTAAAATTAAAAAAAAAGAATTTTAAAGTATTGTCAGCAATATAGCCAGAATTCAGTTATAACGAAGCTACATAAATACAATTCTAGAGTAAAAAAATTAATCGAAAGCCAAAAAATGTTTTTAATATTAAGCAAAACTAGGTATAAATCTTTTATAAGAACAAATTTTAATAAAAACCAATAGTTTATCTATATTTATGAATTTTTAAAATTTAAATAGAGAGCCGTAGTGGTCTAGTGGATAGATTGCTGACTGAAACCTAGAGATATGCGGGTTCCAATCTCGCTCTTGCCAATTCGATCACTGGCATCTAGATTCTAGCAGACCAAAGGGCGTTCGTGGTATTACGGGAAACTATTATTATTATAAAATGCAAGTAATTAATAAAAATAGCTTTCATTGATATTTAGGTCAATTTAGAAGATGATTTTTAGTAAATGATGTCTAGCGACGGTATTTTTTTATCATTTAACATAAATAGTTATGTATATTGAGAACTAAATATAATTATTTTTTATTATGTATGACCACATCGGTTATACTAGCATACAATAATTAAAGTCAATGTGGCACATCTAAAATAGTGGTACTCTAATTGTTGGTCGCAACCTCTTGGAATGAGGGGGAGACGAAAGGGATATTGCATTAAAGAATTGGGAAGAAACCGCTAGACGCCTTGTTAAGACATTTGTTTCGGTTTTTCACAATGTACATAAAGATATGTCAAATATAATTCTCTAAATTAATTACTGAACATTACATGTCACTACTTCAAAAACATAAATATAACTACTTTTTTAGTTGACACATTTTTAGAAACTTCTAAACTTCTTATATTCAATACACGTACAATACAATTTTTAAATTAGAGGAAATTTTTCATTTTTTTGCGGCAGTCGGACGAAAAACTTAATTTGCAGAATTTTGATGTTCTAAATGGAACCAAACATTTGACAACTTAGTTTGCCAGCTTGGAATATTTTTGCATTCTCATGTCTCAAAACCGGTTTGACTTCTGGAAACAAGCCTGGTCTCAACATTTTGTTGCTTAATGTGTTTTTGTTTGTTTGAATCTCAAACATATTCTAAAATTTTTTTGAAGAAAAATTGAAAAGTTGTTCTAATTAAAACTTATTGCAAGCTATCTCCAAAAACGTGTTCAGAATCTATCACATTCAATATCAACCAACCCTTTGGATGCACTGATATAGGTCTTCCCTACCGTCGTCTATTTCTCTATACTTTGGGCTGCCTGAATACAGGTGCCGGCCATTCTTCTGATACTATCCGTCTATCGTGTGGGTAGTCTTTATTTGCTCCTTTAGTCGGCTCTCTTTGTCCATCTCCTGTCCGTCATCCGAATCACATGAACGACCTAGTTTCACTTGAACTTTGTTATTTGTGTGATTATATCTGTCACGCCTCTTCTTCGGTGCAAGTCTTCGTTCCTAATATGATCACTTAAGGATACGCCATCTTTCCAGTTGTGTTAGTTAAAGTCAAGTTGGTATATGCCAAACTTTCACTTTCACCTGTCATTGCTAACCTTTTTATGATCGATTTCGAAACAAAAGACCTCACCTCCTTCCACCTTCCACCAACGTCTATTAACTAAATTGTTTAATACACACACACATGCACGCACGCACTGTGACTGCTACCTTCGCTGACGACACGGCAATACTTTCCACCCATAAAAATGCGGATAGTGCAACTTCCAAGCTCCAATAACAACTCAATATAATCAGCACATGGTTAGATAAGTGACACATAAAAATTAATCAAAGTCAGCCCACATAACATTTACTATGAAAACCAATATTTGCCCGCCTGTCACCATTAACAATGCTCCAGTACCGGTAAAAACCGACGTAAAATACTTGGGACTACATCTTGAACAACGGCTCTCGTGGAACAAACACATACAAACTAAGCGCAAACAATTAAACCTCAAATACCGTGAAATGTACTGGCTCCTTGGTAGACATTCAAAGCTATCGATCCGAAATAAGCTGCTACTCTACAAAACGATGCTGAAACCAATTTGGACATTTAGTATACAACTTTGGAGATGTGCTAAACCGACTAGAATAAAAACACTGCAACAATTTCAGTCAAAAACCCTCCGCGCAATTGTTGATGCGCACTGGTTTGTAACCAACCAAACAATCCACCAAGACCTAGACGTCCAATTCGTTGTCGATGAAATCAAAAGATATGCGATGAATTACCACCAGAAGTTAGATGGATACAGTAATCTACTAATTCACCAGCTTTCCACTTATCATCCACCAATACGAAGACTGAAGAAAACATGGCCTAAAGACCTTACCAACCTCCCGTAAATGGTGCTCCTAAGGAGTGTCATCAATGGATGACTTCTCCTTTCACTGCCTCCCCTAGCATCACATTTACTGAATACTTTTGTTAAGTAGATTGTAAATTAACATTATTGTCAATAAAAAAGATTAGCTTTTTAAAAGAATATTTCAGTACTGCCCTAAACAACTTGGAGAACATCGTGTCTCTTTGTTTATAACCTTTCAATTGGTATGAGTTTGTGTAGTTCGTTATTTCTGCATGTTGTATATTAATCTTGCATGCCGATAGTCGACGGCACTCTTGCAGCGCCCCCATAACTGTCTCAATCTCAACTGTGTCTAATGCCTTTTGGAAGTCCACAAAGACTAGATCTAATGGCTTGTTGTTCTCAGTAAAATTTTCAATTATTGTTTTGATGCTTTGTGAATTGTTATTTGTCCCAAATCCGATACGAAAACCGGTCTTTGCCAGTGTTTGGTAAAGTCTAATTTTTTCTGAAGTCTTGTAGTTATAATCCTTGCAAATAGTTTGTACAGATGGTTGACAAGATTTATAAGTCTATAGTTTTTCAGTTCAGCTATATTACCCTACTTGTGAAGCAGTATTACAAAACATTATTCCATATATTTGGTATTGTATGCACTGCTGTACAGAATAGATTGTACAAATCTTTTATTTTTCTAAATAGACAAGAACTGCCTATCTTTATTGCGTCAATAATCACCTTATCTTTTCCAGATATCTTATTGTTCTTTCCTTAATACTAAATTTATTTCCTCTAAGGTAATATCTGGTAATGATTTTGATCCTTGATTTATTATACTTTTTCTTAATGTTAAAGTGTCTGGCTTTAAATTTGGATCCCTGTTTGTTTTTTTGTCTTTTATAGAGTAGTTAACAAAAATCTTTTACTACTTTCAATAACTCTTCTCTGTTCGTGATGACAACTTCTTCTTTGTTCTTAACTTTAAATATTTCTCTCTTTCCATTTTCGAATTTTCTCGGTAGCACTTTTATGTTGTTTTTTTTCTATGATTTGTTTGATTTCCTTTGTATTGTATTTTCTGATGTCTTTCCGTATAGTGTTTCATATTTGTTTGTTTAACTCTTTGAGCTCTTAAATTTTTGTTATGTTCTGACTTCTTATGTACCTTCTCTTCTGCATTGAGTTCTTATTCTCTGGACTGATTGTCTCTTCTCTTTTTCTTATGGGATAGTGTTTGTCTTGACATTTTAGTATTGCATTTATTATTTTAACCGGATTCTTGCTGCTAAGGAAGCAAACCCTAAAAGAAAAGACTGGTCCTCTAAGTTGGGGGTTGAGGCGTAGGGCGCCAAGCCTTGTAATCGGAGGTGATAATAGCTTGAGACGACAATTGGCAAAAAATGGACCATGAAGATGAGCTACCTGGAATGTACAGAAATAAGTAATAAAATGTTAGAAATAATAAAATAATTAAACAATCAAAAAATTGGCAGTAGTTTTATCGGAAACGAAAGAAAAGGAAAAACTAATAAACTGTTTACAAGTGTGTTGTATTAGTACAGATTCCCAAGAAATGGAAAAAACGCTATATAATACCGAATTTTAAAAAGGAAAATAGAAAGGATTCTAGTTGCTACAGACGCATTAGTGTTACTGGTGGTATCAGTAGGTTATTTGGAAAGATACTTCAGGAAAAGGTAAGAGCAGATGTTGACCATAGTATAAGTGAAGATCAAAGTGGCTTTGTACCGGGTCGCTTCTGTATCGAAAATCTCTTTATACTAAAGGACTTGGCCAAGGATGTAGTCTATCACTAATATTATTTAATCTTTACGTAAAACTAGTATTGAGAAAATGGAAAAAAAACGTACACGAAAGGGTATACCTGTAAATAAAACTATCTCTTTAGACTAAATTTTGCGGACAATGATTTTCTTAGAGCGCAAGATTCATTCAATCCTTTTTGCTGAAGAGATTACACTGACTACCAAAAGTGAGGTTTGAAAATAAGCTTCCAGAAAACCGAGTATTTAGTAGTTAGTAGTGAGACGCAATTTCAAGTCCTCCTAAATGAAGACACAATTGTAAAACAAATTGAAGAATTTAAATCTTTTGGGCCATTGTAGATCGAAAGGAATTAGGAGCAGAAGAAATAAAACGTAAAATTCAAAACAGCAGTAAAGTAATAGGCTGTCTGATTTCGCTACGGTAGGATAAAAACATACTAAAAAAGACAAAGAAAAGAATAGACCAATCAATGGTAGAATCAGTTCTCTGTTATGGAAGTGAGATCTGGGTGATAAATTACAAACAGTCGAAATGGATTACTTGAAAAGCAGTGCTAGGATATCTAAGCTTTAATGCATACCCAATGAAGAAATCAGATGACTTATAAAGTCAGAACAAACAGTTACTGATAGAATTGAAATGCACGATTTATGCTGGTTTGGAAATCTAATAAAAATGCCGGCAAATAGATGGCCACAACGAATATTTTGCTGGCAATCTCCAAGAAAAACAAAGCGAGAACGACAAAGACGTTCCTGAAATGAAGGCATAAGGAAAGCGATGAAAAAACGAAACCTGAACGAAGACATGAGTCAGGACAGAGACAGTTGGAGAAAGGGATTAAGTAGGCAGCGTTTGGCTGTATAATGTTAGATGTATTATATTTATCTAGGTTTACCCCATGGTCTATTAATCTTCTTGTTTATCATTATATATTGTTCTTTGTTGATGTTTATTAATATTTTCGTTTCATCCTGTGATCGCTTCCAATACCAAACCTATTTAGTACCGACACATCTTTGACTATGTGTTTCTTGTCAGTTATAATAAAATTAATTTCGTTTTATGTACGGCCGTCTGGACTTGCCCAGGTCCATCTTCTATTTGGTTTTTTATAGGATAAACTGTTCATCTAAAATATATTATCCTAAAGTAAGATGCCTAACGTTGCCTCTCCGCGATTATTTCTGCCTTCCAGGCTGTAGCCTCCCAGTGCGGCTTCCGTAGCATGGGACTAGTTTACTGTTGTTGTTATCCATTTTTTTCCTAAAACGCTCTATTCTTCTTGGGCTCTCCATCTCCCTATGCTGGCCCATCCCATCGTTTCAACGTTAGTTCTCCTTTTCCATTGGCTAATTGTTTTCTTTCCACCGAATATTCTTCTTAACATCCTTCTCTCTCATGCCTCAACCTTTTCTTAAACACTTTTGCTATATATCTACGTTTCACATTACCGTCAATTGTGATGGGTCTTATAATTAATTTATATATTCTCATCTGTCTATTTTATCATACTGTGTAAAGTTTTCCACTTTTAATTTACCGATCTTTTTTCTGTGTACTTTCTTTTTGTTCTGTTAGAAGCACTCTTAAGCATATAAAGTTTTTTCTCTGTTTCCGTTTCACAGCCGTCTTGTAAATTTATTGAAATTATTTGCTGCCATGGTGTCCTTCATTGTTATTATTATATATTTGGCCTTTTCTGCATTAGGGCACAATCCTCTTTGCATGACCTGATGCTTGATTTTTCTCGCCGTTTCCTTCAGTTATGATGCTGATCTTGCCATCAGCGCATGTTAGGAACTATAGCCTTAACTATGGTTCTAATACTTATAATCATATTCATTCAGAATCACCGACATATTTTATGGTAAAAAATTCTGTTAATTTTGGAAATGAGATGTTCCTTCAACACCAGTGCATGCATATGTGGCAAGAAAATTTTAAAATTAATCTTTCTAAACTGTCGTGTAATATAACTGCCAGACCATTATCTGAATATAGCAAAATTAATATTGCAAGTTAATCCCTCTGTTTTATGTATTCTTCATATTTCGTATGATTAACAAGCTCTTAATTGTATTTATGAGAAAATAGCGAATAAGGTAATCTTGATTTAAAATATTTATTTGAGGTACTATGAGCTACTCTAGATACAATGTATTCCGAAATAAGAATAGCAATGTACTGTATTTTATTGATTTTGTTTAAAATTATTGTCACATTGAAATAACTTAAAAAATTGTGTCGTTATGGTAGAATTAATTTTTCAACTTATACCACGAGTATGTTTCGAAAACTCTTAGCTCTGTATTAATAGGTCTAATAAAATAGCTCCAGGATACATAAAATAAATATTAAATAATTCTCTAATTCAGTAATTATCAAAACATCCAATAGCGTTTTCTTGCAATATTAGATGACTCTACTATAATGATTAAAATGGCGAGCGATATAAGCATTCGGTTAAAGCAAAATACTATTTTTGAATTGTTAGCGGTTGAGGGCCTATTAACATTCATCAACGAATGAGCGTGATCTATGGCAATGCCTGTAAGGATTTCAAAACTGTTAATAGGTAAACGAGAAGTATTAAAGACACTTAACGGGATTAAGAAACTTGTTTGAAAATTGGCGTGACGATGGTTTCGTAGAAAAATAATAACATGTCTTCCAAGCATGTAAGTAATATATAACATATTTGTGTACCTTATATATTAATAAAGCCCTTAGATGTAGTATGGGGGGTCCAGGTTTAATTCTCAGCTTTAATACCTAGCGGTCTGCTTAGTCACTAAGAATAATTGAGTACCTGCATTCACTCGAATAGTGAATAATAATAGCGGTTGTCTAAGGTGCTTGCCACATCGCCCCGAATCAGAAATGGTTACGATAACCGAATAGTGAGGGTAAATATATGGGAACTTGAACCTTTCAGTTAGGACATGCCCAGACGAGAGAAGCGAGTCTCACCATTATCCATTAATAAGATTTTTGCAAAATAGGCAAGGACACTTTAATATACCCTCGTAATTTTTATTCGATCTGTTACTTTTAGTTATATATTTATAATGTCCTGTTGTTGGCATACTTTTTTTGTTTGGTTGAACTTTTATTCGATTTTTTGAAGAATACTTATTCATGAAGAATTCAAAGCGTTTGGTCTGCTTGATAAGTGATGTAAGTTTGTACTTTTTATATAGGCATTTTTAGAGTGGTTTTGAAAGATATTTTATTATTTAAAAATACATTTAGTTTAATTCAGTTGGTGTAAGATTGTACACATATTTATAAAAACAAAGATTTTTAAGGTAGCGTGTATAACTTTGGTTATTCAAATTTTTTGGAAAAATTAGTAATCGGTTTGAAACCTCAAATAGTAAATTTAATATTTTGTAATCTAACGCATTTAGATTTTGGGTAGATCAGTAAAAGCCAGTTTGCAAATAAGTGCTTAAGAAACTTGGCTTACATTTGGATGCACTAGGGTTCAATACTCGGCTCCAAAAGCCTGGCTACTGAGTAGTAAAGAAGAAAAATGAGAAAAGCTTTGACCTTTCAGTTCGCACATAATTTCTCATTGGGTGCAAAGGCTTACCATTTTGTGTTTTATATTATTAATTGCGTGGCCACTATCTTAAATTGTTAAAAAAGAATTAACTGATCTGCTGTTGATCAACTGTTATTTGAGATGGTCCTTTTTAAGTCGCCCATAGATTTTTTAAAATTCTATAGTTTATTATTATTGCATTAATGCAATGTTGATTCTTTGTTCTTAGTTTGTAGTAAAGTTTGTAGAGGCTCTGTAACTAAAACCATTTCTTTTTATAAAACATATTTTTCTCGATATTTATAGATCTTGAAACCATATTGTTCTCCTTATGCAACGCCACTTTCTAAATAATGGTCACAGAATTAGAATATTATTTAATTTCCTTTTTTGTAAAAGTTCTATTTGGTGTAGAATTTTATTTTGAATTTTAAGTGGACAAAGAAAATGAGTATTGCATGATCAATATTTACAATGTTTTAAATTGCATAGCTTTTGTTGGGTTATTATATGAGTTTTTGATTGGTACAGTGACTTACAATTATTTTGAAAGTAGTTAATAACTATCACTGAAATTCCAGAAAATACATCTTTTTATCATCAGCAGATGGTACTCATATTTTTATTTAATACACCCTACAGAACATTTAAATTGACTTAAAATACTCAAATAGTAAATAAATCTAAAAAAATCAATTACAAACATACTAAAAGTGAAAATTTTTTTTTAGTAAGCTTTGAGAGTTAGGCACATTAATTACAGGCGAGTTAATTGTTAAATTCCATAATGATTTATGTACTGTTCTGATTAAAATTGTTAAAAATAAATTCTAGTAGGAATAGACAAATTTCTATAAAAAATAATTTATGACAAAACTACTTGCTTAAACAATATTAAAATAACAATCTCAAAGGACGCTTGAAATTCTTGAAAAACCTTTTTATTATTTACTACATGTATTTATTTTACTATACATTCTGCGCAAAATAGACTCTAATTAAAAACTGTAAATCAAAAATTAGACAATCAAATGAATAATTTTATAAATTGTGGAATATCGACATGTAGCTTTTTTTATTACTTAACTTACCTTAGTTTTGAGCTAAGATATGTTACAATTATGTTCTATATAATTCATTATTATCTTATTCTAAGGTAAACTTATTGCTGTACAAACAATTAGATATGTATTAAATTAATTGTTGCCTTATTATAATTTATAACTGTATACATTCAAAGTTGTAAAGCTCTTTTGATTTTTGTATCTTTTACGTTATCTTTAATTAGAAATTATTCTGAAAATTTTACAATTTTTTATTAATTTTTGTTTAATTAATTAAAAAGTGAAAATAATTTTTTATTATTTTGTTACCAACATTTTCAATGAAGTTAATATTGTTTTTCTTATTTAAATGTTATGTTAGTAATTTAGTTTATATTCGTTAAAATATACTTGTTCGTTAAGAACAACAAATTTACCGCTCTTTTAAAGTCTACTCCGATATAAAAGCTGCCCGAGTACGGCTAATCCGTCATTCGCTTTAGGTTATTCATAAACAACGGTAACTCACCAGACCTCTGGAGATCAAATTAGCAACTTGCCCATCCTTTGCTGTCCACCGTAGTGATGTATTTGGCTCGGTCACCAGGAGGTCACCATTAGTTCCAATTAGGCTGGCAAGGTGGCGCCCGGGTACTTCGCGTCTTAACCGCGAACGTCCCCAAGCCACTTTCGTGTCTTTTCTATTTGTAACTTCGTCGATGCAGAGATGCTTTGAAGTTGTCGGCGAACCCTTCTTAAATTAAAAATACGCCCCATTTTAATTATGCACGCTTATACTTTTTATTAGTTTACGAATTGAAACTAAAGAATTGAAATTTTAAGAAAATACAGCTACGTAATTTCAAACTGTTTTTATATCCCTAAAAATATTTTTACAATTGTTATTCTTTAATAAAGCTGTAAAAACAAATATTCAATATGAAAAATAAAAATGCATTCCTTGTAATACGTGGTTAAACTGGAGTGAAGCAATTAATTAGAGAGTGTTATTACTTAATTTTTAAAATATTAATATGGGTCTGCCAATTCAGGCGCAGGAAAGTAAATGTTTATTAAATTATTAATAATTGTATAATCAAATAGGGTTTTTATTTTAAACATTTATACATGCCATTTATGTATAAAAAATAATATCACTCAAATGTTCACCATGATTGGCTTTACAGACGTCGATATGATGATCTAAATTGTCTATAACATTTTTACAGAGAGTCGCTTCAGTAGCATTTATCTTGACAATTATGTTGTTCTTGTGGTCT
The DNA here is from genome assembly GCA_036346155.1 of Sinelater perroti. Classification (NCBI taxonomy): domain Eukaryota; kingdom Metazoa; phylum Arthropoda; class Insecta; order Coleoptera; family Elateridae; genus Sinelater; species Sinelater perroti. The sequence continues at coordinate 5,889,820 of JARFIY010000195.1, forward strand.
TGGCTGGTGGCTGGTTTATTGGCATAAATTTAACTTTTTATTTCGACTGCAATAACTTGATATTCGTACGTGTTGTGTGGATGTTGCGCCGCCTTGTTGAAAATAAACATCATTTATGTCAGTTTGATTAAATTTTGGGAAGAAATAAGTAATTGATCATGCCGCGGTATCGCTCACAATTTACAGTAATCGTATTTCCAGCCTCATTTTTAGGAAAAATAAAACAGTCCAATGACACCTTTAGACCACAAAGCACAGAACAGTCACTTTTTGAGGATGCATTAGATGTTCTTAATATTCTCTTGGATCCTCATTAGTCCAAGTGCAACAGTTTTGTTTGTTCACCGTCCCGATCAATGTAAAATGCGCCTCATCGCTGAAGATGATTTTCGATAATAAATTCGGATTAACTGCACGATGTTGGAGGAGCCAATCAGAGAACATACGTCGGTTGAAATGGTCAACTGGCTTGAGTTCTTGAGGCAATTGGGTTTTGTAAGAGCGTAAATTTAAATCTTTGTGCATAATACGGCCTAAACTGGTCTCCGAAATGCCCAATTCTTGCGTTCGACGAGTTATTGACAGTTTTGGGTCCTCTTTTACATTCTCCTTTGGCACAGCGATATTTGTCGGCTTGAAAACACTTTTGGATCTTCCACTCTTTGGCATATCAGCAACAAAACTAGTGGCCTCGACTTGTTGCACCAAACAACCGATGCTGATCCTATTTGAACGGTTAAGACCACCGAAGTAATTGCGGAGTCATTTATTTTTTTACCATTTTTGTAGTGTTATTTAATCACTGTAACGCAGTCTTTAATCAAATATGTCTATAAAAAAGTTGCAAACCTTAAACTAAAAAAATAACGCTGACTTTCCCCATCAGTGGCCACGACTTTCTCGAGCCGGGACCTAAACTTGTTGTACGCCAACACGTCTTTATGATGGAAGCCCTTAAATTGTCCGTGTTATGATAGCTCTTATTAACCTTCACCTCGACCACGTTCCATATGCAGTGGTTAAGGTGATTGCATTCAAGTTTGGAGAGTGGTCATAAGTCGGAAGACCAGAGGTAATATAAATTGTTTTATAGCCATATCTGCAGCTTCCGTGCCTTGTGGGCTGTAGCGCAGTTCTGCTGAAGCACGTACTATCGTCACCTTCACTATCTAGGGTTTGACAACTGCCTCCTATACATTGATATAGCAGTCGGCGGTCACCTTTAGACCTTCCTATAAACAGTGGGGTACTATGACACCCTTTTCGCTGCTTACAAGCCCCAGAACCATCACAAAGACTGGAAACTTGTATGCTTGACGATAGGCACTTCAGAGGCATTTTGACAAATCTAATTGTCATTTTAGTAATTCACTTTGCTGTTCTGAACAAAGTTGTTGTTTTTTTAAAATCTCAAGAAGCAGCGTTGTCGTGCTTGTTGTCATTCAGCAGCGTTTAGGCCTTTCATTTCCTATCCATGTTGTTTTTCTCAGTCAACAATTAACGGTTCATCGAGACGATACACTTGTAGTGCAGGTCCTAGTGTATTGCTAGACTGACCGTTGAGCTTGCCAGCCCCATTCCTTTTGCTAAGTCAGCTATACTCCCCCCAGCATCCTGATCGATCTTTTCTTTCAATTTGCGAACGAATTTATCATTTATTTTGTAATGAAGTCGCTATGAAAGGGCTTGTCAGCCATTACCTTGTCCTAACAGTCAGATTCTTTGTACGTCTTGGCTGCGTTGTAAACTTGGGTATTTTTTAAGTCAAACCACACAATAATTTCTGTTGGTGATTTTCCGACACAATTTATTTTGTTGACAATCGTAGGTTGTTAATTGTGTGAAGCTAAATAGTTGTGTAACCTATTATGGGAGAGCACATATCCATAAAAAGGCTTCTGGCTTTCCCAAAATACAATGTAATAAAATTATGATTTACCTCGCCGTCTTCGTATATATATATATATGCATTTCAAATATTTTTTAAACTCTATTTTTTAACACTATCAAGAGATGGTAGGTGAAACTTTGGGATAAAGGCTGCTTGTGCATAGCTCTTCAGTCGGGACGTCTACACTAACCGAAGAAATTGTGAATCATGTTAGAGAATTTACCAGCCCATATCCTCAATTCCATTGCACGTGAAAATTTAGAGCTTGGCGTCTTGTATTCAACAGTATTGAAAATTCTGCATAAGAGACTAAAGTTCAAGCCTTACAAACTTCAGTTACATCAGCATTTCAGCTACAATGACAAACCTGTACTTCTGAATTTCTGCATTGAAATGCATGGTTTTGCAGACTTGCTTATCTTTATCGGCGAAACAACTTTCCATCTGTCTGGAAAAGTGAATCGGCATAATATGCGCATCTAGGGGCACGAAAACTCCCGCGTATCCAGAACGTCTTCGAAACTAACTTAAGTTAGATATATTTTGTTTAATTTTAAAAGAGAAGATGTATGGACCATTTTTCTTTGAGCCCACCGTCATTGGCATAATTTACTTAGAAATGCTGGGAAACTAACTGATGTTATGGTTGAATAAAAACAGTAATGGTTACATTTTTCTACAAGACGGATGTCCGAATTACTGCAAGAGAAACGTGCAAAAACAAAAATGAATAAAATGCAAAAGATAAGAAAATCTTGAGCCACGTTGCTTTGCCACAACATGACATTATCAGATATAACTAGGCTTGCAATTAGACTCAAAAATTAACTGAAAGTATCACATAAAAAAAGAAAACAAATAGATCTGCAAGTCAAATAACTCAACTGGCTCATTGGGAAAAATTCGCATCTGTCGATAGAAAAGAAGTACTTATTTATAAAGCTATAATAACACCGATATGAACTTACAATATTAAATTATTGGGAGTGTTAGCAAGTCAAACACTGCCATACTTCAAAGGTGCCAATTCAAAATATTCAGAAACATAGCTAACGCACCCTGGTACGTTTAAAATTATACACTCTATAGAGATCTCAAAATCCTTTAAGCAAATGAAGTCATTCAAGATCCATTAAACATCGCTCAAAACTAAATATTCATCCAATCCATTGATTGTACCAATTCTACAATCTGAATTCTATAGAAGTTTAAGAAAACATTGCTGAATGCTCATTAATAGTACATTAACTTTAAAATATATTAAATAGCACATTAGCTTATGGATTATTTGTATCTGCTAATAAAATAGAAAAAATCTCTTCGTACAATACCTTTGTTAGGAAAAATCGTATCAAAATAGGCTTTTGTACTATTATTACTACTGGTAGTTGTGGGGAGGTGCTCCATCTTGCTCAAACTAAATCTCTTCATTACCAGAGAATTATTCTATGCGTGGACCGATGGATTTTTATATTTATTATTATTACCAAAATGATTACTTTTATAAAATACCCTGTATATGCATGATTGATTAATTATATTTAAAAATACATATTTTGTTTGAATTTACTCTAAAGCAAACTATGATTGAGTTATAAAAAGATACTGTTTTTAATACACAAACATAGCCTGTTGACCCGTACTAATTTTATATTTTTAGGTTTTTACTTAATCAAATTACATTCTAAGAATAGTTAATAACTATAAATATAAGTGCGTTGTATACTTCAAAGTTTATACGTGTACTTAAGACTAACAGTTAAGTTAGTAACTTCAAAGTTTGTTTAATCTGTTATTCAAAACATCCAGACAAATTTACAACGTTCATTTGTTGCATTAGTTTACCTTTGCAAAAACAAAATGGAAGATTTTGGCTCCTGTAAAGCTCAAAGCTTCTAGATTAAATAAATGTAATAATTTTTACAGCCTGCCTTATAAAAGAATAATCCTTTATTTATCATGTTCAAAGATTGTTGATAAAACTTAATTTTATTTTTACAATAAAAAATATATGATTTCTCTGCACACCTAGCTATTTATTTATTTTTAGAGATTGAGTTTCTAGTATTGCCATATAAAGTGCTAATTCAGAAATATTAAGGGTTTCTTCTTTACTTAGATTTGGTAGACCCTTAGTAATTTGATGTTGTTTAAAAATTGTTGTCTTGTTATAATCTTTTAAGATTAAACGGTATACAGGCACGTCAGTTACATATATTAACCCAATTTCTAGTTACACTATAAAATCAAGATAAATTGTTTAACACTGTGTTGCGAAAAGATACATGTGGAAGTCGTTTTATAAAGTGAGCATAACGCTTTTATCTTGTAAGTGAATATCCTATCGTTACAAATTATTCTAATAAGAATTTGTTATTTAACATTTACTTAAATGCAAGTGTTTTGATTGACTGTGCAAAATAAATACAAAATATTGGAGCAACTGGAATGTTATTGGTATTTGTGCAAATTATAGACTTATCAGCTATAAAATATAATATCAGTTATTCTTTTGGCAAAGTTTTTCATACAGCTTTCCCATAAATGCGACTCTGTGTTAACAATCATACGTCTGACGTTTTATTTTAGCCCTGGAGTTGTAAAAATTATTAACATAAATCCTTTTCCTCAAATAGCCCCAGAAGATAAAGTCTAATGGGATTAGATTGCAAAATTACGGTGGCCAATCAATGACACTTCTCTGCGACCAGGTTTGAAGTAAAGTGAGTGTTTCACGTGCTCTATAACATATGGCTCCACCATGTTTAAACCTCGTTATTCAAGTTAACATTTTTACAAAAAAAAGTTGATTATAATCTCCTGATACCGTACACTATCGACAGTAACAGCATTACCAGCTTCGTTCTCAAAAAAGTACGGGCCAATGGTCCCTCTAACCCACAAGACAAGCCAAACAGTGCATTGTTTTTTCATGAATAGCACTTGGTTTTTTATTACCCCGAGATGCGACAATTTTGATAATTTACAAAGCTATGCAAAGAAAAATCAGCTTTACAGCTCAATATAAATTTTTTTTGCAAAAATCAGCATCATGTAGTGCTATCTAAAGTTGAGTTCACAAATATGTATGATGTATTTTATTATGTGTTTAAATAGCAACAGTACAAATACAAACGCAAAGGACGCGCAATTTAAATTGTAAAGTTCAGTTTGAATCAACTTATATATAATACAGTTCTACACTAATTTATTAAGAAGGAAAATATACAGCTATACGACTTCAATTAATAAAGGATCGATCGTTAAATATGTGCATTTATATACTTTGAGACAAAAAATTGACGAATTTTAATTCTTTCTAATTTTCTCTTAAAAATGTTGTTCATTAGAAAGAAATATTCATATCACCAACTTTTATAAAAAGTCTAGTGCTGCATTTAGAACATTTCTTGTTGACACCACAATTACCTATTGATAACAAATGAAATTAGAATTGGCACTAAATATTTTTATTTGCAAATAATGACTGAATGGTAAAAAATGCACCACTAATTATAAGAACTGCTTCGAATAATTTATTACTTAGCGATTTAAATACTTCTGTAAAAACTACCGCGAATAGCAGCTTGATTATATTGAAATACACTACTGTTTATTGAAATTGCAGTATTATTAAGAGCAAATGATATTGCTTTGAAAATTTCATACTAAAAATCATACTTTGATCAGAAAAGGTTATAAAAAGACGAGGCATAAAGGATATAGTGATATCATGTGTAAATAGGCATAAAAATCTTATCTTTTGAATGGCTCGTCGTCGACAAACAGTAGATTATCAACAAATTGATGGATTTGAAAGGGTACGTATCGTTGGCTTACATGAAGGGGGTGTTTTTAAGGCACCGTAGACGTCACTTACTCATAATGAGACTAACAGCACGACGTCCTTTCTTGCAGCTATCACTCAGCTTACAATGTACAAAAGAAAACCATTTGAAAATACACAAGTTGTGTAAGATCACCTTCTTTGATAAATCTAAATTTTGTTTAAACCGAAAACATGATCGTAGAAAAGGTAGAACGAGACTGCATTCGTGCAATGCAGACAACGCCAACTATGAGTGTTATGGCATGGGAAAGTTACCTCTAGTCACAATTAGAAGTAACATTACCAGACAGGCGTGATGTTACAACCCGTGATACCTTCAAAGAGTGCAATAAGCAATCTTTTAACACGATACTGGTCGACCGTATGCGGGAGACATTTGGCTGAATTATGATGAACGCCATTCGTTCATTGTTCGGTTCGATGTCAAGTGAATTAAAACGACCACAAGAGCCGGAGGTACATTATTGAATAAATATAAATGTTCATGGACTAATGTTATGTACATTTAATATTGAACGTGCAAAGTTTCATGTATTAATTCGTATTTTTTGGCGTTAATTTATTTTTAATTCTGTCTGACGCTTAACATTTTTAAATGTACATGTCCTCTAGAAGGGCTAACCCGCCACGTCAAATGAGTGAATGCAAAGGCTCTACGGCTAGTATTTTAATACATCGTGTTGTTTGTTCAAGGGCTATTGGGCAATACTCAGAGCTTATACATTTGACGTTTCTGATAAAATACAAAATTGGCTAAAAAAGGTGGAAAATGAAAGCAATCGAGGATAAATCCATATAAGTAACTGTTACCACGAAAAAAGGTTCGTCCGTAACTTTAAATGGAAAAGAATTAAAGCACGCAGATGTTGCAAAACATCTTGGTTTATATCTCGATTGACGAATGACCTGACAAAAACATCTATTCGCAAAAAGGAAACAGTTGGGATTAAAATTCAGACAAATGCATTGGATGGTAGAAAAACAATCGCAATTGACAAGAAAGAATAATTTGTTGATATATAAGATCATATTGAAACCCATATGGACTTATGGCATCCAACTTTGGGGAACCGCTAGCCATAGCAACATAGAAATCATTCAACGCTTCCAAAACAAAACCATTCGACTAATAGAGAATGCACCGTAATATGTTCCCAACACCCCAATACAAAATGACTTATGTATATCGTCAGTCAAAGAAGAAATAAAAAGATATAGTGCTAAGTACAGTGAACGAGTGGAAGCACATCAGAATGTTCTTGTTGGCAAACTATGGACAGAACAGATGAAATCAGACGCTTAAAATGGTTCAAACTTTCGGACTTACCTATCAGATTTAATTAATAAATTTAATAAAAGTGTTTTTACTGTAGTATGCAATGTTAAACATAACAGCCTAGTTAAGTAAGCTTAAATAAGGAGTGTTCTTTACATGTCATTGTATATACGAGGGCTATTTTTTTTCAAGTTCCGATTGGTTGCTAAAGGAAAACTTCGGGGAAAATACGCTAGGTCTGTGCGCAGACGTCTTGCGCTGTATCTGTAGTTGGCCCGGGAAACGCGTCGGTTTGTGGTTGTCATTTCTGAGTACGTAGGGAGCACATAAATATGCTTCGAAAAAAATAGAGTCTCCCGCCGAACGTGAATTGCGTTCAGTCATTCGATATCTGCATGCTGAAAGAAGCAATGCAGCTGAAATTCTTGAAGGAATGAGTACAGTGTGCGAATAAACGTTCATGAGTGACATCAAAGTGCGGAAATGGTGCAGGAACTGTGATGCGGGACGCACAGATGTTCATGATGCAGGCGGCCAGGGAAGGAAGCCAGTGTCAACCGATGATCTTGTTCAGCGCGTGGATCAGGCGATTCGCGGAAATCGTCGGTTCACAATTTCTGGGTTGAGTGATTTGTTTCCGGAAATTTCACGGTCAGATCTCTATACCATTGTGAGTGAAAGACTCGAGTACCGCATTAACCTTCCTCCAGCGCTACCATTACGACGGAGATGAGTTTTTGGACAAAATTGTCACAGGAGATGAGACATGGGCCCATTACAAAACTGCAGAAACAAAAGAGCAATCCAAACAGTGAATGCACTCACACTCCCCGAGTCGTAAACCAGTGAAGTTCAAGCGCACATTCTCCACCAAAAAAATGTATGGCTATAGTGTTTTGGGATCGTAAAGGTGTTCTCTTGGTGGAATTCATGCTACGTAGCACAACTATCACTTCAGCTTCGCACAGCAAGACTCTTAAACGTCTCTGAAGGGCAATTCAGAACAAGAGAAGAGGAATGTTGTCGTCAGGCATTGTCCTTCTTCATGACAATGCGCGGCCGCATACTGCAGTTGCAACAATGATCCTCCTGCAGCGTTTTGGATGGGAAGTTTTTGATCACCCACCATACAGTCCTGACTTGGCTCCCTCAGATTTTCATCTCTTTGGCCACATGAAACGCTGGCTAGGAGGACAAACTTTCGCCACAGACAACGAGCTGCAGACCACCGTACAGAATTGGCTGAAAACACAGGCGGCTGCTTTCTATGATGAAGGTATTGGAAAATTGGTACCACGCTACGACAAATGTATGAATCGAAACGGCGATTACGTCTAAAAGTAGCTTAATGTTGTATCACATTGTTCCATATAAGATTTTCTTTATTCTGACTGTGATTTTCATTTAGCGACCAATCGGACCTTGAAAAAAAATAACCCTTGTATATTATCCAACGAAGAACTTATTGTCCACCTTGGACAGATTGTACGATTATTTTTAGTCAATTATAAAAAAAAAATATTAATCTGCTGTCTGGTGCGCGTACCTTCCTTACTCGTACGAATTAAATTTAGAATAAAAAAATCACCCAATTCGCTTGAAAAATAAGATAGTCACATCCCCTTTAAATTAACTGGTGCGTAATAATAAAATGATACAGCAAAATAGCGTATTACAGATACAACGGCATTTGCATATCTAAACAATGTAAATTGCCGGTTATTACGCTGAAAACATTATTGGAAAAACAACGCCGTGAACGCTAAATGTTTTATGTTTGTTTTTGTTTAACATTTAATCAGCACTATTGACGTACATACGTCAGTTGAAATTTTGTTAAATAAGTAATATCCTCAAAATACGAAAAGCTGTCCTAATAATTATTTGATACAATGTGATATCTGAAATTTTTGTAAATGCAATTGCTCTAGTTCATTGTATGTTTTGTTTGATTGTGTGATTAGAAATTTAATAAATCATTTGCAAGCTGCAGCGATCTTTTTAGAAGTAATGTTTTGCAAGTCTCCCTAGCGTTATATGTTTTTTAATGTTTGTACCCTAGGAAACTTTCGGGTTTGGTTAAAAAACACCTTTATTATAAAGCATAATACAATTTCTTGTGCTTAACAACACATAAGCTTTATAATGCTTACAAAAATGTTTACTTTGGAAGTTTTCGCAGGGTAATTTTAGATTTAAATATAAATAAGGATAAGGTAGCGCTAAACTCGAAAAATAAGGGGAATAATAGAACCCTGTTATTTTGCGTAACTGGAATTTTAAAGTGCTATGCATGCTTTTGATTTTATAAAGTTTAATTATTTTTAATTTTTTATATGAAAAGCGTGTAATATTTTAAAAAATGTGATCCTTGAATAATGAATGTAGTCACAATTAGGTTTGTTGTTATAATTTTACAACTGTTATCTATATAAAATTGAAAACAGCGTTATTACCGATTTTTTGAATTTGGGTTTTCTGTAGAAAAAAAATTAAAATCACTATATTTTTAAATTACAATATTTTTTTTAATACTTTAATAATAAATTATAACCATATCTCTGGCATTGTTAGTAACAATAAATATAACTAATAGCTTATAAAGGTGAAGAAAGCCCTACATGTTCGTGTAACTTTTGTTTTGTGAGGTAATTACTATCGGTTTCAGATAGGTGATAAAAATTTAGCTTACTTATGTTATAACATACTATGTTATTACACTAACGTATGTACGAAGTGCGTTCAAGTTCTAAGTTCTCCAAAAATTTTCTGAAGAAGTACTTACCCAAGAAAGTTGAAACTTCTGTTACTTCTCAACGTAATCTACGTCTAGACGTATACATTGTTTACAACGTCGTCGCCATGATTCTATGGCTTCTGAGAATACTTCTTTGGGGGTGTTTTGCCTACTGGAAAATCTCTGGTGGAGTAGCGGTTCGATTGAAAAATGAGCGGTCTCGTGTCAACATGTCCTGAGACATTGCTACCAGCGCAGCCTTGTGTTCGTTAGTCAGTATTTGTGGAATTCACCTTGAAAAAATTTTCCGCATTTTCAGATCTTCATAGAAAATGGAGTTTACAAATTCTCCGAAATCACAAATTTAGAAACAATATCTTCTTCTTTTTCTTGAGGTGCCTTGGCCTTCAACGGTCGTTGGCTTTTATGTTAGCTATCATGTTTACTATGGTGGCTTTATTGACTACTGCTCGGAACAGTTGAATGGTCGTCTTCCCATACCAATCTCATAAGTTCTTCAGCCAGGAAGTCTTTTTTATATTTGGCTCACGTTTACCGACTATTTTGCCTGTACGATTAAATGGAGAATCTCATATTTTTCGAGGTGTCCTATTACGTGACCGAAGTACTCCAGCTTTTACTTTTTATAGTTTTAACTATTTTCAATTCTTTATTCATTCGCATGAGTACCTTGTTATTACTTATTCTGTCTATCCTACTTATCTTTAATACCCTTCTGCACACCCACATTTCTAAGGATTGTAGTCTTTTAAGTGTGTATTTTGTTAGTGTCCACGCTTCGACACCATACAATAGAATAGAGAAAACATATCATCTCACCATCTTCATTCTTAGATCAATTCTTAGGTCACAAGTACATAAAACCTTTATTATCTTAATGAATGCTGCCCTTGCTTTTTAATCTTAATTTCCACGGATGGGCTCCAGTCGACCTTCTCCAACGCTGTGGCGCCTACCGATATGCCATTGTCTTTCACTTCCCTTCTTTACTGATGATCTTATATTTAGTCTTCTTGATGTTTATTTTCAAGCCGAATTGTTCGCACTTATCTGTTAATTGATTTATTAGGTTTTGCAAACTCTCACTTTGGTTGGTTATTACTAGCGTGTTATTCGCGCACCTAAAGTTATTAATTGTTAAATAGTTAATATTAATTCCTTCCTCATCAGCAGCAAGGGTCTCATTAAATATCTTTTCTGAGTGTAGGTTGAAAGTCAATAAAGACAGTATACAGCCCTGCCAGACTCCTTTTTTGTCTGACAGTTGATGTTCTATTCTTATTGTTGTTGTTTGGTACCAGTATAAGTTATTAATGATTCTAACACCTTTATCATCTACACCCGATCTATTTAGAGTCTTGATCATTTTATCATGTTTAACATTGTCATAGGCTTTTTCGAAGTCTAACGCGCACATACATACATTTTGGTTAATATCGCGACTTCTTTTAATCAATACTTGGACGCCAAACGGTGCTTCTCTTGTTCCAAGGCCGCTTCGGAAGCTGAACTTAGTCATCCCGATCCCGTCTTCTAATTTTTTATGTATTCTACCGTGTATTACACTTAGGAAAATTTTTAAAACATGACTCATCAGGCTAATTGTCATCTGCTCGTGGCATTTAGTTCTTCTTTTCTTGGAAATCATTACGAAAGTTGATTTTAGCCAATCTATCGGTATTTATTCGGTCTCATATATAGTGTTAAAGAGTTTAATTAGAACCTTAGATTCGTTTTCTTTTAGAAGTTTGAGTATTTCTGTTCTCATTCGATCTGGTCAGGTTGCTTTCCCGTTCCTTAAGATTTTTGTTGCTCGTATGACTTTTCTTTGGTAATTGTAGGTCCTGAAGTAGCTTCCATTTGTTCATAATTTAGCATGTTGCACCAAATAATTCTGATATACATTCTTTACAACTGAGCAGTTGTCGATTTATATCTAGCAGTTTGTCTCCATTTCAGTCTTCTATAATTCGAGGGTGATGTTCTCGTTTGGTAACTTTTACTTCTTTTATCATGTGCAAATGGAAAGGGTCGTGCTTGTTTTCATAATCTTCTATTTAGGCACATTGTTGAGCATGTCACTTTAATTTTGCTTGTTTTATATTTTGCCTTATCTTATTTTATATTCTTTTATATTCCCTATTATTTATTTTCTATATTTCCTTCTTTGGTCCATTAGAATTTCTTCTGTCACCCATTCTTGTTTTTCGATCTTTCCTTTTCTTGCAGCTTATCCTTCTGAACATTTATTAGTATTTTTTTGTTTTTTCCACATTTCCTCTGTCTTATCTGCATTTTCTTCACTTATTGCTATTGTTTGAAATTCACTTTCCAGTTGTTATATTATTTCTTGTCGTATCTGTTCGTCAGCAAATTTACTTCTGTCTGTATTTATTGTCTTTTTTTTTTTTTTTAGCTGACCGGGAGATTATTTGCACCTCTGCTCCATTTAAGAGGTGCCCGTACTCGGGGCGTTGTATTCATCAGCCATAATTATGAATTTCATGGAAAGTTTTTCAACTAGGTAGTTATCCGGTGCTTTTCTAGCCGGTAAGGATGCATGTGTAAGGCTTATGAGTGGAAAATGTGGATAGGATTAAGGGTTTGGACATTATTCCCCTCGATATTAGGATTGAGAAAGCACCATTGCTCGCGTGGCCAGAGTCGCATCCCTAAGGTAAATTTATCTTAACCGGGTTCGTTAAGAGTACCTACCCGCTATCCTTAGAAGCAATGTCACGCACACCTAATCGACGATCTTCCATAACAACTTGCACCACTCGCACAATCATGGTTTCGGCCAGGTTGGTTCGTGACCGAGGCTGTTTCGGTTCATTGTCACACAACTCTCAACCTTTTTTAAACTTTCGCACTCCCTAACGTACATTTTTAACATCTATAACTACTTCGCCTTATGTCTCGCCTAATTGGCAATGAATGTCGTTGGGCGTTTTATCACGCAACAGGAGAAAAAGGATGATTACACGTTATTTTTGAACACTAAAAATCGCCATTTTATGTATACAAAACAACGCTCATTGCAATGGCGGTAATTCGACTTGTATATATTACAAATTTAGAAATATTTTCGGAGTATTTTAAAACTAATCACATTTTTCTACTTGTTCTTACTATTTAGAAAAAAGTTGGAGATCTTGTAACGTGCGTTCATAACGCACCCGGTCTATTTCTGAAGAATTTAGCACTTGTGCTGATAACCTTGAACTGCTGATAAATTTTGTTAATCGAAGTACTATGTTCAGCGAATTACGTACTCTAAGGAAAACTATTTTAGTTTGGTATTTCATGGTATTTATTTGGATAATACAGCTGTCAAACCATAAAAATATTGCAATCATGCAATATGCATTTTAAAGTGCTTAAATAATATAAAAAAGTTTTTGCAGTTTACCAAATTCTCTTTATATACCTTTTGCTTGATTAAGACCAGCTAATCTCATTCTTTTAGTAAGTTTAGGCTCTCGCAGTGGTCGTTTGTATTTTAACCCTAATTTATTTAATAGTCTACGAAGAGTTGACCCAGGTATACGTAATTTATGGTTTTATCATAATGATATCACATAATATTAAGTGTAGATTGTCATAGTCTTTGTTGCATTTCTTCTATCACATAGTTTGTAAAAATTTTGTTGTTTTTAGTTTTTAGGTGAATATTTATACTTGCTCAATAGGATGAAGTTCTTCTGTTTTAGCATTGCACTGCTTTAAATAATTTTCTAATCTCAGTTATATTGACTAAGCCTGTTTTTATCAATAATCCTTTAGATGAACGTTATTATTTAATGCGCTTATTATAGTAGAGTATTCCTTTTTGATTTCTTATTACACAAACAATTTTATTTTCGATAGCCAAGGCTCGGCAACACCCCGTTTTGCTTACACTTTTGTCGCTTTTATTGCATTAAAGTTTGTAAAAGGCAACAAGGTACAGCTTGTACCTGTGTCTTCTTGTGCTAGCATTTATTTATAAAATACATATATTTATCTCTATTTAATGTTTACAGTTGGCTTTTCGTTACAGGTGAAGAAGCAATCCAGTCGCTTTTCAAAGTATCTTGCATCCAACAGGTGAGTCTTGTTTATTTTAATTTTTCGTTTTTGTATTTTTTATATCAATTTAAAATATTTTATATGATTCATTTTTATATTATCTTTGCTAGAGCAAACAACCTTCTCTATTACGTATAAAATTTATTAGCAATTTTATTAATAAGCTCTCAGTGGCTATTGTAGGGAAAAACCAGACGGTAAGTCGAAATTTTTATATATTTTTGTTTTATATTTGTTTATACCTATAAAAAGAATTTTGAAAAATTAAAATTTTATTATACTCATTAAGCTAATATGTCAGTTTTGTTTTCAAAAGTTACAACACCGTGTAAACATTGCCCAAACAGCGCATAAGTTTGTATATCACGGTTTTATCGGTCGGCCTTTATACTTACAAAAAAAAGATAAATTAAAGCTTCCTCTTTCGGAAGTTAGATACAATATCTGATAAAAATATTTTGATGTTCCGTCATTTCTTTGAATACAAAACGGTAACCAGCACAGCAATAAAAATTGCAAAATGGCAAAATTACAGCTATTTGAAAGTCAAACATAAATAATTAAATACAATTGCAAATATTTTTATGAAAACAACCAGCAAAAATCTTGCACAGAATTATGTTATGTGATATTTTGAGAGTGATTTCGCAATAATAGTTGCCCTCAGTAGAATCTAGGTGAAGACGTACACCAGGGTTGCTGATTCTCACATTACGGAGGTTATAATTTCGACACTTTTGTGTTTTTTGTGTTTGATGTTAGGTCTTGAGGTAATTTTCTCTTTAGTCGAGTACCAATGCTTTTCTGGCCTAGCTCTTGAAGGATGGCATTGTTATACAGATTACTTAAATCATCAAAGAACTTGTTTGTGTGGCATCTGACAAACTGTTGTATGCTGTCGATATTTAGTTCATTGTGTAGTGCTTATTTCGAATAAATCAAGGAACATTAACCGATATTCTGAGAATCTTATGCTAAAAAAGGTTTTTATGTTTTTTTGAGGTTGTGCTCCATACTGGACAAGCACAAGTAACAATCGGTCTTAGGAGTGCTTTATAGAGTAGGATTGTACATTTGCTGCGGAGTGGAGTATTACAGCTGATAAGAGGATAAAGTAATTTTAGTCTATTGTACCCAAGACTAAGCTTAGTGTTAACATGTGTATCCCAGGTTAATCTGGTGTCGAGATAAACACCAAAATATTTAATGACTTCTCGTCTGCGGTTTCAAAAAATGACTTTTCCATTTATGTGAATGATATGGTGTTCTTTTAGACGTTTCAAGTTAAAAATTTTAGTTTACATTTGTTAGGATTAAGTGATATATATTATTTATTGTACTATTATTCAGTGGATTCATGGCTATTTGGAGACGATTAATGGCCATGGGTAGATCTTTATTTTTGGTTAAAATAGTAGTATCGTCAATAAATAACGGGAGGTTGCTATGTTGTGAGTTGGGTCGTGTATAACTATATTAGATAATGTGGGGTCAAAGACATGGCCTTGGAAGTGAGACAGCGACGACTAAATCAAGTAATGAGAAAGTGAAAAGTGAAGTAATTTTAATTTGAATCCATCTAGTCGAACTTCATTGAAAGCTTGAGTAATGTCTAAGAAGGCTTTTGTTGTACAGTATTTAGCTTCGTACTTACTTTTTATAATTCCTTGTAGCTGTTGTACTGCAGAACCGCCTGTTCGGAACTTAAACTGAGTGGAAACAAAATGTGATATTCGTTGAGTCCTTGATTAAAACGTGTAAGTACAACTCTTTCAAATAACTTAGATGGGGTAGAAGAAAGGTTTATAGGTCTGTAGTAACTGCAGTAAGTTTTGTTTTTTCCAGGTTTAAAAACATAAGTATGTGGGCATGTTTCTATTTGTTAGAGAAGTAACTTATTCTTTAGCATGTATCAAAAGTATGACCAGGAAGACAATTGCATTTTGGTTTAAATTTTAGAAAGCTACGTTGGAGTTTAAATCCGGACTTGGAACTTTTTTTAGTGGTAACAATTTTTCTCCTATTGGCTGGTAGGTTTCCATGTACGCAATTGTACTATAAGTGTGAGATCGATTATCATCGATGACGATCAGTGTGAAGGTATGTTCTAGATGGGCAGCAAACAGTCTGTACTTATCTTCTTCAGTGCTGTAGATACCATTTGGTGTTGTTAGAGTTGAGATGGATTTTTAACTGTTCATTTAATTCCAAGATTATCTATAAATATACCAAATATTAAATTAATCGCGCAAATTTTCTATGGTGTTGCAATTTTTATGCACGTCACGATAATTTGAATAATTCTCGTTCCTTATGTGTCAGTATTCGCAATCGTAAATAGCTGTTTTTGAAATTTATGGGTATAGTATACATCGCTAAGTAACGCATTGTATTATAAGATCTTCTAGATTTGAGACAACAATAGGTTCTTGTATGACAGCGCACATACTATATACTTTTTATTTTTTTGGTAAGCTCAATGTCTATGAAATATTACCACGATATAAATGATTTAAGACAAATTACAAAAGCTCGAAATTTTTATCTCGTACGCGCACAGATTTACATATTTGAACAGCTTGTCCGTTTTCAGTCTTACTACTAAAGTTATGCATGTCTTTTTTCAGTATCAATTTTGTACTTAAATTATGTATCATATCTGAAGTAGATTTTATTACATTCTCAAAAATATTGGTAGTTTTTCGGGTATATATTGCTCATCTATTATTATTCTAAAACAGTTGTATTCGTTACTTAGTGATGAGTTTTCTCTTTATCAAGACTGTTTCTGGTAGGTATCAAGTGTATTCGTGTTGTATATCTTTAATGTCCAAAGTAGACAGAAGAAAAGTGTTTTGAAATACTTAAATTATGTAAAAGTAAGTGTTTTTAATGCCTGGAATACAAATGGCTTTAGTTATTGTATGCGTGTAAATTTAGCAAAGAATTTAACGCACTATAAAAATGTTTAACTGCAAAAGCACCTGCCAAGTATGGATTGTAGGTCATTTGTGGCACATTTGTTTAATTAGATATTTTATTTTAATTGGGCAAATTTGAGGCAATTAAACATTTTTATAATGCCGTGGTTAAAGGAAAACTTTGTTTTGTGAACGTTTAACGTAGGTTTATTTACAATAATAAATAGCTAAGATTCTTAAAAGTTCTATTAAAAGGCAAAGCTCAAAACATAACTGTTAATAAAGATTCGGTAAACGGTTTTTAAGAATTATGTTATTTAAAGTATTTTAGTATTTTTTAACACAAATTATGCCAGATAGAAAGTGTAATTGGTCCTTGTGTCTCAAAATAACTAGTTCCTACGCTCTGTTAAGTAATAGTCTTTAAGACAACCAAATTTCATGAAAATTATAACTAAATTGAAAAATAGCATATTAGGTATAATAGTATATGAAGATCTTTTTCGAAAATATGGACTTATTGTGTAAAAGACAATTTTACCAGGTCAGTTGGGAATAATGAGGAGTGAGTATATTAGCGTGTGATGATCGCTTTTGCAATGACTAAGCAAGTAGAGAGTAATAAGGCTGTATAGAATTTTGTGCTAAGCTAAAACATCTGTTTGCAAAAACAATTTACAAGGATTTTGCAAAAGATGCAATGAATGCAACACAAATAAAGGCATGGTATAAATAATTCAGACATAGTCAAAAATTTGATAAGAGTGATCCACATTCTGGAGAGACTGAAAGTCTAAGAACTAGAAGAAGAGATGGAGATGCTGTGAAATTTTGATGGAAGCTCGTGGTATAAAAGATGTGGACAAGATTCAGCACAACAGAGGAGGTTTTGTAAAATATTGTGAAACAGTTAGGAGAAACATATAATGTTCCAGGATACTTACTTTGAAGGGGACTATAGCTACGTACAAAATTCTGCATTTTGTATTATTATTAATAAATATATAGATTTTATATACGTAAAGCTACGTACAAATTCTGCATTTTGTATTATTATTAATAAATATATAGATTTTTTTGTTACTGTAATTATAATTTTTTGTATTGTATAGCTCCATACATTTGAAATAGAACTTTTAACTGTCTTGTAGTATATTGAGTGAAATCTAAACATTTATTTGTTAAAAGTACAGACTAGTTAGAGTGTCGTTAATATTCATAATTATTTAATTTTATTATATAATAACTAGGAATATAAAATAAATCAATACAAGTAAAAACTTAAGTACCCATAACTTACAATAATCTGAATGTTTAAATTGCCGTTCTCAAAAATCCTTCAAGCGTTTCTTTCGAAAATCCTGTTACATTTACTTTTAAGTTTTGGAACTAATATGTAGCTCACAAGTTTCGAAAGAACAGAATTAAAGTTACGTTAAGCTTTCAGAGCTTCAATGGCATATCAGGAAGGCGGGAGCGGCAGCGACCCCTCGCTGTAACATCTCGGCATGTTTTATTCTCTTTGCAGCGCTTTTTGTCGTATTCTCCGTGCGTTTTACAAGGCGTGTTTTTGACAGCCTACGACAAAAACAGGACGGTGCCTGCGTCATATATTTTAGACACGGCTGAAATCCCAATAAATGTAATGTATTCACGGAACTTGCAGGCGGTAAGAATGCCGTTATAATTCGATTAATTTAGCTGGAAGTGATGGTGACAGCTGTGTTAAAATTTAATTACAAATCAAATTGAACCGAAAAGGAGGCACGTTTGATAACTCTAAATAGTAATAAGACTTGGACGTCGTCGAATTGGAACCGTGCCGGCGCGAAGGGGTTCCCAATGCCGGCGCGCCGTAATCTCGAGCTGCATGTGGCGTTTCATATATAAACAATATTCTGTTATCGCTTAGTCTTTCAACATAAAATATATCTCAACAAGTTTAGAAACTAACTTTTTATCGTACAGAGTTGCCGTCATAAATAGCAATATTTCTGTACTTTTGCTGAATATAAATGCCGGCTGTTAGGTTTATCCAAGAAAATCGCGAATATCTCGAATAAATCTAAATATATTTTTGCTCCGACGACTGGCATTGCAGTATCGTTTTTACGGTAATCAAGATATGCATCATAAGTTACGGGGATTTCCTAAAGCATAAATGATGCTTTATTGCGATAAACGTTTGACGTCGACGGGAAAGTCCTTGAAATATGGTAGAGGGTGTTGTCCAAAGTTTGCGCCAAGGGGCGCTAAAAACGATTTATTAAGTACTAGAGGCTGTCTTAGGCTGCGCTGGACGCTGCCCTGCAAGATTTTCATGGATATAGAAGCGAAACCATAACTACAAGCACCTTCGAGTGAGCAACAGCTGTATGCACGAGAATATCTTTTATTATAACTATAACTTTGCCAAGTGTAATTGCAAATCTAACTTCTTATTTTTTTATATTAAGTAATTTTGCGATTATTTAATTTAAACAACTACAGAACTAAAAATTAATGAAAATGTTTTCTTATTTATTTACATAAAGATTAAATACTTTCATTAAAATGGAAGTATGGACACTATATAAAAATAAATGTATACATTTAAACAATTTATTATACAATATATTATTATAATAAAATCAAATCTTTCCAGGTACCTTGAAGAAGACTCCTGAGATGACTTTTCGACGCAGGACGCTTCTTTCTTATTGTTTTATCCAGCTTATTCCGTAGCAACTCTTATGAGGTTGAAGTCTGGACTCTGTGGTGCCCATTTTTTGTTCTTGGTTTGCTAGGTAGTCCCTACAAAGCTTTAAAGTATGTTTAAGATCGTTGTCTTGCATCATCACGAATCCCTTCCTAATTCATTGCAACCCAGATAGTACAGCTTTTTTCGTTAAATTGTTTTTATAACGTTCTTTCCTCATAATGCTATCGACTTTTACTAAGTTCCCCACACCAGTCAAAGAAAAGCACCCTCACATGAAAACAGATCCACTTTTGAACTTGACGGTCGGAACGATACAGTCCTGGATCATATCTTCAGTCTTAGGACGACGCGCGATAATTCTCCGTTTCTGACTAAAAATTTCAAATTTGGATTTGTCGATCCATAATACGTTCTGCCACTATTCACTTGTCCAAGAGCGATGCCTTCACGTCTATTAGCTTTACTACCACGCCACGACAACGGTTTTTGGTGGCAATACGACCATGAATATTATCATCTTGAAGACGCCGCTTTATTGTACTGGCTGATATTGTTTTATAATGTCCCCAGTTAAACTCCGCACAAATATCTGGGGAAGTTAATCATCTATGAGCGGTGGCGATCTCTAAGACTTTCTTTCTGTAGCGTTGTAATATAAGATTTACATTCGAAGCACAAATCCTTAATATTTTCATTATGTTACGCACTGATAGCCTTTATGAATATAAAGTGAGAATAGGTGAACGAATTTTTATGGAAGGGCTTATCATAAGTCATTGAATAAAACCTAAAAGGCCTAAAACATTATTTGATAATAAACTGGCAAGGTCGAAAGTCAAAGCTTCGGTCGGCACACAATTTCCTTTAATGTAAACAAACATTTAATACAAGGTATAGAAACAAAATGAAATATTTGAAGTGTTAAGTGACAGTCAAGAACGTAAAAGCATAGTGATTTTTTATTCAATTTTGCGACCCAATAAATGCTTATAAAAAAAATCTACAAGCATTTTTGAACTAAGTTTTATATATAAAAAATGGTGTTACTTTTTCCTGAAATGGCTTTGTAAATCATCAAATTGTCGTATATGGAGTCGCAAAACTTCAAACAATATTTACGTAAAACCAAGTTAGTAATGTTTGATATGTATTGTGGACTGAACGAATAATTGGCCCGTACTTTTTTAAAAACAAATCAGGGAACACTGTTACGGCCAATGATGCACGCTATCGAGAAATGTTAAACATATGTTTTCTATAAAACCCACGATATGAACTTAAATGACATGTGGTTTTAATAAGATGGAGCCAGATACATGTTCATCTCGCAGAGGGGTGACCGATTGTCAATCAAGGTCTTTGATCTAACCCTATTAAACTTTTTCTTCTGGGACTATTTGAATAAAAATGTTTATGTCATCAAACCTGCTACAACTTCAGGGCTAAAAAAGAATATCTTTAATAGAGCGGCATTTATGGGAAAGCATTATGAAAAATTTTACTAAAAGAATATCAACGAATCGTGAAAGGCATTTGGTTATACGTAACTGCCAAATGAATACACCGATAGCGATAAAATTCGAATGATTCCAATATTGTGTTTTATCCAGAAAAAAATTTTCTGAGTCCTATACAAATGTATTAAAATAATAAACAAATATGGCAATACTAAACAACAACAGGTTTAAGAGATTTGCAATAAAAATTAATTTTATCTATTCAATTTTTAGGTTAGACCGATGGAATACAAAATTACATTAAATGTCAATTTTCATGTCATTTGCATCAAACTTTTTATGTTTATTTTATCGAAATCTTCGATTTATTGCAGTATATCATAATGGTCCTCTATATCGTTTTTCCAGTCTACTTTATTTTTTTTTGAATTTTTACTTTCTGTATGTCTTTCACTCTGTTATGTGTCTTAACCAGCTTAAGCAGCTAATCTATTCTTGTTAGTGTTGTATTGTATGTAGATTTATTGTGTTTATTACGTTTTCGTTATTGTTATTTCTTTGGTTTGAATAACTCAGGAGCTCACAAACAAACTCATCTTAAGATCTTCTCTGTTTTCCCATTCTCCCCAAATTAATCAGGTAAAGCTAACAATGGAATTTGATTTGGTCAGTACAAAAGTAATCTTCTTGAGAAACTTCAAAACTAAAAGAATTCGTTCCAAAGACAGCAATAATTTTTTCTCTGGTCGTTTTTGTACTCGATTGTAGTATGTAACAAAAAGATACACGTTTTCATCAGATCTGTAATGTTTTTCAGATGTAACAGATAAAAAGTAGCATAATTTCATATCCTAGCGGATTTTCTTGCCTTCATTATAAATTTGACTTCTAATTTTATAAATACCTTTTATTTTAATCTTCCCACATCCGCATTTTGTTACGTTGTGGTAACAAGGAAATTTAGATCAAAATTGATTAAAATATCTAAGAAATATTTTATAAATATTGTTTTTCTATAAAACTAGCCATCTTATTTTGTTTTCTTTTATTTATTAGTCTTCTTTCGCTTTCTTTGTTTTTTTGTTCTACACAGTAATATCTCTGATATATCCATATTGCGTTATCAATTTTTTTCACATCATAACATCTACAAACATAACACACAACACTTTAACATAATTTTACTTTCAAAATTTGAAATAACTAGTTTTGCTCTTAAAGCATTACATTCACTAAGGATTTGGGTAACATATCCGATGTGGTTCATAAATGAATATGCCATTCAATATTAGTCATAAAACTAAAGCAAACATTTGTTATGCAATCCCTTCCAAGACATAAATGCAATTGGTTTTTTATGGTTTCAACTGTGGTTCTACCTTTGCTAGCACCACTGATTCCGGCAAATTTCCCTCTGTCTCTTCTTTTTTTATTACCTATTACAGATGTTATGACAGTTTTAGCTTTATTACCATTTGTCACCGTATTCTTTTTAAATTATAATTGATTAGTTTCATAATAGTTCTTCTTCTGATTGATACAAATTTTTGTAATAGTATTTTTTCTATTTTTGATAAACTATTTTCATAATTTTGTTTTTCTTTGGCAAATAATTTTGAATTATAGAAAATTCTAATAACCTTAAACTAGATAATTCTATTTTAAACCTAGTGTTGCTTCAAGTTTTACAAATTCAGTGTTAAATGTTCTTGATATTTGTTATTTTATATATAGCTGTGCCTATTTACATTTTTTGAAGCTGCCCCAGACTATAACTTTTTGAGCTGTCGAAAGCATAGGCTCATTTCTTTTCTTTTTAAAAAATAATTGTTTGCCTTATGTTAAATGTTAGTTTCTGGGTTCTTTGTTGTTGCTAATCTGTGCTGTAGTTCTTTCAGTAATGTATCTAATATTTATTTTAATTTTTTTTGTCCTTGTTAAGATACTTTTGGTATATTTATTAGAATTATTTCCCTGCAATATATACATATTTATATGGATAATAACTTTTTAGCAGCATTCTAAAAGTACCAATTTCTGCTGTGATGCTATGTTGCATTATTATTTATTATACTATATTTGCATTTTTTATTTTTATCTTTTTGATTGAAATTTGATAATTTTCCATAATTATTTCTCTTTTCTTTGCGTGCTATTTTTAACACATTTCCGCATTTATTTTTACATTCTTTCCTTTTTCTGTTTGCAATTAAAATTTTTATATTTTTTCTTATTTTTAATTTAATTATTGTGTAAGTCTCATATAATCTGCTTTGCTTTGAAAGTGTATAAGAGATTTTTATTTTCTTATTTAATTTAACAGATAATTCTTTTTGCTAAATGTTGCAGAATTTATTATTTCCAAATTTCCCTGCGCTGTCCTTTGGTGCGTATGCTACTAGTATGCTCCATACATCTATTAATATATTTAAACAAGTAAACAAAAACAGCTGATATGAAATGTGGTGTGGCCGAGCTCTGAGCGTATCTTTGGTTGTCTATCTCACTGTTATCATTTGTAAATAAATTATTTTACGTTTCCACCTTGTAAAAATTTGAGGGAAAGTTAGCAAAGAATTGTCAGTCTAAAACGCCAAAAATAATTTTTATGGAAAATCATTTGTTTCTACATATTTTCCCATATATTAATAATATTAACTTTAGACACACAAATGTAACGGCACAAGAGCAAATCCGCATGTGCAATTTCAAAGCGATATTAGTAGTTAAATGTCAGAGATGAAACACTAAAATATGTAATAAAGCGCCAGTTAAATAGTTCCACATCAAAAGAAAAGGTGCAATTGTGTAAAAGATCAAATACACTCTTGTGTAAGTGTAGTGAATAGAGTATCAATAAGTAAATAAATAACAGAAAAAGGAGAGGTAGAGCGTATGACAATGGCAGCATAAACTAATTCCTTAAAAATGGATAAAATACACAGGAACAAAAAAAATTTTAAAAATAGCAGCAGGAGCTGCTATACTTTTCGAAAAATAAAAAAATAGGAAAAACATGACCAAGGCTTGTAGGAAAAAAGTACCAAACAAATAAAAAGAGATAGAGATACGTTTCGTTAGAGATTTGCTAGAAAACAAAAATATAATTGAAAATAAAAGCAAAAACAAAATACAAATTAATAATCAAAAACAAAATAAATTACTTACAACTATTATAAAGGATTTTTCAATAAGAATGATGATATATATATATATATATATATATATATATATATATATATATATATATATATATATATATATATATATAATCTTAATCCATTTACCTTGCCGTGTAGGGTGTTTGTAAGCTTACATACATTTACATTTCCGTGAAATCAATTTACATTCTAGTAATTATTGTCAATACCGTTTTTTAAATTCATTTAAAATAAACCAAATTAAATTAAATTAAATCAAATCAAATTAAATTGGATTTACATTACATTTTAGCTTACAGTTCCTATTCAAGTTGTTCTTGTCTATCTGGTATTCTATTTACTTCACTTGCATTACACTACACTATGTTTCGTATGACGATCTTCAGTCATTCTTAACCGCACCAATCTATAGTTCACTCACACGCTTCACTTCATTGATTATTCTCTCTTTTTATTGTGTATTTGTTATGTACGTACGAACCTTGCCCATTCCTTTTTGTTCTGTGCCAATGTTTTGGCCTCTTGCCAGTTTCGATTTTTCCTCTTTAGGACTCTCCTTCTTGGTCTTCCTCTTGTTCTTTTTCTTATTGTTTTGGTTTGCCAAATTATTTTTGTTTGTCTGTTATTCCCCATTCTGATCAAGTGTCCAAACCATCTCATCTGTTGTCTTTCTATGTCCTTCTTTATTGGTTCAACTTTTAGCGCCGTTCGTATTTCTTCATTTCTTAGTCTATCTCTTTTAGTTACACCCATGATTCCTCTCAGGAATTTCATCTCACATGCTTGTATCTTATTTTCTTGTCTTTTCGTGAGCGTCCAGCTTTCACAACCAAACATCAATATCGGCTTGAATATCGTGTTGTATACTGTTAGCTTTGTTTGATTGCTTATCTCTTTTTTCCTAATTAAAGCATTGTTTAGGGCGTAATACACTTTATTAGCACTTTCAATTCTGCTATTTATTTCCGTTTCATTTTTCCCATCTTTCTGTAGTGGTATTCCCAGATACTTAAAACTGTCTACTTGTTCGATCTCTATTATTAAGTTGTATTCTTACTTGTCTATTGTTTCTTTCTAGTATCATCACTTTGGTCTTATTAGTATTAACATTAGTTTTCGTTTTTGTAGTGCTGTATTCCACAGTTCTAAGTTTCTTTGCAACTCTTCCTGGTTTTTTGCACAGATCATCAGACCATCCGCGAATGCACATTCTGTTATATATACCGGTTCCAAATATCTATAGCCCACCAACAGTTTCTTAACTTTATGTTTAACTTCTTTTATTAATTCATCTAATACAATATTAAAGAGTGTTGGGCTTAATATTCCCCCTTGTCTCACGCCTTCTTTTGTTACAAATTCGTCTGACTCCATATTATTTGTTCTGACCTGATTTCGAGTTTTGTTGTATAAACTAGCTATATTGCTTCTCAGTCTGTATCCAATTCCTCTTTTCTTAAGGCTATTCCATATAACTCTTCTTGGTATGCTGTCGAAGGCTTTTTAATATCGATAAACGCCACATATATGTCATTGCTGTGGAACTTCTCTATCAGCTGTTTTATTGTGAATATGTGGTCCTGTATTCCTCTCCCTCTTCTAAAACCACATTGCGATTCTTCCATTTGGTCTTCTGTTTTGGCTTTCAATTTGTCGTCTAGTAGTCTTTCGTACACTTTATATGCATTGTTGAGTAGTGTTATCCCTCTATAGTTATTGCAGTCTTTCTTATTTCCGGACTTGTATAGTGGTAATATTATACCAATTTCCCATTCCATCGGTATTTTGTTTTCTTCTGCAATTTTGTTAAACAGTGTTGTCAATACCTCTAGACCGTTGGGCCCTAGTAGCTTTAACATTTTTGTTGTTATATTATCATGGCCTGGTGCTTTGCCCCTCTTAAGCTTCTTTTACTTCTTCCAGACTAAATGTTCTCCCTTGTTCCACGTCTTCTTCTTCTTCCCTATTTTCTTCTTCGATGTCCCATGTACTTGATGTGTTTGCGTTTAGCAACTCTTCGAAGTATTCTTTCCATCGTAGCATTATATCGTTGTTTTCCGTTAATATTTCCTCTTTCTTTGAGTTAATATATTGACATTTTGTTTCTTTTCCTTTCCTTAATGTTTTCAGTACTTTATAAAATAGTTTCTGGTTACCTATTCTGTCCTTCTCCATCTTTTCGCCGAATTCTTCCCATGTGTGTATTTTTGCTCTTTTCACCATCTCTTTGACCTTTAGTCTCTGATCTTTATATTTTGTATAGTTTTCGTTATTTTTGTTTCTTAGATATGTTTTCCATGTCATTTTCTTTAGCTTTGTTTCTTCTTTTATCTCTTCGTTCCACCAACTCGATTTCTTTGTATATTTGGTATTATTCGTCTGTCCACATATTGCTTTGGCTGTGTTTATTACAGTTTCTTTGAATTTTATCCAAAGCTCTTCTATGTTATAATTTATAATACTTGCTTTTAGAGTTCCCATTTCTTTTTCTGTTCCTTCATTATATTTATTTGCTATTTCTTCTTCCCTTAATTTGTGTGTCCTTATTTTTATCTTCTCTTGTGCGTTAATCATTTTATCCTTTTTGTTTCCCTTAGTTTCCCTTACTAACTCCATTTTCATTTCCGATACTACCAGGTAGTGATCCGTGTATAATTCGGCTCCTCTTTTTACTCTTATATTTTGTATGTCTCTTCTATATTGCTTATTTATTATTACGTAGTCAATGATTGACTTCTAATTTCTACTTACTATTTCTCTCGTATACTTGTGTATATCTTTATGTTCGAAGAAGGAGTTTGTTATTATTCAATATACAGAAATCTATTAATCTTTTCCCATTTGTATTTCTTGTTTCTTCTCCATGTGCCCCTATTGTCTCCCCTGATTCCGCATCTTTTTTCCCTACTCTTCCATTTAGATCTCCAATTATAATTATTCTTCAATTTAGGCTTTCCATTGTTTCTGCTAGTTGCTCCCAAAACTGTTCTTTTATTTGTGCCTTGTCATTTTCCCCTGGTCCATATGCAATTATCATCGTGCTTTTAACTGTGTTACCCGCTTGTATCTCTATCATAAGTAATCGTTCTGTAATTGCTACCGATTTCATAATATATTTAGTTATTTCCTTTTTAACTATACAGCCTACTCCCTCTCTTGCTCTCTGATTTCGTTCGTCTCCTGTATATATTAGTAGGTTTCACTTGGCAGAATTATCTCCACTCCCTTTCTTTTAGTTTCAGTTATTCCTAAAATGTGTAGTCTTGCTTTGTTAAATTCTTCATCTAATTCATGTTCCTTTCCTGCTATACTTCTTATGTTCCATGTTCCTATTTTCCATCTCTCAGTCCTTTTCATTGCCTTGTTCGTTATCCCATAGATCGGTCCCATGATCTTATCTTCCGCTTTTAGTTTTTTCTCCAGATTGTGCGTGTTATTTTTCTCATTTGTTCCGTAAAATTTTACCCATCAGGGGATCTCTCAGCTACTGTTCTCTTGTAGTTAGTATTTTGTCCCCCTGCGGATTCTACTAGACTTTCTTGTTGTATTTCTTTATGTGTAACCATTTTGTTGTATATCTTTAATTTATCGTAACTTAAATATGCCGTTTGTCCTTTTTCTATGGCTTCTTTTAGCAAAGGTATTAGTCTTCTTCTTTCTTCTTGGACCTTTTTCGTATAATCTTCATCTATCCAGATGTCTGATCCTTTTAGGTTTCTTGCGTTTCGTATTATCTCTTGCTTAGTACTCGTCTTTGTTAGTTTTACTAATATTGGCCTTGTTTTTCCGTCCATGGGTTTTCCTAATCTTTTTATCTCATCTATATGGACTTTTCCATCTAGGGTTACTCCTATTTTATCTATTACTGCACATGCTTTTCTTCTAGTTATTTCTTCGTCCTCGTTTGTTTCTTCTTTAATACCCTTCATTACCAGATTTTTTCCTCTTACTTCTCTTTCTAGCATTTCTATTCTGGTGTTTTGTTCTGCTACTTGTTTCATTAGTTTCGTGTTTTCCTCTTTAACTTGATTTAATTCTTGAATTATCTTATCTAACTTATTATTCGTTTGGCTCGTGTTTGCATTTATAGTGGCAAACGTTGCTTCAATTCTTTCCATATCCATTTTTATTTTTACTGTTTCTAACTATTTTTATTCCGTTCGTAAGTTTTGTATCGCTGTAATTATTCGTATTTAATATTTATGCCCGTGTATAATTTTAATTTTAATTGTGCCCAATACTGTTATTTATGATACTATTTTCGCCGCACGAATTTTTATTGTTGGCTTAACAGTCCGGCTCGACCTCGCATCAGCCGTTATGGGGTACACGTGCGAGTTTTATACAAACGCCTCTTTCAGTGTCTGCTGTACTTTTGTTCACTGGTATCTACTCTACTCACATGCAATTTTTTATAAATTTTTATCCACTTTCGCCGTGTTAACAGTAAGAAATTTATATAGCGTGACGGAGCCGATGTGCTCGGTTACCCGTCGCCGCCACGAATAAGAATGATATCATTTTTAAATAAAATGTTAACCGTACTTGCACTCGTATAAGATTGTGTTGACCCAAAAACTGAAGCTACTGGATCGTCGTAAGCGCCCTGACTTTGGTGCTTGAAATTTAGAGCAACTTGAAATAGATCATAATTTAGGGCTAAAAGTTATCTTTTCAGATGAAGCTTATTTCTGGTTAAGTGGATATGTTAACAAACAAAATTGTAGTTTTTATTGTATAAACAATTTAAAAGAGAACTACGAGAAGCCTTTGCATCCCCAAAATGTCCCTATATGGTGTGGTTTATGGCATGGCAGCGTCATCGGACCATTCTTTTTCCAAAACGAGGAAGGAGGTTGGAGCGACTAGTGAGCGGTACCGATTGATGGTAACATATTTCTTGTGTCTAAATTTAGATAAAATTGATTTGGAAGACATGTGGTTTCAACAAGACGGTGCCACATGTCACACTGATAATGCTATTATTGACGTATGCAAGAAAAGTCTGGTAAAAGGATAATCTCAAGAAATATAACTATTAGTTAGTCTCCAAGAAGTTGTGATTTAACTGCTTTAGATTACTTATTGTGGGATTATTTGGATTCTATAGTCTATGCAAACAAACCACAAACCCTTGATGCATTGAGATTAAACATCTAATGCTACATTTGTGACAGTAGGCCCGAGTTATTGCTCAAAATCACTGAAAATTGGGTCAATTGAAATATGTTATTTAAAACAGAATGTAACAAAATATTCCTCAAAGTAATGTAAAAGGTTTGATTGTATCGGAAATAATTTTTATATTATTTTATTTTAAAATCATATAATTTATACTGGAAAACCCTTTATAAAACTAACAATGAGTTCTACAACCAAAAAAATTTAGTCTATGTTGTCATAAAACAAAAAATATTTTACATTCAAAATGATCAAAAAAGAGTTATTGTAAGATATAAAAACTGATGTAGCAAAAAGGGAAAGTTAAAGGATTTAAAAGGTAGTAACAAATAGAGAGAAATATAATTTGGACGCAATTAAGATGCTTAAAAAACCTATAAAAACTAAGTGAAAAAAAATGGGAAGTAAAAATATTTTTAACAACAAATTTCTAAGCGACTGCAAATTTTAAAAACTACTAAAAACATTAATATAGTTAGTATATAAATATAAAAAGCATTTAGATTACTGAAGGGTAACCAAAATCAAAAAGACAGAATAAAGATACAATGTTAGTTGTAACGTTAGGAACAGATGTAAAAGCAGAGAAAATGCAACTAATAATGAAACCCGTTTGTTTAAGTTGCAACTCAAGCCTTATCTTGGTGTAGTAGCAATTGAAGATTTATACAGCCAAATCTAAATTTAATAATATAAAGTAAATGTGTAATGTTCTTGTTATATATTTGTCCAAGTATGGTAATTAGTTGCATGAATGCTAAAAGTAACACTAGCCTACAACATATGTATTAGATTCTTGTAAACTTATTTACATTCCGAATTAACTATTTACAATAGCATTAACCTGAGCATGCCCAAATTTGAAAATGAAAATGTTACAACACAAATCTTGACTGATTAGTAAAAAGTTCTATAATCTAGAAGTTATTAAAAAAAACAGTTTAATCTCATTTGTAATTTAAAATTAATTGTGGACTTAGGGCTAGCTCTTTGAACTTTACATTGTTCTTCTGTAATATATTTCTTACGGATTTTGTTCTAACGTGCCTACCACTGATATGATTCTGTTAAACTGTGGCAGTAAATCTAACCCTCCGTAGAATAACTAACATTTCTTATCATGATTAATTCTACCACAATAACCTTTAGTTTCTAAGCAGTAATTTAAATCTTGCACACAATACATTAATATTAAGTTGCCGTGCAGCTCGATGTAAGGTGTAGAGTTACTTCATTTAATATTATAATTTTTGCAAATTTAGCGTTATCAGAGAAAATTATGTGACATATTCTAAGATACCACATCTATTGATTTTAAAAATGTACTTTTCGTACAAGCGGTGTAAAAATTGTTTGTAAGTTAATTGATGCAGTCAAATAGAAATTACAAAATTCTAGTTTACTGTATTATAAATGGTTGCCAAAGCGTCTACTAATACTTTGCTTTATAATTATTTTTGTCAGATAATTTTGACTTTTTCAACAAACAAAATACCCCAAATTCAAGAAGTCTTTTATTTGATGTAATCATTTCAAGTTCTCAGAATTATTCGGATTCCAGTTAGTTTATGTTAAAGGATCCTGTTGTTTTAATCTTGTATCAATTCGTAAAAGAAATGATCTAATTACGAATAATGGTAAAATAAATCAGCAAGAAAATAAAACAGTTATTTATATTAGCTTACCTACTTCAGTGCGTTTAAAATTAAAAGTATAAATGCAAAGTTAAATGATTCAAACCATATAATTTTAAAAATGACTTTAAATAAATCTCAAGCGAATTAATTGGAATTTGAGAATCATAACCTGCATAATTGACCTATGATAAATTAAATTAAGTAACATTAAATTCACAAACTTAATTCTAAATTAGAAAATTTAAATTAATATATAAAAATTCAGAAAACTTTAGACATACTTTGTACCATCCTATTTCATTCTGTTTTTTTTTTGTTTTGCTATCTGATGCTTATAAATCTTTTTATAATTGATCTAATATATTTTGTTTGTATTAGGGAGTAAATAAAATTGAAACAATTAAATTTCATCTTCTTATTCAATTAACGACATTTAGAATGAATGTAAATTACTTCCTGTGCTACAACACTATCTTTGATTATAGACATGTCTCTCAACCCACAATAGAAGTTTCTTGAATATTGTGTTGAATAATATAATTGCGTATAGAATAAAATTGTAATATTTTTTGCTAGACTCAAGGATTTATTGCGCCTACTAACACGTAAGTTTAAATACTACGACGTCATATTTAGCCAGACTCAAAATTCGCCCGACCGCTGGATTCTTAGACAAAGAGCATTCGCTCGTGATCATGGGCGGTCCAAAATTATAATTTGTTTATTTAATTTTTTCTATATTTATAGCGTATCAAAAATATTTTATATAAAAAAACCTTATTTCGCTTCTCTATTTACCCGTTTGTAAA
Source organism: Sinelater perroti (assembly GCA_036346155.1). Classification (NCBI taxonomy): domain Eukaryota; kingdom Metazoa; phylum Arthropoda; class Insecta; order Coleoptera; family Elateridae; genus Sinelater; species Sinelater perroti. The sequence continues at coordinate 5,921,533 of JARFIY010000195.1, forward strand.
CAAGTGTTGTAACACTTGTGAAAAATTTTATTTTTGTGCACTTTTAGTTTTTTTTTCGTATTAATGATGTAGAAACAATCTTTATATTTAAATTTCAAATGTTATTTTACAAATTTAAACTTTTATTTAAACTGTCAACAAGAGATTTTTGATAGCGAAGAATACGGAATTCTAATCCACGTAATTGTTTGGAGACATTTGATTAAGTTGTGAAAACATATCAATAACTCAGCATTTCAAAGTTAGTAGATTTGTACTGTGGACTTACCAATAATTATTGAGCATATTTTGAAGAGTACCTAGTTAATCTAATAATAAATTGCAAAAACTAGGTGAAATATTGCATACACAGTATGCCCATAAATACTGATACTTACCGATTAGAACTACAAAATAGAACGATTATCAGTTTTTGCATAATATTTTCAGTATGTATTAAATCGTTATTGGTAAGTATAATTACAACAAATTTATTCAAAATGGCCACTCTTAGCTTTAAAACGTCTGAGCCATTTGTTTGTGGCAACACATACTACATCCATTGGAAAAGTATTGACTGCAGCCATTAACTTATGATAAATGTATAATCAAGTGCGGTGTTTTATTGAAAAATCCAAGACTCACCTCAAAAGAGCGTGTGATTCAGACGTTACACTACACCTTTCAAAATATTTTATTGATACACAGCAGCTGAAGTTTTAACTCCTTTTTTATAAAAATATTATAACACTCCCCACCAAACTTTAAACTCTTACAACTAGCTAAGATGCTTTTTTGGATGAGCTAGCGCATACTCTATTTTGTTTGTTGAAATATTCCTCTTCTATAAACATTATTTCATCCATAAACAAAGATTTTCTGTGGCCACCTTTCTTTGAAGCATCTGCCAACAAATGCCTTTTGTAAGTAGTTACTTTCGCTTAATGATACGAGAAATTGGAGTTTTAGAAACTGACAGTCTGAACTGAAAGTGGTCTTCCAGATCTTGGACGATTCTCAACCCTTCCAGGCCCATTAAACAATTTTGTAGCCCAATACATATACATCCTGAGAGAATATAAAATTTTAACATTATTCTTTCTTTATTTCTACACTTATAGAATGCTATTACAGGAATGTGGATTTATTTGTCGCCCCGCTCCATTAGTTAAAAAAAAGAAACACGTTGTAAGTTACAAATTTAAGACTTTACGATTACAACTATATGTTAAAGCCATAGATATCTTGATGCTGTATAAAACAAGGGTAGGTTTAATTTTGTAACAGTATTTACGGAAATATTAGGTATACTACCCTTATTTAATAGACATTTAAAAACAAACACAATTTCCTATAACAACACACAATTTTATTGGTGCCTTCATAGTTTACTAACATGGTATATACAACGAATGCTTAAAAAAGCAGAAAGATTACTAAGACAAACTTTTTATGTTATATTATTTTCCCAACCTTCAACACAGTCATTTATAGCTAGACGAGAAGCTGCCGCATTGTCAGAGGTAGGATTTACTGGACAATTATGGAGCATACTGCATTTATATCATTTAGCCTACAGATCGGTGATTCTGAATTACAGGATTAAATGAGCCGACTGTGGCCAAATGGCACGTAGGAACACTCCTTTACCGGTGCTCGGTACGAGCTCATTTGAGTGGGTATCTGTGGCATTAAAATAGTTTTGTTCGTGTGATTGTTTTAATCTGTAGCAGCATTTTAGAGTCGTGTTTGGAACATTACAATTAGTTAAATCAGTAACGTAGTTTTACCACCTCTAACAATTTAATAGCTTAATTCTTTAAATTTTCTTAAACAGAAGTTCAAAAATACATTAAAGTAATAAAATAGAAGAAAGATAAATTAATATCAAAATACAAAATGTGATAATAACACAAAAAAAATAGTTAAGACAGGTTAATGTAACTTAAAAGAAAAGCTCTTTAACCAACTAAAGATATTAAAGCAACATTAAAAATACAAAATAATACATCATTTATTATCTTATTAACAACAATACATAAGAACAATATATATTCTGGTTCACAATAAAACAACTATTTTTCACTATATTTTCATCGAGTAGTAATAAGTAAGAATAAACTGCGTTTTGCTTGGGTGAAAGGAAATAATTTCATTGGGCAGTTCAGTCAGGAGTTAAACGCACATGAAGTGTGTAATTGACGAATTTGCAATAACTGAGAAAGTAGAGCAGCAAATCCATATCAAATTTGTTTGCAAGAACTATTTTTATAATTTATATGGTTTTCTGGAATGATGCAATGAGTAAAGGTGATTATTAACAACTTTATCATAATAATGCAGCCTTCTATTCATCTTATACAGAATTTTTGGTCGAACAAGTAACTCAGCGAACCCAAAATTCAGATTTGTCACCCTGCGACTTCTGGTTATATTCAAAATGTAAGCAACTTTTGAAAAAGAAAAGGTTTTAAACCATCAAAAAGATTTAGGACAATACGATGGAGCAATTATTAACGATTAGAATACAAAACTTTGCTGAAAGTTTTGCACAATGGAAATGACGTTGGGGAAGTGTGTAAGCTCTTGAAGTGCTTATTATAGAGCTTTTATTAATGAAAACGATAAAAAATTCATTATTAAAAACTACACAAGATAAAATTTCAATTCTTTTTTTATTATCATGATGAATAAATGGAATTTAGTGCATTATGTGATTAAAATGGCTACCTTTATTAGAGATGGTCATTTCAGCCCTCTTCCGGAGACTTTCATTTGCAAATTTTCTGATGTTTGCAGAAATGGCCAGCACTTATCCTGTAATGCGGTTCTTGAGTTTGTCGATCGAATGGAGTTTGTTTCAATAAACCTTACCTTTAAGATAACCCTATAAGAAGAAATCGCATGGCTTTAAATCGGGGAATTTGGGAGCCACTCGATGCCATCTTACGGGGGGTGGGGGGGGTGGTTAAGACGTATGATCTTCTTTCCAAACACTTCTGAGGGATGTCAAAGATGCCCTGAGTTCAATGGGCGGTGGTTCAGTCTTGCTCAAACTAGTATTGGGTAACTTGTCTTTTGTGTTTCACAATTGGCCGACAATTCCACAATGGAAAATTCACACCATACACTAACGTTTCAGGTATCCTAATGTTGGTAATTTTGTAGCCATCTTATTAAAAATAGGCCTCATCCGTGAAATGAGCGTACTTTATGTCCAACTTTTTGATCAAATCATTCCCAAAAGTAAATCTTTTGTCAATAACGATCTTAGTCAATATTGGTAATTTCTTACTACACTCACATCGAGTTGGGCTGCGCTTTTAGAGATTGAAGTTGTGAGCCCTTGTTTATAAAGCTATAAGTTTGTTCTTCAGTTTCGAAAGTAGTCATAGTGATTAGTCTGCTTGCTTTTGACAAATTATCATCCAATACACTTCCTGTCTTTTCACACTTTCCAATTAGCCTATTATAACGTATTTTAAATAGCTGGTTTAGCTTACGCCATATTTAATGTTAACCTAGAGTGTAAACAAAACTCCAAACATTGACCTAACTATGAAAAGTTTGATGGCGATAAAAAACTTTTTTGCGTGACATAATAAAGACCGAGATAATAAATGATAAAATTAGGTATTGGCTAGTAGAAAAGTTGTCTTGGATATTTTATTTTGAAAGATAGTAATACAACAGTTTTTTATGCGACTGAACCAGCTTAAGCTTAAGCTTAAGACCAATAAAAATAGCCAATTTAATATTTTATTTTTAGACATATAGAAAATTATAGAAACATAAAAAGTTCAAAAATCATATATAAAAAATATATATAGCAACAAATTTTTAGTTTATTCCCGAACTTTAAAAGACTAAATTCCGTCCAAAAATGTGAAAATTGATTTACAAGAAGCAAGGCTAACCAATTTTTTCTTTTATATTGTTTATGTAATTTTATAATTAGAAAGAGGTTGTAAAAATTATCTACAATGTGTACACTTTCTGTTTATTAAATTGAATTGTTTCTTCACATAAATTTTTAAACATTAGAAGAGCCACAAAGTAATTCTTAAATGTTGTCATCGTTGTATATAATTTCTATAAATAGCTAAAATACTGGATTTATGAAGTTTAGTAAAGCAACTTTGAAAGCTATAAGCATTTGAATTAAAAACACATTACTTTCCACATCTGTAGTAGCACAACGTCCTGAAAAATACGCTGTACCATTAGAGAAGCGCGCAAACTTTCAGCAACTTTTCTGTATGGTGCCAGCACTTCCAAGTCCTGCAGTCAAAAGCTGCTTTGCAATTTACGAGTTTACTTACAAAGTTAAGCTCGATATAGTTATGGACGTTCTCCTGATTTCCGAATTACGTTTTCGATGATCATTCCGTATTGTTTCGGAACTTCATAAAGTTTCGAACTTATTGTTTCCATCTCCGGAAATATCCTTTATAAAACTTTCCAACTTGTCCGACTGGAGTTAATATTACTTTGTGAATAACATTACTTCTTCCTCCCAATAATTGGAAATCGGAGTGCATGCCGGCCAAACTGTAGCTTTCTGCTTTTAGCTCAGTTGCGAACTTAGCTCTAATTGAAAATATTCGACATCTGAAAGCTTATACAATTTCATAATGCATACATGAATAAAGGGGAAACAGAATTAGTTATTTAAAAGGAACAGTGCTCGCGTTTGTATTAAAGCAGCACGTGATGAATCATTCTTTTATCTATTACAAACAGAAATAGGAAAACCCTTCCTTACAGCTAGATAAAGTAGAATTCTGTTTTGATTTTGACTGGAGAGAGCGGGGTGATATCGCCGACCGATGATATATAGCTCCCGTTTGGGATTGGTCAACACTTGAGTTGATGGATGAGTGGCGGTCGCCCCTATCCGTATCACTTGCGTATCCTCTGAAGTTGCTGAAGTCGTATGTCAACAATCATGCCCGTATTCCGCAATCTTCATTGTACTTTCGTTACTGATAAACGTATGGCTGCGAGCTCTGCGGTCCGCATTTTCCAGTCGAATAGGCTGAAAACATTTTTATTATTTACCTGCTGCGCTTGTATAATTAAATTACATAATAAAACTTAGTAATTTATAAAGCTTCTCTTAAGCTTCTTTTTATAATTTTAGAAACAATAAATAAGTGATTATTACAAATTATAAACCATGAAGTCAAATTCAATTTTTAAATAACACAAGTAGACAAACTGTATCTAAATTAAATAGTATAGGTAAACAATTTAACATTCCGAATAATAACATACTAATGACATGTTTAACATTGTTTTGTATCTATGAATATACAGAGAACAAAGAATACCTTCAGTTTCAAAAATAAAAACTTATAAATATAAGATCAAATTATTATTTTAGTGATATTTGTAACAGCTGTTAACATAAAAAAAACGTAAAGGTAATTTTATAATTTTCTCATAACAAAAATAAATTTAATAAATTGTACAATTTGAATAACACTCCTCGGTTTAATTTATTTTCGAAATGTTTTAAGGACTACCAAATAATAAAATAGACTGTTACTGTTATTTCCACTAGTTGTAAAGTTTACAGTGATTTTTGCCAGTGGGACATATCAGTACTGATAACTGTATTTTATACATGATGATAACATGGCCATATTGTAAATTATAGGTATACAAATTTAAAATGGCCATTGCAATACATATCGTCTTTATTAAAAATCAAGAATCAAACCACAACAATTTGATTAAAAAAGTTTAAAATGAAAAGTTTATGATTTAATAATTTTCGATTCATGTTTTTTATACCATTTATTTATTTTGCCAAATACACGCAATTACCTGCGTGGGCGCCGTATGATAGGCGTAGTTATTACTCTAAAATTATATTTGCCTTTAGTTATTTCAACAGTTTTCTTAGAAAATTTAACCTGTGTATCTTTACAAAACCTGTTTGAAGATAATATTGGATAGATTTTAAGATTTTTTTATCATGTCTTTTAATCGTAAAGGAACAAGTACAACTATTAATACAAATAAATTACCAGCGCCTATTAATTGCATATATATTGTTCTTAAATTTTTCTTAATTTTTGATTAAGAATAGTCTATTATGTAAGACAATAAAATAAAGTGAATGTTATTTATCAAAACCGTTACAATAAAACCCACATATTTATTAAAAATAGTATAATAGCTAATAAGTGTCTCATCGTATTAATCTAAATCTTGTCCACAATCTGAAATATTTTCATATTCAAAAGTGGCTTGAGCTTTAAAAAATTCGAGAAATTGTAAAGCGATAAGTTTGGATTGTAGAGTGCTGGGTAATTTAATGTTTTATAAAAAAAAATCGCACAAGGTGTAATAAATAAAAAAGCGCGTTATTATGACGAAGCTGTTAATTATCAAGTTGTCTTTAGCTGTGTTGTATTCATTGCAAATTTTCAAAAAGTCAATCACATATTTCATGTGCTTTCTCATCGACGTCTAACTCTCAACAGGCCCGGCCAGTAAAGTTAGCCCTCTTCACGAATGTATATTAGAGTCTATTCGTATTCTCTGTCAGGTTTAAAGTACAGTTGGATGAGATTATAGTCCAAAAACGCCAAACGTCATACACGTATATTTAATAGCTAGAACTAAGATGAAAAAGAAAGCTACAAATATGAACATGTTAGTTCTTAATTACGGAAACTAATAAAACTTAAAAAATGTAGTACGTGGATAAGAAATATAATACTGAATTTAAGACAATTACATGTGGAATATAGAAGACGAGCAAAAAAATATAAGACATGGTAGAATGTGTAGGAATGGTGACAACACAAAACGATTCAATAAATCTAAAAGAGCATGATATAGTTACAAGAATAAAAACTACAATATATAACAAATGCAAAAGAAACAGATGACCTTCAGAAGCTGGAAAGATGAAAATATATAATAGTTACATTAAAATTGTGCAAGCATATAAATAGATAGAAGCAGACAGTATCAGAATAAAATTTTTGGGGTTCCTAAGAAGTAAGGTGTGTAGGGTGATTGTTAGAGGTAGCACCTCTACTTCCAGTACTGTCGGGCTATCCGGGTAACTGGGTAGTCGTACTGGGGTTTTGGTCCTCAACAATCACTCAACTCTCATTTATGGATCCTAGTAGCTGTAAAGATAAAACAGCGGCCACACACCGGTAAACTGTATCGACATACAGGCTAAACTAAATGAGGGGCAACCAGAGGAAACTTACAAGTATTGAATTTAATGGCCCTGGTTGAAATAACTTTTGAAGATGGAAGCGGGTCTCTCAAAAAAAACTGTAAGTCAAGGTGGAAATCGAGGAGATTGGAACAGCTTCACTTATGGAACCTGATGGCGGCAGCGATGGACGCTACAACCGGCAATCAGTACCGCGATACAGAAGGCAACGGAAAACCACTGTATTATTGTTCCAAGAAAATTACATGGCAGCACGAAACTTAATTATGGCCCCCAGTCCTCGGCAGGTTTTAAGTAACCAGGGGGTGCTAAGAATCCCCGAGTGGAAAAATATTAATTCAACCATTAAAATAGGCACATGGAACGTCCGTAGCCTATATTCACCTGGAAAATTAGCAAATCTCATCCAGGAGATGAAAAGAATAAATTTACAAACTTTAGGAATCAGTGAAGTACGATGGCCTGATTCCGGAATTCTAAGATCTGATGACAAAATCATATATTACTCAGGAAACCAAGACAAACATACAAATGGAGTAGCAATTGTAATAGACAGTAAACTAAAGCAACATGTCCAAAATTTTATACCATACTCTGACAGAGTCATGCTCTTACAGTTGAAAGGCAATCCTGTCAACATAAATATCATTCAAGTATACGCTCCAACAACGAAAAGATCTAATGCTGAAGTTGAAGAATTTTACTCGCAAATCAGAGACATGACACGTTTGACAAAAAAACAAGATATAAACATCATAATGGGTGATCTAAACGCAAAAATTGGAAGTGGGGAAGTCAATGACATTGTAGGTAAATACAGCATAGGAGAAAGAAACGAACGAGGAGATCGGCTAATCCAATTCTGCCAAGAGGAAAATTACGTAATAAGCAACTCATGGTTCAAAATGCCAATTCGCAGACTATATACTTGGACTTCTCCTCAAAACAGGAAGTACAACATAGTTAGAAATCAAATCGACTATGTGCTTATAAATAAAAGATATCGAAGCAATATACTAAGTGCTAAAACATACCCGGGCACAGACATTGGATCAGATCACAACCCCATAATCATCAAAATGCGAGTTAGACTGAAAATAGTTATCAAGAAGAAGAAAACAAACAAAAAACTAAACGTGGATAAACTCCGAAATGCAGAAACAAAAATACAAGTAAGAAATAATATAAATAAAGAAATAGCAAGTTTGATAAGTGATGGCTCACAAATAACAGGGAGCACACAAGAAGATATTGAAGATTTATGGCAAAAATTGAAAACAACGATACACACAGTTGGAAATGAAAGTCGGAAATTCAAAGGAGAAGAGAACTTTAAACAGAAGTGGATGACGAAAGAAATATTAGACCTAATGGATAGACGGAGAATTGTCAAAAATAGCAATGAAACAGAATACAAACAAATAAATAGAATTATACAAATTAAAATTAAAGAAGCAAAAGAAAAATGGATGTGCGACAGATGTACAGAAATAGAAAGCTTGAACGAACAACACAACATGTTTGGTCTATATAAGAAAATAAAAGAAGTTGTCGGCACCAACAGAAAGAAAACACAAATGATGATAAGAGATGACAGCAACAAAATAATAATGGACGAAACTGAGAAAATAAGAATCTGGGAACGATATATAGAAAAATTGTTTGACGACGAGAGACCAGAAACAATTATACAAAACAGAGGAGAAGAATAAAAAGGACTCACAATTCTAAAGCGAGAAGTAGAGAATGCAATACACCAAATAAAAATAGAAAAAACCCCAGGACCGGATAACATATATATGGAACTAATTAAACTAATAAACGAAGACAACCTAAAGATACTAGTTGATTTGCATAATAAAATATATGAAACGGGTAACATTCCAAATGACTGGTTGGAATCAACATTTATTACTTTGCCTAAGAATGCAAATGCGAAATCTTGCAATGAGTACAGATTAATAAGTCTCATGAGCCATGCCCTTAAAATACTCTTGAAGATAATGCAAAACCGAATATATAGAAAATGTGAAGAAGTAGTGAGTGACAACCAATTCGGCTTCAGAAATGGGATGGGAACGCGTGAAGCTCTCTTCTGCATACAAGTAATGATGCAGAAATGTAGAGATCAGAAAAAAAGATGTGTATCTGTGCTTTCTCGATTATGAGAAAGCATTTGATAAAGTAAGACACATCAAACTCATAGAATGTTTGGAAAACATTGGCTTAGACGAAAGAGACATAAAACTAATCAAAATCTTTATTGGAACCAACGTGCTAAAGTAATGGTAGAAGACACTGAAACAAACAACGTAGAAATTAAACGCGGGTACGTCAAGGCTGCATACTGTCCCCAATGTTATTTAATCTCTATTCGGAAGTAGTTTTTTAGAACGCCTTACACAACTGCAATTTAGGAATAAAAATAAACGGGGAAACGATAAATAACATAAGATACGCGGATGATAGCGTACTAATTGCAGACAACCCTAGAGCATTACAACAGCTAATTAACAAAGTATACGAAGCAAGTTTACAAATGGGCCTAACAATCAATACTAAGAAAACAAAAATCATGCAAGTGAGTAAAAATCCGAGGGGTATAAATTTTACAATTGATGGCAACGCTTTAGAAGAAGTTGGAAAATTCAAATATTTAGGTTGCTGGTTAAACTCAGATCTAAACTCAAATATAGAAATAAGGAGTAGAATAGAAATAGCTAGGCAAGGATTTATAGAAATGAAAACACTCCTGACAAATAAAAATCTAAATTTACAAATCAGATGGAGAATGGTAAAGAGTTATATATGGTCAATATTGTTATATGGAACGGAAGTCTGGACACTAAATAAACACGAGATAGACAAACTGCAAGCCTTTGAAATGTGGTTGATGAGACGAATACTTAAAATCCCATGGACAGCCAGGATTACAAACCAAGAGGTACTACAAAGTATGAACTGTAATAGAGAAATTATAACTACCATAAAAAGAAGAAAAACCGCCTACTTGGGACACCTACTAAGAAATAAAAAATATAACCTACCCCAACTTATCATACAGGGTAAGGTTGAAGGCAAACGCGGAAGGGGTAGAAGGAAAACTTGTTGGCTTAAGAATATAAGGCAGTGGACAGGCACGAATGTTCAACAAATATTTAGAGCAGCTGCAGAAAGAGAAACATTTGCGAATGTAATCGCCAACCTCTATTAAGAGAAGGCACGACAAGAAGAAGAAGAAGTAAGATGATAGAAGTTATAACGAAAAAGTTTCAAAAAAAAAACCCACACAGATTGAATAAAATGCTATATAATACTAATAAAAGCAAAAGACATCAATGCTAAATTTTCAAAAGGCTTATAATAATATACCACGATGTTAACTATAAAACACATTGAGAAAAATGTAATAAAAAAGTAGGTTACGTAATAAAGTATATACTAAAAACAAAGCTCAGAAAATAGAAAATAAAGCAAAAAGAACAGTCATGTACAAAATTTAAAGAAATTGGCATGTATGTGAAAAATAAAACACTTCACTCTAATATTTGCGGACGATCAACTAAACAAGTTGCGACTTCCCACAATTTTAAAGACTTGATGTACATTATAAAAGAATAAGAGTGAGTAGAATATAAATATATAGGTTTAATAATATCAAGAAAAGCAAAAAATAAGATAAAAAAAAGAAGATAAAATAATGAAAGAAAAAAGCCAACAAAGCACTCTGTGGAATACTTTAAAATTAAAATGTTACAAAAAAAAAACAAAGTGAAGAACCTTCAATACGATTATCGAAGTCATATTAACTTACGGAAAGCTATATGAGACAAGGACAAGGCCTCCAGTATACCGCAAAATCGGAGTAAATCTGAAGAGAAAAAGTGAAAACATCAATTACGAATAGACTAAAAAACAGATCCCTAAGATTTACAGAGAATGTAAAGAGGGAGATAACCCCAATGGGGAAAAAGAAAAAAAGGACGACGACCAGCGCTTAAATGGAGGACTAAGGAATAAAATAAGAATATTGGATAGACAGGCAATACTGAACGTTAAGAACAACAAACCTGAAATAGTAACATGTAGCACTATGGGATAAGAGTCGTTTTCTTGAGTACATGTAGCTTTTAAATCGGCCATTGCTTTTATCTTAACTATTTTTTTTCTCCAGCTCCTTTATATTGGTGCAGTATTTTATATTTTCTTTTTTTGCATTTTGCTTTCTAGACATACCAAGTTGGTTGTTATTATCTTATTTTGAGTTATTATTGATTTCCCCGAATGAGACACTGATTTTGCTGGGTTAGAATCAACTAACACCTGCAGATTTTCACGCAGAGACCTCCTATCACCAACCGCTTCTGTAATTGCTTTCAATCATTTATGTATATTCTACTTTAATTTGAATTATTAGCATTGTTACTGCTGAACTTGTTTTATTAGAGATTATCATAGATGCTGTGCCTGCGTGATCCCGTGGTTGAGGGACGGGCTGCGATGCTGACGGACCCGGGTTCAATTCCCAGTGCTCTCTGATGCCTGGCGGGTGGCCTACTCAGTCACTAAAAATAATTGAATACCTGCGTTCATTCGAACAAGGGGTAATAATGGCGGTCGTCTTAGGCGCGGTGCTTGCCACATCGCCCCGCATCAGAGATGATGCGCGACGACCGGGCAGAGAGAGCGAACGTATAAGAGCCTTAACCTCTCAGTTCGCAGGCCGTGCTCCCACGCGGGGCGTAGAGCCTTACCATTATTATTATTATTATTACCATAGATGCAGTTTAGATACAAGGGCTACATTTTAATATTTATTAACTACTACTATACAAACTTTAATATGACCTTAACATAGCTATAATTCCATTTTATAAATTTACAGACTAAATTGTTTATATAATAAGTAATTTCAATTACTAAAGCCTTGTTAGGCCAAATCTCAACAAAAGTATGTAAATAGGAGCTTTACTATATAAATATTATTAAGTATTTTTGTCAAATAATAACTTTTCAATCTGCCTAATATGTGAACTAGTTAAATAAATGGCCAGAACACAAAGCGGCGAGATAAAGGCTTTGCTCTGACACAGTAGCGCACGGCGGTCTCGGGTTCGACTTCTGAATCAAAAGCAACAAAGAACACCTAATGCTTTCAAGTACAACTAACGCAACAGCCACTTGGCAATAGAGCTGTATAACATGTTACTTGATCATCTAGACAAGTAATACGCTGCGTCTTAAATCTTCGATTATGCACACTTTTGCTCAGTAAGCTTGATGTTAAAACGTTAGGACGATATTCTGAATGTAATTATGTACATAGCAGTATTGAATTGTGATAGTGCAAAATTTTTTCGACTGGTACCTTTCTATTATTGCTACATTAGTTGACGATATGGTGATACCCCCCCCCCCCCCGAGCGAAACTTTGTTGCAGAGAAAAAGTATTTTGCCGGTGACCAATAGTATTAAACAAACCTTAAATTAAGGTTTTTGAATTTTAATCATGCGTATGTCTTCAAGGTGAGGCTTCTGTCAAGATAAATGAGGAAATACTCTTCGTTGTCAGATTTTGGTACTAGTCTTTTATTGCGTGTAACTAGTGGTTAACTATTGTTTGGTAAAAACGACACAAACAATTTTAGTGATTTTGGAGCTCTGCTTGTATGTTACTCAGTTGGATTTCTAATTTGAAAGAAACCTGTACTGGATATTTAGTTGTAGTTAATAGCGCAGATCGTCTGTAAATATTACAGTTGGTAGGTCTGCCGTGTGTAATAGGTATAAGACTAGATCTACTCTTTTGGATATCTCAGAAATTATGTAGATTAGGTTGGTAAGTTTTTTTTTGTTTTAATTTGAAGTAGTCTGTCTGTAATTAAGATTTTATAGTAGAATAAATTAGAAGAAAACAGACTCTTTAATTTGTGCAATAGAGCTTTATGCTAAACAGCATTACAACATTTTTTGGCTTCATATGTGGTATTTATAATGTTGTACCATCTGTAAATTTACCAATCTAGTAATTTGCTATAAATTTTCCCTACAATAAACGCTAGTATCACGAGAACAGCATTTCAAATAATTTTGAGATTGGTTGGATAAATTACCAGACTTTTTAGTATGCTGGTAATGTCTGCTTATTAAAATAAGGTTAAATATAAAAGTTAACAATACGAATTTCTTGGGTAGAAGTTTATTTGGAATTTACTCTTTTATTAAGTCGTACCCTAAACGGTTTTTGTAAACAGACTTTTATTGTACCTTTTACTTTTATTACTTTAATGGGCTGGATTGGCGATAGTAGTTGCAACGGTGCACTTAAAAACTTCTTTGTTTCTTCTTAGTTTGTTAAGATATTAAACAAATATATCAGCCTTTTCGATAGCATTTTTCTTCCTGGTACCGTATTTTCTACGGATTGGAGGAATGGTTGTTTTGGTTATTTTTGTGATTTTTCATATATAGGAAGAAGTTTATTAATAAACTCTTTGAAAGTAGTATATTTATATTTCTATAGCATCATTTTTATTTCTCTTACTGCAGCGTTGTATTATTGCTTTTCTTCAATACACCATTTGTTTAGATCTTCAGTTTTTGGTATTCTATTAATAATTTCCGTGTATTAGCATTTCCTTTTGCATTGGTCTTATAGTTCCAGGCAGCATTCTGTAGTGCTATCAATAGGACCTGTTGGATGTCATCTGCTGTTTTTAGTTATACCACAATTTTGATGATTGTGTAGTTAGGCGACTTATTCGGAACAATTTTGGATGTACTGATAGTTCACAGCAGTATGATTTTAGCAGAGGTTGTAATTTTGTTTTATATACTTGTATATATACAAGATTAATGCCTTAACTATTGAAGAAGTCTAAACATGCTGGTATGTTGTCAGATTAATTATCCAGTAGGACGACTTTTTTTAGAAGAATGATCTAAGTACTTTTTTACATGACTTATTGTAGAATTCTACGTTTGAGTAATATTTTTAATAATATTGGGGTGGAGGGCCATTACAGCCTAAAAATCGAAAGTGATTTGTGATAAGAAATATCTTTGCTTGGCGATGTATTAAATTATTTCTTACGTTGTATGAGTGTTCTTTTAGGGGGGAGTTACTTGTATTTTGGCATTATGGGTCACGTTATCTTAAAAAAAAAAACGGTGTACCTAGAAATATTATTTTCATCTTTTTTGTAATTCTTCTGTAGTTTTATATGTTGTTAAAATATGTGATCTGATCTTATTTCCATTTTTGGTAATAATAATGGTTGCAATTTCAGTTAAACGTTTTAATGAGACTATGATTACATAACCGATAATGAACAACGATGGTTATTTAGGGTTTTTCTTTTTTAATGAAATGTGTGACTTACATTATTGGATTTTGAAAACTCCCGTACCTGTACATTTTTTACTGCAAGCATTTTCAGGTCTTTGTATCTGTTTAACTTTTATTATTACCGATTAAAAGAACATATTAACAGCTGTATGCTCTATAACTGATAAACAATTTATAAACGCATTTAATTTGCATGTAATTTGCTCAGTAAGTCCACAAAATCAGAACTTATCTTTCGATTTACAGGACACATGTCTTTGTACTTCGAATTTAAAATGCGAACAATACTTAATCCAGAGACTTTTATTTCTTCATAAATCTTAACGAAAGTATTTAGGGGAAGTAAAAATTATGAAACTGTAATGTAACTTTGGATGTTTTTAAATACCCTTTAGATATATTACATGTTAAGAATATTAATAACAAATCAAAGCATTTTTTGTTTAAAATTAACTTACGACTCCTACAATCTCCATTTCACGTTTTATGTCGGATTTTTGTATGCATCGGCAAACTTTCGTAGCAGTTGGAGCGGTCGCTTTTGTATAATACGATTTTAATTTTCTGCAGACAAATAACGTCGAAGTTAGGTAAACAATTTTTGATGAAGGCAAATACAAAAAGCACGGGGAGAATCCTCGTGTATCTTTTTGGGGAAAGGGATTTAGCGGTGCGGTCAATGACATGAACCCTTTGGAGCAGCCATGCATGGGGCTGTCCAGAGAGCCGACTCTCATGGGAGCCATATCGGGGACATAGCAAGTGCAATGGGCGTGAAAATACCACGATCCACACTCCAAAGCATCCGTCAACAGCAGAACGACGCATTCCAATATGTTGCGCCGGAATTTCGACTGATTCATCAATACAACGTTGCAACGCTTTGTTCCGCGCTTCCTGCGACATTGTTGTTCCGTAATCAGCGTTTGTCAAGCAGCGCACTTACCGTACACGGTGATATTCCGTAATAAGGGGTCGGAGTTTTCAGCAATATGTTGCTCCGTTTGTTTCCTGCGCACTTTTTTGCCGGAGGATTTAGGATGATTGCCTCGGTCCTTCCTGCGCTGCGTAATTTATGTAATGGTAAAAACTATTTTAAAGCGGCCATAAAACCACGACGACGAGCCGAAGGTTGCGAAAAAAGTATAATTCATTAGTATCCGGTTGCGAAAGTATTTTTTCTTTTCTTCTTCCGACAAGCTTAACCAGAACAGAGGCCTATAGAAAGTCCGTTTGAAGCGTATAAATCGTTCGATTTCCCCACCCACGACAACGCTCTCTGTCGATGCTAACAAGTAAAAAACTCTGTTCCCCCGAGTTTCCAGCTCGCTCGAATTTCTTTTGTCGAGGGACAAATTTTCGAGTCTCTTCGCTGTAAATATTCAGATATCACTGGTATGGATTGATTTTAGTAGTTGCGGGCCTCGTTTGGCGCAAGGTTTTTCGGCGAAATTAAGTTCCGCCGGTATTTTGCGACCTAAACGTTAAGCGCCTTTTTCTTGATTTTCTTTCCTCTGTTTAAAAGTAATTTTTGAGCGGATTTCTTCATTACGCCGTTTCTGTTTCGCGGAGGCCCCCACAAAAGTTAATGCTAACCTTCGAGGGTTATTTTCTCGCAGCAAAGCACTCTTTTCGCACATTACACAATATATATTTTCCGGAAAGTGTCCATAAACCCGCAGCTTCCGGCCGCCATTGTCCATTAGTGACGTCAAGCGACACCAGATTAATTCGTCCTCGTCGTTATATTTTACGGAAGCCCTTTTTTCGGCTCATTACGTTTCCAAAAGTGTCGCTATGTTACTCGCTAATTATAAATTAAACAACACGTTACACTGATTGCTGCAGCCAAATGCGCCATTTGAGATTTAAAGCTTTCACGTTATTTATGGAATGCGTTATTTGTTGCGATTACTAAAAATTGCTACATTTGTTTCTCTGAATGTGCGCTTAAATAAAATGCCCGTGCTAAATTCAAATTTATTTTTATTCCTATTTTTATTCGAATTTTTATTGTTGCCCCGATTAACTTTGCCGCCGCATTATGTGCTGCGTAATAAAACTTGGTCTTTATTTAAGGAGCACAAAGTATTTTGTGATAAAAAAAATATTTTGGCTGCAATACGTCAGTATAGATATATTCATTCTTATACTACTTTATTCAAAAGATAAGGAGACTTTTTTAGTTTGAAACTCGCGGGAAAGCCGTATTTCAAAAAACTTTTTTTCTTATCTTGACACAACCTTTAGTGACAGGCGCTTTTAATTTTAGTTTGAAGTGATAAATGGTTTATAAGTTACAACAGTTTATTTATATCAATTTTCTTCCATGTTTAAAGTATCTAATATTGTTGAACAAAGAAGTTGTAGTAAATTTTGGGTTAAAAATGAAATTAATTGCTTATCGAGAAAAACTGTATTCCAGTAGCATAAGCTGTTCAGAAAAATTCGTAAATAACGTATAAAAGAAACCTTATTTTGGTCGTCCATCAACACTAACAACTAAAAAAAATATCTAAAATAGAACAAAGTAAATGGAAATAAGTTTAGTAGATGCAATTTAAGTAATTTTTTTGGCTTAAAACGTTGCAATTATTATTCTTGTTATTCGCTAAAATTTAACAAACATTCCTATGCTGCCTTTTCTTGTTCAGCCAATTAAAAAAACTACTTTGAGGAATCCGATTTGACTCAGTTGAATCGATAAAACAAAAATTGAAGAGGTTCTTGTGGAAATTCTAAAAAGTGAATTTCCAAGATTAAACTTCGGCATATGTATATCGCAACGATTAGGAATATTACTTTGAAGGAAATCAAATACGTTTAGATAAATAAATAAATAGTATGTATTTTATTCAATCTTTGAACAGAGTAACATGTAGATGTAGATATAGACACTTCCAATAAAAGGTGCATTTAACGATTCTCGTCTAAATTTGAATCTTATGTTATTATTTGTTAAATTTAATAAAAAG
Source organism: Sinelater perroti (assembly GCA_036346155.1). Taxonomy (NCBI): domain Eukaryota; kingdom Metazoa; phylum Arthropoda; class Insecta; order Coleoptera; family Elateridae; genus Sinelater; species Sinelater perroti. The sequence goes on from JARFIY010000195.1 coordinate 5,939,042, forward strand.
AGTTTGATATTTTAGACTTGGCTATAAGCGGTTATCAACAACATATGTCATACTTGAAATTGAAGTAAATATTTTTGCATATCTTTGAAAATTAGAAACTTTTAATGTAAATACCAAAAATGGTATAAAATAGTTTAAAATGGAAACATAAATATTTACGTTGGTGTTCCGGAGAACTATTAATTATAATAACAGCAAACAAACAAGATGATGATGAAATAAAAAAAATTGTCATATTTTTATTTTTAACTGCTTTTTTGAGATTTTCCTATTTTTTATTTAATTGAGTAGTTTTCGAATACCAATGCATTATAAAAGAATGATTTAAGGTAACCTCAAAATCTTTTCAACACTATTGTTTCTTGATGTTACTATATTTAGCTAATGCATTTTCTTAGATGCATAAACAATGTTTTGTAATTTGTAATTCCTAAGAATGTTACTTTGTCAAAGAAAATTTTAAATTATTAAAAAATTTATTTTTTTACACATCTTTAATAATATTTTTTAGTTGTGATATGATTTTTAAATAGTTTTTGCTTCATTTTATGTTTTCATTTTTATTAAAAAAAAATAAAATACATAAAACAAATTTCTAATAAAAATTATATTTCTAAATATCGAAAAATTATTTTTAAAATTATTTTTAAAGCTTTAAATGAAGGTTATAAATGTTATAATTAGTATTACTCTTTCTTTACTATTTTTTGTTGTGGCAAATTTCCCGTTAGAAAAGATATTAAATTTAGGTTGATGTGAATTTATACATATATTTTAAAGTTAACAACTATTTATGGTAAAAAAAGCATTTTAAGTACAATAAAACATCGTTCTGGCCCAGACGGAAATCCGATACATTCAATGCATTTTCTTGCAAAAACTATTTGGCATGTGGTTGTTACATATGTGCAAGATTTTTGCAAAAAAATGTATTGTGTGCAACGGATTCTCGCCTGGGCCAAAACGGTGTTTTGTTGTACTTAAAATGATCTTTCGAATGAGCTATCAGTTGTAACAATTGGGTGCGTGATTGCCAAATTACAGCGGAGGCCCAGGCCCCTCAAAGTTTGAATATTGCTCTTTGATCCTCCCTCAACGGTAATAGAATTATACATAATTGCTGGAAGAATAATAAAATAAAGTATTTAACTACAACTACTTGATCTATGATTACACAAATATTACAATGTAAAGTTGCATGATGAAATCTTTAAAAAATAGGGAAAGGAAACCTTACACCAAACTCAAACGAAATGTTAAGGCCATACCAGGAATCACTCAAAAACTATAAATCTTTATCTGAGAAATATTTAAGTAGAAGGCAAGAAAAATAAATATAAAATGAATTGAAGTTACGAAGAGAAAAATAGCTATTGTAAGGATAGGTCAATGATTAGAGAAATGTTAGCATGTTTATTAAAGCCTAGTAAGTTGGCAGGAGTTCCATCTTATAGCACAAAGATAAAAACATTTTTTACAGTCAGGGGAGTCTAATAAGGTGCTTAACTAATAAATCGTATTTTTTTAAACCACGCAGAATAAAATTTTGAAATAAAATTTTCTAGTCTTCAATAAAATAAAAAGAAGCATAATCCAATGGAAATTCCTATCGCATAGGATATTAATTACAAGTTTCAAGAATAACGTGAAGGAAGCAATGATTATCTAGTAGTCTGCACAGACAAGGGAAATGAATGCTATGTTGAGTTACACAGCTCAATCGGGTAAATAAACTGCAAAAAATTATTATTGGTGATTTAAATACGATAACTAAAAGCGACATTGACAACGAAAATTGCAAGTAGATAAAAAGTACATAATTTAAAACAAAAATAACTAACAGATTAAAACTTTATTCTATGCACCAAACTACTTCAAAAAGATGGAGACTCTTTGGACCTCCCACCTCTGCACATAGTGATTCAGGGGGAGGCAACATTGAGTCACTACAGGCTGCATCATTCATTGTACAAGACACAGACGGTTACATGTATACTAGAATAATTGATAGTCTGGGGGGCCCTCTGCTTGCAATTAGGACGGACCACATGACCTCTAAAAAGACTCTCTATTCGAGGTGATCATGCATAATCGAGGTAGGAACGAGACATTTACTCTTAGACAGGAAATTGCACCTAGTAGCCTAATCTGATGCACAGATGGTTCTAAAGCCGAGGTGGGTACCGGAGCAGGAATATATGCTGAGGCTCCTAGAGTAGAAGCTAAGCTTTCCCCTAAGTCAGTACGCTTTCAGCCATACTAGAGTGTGTGCACAAAAACGGTAAGAGGGTTTACAGGAAGGAACAAGCGGACCTATATTATATCAGACAGCCAGGTAGCTTTAAAGGCTTTATCAAGCACTAAAGCATCATCTAGACTGATATGGAAATGCATCAACGAACTCAATGCACTGTCAGAACACAACACGGTGAAACTGTTATGGGCACTTGGACATTGCGGTATCTACATCAATGAGAAAGCCGATGAATTGGCCACGCAGGGATCTAGTGAGGATTATATAGGCCTGCTTTATGAATTTCACGAAGTGCTGCCCGAAGCTTTATTAAGGAGAGGACACGCACTCATCATCGAATGTACTGGAAGAATCGACCAGGACATTATTTCAGCAAGATCTTCAATAAGGGACCTTGCCAAAAGAGAGCTGCAGAACTCCTTAATTTAAGTAGGTCACAGCTACAGGTAACCATAGGGTTTCTTATAGAGCATGCGACTGTTAAAGAACATCTCTGGAAAATTGGTAAATTCAATGGTGACCTTGCATGCAGACTTTGTAGCAAGGAACCAGAAACAGCCTTACACATCCTATGCAAGTGCGATGCGCTGTGCAGGAAAAGGTAATATATATTCGGGAGACCAGTCCTGGAACCGGAAGATTTCCAGACACGCCCTGTAAAGGACCTGTATCTGCTGATTCAGGGGACATCAATTACAGATTGGTTGTGAATTCACTTTATTAGGGTAATCATAATAAGCCATAGACTACAGTGAACATAGATCCATTAAGGAAGACATAGCCTAAGTGCAAAATAAAATTTCAAAAAGAATCCTGGGTGGGGGAGGGGTGATTCAAAATTATATTATATTGAAGTTTATGAAAAAAGTTTCAATGACATTTTAGGTTTAGGAATAAGCGGTGTCTAACAATATATGTTGTATAACTTGAGAGTAAAGTAAACAGTTCAGCATTATTTAGCAAATTATAAATTTTTTACAAACTTAGATATATAAATCTAAAAATATTTCAAGTGATTTTTTGGACTAATATGCAAAACAAATAATGTTACAGTTTAATTAAAAAAATCAGAATTTGTTTAAATTTTGTTTACAAGCGTTATTGCTATATATTTTAAATTAATATTTGTGTTTACAAATACAAAGTTCATTAAAACCATCAATGAAAACGTGAAAATAAAGGAAAACTATTTATATAATTTTACGCATTAATAACAATATACTATAATTAAATCACAAATATAAATAAGATAAATTACACATTCCAGTAACGGAACTGGTATTTAGATAGTCGTGTATTTGGGTGTAAAAAAGGGATTTTTTATCATAAATCTGTTTTAATCTGATAACTTTTTACTGCACGTTTAACAAATACATGTTTTAAAAGTGTTTTAACTTTCAAATACAATTTTATATTTTTTTATTAACTACTTTTGTCCTCTGACCTGAAGTTATATTTGGCTGTTCTGTTTTATTTATTTGTTTTACATTATCATTCTTTTTACTTTTCTTTAAGTTGTTCTTAAATATTGCCTCGACTTGCTATACTCTCCCCGAATTTTTTTAATTGTTCCATCATTCTATTTCAGTGCTAATTCTTTATTACATTTTTCATAGCACCTCAGTTTGTATCTAGCACGCTCCAAGGGTAACAAAGTGGGCCGTTTCTATTTGCTTATTTCCAAAATGAAATAGATACTTATTAGTTGAGATTATCTCCTTTTTCGTCTGAGGTATTTATTTTAAAGCCTACAGTTTCCGCTACCCCTCATTTCTTTATCTTAAACCTCACTATTGATAACCTTCAGGAAACTAGAAAGATATTGACTACATAATCAAAGTCTCCTAATCGATCATTCTCATCAATAAGTTTCTCGCTTTTTAGTCAATTATGTTTTTCATAACAAGACTGGCGAAAAAATACACACATGAGTTAAAAATTGATCAAATCAAATACCGGTCTTTACAAATTACATTATAAATAATTGTACAGTAATACCTTTATTAAAGTTGGGCAATCCAGCGGTGAAGCTATCTGGTGTGGCGGCCTTTTCGCCCTTGAACCGCTTTATATCGCGGCGGCATGCGAGCCTTTGATATCAGCTACGTTTTGCCGTCGCACACAAACGGCATGGGCTTTGCTTAGCCGAAGGATTCACGCCCCGCAGCGCGGCCAATTCGGTCGTGTCTTAGTCCGCATAAATTCGCATTCAAGCCCCGCAGCGCGGCTACTACGGTCGTGCCTTAACCCGCATACATTCACATTCACGCCCCGCAGCGCGGCCAGTTCGGTCGTGTCTCAGTCCGCATAAATTCGCTTTTCGCATCCCCGCAAATATTCACGCATCGCAGCTCGGCCAATTTGGTCGTGTCTCAACATCCCGCAGATACCAGATCCGCAACGCAGAGGTGGCCACCTTGGAATCGCCGACGAAGCCGAAGCCGAAGTCGATTCAGGTGAGCGATTTGGCAATTCATTGGTTGATATCGGTAGCCGCCCCCATCCGCTAACGCGACGGCCGTTTAAGGGACGATTTGGCCTTATCGGCTGACCTTCCACTACGGGCCGTACTACGTTTCCACACCGCACCACGAGAGCGGCTATTTACAAGCCTGCCTCTCCATTTTTTGGTCCTTACGAGCCGCATCGGTATCGTATCCCACACCGCATCCACGAGAGCGGCTATTTACACGCCTGCCTCTCCACTATCTGAACCGAAAACCACTACAGTTTTTACAAAAACATTGTTGGTTGATATCTTGATCCGTTACTACAACTTTCAACATATTGCTAGTCCATAGATGCTTTTTTATTTATTTAGTTGCTTTTCTAGAGTAATTAATAACAATCTATTTTTATCTATTATTAAACTCACTTCTTTTTATGAGTTTTTTTGTAACATATAAAGTTCATCTCATCCTCTGCATGTACCTATAAATTATACCATTTTTACTTGTTCCTTTTTGAAGCCGTTTGTGTGCTTTTATCTTTTACTAGCTTATTCCTTGTTTTAGTTTCTTTTACTTTCTTATCTAGTTTTAGATATTCTCAGTTCGCTATGACTTTCGCGTGGAAAGTTTTTAACGATATATTTGTAATTATCGTTAACCTTTTTCTATATTTTTAACTTCTGCTCGCAGATCTATAGTTTCCACTACCACCTTAAATCTTTTCTGTCGTTCAGACCTTGCTTACCGCGAATGTTTTCCTTTGCACAAATTTGTTGCGTTTATAAGCCTAAACTTTGCAGTGATCGTGCAATTGTGGTTTTTGACATCTGCTCCTCATTTATTCCTCAAGATCAACATTGACGACTGATTAGAATGTGATTAAGCTGATTCCCCATAGGACAGTCTTGGAAAACCCACACAATCTAATGAGAAGTACGTTGTGGGAACAAAGTTACTTCGATTAGGAGATTTTAACGGATTTCCCAAAATTTACTATTTTTATTTGATTTATATACTTATTATGTCTCTGTCTTCGTTGTTATTTCTAATTTTCGTATTTAAAACACTAATGATAATTTTTGTCTTTGCAGTGTATTTAGCCGGTAACATTGGGTAACCAAATTTATTTTTAGCTTTTGTTCTTTCAAAGCAGAGTATAATAGTAAGCACCGCTTTCATCATTTTATTTTTAAATGGGTGGTTAATTTCGTATTTAATGCAAGCTTCTATTTGATTAAACTACTTTTTGCTCTCCGTAAAATCAACTTAGTGTATGATCTCAATATACAGGGTGGTATCCAAAAGTAGTAGGATTGATTAAAAAAAAATTATTGAACATTTTGGTACATCGACTTAATACACTTAAAAATAGGCTCCTTGGGCATACACACACTTCTGGTAGCGAGCCTTCCAGGTCACGAAGGCCTTCTGGAAGTCGTCCTCCGGGATGCTGTTCAGCGCCCTAGTCGTTGCCGTTTGGACTGCTTCCACCGAGCCTCTTGATCCGGGGTACAGGAAGAAGTCCGGCAGTGCCACATTAGGGCTGAAGGGGGGGGAGGGGTGAGGCAACGTGGAAACGTCGAATTCGACAAATCTACTCGAATGTTACCCCCAAACAACGTTTTCAAACCTCCCCTCTTTTGGTTAATCAATGATTTGGTTCATTATAACAGCTTTGTTTCGTCTTATATGCTTATTATTTGTTTATTTTCCCATTTTTGAAGATTTTGTCATGCATTTTTAAAGTGCAATTTTATTTAAACATAAAGTTGGAGTAGTTGGATGTTATCATTTTTCTATAAATCACGTGTTGCTCTTCTACCCCAAAGATAGCAATTTATATATTATACATCTAGTAGAGTCAAATGTACTGGCTAATTGTATCTTAACGTGTATTCAATTTATAATTTTTGCCAAGAAATATCTGCATAACTAAGACAATATTTTTCGTTTTTAATTATGAGAATTATTTTAATATTTAGATGAGACAAGTTGCAACGCGTGTCCTTTTAAATTAATGCATTTTACATAACATACAGTTTGATATTAATTTCATGAGATTTTAAATGCATGTAGCAATGCATTACATCTAAACTTTTAGTGTGGAAATTATCAGGACAAAAATAGTAGACAAATACTAATACGAACTCCAGTATCTGTATTAATTATACTTTTAAAATAAAAATAAAAATAAAAAATAAATTACTTTAATGTTTTTGCAATATTTACAGACATTATTTACATTAAAAAAGTGTTTCACTTTTAAATTGAAATTGAATATATTGAATTAAAAAAAAATTCAGAAAAATGACATTCAAATATAAATTAAAAGCAAAAGAAAAACGTTTACAAATTACAACAAAACTAAAATATATTATTATAAACGCTTAACACAAAACAAATTTGGTAATCAAAGAAATTCTTAATAAGGAAAGGCGTCTTTAAAGTTTAGTTGCAAATTTTCATACAATGTTTATAAATTTAGAAATTTTTTTTTCCAGTTTAGTCTCCTATCGGACGTTGGAAACCATCATTGCAATTGGTACCTTGTTCACAGTAGCTCTAAACAGTTCATTTGTACTACATCCGTATCACTCCCTTAGGTTTCGTAGCCAGGAAGTTCTATAGCCCACACTTCTATTTCGCTCAATCTTCCCTTATATAATTAGTGTCAATAACAAGTATTTCTTTCCTTTCATTATATGGCCTAGTATTCCAGTTTTTCTTTTTATAGTTTTTATTATTTTACACTCGTTCCCCATTTTCAACAGTACTTTCCTATTAGTTACTCTTTCCTCCATGATATCCTCTACCTTATCCTGTAACACCACATTTCAAAAGCTTCAATGTTTTTGATGTTCGTGTGTTTTAAAGTCCATGCTTCCATACTATATAACGTAGAGAAAACATAGCAACGTAACATACGCATTCTAAGATTTAAATTGATATCTCGGCAGCATAAGAACCTTCATTTTAGTAAACGCTTCTCTAGCTATTTCTATTCTTTCTTTAATTTCTCTAGTTTGTTCATTTGTTTCAGTGATCTATGCCCCCAGATATTCGTATGATGCGACTCTTTCAATTTTTATATTAGAAATTATTAGATTAACGTAAACAATTGGCTTTTTTGATTTTGTCTTTTAAAATTTAGTTTGAGACCGTAATTGTTACTATAAGTATTTGTATTTTCGAGTAAGTGCTGTAAATCTATTAGTTATCTGCCACTAGAAGTGAATCGTCAGCATAACGAATATTATTAATGATTTCTCCATTAATAGTTAATCCAGCATTTTGTTCTGTTAAGGCTTCTTGACATATATTTAAACAAACTTGGCGTACGCCTCGGAAAATTTAATTTCTTTTATTAATTCATTTTTAACTTTGACTTTTGCTGTTTGGTTCCAGTACAATTTGGTTATTATGTTAATATCTCGACTGTCAAATGCTTTTGCTTTTGAGTATTTCATATTTGCTTTTCATGGCGGACTTTATCAAATGCCTTTTTAAAGTCACTAAAGCATATAAAAAGATCTTGATTTATGTCTAGACACATTTGCATCAATACGCTTACACCAAACAGAGCTTTCCTTGTGCCTAGTCTGTTCCTAAATCCTAGTTGTGTGGCACTTATGTCTTTCTCGAGTTTTTTAAAAACTCTTTTATAAATGATTTTAAGAAACACTTTTAATGTGCGACTTATTAATGCGATTGTCCTGTATTTAGAACACCATTTTGCATTGTTCTTTTTTTGAAGTGTTACGAAAGTTGATAGAAGCCAATCTTTTGGAATCACACCTGATCTATAGATTGTGTTAAAGAGATCTACTATTATGTCAATGTGTCGTTGTCTATGAGTTATAACAGTTCTACTAGAATCTCGTCCGGTTCTACAGTCTTTCCTTTTTTTGTGTCTTAATGGCGTTTTCTAGTTCGCTTTTAAAATTTCCGGTCCTGTCTCCTCCATTGCAATTTGATTTCTGATCTTTTATCTTTAAACAGTTTTCTATGCACTCAGTCCACCTCTTTAGCTTATCATTTATATCGATAATTGTTTTTCCAGTTTTGTCTTTTAATGCGGAAGTTCGTTTTGATCTTTTGATACCTGCTATTTCTTTAATCTTTTTAGGGACATTGAAGATATCATATCTGCTTTTGTATTCTTCTATTTCTTTGCAGTTTTTTATTAACCATCTCTCTTTAACATTCCTAATTTTTCTTCTAATTTTTCGATTTAGTTCTTTGTACTTTTCTTTACTTCTAGCTTTATATCTACGCCTTTCTTCCATTAAGTTGAGAATTTCATTTGTCATCCAGTCCTTTTCCTTAACCTTCCTTGGAAGTAAGGTGTCTTTTCCATCTTTTAGGAGTGCCATTTCTGTGTTCCTTCATTTATCTTAAACATTTTCAATGTTTTTATTTTCTTCTTTAATGTTCTTGAGATTGTAACTAACTTTTTCTTGTAATTTGTTTAATTTACCTGCTTATTTCAATCGTTTTACATCTATTTCTCGTCTGTTATCTTTGCGTTTTAATTTCTTCAATCTTATATTTAACACTGCCACTACGGTATTATGATCAAACTCTGTATCTGTTCCGGGGTATGTAATAGACTTTTTGAACCTCCTGATTATGACGTAGTTTATTTGATTTCTGATAATGTCTCGTTCGTTATCTTTAATTAATCTTCATATATACAACCTACGATTTGATCACTTAAACATTGTATTCATTATTACTAATTCTTCGTTCTGATAAAATTCTATCAATCGTTCCCCTCGTTCATTTCGTTGACCCAGTCCATGTTCTCTTGTACATTCTTTCGTTTTAACCTTTGCAACTTTAGCATTGAAATCGCTTATAATTATGATGATCTATTCTTTCCTGATGGAATTCAGAACAGTTTCTAATTGCTCATAAAATTCTTCAATGTCTTGATCTTCTTTACCCGCTGTTGGTGCATGCACCTGTATAACGTTGATTCTTCCTTTATTCGATTCGATCTCTATGGTTATTATTCTGTCGAGGTATGGGGTACAACTAGCAAAATTGGTAACTTAAATACGCTAACATCACCAACAATGTTGTAGACATACAACTAAAATTTGTCTTAAATTATTCATTAATGAACATCTATTAATTTAGCATGCAAAGATAGGAATAACCATTTAAGATTTATTAGCCAAAAACCATCGTCATTATTTAATAAAATGTTAAATTATCTGCAACCAAATTTTAATTAATAAATTTAAAGTACACAATTTAACTGCAAACCTTTATTTGTATATTTTATTTAACTGTTTGTTTGTTTTATATGCTATTTTCAACATTAACACACACTCAGTGTTTTAGCATGGTAGTATTTTCAAGAAAAATTCGGTAATATTTTGCTTGTAACGGGTGTTTCTTATAGAGGTATAAAACTTTAAGTTGGCAACAATTTTTTTAACTGGCGGCCATTTTGTCAGCTTATCAAGTGATTTATTGTTTAGTTTGGTTTGCATTTCAACATGAATTTAGACTGACGTTTCCTGAACAATCGTAATATTTGTGCAAATTTACATTTATTGAATAATTTCATGGTTACTGTTCGAAATACGTATCCACTACGTCCATTTTACTGTCAACATAATCGCCATCAGATCAATTAATCGATTAACTATGGATACGTTTCGCACCACGTTTACTCTATAATGATAATACGCATCCACAGACGTCGTACAGTGTTACAGAAGAAGTCATTGCTGCATGTAGCAGCTAAGCTAGAAGACCGAATCAGTCTATCCGCCATCGTGCACAGGAATTTGGATATGTGTACACATTCACTTTATGGATAGATTTTGCATTGAAAGATCTTGGTTTGCGTGCTTACAAATATCCAACTCGTGCAAGAATTGAAGCCACACGATTACCTAGCAAGGCGTAGATTCGGTGAATGGGTCCAAAACAAGATTGCCTTGATCTCGATTTTATAAGCGAATTTCTGTCTTAGATGAAGCTCACTTTTGTTTAATATGGATTAACGTTCCATAAAGCATTAAACTGCGCTTATAATTGGAGTGATGGTATTCTTTCCTGATGATTAGACACCGTTACTAATTCCAAAAATCTGACTGTTTGGATGCTTTATGGCGCTGGTGGACATATTGGTCCGTTATCTTCCTTTATAAAACGATGCAATGGTAGAACGTATACAATCAATGTGTGACTACCGATTGTCTGAAATTTTCGTTAACATCATAATTGAACAACCATGATGCAGGAGACCTTTAGTTTATACCAAAACCCGCATACTAATGTCACACAGCTCTACCACAATTGATTTATTGAAGGTAAACGTTTGGATAACCGCATAGTTTTATTTGACGCTTTTAAATTGGCTCCAAGATCGTGCGATTTAACGCCGCTAGACTATTTATCTGTGGGAATATGTGAAGTCGCTAGTCTACCTTCATAATTGCCGAAACGATTGATCACTTGGAGACAACCATTGCTACGTTATTGTTCAACAGGCCCAAATGTTGGAAAAGTCTCAAAATTGACCTCCAGATTAACTACGTCCGAGCCAGCGTGGCGGTCATATGCTAAGTCATATTTAAATTATAATGCCAGAAGATTATCTTTCGAATAAAGTAAATTTCATATCAATTTATTAAATTCATCTTTGTTTTATTTCATTTCAAAGCTCTGTACCTCTATAAAAAACACACTTTACAAATTTAAAACAACATCAGATTAATTAATTAATTTGTTATTTTAACTGTTGATAATTAAAATATAGTTGCAGATCATAACACTTGTACAAAACTAACATTAAAAATGATTTTATGTCTATGTATAACTTATTTGCAATTTTATAAGGTATTAATATTAATGTTTTCCTTAAAGTTGTATTCTACTGCGTCTACTGAATACCAATTTTAGCAGCATAAATGTCTATGACTTTAGCTGAACTCGAACCAGATACGATTAGAAGATGATTTTATCTTGCAAACCATATTGTTAAAAACAGAGCATAATACAGTTTTTGCAATTACATTTTTCTATTTTTTTACACTCTTACTGAATTTACTTATAAAGCCACAATTATCTTGGCTTCAGCAAGAGACAGGGTTGCATTTTTTTTCTACACTAAGACGATCTAAGATGATTTAACGCCTAATCTTCCAGATGCAGCAATGCATTTTCCCGACACTCAGGCGAGATTATCTCGTATTGGCATTCGCAAACATGCTTCCTACCACACTAACTACAATGGCCCTTTATTTGAGTATAGCTTAGCAGTGCATTCTTGAGACATCAGCCTCTTTCAGCGGAACGCCCCGTAGTAATGGATTTTGATTTCATATACAATAGGCGGATTGCACCATGTTTGGGTTTCTAGCGTTGCTGCATTTTATCGCGAGGGTCGAGGGCTGGACTTAGGGTCTATTGTGGCATGGAACAAGACAGTGCTTGAATTTATATTGAAGAACGCACTAATATAACTTTTTAATAGGCAAAGTGCTCGAAATGTTACTAAAGAAATTATTAATTACATGAATTACATATTTTCATAATGTTTACAAGTTTATTTACAATAGTAGCTTTTTGGTGAAAATTGATTCATTTACATTTGTTCTTCGGGAACTTGAATTCGCGAGGTTCCTTCGCTCGGCCGATGGCATTACGTTACTTAGCAATTCGTAATACATCTGCTTTATTTCCAATTCACCGACGAAGAGCAGCAGACAAGAAGATAAGGCATTTTATTAGAATTTATAGCAAATGGAACAAGACCGCGAATCTAGGGATCAAGGGCGGCCTAGCGCGTAAACAGGCGCTATGAATGAAGACGTCTTCTGCCGCCTCGGGAGGGTGCTGCTTGCAGCAGGAGACGGGCTCTCGGGGGGCTGTAATTTATGATCGCTCTCCGTGAATTAGAGTGCATCCAGCCTTGTAAATATATTATTGCCATTTGTGTAACTAACCTTACAAATTGGTCGTGCGCAAATGTTTGCTCAAAATTTGCATAGCGCCGGATACTTTTCGCGCATTAATTGCGCTTTCTTATGCTAAACGGGGGCTGGAAATCTGATTCATTTAATAAAACAAGCATTAAGCAAGTTTTGCCGTAATTAAATTTTATGTTACATATAGAGTTATTCAGAAGTCGGGAAGGTCCGTCTCTAGAGTGAATTGTAGAATACCGTTAATTTTGCGCTATGCAAAGTGCAATATTTTCTAACCAGTAATCTACTGTAGTGCTTTTGTGTATTTCACCTACAGATTAGTAATTGGACACATACTAAACCTAATTGAGAGTAAACTTATTCAACCTATGTTTGTTAATAATAAAAACATGTCTTTATTTAATTTTACAAATATAATTTTATTTGTCTCCAACGCCTCATTATCTTTCAACCCAAACGTTATAGATTTAATATTAAGTTTATATTTATTAACACACATAATTTTTTTTCACCATATGTCGGTATTAAAATAAACCAAGTAATGGTATATAAAATTGTTAAAAAACGTTCTCTTCGTGGAAAATTAGCAATAACATAAGCGAACAGCATAACATTTTCTGATTTTTATACAGGAATAACTAATAATACATTCCCAAATATCACTAATGCAAATGCCATAAAATTGATTATCGTAAATGCCATCCTATTCTGTTAATTCATAAAGATATCATTTTTCTTAACCAAATACAATATCAACAAATGTATCCAAGTCAACAATTTTTACAAAATTATTAACATCACATAGCTGTTCACTTATTGTAAGATTTCAATCAGTAAATATAAAATAAAAATAAAGGATAACAACGAAGGCTGTAAAATGTGTAAAAAAGGAATTAAAACAACAATAAAAGTAGCCAAATTACTTTAAGTAACAGATAACGCTGTCAAGAAAGATGAAAAAATCTTTAACTGCGTGCTAATCTTTGTTTATGACATGGTCAGTTTTGCAAGTACAGTTAATAAAATGAGAAACATTCTGGAAACCGAACAGCATATATGAAGGCTAAGACAGATTTCACTATAAAAATTATAAAATTTGTAAAATATATGAAAAACAACAACATTGTTTACTGTACCTGCCAGATCAAAGAAGAAAGAGCCTACAGGATTGCTATAACATACTGCATCACTCTGTTAGAGATGAGTGATATTAAAGAAAAACTACAACCACTTGGATATCAAATCAGAACAACAATAAAGGCAAATACGAGACCATTAAATATGTTTTTGTAAACTTAAAACTATTTGACTATAATAAAGATGTATATGCAAATACAAGTCTGCAAAACAAAATAATTTAAGTTTAACCACCCAGAAAGGAGGAAAACATAGTTCAGTGCACGCGGGGTGTAATATATGGACGCACAAAAGCCTATAGTAATAGAACCTATTTATGTGTTAAATGTGGTGGATTGCAGAATACTAACAGCTGTAAAAAAGCAATAACACTCCAGCTATATGCGTTCTGTGTGGAGATCTGCATTCCGCGAGTTTGGGATTTTACCTATAATTTATTCAAAAGTAATAAAACGTACACATCAATCACACATAATTCAACAAATACAGAATTGTAAATAAACAGGACAAATATAAACAAAACAACCAATAAATTATAGATGTGCAGTAAAAAATAGTAGTACAATTAGAAATTATAAAAAATTGAAAAATTTATTAAGCAAATTTTTGGATAAATGTAAAAACATGTTCTGAAAACTCATCCAGCAGCGAAGTATGATTTTAAAGTGCGAACAACTCTGCTAAATACAATTTAAAAAACGCTCAAGTTTTCTAGGTTTGCAGAATGGAATGATAATATTTTAATACAACAAAACATTTCCTTTAGTAAAACCTAATAGACAATTATATTAACAATAAGTGAAATTATTGTATTGGTGTCATATTATATCTATAAACTACTTCACAAATTTTCAGCACTTGCTGGTTCGACGAAGCTAATACATTCATCAATCGGCCATTACAAGCTACTTAAAATTGAAAAATATTATCTCCAGGCTATAACAATAAAAATGAAAACTATGTTATACCACCTTACAGTCTCTGCACTACACTGTCCTTTTCGTCACAATCTAAATAACACCACTATCACACTATAGATTTTTTCCGACCACTTCAACTGAAATTTATTGCAGATAGAAATTATAATAATTAAATACTTTTTGGGGCCCCGGGTTAACTGCAAGAGTAAGAAAACTGTTAAAAGTTATACATGAAAAAATCTACGAGTGATACTCCGATATAATTGATAGACCTCAACTTTTTCCAACCAATGTCATCTTCCGTTACTAACTGCGACTTATTTTCAGACCATACACCGATAATGACCACTATTAACATGTCAGTAATATTTTTAAAAACACAAAAAATGTGTACCCCAAAAACAAATTTGGGCATATTTAGGACTAAAATTAATTCTCAAATAAATTAAAAATAAGTTTAAAAAATCCTCATAAACTTAAAGACGTTGTAAAGACATTTCTATAAATTGTACAAGATGACTGTAGATTGGTTTGCTTTGTGTGTCTGTAGTTCGATTTGGATGATGCCTGGGAAGAGGTAGTGGTCGCTAACAACATCAGTGCCTCTCTTATTCCTTACATCTAATAACGAGTGGTTCTGCTTATAATTATTGGATAAATCTGGTTCCTTGTACTATGATCAGGAGATATCTATGTTATTTTGTGGATCTGTTCATGTGAGACTAGCGAACCTGTTATCATTGTTCATGCAAAATTTTGTAAAAAGCTCCTCATTGGTGTCGCCGATTCCGACAGCGTGTTGTACGTTCCCTTCCTGTGTTGTTCAAAACAATATTGGATTTTAAGTTGTCTAAGACTAAAATACTTCAGATAACGAAACAGTAAACTAACAAATAACAAGATAGAAAGCAAATTAAACTCTTCTAGTACCAGGAAATAAAGACAACAAACAGCACGAGTTTAGTGAAACCAAGAAAAAAATCAAGCAAGCGGCAAGAAGGGATAGAAGCCGTTGGTCAGACAACTTAACACATAATGCCGAAGAAGCAGCGCAGAAGAAAAATATGAGAAAAGTTTGTTCTAATATTTCAAATAATTCACTTACGGTTGAATCACCCAATATTTTAATATTATATCTTCTTCATGTGCGTTATCCGTTCCGGGTGTTCGCGATCAATACGCAATCTTAACTTTGTTGACGGCTGTTCGCAAGAGGTCTGCCGTTGCCATTGAGAACCAAGATCTTAAATTCCTTAGCCAGGAGATGCGCCTGCGTCCGGGTCCTCTCTTTCCTAGCACTTTACCTTGTAGTATCCGTTGAAGTATCCCATACCGTTGTTCATTCCTCATAATATGTCCGAAATACTGTAACTTTTTGATTTTTATAGTTTTTACGATTTCAGTTGTTTTATTCATTCTTAGTAGTACTTCAACATTCGTCACATGGTCGACCCAAGATATTCTCAATATTCTCCTGTACGTTCACACCTCAAGGGCCTCAAGTTTCTTCATTGATGCTTCCGTCAGCGTCCAAGTCTCAGCTCCATGCAACAGGACAGAGAACACATAACATTTTAATAATCTAATTTTTGTATTTAAGTCTAGATCTCGTGACTTAAACACTTTCTGCATGTTTACAAATGTTGATCTGGCTTTCTCAATCCTACACTTTATTGCTTTAGAGTGGTCCCATTGACTATTTATCGACGTACTTAGGTAATTTATTGATGCTACTCTTTCAATTGGTTGAGAGTTAACTATTAAGGTTCGGGTGGAATTGTATTCTTACTGATAACCATGTATTTTGTTTTTTGTATATTCATCTCAAGTCCGTATCGTCGACTGACCACTTCAATGTTTGACATGAGTTCTTTTAAACCTTCGAAGCTGTCCACAAATATAATCGCATCATTAGCATATCTAATGTTATTCATTCTAGTTCCGTTTAATAATATACCAGCATCTATACCTTGGAGAATTCGTTAAATATTTGCTCAGAATAAATGTTGAATAATAGGGGCGACAGACATATCCCTGTCGCACGCCTCGTCTTATCTCTATCTTTTCTGAATTATTTCCATCTATTGTAATGTATGCAGATTGAGTCCAATAGAGGTTAGTTATGATTTGAAGATCTTTGTCATCTATCCCATTTTTTTCCAAAACATTAATAAGTTTATCATGCTCAACTCTATGAAATGCTTTATGATAATCTATAAAGCAAGCGTAAATATCGGCATTCACATCTCTGCACCGTTGAAACATAACTTCCCTAGTGCCCAAGGCGTTATGGAATCCGAATTGAGTTTCACTTAGTTGTTCTTCACAGAGCTTATATATTCGTCTATGTATTATTTTTAAAAAGATTTTAAGATGTGACATAAAGCTAATCATACGACAATCGGCACAGTATTTCGCGCTTGGTTTTTTTGGTATGGCAATGAAAGTTGATTTAAGCCATTCTCTGGGTATTTTTCCTGAGTCATATATTTGATTAAAGATGCTTGTTATCCATGTTATAGCATCATCGTCAAAAAGTTTTAAAATTTCGGATTGGATTCCATCCGGGGCTGCCATTTTTCCATCTTTCATAATATTTATTGTTGCACGTACTTCTTCCTTTGTTGTATATGGTCCAGTTACACATGCTATTTGTTTCGGATCACCCCTCTGTTCGTCCTCGAAAAGTTTTGTAATATAGTCTTTCCATTGTTCTATTTTTGCTTCTTTATCTATAATGATATTTCCTTCCTCGTCTAACAACCATCCAACTGATTTGAGTTTGACCATACCTGCCGCTTCTTTTACCTTACGATTCCTTTTTAAATTGTCGTGTTTCTTTTCTAATTCCTCAATTTCCTTTCTTCTAACCATTTTCTCTTAGCTATTCTTTCCGGATATTTCTTTGTATTTCTCTATGTTTTCTATGTTGGTTCTCTTATATCTTATTCTCTCGTCTATCATATACAGAATCTCGTCGGTCATCCATTGATGTTTTTTATGCTTAGTCGGTTCCAAAAGGTCTTTGTAAATTTTTTCTATTGTTGTTCTGAATTCTGCCAGCTTTACTTCAATATTGTTACTGGTATCTATGTTCGAAATCCCTTTCTTCAATGTAGCTGCTACTTGGATTTTGATGTTGTTGTCTTTTAATTTCGTCGTGTCGTATTGTTGTTTACGTTTGTTTTTCTCTACTTTCTTCAGTCTTATTTTGGCGTTTATTTTGGCTACCAGGACGTTATGGTCAGATTCTATGTCAGCACTTGGGTAAGTTTTCACTGATTGTATGTTATTCCTGAATCTTTTATTTATTAGTAGATAGTCAATTTGATTTCTGGCCACATTTCCAGGTTTATCTTGAAGCGATATCCAGGTATACAATATCCTCGCAGGTAGTTTGAAGGTATTCATGATAGCCAATTGGTGTTCTTGTGCAAATGCAAGTAGTCTATCTCCTCTCTCATTTCGGCCTCCCAAACCATAATCACCAACTAACTCCCCGCTCTTCCCTTTCCCAATTTTGGCGTTATAATCTCCCATTATAATGTTTATATCTTGTTTTGGGAGTTTTCTAACACGATCGTCCAATATTCTATACAATGATTCTATTTCGTCTTCGGTTTTTTCTGCTGTTGGAGCATATACTTGAACGATATTGCATTTAATTGGTGTTGTGCTTAAAGTAACTATTAACATTCTTTGATTAAATTGTATAAAATTCTCGATGAATTGATTCATTTCTTTGGACACTATAATTCCGACGCCGTTTTCATGCTTATTTTCGCTGTTGCCAGAGTAGTAGATTGTATGTTCTTTAACTTGGCATTGACCTGTTCCCAGCCACCTCACCTCACTGATGCCCATGATGTCGATAGATAGTCGTTTCATTTCTCGGATAGCGTTATGGGTTTTTCCAGCCTCATAAAGTGTTCTTACATTCCACGTACTTATTATGAACGTATTCCCTTTTTTCCTTTTAGGGGTGCTAAGTTTGCAAGGATTTCGCTGGATGACGACCAAGGGAGCCTTGAATTCTTTCGTGGTTGTTCTCCCCCTGCCGGATCTCGGATTCCGAAGTCCGTGACTGGTATATTTATCAATTCTAAGCTTATCTGCCATATTGATGTACTAGGAATGTCCTTAAGACCTTTAATGCAGTGGGTTTCCGTGTCCTTCTGCATTCCCATGCCGTTGACCAGTTTTTTTTTTTTTTTTTTCCTTATTAGAGTTATTACAACTAGTCTTAAAGACTAACCAGCAATTTTGTTATAACTTAAATTAACTAGTGAACTATATGAGATTTTACCCAACGATTGTCCTCTCAGTTCTAGTAATCTGGCACACACGTTATTTTCACATATTCTCACTTTTACTCTGCTTTTGCACTGTTACACTCTCACACTAACTCAAATGGTTTTATCCTTTTAAGTCTTCTTTCTAGTTGCTCAGTGTCGAGGAGTTGTAGAACCTCTATATTCACGTGTTCGTGTAACCTGTATTCGTGTTTCTGAGCTATAGTTTTGATTTCTTCAGACACAGTTTTTATCCTTAGGTCCCTATGAATATCACTGTTTCTGACGTACCAGGGCGCATTAATAATGTTCCTTAGCACTTTATTTTGAAAGACTTGGATCGTGTTGATATTGCTTTTACTGGCGCATCCCCACATTTGACAGCCATACGTCCATACGGGTTTTAGTATCTGTTTGTAAAGTAGTAATTTGTTGTAAGTTGACAGCTGGGACTTTCTTCCCAACAACCAGTGCATCTTCTTATACTTAATATTTAATTCTTCTTTTTCTTCTTAATGTGTTCCTTCCAACGTAGTTTTACATCCAGGTTCATTCCAAGGTATTTTGCTGTATTAGCGTGTGGTAATATGCTACTGTTTAGTATGACTGGTAGGTATTCATCTCTCTTGTTCGTGAAGTTGATATGCACGGATTTGGTTTCATTTAACTTTATTCTCCATCTGTTTGTCCATACTTCTATTTCATTTATGATTTGCTGTAGTGCTTCGCTTGTTTCTTCAGTGTTTTTCCCTACTGCTAGTATAGCGGTATCGTCCGCAAAAGTGGCTGTAGTTGTTCGTTCCCTGGTGGGCACGTCGTTGGTATACAGAAGGTATAGTGTTGGCCCCAGGACACTGCCCTGTGGTACCCTGCTTTAATTTCGCATAAATCAGAATACTTATCTCCTTGTTTGATCCTAAAAATCTATCACTGAGATATGATTTTAGTAGTTCAGAATGTTGTTTAGGCAATACTTTACGTAGTTTATAGTTCAATCCTTCATGCCACACTTTATCGAACGCCTGTGAGACATCTAGGAATATTGCTGAGCATACCTTTTTCTTCCAGGCTTTTTTCAATTATATTAGTTATTCTGTGAACTTGGTCTATTGTGGAATGTTGATTTCTAAATCCAAATTGATGTATGGGTATCAGTTCTTTTCTTTCTATTATTGGCTGGAGTCGCTTTAAAAATAGCTTTTCAAATAATTTTGAGACTATTGGCAGAAGTGAAATAGGCCTATATGATGTCATTTCATTTGGGGTTTCCCAGGCTTTTGAATCATTATTATTTCAGCCTTGGGTAAAGGCGGGAATACTTTTGTGTCCCATCTGAATGGCGGCTTATTCGATATTTGTCTTTCTACTGCCTTCTTCTGTATATTTTTGTTAGCGTTGTTCCTTATTTCTTGTAATTTTTGGCAATCTCGCATCCTCTATAACTAGCTGGATGTGCTCCGCAGTTGGCACATTTTGGTGAATTGGTTTTTGTATTGTACATTCCCTTGTATTATGCTTACCAGCACATTTTACATATCTCGGCTCGTCGCAGAAGTTCTGGGTGTGTCCATAACTTTGGCATCTCTTGCACTGAGATATTGGGTTAGATTTTCGTAGTGCTTCTATTTCGACTTTCATGCCTAATATTGCCTTTATTTCATAAATTCTCTTAATGTCTTCATCATTTGTGAAAGTAAGCATAAACAACGGTAACGGTTGTTTATCTTTTCTTCTTTTGATGTTGTGTGCTTCTAATATCTTGTATCCTTGTTGTCTAAGATCATCTACAATTATTTCCGATGTACATGTCGGATGTAATTTCCTTGCCATTACTTTAATGGGTCTCGTTTGCTTATTTTCATATGAATGCCATTGAAGTTTTTCTGAGTTGATATGCTTCGTCAGTTTTCTATATTCTTCTTCGCTTTCAACATTTAATTTTATTTGCTCGTTATTCAGCATAACTGCTTTAAATTTAAATTTATTATCATTTAGTTCCGCTTGCAAGGCTCCGTAGTCTTTAATTTGACTCAGAACTATTGGAGGAGGCTTTTGTAGTTTTGCCGGTGCCTTAATTTTTTGCCGTTGACCAGTGGTGATTCTTCCGCCTTTTGGGACAGTTTCCCGTCCCAAGGGCAAAAGATTGCCCTGCTTGTATCATACAGAGGGATCACTTACATCGGCGATCATTCGGTCTGCTTATTCGTCAGGTAATCTGCTTATTTCGCAGTTAACCTCTATATCTAGAGGCCATTCACTATCCGCCACCTGTGACCCCGCTGGTAGCCTGCAGCACAGCCCTAGCATATATAATATATATAATATTATATATATATTATATATATGTATATATATATATATATATATATATATATATATATATTATATATATATATATATATATATATATATATATATATATATATATATATATATATAACACGTACCAAGCCAATCTAAGGTATATATTAATTTAGCACAATCAAAGCAAATTTTTACCGGTGTAGAGTATGTCCAAATAACATTCTCCGGGGACGTAGAATATTCAGCTGGAGGTTCAATTTGATGATCATATACTGCATTTAACGATCCCACGTATACCAATACGTAATTTTCAATTTTACAATACTAATTTTATAACTGTTGTAAACATTGAAGTTCAGTATATTGTATTGGCTGAAAACTGGGAAACCCACGAGAGCCTTTACTATTTAAGCGTGACTGTGCCATGATGTTTACGAATACAATTTTATATGTGTCCACCAATATTTATACTCCCAGTTTACGGGGATTATAAAACCAGGAAGACAAAATAACAGTGCCCATCAAAATGTTTCCAGCAGGGGCTTCAGTTGGCTCGAACTGGGAGCTTGTCGTAAAAAGAAATTCCTATTTCCTATTGCAGCAGCAATAACAGCAGCTTAGAAAAAATTTTATTTGTAAAAACCAGCAACGACAGCAGCGACCCACAGAGTACAAATTATAACAATTAATAGGTCGCTGTCGCTGCTGTCGTTGCTGGTTTTTACAAATAAAATTTTTTCTAAAATAACCCGGAAACTAGTAAACAAAACACTAAACGTGAACAATTAACTCAAAGACGACAAAGGCAGAATAATCGCATCAGAGAACAATCAGCCGAAGAAACGGAAAGAACACTTTGCTAATATTTTAAGTGCAAGTTCAGAAAAAGCGACATAAAAAGGCAACAAGAAATAAAGATAAAGTAGAACCACGCAACCTTGGCGAAATAAAAGCTGCTATATTAAAATTCAAAAAAGGTAACGCCAGCAGACCGGACAAAGTGTCAGCAGAGCTTCTCAAAGCAGACGCCTATTATCAAATGATCACATTGATCCTCCCACACTAAAAATATATGAAAGCAGGAAGAAAAACTAAATGCATGGACAAAAGAACTCATTATCAAACTTCAAAATAAAGTAGACCTCACGAAATGTCACAGTTGGAGAGGCATAACACTTTTGGACATGATAAACAAGATAATAGCGAGCATCATCAGCTCCAAATCAATGGAACAAATAGAAACAAAAATTCGCCCAGAACAAGTTGGATTCAAACCAAATAGGCCCTGAATTAATCAAATAAAATGTCTGATAATAATAATACAACAAAGAAATAAGTGCCGTAGTTCGTTATACATTGTATACGTCAACTTTAAACAAGCATTTGATATATCAAATAGAAATTCCTTTAAAACTTATAAAACTAATAAAAATTCTATATAAAGAGGTACACTGTAAGGTGGAACGCAGGGGAAAACCATTAACTACATCAGAATTACCATTGGAGTTAAACAGGACTGTCTGTTATCTTGCTTCTATTTAACCTGGCAGTAGACTGAATAATAAAGAATGTTAAGTGGCAAGTAGAGGAATAACAAAAAGAATCCATAGCGATTTAGACGATTTAGATGATATTTTTTTTAATTCATACTTTCACATATATGCAGAATAAAATAAGCCTTTTAAAATGTTACGTCAAGTGACCAGCACTAGAAATAAATACAGTAAACACAAAATCTATGAGAGTGGACACAAATAATGAACGAAAGATTTTCATAAAAACCAGCCTGTTGAAAATGTGGAGGAGTTATGCTATGTGGAAAGTATAGTGTCAACAAACGGAGGCACTGAATTAGACATACAGAAAAGGATAAGAAAGTCACAGATTGCATATGGCACACTCTGGGGAAATCTAGCGCAGCCTACGCCTCATCACCACAGCACAAATTAACAATCTTCAACAAAAACTTTAACTGTATTGTTATATGGTTGCGGGACTTGAAATTCCACAGCGGTCACGAATCGGAGAACTTAATCTTTCTTTAACAGATGCCTGAGAATAATACCCAAAATGTACCAAACATAGAACTATGGAGAACAAAACAGACAGAGGTATCAGTGGAAATTAGGAACAGAAAGTGGAATTGGATCGGACATATTCTTAGACGAGAACCAACAAACATAACAAAGATGCCATATCTATACAGGGTGTCCCAAAACGACCGAATAAACTCTGCACAGCTAGATTCCTCGTTGGGAGTACATAAAAACTGCACAAAGTATGACGTCACTGCCGGTGCAAGAAAAAACACTTTATTGAACATATCAACAGCACATAACAACATGCACAATTTAAAGCAGATGTTCAAAGTGTCCGCCGTGCATGTCGAGGCAGCAGGCTTGAGCACGCCGTGGAATGGCTGTTATCATACGTTGCAGCATCGCGGGGTCCACCGAAGTACAAGCAGCATGCAGACGAGCAACTAAGTCCATTAGTGTTGTCACTACGTCCCGATACACCAATTTCTTGAGATGGCCCCATAGGAAAAAATCCAACGGTGTAAGATCTGGCGAACGTGGCGGCCATAGAACCGGACCCCCACGTCCTCTCCAGCGGCCGGAATATTCCATATCCAGCCAACTACGTACAGGAGCACAGAAATGCGCCGGAGCCCCATCATGCTGGAACCAAAGTCCCTGTATTGCCGCTAATGGTATGTCATCGAGGAACTCGGTTAAGAACTCATTGAGAAACACCAAGTACGACTGTCCCGAGAGCCGTTCAGGCAACAGATATGGTCCAAGCAGGCGATCCCTGAGTATGCCGGCCCACACGTTAAGAGACCAACGTTCCTGATGCTTCTGCGGCCGGATTGCACGCGGATTGACCTGGGACCACATATGGCTGTTGTGATGGTTGAATACCTCATCACGAGTGAAACATGCTTCATCACTCCACAGGATATGTGCAATGAAACCATTATCTGTGTTCTGTTGCTGCAACAGCTATTCACAGAAGGCCACGCGTTTCTGAAAGTCATCTGGTTTCAGACCTTGCACGGTTGTGTACCGAAATTGGTGTAGCCTCTCAGACCGCAAAAGCCTGTGCACAGTACTTTTACTAGAAGTCATCTCACGGGCTAATGCGTGCGTGCTTACCTCGGGCGTCTCTTCTACCCGCTGCAGTATTGCATCCGCCTGTGCTACCGTCAGGCCGCTCCGCGGTCTTCCAGGATCATGAAGATTGGCTGTTGGCAAGACGCTTCCCGTATTTCGCAGTCTGTCGTCCAGCCTACGGATGACGTTGACATCGGGAGGACGGCGGGACCGATATCGACGGGCATACTCCCTAGCAGTTCGTAAGGCATTTCCTATACATCGGTCGTACATCAAGTACATGTCGCAGTAGTCACGAACTGAATACATGGCCACCATACGAAGACTACCGGTATCTGCAAGATGCAGCCTTTTAAATACCAGTTCAACGGCGGCTTAACGTCATTCCATGGCGCGCGCGCATGCATGACGTGATATGCGCGGCGAACGTTTTAAACATTATCGTCTGGAAAGATATGCAAATACTGTTGTTGATATGTCCAATAAAGTGTTTTTTTCTTGCCCCGGCAATGACGTCATACTTTTTTTCGTATTTTTCTCGTAAACTATGGATCGTACAGGAACGCTTCTTTGGGCAGTTTTTATGTACTCTCGACGAGGAATCTAGCTGTGCAGAGTTTATGCGGTCGTTTTGGTACACCCTGTATATAGAAATCAGAATATCTACAACATACAATTAATATTTAAAATAAAGAGCTTAAAAAACACGAATTAAAAATAAATAAAGATAAAACAAAGAAATAAAAAAACATATACATGCAATTTTAACAGAAAGAAAATGAATAAGTAAAACAGTTTAAATATCTAGGAATATCTAATAGAAAATAGTAAACAGAACTGGACAACAGAATTAAAACCAATACGAAATTAAAACTGGTTCGAAACAGTAAGATATTTAACAAAACAAAACTTGTAACTAAAACAAAGATTTACAATTTTTAACTTATTAAAATAATTACTCATAGAATTAAAAACATACAAAGTTATATAGAAATAAGTAAATTAAAGATTCTTAAAGAAATAAAAAATCTGTGGTTAATTTAAAACCCACACTCAAAAACACATATTATTGGAAATCAAAAGATTTACTACAGAAAAAGAAAAGGAAGCTTGTGAAAAATAGTAGCATATTAATATTATAGGTAATAAAACTGTATACAATCAACAAAGTAATAAACTTAAACTTCCATTGAAACATATGCGTGATACAAGTTTTTCAGAGTATATTTCAACTTTGAATCGCTAAGATAATTTAGTTTGGCTACTAATTATATCCAATAGAAAACTGATAACAACAACATACCTAATGCATACAAAACCACCAAGCATAGGACACTGAGCTAGGAGTAACCAAGAAAAAAGAGACCAATTTTCCCAATACCTAGCTAATATTTTCACCCCCATTGACTGATATTCCAGATCAACACCTTATAGATAACATAGCTATAATCTAAATAATATACCAACAACAGATAAAAAACTCTTAATTTCTAGGAAGTTGAAAAACATTATTACAAATCCGTTTATCAGAAAATTAGATGGGAATTAGATTATAAACAACCAAGTGGTGTCTACCCTGCAGAAGAATTGCACATTCATGAAATAATCGATGATCGCTACCAATTGGATCTCCTAATCAACCCTTGTAAAATACTTGAAGTAAAATGGCCAATAAGTACAAGTTCAAATCACAAAAAGCTACTGCTTTAACGACAATTTGAAGACATTCAAATTATTTCCTAAATTTTTAACGCCATATTAAAATTGGGATACTTTCTCTCCCAATAGGCAAAAATAATCTTAATACTTAAAGCTGGCAAAGGTTTACAGAAACAGTTCTTAACTGTCCAAGAAGCATCCTATTCATGTTAAAAGAAGTTATTTAATACTTTTCTTAGTCAAGTCCAATCCTAAAAAAATGATTAATTAAAAGTCACTAATTTGTATATTGCTAGAAGCATTCCATCATTGAAGAAGTTTACGGTGTTATCAAGAGTGCAAAATTTTATCTAGAGAACAACATATATTGCTTTTCTTGATGTCTCTGAAAAACTTGACAAGGACTCAATTACAAAATCAAAAATGCATATCTCATTTTTTACATGGTATTACAGTCCTACCTAAAAAATAATCACTCTCTAGTAAATATTTGCCTATTTCCTTGGTTTCCATCCAATCTAAAGTCTGTTCTACCTTGAACTTCCTGTATACAGCAGCCCTTTCAAAACTAGAAATAAAGAGATCATTACTTTTGTTCACAACATGGATATATTGGCATTTCGTAAAAACGCTTTCTAGAAGAACATTTTGATAAACTAGAAAATTACCTGAAGTTATGGTCTATAAATAGTAATAGCATTTAATTTATGCATATAAACTTCTATCTAAAAAAGAGTGAAACCTTGAAGTGATATTAAATAACGTTCCACAAAACAAGTATGTGAAATATTTTGATTTATACTTAGAAAGGTACCTGACGTGGTTCAAACATATATGGTAAAATGATTTGGGATACAACACGTTCAGTAAAAACTGCTGCGAGTTATTTGCAACGCACCTTAGTATGTATCAAACCAAATCGTGACCTAGAAATATCATTCAAAAAGAATACGCGTCATCTAATACGACTCAGCGGAACTATCACTGTAACAGACTTTATTCTTAGGTCACGTGTTGAAAGACTTGGAACGAATTAGAGCTACCTCAGAGAATATAGTAAACCGCAAATTAAATTAATGCAATCATAAAATACCATTATAAGTTATAAATAATGTCCAGTATCTTATATAATACATTTACTTACTGTTCTTCTAAGATGGATTAAAAATTATTCATAAAGCCAATAAAAGAAGTAAGAAAATAGTTGTACTTTAAAATTTTATCACTAAAATGTATATCTATTAAATGCTACTTAAATAATAAATAAAAAATTTCTTTTTTTTTATTTAGAAGCAACACTTTGATATTTTTGTTTAAATACCAGTTAATCTTCCTAATTATTTAAAGTATAGAAACTTGAGGAGATTTGTTATACTATTTTAACTGCGCTATTATTTGTATTAATTTTGTGGTTTTTGTTTATATTATACATATGTTAGAGATATTTCAGGTTAGATCAACAAAACGGATTTTTTCCAGGTTAAACACAACCTATTAAAGAATAAATAAAAGCATTGTGCAGTGAGAGTTGTCTCTTTCTAAACAGAAGCCTGTACTTGTTAGAAATCGTTACAATAACACCTGGAACATATGGAACATTAGAAGGCCATAATACCATTATGGGAGAGCTAGTCGTATACTACATGGTTCCTAGAAGCAGTACGCCGTCTTACTAAAAAATTTAATCCGTCCAAGAAATCATGGCAGCACTACCTTTTTCAAAACCTATAAGTAGACATTTTTGATAATCGATTCTTTTCTTTTTAAAAAAATGTTTCATAATATCATCTTTATTGGAGATGACATTTAGGTCGTGATTATTGTGATAGTTACTATGGAGTTTTAAGAGAACCAATGGTCGTTTCTTCAATTTACAATAACCACGACAGTAAAAGTTTTTTATTAATAGAAAACTTGAAACAAATTTTAGTTTTATTCTTGAACGTACTAGTAAGCAAATTGTAATACTTGGCACTGACAGCCTCAAACAGCCAGTTTTCTAAATGACGTCCTTATGGCTCGTAAGACAAGATATTGGATTATTTGATCAACTGTCGTAGTCTTTGGTACTTCCCTCTTCAAATAATGTTTTTCTAGAAAACATTGCTCTTCGATTATATTTCGCATTTGACCTCATTAAGTTGACCATTTCAAGGTTATGTGTGTCTTATACATATAAGCATTACATCAT
Organism: Sinelater perroti; assembly: GCA_036346155.1. Taxonomy (NCBI): domain Eukaryota; kingdom Metazoa; phylum Arthropoda; class Insecta; order Coleoptera; family Elateridae; genus Sinelater; species Sinelater perroti. The sequence continues at coordinate 5,967,314 of JARFIY010000195.1, forward strand.
TAAACCCATTATAATTATCATTGTCATTGTCGTTGTCGTTGTCGTTGTCGTTGTCGTTGTCATTGTCATTGTCATTACATCATTACAAATATTTAAGACGAGTGTTTGTATTCATATATATCTGTTACAATCAAAGGTTATTGACTTTACACGTTTTTAATTGGTATTTAAGGTTTCATATATCAAGTGTTACGTAATGCATACGGGATTTTTCCTAGTGCATGATAAACTACCAGTGAAAGTTTATATTACACTTTATCCAAATTTCGTTGATGTATCTTGTAGCTTTTTAGAATAGCTTGAGTTATTTCACAACAAAATAAAGGTTACTTCATGTATTTTTCAAAATCTAATACTTTTATTTAAAAATATACGCCTATATATCTATGCTATATTTGAATTTATTTCTTGTAAACATACATCAGGTAATAAAGAAGCAAACTTTCTAATTTTGTATATTACAGTACAAGCTCCTATATTAATAATCCGTGAAAAGTTTTAAAATTTGTTACATACATATATAAAAAATGAACAGCAGTTTATAAATAAAAAGCCTTTACGTTTATGCTTTAAGTAATTTATCACAATTAATATCCGCCGTTTATTAATAAAAGCAGAAACAATAAATTTGTTCGGTTCGTAAATAGGTATCATTTTCAATTAGTGGTAGATTCAATTTTACGTCCAAATTTGATTTACTTTGCTACCATGCTACCATTAGTCAAATTAGTTTTTACATCAAAAACCCATTTCAATTGAATCGCCATTGCGGCGGAATGTAACAGAAAGGACATTAACAAGTCAGTAGCTGCATTATACGCCAAAATGAATTATATTAAATATTTATAGGTAATTTACCAGTACTAATGGAAACAGGATACTAACAATGGCTAGTCCAATACGCTGTTTCAATGCATTTTATTATTACAATTTATTGCTGGTAGTGCATTGACAATAAACATGTAGATCAGGAAATAACTTTTATTGCGCTGCTAGTTCGAAACAGCTAATTTATTGCTAATTTTAGCCCCACAAACTTTGCTTAGCACGTCAATAGTTCTATTTTGATGGTTACACTGCTATTAAATATTACAGTGTTAGTTCTGGAAATGGCAATCCGCAGATTGCATATTCTATGATACCGCATACATTCCGCTCTAAATGCATATTATAACTTTCTAGTTTCTTCTCATTTGTATTTAATGGTTTATTAAACAAAATTACGGTTTGAAGAGTGTATTTTACAATACTTTATTGTACTATTTATCAATTTTATTTTATAAATATTTAATATTATGGTCTTGTAGAAGAAGTAGCATAGGGTTAGTAAAAAAATAATAGAATTTTAAATTATAGTCAATATAATAAATTCTTAAATATAAAATACAATTAGACATAAATAAAAATTTAGAATTCATACACAACCAGATGAACATTATAATGGAACACACGCTTACACCAATCAAGTAGATGTTAAGTACAACAGAACTTGCACAAATGAAATAACAAAGAGACAAACAAGAATGTAAAGAACAGCCAACGATAGCACTAGTATTAAAAGACTTATCAAGTATATAACTTATAAAATTCCGGAACACGATAAAACCTTTGACTTATCCACAGGGTTGTCGAAGTAAATCCAAAAAATCAATAAAGAAAAAACAACATTAAACTTATCATATTACATGTTAAATTATTGATAACATTATATTCAATACTATTAAACCTTCTCCAGACCAACACAATTTTTTCCTTGCCCATATGGGTCATTACCTCTATAATGAGAGCCCTCAAGCTATCCTTAGTAGTATGATGTCGTGTAATTAAGAGGATTTCAGTCAGAGCTGAAGGGTGGCCACAAGTTGGAAGACTAGTGCTACATAACACAAACTGTTATCTAGCCATGCCCGGGTCTTTTTTGCTTTATGGGCTGAGATAGATTCTTACTAAAACACGTACTTCTACCCTGCAGCCACCTTTTTTATCTAGGGCTGCTTCAAAGTAGTGGGGCGCCGTAACGTGCCCTTCGCTGCTCACAAGTTCTAATACAATCACAAAGGCGAGAAACATTGTGCCCGACGGTGGGCACTTCAGAGGCATTTGGCAAATTTAACGATTATTTTGGTAATTTATCTTCCTGTACTGAATGAAATTCTTTCATTCGAGAAGAATCTTAGTCATTTAGGAGTGCTTGGATTTTAGCTTTCTGTCCATCTTGTTTTTTCTCAGTCAACAGTTGGCGGTTTCACAGGACAAAATATTTTAGTACGGGTCTTGATGCACTACTAGAATGAACTAGGTCAGTTATTAACTTTCTACAGCGGAGCTTATAGAAAGTTAATGAGATTATCATCCTGTCTGTCTGTTCCGTTATATTCAAGGGATTCACTTAAAACTTGGCATACACACATCTTAGGTCAGCACCTGTCATGGGATTGATTTTTAGTCAAATCGGTTAACGGCAACCGGAAGTGACCGTTACGATTTCGAAAATTTTTTATACTCCCATATGTCATGCAGCATATCATTCGACAGTATTTTTGACTCTTGATCATTATGGAGACATTAATCAACACCGTAATTCCTTTTAAAAGTTTTTATCCTAATTTCATCGCACTGCTGTAGAAAGTTTCCTTTACGGTATTACACCGTTCTTGTTTTCTTTCAATTCGCGGACCAATTCATCACTTCTCTTGCCATCAGATCGTTTTTCGTTAGTTGCTCTTGGCTACGTAGCAAACTTGGATTTTTTATAGCCAAACTACACAATAATTTCTGTCGCTGATTTTCAGCTACAATGGGATTTGATTATATCAGTTTTGCGGTCGTATTCTCAACTCATTTTGTAGACGATTGTAGATTGTTGATTATGTGAAGCTAACTTATTGCACATCAGCCAGCCTTTCAGCTTTCCCATAGTACAACCTAAAAGAAATTTACATTTACTTCTACAACCCTGTACAATATTTTCAAACCTTTAAAAAGTAAACAAGAAAATAAAACTTAAGAATAAGAAAAATGTAAGTCACACTAGAATTGCTTTAAGGTATAGAGGGAAACACTAAATTGGTAGTACAATTAACTACATTAGTAACAAGTGTGTCTTATTGTTATTGCTAGCATTTTAGTAGTGTAACCATTTTAAAGAATTTTGTACATCAGTAAATTTGACCCCTGATATAGTATCTTCCATAAATTCTTCAATATCCAAAAATAAATAGACAAGTGTTTATGAAATTATATCAGAAGCTTTCTATAGGAACGGTGAACACCTATCATTTACGATTATGTGCATTTTTGGAAAGTCACTGCATTGTGAGTGCCAAAGCAACTTTCTGCTTTTTAACAACAAAGAATTATTCAAATCTGCACAGAGCTGAAGAAGCGTTTTGACAAGAAAGGCTAGGATATTCTAAATCGCACTATTCCATCTGAAGAAGCTTGAGCACATTATTTCACTTATGGATCAAAATAAGCGTTCATATAGTGGAAGCATAGAAATGCAGTTCGCACGATTGCATCTATAAGTAAAGTCATGGCAAGTATTTTTCGGAATAATTTCAGCATTATTTATGTGGATTTTCTATCTCGTGAAAACTACTGTTACATTTCAAGCAACCTGATGTATGTGACTGGTATACCGCACACTGCACTACTTACAAATTACAGAACTCGGCTGGGAGGTATTGCCACATTTCTTTTGCAACACCATCTTCGTTCCAAACGATTTCTGTTTGTTTGCATTCCTACAATAGTCTCTGAAAATTTAACAATTACAACTGATAATCAATGTTAAGCAGGCTATTCTCAGATGGCTCAAGCATACTGGAAAATTCTTCTACGCCAAAGTTTTTCGGTCGTTACCTAAATGCTCGGCTAGATGCATGAATGTACATACGATTTTATCAAAAAAGAAATGGTAGTTAGAATTCTTGAAATTTATTATTTTTTTTATACAAACACAAATTTTCGTTTGGTTTAAACAACCTTATAATTTTTTTAAAAATCTTGTTAGTACCTTTGACTTTCTTTTTTTAACTTGTAATTGCTTGTTGGCGAGACGCTACTATTCATATTTTTTATTTCGTCAAATGCAACTTAATTAAGATGAAACAATCTTGATCTTTAAAATACTTTAATTGCGTTAACGATATGGTTTATTTTAGAACGTTGTTCAAATAACAATGCAAATGACGTGCTCTATTATTATTCTGTTTTGATGAATTTTTCCGAGCATGTTTATTTAACCTTTCAATTATAATTTTGAATATAATATCAAAAACCCATACCTCCAAAAATAAATTGTATTGAGGGGAGGACTGTATCAGTTGCATTTGCATATTTCAGGGTGAGGTAACTAGTACTTTAAATTATTAAGATGATTCAAGAGTCAAATAACTTTACGGTTCGTAATTGTCGACTTAGAAACACTTTACTGTTAGTCCCTTCTAATGGTACCTATAAGATGTACGTTTCTGAAGGTTAATAATCCAAAAATTAATGTTAAACCATTTTCAATAAAATGATCAAATAACTTAATACAAAAGCACCAGCTGCATTGCAGCAGCAATTTATAGTGCTACTTCTTCAGTATTATGAATAAGTTATATTTGCTTTGTAAAGTGAAGTTTATAAATAATCTGCCAATTTGCTTTTTGAAGCTCTAGACCATGGTGATACTTGTGGTTTTTGATTGGTTAAGGAAAATACATCTCGAAAATTAACCATTTCACATCGGTTTATTGGGATTCCGACTTGTTTGGTAGAATATATGTTTTCTTAGAACATATTTATAAGCAATATTGCGTTTATTTATGTACATTATAAAAATATTTAACAGTGTTTTAAATACGCTATCAATTTCTTTTACAGTATTTAGATATTTCTGTAACATTGTGTAATATAAGTTAAAATGCTTTGTTATTGTTTTGCACCAGTCAACGCGTATCCTCTGTTTAGTTTCTTTAATGTGCCTTATTTTTGCACTTACATATTATTTAATGCAAAAAGCTTTGAAGATTTTAAAACACAAAATTAATTTTGACATGCAAGAGTGTTGTTCGTTCTTAGGTTGTTAGGCCGTGATCGAAGTTTAGAAACTCTTAATGTTTCGTCCACACCAGCGACCGATATTTTCGTTTTTAGAAGATTTACTTCTGAAGATATCCACCTCGATTGCTAAAATTATAGACTTTTCGGAATTTCCCTTGCAAATGAACTTAATGATCAACCCATCCAAGCTCTCAGAAGTTTAAAACTTAATTAGTAAAGAAACTAACTCTAACAAGGTTCCAGACTTCGATCCCATTATTGGAAAAATATTTCAATGGCTACCCGGAACCGCAACTCGAGTTATTATGCAAGTATACCATTCTTATAATGAGATACTGCTCAAGCTCCTGGAAAATGGTTTAGATAACAAGGGTGCAAGAACATCCCATAGGCTTATTATTTTCCTACCAGTCCTCCCCTAAGTCTTCAAAAAATTAGTATTAAAACGACTCCAATTAATTATAGATGAAGAATGATTTATTCCTAAGCACCAATTTGAAATTCGACAGCTACACGCAACAGTCAAACAAATTCATCGGTTAGTAGATCAAATATATAGCGACCTCTACGAGCATAGATATTGTTCCGTTGTGCTTTTATATATATTTTAAATTTTTAACAAGGTTTAGCAAGTGACTTTATTCTATAACCTAAAAAAGTATCTGCTATGCCAAAGCTATGACATACTAAAATCCGGATGGGCACTTTTTGTGAACTACCAAGGCGAAACTGTGAATCTGCAACCCGTCTTATCTGAAGTATCTAAAGGCAGTACACCAGGATTCGTTCTATACCAACTATTTGCAGGTAACTTACCAACAACAAAATTTACCTTAACTGGCATATTCGCTGTTAATACGGTTAGACTGGACTCACAGATTCATCCTACAACTGCATCCCTCAACTTCCAAGACCTTTTCAAAAATGTTCAACAATGATCAAAGTTTGAAGGATAAAGGTGAATAAAAATAAATCCCAACATATCACTTGATGGACAACAACTAAAACATACCGACCCCACAAAATATTTGGGGCTCAACTTAGACCAACATCTGACTTAGAGAACCCATATTTTTAATAAACAAGGACAATTTAAATTTTAATTCAAAAAATTACACTGGATAATCGGAAGATCTTAACTATTACTAGAAAACGATCTGTTACTTCTACAACGTCGCATTAAAACCTCTCTGCTAAAATATATAAGTACCGACTGTTGATACATCCCAACAAATGAATAAATACTTTGGTATACGAAACCGATAACCAAAGACGCATGAAACGATTTAAACCCAACGAACTTCTAATACAATTTTAATTTTTAATTTTAATTTTTAACTTTCCTACTTCTCCAGCTACCTTTCCAACTTCTCGTTCAAATATTGATTAGTGAAAATTGTAACAGAGTGGCTTATTCAAGCCTTACTCTATATGTCCAAAAGCATTTAGCAGCTTCAACTGCTACTTGCAATAATTTGTATCATGTGCCACATAAAACATTTATTGTCTTTTATAAATAGGATACATTATATAATATTTCAGTTAATAAAAAAAAACTATCAATTTTTTTAATACGTATTAGAGTTTAAGAATGCAAATTTCAACAAAAAATACTATTTTTGGTAAAGAAAATTTAATATAATTTTACCCTTATTTCGTTAGTTACGTAATCAGGACGCGTCTACAAAGTGATAACATCAGCATATTAATAATAAAAATAATAATAATGAAGAAAAATTGTATCCCGCGCTCGTACTGCCTTATATTTGGGTGTAATGCAGATATGTGCGGTTTTTACTGCATCTGGCCCCAGTTTATTTAAGGGAAGCTAAGCCGGGGCAAATCGATACTCATTACGCTAAGAACGAAAGCAACTTTTTACCTGCAAGCGGCGGCGTTTTTGCCGCACAACTGAACAAAGTGCGCGTACGTGTATTTACTTATCAGTGGCTTTTGTGCGCGGTGTTGTGCCACTGGGAGCTCGCAGCGGAATGGAATCCGGGCCGAACCCGCAACAAAATAATCTCACCCTCTCTTATTAATGCGGGTTAATTAAAATATCAAGAGCTCACCTGGGAGACGAATCCGCAGTTTCAGTTTTCTCCTGGTTATACTTTGTTTCTAATTTCAGCCACTTAATTTTTACCGCTAATGAAGTAGTCGCGATTATTATTATTTATTCGCTAAGCTTCCGCAGAATAGCTAATTGTTAATTTTTCCGAGAGTTATGTGTCTCGCGCCGAGTTTATGAAAGCTTCGCCCGTTGTTTTAACTAATGCCTCTCGTTTCATAACCACAGTATATTTTGTCTGAAAAGCAGCGTTTTATCAGCAGGTGGAGATGTGCCGTAAAAGATTATTTTCTGTACGCTTGGGAATTTGCCTTTTTATTGTTTTCTACTAAATTCGGAATAACAAATAGTTAGTTAATTTTCTTGATAAATATTAAAAATTTCGATATATATATATATAATTTGGATTTTTGTTTAATATACTGAAATCAAAACAAATGATAATCCTAGAACAATAAATTCGAACCGTAAGGATAATATTTTAATGCAGTCCGAGTTCGGGCAATAACCAAATAATGTCTCGGGTTAGAAATTTATGTTTCCATCCAAAAGTTAACAGAAGTAATTTTAGCAAGCTGTCGCCCTCAAAAAGATGGCAAACAATATCTTCAGTCACGCTAGTCTTCGGATGACTTAAATGACCTTTATTTTCAACAGCTTCTTGTCTGTCTGAAAATGTGTATGCTTCGCGTATAACTGAGTATTCTTAAGGATGATATTTTCAAAGTGTGCCTTAAAGTCTTCTCAAAGTTGTGGGCAGTTTTTTATGTTCCCCTTCGTAAAAATCTTGACTATAATTCGTTGCCACAACGGATGAGGGTACCTCTTACTGTACTATCGTGTTGTGACCTAAGAAGGGGTACATCTCTACCCATAACGGCCAAGGCTCAAGGCGTGCAAGATAAAAATGTTTGTTTATATTTCATTTTACAAGATACAGCAACGTTTTTATTATTTTTTATTTGTATTTAAATATTTTTCTTTAAAATTGTATCTTAATTTGACAGATCTCTTTTTCTAACCCATAATATTTTGAATTTTGTGAGTTAAATCAGATAAATGCAGTAAATGTAGAAAGCTTGAATAATTCAATTTGATTAATTTTTGTTAAGCAATAAAACTTGAACATGGGGATACGTTCTTGCCTAAAATTTATTTGAAAATGCTGTGTGCAACGTTCTTAACTAATATTAATTTCATTTTTATTGTTTTATTGACGCATTAAAAATTATGACTATCAGTGGTTTGTTTTCTTTGGTATCACGGCTATTCTGATTCTGATATTCACCGTCGCGTAAACATCTGTGCTTCGCGTTCACGGTCAGCCGCGCACGTAAAAGAACTCGAACAATGAGGAATTTTCAGATGTTGCTAGAACCTTTGTGTGGCCATGGAACTGGTCCCGAGTTGCTCAAATATCATGCAACTAGACAGCCGAAGGAAAGTGAAGTACCGATAGCAAAAATATTCTGAATTAGCTCACCATAGTGTTCTTTCATTCCTTCTTATTGCTTGTTTTATTCCTCGTTTTTGTCCACGAGGTATTTTTTAAATATTTTTTATTGCCCCATTCCATGTTGTTTGGAGCCCCATTCTGGGGTACCATACATCTTTAACTTGCTTATTAGGATTAATTTGCGTTGTATGTCCCCATCATCTTAGTTTTCTTCTATTTTGTCTTAGTAATGATGTAACTTTGATTCTTCTTCTGATTTCATGATTGCTAATTTTCTTTAGTCTATTACAACCTTTGATTGCCCTGAGGAATTTCATTTCCGCTGCTTGTAGTTTTTCTTCTGTCTTTTAGTGAATACCCACGATTTGTAGTCATAACTTAAAACAGAGGGAGGGGGGAAGAAGTAGATCACCTTGTGCACTATTAGTTTAGTTTCCTTAGAGACTTTTTCTTGTTGATTGATCCTCTTTTTAATGTTTGCACAATGTCCTGTCTTATATATTTCATTAATTATGGCTAATTCATATTTCCCTCATTCTTCAACAATTGGGCCAAGGTAATAAAGACGGTCAACTTGTCTCAACACTTTTTTCTTATATGTGTTTATATTCATATTTCTTGATTTAAGTTTTTAGTGCCAAAGATCCAAGTGAGCTTCTTCGCATTTTTCGCAAATATTGCAATGTCGTCTGCAAAGGTACATTCGCTGATCTCTATTTCTTTGAGTTCTTGTACCCTATAGTTAGTTTTTTTTTTAATTTGTAGTACATTCTTGTGTAATAACGTACCTTACTTTTTAAAAATAGTAACGACTTAGGATTTACTACTCCCTGTCTCACAGATTAAATCACATTATCAGTGTTTTCCAATGTAGCAAAGGTTATTTGATATACTGAAAATAGTTTATCTTTTGTAAATGTACAACCATCTAAAATATACTGAAAAATAAAAACTAAGAATCTCCAAATAAATTAATAATGTGATAGCACAAAATAATTTAAAAAATCAATTATTGTTGCTGATTTATTACTTTTTAACAAAATGAGAAAAACATTTGTATTTTGCGTAATTTGTGCCATTTTATCGGATCTCCCTCTGATTATTCTTCTTATTATTATATCGACCCAATTCTAATATAATAAAATTATTTATGCAGATGCAATGTAACTTGGCAGCCGATAAGAGTGGATTTTAATACGCGTGCGTGAATAAAAACAACTGTGCTGGCCGAATTACTTATAAATTAGATACTAGTAAATGACCGTTGCATTTGAAATAACTAAGCACAGAAATTATTGCACAGTGTTATTAAAGTTAAACGAAATTCAGCTGAAAAGAAGAAGAAAAAGTTCAAATTTTTGTACTTCGAACGAAAGTGAGCAATTCATAAACATATAACTAAACTCGAAATACTGACTAACAGGAGTGTTTCTCAAATTTTAAGGGTGGTATCAAACTCTACAAACAGCAAAAATTAAATTAAATTTTAATGCAATTTAAATGTTCGTAAATAGAGATCATTGACGTTTATAAATCGCTCCGAAGCAATTTACCCATTTTGGGAGGTTTCGAGCAAATAATAATACTATTTAAAGCATAACGGTGAAGGTGGAAATAATAAAAATAAGTGTGCCAATTAAAGTAAGAGAAAACTGCTAATTTCTCAGTTTAATATTTAAGTACGTGCATCAGAGGAGACTTGACCTCCGAGAAGTAGATTCGGCAAGGCTCTTATCGCTGAGCACAGCTGTACATACAATATTGTAAATAGTAAATACGGAACAGAGCCGCACTCAGAATTCCTAAAACCAAACCTAAAATATGGATAGTTCTGAGAATGAGTTTAATACATCGGAAGATGGAACAAAGAAAAGGAAACCATCGGGACAAATAGACGTATTCAGTAGAAGTAAATTAACAAAGAGATCGCCAGAAAAAGGAAATCAAGACGATACATTACAAAAATGTTTGTTATGATGCAGAACCTCACTACAGAAGTCAAAGAAATTCGTAAGAACCAACAGGAATATAAAGACGAGATCAAAAATTACAAGAACAAAACGAAAGCATCAAACGTGAAAATGAACATATGGCAAGGAACTAAAAGAAATAAAAGGAAAAGTTGAGAGATTAGAAAACGAAAAAGGAGAAATAATTTAGTGATACAAGGCTTAGAAATTGATAACGATGACCCTAAGGTTTTGAAAGAAGGCATATTGAATGTATTCAAAGAGAAACTGGGAATAGAAGTACCAATTAAATCAGCTAAGAAACTAGGCCAAAAACCTGTCTAATCGAGCTAGAAAATTCCAATGATAAGAAAGTAGTTATGATGAACAAAAGCAAACTAAAAGGGAATAAAGAGGTCAAGATATTTATCAACGATGATTTATCCAAGAAAGACAGAGAAATACAAGGCATAATCAGGAAAAGGGCCCAGGAGGAGAGAACACATGGAAAAACCGCTAAAATAGGATTTAGAAAGCTGTATATAGATGGAATAGAGTGGAGATGGGAAGAGACAAAGAAAGAGTTAAGAAAAGCAAGAGAAATAACCAACGGCGACTCAAAAAACTGATTACAGATTTTGGATTGCACGACAAATATAAAGACGACGACCAGGCAATGAAATGGCATTTGAATAGGAAACAACCCAAACACCAAAAAGACACAAAAACAAAGAACCTAAAAGAAATTTGAAAAGAAGCATGAAACATGGAATTTAGCAACATGGAATGTAAGAGGAATTAGTGGAAAGAGAAGGAGCTAGTAAATGAACTGAGACAAATTGAGATAGAAATAATAGTAGCAACTGAGACAAAAAGAAAGGCCAAGGAATGATTCAATTAGAAGATAATTATATTATGATATACAGCGGAGTCCAAGAAAATCAGAGAGCAAAAGGAGGTGTAGCATGATTGTCAATCAGAAATGGGCAAAAGAATTTGTAATTGGACATGCATAAATGAAAGATTAATGTCAGTAGAAATAGGGAAGACCAACACAAAATAACAATAATAGCAGTCTACGGCCCAAACGAAGACGATAATGTAAACAATAAGGACCAATTTTGGAACGAACTAACATCACTCACAGAAGAAAGTAAAGGGACAGTAATCACAGTAGGTGATTTTAACGGAAGAGTAGGAGTAAAAATAAGTCAACGGAAGAATCACTAGGCAAATTTGGAGAACAAGAAAGAAACAATAATGGAAAAAGAATACTCGACTTTTGCAGAGAGAACCAATTCATCGTCACAAATACGTTTTACGAACATAAGAAAATACATCAGTACACCAGGGAAGTTAAAAGTAGAGACGAAAAATCAATAATCGACTACATCCTAATAGAAAAGGCCAAAAGGAATATGATTCAAGACGTTAGGGTAAGAAGAGGTCCTGAAATTTACAGCGATCACTACCTGTTAGTAGGAAAAATAAGACACATGGACAGAAAACAAACAAAAGAGAAGGAAAACTTGCAAAAGAAAAAGTTTATGAAAAGATTAAGACTTACATGCTCAAGGAAGAACAATATCAGACAAAATACCAAGAACTAATACAAAAGAAGTCGAAAAACTGGACGAAAGATTTCTACACGAAGACATAGACAATAAATGGGAAATATTTAAAAGAATTTTGAAATCTGCGGCAAAGGCAGTATGTGGGTAGCCAAAATAAATAACCAAAATAAACAAACAGATTGGTGGAATGAAGATATTAAAAACGAAATTAAAACAAAGAAACGGAAATGGAAAAATTATTTAAATAAGAAAACTGAAGAAGCATACCAAGAATACAAGGAACAAAGGAAGAAAGTTAAAGAAATAATAAAGACAGCTAAAGAAAAGTCATGGGAGAAGTTCGGACACAGAATGGAACATAACAGCAAAGAAAACCAGAAGCTATTTTATAGGGTGCTCAAAATTGTAGAACAGAGAAGAAAACAATACTAAACCAAGTCAAGAATAAAAGAGGTAAACTCATAACCGAAGAAAATGAAGTGATAAAGATATGGAAAGAACACTTCCAAGAAATCCTAACAGTAGATGAAACGGTAACACAAAATTCAAGAGAAGATGAAGAAGGAGAACAAAGAGCAGAAAGAATGGAAGTAATAACGGATGAAGAACCCACAATGAAGGAACTATGTGAAGCAATAAAAACGTTAAGAATGGGAAAACACCTGGACACGACGGAGTAGAGGCAGAAATGCTGAAAACTATGGGAAAATATGGAGCACAAATATTCTTAGACATTTGCAAAGAGGCTTGGAGAACCGGTAGAATACCAAAAGAGTGGGAAGTGGGAATCATATTACCACTGTACAAAAAGGAGATAGACTTAGTTGTCATAACTACCGAGGAATAACACTGTTGAGCATAGCATGCAAGGTTTATGAAAGAATTTTAGAACAGAAACTAAGAAAAGTCCTAGCAAGACAACTAATAGACTCTCAAAGCGGATTCAGAAAGGGACATAGTATACAAGACCACATATTTAGCTTAAAAGAAGTAATAGAAAGAACACTAAAACAAGACAGAAAAGTTTACCTAGCCTTCATTGATTTAGAAAAAGCTTTTGACCGCGCACCAAGAAAAAAGATCTGGAAGAGCCTAATTAGAAGGGGTGTAGGAAAACAATTGCTTAATGCCACCAAAAGCATGTACCAAAACTGCAGGAACTATGTAAGAACTAGATACTCACAATCGGAAGAGTTCATAACAAGCAATGGCCTAAGACAAGGTGGTGTACTAAGCCCTCTGCTGTTCATACTACTCATGGACGACATTATTAACGCATGTAGGTCAAAAGTAGCGAAATTATGTGTAGGATACAGAAACATGCAACGAATAAACATCTCGGAATGTGCGTTTGCTGATGACGTTGTGATATTCGCACCAAAGGAGAGGGACCTACAATACAATCTGGAAATATGGAAAGAAACGTTAGAGGACTACAACATGAAAATTAACATAGGCAAAACTAAGGTCATGGCAATTGGTAAACAAGAAGAGCAGACAAACATAAAAATCAACAACAGTAAATTAGAACAAGTCAAAAGTTTCACATATTTAGGAGTTACTATAGACAGCAAAGTTTTGAGTGACACGAAGCTGTATACTAAACAAACGAATAGAAAACACTGCCAAGTTGTACTACGCACTAGGAAAGACATTCTTGAACAACAAAGAGATTTCTAGGAAAACAAAACTCACCATATATAAAACAATTTATCTACCGACATTGACATTATGGGGGAATCGTGGGTAACAACGAAGAGACAGGAAAGTAAACTACAAAGTATGGAAATGAAATATCTGAGGAAAGTACTAGGAGTAACCAGAAGAGATAAAATACGAAATCAAATAATTCGAGAAGAACTTAAAGTAGAACCACTGGAAAAAAATAGAAACACGACAGCTACAATGGTTAGGACATCTACTTAGAATGGACAAATGATAGACAGGTTAAGAAAATATGGGAATCGAAAGTAGGTACTAGTAGAACAAGAGGAAGACCACGAAAACATGGACAAGAACAATAGAAGAAAAACTTCTTCAGAAAGGAATAACATGGCAAGAAGCGAAGGTAATGGCACAGAATCAAAAGGAGTGGACCAGATTAGTACATACGAGTAGAAATCAAGAATAATTTTAGTTTTAAATATTATGTCAAGAATTCAGTTATAGTTTATTTTGTAAATACATACCTTTACACTGTATGGTAGGAAAGGTCTTGATAATATATATATATATATATATATATATATATATATATATATATATATAATATTATATATAAATAGGATCAACTGTGATATTAATTTAAACCCTAATTTTGCTCGTGCATAAACGCAACGTGCGCTGTAACAGTAAAATATGGACAAAAATCAGAGTTTGGTCATTTTTAGCGTTTTTGCAACGAGTTTAACTTTGGCGGTTCTATCAGATATAATAGATGAAAAATGGTTCTCTTAATTACGACGAAACTTTATTTTATTAAGAACGAGCACTTCTATCCAAAAACAAGAGTAGCTCTTGCACAGTGCTGTGATACAATTTGTAACTTACGCAAGTTTTTTGATGTAGGTTGCTTTATTTACTTTAGCATTTAAATAATAATATCAGATACTACCTATATCTGAAATAAACTGATTTATTTAGGTAGGGTAATAAACTTAACTCTTTTATTCTAATAATTACAGTAATAAGAACTAAAATCCACACCACGCATGTCGACTTTGGCAAATTAATATATTCTTGACGGTACCATTCTATGTAGAACATAAAAAAGTGATACATATGCAAAAACAGGAAGAAGTAATAAAATTAAGATAAAATCTGTTAATGTAAAATTAGTAATAATAAAAAATTGTGAAGCTGTGAATTTTGAGAAAATAAATCTTACGAAAGTGTACCCGACATTCTTGGGTGCTCCTGTAAATGAGAACAAAGCGTAATAATTAGTTGTAAGAGCATGATTGCGATAGGGCTGGAGTGATAACTAACGCTTACAACATCGAATTTCTCTCAATTTGCACGTATAACTGAAAGATGTCCACCTATAGATTAAGATATATTGACACAAGAATAAAAGACAAAAGTTCGCACAATGGTAAATAACAATAAGCAAAAGTAACGCAAAGCGTAAGCCAGAGAAGAATTCCATAAAAATAGAAATAATGGATAATAAAAGATTACAAAAAATATGTAGTTAAAACGTAATGTGTAAAAAGCAGAGTATTAAATTTTAAAAAGAAATAAAAACTGTTTAAAAGCTCGACAGCCGTATAATAAAGTGAAGTAAGTTAATTTATGCTGTATTACTTTGAAGATAGTAAATAATGTTAGAGACATAAAAATAAAACTTGTTGCTTGCTTAATTATTATTATAAGACCTAAACAAATTGCGTTTTTTACAATAGAATAAGTAAAAATACCCCCAAAAAATAATTACA
Organism: Sinelater perroti; assembly: GCA_036346155.1. NCBI lineage: Eukaryota > Metazoa > Arthropoda > Insecta > Coleoptera > Elateridae > Sinelater > Sinelater perroti. Next base: position 5,982,853 of record JARFIY010000195.1, read on the forward strand.
AATGCAATAAAACATTGTAGGAAACAAAATATGAGCAAAAAATTATTATTTGATACGATAGGGAGTTACAATTTAAAAATCTAAAATTTAATAATCTGAAAAACATATTACAAAAATAAAAGGAAATATCCAGGTAATATGCTTGAGAAGGAATTATAAATTAAGTAAAAGACTGAGTAGTAAATCGATTATAATTAAAAAATAGAAAATATTTATTAAATTTGCATGTACTAACAGAGAATGCTCATAGGTAGTCAAGGAAGGGTTTCTATAAAAGTAAGATAGATAGCATAACATGGGGACTTAATAGAGAAGAACAACTGAAGGAATTAGTAAACACTAAGATTTAAGAAAAATAACAAGTTATTGATGAATATTATTCCATAAAGAACCTAAGTGACAAAAATACCATTTTTCCATAAAAAAAATAGGTAATACTTTACACGTAATCTACTAAGAACAACAGAAAATTTTTGAGATCTCTTAGTCGATTGAGCTTCTTTTTGTCTTCGAAATGTATTGTTGTTTGCCACTTTCTTTTTTTTGTACTTTTAGTTAATTTCTTCTTAAGTTCAATAGGGAACATTGGGTGTATATTATTTAGCATTTTTTAGTGTTGTTTCTAGGCTGCTTATTGAATTATACTCTGTTGAAGTGTTACACTGCTGCTATTATATTTCATCGTTTTTCAAAGATATGTCAAGTGATAATGTTTCATTTACTTTTTTTCTGTAGTGGTCCCAGTCGTGAATTTGTTGTTGTGAATAACAGGATTTTCTATGTATAATATCTGAGTAGACAATGTCATAATTATTGGCGAGTGATTAGAAGACAGATCTAAACAGAACTCAACTTTGCAGTGGTTTGGATTGATGCCCTTTATAATACAAAAATCTAGCAGGTCAAGTATTTTTGCCATGCCTAAAGGCCAATAGGTTGGGTCACCTGTGGACAGGTAGTGTTCCTTTGTTGGTTATTACCTTAACCAATTTCCTGTCTTTTGTAGTGGTAACTATTGATCCCCAATACTTGTGTTAGGCATTGTAGTCTTCGACCGAGATAAATCTGTTATCTAATGTTTCAAAGTGTTCTTCAAAGTGCTCCTTTAATATTGTGTTTTGGAGGACAATAGGTTGCTGATATGTTTAATGGGACTTTCCAATCTTCAATCGCAATTGTAGTTGACTGTAGACATTCTGGATTGTATTTAGATAGCTCGTGATGTTTGATTTTGTTTTTAATTATAATTGCTGAGCCAGCATGTGCGGTGCTATTTGGATATTATGTGGCATAAATAGTGTAGCCTGGAATCTTTAACTAACTCCTTTCTGTATAGTGAGATTCCGATATTAACATAGTGTCGATGGATTGGTTAGTAAAGAATGCTGTTAATTCGCCTTTATAAATTGTCAGGCCATTGGCATTTTACTCGGCTATTTTAAGATGCAGGGCCATGGCTTATTTATGTAACAACAATAGTTAAAAGATTTAGTAAGGTTGCCATCTGCTCCATTAAGGTTTTTAACAACAGTAGAATGTTGGTGTTGAGTCATCTTACTACCAGTCTAATCGACGGTATTTATTACTACTTGAGCATAGAGGGGTTTTGGTGGGCTGATGCTCTGTGTGTTGCTTAGAATTTGGTAGTAGTTTGTTTTGTAGAGTTGGATACATTTTTTGTTAAATTTCTCTCTAAATTTGACATTCTTTGTAATTGGGCGGATAGTTGCCGTTACAGTTAACTCATTTAACGTTGCTATCTTTCACTTTTCGTAGATATTGGGAATTTGGATAGTTATCATCGCATATTTGTGCTACAGAAATTCTTAGTGTGACCATGTCATTGACATCTGGTACATTAGGATACTGGTGCTTTAAAGTTTTCATACGAATGTATTAGTTTAGTAATATTGTAAACATCTATTATTTGTTACCACTTTTAGTTCTACAAAAAAAATGGGTAATAAATTTTTTGTTATTCTCTGGCATATGTTTGCAATGTTTATCTCTTCATGTCTCTGGGTTTTAAGCTCTTCTTTTATATTATTTTGGTTGGTTGATGGGTGAAAATATTTGAGAACTTTTTTGGCGCCGTTACTGATACTGCAGTCTCAAGGAATTATTGTGCCTACTACTATGCACTTAATGACAATCACATACACCCATGGGTTGAGCGAGACTCGAACTCGCTTGCGCCGGCTTGAAGTCAGAGAAAGAAATATTTTGAACATTGAGAAAACGGCGTCAGCCTTCTTGAAGACTACTCTAAAGTTACGCTCATATTTTCTTTAGTATGTGTCAAATTCTGTATTTGTTGTAGAATTTTAATTATAATAGTATTAATGCAGGATAAAAACTGTTATACAAGCTCGGATGCGACGGCAAGGAACCCGCTGCAAATGTTTCTTCTCCTCAATATAGTAACTGGTGGCAGGAACAGGCAGGAGTGGTGGCAAGGAGCCCCAAGCCAGGTGACCTAAGGTATGTCGATGAGGGGCGCGAGAGCCTATCCACATGCTAGTTTTCCTAACACGGGCGGTGCACACTAGCAAATTTAATACTTGCCAAACTATTGACGCAATACGTCTACTCACTTTGAATGCACGAGTCGAATTATATAAATATCGAATATGACTTGTTTCAAAAGTACAAAAAGGGCCTAATAAGTTAAATTAAACAAAAAATCGGAGAAAGTAAACACGATTGTCTCTAAAGTAAAAAAATAAACCAAGAATAAACGATAGAAAATTTTTATAAATTAAAAAATTTGTTTTTTTTAATTAAAAGGTGTAATTTCAAATGTCATATTTCTTATTTGTTAATATTATAAAAGTCATTTTTTGACAAGTAAGTAGTAAAATATATGGTTAACAAAAATCAAAAGATACACTTATGCATAACATACTAAAGTTGTGAAAATTTGTTATAAAAATGGAAATGTTACACAAAAACAATTCTTAAATATCGTATACTTTTGGTCGAAATGAATTGCTTTATCTCGCAGTAGTTGTAAAATTAAAAGAAGAATATAAGCTTTTGGTTAAATTTTGGTTATATAAAACCCGAAACTTGTTCGAATAGACCGATCTGTTAGAAATATCTCCACTGTAAGTAAAAGTATTACAGAAAATTAGAATTTATCAATTTCAAGAGTTTACAAAAATTATGCATCTTACAAACTTGCTTGCATTGTACATTCTACGAAAATTTGTGCTTAAAAGTTTACACAATCAATCTTAGACAAAAACTTATGCCAGTACATCATGAGCAACGCCGTGTATTCATTAATTGTGTGTTGGAGGTGCAAGAAACTAAACTTTACTTTTTTCAAGGAGATTATTTTGTCTGATGAAGCTCATTTCCACCTCAGTGGGTACGTAAATAAATAAAACTACCGCATGTAGGACCTGAAAATTACAGTTTTGTGTGCTTTTTTCAATGAATGTTTTACATTATCGTGAAATGCTGACTATCTTTTTTAGCTATAAGTGAATGCCATAGACAAACACAACTTTTATTTTAAACAGGACGGCGATACATGTCATACAAACTAACTAGTAAAACAATTCGATACTTTTTCGGCAAATCTCTCTTCGACGTCCAGATTTTAGATTGCCAGTCTATCAGTCACTTTGAAGCAACTTTTAACTGTACTTTACCGTAAGCTTTCAGAACCTTCCTGTTAGAATCCGAAATATTGAACTCAAGTTTTATAAAATTTAGCAGAAAATTAATTTGTTCATCTTCAAGCTGTATCTAGAGCAAATTATATAATTATTATATATTAAAATGTTTGTAAGATTATAAGCTATCAAATAATATTAAAAAAAATTAAAAATAGCCAGCAACAATGTTAAAGCATAGCCAATGCGCACGAACTTTTCCGACAATCTATTATTTATTAGTATAAATTAGAAACAGTTAAAACAATTGGAAAATGTACTTATTTAAAATTTATTGCATTAAATGCTATAAATTGCAGAGAAAAGTTAAAAGTAAAACTAACGATAATAAGTAACTAAACAAAAATTTGAGAAATTTTCATTACACTGCTAATATGCAATAGAAAGACAGAAAATTTTGAAAACAATAAATAATTTAATAAATATAATTATGGTAGTAAATATGATCTACAAACATATAATACTACTCAAAAGTTTGTTCTTAAAAATCAACATCTGGTAGGCAACCACCATTTCTACGCAAACCTTTCTACGGTCGCTAAAGAACATCCTATCCATATTCATGGAAGTAGGTGCAATTTTATTTATTTGGATTATACAACCGTAGTAAATTAAATACAGTATATCTTTCTGTTAAAGTAATCCCACAAAAAATAGCAGACTGTCAAGTCAGGATGTATTATTCGGTAGTCGATAGCTGCGACGTATATAGGTTTAGCGAAACAATGTGTACAGCGTTTATTCTTTATAGTTACCATCTTTAGAAAATTAAGAATTTAGTATGCCATACGATAATATAGCCCACCAAACAAGGACAACTATTTATATTACTTTAAGTCATATAGGATACCCCTCTACGACTGAAAGAAACAATGATCATCTACTAGAAAATTATAACTATCTTTTGATTATTACGTAATTGTACACCCTGTAATATTCAATGCTTATTTTCGGACAATTTACTTTTTTGTATCTCCAGTTGAAAGTTTGAAGTGTTTTGAATATACTTCATATTGTAATAAATTGCAATTCTTCATTTTCTAGATGATAGGTAACGCATACTACCATTAAGCATGTAAAATAAGTCAAAGAATGAAAACAAAGATGAGATTATCGAAACAAATTAGTATGTAACTAGAAATTGAAAGAAAATAAACTTGAGAAGACGAAAAAAGCAAAAAAATTTCATTGAACAAAAAACTTCTAAAGTCAACATAAATAACCTGCAGTTTAACAATAAAAAAACTAAGAAAACGAGCAAAAGCAAAAGTGGAACGTATATTAAAGAAATTGGCAGGCATAAACAAAAGCTGATAAAAAACAAATAGCAATTATTTAGTACTTTGGCGTACTTGAAGTAATTTTATAGACACGGTTTTAGTACAAAGTTATTTGTCATCAAACTGTTTTTATAACCTTTTTAACTGCCATTTTTATGTTTTTGCAAACTCGCGATTTAATTTATGAGTCTGATGTAAATTTGTGCAATGTACCTTAATTTACTTAAAACATTCATTTACATTCTTTCTGAGTCTACAACACCAAACATCCACTACGAGGAGCTAGACTAATTAATCCGAAAAGAGGAGTATTGCACAAAATTATCTTAGATAGTCGATTCAACCAAATGTCCGTAGGCTGGCCTACATACTCGACAAGTGACTTAAATCAGTTCCTAAATACCTTAAACTTCATTGTCACCAAGGAGTTCTTTTATAATTATATAGATGTCAAAGAATACCACGATTTAGCTTCTGACCAGAAGGAAATAATAAAAGTACAAAAATCCAGTTTTTATAACAAACATATTAATTGGGATTAATATAGAATATCTAAACTAAAATTTAACATTTAAAATCCCATTTCATACGTCAAATAAAATAGTGGAATCCGTAGAAAATCCAACTACTGTTCTTTAATATGCAACACTCCTAGAATCACAACTAAGTACTCCTTGTATTAACAACTATTTTTTAAATATTAGTCAAAAGTACTAACAAAAAGAAAAGCTCAAAAGATTTGGCAGCTTAATAGACGTTCTAGTGATAAAAACAGAAATAAATATTCTAAATAAGTAATTAACTTAGCTAACAAACGATTGGAAAAACAAATATTTCAAGAAATATGTGAAAAACGACGACTGCATTATGTGGAAGTCCACTAGAAAACTATAACATTCTAGGCTCTCAGCAGAAGATACAACATACATTCTATGAGCTAATTTTATCAGTAGGTATATGTCGTGGAGAGGAAGACTCTCATTGAAGTCTCTCTTTATTACCTTAAATCTTTTGGCCATTTCTTATTCAAGCGTCGAGTCATAGGATCTTCTCTTATTGGAATAATGGTTTCGTTGGGATGAGTTGCTAGCGAGTCATGGTGTTTTATGGCTTTTTGCTTTATTACGTCCTTCACGTATGGTACATTGAGGTCGGTGTGGAGGGTTCTATTAGAGACGTACCATGGCGCTCCAGTTATACTTCGTAATGTCTTAGATTGGAATTGTTGTATGATTTCTATCGTTGAATTGCTTGCACAACCCCGTAGCTCACAGCCGTAGAGCTATATAGGTTAGATTATGGTCTTGTATATAAAATAATATATATATATATAAATATAATAATAATAAATATGTATATAAGTAATTTATTATCCAAAGAGAGAATTGATTTTTTGCCAAGGAGCCAATATATTTTTCTAATTTTAATGTCCATCTTTTTCCTTTCCCTGTACACGTGCATTCTCCAGGTTAGACGTTTGTCAAGGTGAAGGCCGAGCTAAGTGGCTTCGTTCGCTTGGGGGATGGGGTGATCGTTGATATAAACTGGAACACAGGTTGATTGTTTCATGGTAAACGTGACGTGGGAAGATTTATTTCCATTAATTTTTATCCTTCATTTGTGTGACCATTCCTCAATTAAGGTTAGATGATCTTGAGTTCTATTTGTTGCTACGACTAGATCCTCACTACTTGTTAGTATTGCTATGTCATCGGCAAAAGTTCCCATAGTATTATGTTCCAGGGTTGGGATGCCATGCGAATACAGAAGGTATAATACAGGTCCTAACACACTACCTTGAGGTGCGCCTGCTTTGATTTGCCTTATTTGTGATGTTTCATCACCTACTATGACTTGGAAGTGACGATTTTCAATGTAAGATCGTAACAATAAGTAGTAGTGGTGAAGAAATGTATTCTTGATTTTGTACAAAAGTCCGCTTTGCCAAACACGGTCAAATGCCTGTTTAACATCTAAGAATACTGCGCAGCAGTATTCTTTATTTTCAAGAGTGGTTTGAATTTTATTAACTAGATGATGACACTGTTGGACGGTCGAGTGTTGAGTTCAGAAGCCAAATTGATGATTTGGAAGCCAGTCTTGTAGTATTTCACTTTAATTTATTCTCTTTAGGATTAGTTTTTCAAGCAACTTAGTTAGCAGCGGAAGGAGGCTGATAGGGCGATAGGAGTTAACATCATTAGGGGGCTTACCGGGTTTAAGGATGAGAATGACGTGGGCAAGTTTTAACTGGAGTGGCCAGTAAGTAAGGCGAAGAATTCCATTAAATAGTAGTTGGATATAGTGTATTCCCTTTTCTAGAAGCTTTTTTAAGACAGCCGCTGTTATTAAATCAAACCCTGGGGATTTTCTATTACACAGACAGTTTATTTCCTCCTAGATTTCTTTCTTCGTGAAGTTACGTATTGGTGGTAACATTTGTAACGGGGCATCTAAGTAAGTTCCAATGTCCTCATCAATTTCTTCTGAATTAGGAGTAAAAACAGATTGAAGGTGTTCAGCGAACTCTTCTGCTTTTTCTTTATCAGTTCTGTAGGGGTGCTATGTGTGTTTTAGGTTGCTTGATTCCTCTAGTAGCTTTTTATATTATGTTATCATGTACTGATAGTGAACTGAGGTAAGTTTGGAAGGTGTGATTGCGGTTTTCTTTTAATTTACTTTTCAGCATGCTATACACAATGTTGTGAGTTCGCTGCCATTTTGCTCTCGCCTTGCGTTTTTCTCTAACTATCTCTATTATTTTATTGGGAATATTAGGAGAGATGAGTTTTAAATTCTTTGTTTGCTGAGTCGCGTGCCACCCTGCTGATTTAATGGTGGTAATTAAGTGATTCGTCGCGATCTCGATGTCTTCTATCATTTTTAACCTAACATTAGTGTTTAGATGTTCATTTATGTACCCTTAAATGTTTTCCAATTGGTTCCACTGTTTCTTAGGACTGGTTTAGGTATTTTATGTATTATTGTTGCACTTACAGTTGCAATCACTGCAGAATAATCAGATATTAAGTCGTAGTTGGAAGAGATATTTATATAATTTGAAGATAGGCCATTGATTACAAAGTAATCTAACAAGTGAGGAATTTTGTTAAGATCCGTGGGCCAGTAGGTGGGAGTGCCTGTAGACAAATAATTGTATCCGCTGTCGCAAATAACTTTCAGAATTTCTCTGCCTTTTGTTGTTGTTAATCGGCATACAAAGTGCGTGTGTTTGGCGTTTAAATCACCCCCTGCAATAAACGTGGGTTCAATAGAATCAAAGAAGACTTGTAGTAGGTCCTTTGTGAGAATGTGTCTTGGGTGACAGTAGACAGCTGAGATGTTGATCGGCATAGGAAAAAGCATACTACAAGTAACAGAAAGAAACTTGACATAAGATTTAAAAAAATTAGTTAGTTATTAGGATGTAAATCATAGTTATCATTAGTCACAAAGTGCTACTATATAAAGCAATATTACTTTCTATTTGGCTTTGTCGCGTATGGTTCTGTAGTTACGTAAAATTCTCAAATATGAAAATACTTCAAGGTTTATAAGGCAACACTATTGAGTTGCTTGTTAAGGTTGAATAGTGAATCAATAATCGTTGACAACATAACATTATCAAGATTCCCTTAGTTAAGGATATAATTAAAGACCATTTCAAGAGATACATAGACAGACTAAGTATTTACCCCAGAATGTTAGCGACTAGTTTATTCAACAGCAAAAACTTTTTGAATTAATTAATTAGCTAATAATTGTATATTAATCAACAGCTTGTTAATTTCTTTTGCAGTTTTTTGATGACAATCTGGTAGATATTTGCGATGTGTGCGCGGGCGCCTTGATCATTCGCATGCGCATTTCAGCCAGCTGACAGTTTGTCGTATATCAAAATGAGCTACAAAATATGCTTCAAAGGTGTAAAAAGGAGAATAAAAGGTTTTCAGACGCGTTGTAGATGGGGTGCATAGATTATTGCAGTAAGTAGGAGGAACTCACTTCAAAGATATTCCTATAAAATCAGTTGCAACCTTCTTAACAGCACTCAAAAACTTCAAAGGAATGTAACAGAGGGGCAGAGTTGCAGATAAGCTACGGGAAGGTGAAATATGTTTCATAAGTGGTAACAAACATTGCAATAAAAGGAAAAGATATCCAAAAAAATAATAACCTTGTTGGATGGGTTATAAATGCAAAAAGGAAAGAAAAAGTATTAAGAGCACAACAAAAGTGAACATTAAAATAAGAAAAAGAACTTCAAAGTTTTTTTCTTTGAAATGTAGACAATAAATAAAAAACATTTTGTAAATAGTAAATGTAAAGAATTAAAGAAGGCATTAATCTATAGAAAAAAAGAATGCAACTGGAAAGCAACGCAAAAAGTAAACTTCAAAGATTTTTAACAAAACGCCTACAAGAAATATAAAGCAACGGAGTAACATTGTGTAGTTAAGGTAGGATATTTAATATAAGATGAGAAAAGAAATATACAAAAAGAACAAGGAATATTGTTAAAATACTAAAGAAACAAGAGCCTATAGTAGAAGACAACATTAATATTAAAAAAAAGCTAATATGGAATCTGGGGACTACATAACAGCTCCAGTGGTGTCTACATAGAAAGTACACTACCGCTTATTGGAATTGCACTACCACTAAAAACAAATTACACTACAATAAAACTTTTATATTAAAACATATTAAGTATACCACAATAAAAAAACAATTAAAGTTTAGGAACAATATGATTAAGTATTTCCAAGAGTTGTCCCGTCTCCAACAAAGAGTACATTATCAACAAGTCAACAAATTTGAAATAGGACATGATGACCTTTATAAAGAAGACGTTTCTTTACTAGTAATTAGTTGAAGAATTAATCTTCATAGTACTACTGTGATGAAAATATGGAACTAGTGGGTCGAAAAAAATATTTATTCCTAAAAACCGGAATCGGGATAACCAACCAAGGAGATAATCATATTTAGAGGGTTACCAACAGGTGTGAACCATTATACGGTACCGATATATTGCCTTCTCTGTTCAATAACGATTATTTGCAATTGGACTAATAACCCGACTTCTTTTCTTACGACTAGCTCTGACTTCTCTGTACTGGCAACCAAGGTTGCAATGGCAACGGAAAGGCGTTTGTGTAAATACGATTGGTATCGATTCGTCTTTTCTAAAGAATCCAGATTTTGTTTAAACGGATATGACGGTCGAATATTAACATGCCATAGTTAAGGAGAGCATGTATGGGGTCACCTCTAGTTAGAGTTAGAAAGAACATTACTATTCGGTCATATCGACGAAGTTTTACAGATTGTGGTACTTTCTTTTTTTCAGAGGGCGCCCCAAGCACTCTTTTATCAAAATAATATCTGATCATATGCGGTACATAACACGTTAAACTTCAAAGCAGAAGCTTTTTCATAGCCAGCCCAATCGTTGAACCTTTTACTGCTCGAATGGTGCAACGATATTACATGCCTTCAAGAAATTTGGCCAATTATAGAAATGTGTAAATAACAAATAAAATAAAGTTTATTATTACACTACTCGTTCATTGTATAACTCAATGACAAGAAAAATGGAGTAGGTCAAGGAGCCCTAGGTGGGGGCTTACATTATTTAAATGTAAATGTTTATGGATAAATGCTTTATGAATTTAACCAATTATTTGTCTTATTCTACTAAATAAATACGCAAAGTTTCAGCTGTTGATTTCATTTCCTCTTGGTGCTATACTTTTAATAAACAGTATTCTAATAGTAGATGCTAAAGTTAGTCTTGATTTGATAGGTCAATTATAATTAAGAACAAACAAAATGTCTTTATAAACGTAAGAATTGCACATTAAGAATAACATTTGAAAAAATTAAAATAGGACGTTGTAAAGTAAATATATCCAAAATTTGCACATATATAAAAATACTATTTAAAAGTGCATAATGAAAGACGCTATAGACAAAATTGGGAAAAAGTTTTGAAAATTGACACTAAACAAGAAAAAAAGTTTTTCAAAATAAAGTATATATACATATAAACATTAGAAATAGTAGCAACAGATATAAAATTATTGAGTACTTTTGTTTATTATAAAATTCCTTCAAACCAGACACTCCAAAGGGTTATATTTCTTTATCGAAAAATTTATCCAAATTATTAATTATACTAATCTGCGATTTTAAAACTTTTACCTGTTGTTTTCAAATGAAGAAGTGTGTGGAAATGGATTTTCCGCATATTTTAAAAATGGCTTTCAAAATTTTCTATCAGGTCAAGTTTTTCCACAAACCAAGTTCATGATGTTTCTCCTGAATAAAACAAAAAATATTATAACAACCCGTTTCTTATTGCTATCACTATAAAGTACAGGCATGTCTTCATGCCTTCATGCCTTCATGCCTTCATGATGTACAATCATTCTTTTAGTAAAGTTTTTTATGGTGATTTTTCACAATTTCCCATCAATTAAATGTCTTTTAGCCCTAAACTTGTAGCAGGATTACTGACACAAATTCTTTCGTTCAATTTTTCCCCGATAGCGTACACCATTGATAGTAACAGCGTTGCCAACTTTGCTTTTAAAAAAGTACAAATGAATTAGTCTTCCAGCTTACAGTGGATATTTGTGAATGTATTGATTTTTTGTAAATTACGTCGGGTAGTGACTCCAGATACGATAATTCACAAAGCTATTTAAATAAAATTGAGCTTTATTGCTTAATACAAGTTTTATTTTGCAAAAAATCATTATTTACTGCTGTATTTTCTAAAACCCATTTTACAAATGTATGTTATTTCTGTTGGTCTGTTTCTTTAACACTTTGAGTTAATTGAATTTTATATAAATTCAGATCATTTGTTAAAGTGTGGTACGTAGTGGCGTATAATAGATTCTAGTGGTTCTTTATGCACATTACCATTTACTAGAGCAATATTGTCTATGTGACGGTCTAGTTGACAGTAAAACATTGCTATGTCAATAACCATATTTTTTTTTAGTTTTATTCTAGATTATAAATTACATATTTACTTGGTACATTACTGCGCCAAAAAATCTAAGCTTTCTTCACATAATCATAATTAGTTGTCATAATAATTTTGAATTAATATACATCGATACGTTGTTGCACAATGTTTAGACATCAGTTGTGCAAATAAAAAATTCCAACATTTACAGAGTGCAAACGGTGCGCATTTCAAATCATAAAGTTCAATTCGATCATACTATATTTAGTATAAAAAGCAGCGTGTAGCTTGTCTGAGTTCTTTATTATTTTTTATTTATTATTTATTATTACCAATTTAAAATATGTCAAAATAGTTCTTAGCAGCATATTTATGCTACAATATTTTTTAACTTGAAATACAGTTTAACTCAATTCGAGTACATAAAGAGATTAGAAGAAACTTTTTTTCAAGATCAAAAGCGTTTTATTAGTAGGAAGTTTTAAATAGAGTAGTGCTAGCCCTAAAAGCAGCATCCACAAAAGCCGCCCAAAAATTACAATCTTGTTAACAAAATAATTAAAAATAATAATGAAAATCTCCTTTGTTTATTAGATTTCAGTTAGTTTCAAGAATTTGATCCTGGGTGCCTCATGAGTTTACTGAGGAGTAAAATACCAAGCGCTTGTAAATCACCCATGACTTTAAAATGTTTGTGATGGTACACAATCTCTCGCTTTTAAAATTGTAACATGTGTTAAAGCACATATACCTATGTCCTATTTTGCGGTTTTATAACTCATCATGAGGATAAAGTGTAGATTTATGGAAGTGATCCAACTTATACAATTCTAGAAGGAGATATTAAGGAAATTAATGTTTGCTGTGTGTTTTAAAAGCACACTACTCTTAAAGGATAGTAAAATAAAACTATAAACATTAGTTTGTGTTTCTCAACTATTCAATGAGTTTACGGTACTACGACATTACTACGTATGCTACGATAAACAAGACTAACTGAGGAAAATAAAATATTATATCTGGATTTGACTTCTCGCTTGCACCTAAAATAAAAGAAAATTTTAAGGAGTCACTGTAATAATTTATTTTAATTTAATTTTTAAAAAATTAACATTTGGGAAGTGAAATCAAAGAATTTAAAAGTGTATAAATTTTAAATTTAAATAAATATTTTAAACTTACATAAATAAAATATTTAAATGGTCCTATCGAATTACTTTGTATCTCACACCATACACAAAACATCCCACGCAATAAATTCCATTTCGTCATATTTACTTAAAACTGGATAGGTTGCTGCTTCACGTCATCCTAATGCCATTTGAAAATGTTACAAAGCAACGTACACCGCCTACTGACGTTCTTGTATTTTCTGTTCGGTACGTAAAAATAAAGAGTATCGGCGGAATCGCTCACTAGGCTGCAAACTTAGTTTACAAAAAATATGCCATATAAAATAGACAGAAAAAATATTTTATTTTAAAGCAGAATGGCAAATTCGGGGGCTCCCAGAAGGCTTCCTGGCATTATTGCATCAGCGCCACGTTGTCCCTTATCGCTCCACCCTTTCGCACCCCGCATTTTCTTTATCTGACTTCAAACAACGAATTCCCGTTCTGTTCATTGGAACGACATTCGTGCGGCTTTTAGGGATTGGAATGGGTATTTAAAAATAAACATTTCGCCTTTATTGCTGCAATACGCCCAGAGCATGGCCTGTTTGTGTGTGGCAATTTCTCTGCAATTCCGCAAATTCCTAATTTACATCCAATTAATATTTGTTTTTAATTTGATTAGCTTTAAATCGGGCACTGAATTTGAATGCAAATAAATCTGAGGATTACGCTGCGATAAAATTACTAATTGAATCCTTACAGATATTAAACACTAAAATTAATTAAAATCGTCATAAAATAAATTGCAAATTCAAATTTACTTTACGAGTGGTGATCTGGGCGAAGTAAACTCAAGCTGCTTAAAAATGTATTAAAAGCTTTAGATTAATTTATATCCGTTTTGATTAAACACAGCAAAAGTGTAAATAATTGTACTATTAATTTTAATTTGGTAGTATGTGTTTATGTAAATGTTTTTCAATCTAAAGCTTGGGAATGAATACTACCCCATTTGATTAATAGCTATATCATTTAAACAAATCTGTATACAGTGTATGTTTTATGAGTGAATTAAATTTAAATAGAAATTTCCTCCAGACAAAAACACGATTTCGAAACATTGTAGTTAGAGACACTTCAAAGGAATATCCTTCATAGGGTATCTTATTTTTATTTTTGTTTTTTAATTATTATTATTATTCTTTAGGCAGTATTATCATATCAGAAAAAAGGTACAATCGTTCATTGTGCAACGGATTATTATAAAAATTTTCACAACAAAGAGCTTAAAATCGACAGAAATTTTTAAAAATACCTAACTTACAGTTTGCGAGCAATACACTTAGAAAGATTTGAATATGTGCGTGGCTTAAAAAATTTTCAGGAAAACAAAAATTACTTGAAAATAAAGGTCGCCGCCTTTTTCCTTAAATAAAATATTAAACATTTGTTTTATCAAAAAAAGAACACTCTTGGGATTTACGATTTACTACTATTACAATTTTAGGCATTTTATAGATTTTTTTTTATTTTTTAATTGTTAAATTTTTCCAGGTACCTTGAAGAAGAGTCTAAATATTATTTTTAGACGTAGAACGCTTTTTTCTTACTTTTCTGTCTCATAGCAACTTTATGGGGTTGAGGTCTGGACTGGACTAGCCATGTCATCCTTTTCAGCATTTTTTGTTTTTATTGGTTTACCAAATAGTCACTACATGAATGCCTTTTCGATTAATCACAACCCAAATAGATTTCTGTTAAAAACATTTATACTGTTCTTTCCTCATAATGATCGACGTACGAAGATTCTTCGTTTCAAACTAAAAATTTACAATTTTCGTTTCGTAATACGTTTTGTCATTGTTCAATTGTCCAGTAATGATGTTTTTGTGCCTACTGAAGTCGTTTAGCCTTATTACCATGCCGTAGCAACGGTTTTTAGGTCGCGATACGACTTACAAAGAATACTCTCTTGAAGATGCCGCTTTATTGTGCTGACTGATATTCATTTATCACATTCTCGATTAAACTCCGCATTAATATCTGGGACAGTTAATCTTTAATACTCTAATGAACTGATCCCCTACATCAGATGTTTCTCGTGATAGCTTAGAACCATGGCGATTTCTAAGACTTTCTATCTTCCTGTAGCGTTATAATGTAAGATTCACCATCAAAGCACAAACCTTTAATGTTTTCGCTATATTACGCACTGATAGCCTTTCTCGATAGAAAGTGAAAATGGGTAAACGAGTTTCTACAGAGAGAGACTTACCAAGGGTCAATGATGTAAAAATTCAAAACTAGACGTAAATAAAAACTCAAGTAAGCGGCACAACGTCTGGTGATAAACTGGCACATAACTTTTCTTTAATGCAAACAAACATCTAAAACAATAGATAGGGACATAAAGAAATATTCGAAGCGTTGAGTGACAGTTTACGCATGTAAAAGCATTATGGTTTATTTAAATCTAGTTTTCGATCTAACAAATGCTTATAAAAAAACTACAAGTGACTTTTCATTCATAATAATATTGTCTAAGGAGATCGTAAAGAGTTAAAAAAAATATTATGAAAAGTATAATTATTTACTGTACTACTGAATTTTAATAAGCTGGCTATACTTCCATGAGCGGTAGTGTATATCGGGTGATTCAAATTTAATTTTAGAGTTTAAGGTGCGCGCTGTTTGCGTTCGAAGTTGGCATTTGTATTTAAATTTATTTTTATTGGCCAGACAATCTCGTTCTTTCATTTATGTATTAAATTGTGTTTATTCACTTGAGCTAAAGAAAATATTATTAACATTTTTGTATATTCTAGCTCAACAAATTCTCGTAAAATCCTGTTTAAGTTGCAAATAACGGTGTCAGCTCATGCTGTAGTCGAAATTTTGCGAGCTGCTAGGGTTAAATGTAAAGCAATTTGACAAATCAATATTGTTGGTCTGATACTGCTCTTGTTCTTCGAGATTATTTTTTTGCAAAATTTTATTTTAATTTTAAACATATTTTATTAATTTTTTATTTCTATTTATTGTTTTCCCTATTGCACGATTACTTAAAGCATTTTTCTTAAAAGCAATTTTATTTTTTGATACCTGCAAAAACTATTTACCTCAAATTAGCTCAAAAGTATATATTGTAAACGTTAAAAAGCTCGGTTGGTTCTACAAACAAAAGCGGGTGTAACTTTAAGTGCAGACAATAAATTATGCAAATGCGCACTTTATCCGACGTAATTAAATTTACAGAAGTTTTCAATTTTAGAAATAAAACGAACAAGCAAAAATTAATACGAGAAATTAATCAGTAAAAACGTTATTAATTTATAATGAAACGAACATAAATTAAGTTAGTGCAAATGAAAGTGCGGGTAAGTTCGAGATGGAGCACGCGAAATGGAGGCAGGCGAAGCACGTGCGCTGCGATATCGGAAGTCAAACCGCAACTCAGATAATCAAATGAGCTGAGGAAATAAGAAAGACAACAAGCTTTACAAAAGTAGGAAAATAAGTAGATCCCTGGTTAGGCAGAGGATATTTGGAAATAAAGGTGAGAAATTAGAAAATCAAGAGATAAAAGAAAAAGGTAAAATAATTAAAAAAATAACACCAAAAGAGAGCTATACTATAAAATTATCTAATAATACCAAATTCTAAAACACATCACAAAAATTCAGAGTTATAGACACAAAAAAGCAATCAAAACAAAAAAAATTAATTTTAAATTATTTACTAGTCGACAGAGATGTAAAGTTAATAAAAGACGTAAGAAGGTTGGAAATTGGTAGCCATTATTACTTAGTAAGAAAAAAAACTGCGGAATAAGAAACGTAGGTAATAAGGGCATAAGAAAAACTATTTGGTTGACAGGAGAAATAAAAAAAACAAGACAAGAAAAATAAAAAAATGCTTACAAACTAAAACCAGAAAATACTACAAAATATAAAAAAGGGAGTTAAAAATGATGTAGAAAAAGAAAAAGAAAGAATTGAAATTTTAAGACAGAGTAAAAGACAGCTTCAACAAAAAAACAAAAGCAATTTTATAGCACAATAAAACCACTGGGGAAGAAACGGAACCAAATCTTAAAAAAACATCAAAACAAACAAGGTGAAATACTCACAAAACACATGCTGGAGTAATAAAAGGCAGCATTTCAAGAAGATGTTAGAAAACAGCGGTGAAGAAGAAGAAAGGTGACAATGAAAATGAGCAAAACACTACAACGGCGAGTGAAAATACAAACATTGAGCCGATATCAACACTAGAAGACTAAAGAAACCGATAACAAATATATGACTAACCAGGGTAGCAGGAACAAAATGGAATGACACCATAAATAATAAATAATTTGGGAGAAACAGGAAAGAAAAATATTAAAATTAATGAATGACGTTGTGCAAAATATAATTTTTGTAAATTGGTAAGCAAGGATAAAATCTAATCAACATCATATTTCTGCAAATGCATTATGAATTAACAAAAATAGAGAACAAAACAATAACTTAATTACGTAATACGATGAATCAATAATTAGCGCAAAAATATTGCACTTTAGTATTTTTGGGTTTTATTGGGGCACCTGAAACGGTCTTGTGTATTAAATTATAGTATAAAATAGAACATCTTCTTCCCCTAACTTACTGTGATTCACTGAAGACAAGTAATCAAAAATTCATAATTAAAATAAGTGAAGGAATGTCTACAAATTTTGAAGAAAACTTGAAATTTACCACAAGACCAACACACAAGTCCACTACAAACCTGATTTTCCAACTACCATAACCACAGCTATTAAAATTTTGTAGATAATACAAATTATAATTATATATAATATCCAGTAAGTGCCTAAAATATCTTACATAATAATTTGAGTCACCTGTAAACTTGTCTATAAAAATAATAAATCAAAGTAAACAAAAACTAACTAAAGCACATAGATATTATGAGAAGAGAGCAATTACCATTTATCTAATATAAAATTTTTAATATTTCAAAGGGATACTATAAGAGACTTTAATCACCAGTTGAACGCTAACACAAGAAAACTGAACAATTTAAGTACGGAAGAAAGAAAGGTAGGCATAAACATAAATGAAAAGAATACAAAAATCCTTTCAAATACGTACAAGATAAACGCAGAGGTAATACTTGGAGACAAGTCAAAAATATAGCCCAGGATAAAATCTAATGGAGAAAAGTAGTAAACAAACTTTGCTCCCTTGGAGTTATAAGATTGATGATGATGAATATTAAATAATACATAAAAAACGAAAATGCCAAAACTTTTATTTATACCATTATAAATACTCGATGTGAGATTCTCACGTGACACGATACATGTCTGTACGGTAGTCCCTTAAAGAAAAATCTCAAACCGTAAGATCGAGAATCTTGAAAGGGACAGTAGCCGAACAATACCAAATTTTCTTTACACCCAATCCGGCACTAAGAGAGTTTCTCATGTAAATAGTCACCCACTTCACCATACTAATGAGGTAAAACCTCATCTTGTTGGAATATGAAGTGGTTGAAATCATCTGTCAGTTACGGAAACAGCTATAACTGCAACAGATCTAGGTAGGTTGTACCCGCCACAGTCTTGTAAATAAAGAAAAAAGTTTTTAAATTTTATTTTGGAGACTTCGTTAAACACGTTAAGTTTTGGTAATATCCTTTTATGTTCCACAATGGTATGAGGATTTTCCGTGTCCGATATTCAAAAATTGTGACGTTTTACCTTTTCAGTTATATGAAATGTCGCCTAGTTACAGAAAATCGAATGTTTAACAAAGTTGTCGCTCTTCACCACAAGATTTTTTAAAATAAAATTTATATATAGTAGCGCTGCAAGAAACATTCTTAAAATGAAATCACATACAAAACATAGATAATTATACACTATTCAGAAGTGGAAATTAAAATGGGCCATTTGGGGTGGATTTTCTGATAAGTCCAAAGATAAATCAAGAAATTAAAAATTTGAAGAAATTTCGAACCGCATTTGCAATATAACTATGAAGCGTAGAAGAAAGAACATAACCATAATAAATATCCCATGCACCTACTAAAGAAAAATAGAAAGAGATAAAATATAGTACTATGAGGCACTAGAGGGTAAAATAAACAACATTCCAAACAAAAACATCGTAATAATAATTGGTGATGCAAATGCCAAGGTCGGGAAAGAAGACATTTATAAGAAGATAACAGGAAGAAAAAACAAGCACACAGATAGCAATGATAATAGTGTAAGACTGATCTCGCTAACAACAGAAAAAAAATAATTAAGTACATATTTCCAGAGAAAAGAGATTTATAAAGGAACGTGGATTATACAGGAAAGAAATGAATTAACTAGATAGTCCTAATCCAAGCTAAGCTTGAAAAATAATAACCGATTATACCAAGAAACCGAAACAGATTCGGGCCATCTTCTTGTAGAAGTACAAATGAAATTAAAAGGAACAAGAAATGTAGAAGGGAAAAGATGAAAACTAAGAAGGTAGCACAAAAATATAAGAGGAATATAGAAGACATACTAAGCAAAAAGGAAGAAGCGGTAGATGGCGTTGAAGAGAGATGGAAAAGGTTGGAGTCAACAATAGAACACGCCACACAATAAAACATTCTAAAATAAAAAATGGAAAAAAAGAAAAATGTTTAGACAAAGAGTGTGAGGAAGAACTAAAGATAAAGAAAAATGTTTAGGCAAAAAATGTTACTAACATCGTCAGAAGAAAATTACCAAATATATCAAGAGAAAAAAGGCGAAGGAGATCCTAAAAAAAAGAAAAAAACGCTTTTTGGAAATCAAATAAAGGAGCAAAAGAAATTAAATTTTTTATAAAGATGTAAAGGACATTTGAACCGGTTCACAATAATGTATAATTCATTAAAAATGAAAGTCCCAGTATGGATAAAATAAAATATATAATAAATAAAATAAAAAATAATGAAATACCAGGAGAAACAAAATATCTGCTGAGAATTTGAAGTATGGTGGAGATATAATACAAAAATAAATTCTAGACTTAATAACTAATATATGGCAAATGGAAACTATGCCAAAGTCATGGAATAAGGCAATGATTTTACCAATATATAAAAATAGCGATAGGACAGAATGTAAAAATTACAGAGGAATTGCACTGTGAGATGTTACATATAAAATACTGACCACCCCAGTAAAACAAAGAATAGAAGAGTATGCAGAAACAACACTGAGAGGTTACCAAGGAGACTTCAGAAAAAACAGATCAACAACAAATCAAGTTTTCATGTTAAAGCAGATCTTATACGGCTGTTATAAATATAATATTCCAACTTATATACTGTTAATCGATTTCAAGAGCTCATATAAATAGGAAACAATTAATAAACACGCTAAACAAATTAAAAATCCCATCAAAATTAATCAGATTAGTAAGAATGACAATCTAAAACACAGTCACAGCAGTTAAATATAATTCGAAACTTAACGATGAATTTAAAATAAGAAATTGGCTAAGACAGGGCGACCCGTTATCATGCGTATTATTTAATCTGGTTCTGGAGATAATAATTAGAAATAGCGAGATAAATAGGAAAGGAACTTCATTTACTAAGTCACCAGCGCCTCGCATCCGCAGGTGATGTGGTGTTACTGGCAAGGAGCAGGAAAAAACTCCAGGAAGTTATAAAATATTTAATAGCATCGATATGGACAAGACAAAATTCATGAAACTCAAGAACAAGAAAAGCAACCTTAGAAAATAAAATCTCAGTATTAAGAAACTAAATGGAAATGCAGATGTTTTAGAAAATTGAAAAAGTAAAAAACTATATGTATTTGAGAGTCTTGGTGACCAATAAATGCGAAGAAGATAGTGAAATTACTCTAAAAATAGCAAAATGTAACAACCGTGCAGGAGGTCCAAACAAAAAAAGGTATCTAGAAACACAAAATTTAGGATTTATGTCAGCGATAAAGCCAACATTAGTCTATGGAGGCGAAGCCCTGGGCTATAGACCAGCTGAAGATGGAAACATGGAAAAGGAAAATATTAATGAGAATACTTGGCGGAAAAAATACAGTACTAGGAAGGAAAAGGAGAATGAACACAGAATTATATGAACAATAAGGAGGAAAATTAGTGCGAGAATTCGTTAAAAGTAGAAGATTACAATGGCTAGATCATCTGGAAAAAATGTACGGAAAAGAAATGTTAAAGGATGTTAAAAAGGAAGAAATGAAGACCGAGGAAAAGGTGGATACAAGCAGTGGAGCTGACAAGACAGGAAAAAGTAGAAAGAAATTACACAGCTCAAGGCCTTCTACTCTTCTACTTTTATATAGGCTATTAGCCTGTTTCTAACCACGGATTTTGTGTAGTACTATGAGCTTTGTTGGCGTACCTTGGGCAGGTGGCTAGTATAACTCGTTAGAAGAATAATATACTTAACGACTGCCAAAAGAGTTTGTATTATTATTTGATTCTCTTAATTAACAAATTAAAATTTCAAAACGCGTTTTGTACAACTCCCTACCTAAACATTATTTTCCTATGGCAATTCCGGTGTTTTATTTCAAAAATAACAATGTTCTGTTCTAATAATGTTCTAACAATTAAATCATTAAATTCAATTTTTTCCATCTCCTTTTTGAAGATGAAGCAACCACAAAACATCAAAATTCACTAATTTTCTGATGGAGCGGCAAGCCAGTATAAAAGTAAATTTAACTGTCTCAACTTACTTCATCATAAAGCTGATTACGGTATTGTTGATAAATGAAAGGCCACCAGCCTTGGGAAAAGCCCATGTTATGGGATTTGAGGCATGGTCAAACGTGAGGCCTACAAATTTATAATGCGAAATAGGATACCAGGTGAATTTCATTCATGTTTACTGTGAGTTTCGAAATCAATCTGACGAGATTAAGACTAGAAAAAAAAACTGAAAACGCGATTTGCATTTCTGACACCAAAAAAATCCATCGTATCAAACCACGAAACAACAACTGTTTGGAATGGGCAAACCATTTGTGTTTTCCAAAGTTTTATATAAATAAATGTGTATTTTGAAAATAATTCCTTATTTTTCTCTTCATAACTATTTCTTATTTTTTTGTAAATGTGTTACATATCTTCACAAATCAAATTCTTATAAAAACATTAAGAGTCTAAACGCCGGATTTGGGAGTTTGGGAGTTTGGGAGCTTGGGATTGGCTCCCTTATTCCCGTAGCCCGTAGAGTGTGCATGGGGAATGAGATGGAGGTAAGCCACCTCTTCTTCCATGGTTGAGGTATTACCTCCAAGTGACGAAAGTGACATCTCAACCATCTGCAAGAACTATAACTTTTTAATATGCTAGGAAAACATCCATCAAGTTATATTTTACATCTCGGGAGGAAACCTTCCTATCATTTTCATAAACCTGTAGTTTTTGGAGGTTTAGCAACCTTTCCGTTTTTGGAAAGCCTACCAGGCTCCTGCCAATAGGCTAAAGCATTCAACTTATTTATAATTGAATCAATAAATTTAAATTTTTCCATTGAAATCTATGTAAATTTGACTGATTTCTTTGACTAAACGATATGGTTTACAGACTTGATCTAAGAGAGTTTTTTATTGATTGTGCTAAATTGTCTATACATGTCAGAGTTTTAAAATTTTTATGTCATTGCATTTTTTGATATTGATTAGAGTATGTCAATAATATACCTTCTTAAAAAATTAATTTCTCCAATAATAGAGATATGCAAAACAATGTTTTGAATAATAATTTTTGTCAACATATTGATGTATCACATCATGATCATCAACTGTCAGTTGAGCCAGGGGTGTAATTTTAACGAATTTTAGAAAATTCGCAATTTTTAAAATTTTTAATTTAAAAAAAAAAATTTACGCACTACGGGAGGTATACATTTATGAGATTTGTATGGCACATACATAGGACCAAGAGCTACTTAGAACTAAAAGTTTATGACCATAGCTACCATAGTTTCGTGGAAAAAATTTTCCAAATATACCAATGTTTACGTTTTTGGACATTTTTTTTCTGGCACTTACTTAGCAAATTAATTGACAATTACAGCTATGACATGCAAAAGAGTGCTCAGTAGTACTCTTCCATATATAAAAGGTTTTTAGACCTATTGTGACTGATGTGGAAATAACTTAGAAACTAAATTTACATCTAAACTAAAACTAATTTACTTAAATGCAATTAAAATCTATTTGGTAAATCATAGGGCGTAAACCTTCTAAGCCTTCTATGGTTTAATGGCTGATTCATAAGATTTGTTACCAAATCGTTTGGGTGCACACTGAGTCGAGATTTGTATTTTGTGCTATAATTGCAAATTTCTTCCTTGACCGTTAGGATCTGCAGATCGTGCGTAATTGTTGTTTTTGTCACATACCACGGTGCATCAACCACCATTTGGATTGGAAACGTTCTAGAATCGCTATGTTTGGTGTTGAAGCAGTTCCCCAAAGCTGAATGCCGTACGACCAGATTGGTTTAATAATAGCTTTGTAGATGAGGGGCTTATTTTCGATGTTAAGTTTTGAATATTGCCCTATTACCCAGTACATTTTGGTGAGAATTAAACTTAGTTGTTTTCGCTTTGTAAGAATATGCTTCCGCCAGGTGAGTCTTTTATCTAAGTGAAATCCAAAGTATTTTACGTCGTCTTGTTGGGGTAATTGTTTGTTGTTTAGATTAACGGGGGGACACGTTTCTCGTCTCGTAGTAAAAGTTACATGTACGGATTTTGTATCATTTGCTTTAATTCTCCATTTCTGTAACCATGATTGTATTGAATTCAGAGAAGTTTGTAGTTTTTGTGAGGCAACAGCTGGATCGCCGTCAATGGCTAGGACTGCCGTATCATCAGCAAACGTCGCTATTAAAACTTGTGGTGTGGTCGGAACATCAGCCGTATATATTACATAGAGCAATGGCCCAACAGTGCCAACTTTGACGAGGAAATGTCTATTGTGGAGATAGAATTTTAGAAGAAGGAAATAATTTAATGGAAAGATTGATCGCAGTTTGTATAACAGTCCAATATGCCACACTTTGTCAAAAGCCTGTGTTATATCCAAAAAGGCTGCCGAGCAATATTGTTTATTTTCAAACGCGTCATTGATTTTGTTGACAACACGATGTACTTGCTCTGTTGTAGAATGCATTTGTCTGAAGCCAAACTGATGGTTGGGGATTGCATCGTTATTGTCGGGTATTTGTGAGAGTCTTCTTTGTATTATTTTTATAGTACTTCGGCTGCTACCGGTAGTAAACTTATTGGTCGGTATGACTGTATCTCGTTGAGAGGCTTTCCTGGTTTTGGGATTAGGACAATCTGTGCTACTTTCCATTGATTTGGGAAGTATCCTATGCGCATTATTGCATTGAACAATTGCGTAAGATATTTGACACCATGGTAGGGCAGCTGTTTTAGGATTCTCCCAGTTATCAGATCATAACCCGGAGCTTTTTTGGACTGCAGATTTCTAATGACTTCTTGAATCTCCCCAATTTTAATTCTTGGTAGTGGTGGCTCGAGCTGATATGGAGTTTCTAGTAAGTGGATTAATTCTTTCTCTTCCTCTGGTGCGTTTTCCGGTGAATATGGCTGGAACACATCAGAGAGGTGTTCTGCGAATGCATTTGCTTTTTCTTCGTTGTGCTTGGCCCAAGTTCCCTGAAGTGTTCTAATTGGTGGTGAAGCTTGTGCTACTTGCTTAGCCTGTTTGGTCACTTTCCATAGTGAGTAGTCGGTGCTTTCGGTAGGTGGTAGGTTGCTCAGGAATGTTTGAATGCATTCATTTTTGTTCTTTTGAAGTATTTATTTTATTTCTTGAGCTGCCGCATTAAATAGGCGTTTGCTTTCTGGAGTTCTTAGTCTCTGCCATTGTTTTCTGAATTTTCTTTTCTCCAGAATTTTTTTGTCTTATTGTTATGGGTCAATCGTAGATTTTATTGACATCAGGTGGTTCGGGAGTTGCGTACCAACCTGCCTGTTGTAATTTGTTGTAATTTGACGGCTGTTTCAACTTCTTCGGTTTTAAGACTGATGCCTAACGGTAAGTTATCGTTTATAGAGTGTCTGAAGACGTCCCAGTTTGTGTAATTGTTGCATAAGCTTGGTTGTTTACTTGAACTTATCGCTTTTGTGAATAGTGATGTCAAGACTGGGGAGTGGTCTGAAGATAAGTCAGAGCTTGATTTAGCTATGGCAAAGCCTTGAGGAATGCCCTTGGTAATAGCAAAATCCACCAAGTCTATCCGATGGCCAATATGTGGGTTCGCCAGTAGATAAGTGTTTCAGGCGGTTTTTCTCTAATGTTTTCAGTAATTCTCGTCCTTTCGCTGTAATTAACCTGGAGCCCCAATCGGTGTGTTTTGAATTATAGTCACAACCTGCGATGAACCGGTGTCCTAGTGTCCCAAAGAAGTTTTCGTAGTGTTCTTGTTTTACCATATGTTTTGGAGGGAAGTAAACAGCCGAGACGGTTAGGGGACCAGTGGAATCTTCAATTACTAGGTTGGTGGCCTGTAAATAATCTTTGCTGCAGTTGTTTATTTGATGATGCTTGATCAAATTTTTTATTATAATTGCTGAACCGTCTCTCCCGTTGCCATTTGGATGGTTGGTGCAATAAATGGAATAATTTGACATTTTAAAATGGCTTTTCTGGGTGATAAGAATAATATCAAGGTTGTGGTTGTGTATAAATACTTTTAGTTCCTCTGAATGTTGCCAGAGCCCATTTGCATTCCACAATGCTATTATTAATAACTGAGCCATTATTTGAGTTTGGAGAGCACTGCAGTGGGAAGGTTTAGCATGGTTCATGGTATTTGTTCAAATAGGCCCTTCATCATATTTTTTAATTCGGCTAAATCGTTAGATTCTTGGTAAGGTTAATTGTGTATATCGTTATTAGTAGCATGAGATTGCTGAGTTTGAGTTTTGGTTATTGTTGATTATGATAGTCTCGGCTGTGTTTGTTGGTAACTTTTAATTTGTATGGGAGGGGTGTACAGTTTAGGCCGAAGAGGCGGAAACTGTTTTTTCTGTAAATCTTTGTAGACTGTGCAACCCTTATAGTTTGCCGGGTGGTTTCCATCACACAGAACACAACGAACATCTGCAAATTTTGTTTTGGGTTTTCGTGTACAACTTTCGGTAGAGTGGTCTCCAGTACATTTAACACATCGTGGTCTTAAGTAGCAAAAGCTTTTTGTATGGCCATATCTTTGACATCTGGTATATTGCACTATTTCCCGTTTATGTTTGGGCGGTTCGAATTTGATCTTGCATTGTTGGAGATACTCCACCTTATAAATGTCTTTATTGTTGGAAGCAGACTTGAGTTCAACAAAAAACATAGATAGAGGTGTTTTTGTTTTATATTGTTTGATATTCCATATATTAGCTACTTTGTGACCTAAATTTTCAATTTCAGCCTTAATTTTATCCATATTAGTGGAATAATGCAAGTTTTTTAGTAGTACTTTGAAGTTCCTATCGTCCTTTGGCTAGTATGTATAAAATTCCGGTTTTTTCATTCAATACTTTTGTAATTACTCTGTAGCGGTCGGTTGTTTTTGGTTGCACTTTAACCTGATCATTTGCGAGGGTTTTAATGTTATAATTCTGCTTAGCGATGGTTTTTAGTACAGGAACTAAAGGTGTGATATCCTTAACCCCATTTATAAAAATTGGGGGATGTTTAGGAGTAGAAGTCTTTTCAGTGCTGTCGTCTTGTTGTTGAACTTCTAAATTTTCTTCCGCTAAGATTGAAAAGCGGTTAGTCGGGTTGAGCCAGTAGTCATTTCCCTTTATTTGTTTGGATTTAAGTTCAGGTCCGTGTGTTTCATTTCTATTTCTTTTTTTATGGACTGTAGTCCAGTTATTTGATTCTATTTGTGGGGGTATTATAGTGGATTGGATGTAATTGTTTGGTAGAGAGGCTTGGGGATAAAATGGTTGTTATGACTGTATTGGATAGTTACCTGGTATTTGTTGGCTCTGAAAGCTGTACCTCTGGTCTTGATTAGTCCATTGTGTAGCAATTGGGGATGCCGTTTGAAAGGGCTTCATCCCTCTTGGAGGTGGAGGAAAGGCCATATGGCCCCAAAAACGTTTAGGTTTTGGTTGGATCCGTATTTAAATACTTAAATTATTATTATTTAAAATTGTGAAATTGAAAATGTAATAAGTAAATAAATGTGCACTCGCGATATCGCGGGTCACTTGATAAGATATCAGAACACTTGCTCTTAACGTATTTCCTCTTTGAGACTCAAATCGGAACTAGCTGCCAGTACGGCTTCCGTGTCCTGAAGCTCTCCAGGATGACCGGCGTGAAGATGCTCTAGCTGGGGAAAGGCCCCGGTTGCTGGCCGGAGAGGGCCAGCTCGCAGGTGCTGTTGAAGCCTTGGTCGCCGCGGTAGAGCTCCGTGTGGCAGCACTTGAGGATGCGTTCGCTGGGCCCTGATTAAATTCCCTTTATAGAAAAGATGAGTAAGTAAATACGTTTGTCCTTAGGATTGCGGCTCAGCGCGGCGATATCACAGGTACAATTGGCCCGCACACGTCCACTCTGCTGCAATGTACGGACCAGAATGCACGCGAGGTATCTGAAAATTTTTAATAAAGACCTATGGCTATAGGCTATATTTGTGTAAAGTTAGTTTATTTTTTAATGCTATCGTTTGATAGCAAAAAATTATCAAACTTTTGCATAGTAAGTGCCAAAATCCGATTTATTTTTTACTTGTGGCCGATCGCCTTACATATAAAAAATAAACATCGAGATTTTCAAAACTTTTCCTACAATTTGTCAACTCTTTATGGAATTTGCCCATAGATAATTGTTTGAGAATATCACATAAAGAGCAAATAAGATTATTATAATTAAAACTATACGTTGCATAACTTTCATATAACAAACATTAATACCTCTTTATTTAAACACCTAAAAATAGCTTTGACAGATAATTAAGACATTCATCTGAAATTGTATCTAAGAACAAAAACGCAACAA
Organism: Sinelater perroti; assembly: GCA_036346155.1. Lineage (NCBI taxonomy): Eukaryota > Metazoa > Arthropoda > Insecta > Coleoptera > Elateridae > Sinelater > Sinelater perroti. The sequence continues at coordinate 6,010,968 of JARFIY010000195.1, forward strand.
CTTATTAACACGGCCTATTTCGTAACGGTTGAAATAGAAAATTGGGTAATTTGGTTAATAAAACACCAGAAGTCGACGTTCTAAGGAGTCACGCGGCAGTCGATGCTAAACCTAATTTGCGTGACACGCAACGATTTCGACAGTTAGCCGCGTCACATTCGCAAGCATTTCCATTCGGTTGCTCCCAACAAAGACTTGATCTATGAAAAATTGCGAATTTGCGTTGGAATGATTTTCAATCCATCACTAACAGGAATGGTCTTGTGACAGCTGGAAAAAGTGGAATCTGGCGACATTGTCACCGGGGAAATAATAAGAAGAGAAAAATGGAGGACGGAATTGTCGTGATTGATTCAGGAGCTGAAAAACGGAACAGTTTGTTTGAACGCCATTCTTTTTGCCTTGCCGCGCAACTCGAGTTGTCGCCCTCTATTTACGATAAAAACTAAGTTTTCCGCGTGCTAATTATTTTACATACTAATTGAAAATTTGAAACTGTGCTTTTTAGCTTTTATCTTAGAACAATTTAGCAATTAATATCTCACAAATGAAGCGCAGCTGACAAATAATGCTCCACTTTCGCTAAATTAACCATTGAGCTACAAAGATAAAAAGACAAATATTTAACATTTATAAACTTTGCGGTTCGTTTAATAGAGTGTCGCGGAACATATTCATTAAAAACTTTACGCACAGATATTTTTACGTCTCGAGGAATGTTATGAGAAATTACAATCGCCCTAAAGAATAATATTTTCTCCGCTCTGTTTATTCTGGCGAGTTACTCTAGAGCCGTTCAAATTGTGGATATTGCGACAAAATCTTTCATAATTGAAGGGCGCGCCTCTGAAAATACACACTTTATCGCTAAAGTAAATGTTTGGCTTCTTATACAGTTCTTTTTTTGGGTAAATTCAATTAAAGAAGTTGCGGTAACATGACGGAGCAATGCTGCGGCAAAGTCGTACTTTTCCCTAACATTTCTAATTAATTTTTTTATTAACAATATTAGTGGAAACGCTAACTATGTTTCTTAAAAGGCCAAAAGGGTTTATGTTTGTATTTACAATTATTTTTTTAATATTTATTAAAATTTATTCTCGATTATATATGTAAGTTAAGTACACAAGGTGAAATTCACATGGTAAAGGCAAATTCCAAATTAAGGAAGCAACTAAAAGGCATTTACTATAATTTATATACCCTTTTTATTCTTAGTATTAATATCCTGAGATTGCTGTAATCCCATTCTCGGAATTTGCAGCAGAGCTGCAAATAAAACAAGGCTATGAATCAGTCCAGATGCCAATTTCAGCTATTCCCTTATTTACTAGCTTCTCTGAATTATTAAAATGGCGCGTGCGATTGATACTGTATTATTAGTGTAGCAGACTAGGAGAAAGGTAAGGAGCTTTCTCCCTTCTTTTCGAAGACATTGTTAATTTCTACAAGACTTGTCAGTCGAACTTTTAAGCTTGTTAGACAAATAAAAATAAAACTGTTTTATCAGGACATTTATTATTAGCCTACTAGAAAATAAACAAAATTTACAGCTAATAGTATATTTTCGAATATCCTTATCACTCCTCCAGTTCTATACTCTTAAATTTATAGTGGCATAAAGTTAAAAAAGAGAGCAGACAAAATAAATTGAGTTTTTTTATTAAAACTGCTCGTAGAGCTTTTGTTAAAATAAAGAAACTCGCTGCAATGCGACATAAATCTGAATTTTTTAAATGCTTTTTACACTGTTATATGTAGTGTAATAGTTAAGTTTATGAAATTGCATTATCACACTACTCATATGGATATTTTAAAAACTTATCCTGTAAAGTACCGAAAATGAAGTATTTAATAATTTAAAAACAATAATTTAACCATTAACTGCATGAATTTTCAAAAAAGTTTTATCTTCTATTTTAGTGTTATAAATTTATCAAAAATTGGCATAGGAAAAGCAAATATTCGTTTTTATTTGCTGTTTAGTGTTATTAGATCTCCTTCTCTTAGCAACATTTCTGTGTCCCATTTCGTACAGACTTCTGTATTTCTTCAAACGAATTCTGTCCTTGTGTCTGCCTAATAAGTTATCAGACAGGTCAACACCATTGATGTGTTTGTTGTAGTACTTGACACTAATAGGACATTTTATTAGCACATTCTTCCTTACTCTCTTATCAAATCTGCTCGTTTCAAAAATGGAGCTTTTTCTCTTAGAGTTAACAGAAACAAAACTACTGCGATATTTTTCCATGACACACATGAAGCGTCAATTCTGTCAACAGTTGTAGTAAATTCAACAGATGCACCTCTTTCCTTCTTGTTCATCTCATTCTCTGAAGGAAATTTAATGATAAAAATTCTATTTTTTGTTACTGTTCCTAATGTGTAGATTAGGTGCACAAATAAGTCAGTAGATGTGATGCCCTTTGATTATTATACAATTTTTAGTAATTCGCCTACTTAAGTGAAGAACAACATTACCAGAAGTTTCCAGGTGTGGTTCATCCGATAACCTTTGCGTCGGACTGTTTTTCTGATCTATATAGAACTCAGAATCATAATACTATCCAGATGCTCCACGCAACACAAGAGTTTAAGCCCGATTTTTGTGGCTTTGATAGAAGATATTGTTTCAGATATCTTAGTTGAACACATTTGCTTATCAGTTAATAAACATTACTCGATGTAAACTTTCTTAACGTTTTAGCGCGCATTTTTAACTCGTCGTGGTATTTTGAAAGAGCGGTCTAACCTGTTTCTTTTCTATTTGCAAAATGTATGCATATCCTGATTTTCAAAAATGGTTAACTGACATTGTTTATTGGATCAACTTATTTTCAGTAATCTATATGATAATTTATTTTCTGATTTTTGCTAATTTATTGTGATTAGTCTGCATTCAAGTAAACACTGTAGCGGATTGTTTTCTGAACAATATAGTCAATTAAGCTTTCTATAAAAAGTTCAGTAAGAAACTCATACGCATCTTGGAAACTAATGGTTTCCTAAAAATTTAGATTGATGATGTAGTACCAACAAACTTTCACTTTTCCACACAATGTCTTTAGAAAAAATAACATAACTATAAATGAACATGCAAACACAGTGAATAATTTGTTACACATTTTGCTATTATGAATTTCGAGTACATAGCTACATTGAACTTTTCGCAAAGAAAGTATTTAAGTGCATAAAGACAGTCTGCCTTATGAGTGCTTACAAAAGTAAAGGGTAAAATGTGTTACATCAACATACCACGACAATGTGTAAGTTCAGTGAACAAATTTTGTTACATTTGTGGTGGAGTAACGTTTTCGTCACAAAAACGCAATTTAACGCCTCTCGTGAAGACTGCCTACCAGCATTATTTTGGTATGAAGATAGGGGACACGGATAAGTCGTGGGCTCCATATGTATGTTCAGTTTTATCATGAGAATGACTGAAAAATAAAATCAGTGGCTTTTGTTATGCCTATAGTTTGGCGAGAGCTTACAAACCATACAGATGACTTATTTTTGCTCGATTACGCCTATAAAGGCAGGATTGTCAATTGAAAAAAGTAGAACAGTTCAATCTGCTATTCGACCTATTTCACATTCAGGCAGTTTACCAACTGGTAACCACCCCAAAATTATGAGTTCAAAGCAGAAAATGAAGACAGTGTGGAAGAAGAAGAACCCAACAAGCCTTCAATATCCCATGGCCCTGATTTTGAAGAAAAAGATGATCAACCGCACAGATTGAGCCAATCGGAGTTGAGTGATCTCATTCGAGACCTTGACTTGTCAGAAGAAAAGGCGGAACTTCTAGGATCAAGGTTGCAGCAATGGAATCTTCTTCAACATGATGCCAGGGTCTCCAAGTACAGACAACGTCAACGGGGTTTGCTTCCTTTTTTGAGGAGAAAAAAATCTTGTTTTTTGCTGTGACAATCCAACTACATGGAGACTATTCATAGACTTCTCCAACCTTAGTTTGAAAGCTGTATTGTTTCAAAACAGCAACCGTCAGTTCACATGAAGAAGACTTATGCAAACATGACAGCCTTCCTCACCTGAATCAAATATGCTGAACATAAGTGGAAAATCTGTAGTGATCTAAAAGTCATTGCTATACTCTGACTAATGCAATTAGGGTATATTAAATACTGTTGCTTTTTATGTATATGGGACAGTAGGCATAGGAAATCACATTATATTCAAGCAAATTGGCCTGCAAGAAATCTTAACTCTAGTGAGAAAAATGTCGTTGCCGAGCCTTTCGTGGGTCCAAAAGATGTTTCCCCCCCTGCATATTAAGCTGTGTTTAATGAAGAATTTTGTCAAAGTCATGAACCGAGAAGGCCAGGATTTTAAATACGTGAGAGAAGAATTTCCTAGATTAAGAGATGCAAAAGTCAAGGAAGGCATATTTGTTGGGCCACAAATACGTTAACTCGTAAAGGATCCTGCATACGACCTAGTTTTGGAAGGAAAAGAAAAGGAAGCTTGAGAAGCTCTCAAGGGAGTTATGCAAGATTTTTAGGAAACAAAAGAAATGATAACTAACTCTCAGTTGGTGGCAGTACTTCTACAAAAATACCATCAACTCGGATGCAACATGTCCCTAAAAATTTATTTTCTTCACTACCATCTTGATTTTTTCCCATCTAGCTAGAGATATTGGGGCCGCTGGAATGAAGCAATGCTGGTGGATTACTGCTGGTTTTTGTGTAGGGATGCTCCAGAACTCACTTACAAGAGAAAAGCCAAAAGACACAATTTATTCTTTGTAGATCCAACCACGTGGGAGTTGTTCTTTCATTAATTTAGGATGTAATTGTCACTAAAAAAAAGGACGGTTACACTTTTTAATGTTATTAGCATGTGTAATTAATCTTTATCGTTTTCTCTTAATCCTTTAAAATGACACACTTTCACTTATTGCATATCACAGAAACTAGAGCTAATAATTTTTTTTGTCATATTCGTTTTTCTCAACCCAAAATAAGTAAAAATTGACTCATGAAGTGAAGGAAACATTACACAATTTTTTTTAGGCCGTGTTATTTATAAAAAAGGAAATAATTTAAAGAAACACTTATTCATATGATATAAAAATTTTGTTTCAAAATATTATTAAATTCTTTGTTTCTCTGCTTACGTGGCCTGGTCAATATCTATTACGGAAACTAACAAAAACAAATATTTATGTCGGAACAATTTTTTATTGTTTTTCAAGATATACTCCCTGATGGTCAATATATTGTTGCATAAGCTGGAATCAATTTTTATAGCATGAATCGGGTATGTCCAAAACATGGATTTTGAACGCATCAACCGCCCCTTCCAGCTTCGAAAATCGTTGATCATGCAGTTTGTTCCTCACGTATGGGAACAAAAAGAAAATCGTTAGAGACTAAATTAGGACTGCAAGGCGGATAACCCATCAATTCAAAATTCTGATCATTTGTGCCGATGTTTATGAGCTCGCAGTATCATGGTGGAAAATAATCCGGCGTTACACGTTGTTTTTTTTATTTCTCCGAAGAGTTCACACAGACAAATAGTTTTGTACTATTCAAAATTGACCATTTTACGATTCTCTAAAACTACGGTTGCAACATGTCCAATTTTTCCAAAAAAGTAAGGTGTTTCGAAATGTTTTGTGCCCGAACGACTTTTGTTGGGTGTGGCTCATCTTACAAGTAAGGTATCTTATCGCTTACTCTCAAAATTTATTTTAACTGCAACAAAAACCACCAGTAGAGTGCAGTAATTCTAAAATTATGCTCAAAAGGGCTGACGATTCCTAGTTTAGGCGCTAGAAGGCGTTCTCTGAAAATCTGTTTTTTCTCTTATTTTTACCCGAAAAAGAAAAAAAGAAAAAGTAATTACATCAGCATATGCACCTAACATTTCCTCATTATAGATAATTAAATGACGCATGCGCAGACAATTTTACCCTAATTATAGAAGCTTAAATTCCAAAAATGCAAAATTCACAACTATTATTAAAAATTAGCATATCTCATTAGCAATAGGTAGCACTGACTGCAAATAGTTAAAAGTGCTGGCGAAATTCCAGTCAATTAGGAGCCATTTGTATTTATTTGGATTTTATTTAGTGCTTCTCGTTGTCATGTCGTTATCATGTCGTCAATATAAATATTAAACAAAATGGGTGATAGGCCGCATCCTTGTCTTACACCTTGATTTGTGTATATCAGGGTTTTGCCTTCCTCATTGTTTTCTATAGTGATTTTGGTGTTGCAGTAGAGACTTTTTATTGCTTTTATTCCTTAATAAAGAACAAATGTTATATGTGTTTCTAAATCATGTTCTCTATATTTTTCTATGATCTGTTTTAAGGTGAGGACACCATCTATACAGGATCATCCTTTGCGAAAGTCATTCTGCTTTTCTTCTAGGATCACTTCGGCTATTATTTGCATTCTCACTGTTATGATGTTCGAATAAAACTTTAGTAAACTGATAGCTCTATAATTGTTGCAATCTGTTCTATCGCCTTTTTTTAGAGTGATTTTATTTTAGCCATGGCCCATTCTTAAGGAATATTAGTTTGATTCCAGCACATATTTATGAAGTGTAGTGATCTTAATTTTAGAAACATGCTTTTGTATTTAAATAATTCAGTATGAATTTTATCAGTTCCTGTGGCTTCCCTATTTTTTAACGTCTTTATTGCATTTTCTAATTATTGTATAGATATATCGTCTGCGGTTAAATTCGTCTCTTGTAAATTTATATCTTCGCTATCATTAGCTTCGTCTTCTTCTTCTTGCGACTTATAGCACAGTTTCTTGTAATGTTATTCCCACTTTTCAGTTTCTATAATATTTAACATTGCAATATCGTTATCTTCTTTGTTGAGGTGCTTTATAATTTTATATGCCGATTATTGTCAACCATATACATCTTCTATTATACGTGTTGTATAACTATTCCAACTATTACGATAAGCCTCTTTTATAGTTCTTTTGGCTTCTGCACTTCGTTATTTGTAGTATTGTGTGTTTTGTTCTGCTCTTAATGATAGGTATTGTTGGTATGCTCTGCGTTTGTTATCTATTAATTGTTGTAGTTTGTTATTCCATATCTTAGGACCTTTTCTACTATAGATCTTCCGTTTTGTCTTTAGGGCTTCTGATGCTGCTTTATGTATAGTTGTTTTTATGTCTTTTCATTTTTCATCTATATTTCCTTTTGTTTCTTCTTGGGATAAATAGTTTGTTGGACGTGTTTGGTATAGATATTTGATCATGCTATTTTGCAGTAAGTATGTATTATAAGTTTCTTTTCTAGTTCCCTTTTTATATTTTGTATTGGATTTTATTACATATATAGTACTCAGTTCGTTGATAATTATTGGCTGTGATATTGATTAATTTTGTTGATAGCTATGTCTTGCTCAGGAAAGAGAGACATACAAAAGATGACAATAGAAACCCAACTTTATTCACGATGAGGTGATTTTTTTATATCAATAAACAAATCAACGTCCTGAGGAACCAGCAAAAAAATGTTTAACCAAATTGAAACTCGCAGATTTTAAAATAAATCCACAAGCTTTTTCTTCATTTTCTTTTCTTAGCAGAATCCGAGAAAATTTTTTTTTAATTTATAATGTTTTTGTTAATAAGGATATGTTTGGACGAGTGCAGGTTTTTGGGATTAGTAATATTTTCATTTATTATTATTTAGATCAATTAACAGTTATTAAAAAATTTGATTTGGCTTGTGTGTTTTTACTTTTTAACAGGTTTTTTGTTATCGCTTTTAGTAGAATAAGTGTCTCTAAGAGCACGTCTTATTAATGTGCTTTCTTTTATTCTTATTTCTACCAATAACTCCTGTTTTGATTGTTTTGTTCCTTATATTTTATTATTCAATATATGGCCAATATACCTTGTTACTGACATCTTTTAATTTTAAAGGTTTCTATTCGCATTTTTTTACTTATCCGTATTGTCAATGTTTCTAACATATTCCTACGAATTCGCTTAATAATTAATTTATTTTGTCTATTGCGATGTTAACGATTGTCTTGCTTTAACAAATTTTACTTTAATTTCCTGTAGTTTTGGTACAATTCCTCTTTTACTTCTCCCGTCTTTAATAAAAGTCAACCTCATCTGTAGTTTTTCCATTTAAGGTTATTTTTGTTTTTGAGTGGTTTTCCAACATAAAATCCATGTCGTTTATTTTTATATTATACCTATTTACGACTGCCTGATTGATGTAGTCTTTGCTTTTTCTTCGACTTTGGTTGCTTTATAATTAGTGTATCTTATTATGTTTATATTTTTCCATTTATAGTTTTACTTCAACGTTTATTAACCGTTTAATTGTATTTATTGCTTATGATTCCTAGCTGCTTCTTTGAGCTTTTTTCTTATCACTGCTTTCTGATTTCTGTATAAAATTATAATTTTTCTCTCTACACTATATTTTATTCCTGATTTCTGCACAATGTCGAATAATGAGTGCCATTTTACTTTATCAAAGCTTTTCTTAACACCAACAAAAATATGTTACGTTTTGATTTTTTTATTATTTTAGTATTTTAGATGCTTGTAAGACCAAACCACTTGATCTGCGATTTTCATAATTATCTCTTTGGGTGATTATTGAATTTTCACTGAAACTTTCAGGTACTGTGCTTGTTTCATATATTTTGTTTTATTATTCCTGTCTGAAATTTGTCTATTTTCTTTGCTTTTTTATTTTACTTCTTACGCAGCTTTAACGTATTTAAATTGTGTTATATTTTCTGGAAGATTTTTAATCTTTACATCCTCTCTTAATTCTAGTTCATTATTATAGAGCTGTTCTAGATATTGTTTTTATCTTTTCCAACTTAGTTATACTAAAATTCTTTTATTTTCATGCTTGAAAAAATTTAAATTCTTTTCGAGTTATAAAAAAAAATTTCACTAGCTTGTGTGCTATTTTTATCTTTCCTCTAAATAATTTATTTACCTCTTTACATTTGTCTTCTTTTGCTTTTCTTAATTATCTGTTAATTACGTTTCTTTTATTTTAGCTTTTTCCTTTATCAGACTAGTTGTCCTCGAATCTCTTTCACTTTTCTGCGATTGAGATTGTATTATTTTAAACATCATTTTATAGTTAGAGTGCTCGTTTTATTATCCCTTATTGTGTATCTATATTTAAATATTTTTCAAGCGATTTTTTTACATCTTCTTTACACAACATTTCTAACTACCGATGAAGTTTTGCTTTTATTTTCTCCTTTTTATAATTATAAATCATAAATTATGAGCAATGGTGGGTGTTGTAAAATCGACTCCTAGACAACTTTTACACCTTTTATTTGGTTTGTGAAGCTTTATTTTATTAGTTTTGGATTGATATTTTTTTTTGTTGCCTAGCATTTCTACGTACACAATATTAAAATATTGTGTTTGCAATAACGGTCATGCTGTTTTTTGCCTAGACCGTACGCGTCTAGCATTTACACTTCTTCTTCATTTTCTTATTTTTCTAAAATAATAACGTTTTTTTCTAGTCTTACATATCCTATTGCTTTCGATAACCTCGATCTCCAATATTATTGTATTTATAGTTTCGTTTGTCACTCGGAAATTTGATCGAAGAGAATTTAACTTTTGAAGATGTCATGTGATTTTTTCTCATTTTTCTGTATAATGTAATTACTTTATATGCAGCGGATTGTTGTCCATTTGTATGTATGTTTAAAAATGTTTTCTTTTTCAAAGTGTGCATGTATTACCTAATTGGCAGGAGCTTCCTCTATAAAAACAGAGTACTGTAAAAAAAACGAGTTTAGCATATCGGCTCCTTATTTCCCGCACCATCTTTGACAGTAAAAAAGACCAGCGTTGCTTTTACGTTTGCGTTTCCGTGCCTATCGTGCTTTTCTGGAATCGGAAATTTTAAATTTTAAACAATTTTATCTATGAGTCTCCTAGTTTAACAAAAAATTTAGTGTAGTATCTTTGTGAAAGTTGTTCTATCATTTTACGAAGAACGAAATCCAACAGATGCTAAGTACACCATTTCTTCCATAGGTTAACTACTAGCAATTAATTTTTATGTGTATAAGGACTTACATAAAAAGCAAATCTTTGAAAAATGCATAACAGATTAAACTTCCTTTTGCTATAGCTACTTTTTGCCGGTTCAGTTCCATTTTCTTGAACTACAAAATTTAATATTGTCAACATACCGAATTTGTTGGTACATGCAAAAACTGCCTACATAATATTATTTATAATAAACAGCTTTTAAATAAAATTCTACTGTAATTTACATAATAATTATTTTAAGTAAAATGTGTTTGCATTATAGAAAATAGTGAAGAAAATTTTTGGCATTTATTTATTTGCGAAAACTGATGTTATGTTAGCCTTAAATCGAAAATATACAATCTCGTAAGCAATTCTTATGGTTGGTGTCACAAAAAGATACAAAAAATGTATAAACAAACAAGGTATTCTTAAAGTTGCATAAACATCTACTGCGTATAAAGCGATTCGAGGACGTGGTTGGACTGAAGTACTCACGAGCTGGAAGAATAATATTTTTTGTGTACTTTTATGTCTTATGCCTGTTATTACAAACATTATTTTATTTATTCTTGTTAAATCTTCAATTTGCAACTGCACTTTCAAGCCATATTAAAGGTTTTTCTCTTTTTCATCTTAACTGAATTTATATTTTTCTTAAATTTTAAACTCCATTCCATATAAGTTTAAAATTGACTTTTTAAAAAAAGCCTATAATTTTTTATCTATCTTTTCGTAACACAAATAGAATTTTTACGTTGTAGATAATTGATGGTTTCAATTATTTCTTAAAATATACATTTTTTATTAGGAGCAATACTTTCTGGCTACTAAAAATAATTGCCACAATTTTTGTATTGCTATTATAAGCAATGCTAAATTATACGTTTATAAAGAAAACGGAAGCTTTGAATAAAAATATGTCTTTATTATTTATTATTAAAATTTTTTTTAACTTATAATTAAAGCGGGATCTTTGGGCAATAATTATTTACATAAATTTGTATTGTTCTTTTTATATTGGTGGAAAATGTGTATTTTCTTATTTATAAAATTGATATTTATAGATTATATATTGTTAGAATAATTAATGGAATTGCTGAACAAGTTCTGTAAATGTGATGTAACTAATGATGTAAAATATATGAAAATATTATTAGAATCATTGATTGTTTCTGGGTTTATTTGTGAATTGGGGACATTTATACATTTCCATAACCCTGTAATTAAGTTTACTAGTATAAACAAGTGAAATTGCTTGCATTTCATAAAGTGGTTTATGAAGTCAACCATTTTTTTGCAGCCAAAAAAAATAATTTTAAGTCCTTATTATTTTTAGAGGCAATTATCCTGAATTGAACAAATACATTTTATAAAGCACTATCTAGCTTGCAAATTGTGGTTGTTGTATGCTCCATACAAATTTATATATATATCTATATATATAGATAAAAATCTTCCAGAATTCCCAAATTGTATGGTCTCCCAAAAATTCACAAAGAGAGCCTTCTTTACGCCCTATAGTTAGTGCGTTCGGTTCTCCAACCCACCGCCTAGCCAAATACCTTGCCAAGACTCTCCAACCTCTCACAGAACTGGCATCATCCTTCGTCCGAAACTCCTATCATTTCCTAGAAATACTGAAAACCTTCCCTATACGCAAAGGTGACATCATGGTCAGCTTTGATGTCGTCTCTTTGTTTACAAACATCCCAATTCCTGATATCCTACAGTTATTAAAGTGAATGTATAATATAAATAACAATATCCTCTCCCTAATAAACCATTGCCTATCCAATACTTACTTTACCTTCCAAAATAAATTTTACCGCCAAACTAATGGTGCTTCCATAGGTTCCCCACTTTCACCTGTCATTGCTAACCGTTTTATGACCGATTTTGAAACAAAAGCCCTCGCCTCCTTTCACCTTAAACCTACTTGGTGGGTACGATATGCCGATGATACTTTTGTTATCTGGACTCATGGACATGATACCCTTCCAGAATTCCTTTCTCACCTCAACCAAATCCACACCAATAACAAATTTACCATTGAAACTGAACATAACAATTCCCTTCCCTTCCTAGATACTCTCATAACAAGAAATCATTCTAATGGCAGCTTTTATTACACTGTCTACAAAAAACTCACTCACACTAACCGCTACCTAAATGCCAAATCCCATCATCACCCTGCCCAAATCCATTCGGTTGCAAAATCCCTCATAACCAGATCCATTAGACTTTCCGATGCGAAAAATCGCCAAACAGAAATCAAATCCATTACCACCACTCTACTGCAAATATTCGGCTAGATATTTGCCGATTTATTTGACCTATGTAGGTTTTTCTATTGGTTCATTGTGTTCTCTGTATTGGTTATTACTTCTCCATCTTTATTTTTTATTGATGTTTATAATGTTCTATACCTTTTTACATTTTATAGTGTTCCACTACATAGCAACCTTCTCGTCAATTATCTTTTTCTTTATCTCTACTATTACTAATATATTTAGTTCTATCCTGACAGACATAGGTGCTCTCTGATTCTCTTTATTGTTTACGATTTTTATGTTTCATATACTATTATCAAGCGAAAGTTATTTTCAGTTCCACATTAACAGCCCTTATATTTATGAGTTCTTTAAATAATTAATTTTATTACTTATACTACCTTTTAAACAATTCTTCTCTTTTTATGTGTAGTTTGTTCTGTTTAAAATAGTTTCTGATAACCCATTTTGACCGTTTTTCGTTTTTTTCTTTTTGCCTCTTACTTCTTTTATTTGTTTTCATCTATTTTTGATCTGTAACATAATTTATAATTTAATTTTTTTTATATTTAAGATAATTTAATTTTAAATTTTTTCTATAATGTTTTTTTATTAAATAATGTAATATACTAATATGTACCGTTTTCTTTATTTCTATTTAGTTTGAAATTTGTTGTATTTTCTAACCACTATATTTTTATTTTTAACTTTGTTATTTCTTTTTGCAGATTTTGGTTTTCATCTTATAGTACCCTTACTTCTATTTGCTGTTTTGTTTCTTCTCTTCTTTTATTATATGTGGGTACTTATAAACGCTTTTAACTTCAATTCTTATATCTTATTATTGATTTTCCTTTTCTTTACCCTTAATCGGCGTTCTCAATACTCTTAATTTTCTTAATTATAATTTCGTTTTATTCTTCTTGTCGTTTTCCTTTACCTTTATTTGTAATTAAACTTTTCATTGTCCTTACTAATTTAATGTGTTATTCGAATTATATATATAAAAAAAATTATGAGTGCTGCTGCTGCTGTCACACAGGTCAAAGGTCAAATCGTTCGTGCCTTTCGGTGCCGACCCGAGCGCCTCCGAAGGACAAATTTTGGCCGCGGCGGCAGGCGCGACCGAGGTAATATATTTCCGGAACCGCAAGCGATGGAAAATTTTCGTTTGAGAGCGGGTAATAAAGTAATTTATAAAGTAATATATAAAGTATAAAATTATGAGTGCTGTCACACAGGTCAAAGGTCAAACGTCAAAGTTCAACTCTAACTGAGTATACGTAAATGCGTTGTCATGGCAACGGCGTACGTCATTTATGTCAAATAGAGCTTTTTAATCGTGTTTTTTATTTATTTTTGAAAACTACTATGCGAAGGGGCTCAAGCATGTCGGAGTTGGACAAGCTCTCCCCGGGGCCGCTGCCAGACCTCGTTTATTATAAATAAAACTTAGTATGTAAGTAATAATCTATATTATGGATACATTCTTCTTTATACATTCTCTAATATTGAGATTCTTTATGAGAAAACCCAACAGCGTAAAGTGTTATTATCCACGTTTACATCGTGGAAGTGATAAACTCATCTATAGGTGTTTTGAATGTTTATTTTATTTTTACTATTAATATTTAATTTTGTAATATACATTATATATTATACAACTTTTTGGAAAAAGATGCCAAAAAAGACCTATACTACAGCAGAAGAGAATTCAATGCTCGGTTTCAAGCTCATGACAGAGCGTCTCAACCTCTTGTTCTGTGCTAATTCAAGCGGAGATTTCAAAGTTAAGCACCTGCTTGTCTATTATTCTGAGAATTCATGAGCGTTTAAAAAATACAAGGTGCAGAAAAACCAGTTAAACGTTCCAACAACAAGGCTTGGCTCACTTGGGTATCTTGTTCGTTGAGTTACTCAATTCAGTTCCGTAAAGAAATAATTTGTTACTAAAAGTCTTATTGGTTGTGGATAATGCTCTTGATTTTCCTCCAGGCCTAGAGGACAACTTACTAAAGGAATTCGACTTTACTAAAGTTCTCCCAACGCCACTCTATTACTCCAACTCATATATCAACAGGTTATTTTTAACTTGAAAAAGCTTTACATAACAGCACTATTTCAGCGATGCTTCGAGGTGACCCAAAGAACAAACTTTACCCTTTGAGAGTTTTGGAAAAATTATTTTTATATCGTAAATTGCTTTAACATTATCAATAAAGCCTGGGATGAGGTCACTAAGGTAACCCTCAATTCTGGTTGAACATAACAGGCCTGATTATGTTCTTGAACGTGACTTTAAGAAGCTTATTTAAATATAGAAGCCGTTAAATATCGAGTCATTGTGTTTTTAAGAACGGCCATGGGATTGTCGATGAATGAGGCCGACATTTAAAAATTGGTAGCAAAACATAATCAAGAGTTGATTACTGACAAACTAATGAATTTGCAACGCGAGCAACACTAAGAAGTTATAGAGGCTATTTCTTCCACAAAAAAAAAAATGCAGAGAAATCCCTCCGTTCAAATACGTTTTGGAAAACAGTGCCTTGTAAAAAAGTACCATCCGAATAAGGTTGCAACAATTTGAGCGAGGAATCTCTTCAACGACGAGGTAATGTTATATTTCCGCCAAATCCTCAAAAGAAAAGAAAACTACGTGTTATTGGAGAAGTTCCTTGTTACAGTCGCACACAAAGAAAAAAATTCCAATGAAACAACAGATAACAGTGCGAGTTAACTTACTTTATATAAAAATTTGGTTGACATATGAGTGCTTTGAATTACAATATTTTCAAAACTGAGGTTCCTTTGTATTCAATATTCTTAAACTTCTAACAAAATATATATAGATGTAATGTAATACACGTAAAAACTCAAAAATGTAGTAGTCTTTAACAAACTATATAGAATTTTTATGTATAAATTTATATTAGAAATGTTTCGCACAGATATATAGCCGCCGAAAATCAATTTGCGATAATTGAAATCTCCTCCATTAGCCGTTAAAACTGCTCACATCTCGAGCACAACGGCCGGCCGATTTCTTGGACAAAGAAAACTGGAAATAAACAGACGTGGATATTGACTCACGTAGATATTATTTGATCAAGTGACCGTGATTCCCCCCGGGTGCGGAAGGGTTAGCGGGGACATTGAGTGGAGGACGCCGTGATTGGTCTCAGATGAGGAGTGGCAAACACTGGACATACAGGGTTAATATTATAGCATTTGTTGAGCAAACACCGACTGTTTGCCCTCTGATTAAATCTGGCCTGATTATTGCGCGCTCACGATTCAGAAGGCTTTGCGAAGCCTTAAATGTTCTGACATATGGCGGGCGCGCGAATTGCGACTTGGCCATGAGGCAAATTCGGGCTTCGATGCACTCAGCGCTAATATGATTCTGCGAGTCGTTCGCACGCACCCCCGAAACCAGTAATGTGGCGAAACAGGCAGTTACACTTTTACTGACGGCAGTATTCATACCGAATGCGTCCTTACATCTTGAAAAATTGCCTCAGAAGCATTGAAATAAAGCTCCTGGGTGACGTAAAACGCAATTCAAATCGATTGTGGCTTTAGTATCAGCGAATTCCAAGGTTTGCTTAGAATATATACCTAATTTCATACGTTTCTTATTTAGAACTAACGATTGACATTTATATTGCTGAATTATCATACTCGACTTTAAGGGATAAATAAAATACGCAAATAAAATTTATCAAAAAATTATACGCTTAGATATTTTATTTTTTAGAATATTCACAATTACTACTAACATACATGACATTTTTTTCGACAAATAATTTTTAACTGTTGGTATAAAACCCAACATAGCCACTTTAATTTCTTTTTTACGTATTTTTACATATTTGGTTTTTATTGCACATATACCAGAAAATATCTTGAAAATATGACATAAAAACGAAATTACAGTCAACTAAGCTTTATCATTTTAAGGGTGACATTTTTTTACTGTTATAAAAAACATCAGTACTTCAATAAAAATATTTTTGGATAACAAATTTAAAATAATTCTGTCAGCTGTAATAGATGGACTCTCATTATGTTGTTCTTGAGGTCTTGGGTGGTAGCTGGTTTATTAACATAGACTTTACTTTTTAAATATCCCCATAAAAAAGTCTAAAGCTGCCAAATCGCACGAACAAGTAGGTCAATTGACATTGCTATTTCTCAACATTAAACATTCACCGAGCTTCTACTGCAATAACTCGATATTCGCAGGTTTTGTGTAGCATGTTGCACCGTGTTGTTAAAAATAAATAAAATTTATGTCAGTTTGGGTAAGTTTCAGGCAAAAATAGTCATTAATAATCGCATTGTTAGCCTTATTTTCGAAAAAAATAGTCTAGTGATACCTTTTGACCACAGAGCACATCAAAGTGCCAATTTTTGAGGATGCACTGGTTGCTCATAACACTCTCTTGGATTTTCATTGCTTTACCGTTCCATTTAATGTAAAATGTGCTTCATCGCTAAAGATGATTTTCGATGAAAAATTCGGATCAATTGCACGAGCCAATCAGAGAATACATGTCGACTAGAATGATGAATTGGCTTAAGTTCTCGACTTAATTGAATCTTGTAAACATGTAAATTCAATTCTTGTGTTTAACGAGTTATCGGGAATTTTGAGTCCTTTTTCACGCTTTTTCACTGCAACGATATTTGCCTGTGCAAACTCTTTTGGTCGTCTACTCTTTGATATATCACTAACAAAACCAGTGACCTCACATTTTCGTACAAAACGACCGATGGCGGTCTCATTTGGATGGTTATGACGGCCAAAATAATCCCGGAGAGCTTGGTGGGTGTTTTTTTTTAAATTTTTTCACCATTTTTGTAATTTTTAATATAATAAAAATAAAAGACGGACTTTTCCGATGTTAATATGTACTTTTTCAAACCCAACACAATATCATGTCTCTTTCAATTATAAACCCAAATTATTTGCCTTGCATTGTAATTATTTTAGTTAATTTTTCGTACAATAATTTGTCTTAAGCTATATAATGCGATTTATAGTACTATAAAAAAAACACACGGTAGCGGATTGACACTCTTTGTGATCGTGACAAAGACAGCTCTACTTCAGATGTACGACCTGCTTACACAAATCCGATTTTCTTTCACCTTCCAAAACAGAGAGAAATTATGTCCTAATCCTAAGTCCTACTTACTACTATTCAATCCAACTAACATCTCCTCTCCCCATTCCAACCCCATTTGGCCAGTGTAAAATGGTCTAATACCTTCAAGAATGTCAATGCTTATAATACAACCAAATATCTTAGTCCCTAGCACACCTGGTCAGCTTGGGCTGCCATAAAACAACTTTTGGATAGGAACTTATAAGATCTTTAGTGTATAATGATAAGCTATATGGATATGGATCGCCCCAAACAAAACTACGAAAAATGAAATTGATTATATTTTAGCGAACTATAAAAATATTGTACAAGATGTTACAGTACTAAATAGTTTTGAAACTGAAAGTAACCATAGAGTGGTCAAATCAGAGATAGTAATAGACAAGAAATTACAGAGATATTTTAAAAAGAACATAAGAATAACATATAAATTGTTAAAAGAAACAGGTAACTATTTTTTTACATTAATAACCATAGAAAGAAGATCTAGAAACGCAACAAATAAACGAGAATATCCAATAGATATTGACCAACATAACAAAAAATTACATCTACAATAAGGGACAGTATAAAAGAATTGAATAAAGAAATATATATAATCCTAAAAAATTTCAAATCGATGATGATGTTAAGAAGCTAATAGAAAAAAGAACACTAAATACGCAACATAAGAAAAAAACGATTGAATACGTGGAGATTAATAAAATAATACGAAGAATAATAAAGGAATTTAGAAGAATACAGAAAACTAAACTAATAAATAAAACAATAGAAGAAAGCAAAAATATAAAGTGATTTAGACCAAATTTAGGACAAAAACATATACACACTCTTATAAATAACGAAAGGGAGATTGTAACACGCAGAAAACCAATATTAAAGACCGTTGAGGAATACTATACCGACTTATATGAATCTAAAGTAAAAGAGGATATAAACGAATAAAATAACCCAGAACGAGGGATAAGAAATGTGGGATCAGAAGAACTACCAGAAATTATCAGACAAAAAGTAGAAAAGGCTTTGAAGGACATGAAAAGAAACGAAACACCTGGAGAATACGAGACCACCACGGATATGATAAAGAAAGGGGGTGACACTGTAATAACAATAATAATACTTTATAATTATTTATTATTTTTTTATTAAAATTTCTGTTTAAACTGTTCCAACCAAACTAATTACAAGTGCATGTAAATTATTGGTTAAAAATGGAACTTGAAATTGTATGTACATTGCCATTCATGGTCAAAAAGAGTTATGCCATAAGAGTGGAACAGCATTTAAGTTTTGCGCCAATTTTTTACAAGTCTTGCAAGGATTGTTTTACGAAATAAATTGTTACGTGTGACAAACATTGGATTTTTTAGTAATTTAAATAAAATGAAGGGCGACAGATTGGACTACAAATTAATATTATGTATTTAATAAAACTTGAAAGATCCTGTACACTTTGTATTTGTTTCAGGTAGTCATGGCACAACTGCAGAAATTTTCTTTCGTCAACTGAAACGTAAGTACATTGTTATGGTCCAACTATATTCTGGTTTTGCAAATAAAAATTGTATATTTATATAAAAGGATCATTTTCTCCTTCATGTGAACTAAAAAGCAAATACCAAAACAAGAAATTGATATAATTGAACTCTTGCATATTACTGCTTATGGTTCTAAACTTTGATTATCAAATTACTAGTTATTCTGGTCATTGGCTCATTTGATTTATTTTCTTCGAATTGAACAGTTCTTAAACATTTATAAAATGTAATTGAAGTACAACAATTTCTTTCTTCTGTGGACAAAAACATGGTGCAAGCTCAGGATGCAAGAATTGCCTAATAATTGATTGTATTTAAAAAAATATTTAACAATAATATTTTTAAGCTATATAATGGTAAATTTATGGAACATCCTCTACATATACAATACGAGTATTTAATCAGATTAAGATAAGCAAATACTTTTAACTGAACACTGCATGGATGATCATTTGTTCATATCCAATTTATTATATTTTTATAAGAGCGAAGAATAAACTTTACAATAGAGTTCTTTTATTGATATTGGGATTATAGAGGATCTATTATATTTACTAATATACAAGCTTAAAATTAAGTTGCCATAAACGTTTATGAGTTAGAACTAGTCGGACATACTCGCAATAAAGCTTCGTCCCTCTTTGCCAATTGATTACAACGGCCGAATCTAAGATAAATCATTAGTTTATACGTAACTAATGTATGTTATTTGTTTCTGGTTTTTTAATACCCTAGGTCATTTTATGGCATAAAAAGAATTTTTATCTTTGGGTTCTTGATGATAAATAAAATCAAACTTTGAGTTTTGATCTACTATTTCTGGAAACGAGGACTGCCAACAAGAGATGCTGCAAAGGTAACCCTTGTAAATATTTTGATTTATAGTTTACTTTCACAATCAATAAATTGGTATTGCAAACATATTCGATAATTTGCAGTGATAATAAAAAGGCAATGATAATAAAGGAAGTATTTTGAAAAAATTTATTGGTTTCGATATAAATTTTACACAAAAATTAAATGTTTTGCTTGCACTAGGGAACTTTACATACAATTTAATAGTTTGAAGCAAAAAATCTATTGCAAGTGAATTAAAAATTGACGATACCCCACTTGCTCTTATTAAAAGTCTATTTGATAACCCACAAGTTTTTAAGGTAAGGCACATATAATAATTTAAAAAAATAATGCTAGTGTATCTAATCATAAATATTAATTTTATGGGTACGTTAAACAGAATCAAAATGAAGATCAAATGAACAACTTTACAATTTTGGCATAGGTAGGCAATTTTATTTTTTAACATATAATAACAATGAGTAGTACGACCTCATTATCTTTTCTCTTTTTCTAAGTAGTCCATAAATAAAATTCCACGACTATCTCAAAAAAACAGTCACCATCATCTTTCCGGCCGATAAAACCGTCTTTGCCTTTTTTGGAGCAGGTTCACCCTTTGCAGTTTATCTTTTTAAGGTGACAAATAATGGAGCAAAGTGCCCGTAAACGGCATCTAACTCGGCTTTAATTTGCATAGGCGTATTGCCTTTCAAATGCAAGTACTTAATTTTAACAGGTATGTTTCATAACATGTACGATTGTAGTAGCAAAATGTTTAGGCTGAAAACTTTGCAGACTGCCTACGTATTTGTTTATTAAAAATCTATTGCAATAGATGTACATATCCCGGACATACACGTCCAATGTTAGCCGGTTAGGTCATCAATTATATTTCCATTTTTAATTAGTGTGCATTAGGATCGAAATTGTCCAGTTATTTAAGTAAACTGTCACAGTATTTTGATTCGTAAAAGATTACTGTCTTGCTAGAGTATATATCAGTTAATTTGTTTACAGCAATATAATAAAAAACGTTTACTAAATAATACTGTACATTGACTATCTGTTTAGTTTTATCCGTAATTGGTTTGAAAAAACCCATTATATCAGTTTCATTTCTGTCCGCATAATACTAGATCTGACATAAAATCGAGGATGTAAGTTTCCAAGATTTATTTTGCTAATTGACCATCTACGTTTGACATATAATGTGATAAAAGGTATTTGTTCAAGATGTTAACACACATTTTTTCAAAAAATGGTTAAATTGTTGTATAAAAGAAATTTAAAACATTATTCAGTTTTCTCTTAGTGCACATGACATTAAAATAAATTTATCATACATTTAGTATAGTTTATTAAAGTAATATATTTGGGTTAAAGATTTAAAAGATTCTAGTAAACTAAAATTATCTATAAACGTTTTATATGTACATAACATCTTTTGAACTTTAATACTATCAAAAAAAGTTGAGTTCAGTATAATGACTTCGTTAGTTCTGCTAAGTGATAAAGTCGACCATTTACATTTAGAATACAGTAATTGGCACTAGTCATGCATAAACAACTGGAATTTCACAAACTGTAACTTTTTGTATGACGTACATAGCATTAGTTAACACAATAATGGTTTCAGTCTAGCTTACAGGGTGTGCTTTGCAAATATATAATTAACCATAACATTCAAAACTAAAAATGTTTGAAACCAATACTTTTTTGCGGTATATTGTGATACTAAAACAATTTTATAAAATAATGTTTCTTATTGCTGCTTTATATGACAAAAACATTCCATTTATCATATTAAGACTTATTAAAGTCGAAATATATAGAAAAAATTACAAAATATACCTTGTCTTGTGAGACGTTGTGAAGCCTCAGTATTTATTTTTGATTTTGGTAATAGCATCTAAAAGCAATTCTTCATCTTGAAAACAGAAGTTGTAAGCTCTATTGATTCTAATGCTAAACAAATTTATTTTTATTCTATTGAGAAAGCTCACAAAGCAGTTTTTAAAATATTGTAAAAATTAACCGATGTAACTTAAATCGAAACTTTTCAGATTAACAGCTGTCCCTCTTAGGGCAATGCAAATTATTTGCGAGCTCTCGCGGTTAAACTTGATTTAATAATTTGAGAGATATCTTAAATATTGGATATATGCTCTGGAATTGAAATTCTTATTGTATATAAATCACCTTGGTGGCATATACATAATTATTTAAATCGTGTACTCCTTATTGACCAACAGAGTAATAGGATCTCGAGGATCCTTTACTTTAAAACCCTACTATACCTGAAACTAATTTCTCTTATTATATACTTATTTCTTTTTATTAATAGGGGTTATGCCAGATCAGCATTACATTTGCTATTACTTGGCAAGGTTAAAAGATTTTTAACATTTATATGACTAAAATAGATAGTTCATTGTAGTTTTGACAATTAAATTAGTTATTTTCACTATTTAGGACATCAATAGGTAACTTCCTTTTAAGTCTGGTGTGTCAGTTTTCAGTGCCCAAGTTGTAGTGAATCGCACCACTGCATTGATTTATGTTATCATAAAATTTTTGGGCTGTTTTCTTTATGAATTCTTCCACTGTTAGGATTCCTGTTTCTCGGTGGAGCTGCGAGTTTCTTGCGTACCACTGTGCATTTGTTATTATACGGATAATTTTATTTTGTAACACTTGGAGTTTGCTAAGATTAGTTTTTGATGTCGCGCACCAGACACTGCACCCGTATGTAAAAATTGGTCGAATGATGGTCGTGTAGATGAGAACCCCACATTTTATTTTCAATGTTGACTTCTTGTTGATGATGGGATAGAGCATGGCCAGTCTTGCGTATGATTCAGTCAGTTTTTTATTGGTGTGGAAACTCCATGTTAATCTACGGTCGAGAAAGACCCCTAGGTATTTCACCGCGCTATCTTTCGGATTCCAAGGGATAGGTACATTATTGATAACGATGTTAGGTGGGTCTTGTGGGTGACGCAAGGTAAAGATTTTGGCATCACATTTGCTGGGATTAATTCGTATAAACCATTTGTTAAACCATGAGTTAAGATGATTCAGACTTTGTTGCAGATTGTTTGCGGCTAGGTTAATGTCGTAGTCTTGAGTTATGATTGCTGTATCGTCGGCATACATTGCGATGTCAGAGTTTGGTGTTGTAGGAGCATCGTGCATGAAAATATTGAATAACAAGGGACTCAGTACGGATCCCTGCGGTACTCCCGCATTGATTTTACGTACTGATGAGGTATATCCTTTTATTCTTGTCTGGAACGTTCTGTCAGTTAAAAATGATTTAACTATGTTTAATAGGTAAACAGGGATTGCCAAATTTTTCATTTTGTATAATAAGCCGTTTATCCATACACGATTAAAGGCTTGTGCCATATCTACAAATGCCATTATCGTGTGCATTTTGTTTTCGTAACCCTTTTCAATTATCTCAGTGAGTCATAAGATTTGATGACCACTAGAGTGTGCGCTTCTAAAACCAGTTTGGAATTGGTTTAATCGGCTTTGAATGGTTCGTTCAAAAACTTTAGAAATTGTGGACAGCAGGCTGATGGGTAGGTAGTTGTTAGGATTGTCATGCGGTTTATTTGGTTTGGGAATCATTCGAATTAGTGCTCGCTTCCATTCGGTAGGGAAGTAACCCAATCTTAAGCAGGAATTAAATATGGCTGTTAGTAAACATATACTTTTTTGCAGTAGATTTTTCTGAATTATGTTGGGGATCATGTCGATTCCTGGTGCTTTTTTGGTTTTAAGTTTTTTTATACGTTCTTTAATTTCTGTTGGGGAGATTGGGTTATCTAGCATTTGTTCTTGGGGTGTAATATTTTGAGTTTCCATTTCAACCTGTCTGATATGATTGGGATCATTGTTAAAATATGCGGTGGTAAATGTTGCTTCGAGATGTTGTGCGAATATTTCAGGTTTGTCCTTATCTTCCGATATTGTTTGGCCATTGTATTTTAGTGTGGGGGTAACCGTGGGTTGCTTTAGGATCCGTTTGGTGGCTTTCCACATGTTGGCGTCTCCAGGTTCGAACGATTCTAGATACTGTTTATAAGAGTTTATTCTGAACTGATCGAGTTCGTTTTTAACCTGCCGGATCAGCACATTTAGATGGTGTTTATCTGCAGGGTTCCTAAGACGTTGCCACTTCCTTCGGGTGGAGTTTTTTTCTTTTATTAATTTTAAAATTCGGAGTGGGGGTGTTTGGTTATTGACAGGTTTGCGTGTTTGAGAGACTAGAGTAGATTGTTTGATAGCCTCATTTGTTGTTTCTTTGAAGAATTCAATGGTTCCATCAATTTAAGCTGTGGTAGATATGGTGAGAGGGCACTTGATTTGTTCGTCCATGATATTACAGAAAAGTTAACTGGTCCGTTGATTAGCATTGGAATTTCCGGGTAATAATAAGGAGTACAGTTAAGAGTGAATATTACCGGCAGATGATCAAAGTCAAGTTCAGTTATTACGGTTTGGTTTATTGGCAGTTGCAGGTTTTTATGTATTATTATATCTAGGATGTCTGGCAAGTGGTTTGTGTGGTAGTGGAAATAAGTGTAATCTCTAGCTGAAATTTGTAAAGCCAGTTGGGACGCTGCGTGTTCAGTTTTATTTCGTTAAGGTTGTTGGCCCTGCATCCCCAGATTGTGTTTTTGCAATTTAAATATCCGGCTAGTATTGTGGGCTGCTGGTTGTCAAATATTTTTACCAGTTCTTCTAATATGAGTCTATTTGTGGGTGGTTTGTAAGCCGAAATTATGTGAATTGAAGAGTTATTCTTAAAGGTTAATTTTGTGGCGGTAGCTTCAAGTTGATGAATGCCTGTTAGTTCAATAGGGGTGGGTACGATGTTTTGTTTTATGATTATTTCAGAAGCGCCCCATCCTATTGCTGCCTCTCTGTCCTTCCGAATAATGCGATAGCCCGGAATTGTGAATTTCTCGTTTTGTATGAGGTGGGTTTCGATAATACACGCAATGTCTATGCCATGTCTTGCAAGGAATGATATGAAGGTAGATCTCTGAGTCTTTATACCGTTAGCGTTTCAATTCATTATGGTTAACTTTTGTAGAGTGGTTGATTTATTTGCCACCATTTGTGAGCAGCATTGGGATAAGGGATAAGGGGAAGTTTTTGATTTGGTCATAGTAGGGAGTGATTAATGTGAGAATGGTCTGGAGGATTTTTGATAAAGGCGAATCAGTAGTATTTGCGTTGTTGTTGATGTTCGTGATGGGATAGGAAAAAAAATTATATACTTATTTAAAACCACATAAGCTATGAAGTGACAGGTACCGTATTGGGACAGATATATCTTCCTTCGCAATAAAATAAAAAAGGACAAACAAAATCTATCTTTTGGTAAATGTTAAAATAAACTACATTATTCTGAATTTTAAAAATATAAAAATAATAAAATATGCGATTTAGTTACCGGACAGATTGATTCGAGTTGCCTGAATTGCAAAAATTGTAAATTTAGAAATTTTGATTTTTGCATTATATAGATATTTCATAAAGTACTTCCTATAAAGTAGCATTACGGTAGCCACTGTAAAATGAAGTTAGCATTCGTGATTGGACAGGTAAAATATTAATATTTTATTGCAGGGTTAATTATCTATTGCGTGGAACATTATAATACTAGGCTGTAAAGTTTCTTGGGACAAGAATTATTTTTACGGGCAATTTCAAAAACAACAATTATTTTTTAAAATGCAACCAATTATTATAAATAACTTTTGCCGGCACTCTGCAATGTGTTCACGGCACTAATCTGCCTACCTCAAAACAAAGAATTCTTAACGTGCTTCTTCCACTTGACCTTTAAGGCTGACATTACCAGATCAAGCCGCTTGTATCATTTTTAAACAGTCACATGGCTCACGGTTCCTTATGTTTTGGCAACTGCAGCAGTAGCAAATCAAAAAGTTCAATTATATCAATTATCACCTAGAATTACAAGACAACAATTTGCTATTACACCATAAACACAAAAAAACAACAAAAACAAGCTTTTTTTGCATTTTTTGACAAGCGGTTTACAACATTCTAACGATACCTTATTTTGACATTTTTACAGAAACACTTTCTATTATTAAATTACACCACGAGGTCTTTTTGAGTTCCATTATGTTTGAGCAATTTTAAATTTAATTTATTTGTTCAAGGTTTCCCGTCATATTTTTGACAGACGAATATTTCCTTTTATGTGATTTGATATTTACGTTATTAAAAGTAAATGAGTATATGAACTATTTTTAATATCTTTAAGACAAAATTTCATATTTTTAGATTACCCGACTTGTTCCCTCTATGTAGTATCATAAATATTTTGGAGTTTTAGTTATTAAAAATCTAGCAATCTAGTAAATCAATTTTTTAACAACAAAGATACAAGATTTTATATGCCAAGAAATATATCAAAATTTATAGATGATTGAATGATTTATATAAACATAAAGTCATAAAAATACAAACAAAATTTAAAATAAAACGGAACAGAGCAAATAGTTTAAATTTTGAAAAAAGACGAATAAAAAATGTACAAATATTTTCAAATAACGTAACTAATTAATCAGAAGTATGCAAGTAAATAAAACTACAAGACAAATAACTCTTCTAAATAAGAAAATATGTAAACATACGTAACATACAAACATATTTAGTTTTACTAACTTAAAACCAAAATTGCATGTGGCAAGATAACATTATGACTGATAAATACACAGTGTAACAAATTTACTGTTATTTGCAAAACTATTTAATCTATTTCCAAAGAAAGACAATACTTTCACCACAATTTCAAACATCGAGTAGAGCAGTAGTGTACATCTAGTAATCATACTTTGAAATTGGTGATTTTGTAAAAAAAAGTCTAATCTATTAGCGCTACTTGTATTGCTGTTACTACCTTCTTTGAATTAATTACTGTATTTCACGTTGCGGTCATTAAAACCTTTGATAATGTCTTAGCAAGCAACAACTCTCAAAGATCAAATTTTTATACAAACAGGAAACATTGCAAGTTAAAATTGCGCAAACTGTTAAGTCTTTGAAGTGTGATATACTTTTAAATGGTCTAAAGGCCGGTTTTTATGTTAATAAATGACAAAGAGGCAAGAAACGATAACTACGTAACGTAAAAATTGAATACTAATTACAGAATCCTTAAAAAGTCCTAGGAAGCTGCTATCTTATTACAACAAACAGGATGTTGTAAACACAGTTAGGGCAAGAAGGTTTATAAATGTTGATTTCAAGCTAGAAAAACGCCGTGGTTGTTAAACAAAAAAAATATTGACTGCAAGGGAACAGCATAACCGACAAACAATAAAAGAATTTTGTGTCCAGTACATAGAAAAAAATTAATAGAAACAAATAACAGACCAATAAAAATTCTAAATAAAAATAGAGTAATTTTTAAGAGAACTGTGCATAGTGTTACAACATTTTAATTTATCTGAGGTACATAATCCTTTTGATTACATTGAATTAAACTAATTATTGCATTGCTGCTAATGGCAAGACTAAAACGTAGCCATTGAATGAAGAATTATATATAACTGATTTCCTTTCCATATCATATAATTAATAAAATGGTAACCCTAGGGGTAGTTTTTAATACTATGCGAAATGTATTATAATAAAAACTTCTTTAACAAAATCGTTAAAAGAACTAAGCAGACTAGGCAAATAGTTCAATAAACATGGATTATTGAGAAGTCAGGTAAGTATTCAAATTGCTTAAGATATTTTCTACGATTACGACGGGAAATAAAAAGAGTAACATGAGTTTTGCGCTCGCTTTGAAGCAAACGCTTCTTTAATTAGTATGCCTTTTGAAACCAATCAATAGTTGTGAGTAAAAAAATATTTCTTCAAATTTGATAATTAAAATTTCTGCGATTTGAGATCTTTTGAAAGTTGTTCACTCGTACAAAAAATAGGTTTTTGCATGCTTAGGTGCAACGGACCTTGTACCCAGCGTTACACTATCGAGTTCAAACTAGTAAGTGTGACGTAGCAAACGAAGGACGAAATCCATTCACTAAACTCAAAACGAAATTATGATTTTCATTGGTCAGGCCCATTTGCCGGATCAAATTAATCTACAGAAAAGTAGACATAAAGAAAAATCCTTGTCGCGTTGTGACTTTTACTTCAATAAAACAATAAAAACGTGATTTAATTTTTTTGTTTTCCTTTCATTAGAACTAGAGCTAGAATTTATTACTATTAAACTTTCTGCAAGTGTTAACCATAAAGCATTTATAGCATAGTGCAATTCCACAGCAATATGCATTTTCCAAACTCATAAACGAACACACATTTAAAACTTTTACCTCAATAAACAGTTTTCCGTCAAAATGCATGAAACGAGATTGCTAAAATTTTACTACTTTCCAAATGTTTAGTACATAGATAGTGAATGCATATTTTTAATGCGCTATTTAAAATATAAGTTTTCCTAAATTATTTACACATTTATATATACTAAATATATTAATTTAGAACACTTGATTTATTTAGCTGAGTTGGTTACTAATAATTTTTTTATATAAACGAAATTACTCTTATAATGGTGAATATAATTTAAATTCAATAATAATATTTTAAAATATTTAAAACAAATTAAACAAGATTGGGTAGTATTCTAAAGCAGATTTATAGAAAATAACAAACTACACAATTTACCTTTATCTTAAACAAATATAAATAATTGTAGTTTAATAGTGCTAGCCAAAACTACAAAGTTATGTATTTATGAGTTATATCAAAACGACATATAAATCAAAAGCTATAAATAAATGACAAAAGATATTTCTTATTTACGGTTATCATTTATAAGCCAAATATTTTGCTGTAGCTGCTTCTTGTGTTTTTTTCTCAGAGTTTATTACAGTTGCATTTAACTTATTTGGTTATTACATACCAGTTAGTATTTAATACCCTACGTCATGCATTATTTATTTATTTATTTTTGTTCCTAAATTCTCTATTGTTTCTGTTATAATTTTAGTTTTAATCATGTCTATTTTTATTGACTAGTTTTTAAATGATTAAATTTATCAATCAAACCCGGTTTAAGAAGTTTTTTTATTTTATCCCTTTTTCTTTCTCCTATGCAAATTGTTTTTCTGTTATTACTGAAATATTAATTTCTGAGAACAAAATGCCATGAGTGACTATCGCAAACCATAAAATTAGAAGTCAAAAAAACTCAGAAAGGGAAATCCAAGACTCGTGTAGCTTGTTGCGTTGTGGAGTAAGTAAGTAAGAGAATAAAATGTCTCATAGGTGGGTTTGTATTTAAGAAATCTAACATCGAACAATAAATTTAAATGTTATGTTTACGCGTTAAAATAAAACAGTAGAAGCAATATCATTGGCAAGACTCATCCCAGAACCTTTGACATAAAGTTTCTATTTCGTTTTTATGACCATCAAAGATATTTGGAGTTTCTTATTTCTAAATTTATTTAGTTAAAGCAGATATTAATTACGCAGCCAAAAATATATGAATTAAATACGTTAACTAAAACTGAGTGATAAAAACCGTTATAGGTAAGTTGCATCAACAGATGCTAAATTTAATTTCATATTTTGATCATAAGTACATTAAAAGTTTTAATTTTATTTTACTACAATTAATTCAGAATCATAAGCCTGTATTAAGATTTGCCATTATTAATTAAGGGTTTATAAGATTTAACTATTAAGGTTCAAACGAAAACTAGTGCGCTTTATATTTGTGCAACACAACGGATGTAGATACACCAAACGCGGATAAAAATGTACTGCAACTGCCTTATAGTTGTCAAAAAGCAATCATACGCAATAACCTTCAATAGCAGTAAAACTATTTAATAAAACTGTAGAGTAAGTGTAAAAGTTATTTTAAAACTTTCAAAAGAAATAATATTTTAGAAAAATTAAGGAATTTATTGAATAATTAAGAACAGGTGACCTAAATGATAGGACAGGGAAAAAATATTAACCTGTGGAATGTTTTAAATAAAAGCCAACTAACGATAAAAAAACATAAAATCATCATCAGAATACACCAGAACTTAAAAAACAATGGCTATATATAGATATTAATACCACTATTAAATACAATACATTAACAACATCTCGAAGTACAATAAAAAAAGTTATAAACAATCCAAATAGTGAAAAAACTGTACAAGGTATACCGCCAAAACAATGTATTATTTTTACAAGAATGAAAACTTATACGTCAAATAAAAAGTACTAATAGAAAATTTAAACATTAATGATAAAACAACAGAAGAATACATTCAAAAGCACTACAAATGCTTAAAAACAGTTTGGTCGATATGAAGGTATCCCAACATGCAAGTATGGCTATTCAAATCGCAACAACGATTATGGTTAACTTCAGTAAGCAGTTGCCTAGAGGCAAACTGCGACTTGTAGTAGAAACATTATCAAGACACTGCAAACTGAATAAGCATATCTACAGAATGGACCTCGTAGCGGACTCATCTTGCCGAGGTTGCAATCTAGAGGACAAGACAGCAGAGCACGTACTTTGCGAATGTCCTGTGCTCGCTCCAATTAGAGGATCCATATTGAGGGAGTTCTGGCATAGCATGGCCAGCATCAGTGCTACGTCTCTGACGGATATACTCAAGTTCATCCAAAGAATTGGTTGGCTTGACTGATGGGTGTACGGAGAGGGGCGGCGGAGGAGGTAGTACAATGGGCCCAAGCGAGTGCATTTGGTTACTCTCCTTTTTATATCCAGAATCCAGTCAAAAACAGCAAAGTATTAAGCTCTGAAAACTTAAGAATGAAACTACTTTAATAGTGTGGAGATAACGTTATACTTTATAAGAAAATTGGAAGAAGATATCCCGCGGAAATATAGTATAAGCCGTTATAACTCAAATTATGTTATCCGGAAGTTATTAGGGATTTTTTGCTGTTGAGGTCTTTGTCAATTATTTGTTGGGCTTTGTGGATCTTAAAACTTTTTAGTGGAAGTTCCATGTGTAGGCGGCAAGTCTAGGAACGTACAAATATGTTCTTCCTGATTTTCAGTAATTGTTCTCGGAAAAGGGGCAAACGTTTTTCAAGATGTTTGGTAAATGCTTCTGCCTTTACTATATTTGATCTAGCCCATTTACCGTTCTCCAGTTTTATTGGAGAATTGTGCTTCCTAGGGAACTTAATGTTTCTTGTCGTCGTTCAAAGGAAGTAGTTGGTATCTTTACTTGGGGAGAGTTTGTGGGGATAGTTTTGAATAAGCGCATTTTTATCCTCTTCTAGAAATATTTTTAATTCTTTTATTGCTGTGTTGTGCTTAGTTTTATCTTGAGAAAATCTTCCATGTTTTTAAGATTTTTCCTTTAACTACATAAGACGACAAGATATGACACCAGGGACTGTTGTACAAAATTAAACTCCACTTTCCAAGCTAGCTCTATTTGTTATTTAAATCATACCTCGCTGACCGGCTATTCCAAGTCAAAATCAACAACACGGTCTCTGAGTCCCGCAAGGCAGTGTACTGGGGACACTCCTCCACCTATTTTATACTTTCGACCTGTCAACCACAAACGACACAGTGATTGCCACATTCGCGGACGATACGGCTATTCTAGCGGCTAGTGAAATACCGCAGGTTGCAATCGATCGCCTTCAGCACCATCTGGACCTACTACAGGACTGGACCAAACATTAGAGGGTATCAATTAATACTGAAAAATCCGTCCAAATAACTTTTATCATCAGACGAGCAATCTATCCACAAGCCAGATTCAATAACACCCCCTTCCCTTGAAACTGAAGTAAAATATTTAGACTGGTTGCTGGGGCCCCGCTCTCAACTTTCCCTCACAAACAAACTCCTTCTATACAAGACCATATTAAAATCCATATGGGACTATGGGGTACAACTTTGGGGCTACACAAAGGCCTACCACACTAAAATATTACAGCGGTTCCAATCTAAAATTCTCCGCCTGATTACTAACGCGCCTTGGTACATTCGGAACGATACCCTCCACACAGATCTGAATATCCCAACTGTTGCATATGAAATCCAGAGACTCGCCACCGCCTACCACCACCAGCTCGTAGGGCACGAAAACAACCTCATCGATCAGCTGTCGAACCCACCTGCAATTGTCCGCAGACTCCAGCGAAATTGGCCACAGGACCTCATCCACTAGCTTCCACAACCATAACAATAATTATTCGGGAGAATAGAACTGGCTATATCCCCCCACATGACATGTAATATTCTATCCATTTACTTATTACTCAATTAAAGAGTAGATTGCAAATAAGCAAGAAATAAAAAAAAACTTATAAAAACATTGTCTCTGCTGTAGTCTGTTATCTATTTTTGGGGTTACTGACCAAGAAGTCTCCCGAATAGTCTGAATTAACAAGTCAACAGCTAAATCTAGTTCTTACTTGTTTTTAAGTGAGAATTCAATGTGGGTATTGCTGAGTATACAGTTAAACGTAGTACAGTTTGTATTACTTTTATGTAACGTGAATGATCTGTCTTTATACACCATGTTAGCGTTAAATGTAGCAATTATAGGGGAATGGTTAAATGAAAGATCGAAACATAATTGTATGTTTAGGTGAGTTTGGGATATGTTTTTTGTTATACAGAAGTCTAAGTGGTCTAGTGAGCGTCTTCTATCTGCAGGTCAATACGTGGATAATGCGGTTAAACTGTTTTGCAGCAACGCTAAGTACAGTTGTCTTTTTTGCGTAGGCGTATTTGGTTTGGATCTCCACCACGGATGTTTAGCGTTAAAATCACTTCCACTAATAAATCGATTATCAAGTAAATCAGATAAAAGTTTGTAGTGACTTTTTATGATTTTATGTTTAGGCGGGAAATATATGGCTGATAGCTTGATGGGTCCGAGGTAGTCGTAAACAGTAACGGGTGTTGCTTACAAGTAGTCTTTTGTAAAACTTTCATTTTCATAATGTGTTATGGAAGTTTTTATTGTTATAGCAGAGCCTCCATTAGCAGTATTGTTTGGGTGTTGTGTATCACAGATGAAGTAGCCGAGAATGAGTAGATAACTTTTGCTTGTAAAGTGCGTCTCGGAGATAAACATTACGTTTATATTATGATGTACAGGGTGTCCAGAAAGGGTAGGGGGTATGTGTAAATTCAATAAAAAAAAAACAAAACACTACAAGTCAGAAAAATATTTTTTTTATTTTTAATCTTTAGACAAAGTTTTGGAAAATTATGTTGGCCCTCGCGTTGTTGGCACTTCTCTAACCAAACACGGAAATTAGCCATGCGTCTACACATCTCTCTGGAAACGGCGGCTATTTCAGTGCAGATATTGTGCTTCAATTGCAGTAGTTTGTGGTTTGTTTGCATACACTTTCTCTTAAAGGCATCCCCAAAAGAAATAATCAAGGGGTGTAAGATCGGGATTTTTCGGAAGCCAGTTGATGGTGCCTCGACGAGAGATCACTTTTTCCAGGAAAAGTTGATTGACAACCTCAAGTGATTGGTTTGAGGCGTGGGAAGTGGCTCCATCTTGTTGAAATCATGTTTCCACATTAAAACCTTCAAATTCCTGCAGTTGTGGAACCAAAAAGTTTCTTAACATGTCGCAATACCGTTCACTGTTTACTGTAAGTGCTCGCCATCGCCAGTCTTCAAAAAAATAAAGCCCAGTGATGCCCTTACCAGACAT
The DNA here is from genome assembly GCA_036346155.1 of Sinelater perroti. Lineage (NCBI taxonomy): Eukaryota > Metazoa > Arthropoda > Insecta > Coleoptera > Elateridae > Sinelater > Sinelater perroti. The sequence goes on from JARFIY010000195.1 coordinate 6,044,599, forward strand.
GGCAGCCCTCACAATAACTTTTGAACTTTATAATGGTCGTTCATGTATTTGTCTTGGATTTTCGTTGGCCCAGTAGCGGCAGCTTGTTTGTTTACGTGACTATTTAAGTGAAAGTTCGCTTCGTCACTAAACAGAATGTTTTCAAACGTTGGGAAACGTTGAAGCATTTCATTTGCAAAATTCAGTCGGAAAGGATAGTCAGTAAGGTTCACGTTTTGAACAAAATGAATTTTATAGGCCGTAAGTTGTAAATTTTGCTTCAGAATCTTGTGCAATAACGATTTTTTAATGTTAAGTTCTTGACTGCGTTTGAGAACTGATTAAGACGGACACGCACTGCAACTCTTACTTCTTCAATGGTTTGTTGGCTTCTAACAGAACGCGGGCGACCTTTAGTGAGAATTTTTACAGTCGAACCAGTATTTTCAAACATTCAAATCCATTTTCTGATAGTGCATTCCGTACTTTAAATTCTGTACGATATTAACGTTAACCTGTGACTATCGAATCACCATTGCGATAATAGGCGCGTACGCAAAAAGCGTGATGGTTTCACGGGTACACCTCCATGGTTGCTATATCTCCAAAGAGTAGTGCAACAACCTATCCTTACCGCACCCCTCCAAACCTCGCCGTTACATGGACGGCGCAGATACAAATATCCCCTATCCTTTCTGAACACACTGAATTCCAGACGCCTATTGTTAGTGAATTAACCATTGTTGGTTTTGTTAATAGGTGTATAAACAAGTTCTCAGCTTTAGATTTCACAGGACGCAAATCACCGTTTACTTGTAACGTATTAGTCCGCCCTCTTGCGGTTTTAAAGCAATGACATTTGGTCTTTCAGAACATCATGCGATTTGGCGTTTGATGCACATAACTTCAATAATCAGCTGTGTTCACGATGGCAATCACAAAAGAGCATATTTGATTTTCTATCCACTTCACGTTTCATCTTAAGAAAAACACTGCTGAAGCCACCGAAATGATTTGTGCTGCATATGGTGAGAATACTGTAAGTCATGCAACGTGCAAAAAGTGGTACCAAATTTCGCGGAGGAGAGTTTAGTCTTGAAGACCAACCACGCGCTGGACGCCCTCAAACATTTGACACGGATGAGGTGGAGACGCGTTAGGCTGGGAACTTCTCCCACATGCGGCCCAGACATGGCTCCTTCCGATTATCATTTATTCCGGTCGTTACAGCATCACTTGGCTGATACGCACTTCAAAACAGAAGAAGAAGTCCGAAAATGCATCGATAACTTTATCGTCTCGAAGCTGGTGAGCTTCTGTCACCAGGAAATTCGCAAGCTACCCGAAAGATGGCAAAAGGTCATCGATGCCAACGGAGAATGCTTTGATACTTAAGCTTTTTTGTTTGTTTTTAAATAAAACTTTAATTTTACAGAAAAAAGCTGAGAACTTATTTATACACCTTTTAATTAACGGTGTGATAATATTTAAAAGTATAGAAGTATTTCAAGCTCAGTTATGCTTATTTATAGAAGATGATAACCGTTGTACGATCTTCTTTGTTTTTTCATGTGCCTAGAATTTCAGCCTTTTATTACTTTTAAGAGTATAATATTAAATAGTTATTATTGGGGTAAAATTAAATATGTCAAACGAGAATAATGATAATAATTATATACTAAATATACTACAATAAGTTACTAGAAGCAAATTAACTAATTCACCACCCACTTAGAAGTCTATTTGTAAAGCGACGTTTTACCAGGACACGCTTTACCGTACCTTATACTTCAAGTAAATTCGCTTAATTATTCCCGTTTCCCGCGTGCCTTCATCAGCGCCGTTTTATTAGCCAATAATTTTGGGTACCTCCGAAACTTAAGCGGTGTTTGCTCGCCTTTGCTTCAGCGTCCCAGTCGAATTTTTGTTTACATTTCTCCTTAAAGGCTTCCCAGATATTTAATTAAGTGTTTTCCAATTGAAATTTCTTTGAGAAATTTAAACTTTCCTCTGAATGCAATTAAGTACATCAAAGCGTTCCGTGCACCGAGCACCATCGGCAAATTCGAATCAGCATTTGGAAGTTTATAAAGACAGCTAAAACGCTATACGCCATACTTGCCGAGAACGCGCATATCCAAAAAAGAAGAAAATCTTTCAGCTATATGCGTGGCTACAGTAATATTTGCATACCTTAGCATATCTACCTTTAAACAAGTAAGGAAACCTTTGGAATTAAATATTTTCAGCTCGAAATGCTGATTTAAATATGTATAATGCGTGTAGTCATAAGCATTAACTAGTGAAAAGCTTACTTAAATATAATAAATTCTAAATTATATATGTCACTTAATCGTAATGGTAAAACTCCAAGCCTTGCGCAGGGGCAAGTCTTGTAAACTAAAAGGATAAGGCTTTCATATGTTTGTTCTTACTGCCTGGTAGTTGCGCATCATCTCTAATACGGTATGATATGGCAAGTACCGCACCTTATCCATTGTTCGAAATGAACGCAATTTCTCGATTTTTTGTAATGACTAAATAAGGCATCTGAGTCCAGAATTAAACCTGGGCTTGTCTGCACCGCAGCCAAACATCTCAGTCGCGCGGCCTCGCTGGCGTGTACCTCTCATTTATTAAACGAATTTAATAAATACTCTCAATAAAACAAAATCTCCAAAGACAAAAATTTTTTATAGTTGTTTTCGACTAAAACTATATAACGTTTTTATCTGTAAAAGTGACATTTGACAAATTGACTATCACAAAAGCTCTGCTTCTAAGGACGTGTGAAACTCTACAAGTAGACAAAAATGTGCATTTAACGTAAATTTTTTTTGAAAATTATAATAGCACGCTTTGCATTTATATTAGGTCTAAATTATCAATACAAGCATGGATAAATTCAGAAGACTATACCAAAATTATTGAAATTTTCGTTGGTAATATCAGCCTGCGTTTAGTTTATATCAAATGGACAGACTTTCCCCATTTGTCAATTTTTCAGTGAGCGGTAGATGTGGTAGTTCGTGGAGACTTAAAAGTAAGGTTGATGTTGTTGATGATAAATTCAACCACACGGCGTTAATACAAAGACAGTCGACATAATTTTTTACGCGATTTTTAGCTTGAATGACAGCATAAATGTGATTAAGCTGGGACAGACAAAATGTCTTTAATGATGTTGATCCGGCTTTTATCATTTCTGTCCAGACTTGTTTCTAGAAAAATACGGGTTAATGCATCATCCTATGTTCAGTTTGTATATATAGGTTTATATCAAATATATCTAACCATTTGCCTTTTTATTTATGTACTTCATAAACCACGTTTAACTAGAAACACAAAAGTTGAATAGAAAAATCTATTTATGGTATAATATACTTTCAGCTGGTTAAAAATGATTTTTTACGGAAATACTCTTTAAATGACTTTTATCAATTCTTTATAGGGTTGCATGAACCATACGTCACAACAAAACAAATGTTTTATTTCAAAATATAATTTATAATTTATAACCTACAAAATAGGTAAACTAACTGGCAGCAACTAATACTTCCGGAGAACTAACAAGGAACTACCTCATCAGTAGAACTAACTGTGGGGACTAACCTTAAGAAACTAATTATAAAATAAAACCTTTTATAATCTAACAAAAAGGCGTCTTATCTAAAAAAAACAACTAAAACTAATTACTATGCTCAATGGACGACGTGACTTCTGCTGTTTAGTTAGACAGCAGAAGTCACGTCGTGCATTGAGCACAGTAATATTCTTTGTCCATGCATGACGATCAATCAACAACGTCGTAATTAGCGCTTTAATATTGTTCACAAATACATTAAATGAATTTTTTTTTGTTATAAACTCAGTAAATCTATGAGCTAATTTTATGTTATTAAATAAAATAAAAATAAAAATACAGATTTAACCTATATTAAATAACAGTTTACAGTTTGCTAAATTCTATTCCAAAGAAAAGTAAATGACAATCTTCTATGTGTACAGTATATAATAGTTAAATATTTTTATAAGCACGTCAAAATCTGTGTTGACTAATTTTGTAGAATAAAAATACCAAAATACTATACATGAAACACTGATAGTTTGAGTGGCAAAACAATGTCCTCATTGAGATATTCGTTTACCTCTCCTATAAGATCTTGTTATAAATAGACTCGACGAATATTTTCATCTCTGAAATACGTAGACGACTTAATTATTCGCGTAGAAGGAAAATTTATTAACACTATCAGTAAATGTATGCGAGATGTTTTAAACGGGAGAGCTAGGTAGACCAAAAGAGAAAACCTTATGGTCAGTCCCAAAATATTGCCATGGTACTATTTACAAAAAAAAAATATGGGGAGTTTGGAACCATTCTAATTTAGCCGATTTTGCATACTGGAGGTAATGCCCACAGCCACAAAAAGAATCTTGGATTTCTTTTCTTCATGTTGTGATTTGAGCAGAAGTCAAACTAAGGCTTCATATTCTACAAAATTCTCGATACAAAGTGAATGATAGCACATAGGACACCATTTTAAAGATAAAGACAGATCGTTAATACTCCCTTAGAGGTAATAATACAAATTCCCAGGTTAGAGTTGTCTCTTGGTGATCTGACCTGGGACATAGACGGTTTACTATCAGATGCCAATTCAGGTAAAAGGACAAAGGGAAGGCATTTTAATTGAAAATATACGCTGTACTATAGCGTGCGCAAAAAAATAAAAAAGCTTACAGAAGTAAATGCATTTATTGTTACTTAACATCTAAGCGGCTCTAAAAACTCATTTGAGTCGTTCAAAAATAATAAAATTTTAGAAAGCCTTCACAATTACGACAGATATTTAATTGTAGTATGAAATTTTAATTTTTATTGCCGCCAAAAGTTAGGTATCAATAAGATAAATTTGAGCATTTCGAATTACAAGTTATAATTGATTTTGAAAAATGTAATTATAACAATTTATAGATAAATGTAAAAAAATAACAATTTTTAAGAAAGACATAAGAAAAAGTTTTGCAACTACAATTTTTACTATAGTATCATAATTAGTGGGCAGTCTAAAATTTGTATTTAAGCTTAGGGAAAAAAAACAATTATTTTGTATATTAATATTCTGAAGTTATTTTTAATAAAATATTTTAATTTGTGGCATTACTAAAAAAATATTATTATGGGTCATTTTATGACAACCTTATATTTTCTAAATACTTATGTCAGTATATATTGATCTTTATTCTGAAATATTATCTAAAATTATATATTGTTTTTCATAAACACAACTTTTAAGTTTGAACGTTATTGTCGTATGTGTTGCAAAATACAAAGAAAAGTCAGTAAATAGAACACAGTTGGATGTGGAGTAACTGAAAATGCGTGAATTAATTACACATCAACTAGAATTATTATTTTTTTAATTTATTGAAGCATAATAAAAACACAAAAATACAAAGATATGTTTTTTTATTGACATAATAGCATATTTACAATCTACTTCCAGAGAAAAGGAGTATTAAGTAAATGCGATAAATGTAATATAAAGTGTATAAGGGAAGCATTCACTAATGCTTTACCTTTGGATGATTTCATCTTCGTTATATTAAATCTGGAGGCCAGGTTCTGTGGAGTCTTCTTGTGTTTGGACCGCTTTCATATAACTGCTCTACCAGAGCGTTGTCGTGGTTGATTATTTGATTTTGGTATTTAATAACACTGCGCTCGATCTCTTCTTTGATGGTTGGAATTTTCAAGTCGGTATGAAGCGTGAGATTACTGACATACCAAGGAGCATCTGCCAGGATTCTGAGAACTTTAGACTGAAACCTTTGTATGATTGCCAGGTTTGATGGTTTAACACTCCCCCATAACTGAAGCCCGTAAGTCCAGATAGGTTTGATTATACATTTGTATAATAGAATTTTGTTATTTAACGACAGTTTTGATTTTCGTCCAAGAAGCCAATGCATTTGTCGAAGTTTGATGTCCATTTGCTTACGTTTAATCTTGATGTGGCTTTTCCATGTTAATCGTTGGTCTAGAGTTAGTCCCAGGTATTTGACTTCAGATTTTATAGGTACGGATATGTTGTTGATTGTTACAGGTGGACAGGTTGCTCGTCGATTAGTGAACGTGACTTAGACCGATTTAGCTTGGTTAATCTTCATTCTCCATTTATAATACCATTCCGTAAGCAGATCCAAATGGGTTTATAGTTGTTCGGAAGCTGTTGTAGGATTTTCACTAGTGGATAGCACAGCAACATCATCGGCGAATGAGGTAATTGTAGTAGTATTTGTTTCAGGTAGGTCGGTGGTGTATATTAAAAATAGGAATGGTCCAAGGACGCTGCCTTGTGGGACACCGGATTCTACAGCATGAAAGTTAGATTGATATCCGTTGTATTTTACTGAGAAGTTTCTATCAGATAAATAGGATTTCAGGAGGACATATATATTGCTAGATGGTGTGTTTTTCAACTTGTATAGGAGACCAGGATGCCACACTTTATCAAAAGCCTGTTGGATATCGAGAAATACAGCATTACAGAATTCCTTTTCTTCTAAACTCTTAGCAATCATGTTTACTATTCTATGCACCTGCTGGATTGTTAAATATCGTTCACGAAATCCAAATTGGTGGTTGGGGAGCAGTGTCAGAAAGTCACGTTCTTCATGGATTCTTAGTAAAAGGAGTCGTTCAAATACTTTACTTGCGATAGGTAGGAGGCTGATGGGTCGATAAGATGTTGTTTCATGTGGAGGTTTGCCTGGTTTTTGAATCATAATTATTTCAGCATATTTCCATGCAATTGGATAATAGGTTAAACTTAACATACGGTTATAGATGACCGTTAAAAATAGAATAGCTTTCGTAGACAGGTATTTCAGTATTTGTCCTGTAAACAGGTCATATCCCGGAGCTTTATGTATGTTAAGTTTGCTTATTTCTTTTTTAACTACTGCAGGCGTGAAAGGCTTAATTGGAAGAGATATTTGGCATGGTATTTGGATGAAACTATCTACCTCATCGTCTGAATCCCCTTTAATGAGTTGAAACACTTCAGCTAGGTACGTGGCAAAAGTATTGGCCTTCTCCTGATCACAACACGCCCACTCTCCATTGGATTGTTTAATTGGCGGAACAGCCATCTGAGGTCTTTTCAACTTTTTTGTTGCCCTCCACAATGTATTATCATTAGACGAAAGTTTAGTAATATATTGTTCAAAATTATTATTTTGGATTTCTTTAAGTGCTGCTTTTAGTTCTCTAGACAGTCTATTATATTGATGTTGGTCAATATTGGTCCTTGATCTTTGCCAGACTTTTCTGGCACTTAGTTTCTTAGGAATTAGTTGTTTGATGCGTAACGGCACAGAGGGAAAGTCAGTGATTTTGTGGTCGTTTTGAGGAGTACAGTGCCAAGATGCTTGTTGTACTATTTTTGTGAAGTATTGTACTGCTTCATTTAGGTCTTTGGGAGATTTTATTCGTAGCTTAAGGTTAATATTTGTTTCCAAGTAGACTTCGAATTGCGCCCAATCAGTATTTTTAGAGGTTAATTTAGGAGATAGTGGTTTATTAATGACACTGGTACTTATACTGCATATGACTGGAAAACCGCAAGTGATGAAGTAATCTAAAAGATCAGGTAGTCTATTTGAGTCGGTTGGCCAGTAAGTAGGTATCCTGTTAGTGAAATGGTCATAATTGTTATCAATCATGGTTCGCAGAAGGTTTCGACCTTTTGGTGTGCTAATTCTCGAGCCGAAATTGGTGTGCTTGGCATTCCAATCGCCCCTACGATGAATTTGTTACCAAGGTACTGAGAAAGTCTTTGTATTGTCTGACGATATAGCATGTCTTGGGGGCTATATATGCAGAAACCGTAAAGTTCCATGGAAGAGTCTTTATTACTATACTTGTTGCTTGAATTTTGTCAGTTTGGTAAGAGGCTAGTTCATGATGAGAAATCGAACTACGTATAATTACAACTGAACCTGCATGGGGTGTATTATCAGGATGGAGAGTATTATATGTCGTGAATTGTGGTATATTAAAAGTTGTACGATTGGTGAAATGGGTTTCTGATATGAGCAGAATGTCAATTTTGTTTAAATTTAAAAATGATATTATTTCTTGCTTGTGATTGAGCAGTCCATTAGCGTTACAAGTAGCAATTCTGAGAATATGAGCCATAATGGATTCAGTTTAGCAATAACTGATGTTAATAGTTTTAATATTATACCGCTTTGGTTTATTAATTGTAAAAACATTGTTTTGAATTCATTCAAGAAAGTTGTTAGTTGTTCACCTAAGGTGGGTGTTTGAGAAGCTTAGGTGAGGTTGCCTTTAGCAGCGACGTTTGCATATGTTGATTGTGTATTTTGTGTAGAGCCACTTTGTGGCATCCTTGTGTTGGTTGGGAAGTCGTTAGTTCGTGTATTTCCATTTGGGATAAATCCTTGATGTTGATTTATGCGAGTTATATTGTTAGGTCTATTTCTTGTTGCCACTAGGTTCTTATAAACGGCATAGCCCTTGTAGTTGGCGGGGTGACCTTCTCCACACAATGCACATTTTGCTGGTGTAATTTTGAGTTTCTTACATGTTTTAGAATCGTGTTGTTCTCCACACTTTACACAGTTATAAGGTTTGGTGCAATAAGATTTCGAATGGCCGTATGCTTGGCACCTCATGCATTGTATTATGTCTCTGTTCCTTCTGGGTGGTTCTATTGTTATTTTGGTGTTACATAAATTTTTTTTTAAATATTTTTTTATTGTTTGACTGAGGTTCCAAATCAACGAAGAACAGAGATAATAGTTCTTTACTCATTTTGTGCTTCACGTTTATGATATTTCAGACTTTATGACCTACGTTTTCTAGATCTGCTTTAATGTCTTCAATTGGAATGGAGTAGTGTAAATTTCTAATTACTATGCGATATGCACGCTCTTCTTTAATTTGGTACGTATGGTGTACGATGTTTTCTTCTCTTAGGTGGCGTACAAGTTTTCTGTACGTTTCAATTGTATGTGCAGTGATTTTGACTGTTTTATTAGCTAGGGTTTTACTATAGTAGGTTTCTTCCTCTGCTACTTAGGCGAGATTAGTGATCATGTCTTTAAAGTTTTTTACACCGTAGATAAATATAGGGGGTGGTTTAGGAGTTCTAACAGTGTTCGATTTATTACTAGGATCTTCTGTTTCGACTAATTTGTTTGGATTTATTGTAGATAACGGGTTATAGCGATTTTGGATGTCTGTGTGGTAAGTGTCGGGAACTCTTGATTCATTATTTTGTCTTTCTCGTTTGCGCTTTTTAACAACTTGTCACGAGTGTTTGTTGTCTGTTTCGGCTTCTTCGTCGCTAGTGTCTATTACGTTCTACAGGCTTATTGTGTGGGTTTAAGGCTGTAGGTTGTGACATGAGCTGTTTGGGGGTTGTAGTTGGAACTTGATTGGGGGATTAATACCCTGATAAGTAACTAGTGGGTTATTGGGAGACTGTTGAGGCTAAAATGATTGCTGTAGTTGTGGGGCATTATGCATGGGTACACCTTGTTGTTGCCAATACATTTGATTTAGGATGTTGGGGTTAGGATACCCAAAGGTATGGTTAGGTTGTTGTGATGTGGGCAACATCACTGATGATTAATTTAGATCAAATTGCTTACTTGGTATCTAATATTTGTTGCACTTTTAAGTAAAATTGTCTTATAAAAATAAATTCATCACTGCCGCGCGTGTATCACGCAATAGCGCTATCACTTAACTTTCCTGGTTTCGGAGCGAACGATTTGCACTTCCCTATGCGAATAATAATATGTTTTTTAACAAATTATATTTAATCTTCTTGCTTAGAAACACATTATTCCCAACGACGCAGTTTTTATCTCACGATCGTAAAATGAAGATATTTGTGACACGATGCAATCACAAATAAACGGTGCGACAGCATTGATTGTCACCAAAATATCTGTCTTCCAAGTGTTTTTTTTTATAATGCCCCAAACAAAATAGATAATCCCAGGTTGTAAAAAACACGTTCTAGTATAGATCAGAATACGTTGTTCTAAACTAAGATAATATTTCAAATAAAAAATTTGCATCTTTTTCGAGAATGTGCAAATTTTGTGTCGTCCATCAATTAACAGAAGCAATTTCAGCAACTTTTAATCAGGTTGTCATCCCCAAGAACGCGACAAACAATGGGAATGGGCTCTTCAGTCACGCCGGATTTGAGACGATGTCGGTGAGCTTTTGGTTACGACTGCTTCTCGTTCTCCCAAAAATTATTTTTTCTAAATCTTCTTGAGGGTATTCTTTACGAAATGTGGCTTACCTCAGAAATCACATTTCACTCCTTTCATCTTACAGTCCATTAAAAATAGTTTTGGTTTATATTTGATTCATTCATGTAATAATGGATAATTTTAAAAAAATGTCATTGTCTTCAAATTGGTGAAATTTCAGTTAGCAGTTCTACTCGTGTACTACTGTTTAAATATTTTTACTGTGCATAAGAAGTGTTTGCTAGAACAGCGGTGTCCTAATACGTCATTTTCTTTGTGCAAGAGGTATTTATAAAAAAATATTTTCTGTTTATTGAGAGAGATGTTTATCATAAAAAACAGTGTACAACTTTTTTTCTTGTTTTGCCCTTATATAGAGAAAATTCTCTTCCAACGTATTACCTTATGATAATAGACAACAGTCGTTTAAACGTGATTAAATCTGAATGCATTGTTGCTTCAACGATTAGACTATAATATTCCTTATTTCTCTTCTCTCAGCATAGGTCAATCAATATAGTACTTTTTCCGGGCTATCCTCATTGCGTCGTCTGTTGATACATCTTCATCTCAGTAGCGTAGAACATCCGTTTCTTGATATAATAATCTTAGCAATATGCCCCACAAATTAAGGTCAAGGAAACAATTTGTTTGCAGATGCGCCTTTTTTAGCATCTTTTTGTCTTGAAAGGTTTTTGTTATATTACCCCACTTCGCTCATCCAAAGCTAATTTTGTTACATACATCTTTTTTCCAGCTTCAATTCTATGTCAATGTTGAACTCAGGTACCTAAGCAAAGCTGACATTTTTAGTTAGGAACTGCTTTCTTCTGTGCATTTGGCATGGACAATCTTTCTAAAATTTACTTTCAACTTCTAGCTCTCACTGGTCTGCATCATCTCTTCAGCTTTTATTGAATTTCTGATCGTCTGAAAACAAAAAACTAACTCTTGGATATCTTATGTGATGATATTTTCCGTAATACCGATAAATAGAAATTGGCTAAAGAATTATTGTATAGTCTTAGTCATTGATTTCGAGTCAATAATATTCACATAGGTCTTCTATATTTTTTGCACTTTTCTAAATCCGGCGCCTAGCTTTTTTTGTCGTAAATATCTAATTGATAAGTAAAGACGAAGCATTCTTCTTTAGAACTTGCGTGGTCGAGGTAACGTAAATAACATTGATGGTTCTTTTATCTTTAAGATGGTTCTCTGAACATTCCCTTCCAGTTAATTCTTTAGTTTTCATTTTACAATGGGCTCTGGCTACTTCTTGGTGTGGTTAATAAAACGAATCAACTGAATCTATAAATTTCTTTAAAACGACCGATTAGAATATTTTGCGTGACAAACCAATAATACAAAGGAATCGAAAGATAATTCCAACTGACCAACTAATAACGATATACACAGCAGAGCAACTGCAAAACAGCAAAGTTAAAGTAAAATTTTGCGTCGTCGGATTTCAAAATTATCCCTTTGCAAAAATAAAAGAAAATATAATTAACAAATGTATTCCCCTAAAAATGATGTAATAAAAGGCATAAATATTTCGAAACGATTTGCTAAACATACATAATTACTTTGGTACATGGCAAAAAATTTAACGGAATAACAAAATAAACCCTTTAGAAACGTAAAGTATGTACAAAGCCGTTATAAGCTAAAAATGTTAATCTTATTTTCTCTTTATTTTTCTTAATTTGTTTATATATATATATATATATATATATATATATATATATATATATATATTCTTTTTTTCTTCTTATCTTATGCTTTATTACCTCTTTTTTTATTGTTGGCTCTTTTGTGTTCACATTTTAAAAGACTTTCTGTGTTTTTTCTTTCTTTCTATTGTTAACTTAATTCTTTGATCCTTCATTCCTTGTTTTCGACTGATATATTAACTTTCTGTTATACTTGTTTGCTTTATTTTAGCTTTTGTTTGCCTTAAGGCTCCAGTGAGACTATAAGTATAAGAAATTTTTAACATAGATGTGTTGGTAACCTATACCTCAAACCCTCCTTCTTCCCGGACTTGAAATTGGTGGTAACAGTTGTAGGCTATTCAGTCCACCAAAACCTGATCTTAGATGGATATACATATATTTCTGATCTGCCGTTCACTGTGAGCCTTACAATTTTAGACAATTACAACAAAATACAAATTGATAAACTATAAAACTCGTAGTTATTAAATTCATAAAAAGTACAATATTTTGTACACCTTATTCTAGCGTTTAAATTCTTCCATATGGAATCACCATTTTTGAACCACAAATAAAAATTTGTTATATCTAAAGCTCTTAGAATTTGATTTTAATACAAACATATCGTGTTATTTGTTTTTGATTATGTTTGGAGTTTGGAAATTATTAATTTTACTTTTACATTTATATATCAGTACCCTACAATTTATTTTGAAAAGGCTGTGCACGTGAAAGCTATTAGATTCAAATTTCAATTTTGTGCATTGTGACGAGTAAAAATTATCACTTCGTTTGATTCTTAAACATTGTCGATATATCTACGTGTAGATCCTATATAACGAAAAATTTAAGATATTAAAGGTTACTGTTTTTATTGCTCAGTTAGGATGTATATCACCAGAATTAGTCATTAATTTGAAAGTTTAATTGGCGTATGTAATATATTGTATAAGATTCTACAAAATTTATAAGCATTTTGAAGTATTGCTTTCTTTGTGATAAGGTACAGAATAAGTCATTTGTTTTATATAAACTTGGAATATTCTTTATCCAGGAACTTCATTACTTTTTTACAAAACTGCCATCCCTATCCACACAAAAACAATCACTTGGTGCTGATACCACATTGTCATTAACATAATGCAATCCTTTTAACTTCAAAAACAGATGCAACTACATCAAGCCCAATCTTGAAATGCACTTTTTCTTCGCGCTTTTCTCGGCACTTACGATAACCACACAGAAAGCACCATTCGTCGATGAATATCATCGTTCAGCCGTAAGGAACAATAGCACATTGCATGTCATTTTAGTTGCCACAGTATGGTTACCTAGTATTGCAGAAAGCACTACTAGACGTTCCGACAATTAATCAACTAGAAAATTTGATGCTTGTGCCTCGAAGCAATATTATAAGATCTATCACTTAGAAGGCAAAAGTTCCTAATAGTATGATTATAGTAGATATCTATATAATCTTTTTCTTCTTTCAGCTTTTACATTTTGGGTTTGCTGTTTTTTATTTCCAAAAATATTTTTATTTTTCCAATGGCCTTCTCTTAATTATTTTTCTTCCACCCTAAAGCTAGCTTTCCTCTTTTTTTCTGCTGTACGAAAACCATTCGGTAACTTCCCTTAGGCAATGTTGTTTTGGGATTTTATTTACATGTCCATAACATTAGAGTGCTTTATTTTATTAATTAATTGTTTATTTTCATTATTGTCCAGGTGGATTCCTCTCTCATTCTGTCTTCTCTAATTACTACTCATAAAATAAAGTTCTATAGTCTGTATTTTATGTAATGGTTTGAGTTTATGATCCATGAAGGAGCATGTTTGCAACAATACTGTGAAAAATATGTAATTTTTTTTAACTTAAGGTTTTCATCCATGATATTTTATGTTGTAATTTCGTAACCATTTTCCCTATTGTAACTCAAAAAATATATTTTTTGTTTCTGATTGTTGATATTTATATTATTTACTTATCCTCCAATATACGTATATTTCGTTTAGTGGAGATTTATTGTCAACCTCCTTTTGTCGAACTCTCTTTTTAGTTTTCAGAGCATGTACTGCACGTAGTTTGATCTTCAACAAATAAGACTTTGTCGTCCGCAAAGAGAAAATAGTGTAATGTATTATTTACTACTTGTATTCTTGAACATTTATGTACCATATTTGCAAGCTTGTTGCGTGAATATATTAAAAAGTAGACATAATAGCCCATATTCTTGTTTTAAACTTTTTTTGTTAAAGTTTCTTTAGTAACTCTTCTTTATATTTTTAATCTCGGCCTTTAGATCGCTCCCAAGATTTTTAGTTCCAAAATATTTGTGGTCATTTATTCAGTGCCATTATTCTGATATGACTATACCACTTCGATATTTTTTCCTAAATGTCTATAACTGTTTTTCCACTTTTCACTTTCTTCCACATTCTTACTTCTGATATGTTCCAATCGGCTTTCCTATAGCTTTTTTTAAAAGGTCAGTTCCGTAGCTAAAACGTTTTTTTTTATTTCTTTTTGTTATTTCCCATGTTTCCGCACCGTAGGTGATAATGCCCGTAACGTATTGCATATTCTCTTTTTTGTCTATTTGTAAATTTGTTGTGACTATAATATTAAATTCAATTTTTGTATGGCTCGTTTGCCTTGTATTATTCTATGTGTGATCTCTTTCTGACTGTTACCTTTATATGTTGTTCATGTACCTAAATATTTATGTTTTAATTGCGTTTTTATCTATCTGCATGCTCTGAGTTTTTCCATTTATAGCCATATTAGGAGTTGCCCGCCAAAAGATATTTTTGGCGTCCTAGACTGACAATTTTTCACCCGCCTTCTCTCAAATTTTTGCAAGGTGCGAACGTATAAATTTTTAATTAGGCCGGCTTTTTCTCTGGATCAGAAACATGGAACAATTTAACGCCCATTCATGGTGGACGTAAGCATAAGCCGCCCATAGGAAATACGTAATACGTAAAGTTGAATTAATGCAAAGCTTATGCGCTCGTTCACAATGCACTCCCGTAATTTTTACGTTTTACGTTCATTTGCAGTAATTTTTAATTTTTCTCTAGATTAATGTTGGCAACAGTAACAGAATGTTTGTTTTTATTCTAAAATAGCTGTACCTGGCCACGCGTTGCTGTGGCTTTGCTTTTACGTCCAACAGATGACGCTGTTTATCAAAAAAAAATGTCACAGGTGTGACATCCATACAATACAATAATTAAAATATTTAAATAATTCAAATACGGTTAAAGTTAGAAAGCTGATTTTTTGCACCAAATTATCAAATATAGTTGTGAATGTGGTGTGCAAGTTTCAAGGAAATCGGTTGAAGCGTCTAGGAGGAAATAGAATTATAAGTTTAGAAAGAAAGAAAGAAATAAAGAAAGTTAGGGAGATAAGACAATTATATTATAAGATATTTGGTTTTTTCAAAATTTATTGTTGTTCTTAAACTTTTATAGATTTCATGTAGTTTCTGGTCATGAAGTTAATAACATGTTCATCAGCTGCCAGGACTATTTGATTGTCTCCAAAAAAAAACGTATGAAAATAATTTTCATCAGTTTCAATTACCATTTTGCAATATTTAAGCAGCCATTATTTTAATGCTTTATTTATATGTCGACGATAGTCTTAATCCTTTGGTAACTCCAAATGATTGTAATAATCTGTTTTCTATTTTTATTGCAGTCATATATATTTACGCTAAACAAAATGATACAGAAGAAACCACCAAGAGATAATTTATTTGAGGTAGTAAGAAATATCTGTCTTAGTGATTTTATACTCTACTTCTACTTTTTTATACTCTTATACACTATATAGTGGTTTCTTCTGTATTTGTACTATATTTGAACTTAGTTTAGAGTAAACATATTGTCTATGGAGGATCTACTAGCCATAAAACCGTATTGTTCTTCTGCAGCATGAACCATACTTTCTAGCCTTTGTTTAATTATTCATCCATACATCCTGATCTTACTGTAACACTCCAATAATGGTGACAGTCTGATTTATTCAAATTTTTATTTATTGGACTAATGTAAACTAATTTTCATTCTGTGGGCATTTTTTCTTGTTCGATAAGGCATCTATTGAAAAGTTGTAGTAATAATTTAATGAGACTACTAGAGACGTTTTTTACTAATTTCCTAGAAATATCTCCTCGGCTTGATTTTTTATTATTTATTATTGTAGATATTGCTCTTGTTTTTCCATCTAATTTTAATAAGCTTTTCTTTTTGATGTTTTCATCTAGGCCTTTATTTTTTCAATATTTTGTTTTTACTTTCGTTCTCATATTTTCTAATGATTCGAATGTGGCTTCATGTTGTTTTTTTATAGAATTATAACTGTCTTCCAAACTGCCTTGTGTATTTTTAATTAATTTGTTTGATAATATTATATAAAAAGTTTATTGACTCGTTTCGTAGAAAATTAAACTTGTATTTTGTACTCTTTAAATTTACTTATTCTGTTTTCTCTCTTTTGTTTAGTGTATTTTTCTTTATGCTCTAAGTAGCAATTATTGTTCTACAATTAGGTCTTTTTAGAACTTTTACCTAAAGTGTTTTTATGTTTGTTTCTAGGCTTTGTAATAAGTATTGTATTGTAGACTTTACGTGTTGGTTGATATCATATGTATTTATGCTTGTCTAGATGTACGACATGACCTATTTATTATTTTTAGGTTAAATCTGTTGCATGTTTCTATTAATCTATTCCCATTATCGTTTACTACGTTTTTGTCCCTATTTAGCTATTACCGGATCTTGTTCTTTGCGTCCCGTCCTTGTATTTAAATTTGAGAGTACAATTTATTTTTTTCTAATTTTATTTAGCTAGAATTTAAGTTACTTTCAAATTAGTTTTTTTAGTGTTTATGTTTGCGTCATCTGTAGGAGTATATGCTGCTTTTACTCAAATGATGTGCTTAAATATTTGTAGTTCCATTGTTGTTAATTTTTTATTTACCTTTTCCCTGTGTTTAATGTGCTTTTTACACTTTTTTGATATAACAATAACTACTCCGGCCTTTGCTCTTTTTCCTTTGAGCACTTTGTTGTAAAACCATATGTAGTTTGCATACTCTCCATTTTCTGTTCCTTTTTTTGTCTCTGTGAGTTTGGCTACGTCAATTTTATATTTTGACAGTTGTCCAAAGATTTCACCTTTTTTGTGTTTATAATTGTCTTCTAGCTCAAAAACCGTTAGCCGGTCTCTTATAGCGTGCTATTAACCGGGCCAGCTAAACTCAGGTTTATTTAGGAGGTGTTGCTTCTTCCTCATTCTTCCCCCCACTCCAAGTATTATCTTGTATCTTGTATTATTGGCGGTTTTTTATTTATTTATTTTACAAAAGACAATATCGTGTCCATATTAATATTAAGAAAATATTTTTCATATTATTGAAAAAATTAGAAACTTACTGTTTGCATAAATTTACTAATCAACTGCTAATCCAATGAAAACAGTAATTATTTTCTTTATCAATTGTTATTGTTTAATTGAATAAATTACGCTATTAAAATTTATACAACGTTCTTTATGAACAAAAATTGTTCGTTTGCAAGCTCAGTAAGTAAATTTAATTGTACACGGCCAGTCCATAAATCCACTTAGTTATTAAAACCTGCACGATAACTTTGATAGTAATAACATCATCGTTGTTAATTAAACTATAGAGCATAATTTTCCGCAACATACCATAATCTGAGTATTCGCCAGTGAACAGTATATTAGATAACCATTTCCCCTAAGTGTAATTCCAACTTTTCTCAAAGCTCGTCTTAACCTTTCTCTCCCGTTGGCGCGAGAGAGATATGGCGAGGAGTATCTGTTGAACTCCGAAGTCATTCCTGTGTTTGCTAGTACGTGTAAGGTGAACACGTACTACGGTCCGTACATACGGCTGCGACCGACTTCGTGTTCGATCTTGGGATAATTTAGTTCAGTCTTCATTATGCCACCTATTAATTACACCGAACACGTGGGGTAATTTCATTTCTAGCGTTTACGGTCCGCCAGTGATTAATCGTTCGGTTCGTAAAAAGGAAACTTGGCCACTTACGCATTCAATTAGGAACAACGCCAGCAAATGCTTTTTAATGTCGAAAAATGAACAAGCCCCGGCAGAAATAGGTGCGAAGCGGTCCAGGATTGTGGGAAATGTTCCGTCGACGAAATTTCATGGGCAGTGGTCACTAACATCCATGTTTCGAATATGATTTGACTTTTAAATTTGTTGCAGCACACGAAGTGGAAAATGCTAGAAGGGAATTTTTCTTTAATTAGATAATATATAAAAATAAATTTCATGAATAATTTTTGATTTAATTTCATAATTTTTCATTTTTTTGTACTAATTACATACTCGCTATAAAATGTCAATCAAGCGCATTTATAAGACTATAACTAATTCAATTTTAATTCTATTTGAAAATAACTATACAATATAATAATACATACACAATACTAATAACGAAATTTACAATTAAAAATATTTATTAAATTTAAAAATTAGTGCAATACCCTGTTGCACCTTATACAGCGCTAATTCTCACAAAGCAATATAAATGAGGGCGTAATTTATCATATGCCGTAAAATTGCCGTTTGATCATTCAACTTTCACATTGCATTTCAGATGATTGGGCGCATCGGCAAACATAACTTTGAGGCGATAAGCTTCAGCAACGAGCAGACCGATGTTTGCACTAGTCCAGTTGTGAGTAGGTAAATTTTGCAGTAACAACATCAAGCTCTGGAAATCATTTTGGCGTAATAAGTTTTCCCTCCAGTAGAGCAGAAACGCAGCGCACACGTAAAGTTGAAACAGGGCGATCGATTCGTTTTCAGCTAAATATGTATCCCACAGCCTGATGATGCACCTTAAAGGGAGTTCCCGAGTAAGCAGATTGTTGAACCACCTGAACGAGAACTGCAGGTAATCTACGTTATGCCGAGTTAAATGCTGATGGAGGGTGTTATCGACGCGACAAATCAATTCCCCGAGTTGAACAACCTTTTTTTGTATTCCGGGCTGCGTGCACACGTAATTGTCTTGGACGCCTTCTAAAAATTTTGACAAGCACCAAAAGGTGTCTGCTTCTATTTTATCGCGTTTGTCTTGAGACAGCTTGCTTACACAAAAGAGTTCAAAGGGCTCGCCGCTAGATATAGCCTCTTGCAAAAATGTTACAAAAAACGGAGTCGCCAGATCGTTTATGCCTTGCACATAACCTATAGCGGGATGTTTTATTGCCCATATGAATAAGATACGTTCGAACATTTGTTGAACGGTATCTTGCTGAAATAAAGGAATATTAGGATTCATTCTTGGCATATCAATGTGAATCTGATGGTAAATGCTGTAATAACATTCGTTTTGTTCCGTGTTATAAAACTGCTTAACCATCTTCCAATACTCTTGGCGCTTTTTTGCAAGCACATTTGCTCGCCTTTCCAATTTAATGGGGAGGTATTTGCACAGCAATCGCCATATCAATGCTCGAATGCTTAGTGGCACTCCAGACCAGCTAAGCTGAGATAATTCTACAATAGTAAAATTTCCTGCGAGTAATCTTTCAAAGCGTTCCACTTTACACCAATCATCGAGTTCATAACTGCTGTCATAAATTTTGCAAGGCTGAGGATGGCCTGGAAATTTAATACAACCTATTCCTTCCTTAGACTCCCCCAGTTTGGTGCCGTTTATATTTAAAGGTAATTTTTTACACGAAGAGTACCTGTGGCTTCGCAAAACCCTCAAAGCTGCGGCAGCAGAAACAGTTTCTGATATAACCCTGCCGTTGGCTTTAAACAAATCTTTGGCGTCTGCAACCCAAATCTTCTTGGTTGGAGCATGTACTGCTCGAAGGGGTACTAACCGGTTTACTTCCTGCTCATCTATAGTCAACATTTAAACGTATAAAATTATATTCTATTAAAATATGCAAATGACATTTTAAAATTTTCGTAACTTGCCACCTACTGCTTTGATTCTTATTGACAATTTGACGATGCGTATTTATTTTGTGACTGGACATAATTATATCAAGTAACCCAAAAATCTACATTTTTATTTGAAAAATAACTCGTATTACCGTGTACGCAATATAATATTCAGTTTATGTACGGAGTGTTAAAAAAATAAGTAGATTTTACTTTTAAAAAGTACAAATTTTAACAAACAGATTTTTATGTATTTCATTAACTAAGTTTACTAAATGGCAGTAAAGTATTTTTATATTTATTATAGAATTTTATTATACTCTTATATATGATCTTGCAACAGCCAGCTGTAAACATTTATCATTTATAAGTTTAATGTGTATTTTGATATCAATTAACAGTTAAAAAATTACGATTATAGAATTTCTTCTTCTTCGCTCTTATCCTTATGGCCTTCCAGTGTCGGATTTGTACGTCCCAGCCCTCCTTAACCCGTTTATTACATTCTTTTCTGTACCTTGCTAACTTTTCATTTCGTTTATAGTCTTTTCTCTTGCCTTTCCCACATCAATAATTTGACTTATCCACTTATTCCTGGGTCTTCCTTTTCTTTTTTTTTACACTTCTTGCTTCGAACACTTTTCTGCATATTCTCTCTGGTTTAATTCGTTGTATATGATCGTATCATGTTAGCTGTCTCTTTTTGATTTTCTTTACTAATGGTTTTTGATGTAGTTTCTCTTATTATCTTATTCCGTACTATATGAAACTTTGTCTTATCCGCTATCCTTCTTAAGTGTTTTATTTCTATGGCCGTTATTATACTCTCATGATTAGGTTTGTATCGTCCTATTTTCACTGGCGTACAATACTGTCGGTATTGTTATCGCGTTATGTACCACTAATTTTCTCTTTTGGTCTATCTCCCTTTTTTCTCAATATCTTTCTATGTAATGCATAGTAGATCCTATTTCCTCTCTTCATTTTGTTCCTTAGTTCTGCTTTTATTCTAGCATCTTTTGTTATTATTGTTTCCAGGTACTCAAATGTTGAAACTCTTTTCTTATTACTCCTTTTGCACTTTACTTCTCTATTTTGTCCCCTCTCGTGGTTTTGATTCACTATCATTCTTTTTCCAATTAAGTTCGTTCTGAATCATATGTCTTCGGTCTTCTTCTGTCACAAAATTTGAGGTTTTTTAATTTGAATGGATTCTTATGGAAATTTTATGAATTCAATGAAGTCGATAAAATTATGTCGAATAATCTTTCAGATATTCATCGAATTTTCAAATTATCGAAATCAGTCTTTTTGTTCGTTCTGGGATTGCTTCACATCATTGCCCCATGTTTTTAATGTTGACCTCCATTTTTATTTTCTATATTTCGTCCACCCATATGTTGACTAACTTTTGTAATCTATTATCCGTATCTGCCATTATGACTATGTCATCTGCATACATTAGACTTTTCACCTTAACTGGTTCCAGATTTCTATAGCCTATTATTGTGCCCAATCCACTTGGTTTCTCTTTTAGATTTTTTGCTATTTTATTCATTATTATTATAAAAAGTAATGGGCTTAGGCTATCGCCCTGTTTTATGCCTTAAACGTTTCACAGATATGATAGTCGAAAGAGACGAGATTTGGGCTGTAAGAAGTTCCTCAAAACTCAACTAGTTCTTCCACAAACTTTATGGGAGCCGAACTCATCGTGCATGATTTGATAGGCAGAACCCTGATTGATCTGCAGAGAACAGACTGCATTGTTGATGGTAACTCGCCAGTGTGTCAATACTATTTTCCTTGCTAAATATTCGCGTCAGTGGTACCCCCTTTGTACATCACGCTTTTTCGACTTCTTTAAAATTCTCTATTTGCTCTTACGTACTTTTACGTGGTAGAACACTGTTCCTGTATTGTGCTATAAGGCCTCCGATGCATTTTAATTCTTGATACATCTTCCGACTAGAGAAATCTAATCACTGCTTTTGTTTCTTGTTAGTGTACATTGATATTAAAGCAATCATGCTTGTACTTAAACAGAAGCAAAAAAATGTCTATCAAGATTAAATATTTATAACGTAGCTACAGTAAATCAAACTCTAAACATGCATGCACCGAAAATAGTGTGGCAAATATGAAGACTTGTTATGGCAAAATAAAGAATAATCTTTGAATTTCCTATCTTTTATACGTAATATATATCGCCGAATTAACAACCACCAAAAATATATTGCAACATTTGTTGACTATGCTACAACATTAGCTTCTTATCACGTTCCAAAGGTAGCCTAGAGATATCCACAGCACTATTTGTGGAAAATAAAATGATATAGAAAATTTGACAAATGTGTGTTGTAGTGCAAAAATTTGTTAGTTATGTTAAATTTACAAATAAAAAAGGTTTGTGATCTTTCAATTTATTTTTGTAGATATTTATTCCTTTAAGAGAATTTTGTTATATTGTTAAATAGATTTCATAGAAGTACTACCTGTTGAAGAAGCCTTTATTTAAGGTTTAAAAAAATTATAATTGGATATGAATGAAAGTCAGTACACACATTTATTGAGCCAATGGACAAAATTGGTTAATGGGATGGGGAAAACAACCTTCAAATATTTTTAAATTTTTTACAACTTTCACAGATTTTACTGGATTTGGATTAAATTTTACATGTATGTGTGTGCCTAAGTACAACCCAAAGAGGACATCGGATAAGGGAATAGGGAATTATGATTACAAATATGTTCTTATGAATAACTCTATTAAATTTTTATTTGCATCACATCGCGACCCCGGGAGCTTTGTCATAAGGGAAAATTATATTATTTATTTGTATCAATTTTTAATCTAAAGTACGCCTGGGTTACGCAATAAACTGCAATTATGTTATAATGTTGAGGCTCTGCACTCAGCAAGGGAACATGGTCTACGAAATGAAAAATCAAGGTTTCTATAGGTTTGGCGTCAATGTTCGGTTATGTCCCATTTTTAATATGAAAAATTGTGACAGACGACCGCCATTATTGCCCCTTGTTTGAAATGAACTAAAATATTTAATTGTTTTTAGTGATTGAATACACTACCTACTAAGCGTATGGAACCTAAGATCCAAAGCGAATGCATATAGGTCAATGTTAAATATCTTATTCTCTCGAGTACAAACTGGCACACTTAGGTCATATTTTCAGAAAACGTTATTGGTTAATTGAGAGCAATTTACAACTCTCTCTTAAAAATAAGTCACTAAACAAATCATCCAATTTGAAACTTGATTAGTTAAAATGCAACACGACTAATCAAAAATGTTAAGAATTATAACTAATGTACCTTAGTTTGCACAAATCAAATCGACACAAAAATACAATTCTTAACAATCCGTCTTCTAATCAACAAACCAGTAAAGAGGTTGAAATTGTGTGACCCGATTGATCTACTACAATGCTATTAACGAAGCAACTACACGTGTCATAAATTTAAAGGGAAACTTTTGACCAGAACATTAGACAGAGCACTATAAGCTAAAAAAAAATTTCTCTTTTAAAAAAATTTGTGTTACTACGGTACATAAGGTTTGTTCCAATATAAATTTTTTGATCTGGCTGTCGAACAAACAAGACCATACCATTTGTTTTTCCGTCATACTTTGGATTTAGGTTTGGTTTTGACAACTGTTCTCTTTGTAACAAAGTAGCTCTTATAAGATGTGCTTGGTATAAATCATTGCTATGCTTTAACCACTCCCTGTGTGATGTCGCCTTTATTATTTAACGTATATAGTGAGGCCATCTTTCAGGAAACCCTAGAAGAACGCAAGGAAGGGGTAATAATCAATGGCGAAATCGTCAATAATATAAGATTCGCAGACGATACCGTTATAATAACAAACAACATAGATGATTTACAAGATCTAATACAAAAATTGAACAACACATGCAAGGAGTACGGGTTAAATATGAATCTGAGCAAGACTAAATTTATGGTAGTAACTAGAACAGCAAATGCTAATGCAAATATTACCATAAATAACACAATAATAGAAAAGGTAGACACATATAAATACTTAGGAACATGGGTAACTAACGATGCAAATCACTCAAAAGAAATAAAGACAAGGATAGAAATAGCCAGAAATACTTTTGTAAAGCTCAAAGGTTTCCTTTGTAATAGAGACCTCAACTTAAATCTTAGAACAAGAATATTACGCTGCTACGTCTTCTCAACCCTATTATATGGAGCCGAGGCTTGGACCGTAAGACAGAACGAAGTCAAGAAAATAGAAGCCTTCGAGAGATGTTGTTATAGAAGAATGCTTCGCATTTCATGGGTGGACCATATCACAAATGCCATAGTCCTACAAAGAATGGGCAAAGAAGAAGAAGTAATAAAAACAATAAAACGGAGGAATCTAGAATACTTGGGACACATAATGAGGGGCGAGAGGTACGAGGTGCTAAGGCTGATAATGGAGGGCAAAATACAAGGGAAGAGAAACATAGGGAGACGGAAAATGTCCTGGCTTCGAAATCTTAGAGAATTGTTCGGGATAACATCGGCAAAACTTTTCAGAATTGCTCTAAACAAAGTGAAGATAGCCATGATGATCTCCAACCTCCGTTAGGAGACGGAACATCAAGAAGAAGAAGAACCACTCCTTCATTAATAACCTAGATTTTAGTCTTGATCATCATTATTATAAAACAAGCATACTATAATATTTCAACTTTTGTTATTTGAAACCTTCCAAACTGATTGATCGTTAACAAGTCGAATATATTAAAAACTTTTTTAAAGGGAAAATATTTTTCAGCTTATTGTGCGTCTTAATTCGTGCTCTATCGAATGTATGGATCAAAAGTTTCGCCCTCGGTTTATAACACGTGTGGTTGCTTTGTAAGATGTAATCGATTTATTTCCAAGTTATCAGTTTAATATATTTTGTATGTTAATTATAGGTACACAGTGTTTTCCACTTGATATAGTTACTCCCTCTACATCATTTCTTCTATGTAAACAGTTATTTTACTACAATGTATTTATGCATTTAAAGCATTTTTGAATCAGATAAAGAAAATTACAGTCTGTGTGACAAGAAAGTGGTCGACGATATTTAGTAGGGAGGCGTCGCATCGTCATCTATGTTAATTCGTCTGAGTTTTTATTTCGTATTTTTTTGTGGAATATATAGTTTGCCGGCACATTTTGTTATTCATGTCAGTAAATTTGTTATCTTTGCAATGTGTGCAAAATTTCCAAGGCGGTACGAGGCAGCGACTTTAGTGAATTATTCGAAAGGACTGAAACTGACACATAAAGCGTCTGCAAAATATATATGGAAGCCGAACGCATCCACTAAGGAGTGGATTCAGAATGTAGACGTTCTACTGGAAAGGATAAAATACTTTTATGTCTCTTTGAAGACAAGTCAAGCCTTTCGCTGCGCTATGCCTTAATGGAACTCCACAAGATAGGAATTCAGGTCTTTCTAAATACAATTCAAAGTAGTTTGTGTGACATCAACTTTTCTTTTCTATCAACTTTGACAAAACCTTTATCACCAGAAAGTCACGTAGAAAATGACTAGACAAAAAAAATTGGATCGAAATTGAGATTATCTTCAAGGACAGGTCTTCTTTCTGAGCACGACCTTCCTTATCAAAAGCGTGGTCAGCTAAGACTAACAGGATTTTTCAGAGTACGGTAAAGCACCATGTTATATGTTTGGGAATGCTTCTGGGATTGCGATTCTGTTTACGTAAAATTTAAAAGCCGAGAATATGTGCACCATCTACAAGAAATGCTTGCTGAAATCTGCTGAAAAATTTGCGGATTTTGAACGAGTACGGTAATTAGCATTCATGTCAAGAAGGCAATGACCTTGGGAATGCATTACAGGAAACTGTGCGATTCTGTTTACGTGGAAATTTAACAAGCCGAGAATAACGTGCACCATCTACGATGGAATAGCTTGCTGACAATGTGTGGTTGTAGATAATAATTAATTTTAAAGGAAAGTGAGTATACATATTGCAGCAACAGCTGTCATTTCAAATCAAGAAAACTGGATGGAAAATGGAGAAGAGAAACAAACGTCGCGTAAAGGGTGGGAAGCTATAATCAGTAATAGAGGTGCTTAGACCAGATATTAGGTAATTCTGCAACAGCTTACAATGTGTACTTCAATAAAATTAGAAAACATATATACATTTTTATTATTTTTTAAGATTATACAGGTCAGTTTATTATTAAACAGATTGTATACTACAATTTATTAATGTAGATAAAAATACTAGTCAGCAAAGATTAAACTTTTTTCGTTATATTATTTTACAAGTTACATTTATTACTCGTATTTTAATATACTTAATAATCCGGGTACAAAGGTATTACTATTTTATTATTTAGAATAACAATTTAGATAATTAACATTGTTTTGGTTGCCTAATGGCGCCTAGTAATTCGCCGAGTAGGAAGAAATAGAAAATAAGGGCGAATTAGCCTAATAAAAAGATTAACGTTTGACGACTGCTAACAAACCGGAGTTTATAAGACTAAAGCCTTATCAAGTAGAAAGACTTTTAATGAAG
This sequence comes from Sinelater perroti, assembly GCA_036346155.1. NCBI lineage: Eukaryota > Metazoa > Arthropoda > Insecta > Coleoptera > Elateridae > Sinelater > Sinelater perroti. The sequence goes on from JARFIY010000195.1 coordinate 6,071,162, forward strand.
TGTCTGCTTTAACATCGTTAAAACACTTCTTTATTAGATTGGCAATTTGGCATTATATAAGAGAAGGCGGATTCTCCAGATTTGCGACCAGAATTTGATTAGCTACGGAATCAGCCGCTGAGACACGCTGCTCGTAGCGAGAATATTAAACTGTCATCGGCGCAAAAACCCCGCCGCTGCACTAGGTTTTAATTTGGCCGAATTTTAAATTTGAAATTTATCCACTCAGCTCGAAATATAAGTTTCTTTCGAATTACGTACGGAATAATTTTCATTTTTTCTTATTAAATTATCGGCGGGCACGATTGAAGGATATAGCAGCTGCCGGGCAGCTTTAATTTAGACAGAACAGTTCTACTTTTTAATTTTCCGGTAAGGCTTTATTAAATTTTTGGGGCTAATAACGAGACAGACTCGAACTTTCAGCCATGCTTGCGCCTGGGCTGTCGTGGTAGTTGCAGAATGGGACAAGACCACCAACTGGGCACAGACTGGGGATTTAGCTAAATTAGTTATAGAGTTAGATTGCTATTGGTGGTTAGCCTTGTCACAACGAAACTGTGTGTATTCCTAAGTCGGCAACTTTGCAGACTGTAAAACTCCACAGCGCTAGTTAAAAACAAACTTAGTTTACTATTTACTTGAAGTTCTGGACATTTGAAATTTAGCTAATATAACGCATGTCATAAATAATTGTCTTTGGAGGCAATTCTTGGATGTTCTTTTATTAAATTCTGAACGTTTATCCATTTTACGGTTAATACAAAAAAAATATATAAATTCTTTTGCTAGGGCTACTATTGTATTTATTCAAAATAAAATAAAAACGCAGCGGAGCGAGCCCAGAATATTATCAAAGGTTTGCAGGGCCTCATAAAGCAAACAGCAATAGGAATTGAACCATTTGATCGATGAAATGTATAAAATTGTGTTTATCAGGGATATATAACGGTGAACTGGTGGGTACACAATTGGGATAAAGAAAACAGAGAGAGTATTTCGTGCGGAATCTGGCTTTGCCGTGTGCTTACAATATAAACATAGCCGTCTGCAAACCGATTCCCATCTTCTCTGCTGATTTTCAAGTTTAATTTATCCGAATCACAATATTTTATTTTTACATTCCGCAGCCTACGTTTAATGAAATAAGGTAATCAATTGTAACCCCCAGTGAAAGCTTCGAGCCGGCGCCAGCGTCGCAGTAGCCGATACAATTGAAGAGAACACTCGTCGAGCCGCGCCTGAAACAATATTATTTCAAGTCCACGCAGCGGATCATTTGCTTGCAACAAATTATACAAATATAGCGAGCGCCCCAGAAGCTATCAGGTTCGCACAGCCCGCCTTTGTTTTCGCACCATAGTCCAAGGCGTGCGATGCGTCCTAGCCGACGCGGTCGGGGTATCGAATCACAGAATGAGGTTGCCCGTCTGATGTGCTGCAGCATTGTTAACTCTATCTGATGCCATTAACACTAAGGTTGCTATTACAGATGCTTTTAGAAGTACCGAGTCGCCTTGTTCAATTCTCATCAATTTGTCGACAATATCTTTCTTTCAAAGTAAAGTTCGTATCTGCGCGATTGGAAGGCGCCGGGGTGTACGTGGAACCTGGTAATTAGATTTAAAGACATCTATTTGTATGTACAATGCAATTAGCTCATTATATTGAGTACTGCTTATCAGAACTGGCAAATAATTTACATGCACAAGTTGAATTACGAAACGCCGTTAATTATACAAATGACATTAAACACAATGGAATTGAGATAGTAGAGGGTGCTATTTAACTATTCTACATACTCTAACAGTTGTACTACGCTACACAATAGCTCATTCTTGACCACACACTTTCGAGGTAACCTAGAACAAGTTATTATTTTAGGCTTATTTAAAGAATTTCCGTGTCCTGTTCACTTAGCTTTTTCGCTAGCATAATCATTCCTTCATCCTTTCATTATTTACATAATAATTACTTATTGCTTTTAGAACATTGTAATATTCCATGGATATTAATAAAAAAAAACGAAATACTTGGAACTGCATTTTGACAGACGACATAGCAAAAAGCAAAAAAACAAATATTAGAATAAAGCAGCTGTACTAGCTTATTGGAAGAAAATCTTTTATAAAACTGGAACACAAAACCCCACTATGCAAAAGTAAAATGTGTTCCAAAAGAAATGCGATACTTAATTTAAAAATATATATTTTATTGATTTATTGTGCATCGTGCGGTTGGTTCTTGGGTTATAAAGCTTTTTATTGGTTGGAAAAGTTATGACATTCTTTTAAAGGTAAACTTTGCCATTAATCACTTTCAAAATTGCCAAATTGTTCAATCACTAGCTTCTCGTTCATGAAGTCGCATTTGACCACTTGTTATTGCTTCAACAATTAGATTATTTCACGCATCGTATGACATGTGGTGACGTCTTGCTAGAACCGTAAATCGTCCAAATCAATGCCGTCCAAATGAAGACAACAAATCCACTGTCATGTCACGATGGAGTTCACCACTGATAGCCACTGCATGGTCAGCCTTTGTTTCACTCCTACATCATAAGATCCCCACCAATTTGTTACTCTGTGGGTATGCACAAGCCGTTCCTGAATGATCCGAGGATTTTTTATGGCTCAAATGCAACAATTTTGATGTTTTAACAAAATCGGGGTCATTTTCTTGATTTCGGCATTTCAAATGCTCGTCTAACTTTAATTCCCGGGTTAGCATACTATTTAACTTTCAAGGTTTTTTTTGGGCCACTCTACATTATCTTCCCTATCTAAACGTACTTATACCATATGCGAATGTGCTAAAAACTCCAATCTCAATGTCAACTTTTTTACTTACAAACATTCCGAACCACGTTCAATGCACCGTGATATGCGTCAAATAGCATTTTACATGCTATCTCAACATCCCATACGTGATAAATGTTATCAAACAATACAGTGTTAAACATCATTGAAAAGCCACTCAAATGTAATCTTGTAATCACTAATAGTAGATCAACCATCTAGGTCGCTTTAAATAAAAGGGCCAAATTATCTAATAAATTAAACCCCTAAAAGTCCTTAACTCAATAATTATATTTCCCTAATATTAGCTCTTAAAATGTGACATATATATTCCAATTGCTAAAAAATTGAAATAAAGAGCATAGTTTGTTCCTAACAGGAAATAAGTTTGTTTATTCCTTATAAGAATTGCCGAAATGAACGAATTAATTGAACTGTAGCTTGATCTGTAAAAACCTTCTCTTTTACTCAGATGTTTACAAATTATGTGACTTCTCAAGAATTTTTAAATTTTTATGGAACGTTTTTATAGTTTCATCGAAACTTTGATAACCACCAAAGAGTAAGTAATATTTTTTAAACGCCAATTTAGTATACTGCTTTGGTATTTGTCTTTGATTTAACCATTCTAATAAACATTTCCCGAAAAAATCCACTTTTTTTCATATTCAATAATGTAATCAACGCAAAGTAAATTTTGTATTACCACATTGTTTTTTAATATTTCATTAAATTTATTTAACATTTTAGCGCTAAGATTAACTGTTAAATGATCAACATTAAGCTCTTTTGCCTGATTGTAAGTTTTCTTGGTTGGGTTCGCTTCAGTAATGGTTCTAAAATCATTATTATCCAGAGGATATGTTTGAAATTTTGAGCAGTGCCAATTTACTGGCTCAAGTACCGATTAAGGATGGTCATTCGATAGAATGCCTATGAACTCATTTTTGATCAGACATTTGCTCATTTTTAAGCGAAAATGTTATAAAAAAAATAAAAATATTAATTTTTTAACTTTAAGGTTATAGGAAAAGCTTCAAATTTAACGCCATTTTTGAACGCCCTAACCAATATTTTTAAATTAGCTTTTAGTATGTTATCTAAGTGGATGCTGCGTAAAAAATATTGTTAAAAATTATAGGAATCGGCAGCTACTGACTATGACTACACATATGTTAACATTTTCAATATAATATTCCAATACGGAAGAACTGTTTGGCCAATATTCACCTCTCTATGACACAGCTTGCAAACCAGAACCTCTCTAGAGGAACATATATGTAACGTTATCCTTTTCGGGTTGTTTTTTTGCACAACTTGCCACACTAACCACAATTAAAATTACCTAATTGACAGATAAGAAGGTTTTTCAAATATATTGAATAATTAGCGTATTTAAAATTCAGATGGTAAAGATGAATAATCATTAAAATAAATGAATCGTTCATTTGGTGCTATCGATTTTATTTTTTCATATTCGTAATCAGCGCGGTCGATACAATAAGAATCGATGCCTACATACCCAAAATAATCCTATTTGTATTTCTAACTGTAATGGTCTTAAACAAGTGTTCTCAAAATTGCCCTTTTATCCATCCATATAAGATACTCCAATTTAAAAATATTGGTGGGACATATCAAAATTAGAACATTTGTAATAAAGTTAAAAACTTTATGTTTTTATTATTTGTAGATAATTTTAAATTATATATAGTTCTGGTTTAGTCGCCAAAAAGGTTAACAAATACAATTCTTGTTTTGATAATTATAAGATCTAAAAATATCAAATAATAATTAAATACCATATTACTTTTTAAATTATTTTCGACGACATGTAAAGTACTATTTTTGTTTTCAGAACATTCAAAAAGTTGCCTGTATCAACAGTAATAAATTCAATACAAAACAAATCGCGATGGCGATAGCTGCGGCTTCTGATATGTGTTTATAATTGAGAAAAAGACATATCTCAGAACCCCAACCACCTAGAGACACAAGCTATGAGCTATTCTTGACGAGACCTTTCAAATGACACCTTGATCAAGTCTCCACCCTTGTGATTGCTGAGTTTATATTTGTTGACAGACGGACGGACAAATTGGGAATGTTAGACTTCCTTCCGGTACTCCGTATCAGAAGCCTGAAACTATATTTTTTCTAATTTAGAAATATTTTTTGTGTGAAATGCAAAATCAAATTTTTAATCCATTTTAAGTTTATAAGTTTACAAATTTCTAGCTTTAGTTGCACCCCTAATTTATTAATGTGTTTACGTTTTTCTTCAATTGTTTTAAATGACTTTAATTATTTGTTTTTAAGGAGTATCATTTTAATTTACATAATACAATTAACTACACATTAACAACTAAAACTTTTTAGATTTATTTGATAGTATAAAAGAAATGCATAATTAAATTTACGAACCATATGTTCATAAAAATTTATATTTACTCAGTAATATACGGCCTTATCACAGTTTGTGGCCCCCTCTATTCTTCTTAGTATCGAGTCAAACAATAAAGAAATTGTGCCTCGATGAATTGTACTCTAATCATTCTTTCTTAGAGGTGGCTACTGTTGTATTCTTTCCACAATACTAATCCAGATATTAGCTAAGTTTAAACAATATTTAAATTCATCAGAAAAGACGATTCTGTGCCACTCATATGTTCACAGATGTCTTTGTGTTGCCTGTTGTAATCTACCTTGCCGGTACGAAATCACACTACTATATACGTATGTGGACATTCTTGACTAAAAAGTACCTGCGTCTGAGGCTCTAAATTTTCTTCTCTGGGGAATCCCTAGTGTTGGAAGTTTATACGCTATTTCAGGCGCTTTCAGAGTGGGAAAAGCTTAGTATGCTAGATGTTCAGAGAGTCCCGAACCAAGGATGGCGGTAATGTCGTTTCTAGACATTAGCCCCACAAGCACCTCAAGAAAGTTGGTGGTGCTCTAGATGGTTTTCAAGAACGCAGAAGAGTCTATGTTCTGCCTTGGTGCTCTGACTGCGGTGAGAGCCGTGGAGCTAGCTGCACTCGTGGGTCAGCAGAAGCGTTTTTTTTTTGTCAGTGCAGCATAACTTACCCCAGACGCAATGAAAGGGATGAGAATCTTGTCAGTTGGCCCAGGTTTCAGACTCACTTTTTACACTCTCGCAATAGCAGTCTCCTCGCACTTCATGCACTTTGAGTTGGGGCAACAACAATGCTGCGCGAGCTCAGAGCGCTGGCAACAGTGGCACTGGCTCATAATTTCCTTTTTGTGTGGCTGTTCCATCATAACAGTTACATCAAAGACGCTATTCATATAAAAATGACTTTGTCTTTATCTCTAAGCTAAAGTTCATGAACAGCATTGAACAACGATGGGGAGCCCTTCTGATTCTTCATATCGTGAGGATGAGATATTGTTGTAGGAGAGCCCTTGCTGATGTACTCCGAGGCGCTTTACATTACGGCTCTGAGAGGCATGTCTGCCTTAGGCAGGCAATAATAGTACTCGATTTTCACTTCATCCAAGAAGCGACTCAAATACCGGTCGGGTAACGGAACGAAAGGAGATTATACTTGTTACATTCTTAACTTTGGTAAAGTTAATCTTTCTGTCGTGAATGGCCTTACGCAAAGAAGACTCAGGCCACTTTTACTCGCAAGAGGCCGGATGGGATCTGTTCCCGAGGAGCAGCGCTTACTGGGGCTTACAGGGGCTGAAGACGGCGAGCAACTCAGCACCTTAAGGTCACTCAGGATGTCAAAGGCGTTGTTGATGGATATGTGGATACGAATAGGTTTAAAATCTTCCTACTGGCTGCAATTGGTCTGAGGATTGCTGTGTACTATTCCAGACCCCGGTTTTTACGAGTAAGAGCCTTTTCGACCAACTGTTTCCATATTCACGCCACGATACTACTATGGCGACCAATTCTCTGGTCTACGTCTTCTGAGGGAACAGTTCCTTTATCTAGATCAACAATACATCCTTTTTTAAATTTGCCAACTTATTGATAATGTCAAAGTATTTTTATACTGTGTAAATTACAAGTGTCAAATCTAAATTGCTAACAACACTTTTAGTCTACTTTACATGTGATATCATTACATCCTCCAGCTTCAATTTGGGAAACGATATAACCCAATTTTGGATAGGCATCGTATGTTTCTCAAACTTTAGTCATATACTTCATTTAATATAAAAGTTTCAATTCAGTAGGATTTGTTTTTAATATTGCTGCAATGTTAATAAACAGTAGTATAGGTAGACCTATAGTCCTTATATTTTATGAAAATTGCCTCTAGTTTGTGAAAGGCAAAATTTGCAAAATAGTCTTTTTAAAAGGCTAGGGAAGTATGTATAAAGCAAAAAAAAAATTGTAGCGTTTCTTTTATATAAAATATGTACTATAGAGTACCGGGCATAATGTAATCATATTCATGTTTTTCGGATTTATTTTGATACAGATTAAACTAATAAACTGTAAACTTTATAAATATCTGATTTGGTATGTGATATTACATTAAAGCATTTTTTCTAATTATACATACTTTCTCTGAAGATTAAACTGTTTTTGTATATTTTTCTGAAAGTTTTACTAGTTTATAATAAAGTTACTAATTTTTAGAGATTTTAAATTATGTGTCGCTATTGTTAAAAAACGTCAGCAAGGTAGAGTTTTCTTAGTTATCTGACAGAAATTTTCCTCGAACTTCTTGATCTAACACTCTCGTTGACATTTTTATGAAACTTGACACAAATGTCACATGTCGTCTCTCAATTTACGTTGTTAGACGTCTTCCACGTACCTGCTATATATTTCGTAATAAAGCCAACTATTTCCTAATTCCCTGTCGACGTTTACTCGCACCTACGTCAGTTGGAGTGTAGATGATTTAAAGATCGTACTCAGCTCAGATGAGTGAAGGTTTATACTCTTTGAAACAAATGAAATAGCGTTCTATAAGTAATACCTAGATTAGATGTTAAGTAGCTACTACCGATTATAAAACATGAAGATGAGTCGGTGATGTGTTTTAACAAAAGTGGCGTTAGGCCTCTTTAAGTTGAAGGGATAATCAATAGAAACATTTTAACATTTTGCAGTATGCTTTCACTTGAAAAGAAAATTTTTAGTAGAAGCCTTAGCTATCAGTATAAATTTTTTTTAAATTTTTCTCAATGTCGAGGAATGAATTTAAACTAAATTTAAGCATCTGTGAGGAAAGTTGACTAAACGTTTGAAGAAGTTGATTAAATCTTGTCGCTGATGACATTTCTTGAATTTCCTTAGCATTAAACTACAATATTTAATAAAGCTAAACATTACTATTTTATGCCTCTGGTGTCAATTAAAACATTTCGATTTTTAAAAGAAAAATTTTTCAAAATATTGGTTTTCTGTTACCGAACTGTATAAATACAAAAAATGTTCTGATTTACCCTGCTGGATTAATTTAAGTAAATATAAATTAAAGGTAATTTAACTTTTCACATCGATACAAGATACATTTATTTGTCGAAATCGTTGGCAATAAGTTTGTTTAAAATTTTAATAAATAAAATATTTAATAAGAAATCATGCGTTGATAAATATCTATCTCTAAAAATCGGAATTAAAATTTGATATAGGATCATTCACAGAATTTGAGCACTTTAACTTGCTGCAATTTTCTTATAAATTATATCTTAATTATAACACTATTCTTGGCTAATATTATAAATCGTGGCTCATTTAAAACTCCCTTCTTTTAGATTCATACATTTTAACATTGTAGTGCGTCAGTTTAGCCTTATAGATTAGTTATCTTTGTATTTCTAAAAATTTAAGATTCTGTTCCGCACAAACAAAGCATCTCTGAGTTGTACTGCTTTTGTCTCTATATACTTCTGTTTTTTTCACTGATTAAAAGTTATGAAGATGTAGTCATTAAAAGTCTCTTATAGGAAGACTTTCCATAGCTTCCATGAAGTCGATCTGCTATTGCGTTATAGGACTTTTCCGGGGATTAATTTTCTTTTTTCTTTGTTTGGTTTTGGACGTCTGCACCTTTTTATCAGGTATAAAATTATGAGGTTTTGAGTTTGTTAATTTTAATTAGCTTTAATATTTGCTACTGTCTACTGAAATAACATCTATTAAAATAAATAAAGTTAGAAAATTAAACAGATATTTCTTTTATAATAAATTTGTTACAATGATGATTTATATTAAAGATAATAGCCAAGTCTATAATGATGTGTATCGGCGCGCGTATACTACCTACAAGCATATACTCGGCTGACAGCGACCTTCCTACTCCAAGTTAAAGTTTAAATCATATCTAAGTAAATAGCAATCATATTCAAACAAAAAGGTTTTGCCTCAGCAGCAGATTAATTCAAATATTGGCAACAACTAATGTTTATGAATCAGCCACTAACGGTTGCATATACTAATTCTCATGTATCAAACACAACGTGTCAATTTCATTCACCACACGTTATACACAAATGCATTAATACTATTGCAACTGCAAATTTAGATAACAATCAACAGACAAATGGTTCTGACGTAGATATCAATACAAACGATTCTCAAAAAACTTCTCATGACTGGCAGATAGTTAAAAAAGGAAAAAGGTATTCCAACGGGAGATTCTCGTTTCTCTATTAATGTAAACTATAGATTTAATGTACTAGCACAGGAAAGCGATCGTGACAATTTGCATTTTACAAAATAAAATTCTAATTTTGCTAAAGAAAATCGTGAGCAATAAATAGACAAACCTCTACCCATTTTCATACACGGTTTTAATAACGGCATCACATTTTCAAAATTTTGCTAAATTCAAAGCCGCGTTAAGACAGCCGATGCAATATATGATTCTGTCAAGCTTAACAAATAAGATTATGCATCACTAATGAATATATTAAGATTGGCTACGTGGAACACAATGGATTCTTACAACATAAGTTCGAAGTCAAAGCGTTCCTTCACACAAAATAGATATTTTTCTAATATCCGAAGCACACTTCACACATCACAGTTGTCTTATTATTATCTACGCAACTATGGAACGTATTTCACCTGGCATCTTGATAACACCTTTCATGTTGTTTCATGTGTTTCATGTTGGTACAACAGTTATAAACACCAACATTCCATATCATAAAAAGGAATGATTTGAAACATTTCACCTAGAACTACAAATGTTAAAGTCAAATGCGAAAGTGGAGATATGGTCGTATTGGCAATATACTGTCCTTACCATACAATATGGCAAGATCAATTTGAAGAATTTTTCAAGACCTTGGTTAACAAATTTACTACAAGAAATGAAAATAATTACAACTCTGTAACTACAGGCATATCTACCTATCGATTAAACTCTGTATGATTCTTTATAGATAAGAATATCTCACACAACTATATTAAGATTATTGATTCCTACGATCGAAGCTCTGACCACTCTCCTATGATATGTACACTTAGTAATCAAAAACCTATATAACCCACACTGTACAACAAACATATGAACTGTAACATATTCAGGCAATATATAAATGATTATCTGCCAGTTAAGGGGCCATTAAATATATCAATAGAGATTGAGAAATCAATATAAAGGCTAACCGAAATCATACACAGTGCAGCTTGGTGTGCTATTTCCTCCAAAACACAAAACATATATGCTAGCAATACTACCAGCTATCTTCTAATAAATAAATAATAATAACTAAAAAGAGGAAAAAAACACGTAATTGGCAGATTTTAAAAACTCCCTAAGAAACCAACACATTTTTCAATACAATGGAAATTCGAGACAAACCAGCGCACTTAGCAATATCATATAGACCCGCTTCGTTATTTCCAGTCCTCTCAAAATAAGTAATGTTAACAAGACCAACCATAATTGAAAAAAAAACACCTAATTCCTGAGCATCAGTTCGATTTGTAGCAAAAATATTTGACAACACAACAAATTCACGTACTTTTAGATATAAGCGAGGTATCCTGGCCTATTGTATAAAATTAAAAAGCAACTTCCCGCCATTATTATCTACTTTTCAAATTGTACTTTTTACAACGCTTCTAAAGCAAAACTCCCCGTATGATAGCGAACGCAGATTGGTATATCAACAACCAAATAATTCACAATGATCTCTAAATTTTCTGGGTGATGGATGTTGCCAATAGAGACAGTAATCAAAATCGTAATCATCCTAGCGCACTAATGACAACTCTATTAACTAATGACAAGACACCAAGACGTTTAAAAAGAATAAAGTGATTTTACAGACAAGAGATAACAGGATGTCACATATAGTGATACTTTTGCATTGCTATTAAATTTTCTTATTAAATAAATAAAAAAAATTATAAAAAAAAACTATTTACTCACGTTTTCATATACATTTTCTATAAAACAAGTACATACAAAACTAACTGCTATTTACATGAGTTTTTAGATCACAACGCTGCTTTTGTTATAGGAAATGTTGTTATCGATATTTTTTTATTAATATAATTAGTAAGCAATTAGAATTTACAACAGAATTCTTTAAGTTAATGTGCTGGCTTAAGATTTACACAGTTCCCTGACGTGATGAGGTCTTCTCAGTGACAAGTCTTGCTTAAACATTGTTTAGATCACTAGGCCAGTGCCATTTAAGTCTTCTCGCATTTTGTATTTTAAAAAGGGGGTTCAGAAGAATGTTAGTATAGTTTGCTAGCTTTATGTGGTGAATAATGCTTTTTTCGGTTATGACATCTTTGACATGTGGTACCTTCAAGTCTTCATGAATTGTTTCATGCTAGAAACATACGTAATATCTTTGACTAGTTTCTCCGTATTATTGCCATATTCGACCTACTGGTAGAACCACAGAGTTTAATACCATATATCCATATTGGTTTGAGGATTATTTTGTAAATTTGTAGTTTGTTGTTAAGTGGTAATTTGGACTTCCTGCTGAGTAACCATTGCAGTTGATTAATTATTAGATTTTGTTGTTGAAGTTTTTTAACCACGTGTTGCTTCCATATTAATTTGTTATCTAAATGCATTGCTAGGAATTTTGCATTAGATGATGTATGTTATTGAGATAAACAGGGGGGGCACTGGTTTTTACGCAGAGTAAAGTTGACTTGTACAGATTTATCTTCATTGATCTTAATTTTCCATTTGTGTGTCCACGTTTGTATTTCATTTAGATGGTTTTGTAGAGTAGCGGTTGCTAATTGTGGGTCACTGTTGATAGTATCGTCAGAAATAGTGCTCATTGTAGTATTATCATTTACTGATAAATCTGAAATGTACAGTACATATAATAAGAGTCCCAGGACACTACCATGCGGTACGCCAAACTTGATCAGTTGTATACCTAACACATCTTCATTGACCCTTGTTCCAAATTTTCTGTCACTTAAATAGGAATTTAGAAGATTATAATACGTTATGGGCAAGAAAGTTCTGATCTTGTATAATAGGTCCGAGTGCCAAACTTTGTTGGAAGCTTTAGTTACATCAAAGAATATCGATGTACAATGTTTTTGTTCTTCAAAAGCTTTATTAATTATGTGACAGATTCTATGCGTTTGTTATCGTAGTGTGATTTTGACAAAAGCCAAATTGATGTTGTGGTATCTATTCTTCGCTGTTAGGATCTATTCTAGCAATTATTCTTTCCAAGAGTTTTGAGATGGTAGACAACAAGCTTATTCTTCGGTACAATCCCAAAATTGACTGTCGGAACGGTATCTTTATACGTTACAAAGTCCTACATCAAATAAGTTAATAATTTTTTTTTATCTGTAGTTAGCATTCATAGATTACTATATTTTATCAAACTGTTAATCATTTAAATTTTTTTATATCTTAATTTTTTTTCTAAAACTACCTTTTCTATACTGTTTTTAAATTATAAATGATTTCTTTATATACGGATATTGTATATAGCATAATGCATTCATACTTAAAATCTGCATCAAGTAGTTGAATTTTTTCTGCAAAATTGAGGCTGAATAATGGATGTCTTTGAAAAACCAAAAATTAACTTGTAATTCTAGGGCACGTGCAAAACTCATCTAAGTTCTTTTGTATACGTCCTAAGAAAAAGATGTTTGGACTATTTTTTTATTTAAAGACCTCAGCTATAATTTATTTACACATATTGGAAAATTAACTAATACCCCACTTTCAACAATATGGATGAGCGAAGAGTATAGCTCAATTAGAATTTGCTACAAAAATGGATAAGGTATATAAAAAAGGTGATGTAGTTCTAGTCCTAAGATTTATCACCATTTGACCTTTTGTGGGGATTTATAAAGAATACTTTTTTTAAGGCTCAACTCAATAGTAATCCCTAAGATCTTCTCGGGCCTGTTACTGCTACTGTGGTTCTGGTCGATCGTGACATTATCGCATATATATTTGATGCACCACATTGAACAATTGTAAAATACCAGCAAAACGTAACATTTTTCTCTGTAACAGTGTAATAATTATTATAGTTATACTGAGTATCTCCAAAAAAAGATTGAATTTTATTGGCTCACTGCGTAGTCGCAACGAACCAGAGGGGTGCAGAGCTCGTGTAATCGATAGTGCGGCTTTTGAAAATGTAGTCGCTATGGAGTGGATCGTACATTTTGTATGCGAGAATTTTGCATGGAGAAAGTTCAGTAATCATCAAAATTTGCGTGACATAAATCAAGCACCAAGTGTTCCTCTCATTAGGAAATGGGTGCCTAAGTTCGAAGAAACTGGTTCAACAATGGATAAACTTAAGTCGGGACGACCAAGGTCGTCAAAAACTGACGAAAACATAGAGAGCGTACGCGAAACTCCTGACCTATCTGTTCGTAAACGGACAAGTGTTTTAGATGTACCTAGATCACCATTACATCGCATTCTGCGCAAATATTTGTGTCTGCACCCCTATAAAATTCAATATTTGTAAGAATTAAAGCCCAACGATGCCAGTCAGAAGCTTCAATTCATTAACTGTATAACTTAGCATTTCAATTTATTCAATAACATTTTGTTTTCGAATGAGGCACATTTTCACCTTAATGGCCTCGTTAACAAACATAATTCCCGTTACTCAAGCGCTACAAGCTCACAGTGCAAGCATAAGAAACTCCTTCATTTACGAAAAGTGACTCTATGGGCTGCAATGCCAGCGCGTGGAATAATCGGTTCGTACTTCTTTGAGAATAAAAGGGGCAGCACGTTAACAGTGACTTTCGAGCGTTATGTGGAGATGCTGGACAATTTCTGCAAAATTTTGCTGACTATAATCGAAGAACATGGTTTCAGTAGAATGGAGCAACATCGCACACTTTCAACTTGTCTCTGATACGAGTTCGTAAAGTTTTTTACAAAATCGATTTCCAGAAGAAATGATATAAACTGGACTCCGCGCAGCCCTGATTTGACTCCTATAGATTTTTTTTGTAGTAATAGTTTAAATCAAGAGCAGCAATCCGGGCTCTCTGGTTCAATTGAAATAAAATATTCTTTAAAAAATGGCGGCCATTACAGAGACACGTGCCGCATATTCAGAAAACTTGCTTCTCCTTTAAAAGAGTACGCAGGATCACATTTAGATGACATTATTTTTAAACATTCGCTTTGCGTCCGTGCTAGTGAGTAGATGTGTACGCTAACCCTCCTGCTTTGAAGGAAAACGAACGGATCTACAAGCCAGCCCGTGCCTGCGTCATCAACGGCAGCGACTGCAGCCTTGCTTAAGGTCAGCCGTATTTTACCTGTTCCAATTTATATTTTCTTGTGTCGCTCTTGGAAATTTTTACTTTTCATTACAAATTTTAATTTTAATTTTGTTGAACGGTCGTGCGCGAACCGAGCCGCGGTGATATCACTTGTGCGGGCGTTTTATCGGCTAGCGTCTGTTGTGAACGATAACGTGACCGCGGGGTCAACTTAATATTTCCGTGCTCAATAAACTACGAGGAAATTAAATAAAAGGTAACTGTGTTTACCTATTAAACTTCATTAAACAAATTCAAAATGTTACCAGCATATAATGGCCCAGGAGTTAATTATAACCAAAATGGCGTACCATATAATAATCCCATGCAAGTAATCCCAATGAACAACGTTATACCGGGTGTTACATTAGCTAATACACAAATTCCGCAGTACTATAACTGTCAACAACAAAGTCAATCAATACCCACTGGTAGCAACTTCTTCATACCGCAACAGAACATTAACCCACCAGCCCATTCCCATGCCACTCAGCAGCAACAATCAAACAACGAACGCTAGTACTACAGACTGACCTCAACCAGCGATGATGAAACAGAAGAAAACCCCAAATGAAAACTCCAAAGAAAACCCATGGCAAAAAGTAAAACAAACCAAGCGAAGAAAAATAAATATACCCAACAGTCAAAACATTTTAATACAAAATAAATATAGCCATTTAACCGATGCCATGGAAGAAGAAACTAACACAACACAAGTAGAAAACAAGGTCCCCCGACCCCCGCCAATCTTTGTCTATGGCGTAATAAATTACCAACAAATGATAAACAAATTAAATGAAATCATATAAATAGAGCAGGACAGCACAAAATCTCTAGCTAACAATACAATAAAAATCAATTGCAATACCTCTGATACTTACCGAAAACTGATTCACTTCATGCAAGTAAACAAAATTGTGCACCATACATATCAACCGAAGGAGGAACGAGCCTATAGGGTAGTACTGAAGCACTTACATTTTTCTACTAGCACAGAAAGCATTAAAAAAGAACTTATTAAAGACGGACATCAAGTCAGAAATATTATGAACGCAAGAAAACGAATAACAAAGGAATCTTTAAACCTATTCTTTGTTGACCTAGAGCCAGCACAAAGCAATAAAAATATTTATAAAATACAAAAAATACAAACCCAACTAATAACTATTGAACCACCCAAAAAAGTTAAAGGTGCATGCGCTGTCAGCAATATCGTCATACTAAAGCTTATTGTACCAAACCCTATGTTTGTGTTAAATGCGGAGGGACTCATAGCACGAATAATTATACAAAAAACAAAGACACCTGCACGATGTGCATTATGCAATGGTCCTCATCCGGCTAGCTATAAAGGCTGCGAATTCTACCAAGGCTTACTAAAAATATCCAACAATGCTAACAATAGACTAAACATTCAACACAACCCGTTAACAGCCATCTATACAGAAAACCAACCTCAAACAAATAGTATCCAACAAAATTTAAGCTATGCAGGAGCAGTGAAAAATAACAGAACCAACGAACAAAATACATTACGCTCAACTGAGAGTAGAGAACACAACGAACATCACACAGGGACACCCTCCATCAGCCTGTGCAAATTCCTTGATGAGTTTAAGGCTATGTTTCAGCAACTCGTACAACAGAACAGTATGGTGATGAATCTGCTTACCACGCTGATAAGTAAAATTCACTAAATTTCCAACAATAGCCCTGTGGAATGCCAATGGCCATCTACAGCACAAAAATGAAGTTGAAATATTCCTTCATCATAATTCAGTGGACATCATGCTAGTCAGCGAAACACATTTCACAGATAGATCATATTTTCGCATACCTAACTTCACAACCTACATAACCAATCATCCAGATAATACTGCACATGCTGGGACCGCCATTTTAATAAAAAGTTCTATAAGCCACATCGAACTGCCAAAATATGTAACTAATCACTTACAAGCCACAGCCATTAAAGTAAAGACACTCCCATACGAATTAACAGTAGCAGCAGTATATTGTCCACCACGGCACAATATCAAAAAAGAAAATTTGAAGGAATTCTTCCAGACACTAGGGCATAAATTTGTTGCAGGTGGAGACTACAATAGTAAGCATACGCTGTGGGGATCTCGACTAATCACAACACAAGGCAGCCAGTTGGCTAATCTCATACAGGAAAATAATTACTCCTTCCTTTCAACGGGTACACCAACCTATTGGCCGTCAGACCCCAATAAGATCCCAGATCTTTTGGACTTTTATGTAACCAATGGGATCTCGCAAGGGTATATGAACGTAACGCCATGCTACGATCTCTCCTCTGATCACTCGCCGGTAATTGCAACAATCAGTCAATATGCTATTCATAAAAAACCAACGCCCAGACTTCATAACAAAAACACAAATTGGGAACATTACAGGAACACGATACAAGAAGACATAAATTTGAGAGTAAGTCTGAAAACTCCAGAGGAAATTGACACCGTCCTAACCACCCTAGTAAACATCCTCAAACAGGCCGCTTAACATGCCACTCCTCACACAGAATTCCAAAATCACAAGTATATAATACCTACGGTCATTAAGAGGCTTATAGCAGAAAAAAGAAAAGCCAGGGCAAAGTGGCACTGTACCCGTGCACCAGCAGATAACACTGTACTAAACAGATTAAATAACCAACTGCAGCGTCAACTAAAAGAAATGAAAGGAAAGTCATTCCATGATTATGTTACCAATCTCAACAGATACGACAATTCCATATGGAAACCTATAAAACATAAAAAAAACCTAAGGCGCCAATACCTCCCCTCCGTAACCCTGCAATAGCATATTAACAGTGGGCTAGAAGTGATAAGGAAAAAGCCGTTCTATTTGCAGACTATTTTGCCGAAGTATTTACGCCTAATGATGACCTTACAGGCAATGCTATAGACAGACATTTATCTGAGATCCCTATCAACATACCAAAGATCAAATCTTTTACTCCGAAAGAGATTGAGAAGGAAATCAGCTTATTAAATCTTCGAAAAGCTCCAGGAATAGATAAAGTGACTACAAAAATGTTAAAGGAGATGCCAAGGAAAGGGTTAGTTTTACTTACCTACATTTTCAATGCTATCGTAAGACTAAACTACTGGCCACAACAATTAAAAATTGCCGAAATAATACTAATCCTTAAACCAGATAAAGAACCCAACGACGTATCATCGTACCGTCCTATAAGTCTGTTACCAATTATCTCAAAATTACTCGAACGACTCCTTCTGCAAAGAATAAACTCTGACCCAATGACAGAAGACTGGATACCTACGCATCAGTTTGACTTCCGCAATAACCATTCCACTATACAGCAAGTGCATCGAATCAGTCACCAAATAAATCAAGCATTAGACCAAAAGAAATACTGTTTATCAGTTTTTCTAGATGTCAGTAAAGCCTTTGATAAGGTATGGCATACTGGATTACTACATAAGATCAAAGAACTTCTACCCATCACCTACTTCAAACTGATAAAATCTTACCTAAGTAGTAGAGAATTTTGCATCAAAGTCAATGACGAGGTGTCGGTCCAACGTCCAATTAAATCTGGAGTGCCCCAAGGCAGCGTCTTGGGACCCCTGCTCTACGTGCTCTATACAGCCGATCTTCCCACCAATGAAAACACAACAATGGGTACGTTTGCCGATGACACTGTCATTCTCTCAACTGCCATTGACCCACTCATAGCATCGACCACTCTACAAAACCACCTAGACCAAATACAGACATGGACTCGTAAATGGAAAATTAAAATTAATGAGTCAAAATCTGTGCAAGTAAATTTTACACTACGAAAAGGGTTATGCCCACCATTATATTTTAACAATATACCAATACCGCAATCTACAAGTGCAAGATATTTAGGAATACACCTGGACAACAGATTGACGTGGAAAGAACATGTAGATAAGAAACGTAAACAGATTGACTTGAGGATGAAAGAACTCCAATGGCTAATTGGACGAAAATCTAAGCTCACGCTTGAAAACAAACTGTTACTCTACAACACCGTAATTAAACCAATCTGGATGTATGGAGCAGAACTATGGAGATGTGCGAGTAAATCTAACTTAAACAAAATTCAAAGGTGCCAATCAAAAATACTTCGTATGATCACGAACGCACCATGGTACGTCTCCAATCTGACGATTCACAATGATCTAAAAATTCCTTATGTGAGGGACGCCATAAAAGAAAAAAGTACAAGACATCACAACAAAATGGAAACCCACGTCAACCCCCTGCTGCACCCACTGCTTGATGCGCAAAATGGTAGAAGACCGAAACGAAACTGGCCAGCAGATCTGAAACAGGATTAGCGAGGGTAACTCACTGGAGAAGTCCTCTTCACACCAACCACGACTACCCTAGTAATTAAAAAACAGCATATTAGCTTATAGAATGACTTGTAATTCTGATTGCTAATTAAATGATATATTAAAAAAAAATATTTTTAAAAAATAATTTCCAAAAATTTATATTTTTTAACAAATAGAAGTTATTTTAATAGTAAATAATAAAAAACAAGAATTGTAAGAATAATAGTAATAACTACTGTAAAAAAAGCAAAATTTACAAATGATGTTCAAAAATAAAAAAGCAAGATATTATTAGGTCCTACCACTATTATCACTAATTATCAAATTTCTTTCGTAATAATTATCACCGTTGATAATTATAATATGTAGTTAATCTCATTTAAATTAGAACATTTTCCGGAAAATAATAAAACATTTATGAAAAGATAAACAACTTACAACTTTAGTATTGATATTACAGTAGCATTTGAGTAATTATTTGTTTCTTTAAGCTCTATACACTCGTGTAAAGCATTCGCAGTTTTCAAACAAGAAAAATGATATTGAAATTCAGGGATGTATTGCCTAATATATTCTTCTGTTTTCTACATAGACTGGCCTTTTTCTGAATTTCCCACTTTGGCGATTACCGAAAGTGGTGAGCTGAGACAACTGAAATAACGACGTGCCTCTGCGGAACTCGTTTTCACACAAAACAATTTCTGTTGTTCCAGTCCTTATGGAGTTCCAAATTTTATTTTTCGCGATGTTTGCGCGGCCAGATGTTTCAGACAAGTTGCATTTGTATTCGGGAAGCGCTCGTGCGCAAAAAAGTTCCATATTTGTATTCAAAGTTAAAAGCTTTTACCTCTCCAACTGTACTAAACTTTATATTACTCCAAATGTAACAAATACATAAACAAAAAAGCAATTTGAATCTTCTAATATCTATTTCCGTACGGAAAACGTAGGAGCAGACAAGTTCGTTTTAATACAGCTGTTGTTTATTGGTTCAATTTCGCGGCGAGGCGCTAGCTTATTACTGTACGTGCAAATAAGTAAAACAACTATAGTTTTTATTTATAACTAACTATATGCTACTATTACAGTAGTCTCTTTGTACAACGTTAAGGTATATGCAAAGTAAGTGCGCCGCACCGTCTAATATACAGTAATTTAGCATGCTGTTAGAAAAATTTTCAAGGAGCTGCATTTTAAAAAGCTCGAGCAGCGGCGCTTTACAGGGGAACAGAGAGCAGTTCCAATGGTAACAATATCTTCTCGTAATAATTTGCGAGAGTTAAGCCGCTGTATAATAGCAAGTTGGAAACTTAGGACAGCAGGGGCGGTTTTTTGTTTGTAATAAACATAAATTAATTTGGAAACAACCCCTGGCAGTTCGGGGTTGGTTTACATCAGCTAAAGACGGAGCTAAAACAGATAGTTGCATCTAGCGCGTGTCTTGAGTCTTTATGTCCTGTTATCCTTCCTGCCTTTAGGGAATGTGTAAGATAAACTACGATATGGTCTTTAGGGTCGGTGTAGGTTTAGTAATGGATCCGGATTTGCTGTAGTGGAATATAAAACAAATATGTTAATATGGAAGTTAAGTTTATTTAGGTTTAAGATTGTGTTCGTGTCTTATCTCGAACGCATTACTGAAATTATTTTAGCAATAACGGCGTATTTGTACGTTTCGCAAATATTTATTATCATTGATTGATGTGATTTAATTATCTGTTTTGTGGTGATAAATTTAAAATGAAAATTAGTGCTTGAATAAATAAATAAATTTGCATTTTAATAGGATTACTTTTAAAACAATTGTATGAGGTAGTAATTAAAAATCAATACAAACAATAGATTTTGTATACAGATATTTAATAAGTTGTACACCATAATAGTGGTGCAGTAGCGGTTTCTATTTTTTTAAAATTGTTTTTTGTGTTACAGCTAATTAATAGCTATAGGAATATTTGTTTGTTCCTTTTTATTGGTTTTGTGTTTAACTCAAAAAAATTTGGGCAGTCTATTTTATTTTAATTCATCAAATTACTGACTGCACTATATAATAAACCTGCAAAGCTTGCAACGCATAGCGAAGTAGCGAAGCAGTCTCCCAAATTTGAGATAAATATGCTACATGTCCTATGTTACTATTTTGAAAATTTGAAATAGTAAAGGTCACTAACGCAGTCCTTTGACCAATCAGTTTCAAAATCACTAGCAAACAAGCCTATTTGGTCACCTGTCGATTGGTGAAAACAGAATCTGGAAATTCCCAGCCGTTCTCGAGTTATTGCTCGGACGGACGGACAGACGGACGGACAACATGAAGTTAGTAAGTGACTCCGCTTCGCTCCGCCACTTAATTACATGCTTCAATAGTAATAATTTTTGCAAAGTTTCATATACATCATATAATTTGCTATTTTTTAACCATTTGGTGTGTTTGTAAGTTTATGTTTACTATTCGTGACTAGTAATTTTTTAACTATTTCTTTTGCTAATATTCTTTTTATTTTTACTGTATTGTCATAGTTTTATATTTTTCCTAATTTTAATTTTTTTGTTGTGGTCATTTATTTTTAATTTTTGTAAACAGCATGAACTACCAAACTTCAAAAACTGTTAACAAATCTAAGGCAAGTCTACTGGCCTACATATCGTATTTCTTATTATTATATTTTCCCTGTTTCTTACTCTTTTTCCGGTGTCTTATCTTCCGAGGGCATTAGCTGGCCCATTTAACTTTGTAATATGTTTATGTTGTTCATTCCAGCCGACTGTCTAAAGTTTTTCATCCACCATGTACGTTTTCTTTTAAGCCCTATTTTTCCTTAAATTTTTTCTTTTAGCATCACTTTTAGAAGTTTTTATGTCGCATAATGTGGTAAAGTTAGTTGTTTTTTTTTGTTTGATAACGTTTATTAGCTCTTTTTCCCTCTCCATACGCTGTAACAATGTAATATGAGGTGTACAATATATACATGATATTTGGAGCATCTTTCTGTAGCACCAGTATTTGAAGGTTTCTAAATATTTTATAGTATTCTCCTTAGGGTCCAAGCTTCTACCCGCATAATAACACCGAGAAGATGTAACATTGGAAGACACGTGTTATTCCTCCTTTTCTTCATTGGCATTTTAGGTACCTGAGTCTAAGTCCCTAACCTTCTATTTCTGGGAAGCCCTGGCGTCGGAACTGGTGTCCTCTTGGTTACTTCCAGTGAAAGATTAGAAAGTACCCAGGTAGTTCAGGCGACCCTGAACATGCCAATGATGGCTTTGATTTGCTTGCTGCAGCTTATGAGGCTTGCAACCACCTCCACGGCGATAGTAGCTCAGCCCTGGTAGTCAGAATGTGGTGGAAAGTTCCGCGTCAGTTATGGTGTCTGTTGAGGTTGTTGGAGGGGGGGAGGCATCTTTTCGGGTTGCTGCTGCGTAGCTGTGACCTGGATTGGCCACCGTTGCTCGGAGTCCTGATTTGGGGAAGGCAGGACATCCCCGGAAACTGGCTGAGTAACATGTGTTCTCACTTTCAGACTTGATCTTGACTACATACAACTGTTTTCCACTTATTAAAGACAGTTTTTGTTGTTTTTTTTTAATTAAAAAATTCCATTTTTTACTTAATATACATCCTAAATAAATTATTTTGTGTATTCTTTGTAGGGATATTACATTAGCGTATAGTTGGCATTTGGATATTGTTTACTTATGACCATTCTTTTTGTTTTTTTTAGCACTTAGCTTTATACTATATTTAATCTTTAATATTTGAATACCTTCTTCTGTGTTTACTATAAGTGCGATATCATCCGCATATCTAAAGTTATTGATCAGTTGGCCATTTATTGAAATTTCTTCACCTAAATTCATTAGATGTTCGTTAAAACGTTTCTCTGAGTAATAAATAATAGGAGTAGTAATATCCCCGCTTAATTTCAATTTTCATCTGCTTTTACTGTCGTTCTTTGATTCTAATATAAAATTTGTACAATTCTTAAACCTTTGCCATCCAAGTTTGCTTGTTGTAGGATAGCCATCAGCTTTCCGTGTTGAACCTTTCCAAAAGCCTTTTCATAGTTTAAAAAACACAAGTAGGACTCTTGATTACTTGGTAAATAGAACCTCTCTTGTACCAAGATTGTTTCGAAAGCCAAGTTGTTTTCTTCTAGCATTCTATATCTGCACCAATATAAAGAAAGACCTTTAAGTTGTTGCTCACTAAACTTATCATGGTGTTCTTTAAATTTTTTTAATTGATTTTCTTGAAAAAAGATATAAATGTGTAGGCTAACCAATCTTCTGGAATACTACCTCTATTGAACATGTCTTGAACAAGTCTGTTAGTGTTTTTATGTCGCCTTCTAATAATTGTATTAGCCCTCTGTGTATTTTATCAGGGCCCGTTGCTTTTCCTTTTTTTATATAATGTAGTTTTCCTCTAATTTTCTCCAGTTCTTGATTGATGTGCTGAGTTATTTTCATCCCCAGTTTATGAGTGTCTAATTTCTATGTATCTATTTAAGTATTTGTTTTTTTTAGTTCTCTTTTTGGGCGCAGTTTCACTACGGCCACAAACAGATTGATTTCAGTTGATATATAAATCTTCTGGATATGTTTTTGCTTAATTAACTAAATTGACAAACCTTGTTGATCAGTATGTAACCTATTAGAATGCGAATTATCATATTGTCTTTATCTGTCGGGTTTTCTAATTGTAAACTCATTGAGCTGGTTATTAGTAATACGTATTGGTTATGATCATTTGTTTAGAACAAGAAGTCCTGCAACTTCCCCATCTTTTTCTTCTCCGACTTTGACGTTGAAGTTTCCTAGGATTATTATTATATTTTGTTTTTTTGTATGGCTTAACTCTTCGTTTACATCTTTATAAAACTGTTCTTTATCTTCTGTATTACACTTAGCAAATGGTACAAAAACTTGTATTATTTTAGACGGAATGGCTTTGTATTTATTTAAAATATCGCCACTTATGTGAGATGTTGGTAGAAATCGATTTACATTATCGTCAATTCTTTTATTTGAAATTTTTGTTGCTACATTTTGGTTTTGCGAAGTTTTTTTCTGATTAGTATATTACGAAAGTATTCTTCTAAACCTTTTTATTTCTTTAATAATATCTATAGCTTTGCCTGCCTGATATAAACTGCGTACATTTTATGTCGCTATTCTTTATGCTGATTCCGCGCTTTTGTTTTGGAGCGGATGGTCGAGTGTCGCGCTTCGATAATAAGTGCCCCAAAACGCTCTAGCTACTATTAAAGTCAGGCCCGCATTTTCTATTATTATTAGAATTGCGAGTCATTTTATATATATTTCAAACTACAAATTCTAATTTTAATCTGACGTGCTAATTACCGTAACTGCAGCTTATCTTACAGATAGCACTATCGCGTGAGATAGCGCTATCCCGTGAATATTAAAATGCAAAATGTCAAATACAAACCCAATATTCGGTTATAATTCAAATTATGCTATAAATCAAACCATCCACTCTTACCAACAATCCCAAATGGAAGGACAAATCTACCCGCCAAACTACAATTATTAAGTTCCCGCACAACCACAGAATTTCATGCAGCCGACTTTTCAAATACATACCAATCAACGGTGGTTGCTGCGACCTCTAACCCCTAACCTAACCTCCTAGGATGCAAATAAATCAAGCCAAAATTCCGCAATAAATGAATTTGAAACACCAGATAAGGATGAATCATCAACAACCAACAATAATCAATGGCAAGTTATAATATCCAAAAAAAGAAGACTTATCATCTCTCTAACAGAGATTAGTGAATTTACATTAATAACAAATAGATTCCTCATCTCAACAGAAGACAACTGCCAATACCCAAGCTAATACTCCACACCAAGAATACAATACCAATACCAATTTTCATATGTCTCAACTACGAACAAATGATAGCCAACTTATCGAGGGTTATAGAAAAGACAACCAAGATTAATACCAAAACACGATCAAAATTAACACCACAACGTTGACTCTTATCGAAAGCTACAAGCCTCACGGTACGAACACAATAGATCAGCCACACTTATCGAGGGTTATAGAAGAAGAATCCAATGTTGCACAAAGCATTAATAATACAACACGATCAGAAATTAACACCACAACCGTTAGCGAACTCTTATCGACAAGCTACAAATATCATCAATCATTCGCCATCGAGTAACAATAGGACCCATTACCATTATTCATGGTCGACCAGTTGAACCAAGAAGATCGCACATATAAGCAATTTATGCAATAAATACCTCACCGCTACTATATCAATTGAAGCACCAATTAAATCCGAATTAGCGACATCTTGGGCACAGACGTACCGACAATATCTACTGTACAATATTCGCCATCTGCGTAACAAAGTGAACCATTACACTCAAGTATGTCAAGAGATCCTAACACTTGAACCAAAAGATAATAATAAAACAATTATAATGAACAGTCTACAAATACCTAAGCAACCATGCAGAAGTATCAATTGAAGCATCCAACCAAAGACATCACACATAATTTCACGTCACGCTTACCAGGAACCGGCAACACTAATGTCCTACTGTACAAAACCGCAGATCTTCCTGCGTAACCATCGACACTAACATGGAATACCATAAACAACTCAATTAGTATGTCGAAAAGATCCTAACACGCCCGCCAAATGTGCATAAATTCCACCATATAAATGTGGTCACGTTTACCCGATTATTACAAGTAAAAATAACATAGCTATCAAAAAAATAATCAATTGAAAAGCGAGAATAGTTACTTTGCAATTTCGTTTATTCTTTAAAAAATCTTGAAAGATTAGCTTGAGGAATTTGCGCTAAATCGCATTTTACAAAGAATGCCGCTTTTATTCGAGTTAGCCGAGGAGACAGGGTGAAGCTAGTGGCAAATGGATGCATAATAGAGGTTTCCTGGCAGAATACGTTCGTCGCTGTCATTGAAATTGCATCTCGGCATAAAAAGCAATTGCTAAAATCTATTAGTCCGATTTAATATACAGAGCACGTATTTTGGCCCCACGTTATCGCTGCTCGCCCGGCTTCGTTTTACAAAAAGTTATATTCGATTAGCGAATGTGCAAGAAGTAAAATTAAAGAAAAACTAATTCCACTCTCGGTTACGCAGCGTCTGCCCGATAAAAAGTTAAATCCTTTTGATGTTAAATCTTTCGTCGTCCCTGCTCCACGACAGTCACTTAATCGAATTAGCGATTCACGAGCGACTCCAATTGTCTATGTGTTTTAAGCAAATTTAATGCCGCGCTGCTCCAGCGGAGCGTCGAACATCTCAGGACTGGTGTATATTTAAAAGAAAAACTTTTATGAGAATAACACAGAGGCAGGATAACGTTCTTAATTTCTCCTGATAATTGATCGAAAGCCCTCTTTCTGTTGGACCCCTTGAGTTTTTTATTCTCTTATCATCTTTTTCTCGCTTTCCTGAATGTGCCCTGACAACCGAACGAATTGCAGTTTTTGCGGTCCCGCTCCAGACTTCGAAAGGAGTCGACCGCCGTGATTGTTGTTATTTGGTGTTTTGGCGTTTCTGCGAGTTGGACATCGGCTTCAGCATGATATATCTCTTTAATACAAACAGGATCATTTGTTGGGACGCGTCGCCTGTCGGTATCTACATTATCGGCAGTAAAACGCATTATTGGAGGCGCTGCTCCTGACTTGCAGCTTCATCAATCCTTGCCAATGATAAATCGCTCCAAATCTTTAGTGCAAGATGCTTCCTTGTGCGCTGCAATTTATAAATTGCACTTAGATCGCATCCCACCACCCTGTAAAATATTGGAAGCCGCTGCAATTTCCGACAAACTTAAATGTTTTGTGAAAGAATCTAAAAATTTAAGGTTTATTTTTAATAACAGAAAATAAACTATTTTTACATTAAAAGTACGTTCAAATAGTTAATATTAAAGAATTGTTCGGTATTGTTTTTATTAGAAAGTATTTTTAATAAATAACTTATAGACATGTATTATAGTTCTAACAAATTAAAATCATTTAATTTGGGAGTTATTGCTTATTGTATTTATTATTAGCTAATCGTTTAAAAATATTTTGTATGTTGTATCGTAATATTGGTTGCATAACTACATCCTTGTTGTATGGTAAAGAATAGAGCCCTCCTCTGATGTATCATCTATCACCCGTTGACCCTCGATCCCTGTCTATCAATCAGTTCTAGTTTTTTCCCCACGCTACTTCACCCCACTCAACGAGAGCGTTCAATGAGAATTTGTTTGTTTGCAGTTGATTGCTTACCAAATAGTTACCGCTCCCCTGCTTCAAATGTTTCGGATCAATGCAACTTTTTGTGGAAATAAATTTGTCGCCGCGACTACACTCTAAAAATGTCCGTGTAAAATGTAAGTTAAAGTGCGGGTTTAATTAATTAAGTGAAGCTGTCAGATTTAACAGCACCATCAACTTTGATGGATGTCTTTGCAAAGCGCAGCCCATCTCATAACTTTTAATTTTATTAGGCTAGTCGCTTCCTTGGTTAGCATTGCTTTTAACATACTAATTATGTTTTGTATTTTTTTTAAGGCCTAATTATTTCCCTGTTTTCGAAACGTTTTTTAAGACAGTGCTTCTAATGTTATTACAAAAGTTGTACTTTTTATTGAAACATTATATATAAATGTAAAAATAAAACGTAAAATTATTTTTTAAATTACAAATCATTGGTTTCTTTGTTTTTTCTTCGATAGTTCTTTCAGTGAGTTGTCTGGTACTACACTTTGTTTTTAGAGGTATCAAATTTGTCGCGTTCTGCTTAAACTTTTAAATTCGTTAAATTGTGCTATTATTCAAAAAGACATAAGTTAGATGTAATTAGTCTCAACTATGGGAAATGTAAAGGTTCGGACTGTACGCAAAAATAAAAAAATAAGTGGCACTGAGTTTTTAAAATTTGACTTTAGTTTGCAGAAAGATTCGATATCTGCTGATAAAAATCGATTCCTTTCCAGATTTTTCCTTACCCTAGTATCAAGCGTTTACTATTACCATATCTACAATTTCTTTGTATTAATGTCGTTCTCACATAGTGTTGAATAACTGTTCAACCTTAATCTAGTCTATTGATGCAAATTTCTTTCTACGTATCCATTTTTTCTTCAATTTTCTCATTTAATGTTAACCACAGTAATTCGTCTTATCACTAAACTTACAAAGTATTCCAGTCTCATCCACTTGCTCAGCATGTTTAACGTTTGTTTATTTGTTTTCTTTTTATTCTAGTGATTTGTTTGAGATGATATTATTTAAGCGCCAAGGAAAAATATCAAAGAAGCAACCGATTTTAATGGTTGAGGGCTTTTTAAATTCGTTTCGAAGAAACAGGATGCGAGTTACAGTTTTAAATGCAATCTGAATTAACTATGGCCAGACAGTAACAAAAAAATATGATTGGTATTGCGAGAAAAGCGTGCGCAAAATGGCGCCTAGCGCTTGACATATGTTCAATGTTCATTTTATTTGCAACATTTTAATCAATAATAACATGTAATTTTCCGGCTGATTTGATTAATCTAATTAAGTGCCATGTGTCATTTATGTTCATAAGCGTTGTGACAGTGTTTCGTCCGTGATAAAGCGGAACCATTCGTTTTTATAAAGCCAACGACAACTCTTCTATCATTTAAGGTTTGTAAATGTGCTCAATGAAATTAATTAAATAATTTAACCAAGCAAGAATAATTAACGCGATCAGAGAATTACTGCCCTTGCCATAAAAAGTATCAGTTTAAAGCAATTAAGTGTCGTTACTATGAGTGATGCGTGGAATTCATTAAGTTAATAAATTATTTGATTTAGATAGGACGCAATTTGCGACATACCGTGTTTCTTGATACTTAATGTTGTTCTGAACATTGTGAAAGAGTTACTAGCTAGCTAGATGTGATATTTTATTCCTTCATCTGGGTCCAAGGTTTTATCCCGCAACGTCGACTTGGACAATGTTTATTCCATTAAGTTGTAAGTTATACAATCAAATTTGTATGTTTTGTTCACTTACATTGTTTAACATCGCCTGAAGGTTTTGATGCTTGATCTCATATTGCAACACGTTTGTCTCTAACTGCCATACTCTTCTCAGAATAACCCTTGGCTAGATATTAAAAAGGCAGGACAATGGAACGCGCTCATATCTTATATCTCGTAATAAAATCCCGTTGGTTTCTTAAGCACCGTCAATTTTCAGTATTGTATATTAATTCTAATGTAAAGCCTTCAATAAGCTAATATTTTGTTATCTAAACCGATATGCTGTAATGTGTCAATTAATTTCATGTGTTGTACACCGTCAAATGCTTATACGTAATCAACAAAACATACATATATTGGTTTGCGCGCTTCCTAGTATCGTAGCAATAAAGTCTGCATACAGAATATTTTTTTTTATTCCAAAGCCTTATAGGCTATAAATTATTCGCATTTAGTGCAAAATATGTTTTGCATTATTCTTTGAGAGTGTCGCTCATTAAACTAACTTTACTACATGTTCTTGCATGGGTTCTTCATTTTCGTGGAATTTGTCTGTTGATAAATATTACTAAAAAGTTTAGTTAAATTTCTTATGTATGTTTGCGTCATTAAGACACTTCAATTTTTTGACTTGGTATTTTATTATTTTTGGTTGCTTTATGGATTTTTATTTATTTTTTTAGTATGCTATACAGACCTGTTTGTGCTACTGTGTTCCTTGTTTCTTTATGTCTATCATCGTCAAATAATTTTGTAATATAATTTTCTCATTCGGTATTCTTTCCACTAACATCAAGTATAAGCTCTGCATTAAAATTTTTAATATATAAATGGATTTTTTTCTAATCTGGTCGTAATTCTTTTACTTTCCCATTAATATTGCATTTTTCTTCCATTCCGTCTTCTTTTGCCTTTTCAATTTTTCTACGTGTTTGTATTTGTGGATCTTTGTATTTTCTTTTCTTTTATTCTTTGCTTTTCTGCTTCTTTCCAGAAGTTCTAATACTTCATCGGCCACTTATGTTTTCTTTACCTTGCAATAGTTCTTTTCCTATTTTTTATCATTAAATTTTTTATTATTTGTTTCTATATCATTGTTTGTCAAATTTTTTAAAGCCCCTCTCTTGCTTAAGGTTGTTTCTAAATTTCAATAGTAAATTACCCCTGAATGTTTTAATTTATTAATAGATGTGTTTCATATTTAATTTACTAAACGGACATGTAAGTTATATTGCTATTTTGCTATCAACAAGCGGTAATACTATTCAATATCTGCCTCAAGATAAGTTTTAACCACTTTTACGCTATTTCTGAAATGTTGATGTACAAGAATGATGTT
The DNA here is from genome assembly GCA_036346155.1 of Sinelater perroti. Taxonomy (NCBI): domain Eukaryota; kingdom Metazoa; phylum Arthropoda; class Insecta; order Coleoptera; family Elateridae; genus Sinelater; species Sinelater perroti. The sequence continues at coordinate 6,101,453 of JARFIY010000195.1, forward strand.
AATTTGTTTTTTTATTTTCCTATTTTGTCTGGTATTGCCTTTCGAGTGTTTAACCGTCTTTTTAGTAGTTTAAAATATGTATTGGTGATTACTAATTGTAACCTTTGTAGTGTTTGTCGTCCTGGTGAGTTTTTGTTACTAAATTGGTAAAAAAATTCTCTTATTTCTTCATTCAGCTTACCTGTTGTAAGAGCATAGATTTGTAGAACCTGCAAAATGTTAATATTAACAGGACTGACGTCTAGTTGAAGCATTATAATGCGATCTGATAGAGATACAAAGTGTCGCATTAATTTACTGTTTATAATTAATATAATCTTATTTCCATGTATACAACGTAATTGAATCAGCTTTAGCCATTTTGCTTTACTGCCGGCTAGTATTTGAATGTTTAGTCTGTTCGTTTTATAAAGAACATTGTATAGCTTTCCAGATTCGGACACGATCGGCACATTCCATTAATTTATTACTTTTCTGCCTGGAAAATTCTTAGCATTCATGTCTCATTTAAGAGACCCTGGTATCTCGGGACATTATTATATGGTTGTGAAATCATGCTGATTGTTATTGAGGTAAGAGTGCAATAATATCCCATTTGCCTTTTTCACCACAGTATCAAGACCGTTCTTGCCGCATTTTGCAGATTTGTATACATTCATTCAAATTAAACTAAATATAATCCAACGTCAATGACGTTATAAATTAGCTCAATATAAAACATGTCCTCTAAGTACAGCCAAATATTTTCTTCGTAGAAAGTTCGTCTTATTTAGCCTCAGGCTGCAAGCATCGGTTTCTAACGTTGCAGTTAAAAACTGTTTACTTCTCATCGTAGATTATAATTAAGCAGACACTGCACTCGAATTTTAGAACAGCTTTTGATAGATATTTACAAATCATGTAACTTTTATAAAAAAGCTTTATTATTATTGTTAGTTTTCAAATGACTAATGTTTGTGAAATTTTCACTTTGAGGGTTATTTGACAAATTTACCTCTACTAATTTATGCAGTCTTAAAATTTATCGTTATTGAACGACTGATACTACTTTGATACTAATTTCTTTGTTGTTAGATAGCTTTGCTTGGTTTAAAAGAATTGGAAATCATTTATGAAACCGAAAGCACAGGCAAATTTAATTTAGGCGCAAAAACTAACACCCTTCAAGTGGCCACCATTGTTGTCCAAGAATTGAAAATTTGTCCACATACCTTTTAAGCATAGTTCGAATTTTTCGAGTTATGGCTCCGCAAGGACCTTAAGAACCCATAGTTTTTCAATGTAAATCTGAACTTTCTGGTAGCCGCATAAGAAATAATCTCACGATAAAAGATCCGATGATCGGGGGGGGGGGTAACTCCATATCCCTGAGCAATACAATGAGATATTTTGTTGAAACCAAAAACTATCGTGGGCATTTCGATGTCTTTTCAATTTAGACATAAAATTCTTGCAACTGTAAAGTTACGCTGTGAGTTGACCGTCACAGGACGTCCGTTTTCTCTGAAAAAGTAGGGTCCAATTATGCCAAATTGGGTTAGTCCGTACCAGACAGTACTCTCTCACTATGTAGAGGGCATTAGTGGACTTCCAGTAAATTATTTTTTGGCCAGTACCGGCAATTTTGTTTGTTTATAGTTCTATATTAGTGAAAATGAGCCTCGTCACTCATCTAATAAAATTATTTTTCGATTTCCAGCATTGTTTCTGCAAACTTAAACTGTCTTACATACTCATTTTTCTTCAGTTCTTAAACCACTATAATTTTTCAAGGATGAAAATGGAAGTCAAAGTATAAAATTCGGTGAACTGACCTGTTTGACATGTGCCAGCGCAAACGTGTCGTACCACTGAACGGCGAAGGCTGGCCTCCACAGCCTGTTGTGGTTCAATTACCTCTCCAAGGTATTTTATGCCTCACAGTACCTTTCGTTCTGAATTTGTTAAACCATGTCAGTATTGTTGGGTAAGACCAGACAGCACCACATTGACCAACATTGAAGTGAATTTTGAAGACTTTACTGTGTTTGCCTCAGCGGATGACCGGTTGCAACAATGGTGTTGTAAGCAAAGACACATCGTTTAATTCTCCACAGCTCTATGGTTACTGAAATATATATATATATATATATATATATATATATATATATATATATATATATTCGTCGACGAAGCCTGATCTAGACGCCAGGCAGTCGTGTAGAACATTCCACATGTTTCTGCGACAATAATCAAAATATTTAAATAATTCAAAAACGCTTAAAGTTAGAAGGCTGATTTTTTGCGGCGAATTAGCAAATATAGTTGTGAATGTGGTGTGCACGTTTCAAGGAAATCGGTTGAAGCGTCTAGGAGGAGATAGAATTATAAGTTTAGGGAGATAAGACAATTATATGATATATATATATATATATATATATATATATATATATATATATATATATATATATATGTATATACCAAAAATGTAACATCTCCCTACCTGACCCTGTACTCTAAAAAGAATCTCGATCAATCATACACGGTTGAAGTGTATTATGGAGTTCTTCATTATTCTTTCCAATTTGTATTGAGCAATACACCTAATTTTTTGATACTGCATTTTGTAAGGCTTATAAGCTACTTAGTTGTTTATAAACCTTGGTCTTATAATATCCCCATAGCAAGAAGACACGCGGAGTGAGATCCGATGAGTAAGTCGGTCAAACGACGCGTTGAGAAATTAGGTGCCCAAAAAACATTTTGCGCAGCACTTGGAGTGAAACGCTTGCTGTGAGGGCTATGGGCCTATCTTGTTGAAATCAAACGTTTTTCAATAAAAAAATTTCGAATTATTTTCACATTCGATTGATAAACACAGTAACATACTCCCTCTTCAAAAAAGTGAGGTCCAATGACTTCAAACATTACTTACTGTATACCAAATAGTAACACGTTCTCTATAATGAGGCTTTGTATAGAAAATATTAACATATCCAGATACGTGAAAATGCGCTTTGTTGGTAAAGAAAATAAGATGTCTCCACACATTTTGAGACGATTTTTACCAATAACGTTTAAAAAATTCCTATACAACTGTAATTAAGTATAGATAAAAACAAAGGTCTGTTGCAAAATTTGTCGTACAGTACGGCTAGATAAGTGAGGAGCAACGGCATGATTAATAGTTCTAAGCGTACTACCCACAAAAAATCATTTTCTGATCTGGAACGGAAACCCGAGGCGCAAAAATTGTTTGTTTGTTTACCCACGATATGTTGACTACTATGAACTCTAAGCAAAATTTCCCGACTACTTGGATCTAATTAAATCACATCCTTTGCGCTCAAAATAACCATTAATTATAATGTTATTTTAAAAATAGAGATAGTTTTGCTTATCCTACAAGTACATATTAATAGCTACAGTTTTAAACGGAAGGAGGTTTTGACATCTAGAAGACATGAAACGAATAGCTAACTCCAGTGAAATTTTTGAGATAACGTTTTTTGGACTGGGTAGTATTTCTACGAAATCTATCTAAAAATATAGAATTACTAGGATAACAGAGATTCAGTGTGTTTATTTAATTATGTAATAGATAGCAAAACTTCTTTGTTTTACTGCGGTATTCAAACAAAAATAATTGTTTGTTTCAAAATGAAGAAATGCTAAGGATGCAAAAATTGCGATCGATAAGTAAAAGAGTAATAGTTGTATTCCTTACTGCTAGAGATAGTTTTAACACAGATTATACTGAACAGTTAACAAACAGAAACAGTCCCTTAGAATGTGAAAAAATGCCTGACCAAGCTACAAATTGTGGGCCGAACACTTCACACTTCCACTAGGTTAGTGCTAGGTCACATATGGCAAGTTTTAGTGAATTGCATGTATGCATCTCTAACAAATTAATAGTGGAAATAAATGTTTAAAGATTATTTTATCCAATGACAAGTAAAATTGATGATATTATCCGCATACTACTGCCTACACTGTTATATTCATGCCAAGAAAGTGTTATTGTGTGTCTTGTGGGATTGGAAAGAAGTCATTTACTACGAGTTTCTAGAACTTGGTCAGATTGTTACAACTAAACGTTACCAGGCTCAATTGATCAATTTAACTGTTGCTCTGGAGGAAAAAAAACATTTACGGGTCAAGGAAAACGGAAAGTGATATTGCTGCATGACAACACTCGTCCACATACAGCAAAACCAACCCAGGAACTTATCTTCTTCTTAGGCTGAGAAGTTGTCCAGCATGCGGCGTATTCTCCAGACTTGGCTTCTTCTGATTACCACTTATTCAGATCGATGTCATCATATATGAAAGACCAGCGCGGCTCACGAAAGTTGAAGATGTGCGAAAATAGCTCAATGACTATTTAGCTTCTATCGCGAAGGCATTAATCATCTACCCGATAAATGGCAAAAGACCATAGATAATAATGACAAATATTTAGATTATTAATCTTTGTACCAAGTATCTTTTCAATAAAGTTGAATGTGACCAACAAATGCTGAGTTTCTACTTGCACACCTATTTTATATATATTTTGTATTTAAGAATACTTATGATATAAATTTATTTATGATATAAAATTATGTTACAATAAATAAAAGTTATATAAATGGGCATTACTTGGAATCAAAATTAAAAAAATCATAAAATATATTGAATCATAATAATCTACTTTTAATTGAGCTCAAAATATTAAGTGGGAGGTAAACGATTCTACTAATCCCCCAAGTTACGCCTATAGATCTCTATTCTGTACAGTATATTTTTTTGAAATGTTGCTTATTATATAAATGCACTTTATAATATTCGTACAAATTATAAAATTTAATTAAAATTATTAGATAGTTTGCAGTTATATTGCAGTGAACTTTATTCGTTTTAGGTACGGATCCAAAATTTATTTACAAAATTTTAATTGGTAGAAATGTAAGGGATGGCATATCAGCCAACGAGACAACTTTAACACTAGGAAATACAAAAAGAACTGCTAACGCTTATAATTTGGACAACGAGCGTAACAAATCTGGAAAGTTCAACGCCCACATATATAGTAGAGAGAAGGAAAATTTAGATAATGGTGCTATAAAAAAGCGTCTGGATAAAATTCCGTTGGTTAGGTCGAATTCTATTCAGACAAAATATTCAGACACGGCAAAGAAACCAAATTCTTAAGCTCCAATGAAATGTTAGTGGATCTTGTGTTGCTTTCAACTTCCAAAGAAGATTTCAAATTTTTTAAAACGAGACATTTTAGGACATATTTTGTACGAACTAATACTGCATTTCGTTCAGCAGAAAGGCATACAATTCGGTACTTTAAAAACTGGGGCGAATTATTGGAATCAGTGTTTACATATCAATTATTCGACTACCAAATACTAGTCATTGTTGAAGCGGTAACTTAAGGCCTTAAACCCTGTTGTGTCTAAAATAACGTCTTGCGCCAGATGAGAAGAGATGAATAGACTTACCCAGTTTAATGACAATGCCACAAGACCATGCGAGGGTCAGAGGGTGCTAATTGTACCCAAAGAATATTTTGCTGTTGAAAAACAATTTATCTATTCGTACTCAATGTAATGTCAGGTTTGGTCTGTGGCTTTGACATATTTGCTGCTGCACCAAGTAATACTGTGCTTAATAAAACAAGCAAAAATATTGTTATGAAACCAACACACTGTGTTGTACCAAGACATCATAATTATAAAATTTTCTTTGATTATTGTTTAATAAGTAAATTATATTTGAAGAAAAGGGGACTTTTGCTGTTAAAAACCATAAAATCAAATAATGTTTTTGGAGTAACTATGCCAAAGAGAAAAAAATTAAGAAAACGGTGGAGAAGAAGGCTATTATGCACTATGTTACTACAACGGAATTTATCAAATTGTCTACAACATCTTGTGACTGCTTATAGTAATTGCAAGACCTTCTAGAATCTATGTTTAATTAAGTTAAAAAAATGGTACTACAAAATTATAATATGACCTAGCTTATACCTACTGTATGGATTATGTGAGGAAAACACAACATCGATTTATGTATACAGTATAACTTAAAACGGTGATTATAGATGCTCTTTGTGAAAGTGATAAAATAATTACATCCAAAATAAACCATCCTAACATTGGACTACAGCAAAAATTAAAACAAAGGAAGGAAGAGGATAGCCGTCTACAAAAATACCTTTGGTCACTATTTAATTTGGCGAGACACACCTAAAATATGCAAATTACATTATTGTAACAATCTTTAGTATACGAGAAATATGAAGTGACACTGCCTAAACAAAGAAAAAAATTGTATCAAAGCTTTTAACATTTATTGATATTTAGTTTTTAAACCGTTAAATATAGCTTAGTCTTTTTCTATTTGTTTATAAGCAAGTTGAAAAAGAACATAAAATATTTTGAATTACATTACACAAATTTGCAATAATTATTATATTATAAAAATTGTATATGGCGTGCGTCTGCTTATTATTAAAATGGATATAAGAATTATGAAAATTATTTTTCAGCCTCTTATTTTCAATTTAAAATATTTTCTTCTCTTATGGATAAAAAATTATACAGTAAAAAGTTAAATTTAAAATATAAACTCAATTATTGTATTTTACACTTTTGATCACCTGTTCGATTTGCTCATAAAATCCAGAGCTTTTGATTTTGAATAAAAAACTAAAACTGGTGCGTACATGGTTCACTGTTTAAAATTTTTTTAGAAACAGTGAAATTTTGTCAAGTTTATTTTACAGAAATCTAGATAAAATGTTATCATTTAAAATGGAAATATTTTGACGTTGATATTAAATGAAGCATCCTAATGGCTTAAATGCAATATAACAAACGATGTTACACACAGCATTAAGTTGATGTTCCAATTAGCACACTACAGCAAGAAACAAATTTAAAGTTACGCCCTACGGAGCTTATTGAATCTAAGGGTGGAAACCCCGAAATGCAATTACCTAAGTATCGGCCGGTTCCTCTAGTTTTTGCCGCGCAGGGGCAAATTGAAAATCAAATGTCATCTAATGGCTTAGCGAGCAGAAGTTGATGAAATTTCCATCAGTGAACTACACAGGAACATAATTTACTTTCCAATTACTTTTTCGCCAAAAAAGCCGGCTTATAAGAACGGTTAAGTGCGGCTGAGCGAACCAGACAAGCAGCGCGCTGTCGAGTTAGTTTGCTTGCAGGGCGCTCGAGGTTGCTTTAATTCCCTAATCCGGCAGCAAAAAGACCTCGGCTAACATCTTACATGCAATTTAAACATCTCAATCTCCTATCAGTGTTGAATCTCGTGATCGATTGCTCAATCAGAGACGTCCTTATCTTGAGAAGTGTCCCGCCCTCGCGAGGTCGCGCCCAGACGTATGTGCGTTATCTCCGCGGAGGGTAGCAATCGTAAGTGTTTTTGCTTCGGGACAAATTCAGTTTGAGAAGACAAGTGGCGTTAGTTGGATTCTTGTTTTGATTGAACGGTTTTGTTTTACTACAAGATGGTCGGGATTGTTGCGCGGAAACGCTGAATCCGTTTCGTTTTTACTGGCGCCTGCTGGGACAAACATTTCCTACAACCTTCCCAAATTTTCAATATACTGTTGCTAAGCTAAAATCTAAATTCTTCTTCTTATTCAATTAATTTGTTTTAGTGAATCTTTTATGTTTAGCCCACTAACTGTAAATTATACTAAAAATTGCTTACTGAAGAAGAAAAAACAAAACATCTAATAATAATATTTATAAATTTAATTTATATCAAATATACAGATTATCTATGTGCAAACTAAAAGAATAGTTAACACGTTTTTTTTGCAAACAAATAAAATAAATTATACAATAAAAAAATAAATACAACATTTTAAGTTACTTATTGTTAATTATTTTATTTGATTTTTGTATTAGTTATTCGATTTTCTAAAGTAAAATAAAAAAAAATATTAATTTAAAGGAGGCTAATTTTCTTCCATAAAAATATCAACAAATATAAATTAAGATTTACGCCACAGCATAATACAGCTACACTGGCGAACAAAACGTTGAATTCATATTGAAATTGTGATATGTTTTTAGAACTTTCAATTAAACGCCTTGTACTTGTAAATTGTAAATTATTGCACTTTATTTCGCAGACTAAATGTAATATTCAATATCAAATCATAGAGTATATTTTTTTTACGATTTATTTTGAACGAACAACAAATTTACATTTTAAACGAAGCTTGGCTTTTTGTTATTAGGACCAATATAAAAGTACAACAATGACAAAACTTATTACTAATAACGTGTATATCCTCCTCTTGCGTTAATGACTACTGAAAGTCGACAAGGCATACTTTCAATTAAGTTGAAGATCACATTTTGCTTGATGTTATTCTACTACTGCAACTCTTTCAGCTCCCGGACAGTTCTTGGAGCTAATGTATACCTTCAGATACATCGTCCCAACTCATTTCCAGATATGTTCAATGGAATTCATGTCTGGACTGAGGGCTGGTCCCTCGAACAACCTAATTCCCACATCATCAAGATACTCTCTTACAACTCTGGGTAAGAGAGGTCTAGCATTATCTCGCATGAAAATACCATGCTCGCATGCTCATGAAAGATATAACATGATCTTTTAGAACCTACAAAACGTATAAAAACCAATTCTGTGCGTACTTGTGAAAAAATTTCCCCCTAAACCATGATTGACTCACCGCCAAATGGAAGTCGTTTGTCAATACAAACTTTCTCCAGTCTTTTCATACTCGCCTACATCCGTCTGATCCAGTGAGGCAAAAACGCGACTCGTATGAAAACAGTACTCTGCTTCAGTCCTCATTATTCCATACCAAATTATTTTTAGCAAAAGCCAATCTTGCAATTCTATGCTGGCGTTGCAATGGTGGTTCCGTATCCATTCTTTTACAAGACAATCCCGCAGTACAAATTTTTTTTCTAAAGATCCGTGTTCTGAAATTTACATCTCTAACTTCTTGGAGTTGATTTCGCAGCCAAACCGCAGAAGCTGTTCTGTTCCGCAAACTTGAGGACACCAAAAAACGGTCATTTCTTTGGACGATGACTCTTTTTACTGAATCTTGGTCTTCTGGTTATCAGGCCTAGTCTTCTCAAAGCGCTGGTGCAGCTTTTGTACAGCTCAAAGGCTCTTACCAACAATCCTTGCAGTTTTATGTTGTCCTCGACCATCTTGTAACAACGTTACAATTCTTGACACAGCAAGATCCAAAGGCAGTACGACCTGTTAAATAAACCCTACAAACCCTTCTCCGTGCAATTGAAAGGTTTTACACAAAGAAATCACCGTTAGACACCGACACACTGACACTGAAATGGGAATATTCAAATAGAACGAATGCAGTCAATTTAATAAAACTTGTAACTGCGTTGACAATTCATGACAAATTACAATATGACGGATAAGATTTCGCGGAAGACAGATGATTAAGCACCTATTAGTCCAAAGATAAGCGTTTAACTGAAAATATATAACAATTTCAATGTAACCTCAATTTTTGCCCGCCATCGTAGTAACGTGCATATCTTCTAAAATACAAAAAATTAATTTTAATAATGTGTCACTTAAAAATGGCATTTATGAAGCCATTACATGAAAAGGATTAATTCGCAGTTTCCAATGCCAATAGCCAACCAATTTCCGTTATGAAGTTGAAATCGATTCCGTTAGTGGCTTTTAATTGTACTAAACGCCAGTTACGCTTTTGAGTATTACATGCTCTAATGAGTGTTTTATGTACAAACCAATTGACAAAATTCTGCTGATATGCACCTACAGATTGAAAACATTAAAATTCCTGATTTATAAATGCGCGCCGGCAAAAGTCGCCATAAATGTCATTTAAATGTTAACGACAACTAAATATGAAATGCCAACACCGCCAGTCCAAACAGATAGCTGGCAATTGGATAAATAAGGATCCGACTGTTAAAGAAAAACGCGCGTTTAATTTCATTATTTCGCCTCGTAAGCGGCAGCGAGGTGCTGCATATCAGAGGATACACATGCCCGAGCCGGACTTCTCACACTAAGGAGGGAGGATGGCTACAAAAGGATTCACGTTAATTTTCTTTTTCCTCTTCTTCCAAAGCGACTGTACATCCCGGCGCAAGGACATAATCAAAAAAGCCGTCGCAATAACTTTGCAAGGATTTTCTTTGGAATGCCATATTATGTAAGAAACACTGTCAGCTACTGTGTATTTTGTAAGATATACGAAACGAAAGTGTGACTAAATATTATAACTTTTATGGAAATTGCAAAATGTAGAATATAGAGTTTGTAATATGTGTGAACTTTGTGATTACTATCTCGATAAGAGTATCCTTACATTCATTAATTGAGAAATTTTAAATTATTTTTTATTTAACATTTCTGAAAGTTAAGAAAAATAAATGTTTTCAAGTTTTTTATTCTAAAAAACATAACAAAAAATTTATTTAACAAATCAGAACTTTAATAATAAACGAAATTATTAAATATGTTTAAAGTCAAATTTTAAACATAAATACACAAAATAAATTGAAATAATAGTAGTAAATACAAAAGAAAACTAAATAAAACTTTAAAAACAAACTAAAAAGAGAAGGCGCTAAATCTAAATACCTTGACCATCACTGGCTAATTAGATACACCTTGTTTATTAAGTTTTGTAAATTAGCAAAAAGCTCTTAATGTGAAGTCATTTATTAAATTGTAAAATAAATATAGTTTGTAATATTTGAGGCACATCACAAGCTTCTAAGGTACGAAGAACCTTTCATCTAAGTTTCAGTTATAGAAAGCTGCAAACTATAAAATCTGCTCAAAATAATTGCTGTTTACTGCTCTTCAAAATATAAATTAATCAACGATACACTACATATATTCTTTACCTACTAAAAGCGGCTTTCGACTAATAACAAAAAAGGGTCAACAACTTGATCAGCTTATTACCGACAACAACTATGAACGCTTTTCATCGGGTACTCCAGCCTAGTGGCTCACCAAGCCACATAAACTTCCTGATTTACTAATTTTTTATATATCTGCTGGTATTTTACAAAATTATATGAAAGTTTCTCCCACTTATGACCCTTATATTCTAGGCTAATACTTGCTACTATTATTACTACAGGTCTCATGATATACTCTAAACTAGTACTTTATAATAGCTAAACAAACTAAATCAGTTTAAACAATATTTACATAAACGCATAAATACTAATGTAAGCTTTAAGATGCTAGACGAACTCGAAAAACAACAAACCATTTCATAACAATAATACAAGTGCTTTGATGTTATGAAAGAAATAACTGAATTGATAAAGGAAAAATGGGGCTATCCGGTAGCATAAACATAATATATGTGCTAAAACTATCCTTAATCTTAATCTTAATTAACTCATCAACTAGCTTAGAAATTAAATAGACAAGTTACAAAATAAAACTTTCCAAAACTATGTAAGTATTTCAAGGATAATTACAATATTTCGAAAGCTAGCAAGGGATTTAAAAGACCCCAATTGCAAGTTCCTCCACTCAGAAGGACAAGGTCAAATAAACAAAAAACGAAACTTCTTACCGAGCACTTAGCAGAGCTCTTTACACTACAGATTCCTTAATGTCTCCTCTAATTCAAAAATTTATAATTCGCAAACTCGGAAATAAAATAAAATCGTTAAGTGATGCAAAAACGCCGGGTTGCGATTTAATCACGAAACTTATGCTAAAGCAGCTAGCAGATACAGGGGAATACTATTTATTAATACTTCTTAATGCAAATGCTATACTTTGACCATTACTACTAAAATTTGTTTCTGAAATATACCTAATATCTGATGATGTTCCCCATGCCTCTCTATTCTACTTGTTTTTTACTGCAGACATTCCGACTACCCCGAGCATTACACTGAGCACATTTGTAGATGATACTGCCATTCTCGACTGTAATGTAGGTCCTCACTCTGCTTCAGACTTATTCAAGAACAACTAAATGTTATCAAAGACTGGTTAAAGAAATGGCAAATTAAAATCCATTGAAACGAAGTCTGTACATAACGTTCACAACACGACTATCATTGTGTCCCCCTGAATACTGAAGAACATTCCCATACCGCAAGCGGATGAAGCTAAATACCAGAGCCTTTGTATAAATGAACGATTAACCTGAAAAATCTACATTCTTAAAAAACGCACAGACCTGGATGTCTCAATTAGAAAAATATATTGTATTATAGAACAAACATCACAGTTGTCATTAGAAAACTGACTTTCACTTTATAAAACCATTATACTACCGATCTGGTCTTGTGGCTGCAAATTATAGAGTTGTTCAAGCTATTCCAATATTGTCATAATAATCGAAGACGTTGACAACCATATTTAATTTCTCTGGTATTCAATAGTAACATATACTTCATACAAACTCCAACATTGGATATGTGAAAGACAATTAAAAATTGAGCTAAAAGTCACCATGATGGTTTCCATGATAGGACATTCTAATGATGTAGCAATCCCACTAACACAGCGACCGACATTACGTAAACTGCAGTACAAGTGGTCGTGAGACCTAAAATATATGAGTATTCCGTTACCATCTCCTCATATTGTTGATTCAAAGCAAGACAGTACCACTGAACGTTTATCTCTTTAAGTCTTTTTTATACATACTATTACCTCATAGAATTGTTATAATTAATTCGGATAGTTAATCTCAATATCAAATGTATGTATGAAATGACACTATAACTTATTAACATGTTTGCAATTTAATTTAAAAATCTAAGGAAACGGTCTGTAAAACATCCAAAAATGTTTCGTCTTGTTATAGTACTTGTTTATATAGAAATATTGAAATATATAAATATACAAATAACGATTAACAAACATTACTTCTACCTTATCTAATAAATTAAAAATATTGCAAATGTAGAATAAACATTTGGCTACAGATACATAAATTAAAACTAGAAAATTATTTATTTATTAGATACGTTAATGCAAAACCTACAAAAATTAAAACTTTGAACGATTGTCAATATTCATATCCAAAAATATCCTATTTATGCTGCTATCTAAATAGCAATTGCCTAATAAATTTAAAAAGGCAAATATATTTATACAAATACAGATTATTGTGTAGAAGATGTTAATGTGACTTTTTTTAATATTTATAGTTAAGAGCTATTTACTTTAAACAAGTAAGACAATATTTGTGGGCACAAATCAATCAATTTTATTTGGATGCTATTTTGTAGTTGTTTTTTTAGCCATGTAAATGTAATACAATGTCAGTTATGTATGTACTTACAAACATAAACAAATAAACTCTTCTTAAAGAACTCTGTTATATTTTGTATTTCTTGTACAAAATTGTAAATAATGGAAATTCATATTAAAATAAAAAAGTTAGCTTTTGGGTCTTTGCATGTGAAATCATGCAATGCCAATTGCATAACTATTTCAGAAAGCAGTGCTTTTTACCGATTTTTTTTGCTTTCATTCGTGTTTAGCCATGGCGACCATTTTTTGTCCTGTTTGAAACTCAACTTCTGCGTAGTCCCTACTTAAGAAAATTGTAATATTTTTCTAATTAAAAAAAGGCAATGAATGAATGAAAAATTAATTTACAGTTATTTAAATGTTTGCTTTCGATATATTTTTAACGGTAACCTTTCTTCAGAATTTCAATTATAATGTATAATCTATAATGCAAAAGAAAAATATCATATTTATATTATTAGATTCTACAGAAGTAAGCGTCTGTAAAGAGCTATAGCCAACTTTTGAAAAGAAGATGTCATAATCGAAAACAAACAGAAACTAACTTCTTGATAAGTCCTATGGGACGAAAAGAAGTCATGATCGTGATCTAAGTGGGGCAGTTTTTGAACGAATTATAGCAGTAAGGTTATGCATTACAGATCTACTATACAAAGCTGTCGGGCGACTTCTACTAGCTCTTAAGCTGCTATCAAAGGAGCTGCAAGCGATTTAGTCACTTCTGAAAAAATATACTCGTCTTGCACCAAAAAAGTGGAAAGGTGAATAAACGTAATTTTAAGGTAAAAGGCCGACGGCACAGTAGAGAATCAAAAATATACAAAACAAGAGGAAACGAAGTCAGTGTTGATCAATGAGTCGTTTGAACAAGAGCAAGGGATTTATCTGAAACAAAAACCAAAAAAATCATAAAAAGCGTCTCTTGACTATAAAAATGCGGTGCATCAATGCAACTTAACTGTTGTAATAGCAGCAGCACGATTACAATGTCTAAGCTATTCCCAAATATATATACTGGTAAAACTGCGAGCACTGAGAGCTCTAAATTTACTGCTTTTGGGTAGCTTGTATTTCTGTAACAACATTTATAACAGAAAATCGTTTAACAAATTACAGTGAGTTTTAAACTAAACAGAGTTATCTTACGGACAATTTCATAAGCTTATTAGTATTTGTAATATAAATTTTTTTCAAATATGTCAACGCTTGTCAGCTTGCATTTACTAAGACTATACACAAGTGATTACATTTTTTATATATATTAGTGTGTAAATGTTTCACTTGCTATATAGCTCAAAGATATATAAATAAAGCTTACAAAACCTTAATTGATAATCTTGTACACAAGCATAACTCGAATTACACCACTTCAGAGTATAACTTAATTCGGAAAGACCTTGCATGTCTTTGGTGAGGATAACCTCGTAACTATTTAGGTTACTACATACTTGTACTCGTAGAAGAGTATAAACGGTGGCTTTTAAAGAAAGGCATTAAACGCTTACAAACTGCAAACTTGTTAAACCAATAATAGCTGACGCAACAAATGACCTGGTTATTAACTCATTTCATCCAAAGAACTTCTTCAATGATGATGCATCAAATTTTTATGCTATGGATTTGAAAGTATTTGACTTAAACACATAGGATTTAAAGTTAAAATGTCGATGTTCTTAATAAAAAAGTAAGAGTAATTAAGTGGCGTTGGTGCGAACGAATTTTACCAGTAAGATGTATAGTCGCGAATATTAAATAATATAACCATTTGAGCAATACAATTCCAATGTACTAAGCTCCCTGTCTGATTGAGAACTCTAGAGTTGCAATAGGTACTGCCACTGTCGCCTTTTTACTAAGCGATATCGTTGGGACTACGAAACCAATTTTTAATCGTAACTTACTGAGAAACTAGCCGAAGATGCTGTTTGATGCAGTTGAATTGAATCCTACAATTCATCTAGCTCCGTAGGCATAGATTAAATTCAACTTTCAGAGCCCCCGCCACTGACTGCCGTTAATTTGAATACATTGAGTACCTATACCAGCTGCGATGTACAGAGTCATACTACTGCAATCATGCTTTCTCAATAACATAAATAGATTTGCACAACCTAAAGCTGAGTTTAAGTACTCCTCTTAAATTCGTACCTCTATTGTATGATAAGTACGTTGTGTCAACTTGTCACTCAGCATGGGAGTTTCTTAAAAACCACTTGCCTACATCAGGTCTTTTAACATACGTGACAGATCACAACTCATAAGAGTAGCATAATGATGGTAACTGAGACTAAATTTTTTTAGTTCAAAAACGAAATATCTGAAACTACCTTTTTATTTAGGACCTTATTATATCTTATTCAAATTAGATATTTGTGACATTTTGTGTGCTCTTAAAACTCTTGATTTTGAATTAATTTCGTTCAACATGCATTGGAGAGATGTTGAATACGATATATAGCTTATACCCACATAATAAATTTTTCGGCAAAAAACAAGTTTTACTTACAGATGCTATTATAATTTAGAATACGAGAAAATTATATTATCTAATTAAGGTAAAGTACTATTTTAATTACAATTGGTTTTAATGGCCTTGATCTTGGGACACTTTCCAGTGAGAGATGGTTATATCTTGAACCTCAGTATTATTATTAATAATAATGGTAAGGCTCTACGGCCAGCGTGGGAGCACGGCCTGCAAACTGAGAGATTAAGGCTCTCATACGTTCTCTCTCTGCCCGGTCGTTGCGTACCATCTTTGGTGCGGGCCGATGTGGCAAGCACCGCGCCTTAGACGACCGCCATTATTACTCCTTATTCGAGTGAACTCAGGTACTCAATTATTATTAGTGACTGAGTAGGCCACTCGCCAGGCATCAGAGAGCACTGGGAATCAACCCGGGTCCGTCAGCATCGCAGCCCGCTCCTCAACCACGGGACCACAGTAGCTTCTTATTGATTATTAAATATAAATAATATAGTTATCTTTTTGAAATTTAAAAAAGATATTAAAAAGTATGCTTAATCGCAGCTAGATGTTCTTTAACATCACATTCATAGTTTTAAAGCTAATAGAAATAAACTGATGCCGTTCTTTAGTTTGAAAAACAGAGTATTATTTCTTAAATATCTCCTTATTTTTACCTTTTCTAATTTTTGCGGCATTTATAAAATTATAAATATCAAAGAATGTATTGTATATATTGGCATTACAAATAAACTCTTTCATTTTCACATTTGACTATTGCATCAAACCTTTTACGTGCAGCCTTTTCAACGACAATATTAAAAATTTAATTTAGCTCCTATTCCTTTTACCTTTGTGGTTAAGCAAACATGCATTTGTTTCTGTTTTTATTACCACTAACGTAAATAATTTTTTTAATTGCAGATATGTGTTCTTTAGTATGTTTAGTAACGAGTTATCGAAAAGTATAACCTCCAACTGTACTAGGTACGTTAAGTTCCCGCTAATAACGCCCAAGTTTTTTAAATTATCCTATCTATTTGAAAGAAATAGAACGTAAATGTTACAAATCCACGAGATCATTTTTTACTATAAACTTTCGGAAGCAGATCTTAAAATAAAAATAAAAGTATTAGAACTTTCCACTTTACATTAGAAGATATAAAATTTTGTTTCTATAAAATCAAAGTCTGAATGTTATTGTAAAACCTAATTGAAAGTGAAAAGCAAAGCTTACAGGTTGTAATATTCCACTTAGAATAATCATGTTAAACTTTATAAATTTTAACGTTACAAAAATGTTGATTTCTTATGGAGGAGCTTTAATAAGAAAAGAAATTTAGTAAAAGAAAAAATAAAAAATTAAAAAATCAAATGTATAAAGCTAATGCTTTAAATTTTAATGACTTGCTACTAAAGTGTAAAATTCCTAACAAAGACACACTTTTTAACAAAGAAATAGTCATGTAAAATACTTTTTACTATATTAAAAGTGAAGGTTTAGAACAACTGAATGCTTGGATACATATCACATTATTGCTATTCGTGAGAGACATAATACCAATAGATAAAATTCATTATTTAAAGCAGTCGCACCAAATTCAAACTCATTATGCATTATAAAAGAACACAATTACCAACAGTACAATTTATCTGCGCGTATATTTTAAAATATTTTTTAAACTAAAGAAATTATCACATAAATATGATTTATTTGTTAAACTACTGCAGAGAAACTAACTTTTCGTAAAAATCAAATACATGTATAATCAAAACCTTATATTACACAAACGTATATTTGAAAGATACGTAAATTATAAATCGGTATTTCAAAAAATAACATTAATCAATTATAATTAACTATGAAAATAACAAAAAATGTATTATTAATTTAAAAAATTTTAGTGTTAGTTGAGCATCGCCAAGTGCTGTACAACATAATGGAAGGAAATATTCTAAGTTTGTAAGTTCAATAAATTGGGATGCAGCTTACATTTATATTTGTAAGGGTGATAATTATGAGTTTTAGAAAAAAAACACTAAAGAATCTACTTTCTAAATTCAACGGTTGCTACAACTGCAACCGGGCATATAATAAGATGTTTGGAGCCGCTATAAGGAAGCAATAGGAGATTATATTCCAAAAAGCATTTTTCTGAATCCGTAGCAGAAAGTGGAGAAAAGGGTTTTTTGGATCAAGATTTGTCGTGGCTCCCTAAGCAGTATAACTAACTTTAAAAAGTGAGGAATGGGCGTGCAAATATTAGCATTTATTGAAAAAGGTGCTGCACAATTGCTATCTTACGAAGCTAACACAAGCCGTTTGATCACAAACAACTTTTTGAAATATTTGAAGTTAAGGTTTCTAAATACATTCTTAGTTCATAAGATGAAAGATTTTAAAATAAATGTTGCTATGATTAGCGCTTTTTACGAACCAATGAGGTCAGATGCTATACAAGAAGAGTGGATTGTTGAAACGGTGTAAGCAAGTTGTAACCGGTTAAGTAGAAGGGAATTTCAGGAGCTTCTAGAATATACCAGTTGATTATACTCGTACTTATATCGCATAGATCATTAAAAATAGAAAATATGAGATACAAGTACCAACTAAGAGGTTATACATAAACAGTCAGTCTCATTGCAACACCTGATTCGTGCATGAAATGAGTCTCTATATAAAAGCCTCGCATAGTCCGGAATGTGTTAGCGAGTATTCTTGCTAGTACTCGCACTGCAAGTGTTTGTTTTCACATAGTATTCCTTGTATAACTTTCGCCATGAAACTGTTAACCCACCAGCAGGTTTTTTGATAACCTTGTTGCAGTGGCAGAAACTTACGAAAAAAAAGAGGCTAAAGACAAACTCAAAAGTTATTGCACCATACAACTGCTCTCTTTCGATTCCTGACTATGGCCAATACTAAATAAAAGGCTAGTGTAACATGTCTTGGACATGATCGATGCCGAATAAAACTCCTATGGGTAAAAGTGGAGCCCACCTCCACATGGTGTATTTTGGATAACGCAAACCAGACTTTGTAGCATGCACTCCAGCACAGTAAAAGCCACAACAACCTTTAGTACCCTGCGTATTAATACTGCTTAACACGTTAAAGGTTATAGATTGGCATTAGTTTGAGTTCTGAGCACCTTTTTTGTGCAAAGATGTATGTGTACCATACAGTCAAAATTCTAAGGCTTGCAGATCAACCTAACGATAATTTACAAAGCTGTTGACACTTTTGGCCAGTTTTCTCCATTCTGTAAGTTGGTTTAGATTTGATTAATAAAAATTCTAAATCAAATTTAAACATGATAATGGATAACCGTGAGCAGATAACTTCACAAATTACAGAACTTCTGTAATTGCCGACTGGACATCTCATAAAGAATATTGTCAAATACCAAAATCAAATAATTTGAGGTAAGATATATTAACATGCATTTAAGTTACTGAATACTATTTAAAAAGAAGATTTCATTTTGTCCTGTGATAGTGTGCTGAGTAAAAAACTGCACTTGATTTGTTTCTAATTAAGCTTAAAATCAAAACTTAGCACTTCTGGCTATTTTGAAAAGAAAACAAATTCATGAGATTTATATCAATCAAAGCTGAACTGACTGCGTTATATGCTTAACGCATTGGCTATGACGATACTAAGCACAGAAAGATCAAAAAGAATGTCACTTCTATGGCAAACAATCTTTTCAAACCTAAACGTGGATCATTCTTTCAAACAACTTATATTTACATTTAGATATCTGCCAACTACAAATTTTAGCCACAATAATACAATCAACATATGCACGAGTAGTTAGTAATGGTTGTGCATACAACGCCATTAAATATTCGCATCACTATTAAAACTCACAAAAACATCGTCTTTTAAAAACTAATTTAAAAAATAAATGATTTTACCCAAAAACAATTTACATATATTTTTGATTCTGGTTTAGGAATGAACCAGCGAGAACCTTGATGTGATAAAGGAAGAACAAATGTAACCAATGTTTGTTCTGTTTCTCATTACTCTCATTTGCTTGTAGTTTAAGTATTAGTGCAGCACATGTTTATGTCTATACACAATTTATAACTTTTATAAAAACAATTTTTTATTTAACTCATGTTTAGTGTTATGCAAAATTTTGACATTTTTCTCGTTCTTTATATGTATGCATGCAATTATGCTTTAAAATTTTTACTAAATTGTTATTAGAAACCTTAAAAATAATTTTCCTTAATTGTTATTTTACTTAATTTTTGTAACAAATTTCTTTAAAAAAATAAGTAAAATAACAGAACAAATTTTCAATGAGAAGTAAACGAACATGTCTCTGTTCTTAATTAACTGTAAAAATTAAAGTCCTTTTCGACAAGTTTTGCATTTACATCGTATAGCTACGTTTTTCAAATTTTTATAAGATTAGTTATACCTATGTTTATCATTCATTTTTTTAGACGATTCCATATCAAACACGGTTCTTCAATAATGCAGAATGCATTGACATAATAATAGAAACTATACAAATTTAGTTAAATAATTTCAGTAAACAATAAAATAAAACATAAAAACTATTTAGATTTACCTGGACATTCATTAAATCATTACAACAGTTCTTTTAAACAACTTCACTTTTTGTGACTCGACAATTTTAAGTGCAATATTATTGATTTTGTATTTATTGTTTAATTTATATATTATGGGTAGTGTTATCTGCATCCGAATACTGTTACATACCTACTTTACCGTAGAGCAAATGCACTCTTTGGCTGACGCCACGCCCATGTGTAGCGACGAGAAGAATAGACGTTCGTGTTAGCTAGCAATCAAATATAATATTGCTGTGTTATTTTTAAAGTAGGAACAACACAGTTGGATAAAGAATAAATATGCTAAAGGCCGTCCAGTATGACAATGTCATGGAGATCTTCCAGAGACTTACAGGGATTTTACATTATCTTACAGTACACTGACAAGGTAGATAAAAGCTTCAACAAGAAATACCTAAATAGTACATCTAACATTGGTGACTCCATCGAAAGACAATAAAATTTTAATACCTGTATTTGTATTGCACTCAATGTAAATAAGAAGTTGGCACTATTAAAATTTCAACTCTTGTGCATAAAATATAAAATGAATAAAATCAATGTTCTGGACCTTTACATAAATGCAGTTATTGTGCACCGTATAACTTTTTTGTATTTTTTACAAGCAATTGGAACAACATTATGCAAGCTTTAATACAATTTTTCTTAAATACATAAGATCTAGCAGTAATAATACGTTATTTCTTGTCCTTCCGCGTGCATTATTATTATGGAAAAACTATAAATAATTTTTTCTTCACTCTGCCATGCTCTTTCAAATAATATTAAATAAATTAAATAAACATTATTATATAGTACAGAAATTTACACCAAAGTATAATTTATTTAATTTATTAATTGCTTTTGAATCGTGTAATCACATGCAACAACTACATTTTAGTTTATGCGAACCCTACTTTGATCACGGTCCCGAAAATCAAGATCAAAAGCTCCATTTAATTCCTTGCGCCTTAAAGCCTCCCCACCATATCAATATCAATGCATTTCTAATCCCGCGGCCGCCTTTCCTGGAAAGAATTAATTAGTTGAAAGGTTTCCTCCCGGCAAATCGCATAGATGTCTGACCGCTTCGGTGCTTTTCGTTCCTTCTTTCGCTATTCCGTTTTTTGTAGCAAAGAGGGACACGAGCTTTGTGTCAGAATACAGAACATGACATTTGATTGTGCTTTATATATATATATTGCCTTTCAGCCGTTGGCTCGGTCCAAACGGCGCCACTTTCCGAATATTTCAGGATAGCGCGCATTTTCGCGGAGACGGCTTCATTTGATGCCAGCGCGATAGAGCATTATTCGCCATTCTCTAGCGGGCTAACTGCACAGAAACGTAACGATGCTAATTTTAGTTTACAAGCGGCAAAAGATTGCTAAAATCAGATCGTAACGAATAAATGCAAATAACAAGATGCCAGACGGCATTAAAGAGGGGTCGATATTATCTTAACGGAATTATAGCAAAGTACATTACCAGTATGTGGGTGAGTGTGCGGCACCCCTCTTAAACACAACCGCATAGACCTCAAGCTATCAAACGATTCGTAATTTTCCTAACTAGTAAAAGATAAGGAAGCAGGTCATAAATCAGAACAATAAATTTAATTTGATGGCGTAGCCGTTTATCTTAAGTATTGTAAACTTGTAGCTCCATCATATTTTAGATATTAAATTATCCCTATTTCGACCCCCGAAGTAGTTAAGATAGTTAACAGTAAAGCGAGTGCCTTCGATGTCTATAACATATCTACCGATAAGGTTACATCTTTTATTTCAAGCGAAATTTGATTTAAAATGATACAAAAAGTGCCGCTAATGTAAAAAACATCTTTTGCTTTTTTTAGTTTATTGATAACCTTCCTATTTGTCACCTTATGACGTTCAGTAATTATTTTAACTTATAATTAATATAAACTAGACATGCTGAAAATATTCCATTGAACATTCTTTTTTATAAACATTACAATTTTGATTTTGTACATAAACAAGAGTAACATGAACACAAATTAAGAAAACTTCATGTTTCAGATGAAACGGGTTAGCAGGTCAGACGGTTTATATCTTCTTCTTCATCGCTATTCATAAGGCACTCCACGAGTGTAACCTTTCACGGTAACGAACATTGTACTCTTTATTTTTTGATAATGGTTGTAATACCTAGGCCCCTACGTATTGTTGCATTAGGAACGTACCAAGGGGCGTATGTCCATATTGGCTTGATGATAGTTTTGTATAGTAATATTTTATTTTCTAGGGATAACTGCGAATAGCGCCTTAATAGCCAATACATCCTTTGGAATTTTAAGCCCATCTGTTTTTGTTTTTGTAAAAATGTTTCTTACACGTTAGTCTTCTATACAAATGTAACCCTAAATATTGAACGCTGTCATCTTGTGGTATTTCTTGGTTGTTCAATACTACAGATGGGCAAGTAGCTATTTTTGTTGTGAAAGTTACTTGGACCGATTTGGTTTCGTTAATATGTATACGCCACCTATTAAAACCCAATTCTAGGGCTTTTAAATGTGCTTGGAAATAACTAGACGCTATAGTTGGATCCGTATGTGAAGAAAGTATAGCTATGTCATCAGCAAACATCGATAGTGTAGTTCTTGGTGTAGTGGGTAGATCAGCAGCGAAAATAAGATATAAAAACGGTCGCAGTACACTCCCTTGGGGAACACTAGCATTAATAGGAAATAAGGAGGTTTGTGAATCACCACACCTGACGAAGAAGTGCCGATCGGTTAAGTAGGATTTTATTATTTCATATAAGTCATGTGGTAAGATATTTTTTAGTTTAAACAGTAAGCTTTGGTACCAAACCTTGCCAAAGGCTTGCGCGACGTCTAAAAATACTGCTGAACAATATTTTCTTTTTGAAAGTCTTTTAAGATTCAGTCTGTAATTCCATAAATTTGTCCAGTAGTAGCTGTTTTTCAAAGTCAAACTGATGGTTTGATATAACGTTTTTCTGCGTTAGTATTGGTTTTATTTTATGCAGCAGCAGCTTTTCTAGAACCTTGGACAATATGGGTAGAAGTCTGATTGGTTTAATTCCTTCATGATTATAGCTTTAACTTCATTTATTTTAAATTGCTTCACTGGTAGGTTCATTTAGAATGGCATTTCGAGATACTGATAAATTGTGTTTTCTTCATCTCTTGATATTTTGGAGTCGAAGGGGGATCTTTTGCTGCACATTTTCTACAAGGCAATTATTTTGAATATACAATAAACAAAAAAAGATTACCTTAATGATCATGTTCTTTGAATTGTAGTTTTTTCTAAAACATATTTCTATGATTTCATAATGGTGTTTTTTAGAGGTTTATGAAATCATAACAATTTTTGTTTACTCTTTAAGTTTTTGTGTTCACTTTATTCATCGACTCTGACTACAGGGTTGTCGAAGTATACCATAGCTTTTTAGTCTAATGTTGCACGCATAATCCCCTATTAGGTAACACATTAGCTTCACATAATCAACAACCTTACGCACTGAAAAATTATCAACATAATTTGTTTTGTAGCTTGGTTACAAAAAGACCCAAGTTTACGACGTAGATAAGAAGTACAGGGAATCAATCTATCCACCAGGAAGAGGTAACTGCTGTCAGCGCAACTCAGAGAAAGAGATATGATCGTAAGTGCTGTAATAAATTTATCCGCAAATTAAAAGAGAATATCGATCGGAATATTGGCGGAGCATCACTGGCCTGGCCAAAGAAAGAGGCATAGAGAGATCGACAATTAGTTTTGCAGGACTTACAGTACTAGTCTTTCGACCGTCAATTGTGGGCTGAGAAAAACAAGATGGACAGGAAGTTAAAGGGCCAAGCACTGCTGAACGACATGAAGCACAACAGCGCTGGCTTTCTAAGATTCTTTTCGGGCGAAACAATTCCATGCAGGACATAAAGGTAAATCGCTATGATAACTGTTGAATCTGCCAAGAAACCTTTAAAGCGCCTATCATCCTGCAATCCTGGACTTATGAGCAACGAGGAGTTCTTTAAGAATGACTTAAAGATGGCCAAAAAATGCTATATCATTGTTCTAAAGACAGTTGTTAAATCTGGGCTTACGTGTTCCAGCCTACAAGGTAAGAAAGACCCAGACTTAGCTATACAACAATTTGTATTACCACTAGTTCTCTGACTTATGGCCACCCTACAGCCCCAACTGTAATTATATTTACAGGTAATTGTAGCATATCATGAGAGCGTGCACAGGCTATGATTGCAGAACTACGGTACATGAAACTATATGCACAATGGGTACCTCGAATGCTCACTCCTGACATGAAACAGAGGAGATTGGACATCTGTCAACAATTTATTTTGCGTTTCGAGCGTAAAGTTGATGTGTTTTTTAACAACATTGCGACAGGTGATGAAAGCTGAGTTCACAATTTTGATCTAGAAAACAAGAGAGCATCAATGGAGTTTCGCCACAAAAGATCACCAACGCCAAAAAAGTTCAAGATCATGCCATCAGCAGGCAAAGTCACGCTCACAGTGTTCTGGGATGTTCAAGGTGTGGTGAATTTGGAATTCATGCCTAAAGGCACTACCATAAACTCTGCAAAGTACTGCAAGACCCTCAGAAAATTGAAAGCACAAATTCGAAGAGTTCGTTTGCATATGGAGCACTCTCTCTTTCATCATGACAATGGCAGACCACCCACGAGCGCTGCGACATCTGCAATCCGACGCTTTGAATTCACTGTCATCGATCATTCTCCATACAGTCCCGGATTAGCCCCATCCGATTTTCATCTGTTTCGAAAACTTAAAAAACACCTTCGAGGAGTTCACGTCGATAGTAATGAAGCGGTGCAAGCAGAGGTGAGGTTGTGGCTCCGTCAACAAAGTCAAACATTATACAGTGAAGGTATCAACAAACTGGTCTTTTGTTGGGAGAAATGTGTTTGTCGCCAGGGTGACTATGTTGAGAAATAAATATGTAGACATGGAGAATAAAGATGTAGAATGTTAATAAAGTTTATTTTGTTTAAAGAGCTTTAAGAGTTTGACATAAAAAATTAGGAGGCATTACTTTTCAGCACACCCTAGTAAATAAATTTAATTTTCCTGTATTTTAATATTATTCTTATTGTTTATTTATTTTTCTGATTTACCTGGACAACCTTGTATATTAAAGTGTTTTGTATTTAAGAACATATTTAATAATTTATAATATTTCCAATAATATATTAACTTTCATTTTAATAATTGTTATAGTTTGATAATTTATTAATATTTAATTTTGAATATGTAGCTTTTTAAATGTTTTTCCAGGATTTGTAATATTAAAGATATCAGTTAATAAGCTGAGAGTTATTTTTTATGAATTTCGAAAGCCCCGTGTTTGCAAAAAACATATCGCACATTGTGGATTTCACAGCTGACTGGAGTAGTGGCGACAAAGTCTATTTTATTCCATTGCTAATGGTGCACGGATAAACAAAATAAATAAACAAAAGTAATGTTTTTATAAACAACAACAACACTTCAATGTATTGCTATGACAGTTTACTTTTCAACTAATTAGAAATTGACTTTAAAATTATCTTAATACGTATACAAATAAAAATTATCTAAACTTGGGGTAGTTTTTTAAAATCTACTTGCATCTAAAAATTTTAATATTTTCAGTTAGTTGTAAATTTTTAATTTGAAAATTACAAATAAATTGTAATAAACATTGGGTACATTTTTAGCTTGTGTTTTTTTTGTCTTTACATATAACTATTAAAAAATTTAATTGGCTAAATCTATCATCTGTTTACCCCCAAAAATGAAAAATGTATTACACAAACAAAAATTATTAAAATAAAATTGCATCATAAAAAATTAGTAATTTTACAGCTCTGAAACATACATTCTTTTGAAAATAAGATAAATAAAATTGTGTAATGTGTAATTTTACTTACAGTAAGTTTAGCGTACGCAAAATATCGATAATAAAGAAGAATTA
Source organism: Sinelater perroti (assembly GCA_036346155.1). Taxonomy (NCBI): domain Eukaryota; kingdom Metazoa; phylum Arthropoda; class Insecta; order Coleoptera; family Elateridae; genus Sinelater; species Sinelater perroti. The sequence continues at coordinate 6,127,808 of JARFIY010000195.1, forward strand.
CAGCATATATTAATTATTCGAATCTACTTAGGAAGAAAAAAAGCACGTGCTTTGTCTTTTTGTACAATATTTTTTATTGCAATTCTATTACTATACTACAAACCTCATCATTATATTAATTATTTATGAAGCCATTTAAACATACCGATGATTTAATTATATAAAGAAAGATATGGTATAAATCAAATTTGTAACAAACGGCAAAATTAAATATTATTATAATACTGACACAAACCCAGCAGTTCTACGTTCTTTTAAATTTAATTTAAAAGCACAAAATATTTTAATTTTAAGACTTGTAGGCTATTAGCACAGAAGTTAAAATTCTAAAGATTCTAAATGATCGAAGCCATAATCCTAGATATGTAATAATTAATGAGCTACACAGTCTCTGCCCGACTAATTTAGTATACCTGTGTATACTATGGACAAAAACTGATCCCTGAAGAATATCAAGTCGATTTTGATGTGACAATGTTGCACATTTCCTGTAACAGAATCTCTAAAGTTTACCAAAAACTCTTTTTATTTTATCTAGACGGAACTTGTAATAAAGCGTTTAATTCAGTGAGATATGTTAACATTTTAAAAAAATCAATAAATAATTTTAACGGTTATGGTATCATTCTTACTCTCTATCTCTTCTGGTACCATCTAAATTTCTGAAATTAGCGATCTTCATAATATATCTCCATCTATTTATTACACGCTGTGTGTATATACATTTATATATTTACCTACAACCAATTTCTTATGTTAGTCATCGACGATGTTTTTCTTCCTCGCTCCCTCCTTCTTTGCATCTTTTCTTCTTTATCTGTCATATTATACGTCCAAAGTAATATAACTATCTTTTTCTATACAGTCTACTAATTTTCTCTCCCTTTCAGTTCGTCTCAAAACTTTGTTATTACTCAATTTGTGCTCAAGGGCTGTCAACCGATTTATGGTATTTTTTCAGTGTTTGTTTCACAGCCATACAAAAAATTGATTATACATAGCATTGTGGAAAGGGTAGTTTTAGATTTAGATTAAGGTGACGGCTAGTTAATACTGTTTTAAATTGGTTCTTACAATTTCTATTCTTTTTTTTATAATCGTTTTTTAATTAAACGACCTAAGTATATATATATATATATATATATATATATATATATATATATATATATATATATATATATATATATATATATCATAAAAAGAAGAAGTATATATAAGTATTAGCTAGTTTGACGGTTAATATTTGCAATTATATTATTTCTACCTATGATAATGATAATGAACCTTTTTTATTCCCATATTTATACTTGTATCTGTTACTGGATCCAGTAAATTTTGCAGCTTTTTCTTATTATCCGCTAGCGTAAGCTCCATTTAATTTTATTCTTTCTAATCTATCACCAGATACGTTCTTCATTATCTTTTATAATAGGTGTATAAATAAGTTCTCACCTTTTTTTGCAAAATTAAAGTTTTATTTAAAAACAAACAAAAAAAGCTTAAGTATCAAAGTATTCTCGGTTGACATCGATGACCTTTTGCCATCTTTCGGGTAGCTTGCGAATTCCCTGGTGATAGAAGCTCACCGGCTTCGAGACGATAAAGTTATCGATGCATTTTCGGACTTCTTCTTCTGTTTTGAAGTGCGTATCAGCCAAGTGATGCTGTAACGACCGAAATAAATGATAATCGGAAGGGGCCATGTCTGGGCTATACGCCGCATGTGGGAGAAGTTCCTAGCCTAACGCGTCTGAAGCTCATCCGTGTCAAATGTTTGAGGGCGTCCAGCGTGTGGTTGATCTTCAAGACTAAACTCTCCTCCGCGAAATCTTTGGTACCACTTTTTGCACGTTGCATGACTTACAGCATTCTCACCATATGCAGCACAAATCATTTCGGTGGCTTCAGCAGCGTTTTTCTTAAGATGAAACGCTAAGTGGATAGAAAATCGACTATGCTCTTTTGTGATTGACAGCGTGAATACAGCTGATTATTGAGGTTATCAAACGCCAAATCGCATGATGTTTCGAAAGACCAAATGTAATTGCTTTAAAACCGCAAGACGGCGAACTAATACGTTACATGTAAGCGGTGATTTCCGTCATGTGAAATCTAAAGCTGAGAACTTATTTATACACCTATTAAGTATATAATAAACAATATGATTAAAAGAATATACTCGTACTGCAATCCTCTTCTGATCTTTATTTCGTCTGTTAATTGATTTTCAACTCTTATTTTTGCTTTTTAATCAAGTCCGACTTGGTACAATACATCTATTAGTTTATCGTATGTATTACTTTATCGAAAGGTTTTTTGAAGTCAATGTAACGTGTATACAAATCGTGCCTCATATTTAAGTATTTTTCTATTAGAACTGTCAAGCAAAGCAACGTTTCTCTAGTACCCATTCCTGCTCTGAATCCAAATTGCGTACTACTTACGCTTTCCTCAAATTTATTTTTTATTCATTTATAAATTACCCGGACAAATAGTGTATGTGACTCATAAGGCTTTTACTTTGTGTATAATTTATGTTAAAAAGTATAGTTATCTATGTGAGTTTTTACCCCCATTTTCTTCAAATATACTGTTCGATAAATTCCCGAAATATTTTTGTTATCGCTCTATTCAGCTCTTTAACACGTTTTTGTAATTTAAAGTCATGCTTTATGGGGGATATTTCGATCTTCCACCATTTCCTTCATGTTTTGAATATTAGCTTTTTGGCTGAGTATAAAACAACCTTTTTACGTGTTCCTACATGTTTTTTACAAATTGTGTTTTGTCAATTTTACTTATTTTAAAATATTTTCCTAAGTACTGTTATAGTCCATGAGCTTTGTCAGAATTTTTATTTTTCTAGCGTCAGTCTTTATTTGGATTTGTAATTATTTTTTAATTTTAGTTTTAATTTTTACCATTACTGAATTATGATCCGACATAATATTTATTCTGAGATATGTTTCTCTACTTATTACGGTTTTCCAAAATATTTAGTTGATAAGAACAAAATTTGGTTTCTTACTATTCTTTGTTGACTATATTGTGAGAAGTCCATGTATATAGTTCTCTAAGTGGTAGTGGAAACTACGTATTAGTTACAATTTTTTCTTCTTGACAAAATCAGCTAGTTTTCCGTCTAGCTCATTTTTATCTCTGTAATTTTTAATGATATTATCTACTCTTCCTTTTGGATTTAAATTACTGCATAGATAATTGATCTCATGTTGTTTTATACTCTTTATAATATTCGTTAATTAATTATAGAAATCATTTATTTCTTCTACATATGTCTCTGATATGCATACACTTGTATAATGTTATATTATTAAGTTGTAGCATTATTATTTTGTCTGAAATTAGTATATATTGTTTTACGCATTTTTTTTATACAAATGTGGCAATGCCATTTTTATTGTTGTTATCGAGCAGTAAAACTGTGACAAAGTGCGTAGATTTAAATATACTGCAATTTTTCCATCTGGTGTTACTAATTTCTAATATCTCTAGTTTTGTAGGTCTCTTTTTGAATATGACATTTGCTGTGCTTTGCATTTATAGATGACCATCTAGGCAACATGTCATTATGCAACACATTAACTTACTTTGTAGCATTAAGTATGGGAGATACAATATATGGTCCATCAACTCCTTGAGTATACATGCATCCCCATACTATGATAATAGTTAAATGTTTAATTGTAGGGAATACACATTTTAGTAAATATGTTTCTCTAGAAAATATTTTAAAATATAATTTCTGTTTTTTAAAAAAATATTAGCTTGCTTTTCGACACAGACATTGAATATTCCCATCATGATACTCAAATAATTTCTCAAAAATTGATGTTACCAAAAATTAAAACGACATTAGAATTAGATAAAAGTATAGACTCGATTTTATATAATTATGTTTCTAATAAAAATGTGACTTTCACAGAAAATTCAAAAAGACAGAAATAATCTTAGGAAAAGTTGGTGCACTTGATTATTCATCCTCAGATGTTGGACAAATATTTCAATTTAACTTCTTCTTCTTCTTCTTCTTCTACTCTTATATAGGCTATTAGCCTGTTTCTAACTACACATTTCGTGTAGTACTATGAGCCATGTTGGGCGTACCCCGGGCAGGTGGCTAGTCTGACCCGTTAGAAGAAGGAGAATGTACTTTACGACCGCCAAAGGTGTTTGTATGATGGCCGGAGAGCACTATTGCTGACAGCTGAGAAGAACTTTGAGCAACCGAGTTATATCTGGGTTATATACTTATAATATTTTTAATTAGAGTAAAAAAATAAGCGACCAAAAATTAAAACTAATAACATTATAAGCTCTTGTCGGTATTTTAACTTTTGCACTACTAGTTTTTAAAGACTAAAAGTGGTGCGAAAGTCTTAGACACAATTGTCTCTTAACAGGCCTTTATTTTAAAGTTTTTTGTTAATTCTTATTACCATGCAATATTCGGAAGTTCAGTACAGAATTTGAGTTACTATTTTATTTTTAAATACACACAATTATTTTTCAAAGCAGTAAATTTAACACACACGTCACAAAAACGGATCTTCAAAAACATATTTGTAATTCGTAAATTACTACGCGGTTGCTATTCTTCTTCAAGCACATCATAAGGATGAATAAAAGAAACTAATTTTGCTTCCAAACTTTTGAAACACCTACTTCTTGAATGTACTTAACACAATTTAATTTTGTGAAATATAATATAAACGTCTAGTAATGGTGCAAGTATAACATAAATATTGGTTGTCACAATGTCCTTTTCTAGAGCACTTTGATCAAACAAGAGATATTGACTAGTCATAACTTCGTTTATAAACCATTATTTTTACAAATATTTTTTTACAATTTGCTTCTCTACCACTAAATACATGTGATTATATTTTATTAATTTTATACACTCAAAAGTCTTTCTTTCTTAATATATTTGCTAGTTAGTTGAAAATAAATATTCTAATTTTGTAGTGAACTATAACTATTTAAACGAATGTGCAGATATTTTTTTATTTCTTCTCAGTGCAGCATTTAAACTATTTTTACAGGTTATTAATTAAGGACTTAACTGTTATAATAAAATACTATCTCAAATTTTTTGAATAACCCAATTTATTTTTTTCTGAACTTCATCCTTCATTAGCATCCAATGGTTATTAATTGAGTTTAGATCACTGAATTTACTGGCCAGAAGGTAACTATTCTGATATAAACATACAAATATTATAACTTAAAAGATAAAGATTTGCAATTAAAAAGCTCTTAATAAAGATTTTGCTTCAAATATTATTTCATAGTTTTTTTTTTCTATTGGCGGTTATTAAAGGTTAACGTAAGCTGTAGAATACAATGAAGAATTATTTGAAGATGAAAGAAAAACGACCTGTCATACAAAAAATGAAACCGAACCTGAAACCTTAAAAGACGAAGTAGAAGACGCAATCAAAATCTCCAAGAAAGGAAAAGCAAATCGACCCGATGAAATCCCCACAGACCTATTGAAGCTTCTGAACAATAATTCTCTAAAGATAGTACTACATTTAATCAATACGTATTACAACACGGGAATCATACCGCACGACTGGCTTTTATCCACATTTACCACGATCCCCAAAACACGAAACGCAAAAGAATGCTCGGGCCACAGAACAATATCACTGATGAGCCATCTACTAACGATATTTCTTCGAGTTATACATAATCGAATGTATCAAAAATTAGACGCAGATGGGATTCAGAAGAGGACTAGGCACCAAGGAAGCACTCTTTGATTTAAATGTGATCACACAAATATGCATAGACGTCAATCAAGAAGTCGCCTGCCTCATAGACTTTGAGAAGACCTTCGACAGAGTGCGACATGATAAACTTAAAGACATACTAGAAGTTAAGGACATTGATGATAAAGACCTATGAATCATCCTTAATCTATATTGGAACCAAAAAACTAACATCAAAGTGGATAATGAGATCTCACAAAAAATTGAAGTACAAAGAGGCGTACGACAAGGATGTGTATTGTCGACGCTGCTCTTTAATGTCTACAGTGAAATAATCTGCCAGGAAGCACTGTCGCAAGCTAAGGAAGGAATAGTAATCAATGGTGAAGTCATAAACAACATTCGTTACGCAGACGACACTGTACTGCTAGCAACAACATCGGAAGATCTGCAATGTTTACTTGATAACATAAACAAGGCATGCGCGGACTATGGAATAAAAATCAAAGCCAGGAAAACCAAATGGCATTTACGAAAAATACAATTAATCACACACATATTCGTATCAACAACACTCAGATCGAAAAAGTAGATACTTAAAAATATCTGGAAGCTTTAATACACGAGACAGGCGATCAAAGCAAGGAAATACAAAGACGCATAGAAATTGTCAGAACAACTTTCAAAAAAATGAAGAAAATGCTATGTAACCGTGATATAAACATTACATTAAGAATACGAATCTAAAATGTTACGTGTTTAGCACCTTGCTGTATGGTGTCGAAGCATAGACCTTAAAACAAAACAACATAAAGAAGCTGAAAAGCTTTGAAATGTGGTGCTATCGACGGATATTGAAAATAAGATGGATAGTCAAAATAACAAACATAGAGGTAATACGATGCATAAACCAAGAACAGAAATTATCCGGAAAATAAAAAAGAGAAAGTTGGAGTATCTAGGTCACCTAATGAGAGGACAAAAATACATATTACTACAGAATATAATGCAAGGGAAAATTAAAGGACGAAGAAACCAAGGCCGTAGAAGAATGTCCTGGATGCGAAACTTGAGGGAATGGTTTGGATGCACCACCAACAAACTATTCCGAACAGCTGTAGAAAAGATTAAAATCGCCCTGATGATATCCAATCTCCGATAGGAGTGGCACGCAAAGAAGAAGAAGAAGCTGTAGAGATAATTAAGCCCCAAATCATAAAATAAGAGCTTACCTTTACGATTATGGAATTGAATATAATTTATTTTATTGAATATGTTATTAAAATAGGTTAGTTATTACTACCACAAAATTTTCAATAAATTTATTTGAAAATGCACGATCTCCATTTTATATACCAGTACCATTTTAGGTTTACTCATTAAGGAAAATTAAAATCAATCAGTTTTCTAAGCAAAGGTGCGTTATAGTCGCAGGTGTAAAGTCACAAACTAACATATTATCTACTAACTCTTAGCATGTCTGCTTTAATTTGTTAAACTATGGAAAGGGAGGCCAGTATGAGCCATACATTTGAGAATTGCGTTTACTGTTGTGGTAGCGTGACTTTACATTTGACATCTGTGTGCGTGTAATTATTTTTTTATCTTTCCCAATACACTTTAGTGTAATTTATTAGCTTTGCTCGTAACTTTAGATTGTTTTAGTAGAACTGCTTTAAAATCAATTTTCAAGTTTCTTCTTTAAAACATTATCTCTATCTGTTGAAAATGAATACTTAACTTAGGCTTATTTAGACTTTTTAACTATATATTAAACCTTATCATTTTAACTTATAACTTTTTATCTTTTTTAACTATGTACATAAGTAATTTACCAAAAGACAACAGTACAATAATTATCTGGTTATAAAAAATTCTTTATTACATTCTTTTTTATGTGCATAGCGTAGTAATCTTAGTTTTTAACTTCCAGACGGCAGTTGATAAAATTTAACTTTAAGTTTTGATAAACTGCTTTTAGAAATAGAATCAAGACAAGCTACAAAATGAGACATTTGATGAATTTGTTTCAAAGTTGGCAGCTTAGTACGCTGGACATTTTCTTATAATAATCAAATTTTTGCAAGTGTTAAGAAATTTTTATTAAAACCTAGACATGAATAATTTTGTGTATTTATTATTAACAATAAAGTAACTCAATGTTTGCTGCTTGTTAGTTGCTAATAAAATGTAAAAGAACAAACATATATTTTGCAAACAAATCAACTAAAATTAAAATTACTCAATTTTGACCATTATTATAATATAGAAAACATAAAGTGCATGTATTAGATGTGAACTCATCAATTTAACTAAAGACACCTTGCTCTTGATAACGGCCCATATAGAAGTATCTCCATTGACATCGAAGCTAGTTAGCTAGATTGAAAACTGATAATGTACGACCGATTAATCATCAAGCCATGTTAGAAGACAGAGTGCGGGCTAATTGCAAACTTATTGCTTATCATAACCGAACGACTAGGATTACCGAAGATTTATCAGATGGAAGCGCCACTGTTACAAAATTAAAATCGGTTTTTTAATAAATCTTTATGTATGTTATTGATGACTTTTTAATTAAAAAGCAGATAAACAGGTGTAGTACTTTTAAATAAACTTAAAATAAACTTTTATTTTTTTTTAACTTTTACTCAAATTTTTATTGTAAAAATTTATGTAGATAAAGTCTTATTAACATTAGGAATACTTCTGTTTGGAAAATCACGAAGAAAATTCAAATGGTAAATTATAAAACACAATGACACAAAACTACACTAAATAACTATTATATAATTTAAATTTTAGTAAAGTATTGTATTTCATAAATTCAGATTTCGTAAATCTAGTCTTAGAATATATGAATGCTTGTGACTGTAATAGGCAACACACCTAACAACGAAATATGTAGATTATTAAAATTTTGTTTTAATATAATAATTTTTGGATTACCAAAATCTAGTATAAATTATGTTAGTTTTTTTTTAATAATTCAACTCTTATATGAATCTAAAAAATAATAATTTTAAAATGCAGCAATCAAAATAAAATAAAAAAGTATTAAATAAAATAATATAAAACAAACAACTAATAAAAAAATTAAACGTGTCTAATAATTAAATAAACATCCTGCCATTATAAAAAAATAGATAAATGTAGTACTTTTAAATAATTAAAACTTTAACAAAATTATCATTAAAAACCAAGTACAATACAAAAAAGTTATAATAATTTTAAATAATACATACAGTACCAAGAAAGTTCTGCAATATAGCGCAAGCGAAGATCGTATTTAGACAGGTTTATAATATATATAGCTGCATTGCAGCCGTCAGGGCAACTTCTCGATATTAATTTTTACTAAACTGTGGTAGTGAAAACTCGCAAAAACAGTTTTGTACAACTTTACTCGTGGCTTAAATGTGATCATTGATTAGAAGAAATAGCTCCTGCATTAAAAGATGATTATTCTCATCGTACCAAATGTTCAATAAATATACATTAGCCGAAAAACATGTTACAAAAAAAATTTCTTTCGTCAAACGCTTCAAAAGATAGATAATGTTTTTCTGTCCCTTTTTTCTAAAATTAAATTTGCAGATTTCGTGATTGAGAATTTTAACTCTCAAGGTTTTTCGACTATTATAGTATACTATATCACTCATAAAACCCCCTAAAAGGTAATGACATGCGTTTGTCAGCAGAATATGGTGAATATTTAATACCTATGATTGCTTTGTCAATTAGTTATTAATGAATTTGGATCTTGTAACCGAAAAGCATTAAATCTTCCTCCATTTTCGAATATAATAAAGATCTTCAATTAAAAATACTTTTGACGCAATTCTGGTCAAGGTATTTGAATTTCTATCAGTTATTTTTCGAACAGAGTGTAGTCGACTAGTCCTTTCTTCATTATAGCCGAGAACCCTTTTTTAGCAAATTTGTATTTCTTTGCGTTAAAATTTTATTTTTAAATAAATCTTCGAATAATTTTACATTTTTTACTAAGTTATTTACTAAATTATGGTTCGATCTAATATCAATTTGCTGTCCACTTTTGTTTTTGACATTGGAACAGGTTAATTATGGTCTTTGACGCTCTTATACCATATTTTGATCATTTACACTTTTTAGGAAATCAAATATTTATCACTCGATGTAGACATTTTTGGAAAAATTTCATATGTCTTTACATTGACAACACTTTCATAAGTCACATAATTCCCACCAAAATCAGTTAAACTGTTTCAGATGGCATTAATTAGCTAATTGACATGGACTTATCGGAAAATGCTCTAAGGTGGAGGCTCCCATGCTAGTCTGACACATAAAATATTACTATCAGGAAGATATCAAAGATGAACAGGATTGTAGCCTATCACGAGATAGAAAATTGTTGACATCTTTGTTTACTTTGATTACCTTATACCTTGACCAACGAATAAATGTCCTGAGGCTTTTTTTAATAAAGTGAGATGCTAAAAAAGTTTCAAAATAAAACATCTCGCTATGTCAGTAGTATCGTAACAGGAGCCAAAAAAAAATTCTAGATATTTGAAGATGAAAACACATTCGTGCCTGTGCCAAAATCTCGATTTTTGGTATTAGGAAATGTGTTCGCAAACATCTCCTAATACATAAAGCAAACTCTTAAAATTACATTAAAACAACAAAATAACAGAGTAAAAAGAAATTCTGCTAATATTTATATGGTATCATTAAATATTATTTTTATTTTTTTCACTAATAATATTTTTCTTGTTGATACTCATTTCAAAATTAATTTAAAAAATACCGCTTGCCTAACCTAGTATGTCATCTCAATAATTGTAGTACTCTGAACACACAGTAGAAAACTATGTAGAAATTGAATAAGGGTGTACTTAGTCATCAACAGCGTACTTAGGAAAAAAAATGCATGACAATATTAAAATTGAAAAACAAACTTAACTATAGTCTATTAATCTTAAGATAAACGAAGGTATTCAAAATCTGTTACAAGATACTTTTCTTATAGGTTCCATTGTTTATTTTTATCGGATAATTATTTATAATGTACATGCATTGTTTATTTTTACAGACTGTTAGCAGTTGATTGAATTACCAATGACTTTTTATTTTCACTAACCAATATGTTCCCCTCCAGACTTAAATCATCACACAAACCGTATTTAACCAGGACTATATTCTTAACCGTTTCTCTTGTTTAAAACACTTAAATATCCTCGCGCGGCTTCCAGAATCCTAGAGGTTTCGCGTTGGTGTGTTGGGCAGATTACTGAAATCTATCGTTGTAACTCCCCTGAGATTCTCTGGATGCCTGTCTGTCGTTTTGTTGCTACAGCTCAATTTCCTAGTCATTTACTAAGATGTCCTATTCTTTCTATCCCGGAACCGAAATTGTTTTTTGCATATGGAGAACAAATTATATAGGAATCAGCTCGTTTCCTTAAAATTCCATGGCAGAAATGGTAGTGAATTGTTTTTTCTCAACCTCATGGTTAACATTGCATATGGTGATATGTATTTCCATTCTTTGGAAGAGCACCACTTGGCACATTAGCTTTTCCAAAACACGTCCAATCTTTGGTATTGCTTATCTCTTAACATCACGTTAAATTATATTCTGTTTTAGACAAGATAGGGCTCTTCGCATTAAACTTCAGCTCAAATCCTCTTTTTTGGCTTCGATGTCATACTGGTATTTCATTCAGGAGCTAGAAATCTGGATGTTTTTACAGACGAGATTATGTGGAGCACCTAGATTTATTTTAAGTTGGTTTACATAATCATTCCCAAAACCTGCTCTTTTGGCGTTCTGTTTCCGAATTTTATGCCGCACGGCAATTAGAGCTTCTAACCTAAGCACAACGCAGTATAGGGTTTGTCCAGTGGTTTTGTGAACGTAAGATTGGTAAACCATCAGGAACAAGTAAATGTATTGGTCTCGGCCTTGTTAATGTTTGAATAAAATCTTTGTGAGGTATTTTCCCAAAGTTTGGTTTATTCCTTCCACCGACTAGAAATGTGAAAAAATGTTCTAGTCATTTATTATATACTAGCTGTACCCGGCCACGAGTTGCTTTTACGTTTAACAGATGACGCTGTTTTTTAAAAAAGCATGTTTTTACCTGTCACAGGTGTGACATCTATATAAAAAACACACGGGTATTCGAATGCAATATTGTGTCAACATTTCAAAGGAATCGGTAAACAACTTTCGGAGATTTCAGATTTGGAACAAACGAACATTTATATTTTTATTTATATAGATAGAATAATCGACGTACTTTCTGAAAAAGGGTTGACTCAAATGTGTTCTTGATTCGAATGGATCTTTACAGATATCCTAAAGTTACTAACCGTATATAATACTTCCTGATTTGCTACTAGGTATGCCTCAGTAATGCCAATTGCTACTCTACCAACTTAATTTCCCAGACTATATTGCTTTGACGCGTTATCTTATTTATAAAGTATTTTCCTGAAGCCCCATCAAGCAAGGCCGCATAGAACTAATACAATAATTGCAACTTGAACACAGTACTACCGATATTCTCCAAAGTTTTCGATTAAAGACCATTTTTCACCTGCAAGAAATCCCAGTATGTCCAATAAGCATTTACTACTGAGATAGCGCCCTTGGTATTTTTATTCAAGCATCCAAACAAGAATCAAGTTCTTGTTAACGATGTAACTTTTGCGGCAATCACCAATAGTTATTTATTGTTGTTTTGCAAATCAACTCGTTCAGTCAAAAACAATGGCTCAATGTTTCTGGGCATGGTCTCTTCTGAAAATCGTCGGTTTTGCAATGACTAGTTCAGTTTGTTATCCTATATCAAAATCATACCCTTGCAGCCGTTCAATTATTCTTGCAAATTGCTGTTTTGGGTTCCGAAACTGTAATAGTTTGCAACTGCTAATTACTCTTTTTGTCTTACACAGTAGTTCCGCTCCATTTTTAATAAAACTTTGCTAAGGTAGTCAATTGTCCGCTCTTATATATGTTATATCTGAGGAATACTTCTGATCAAGATGAGGCTTCTTGGAACTCAATTTCACATTAGCATTTTGTAACGGCTGAAATAATCTACCAATTTTTTTTAATAATCTTTAAAAGATCTACCTATAATTCAAATACACCAAGCACATCTGCCATCTGTCTAAGATGTGATCTTAGCAAGGAGCAGCTCATTCTAGTATTAATTCTATAGCTTACGGTGTTGTTCAACTTGTTTCATTGTGGTTAAGCGCGAAGAAGACTTCATGTGCAAAATAATCTTTAAACAACAGGAACATCTTTTCAAAGTCCATCGCTACAAGTTGTTGAATCTTTTACAATTAGTACTGACTTGAAAGCAAAAAACCCTTGACATGCTTATTCAACTTGATCGAACGATTCAACACAACGACCACATTATGGATCAAAACAAGCTGTAAAGCATACTCTAAGCTTGATACTACAACTTTATACGGTTCAGCAATTTTATCTGTGGTTTTTGTGGCATGATGAACAGATGCGTTGTCTCGCTGAAGTAGATCATTTATGGTTAATCAAACTTGAATACTTCTGCTTTAAGACTCTCTAAACTCGTCTCACTTGCTCGCTCTACAACTCGGTATTCGCCAGTTTTCTATTTGGAATTAATTTAAAGTTCAGGATAAAGTCAACATTCCGTCAAACCAAGGCTTACCAAAACGATCCTGTTAGACAATTGATTGAAAACTTTTGCCACAAGGCACACAGCCCTTGGAACAATAACGATTAACAAGATAATCTCATTTTTTACCACAGTGGATTTTCAAGTTATTGGTGACAAATTATGACTAGCTTGTCTACTTCTGCTTCAGTCAGTTCGTAAGGAACTTGTTTTGCCTTCTTGTGCCGAGTTAAGTCAAACGATTCCAGTTATATGCTTGATAAAGGTTCGGCACTCAAAGCAGCTTGCAAAACTCTATTCAAAACAAATGGTCGGCTAGATTCGAACCGCTTGTTCCATCCTATGTAATTTCTTGTTTTTAGGATCTCGAAATCTCATTTTCATCAGTTTCTGTTTTCAAAATAACGGATCAAACTCAAATTTTTATTTTGTCAGTTGTTATCTAAAATCTAAACTAACGATCATTACTACACCACAAATACTAAAAACAACGATAATAAATTTTTTGCATGTTTTAAGAAACTTTTTACAACCTATACAAAAGAATGTTAATTATCCAATAATTAGTAGTTTTTTAATAAAATATATCCATAAAATTTTAATAGTTTTTTAAATCTTTATAAAACAAGCAATTTTTTCTTTCCAATAACGATTTAAAATTCTCTGCTATAAACATTTTCCCTAAAATTTTAAGGATTTCTGCCTTAATTTCAGAAGAAAGTACCTTGAATTACCATTTTTTCTTACTTAAAGCTTACATTGATATTTTAAATTTAAATTCTAAATTTAAATTCATTTCTACAACTTGAAATAAGAAATTGCTCAAGTAAGCAAAATGTTTGGTTTAAAGAAGACATCCTTATAAATACGCTAAAGTAATTATTGTTCGAATAATTTCTAAATAATTTACAATTTCTAAATATTTGTTTTGTTATAAATATTAGTTAGGCGCGCGTTGCCTCTTGCTTTTTATATCAAAGCTGATTTTATTACAAGAAAAATTTCAATAGAATTTTTGAGAGAAATATTTTATGCCGTAATACTCTACATTCATTACTCATGAACAGCAGAATGTGTATTTAAAAATTTAAAAATGTATGTAATGGAACGGCTCTCTTCTTTGCTTTCATATTGTTATAATCAAATGTTTTATTTTAATTTCAAATTATTCTTGTACTATCTATTGTGCGTTCTTACATAAAGAAAATATTCCTAAAATATTTAGGTACAGAGGCAGGGTGTACCTTCTACAGGCACATCACCTTCAGCCTTTCTTATTAGCCTGCTCGGCAATAAATTCCGCAGCAATACAAATTTAGCGCAATTGCAGGCATTTTTCAAGGGCCATATTGTTCCTTAGCCACCGTAAAACGGTTTATGTAACCAATGAAAGCGAATACACAGCGGAGCACGCAACCCATCAAACGGAATAGAGGCGCGGGTGGCGGCACATAGTCGACTTGATTAACCTATAAACAATTCATGATATTTGGTAGCCCCTGGCTCCGCCAGCCGGCACTGTTTACCCTTATACCTTGATGCATGCACTTTGGCGACCATTTTACTAATTCATAGCGCCACAAATCATACTCTTAGATTCTTAAAATTGAAATTCGGAAGAGTTCAGGCCTGAATATGTCGCGCACAGACAGCGGCTGCTCTTACGGCGTACGCCGGCGGTGATGAACAGCCATTTTATGTTAAATTTTTAATATAGTGCGCGACCCGTCGTTACTCGGGAACATCTTCGAATACGTTCGACATGCAAAAAAGATTTAATATCACAAAATTAGTGTAATTTAATTCAGACTTAAGAATTTTAGATTGTTTACTCAAAATAAAAAAATTTGCAAAAATGAAACCCTCTATAGTTACAAAAAATGCTAATAAATGTACAATATTATAAAACAACAAAACATTCGCTTTAGTTTTCACTACAATAATTTTTTTGTAGTTTGCTCTTCAATTAATTATAATATTAATATTGTTGTAATACATTATATTTAGCATTCAAAATTAACAAAGAACTAAGAAGAAATTGTATTCATTCTATTCTTGAACATAATAACTAACCGTCAACGTAACTAATTGTATCATTGGTATAAAATTACTTGTTAACAAAGAACTAATTAATTAACATTCTTAATGGAGACTAACAATTAGTTTTTATTACCAATTGTCAAGTATGTAAATAAATTAAAAGTTCTATTTTTTTACAAACTGCATGTGTAGGGTGGTTCAAATTGGACTAGAGAATGTTTTCCCATAACAAAACATAAAATAGTAAGAACAATTTAAAATTAATTGTTATCATTGTATAGCACAGCCTTAGTAGTTACATATGAAATACGTTGTCGGTCAAATTTTTTAGCAAAGTTTTCCATAATTATTTTCCGTATTATAAATACGGCTGTATTTCTGCAATTACACGTCTGTTCTCTTTTAGCCCCGAAATGGTAGCAGTTTTGTTCATATAAACCCTTTCTTTGAAATAGTCCGAAGAAAAAATCTAATGGCATCTAGTGGTTCACGTGGCTTCATCTTATTGAACCACATAATGTTCAAATTCAAATTGTTGGTTTTACATAAAAAAAGTGTGTTTGGCATCTCTCGACACCATTGACAAGTAACAGCATTATCAATTTCGTCCTAAAAAAATTAGGAACCAACGATTATTTCAGCTCACACTACACACCAAACAGTACATTTTTGTGGATGGACTGTTTTTTGTGTGAATAACACTTGGATCTTCGCTACAATTTTGATGATTTATAAAATCATTTAAAGAAACACGAGCTTTATCGCTTTTGCAAAAACCAACATCAACTGATGGACTTTGCCGTGTGTTTAGATACCAACGGTAAAAATGTAAATTTCCAACGTTCACATAACGGAAGCGGCGAGCAACTGAACTCCTAAAGTTTAATTTAAATTAAAGGCAATAATTAATAAATATAAAAATATAATCATGTATGGATTGGATTATCCATACTCATTATTGTAATGTTCTCAGCATAAGCAAAGAATTCAAAAGTCTCCCTAGTTAATTGCTGAACTCAAAAATGCTAATTAATTTGGCCTCGTAATAAAAATTACTTCCATGCCAAGAAGAACGCGGTATGAGTTTTGGAGTAATGAATTCCTTTTAATGAATTATAATTAGTCAAATGCCTCAACCAAATTATCCTTTAGGGATCCTAAAAACGGATCACAGTGGTTTATGGTATGCTTTTGTAGTTATTAATTAGGCTGCAGTTTCGGCTTTAATTACTTAGCTGTAGGCTAGGACTTAGATAATCTCTATTTCAAATCTGCTCTGCTCTCCTGCAGTTAATTGCAGAACTGTAATTACTCAAAGCGGTTTTGTTTCGAAAAATTCTGACCTTGTTAACGGCAAAAAGAGTCGTTCTTGAGGCGGGCTCCGAACAATCCGCTTATTCATAACCGTTACTGGACAAAAGTTTTTACTTCGCGCTGTCGCTTTGTCTGTGTTTTTGTCCGCGATTATCAGAGCCGCTTTGCTATTTCATATTTTCACATTTATTACTGCCACGGCCACTCATTGTTCGGCCTTAAGTGAAGCCGACTTATCCGCATTTTTATTTATTTGGTTCTATCGAATTATCAGATCTCCTTGTCACCTAGCTCTATTGGTACTTTGTTTTTTAATATAATTACAATTATAAGTATTACTTAATAATTTACCAATTCTAACTAACCGGTAATTTTTTTACTTCCTATAATTGTGTTTATATTCCAACAAAGTGTGTTTCCTTTGACGAGACCGCTTGTAAGTTGTCGATAAAGTACTCCAATAATTAACTAGTTATAAATTCTGTTTGAAAACGAAATTACATACACAACCGCAATAATTAAAAGAACCTACCAGATCCGGTGCGGTTTCAAATTAAGCCCATCGTTTATAGTTCCTCTGCGCAGTATGAATAATTGGGTTGCTGTTTTAAAGGGCAAAATTTAAATATTTGCATTTCTTATTCAAGTTAGTTGTTATCAAAATCAGAGACATTGTTCATCAATGGTAGCGACGTAGTTCTTAAACCGGCAAGTTATTACGCAGGCAATAATTATACAATGACAAGAACACTTAATAACAGTAATTACCTGCCTCATTTTGTGTGGTGGGCTAAACTATTAAGCTCTGACAGGTAGTTTGTGAATTATGCAAAGATAATTGCAGCAGAGTAAAAAGGTTAAGATGCTTTGACCAAATAACTATTTATCTTCGCACAACAGTTTCAGAAATAAAGAATGCAATAAACGCAAGGCGATTACGCTTATCCTACTGCTCCACACAAGGTGTATAATTTGTGCCCCGAGGTTGTAATTTGACGCCTATGGGCTAATTCAGGCACAACAATGCGTTTGCTCTTCCAAACATGCGCCGAATTTAAGTTCTAAGAACAGTCATTACATGACCCGCACATCGGCCTGTGAATAGGCGGCGGTTTTGTTTCTCCCGCCGAGGCGACAATCGGATCAACGGAGCGCTTCCATACACTTTTGCACGAACTTCTAATTTTTCAGTAGATTAGAGCGGAATGATTTGGCAATTTCGCGCCGCGGCTGTGAAAATACGAATTTGTACTTTGATTTAGTGTATTACTTTATACGCCATATCCGAGAATATTAAGGGATTATGATGCGGTATCGGATGCGGAATATATTAAAATTATAGCCTGCTTGTGTGCCTTCTGCGTTTTACGTTTATTCTCCAATAATTTTCCGGCAGTATAACGCGCTATGTTTAAATACAATGGATAGGTAACATCCTGGTTTACTACTTGTTAGATAATTAAAATTGCTTACTACATCTTAAACACTTTCTAATTGTAATTTAAAAATGATTTGATTGTAGCAAACTAAATTGCAAGCAATAAAAAGTAAACCAAATTAAACTTGATAAGTGTAAACTTACATATGAAGTATGATGTCGAACATTCTTCTCCATATTTTTTACCACAAATGCGGTTCTATTTCAGCAACTACACGTCTGATTTGCTCTTCTAGTTATGGAATTGTAGCAAGTTTGTGGACATAAACCCTTTCGTTCTAATAACCCCAAAGAAAAAAGTCTGATAGTGTTAGACCGCAAAACCGCAGTATACAATCAATAACACCCTTTTACGAAATAATATGACTAAAAAAATTAATTTGCAGTAAACTGAGTGCTTCACGTGCTGTATGATATGTAGCTCCACCTTGTTGAAACGTCATGTCATTTAAATTTAAATTATTAGTTTAATTAAAAATGGAGTTATTTAGCATCTCTTTGACTGTAACAGCGTTGTCAACTTTGTACTTAAAAAACTACGGGATAATGATTCAATCAGTTCAGAACGCACACCAAACAGTACATTTTTGTGGATGCCTTGGTTTTCTGAACATAACGTGGATTTTCATCAAGTCATTTAAATAAAAATAAAATTGATTACTCACTGGCCTATTTTCATGTATTCAGATACGTCTCAAAGTTTACGGAACGCAATTCCAATATTGAAATTCAATTTGGATCTCTCTATATTAGTTTAATTAATAATTAAAATAACATTATTGTTGATTGTTCTGTCCGGTGCGTTATAATTACTAATGTTTATTTTATGTACTGTTATAATCTATATGAAAAAGCAATGAACTAATAAGATGTGAGGCTGCTAATTAGGAGTGATTTAAAATAGCCATGAAACAACCAAATTAATTATGTCTATTATAAATAATTAGGATGCAAATTTTCAGTTAACATCCGGTCGGTTTTGTTTACATCCGTAATATTTGCATTTAATATCATAAAGTAACAAATTAATTAACTTAATTGGCGACTAATGTCATAGTATATACACTTGATTTTTCATTTAAAAAATAAAAACGTTTTAAAACTGACTGGATATTATATACATACATGTAAAATAAAAAATTATATATAGATAATTTGTGACTAAATGTTAAAATACAACAATTAAATGAACAATCCAATAAAAGATCCCTTCAGTTAATAATTATAATTTAATTGTGGTTGAAACAGGTGTTTTAAATTTACAAATAAATTAATTTATCATTATAAACTACATAAACTTCTATTGACAGTTTTAGCTGAAAAATTAATATTTTTGTTATAATTTATATTTTATAATAATATAACTAGTTTCTGATAATCCTTGCAAAGAACATCATTTCATGTTGGAGAAACTACAACCAAATAAAATTAAGTGTAATCAATTATGTGTTTGGATTAAGAGCAATTACTTTATTAAAAGTATTAATCCATTCAGGTAACATATAAAGCAAAGAGACAATATTTTATCTTTAACCCAAGAAGCAGATAGAAAAAAATTTAGTAGATTAACAAAAACATTGCAAAATGAATAAATGTTGTGAGTAAGAGCTTACTTAGATACTTATTTTATTTTCTCTTCTCTAACTCACGATGTTAGCTGGTTAAACCATTTCCTATATTCTTTTCCGTCTCTAGCTAGGATTCTTAGTTGTTACCAGGCTTTTTCGTTTCTTCTAGTGATGTTTTTTATATTCTCTTTCCATCCTAATTTATGTTTCCTCTATATGCCTCACATCTAGTCATTGCTCTCGCCACTCGTCTTTAGTTGTACCGCCCAGTTGCAAGGCTCTCTCTAATGTTCTGAATCTGAATACTTAGTGAGAGTTATTGGCCTAGACACTAAGGCATGACATTTGGGATCGTTAGGTGTTAGTAATTCCTTTGCTGTAAACAAAAGCATAAGATAATAAAAGAGAAAAACATCATAAGCAAACCAGATTATACTTATAGTACAAAGGAGACTTTTACATATAAGCAATCTGACTGTTAAGAAGTCTTACCATCAAAAATATTAACAAAAATTAAATTATTTTTAATAAATAATACACACATAAAAGGTAATAATAAGGAAAAACGTATTTGTTATTACAGAGTAAACTGCAAACCTTTTTGTTCGGAGAAAATGCGCTGACTAATAATAATAGAACCGAGGTTATCTCGCAGTATATTTTTATTTAGTCAACTACATTTTCCCCAGAGTTCCGTTAACGTTGCAATAATTTTTAAAATTATTCGAAAACTTATTCAAAAAACTGCAAATATAAAAAGGCATTATCAAGTTTTAGGCCTTAGAAGTTTGAGGAAACGACACTGACTAATATTTCTAAAGCCATATTCATTGATAGCCATGACCAAATAGGCTATACTACAACTACTCGTACACAATGAAGTAGAATAAAGGGTAACGAACTTTGCTTACAGCAGCATTTATTATTAAATGTAGAAGATTGAAAGCAAAAAAGGCGCCTTCTTTTAATAAGTCGTTGAATAAAGGATTGCAATTAAGGCCCACAATTTTTTCTGTTAAAAATAAACTTCAGAAAATGTTAAAATTAAACCAGCATCGCAAACGACTTTGTTTATATGAACGTGGCTATGACAAATTTGTAACATCGACATTTTATAAATGCCCGCCCTTGCTGAAGTCTACTTCATCTTCAATTATCTCTCATTTAAAGCTTTCTCATTTATAGCGGCGCTGCTTTCCGAGAACGATACGTTTGTAGAATTTTTGGCACGGCTCGCTCCCGCTCGTTTTTCATTTAAAACAAAAACAAAGCTTTTGTAATGGCACCAGGGCACTTCTAATTGACATTCTTCACAAAGCTTATAACTAGAACGCTGTAATCAAGTTTCAACAATTTTAAGCGCACGTCCTGATTTAACTTCCGAGCCTCAAGAAAGAGAGATTGAAAAGTATTACACAACTTTATCGGTTTAAAACTAGCATCGAAATGCCTAAACCTTATATACACAAACCCCAATTAGTAGCCATTACATGTATATTCATGCTCTGTTAACAACACTGAAACTGAAACCCGATAGCAATTACTAAAACCGATAGTGCATGATAAAATGTTTATAGTATCACTAGAGTGGATACTGCGCTTGCCATAAAATTAATTTTTTATGTAAAGCACTGTCAGGTTATTTTGCAAAATACTTATGGATTCTAAGCAATGTTCAAGTTTTATCAATTAACGCTCTTAACTCAGCTAGTTTTTTTTTCAATTTTGGAGGTCGCCTAATTTAACTGTTCGCCTGCTAAATGGAATTGAAAACGTATTACTTCTAATGAATCAGCATACTGCGCTTCTCGATTTTACAGCTGGCTATCGGTATTTTATAAACAATGAGTAACGCCTATGCGAAATGTGAGTAAGCATACGCAAAACAATAAACCGAACTATTTTACCACAATTAAAATACGTAGTTTAGTCATAACAACATTGCCTATCACGAAACCGCATCGGCTTAACTAGAAACGTAAATAGCATGCCAATAGCTGCTTTATTCTGACATAACACCTCACTGACTAAATTATTATTAGCACTATAAAAGCAAATCTTGTGATTGATAAACTATTCTCAAATAATAAATAATATTTATGTATTTCCCAAAAATAACCATGGTGGTTTGTTAGATCAATACAAGCTACTTAAACAAATTGATATCGTTATATTATTGCTGCTTTAATTCGATAAAAGGTTATAAAGTAGGAGCATAGATTTAAAAAACTTTGCTAAGTTAATAGATGGGATGGTAAAATATAGTTAATGTTATATAACTATATTATAGCTTAAATAATTAGTAATTACATTGCCGCGAAAGAGTTTACCTTACATAATTCATAATTATTTTTCAACAAAATTCATAATTATTATTATTTTTATCCAAGTATTGGTATCAAGAACCCTGTGCATCCGACCTTAAAAATATAGTGATCATCGGTTAATGTACAGTTCGAAGTAGAGTAGATTTGTAGAATTGTATTTTACTCCGATCTGGAACGAGACTTTGTCATTTGTATAATAACGTTTTTGTGTGCTAGACTTTCTGACTTTTTTATATAAAAAATTGATATTAGGCAGCCTAAAAAGAGTGAAGTATCAAGAACTACTCACAGACGAAAGAGGACCAATATCAACATCTGCTATTAAAGATCTTTTGAAGAAATCAAAAGGTCAATAAGCTTGAGGATCTATACAAGTACTATGCCATTAACCACTTCAGAAAAATCTTGAAAAATAAGGAAAAACAATCGGCATTAAGCAGATTCTTTAACACTGAAATGTTTCTGCATTTATGAATTATTTTCTGTTTATATAGTATTAGTTAGACAGCATAAAGCTTTAATCTACATCAAGTAATCTTATATTGAATTCATATTTATTGGGTAAAATTTATCCCTGGTTTGAAATAAAATTTATATGAAAGTTTATATATTTTTATATTCTTTCAGTTAAATTTTAAATATGAAAAATCAAAGTACAAACAAAATGTGGCAGTTGCCAAATAAACCAAATAATTTCTACTTATTCAAATATAAAATAGAAATTAAATTTCAATTAATTAATCGTAAATTGGGCTTAAGGTCACATATTCAATGAGTATGTTGTTTGAGGGAGGGTTTTCAATAAATTTAATAATTACTACAAAAACCAAAAGTTACTTTTGCTGTAACTCGCCTTTTAATTTATTATTAAACACTTGGTTTTTTTGAAGTTTGTTTAATCGTGTTATTTATTAAAACTCAAGTATTTGCTTTATAGTCGTGTATACTACTTTTGCAGCCGTAATAATTACTTTTAATGGTTGTCCTTCATGTTCTCTCCAAAACAAAATAAGTTTTGAGCACATTTCCTGGGCTTCAAGTTCCTCAAATACACACATGTCTTCGAAATTTGTTTGAAAAGTATGAAAATCAAGAAAGTATTGTATAATATATAAATTTATACGTAACTAAATATGGGATCAGGCCCGTCGAGGGCTCTTTATTTTAACAGAGTTTTTTTAGTGTGCTATCGTTCATTATTTGATTCTGTGATACTCAAAGCTCTGTTTCGTGTAAACGCATAGTGGCAGTGTTTCGTTTATATTTGCGTGAGAAGCATTTAAGGACAAATGTGTCCACCTATGCATTTACATGCATAGTACCATAAAGCAGCAACAAATAAAATTGTGCCATTCCGCTTAATGTTATAATAAATTATATTTTACTTGTGTTGTTAATTGAAAATCAAAATAATTGCATATATGTAAGTTCATATTATATTATTCTCGAGCACGGCTGGCGGTATCTTAGAAAACTTTCCATATATATTTAGCATTTTTCGTTGATAAGGTCTGCAATGGTTTACTTTTAATACATTACATATTGAATGTTATAAATACCACAATATTTACCATGCTGGTTTTCATACCATAATAAAAATGAGTGTTTGGCATTTTTCAGAACATTTTTGTTTCATACTATTTGTAACAAACATGAAAGTTACCATTTCTTCTATGCCAATTTTGAAAAATTAGGCAATACGGTCGGGGGTCGTTTTCCTACACCTGGACATTTGTCTGTGTTTTTAAGTGTTGCAACCTCCTTTCAGCTGTCTCATTTGTCACACAGCAAGTGTGTTGCTGTTAATATATACTTTCTTGATGTCCAAGTGTGTTCTATTTAGTTTAAAAAGTGACTCATAATTCATCTTAATAAAAAATAGTGATTATTGTTGTTCACATATCATCTGTACGCTAATGCGTGTGATATGTGCGCCTGGACATGCTTACGTGTGTGTGTTGGTTAAAATATAGTAACGTGTGATATAAATACATTAAACAAATTTCATTTAAAACGCCTCGTGGCGTTTAACTAGTCTACAATACAATTAAAAAGTTTCTCTCCTAAGCCAGCATTACTATTCTAACCTGATCCAGCAGTTGGATTGCCTCGGTGTTGGTATGGTTATGAAGTCGATCTTCGTGATTCTTAACAAATCGTCTAGTATCATCCACCACAATTTCTATCCCGATGTCTCGATGTAGATGTTCATTTTTGGCTTAGCAAGAAGCATCTACTATTCTGCCTAGCACCTTTTTCTGAAAACGTTGTATAAGTTGATTCTTATTGTCGTTACCACAGCTTTACTGTTGGCGATCGTATGTTATGTGTTAACATAGCAGATCTGCCCTTCACATATAGAAATGTAGATGAATTTAACATAAAGAAATTTGAGGTTTATCAAATTGAATATATCGGGGTTTACCTTCAAGAAATTGGTAGTGATAGTAAATATTAGCAAAAATATCACACAAATTCAAGATTTTCTGATCTCGGTATTTACGTCTGCACAAAGCTTTTGCAAAGTAATTAAAATATATTTTTAGCTACTTCTTTAAATTTATTTTCTAGAAATTTAACTTTCATATCACCACTAAAACATAAAAAATGGAACTTAACAACACAACTATAACAAAATTTAGATTTGAAAAACAATGACCCAAGTTAAACTAAATCTGGAGGTGCGATAATCAGGCCACCACAGAAAATAGAGAAACAGTTGACTAGCCATGAAAATAATATTCATTTCGGCGCAACAAAAATAATTACTACTGAAATAAAATATTCCACATCTGTTCAGATAGAAGCCCAGGCCCAGAAAACCAGCCCATAGAATTTTCGAATGACAATAGTGGACGTAAATTTCCAATTAATTTATTTACAATAACTTTATAAAGTGATGATCAAATACAAATCAAGATTTCCACGTTTGGTGCGATAGCAAACTAACATTGTTTTGCTTTTAGATTTTTCAAAGCTCAAGCGTATTACACGTCCAGTTTTGTTTGGAAGCTGGGGTATTTGATAAAACAAAACAAAAATTATACAAAATACCAAAACATCAAAGCGGTAATAGTCATAAAACACATTATATGGAATGGCGAAATTTGGAACTATATATCTTAGAAGTTGTATTAAAGATCTTGAACGTTAATAGAAACAAATATACTTACAATTTTGTACTTCGCTCCATTTAGAGGTAACACGCATTTTTTATAAACGGGAATTGCTTGGGAATTTTAGAATAGAATGTTAAAAAATGATTTAGACAATGGAAACCAATCCCGATTATCTTATACCTTATTACAATTTCCTAGTAATAGATGCAACTCCAGATACAGCATATTGCACAAACGGTTTTCATATTACGTTATTTGCTACTATGATTTTTGAAAAGCGGCGTCTGCAACAAAACAACGTTTGCCAATTTTAAATGCCCCCAGAAGCACACAAAATTTCAATAATCGATTGCCCTGTCCAGGAGTATGACAATAGGACTAATATGAGCACCAACAAAGAAGTTTAAAATTTTATTTTGTAGAAAAATTCTTTCCCTGTTTGCCATTCATTTATTTTTTTTGTTTCCACGCCGCAAAACCTTGTATTAGAGCAGTTATGTTTAAACCGTTGAAAATTGTATAATACTTCTAGTTCAAGTTCCCAAAGATGACAATTTTAAGAAAAAAATGTGGATGTTCAGTATCTTTTCTAACAAAAACCCGTTTGCAAATAACTTAAATAAATTGAAAATATGCTTAAATTTAAGTACAGAAACTACAGCCCATTTGAAATGGCATCATAATTTGGTTTTTTGTATTTATTTTTATTTATTGTTAGCGGAAATCAATTTCAGAAATGAAAAAGAGCAACAGCAAAAGTTGAAGATCTTTAACTTGAAGTTTGCCCACTGAAAGGTGTGAATTTAGAAAAAGATTTGCAAAAGGAGATGTACACCAAAATTATTTAGAAATTGCTATTGAGAAGCACTTAAAAGTACAATTGTTTTACATAATTCTAGATGTTGTTATCAAATATTCGACTTGAAGGTGTATATGTCCCTCATTTATGTTCGTGTGGCATTATTTAACACGCAATGTTGAGATATTATGGCAAGATATTAAAATTATATCTGACAAATATACCTGCGATGTTTCCATTGAAATTACCGAAGAAACATGATATACACTTGTGAAAATCAATTATTACCTATTGATTTTGTTAAATAAAATTAATGATTTGCGTATTAGAGCAGCATTTTCGTATATTTGCATACGTTTAAGAAGATTTTATTATAATACCAGTAACCGTCGCTCAAGTCGAGATATCATTTAGTGTATTGGTAAGAGCTACAAACGAGTTCAAATCCAATATGTCTGAGTACTTTAATTATCAATGTTTATTGGTAAATTCAGTTAAATTTTGAGAAGGTAATCCAAATATTCATGAGTAATTATTAATATTCCAACAAAGTTACGGTTATATTATTATAAGTACTTTTATAGGTAATTTATTGTCTAATTTTTAGTATGGTGTTATTTTACGATCAATTTTATTTTAGTAAGATATGAAGTAATAAAAGTTGTTTTATTTTGGGGGCCCGGGTTGGCCATTGGCTCTCGACGTACCTATAGGGGATTAGTACAAATGTTTTTAAGAACAAAATTAAAAATCCAATTATTCACAGTAAAAAAATTTGATTGTATATCTTTCAACAGCTAGATAGTTGAGATAAAAAAATTGATAAAAAGATATAATAAATATAAAAATTAATTTTCAAAATAAACTTAAATATATTTTTCAAAAATACTGTATCAATGATCAAAAAGGTAAAGAATGGAGTTAATATTTAATTTCATTTAAAATATCGCTCAGTTCCTACAATAATTCTAATATTCCGAGTCAAAAAGTCCGCTTTCGAAAAATTTGACCTAAGCGTTTCCGTCTACAGGAGCGAAAATATGAAAATTAGTGGGAGTGCAGGTGCACTTCCAAATTCTTCCATTGGTCGGCGCGTGCATGCAATTCGGCATAATCGCAGGGGCGACCGCGGGGCCCAACTACTAGCGCCACCTTCGAAGCAGCGAAACGAAGAAAGAACTACGCGGGCGCTTGCGTGCGCGAAGAAATAAGCGCCTCTCTGTATATACCGCAGTAGCGCGCGGAGTTTCGTTAGTTTCGCGTCGACCGTCGTTGAAGAGGGGTGCACGGCGTACGCGTACGCTCTTCTGAATGTTGCATATTAAAATAAAATTCCGCCGCAGCGAGTTTTGTGGAACGGTTCGCGGCTGAGCGCGGCCAGTGCGGCAGCTTTAGCAGTTTCGTTCCTTTTGTTCCCATTTTCGCGACTTCCGTTATGCAGTTGGAAAAGACTAATTAGTGCGGACTTGGTTCTTAACGAAGTTGTCGAGCGCGATGAAAAGTGCGAGTCTCGCTGCCTGAGCTAGCGTCCCGGCTCATCATGCAGCTGCCAGTGCTGGGAGTCCTCCTGCTGGTGGCGGCGCGCGCGAGCGGCAAACTCGAAGGCCCGGAGCAGTGCAGTTGGTCGGCCGACAACGACACCGTCGCCGGGAAGTTCGTGATTACCTGCAGGTTCAGGACGCTGGACGGGTCGAGCACCAACCTGAGCGCGCTGCCGGTCGAGGGCACGTCCAAGCTGCGCGTCCACTGCAGCGACGCGCTCTTCTTCGAGAGCGAGCTGCCGGCGCAGGGCCTCCGGCGGCTGCACGAGCTGCAAGACTTGCGCGTGGACGGCTGCAAGGTCCTCGCGCTGGAAGCGGGCTTCCTGGAGGGCCTCTTCAACCTGCGGAAGCTGTCGATCAACACGCGCAACGCGGACTGGAGCCCCGGAAAGAGCTTGGAGCTGGCGGCCTCGAGCTTCGTCGGGCTCAAGGAGCTGTACAGCTTGGATCTGGCCGAAAACAACATCAGAAGCCTGCCTGAAGACGTCTTCTGCCCGTTAGCTAATCTGCATACGCTGAACTTGACGCGCAACCGCATCCGCTCCTCGGAGCGGCTCGGCTTCGGCGACGCGATTACCTCCAGGTCCATTTGCAGCAGCAGCGACCTGCAGGTCCTCGATTTGTCTTGCAACGAGATCAGATCGCTGCCGGAGGACTCGGGGCTGTCGCGGCTGCGGCGGCTGCAGCAGCTCGACTTGAAAACCAACAACATCAGCGAGGTATCCGGCGACGCCCTCACCGGCCTCGTGTCCCTGCGCGTTCTCAACTTGGCCAACAACAGGATCGAAGTCTTGCCGCAAGGACTCTTCGCCGGCGCTCGGGAGCTGCGGGAAGTACATTTGCAAAACAACTCGCTGTTCTCGCTCGCGAAAGGGCTGTTCCATCGGCTGGAACAATTACTGGTGCTTGATTTGTCCGGAAATCAATTGACAAGCAGTCACATAGACGCCGGCACTTTTACGGGCCTGATTCGCTTGATCATCCTTAATTTATCGCATAACGCGCTTACCCGCATCGACGGGCGCACTTTCAAGGACTTATTTTTCCTGCAGATCTTAGATTTGCGAAATAACTCGATCGGCTTTATCGAAGATAACGCGTTTCTTCCGCTGTACAACCTGCACACTTTGAATTTAGCCGAAAATCGCCTGAACACCGTCGGGCCGCTTCTCTTTAACGGGCTTTTTGTGTTGAGCAAGCTCACGCTCAACAATAATCTAATTGTGAGTGTAGATTCGCAGGCATTTCGTAATTGCTCCGACTTGAAAGAATTAGATTTGAGTTCCAACGCGCTGCAGGAGGTGCCAGATGCTATCCAAGAGCTCGCGTTCTTAAAAACGTTAGACTTGGGCGAGAATCAAATTTCCACGTTCAAAAACGGTTCTTTCAGAAATTTAAATCAGCTAACCGGCTTGCGGTTGATCGACAACAACATTGGCAATCTCACGAAAGATATGCTGTGGGACCTCCCCAGCTTGCAAGTGCTTAATTTGGCCAAAAACAAGATCCAAAGCATAGAGCGCGGCACGTTCGAAAGGAACACGCAGGTCGAGGCAATTCGCTTGGATGAGAACTATCTTACGGACATAAACGGTATCTTCGCTACGCTCGCGAGCCTATTGTGGTTAAACCTATCCAAGAATCACCTCGTGTGGTTCGATTACGCGTTTATACCCAGCAATTTGAAATGGCTCGATATTCACGGCAACTTCATCGAACATTTAGCGAATTATTATAAAATTCAGGACGAGATTCGGGTTAAGACGCTGGATGCTAGTCATAATAGAATAACTGAAATTTCTTCTATGTCGATACCAAATAGTATTGAGCTGCTCTTTATAAATAATAATTTCATAAAGTCGGTGCACGCAAACACGTTCCTAGATAAAACTAGTCTGGTGCGAGTCGATATGTACGCGAACGATTTGGTTAATTTGGATCTGAATTCTTTGCGTCTGTCGCCTGTGCTATCGAACAGATCCTTGCCCGAGCTCTACATAGGCGGCAATCCGTTTCACTGCGACTGCACCATGGAATGGCTGCAGCTCATCAACAACATGTCTGCCGCCCGCCAGTACCCACGCGTGATGGACCTGGACAACATAATATGTCGGATGACCCATTCGAGAGGTATGTCACACATGCCTTTAGTGCGGGCCAAGCCGAGCGACTTCCTGTGCACCTACGAGACGCACTGCTTTGCGCTTTGCCATTGCTGTGACTTTGACGCTTGTGATTGCGAAATGACGTGCCCGAACAACTGCTCCTGCTACCACGACCAGACGTGGAACACGAATGTGGTGGACTGTTCGGGCCAAAATGCCGTGGAGATTCCGCAGCGCATTCCGATGGACGCGACGGAGGTGTACCTGGACGGAAATGACTTCCGAGAGCTGCAAAACCACGTCTTCATAGGCCGGAAGAACATGCGAGTTCTGTACGTGAACAGCAGCGGCATCGAGACCATTCAAAACAGCACGTTCAACGGGCTGAACAATCTGCAAATTCTGCATCTGGAAGATAATCGAATTCGCGACCTGAAGGGCTACGAGTTCGAACATCTGTCTCAGCTGAAGGAATTGTATTTGCAAAACAATCTGGTTTCGCATATCGGAAACCTGACTTTAGCTCCGCTAAAATCTCTCGAGATCCTCAGATTGGACGGCAATAAGCTGGTGGCGTTCCCGGTCTGGCAGTTATCGCAGAACACGCGACTGGTCGAGGTTACTTTAGGTAATAATCATTGGTCTTGCCGTTGCAAATTCTTGCAAGAACTCTCCTCGTGGTTAAACGACAACGCAGCGAAGGTGGTGGACAACTCGGATATCACTTGTTATAATATGGACTCAAAACCGCCGCAGCGTCGCGAAATCGATCTCAATAGCACAGCTTGTAGCGACTATTACGCGGGCGGTTCGGTTATAGACAGTATGTTTGTATCAGACTATCTTCCGATGGCTGTAATAACATTGTGCATTGTACTGTTACTATTGTTAGGGCTAGTG
The DNA here is from genome assembly GCA_036346155.1 of Sinelater perroti. NCBI lineage: Eukaryota > Metazoa > Arthropoda > Insecta > Coleoptera > Elateridae > Sinelater > Sinelater perroti. The sequence goes on from JARFIY010000195.1 coordinate 6,158,361, forward strand.
TTTTGGTTTTCCTTCCGCGATTCGGCCCGCATCTGGTTGTACTCTCGTTACGGAGTTCGGTTGTGTAGTTTTCGAGCTGCGGCTGCTAAACAGTGCGAAGACAGAGACAAGCTATACGACGGTTTCGTCTGCTACAGCCCAAAAGACGAGGAATGGGTGGTGCAATCTCTCGCGGCCGAATTAGAGCCCAGCTTCCAGCTCTGTTTGCATTACAGAGACTTGCCTCACGCGGCTTATCTCCAACACGCGGCTCCCGCTGTTCTGGAGGCGGCCGAAGCTAGCCGCAGAGTGATTCTCATACTCACGAGGAATTTCCTGCAAACCGAATGGTCCCGCTTTGAATTGCGTCAGGCCCTGCACGAGGCCCTCAAGGGAAGGGTTTTTAAGCTGGTGATCTTGGAGGAAGGGCCCATCCCCGAAGCGGATCTCGACCCCGAGCTGAGGCCGTACTTGAAAACGAGCCAGCGGGTGCGATGGGGTGAGAGGAGATTCTGGGAGAAGCTGCGATACGCCATGCCCTCTGTCGAGCCGAGAGGAAAGATAAACGCCAACTATCGGCGCAACATCAACAACTACACCATAGATTCGCGAGTGGTAGCCAACGGCACTCACCACCACACCTACCCTGAAAAAGTGAAGAACCCACCGCCGCCATCCCCCCAGATGTTCCCACCTCCCGCATACACGGCCGGGATGTCCCAGGAAGTCGACGAAGCGAACTACTCCTCGGCGACGACGGCCACGCCGTCCCCGAAGCCGGTGCGTCGCGTCCAGGAATCGCGCCCCCTCTCCGATCACATCTACTCGAGCATCGACTCCGATTATAGCACCCTGGAGCGCGGCAGCTCCGGTCGCAGAGGACCCCCCTGGAGACCGCAGGTTATGATGCACCACCACGCTGGGAGTGGTAGCGGCCAGGCCTACCTCGTGTGATAGCCCATTGACTGACTAGACGTAAGAAAGACTTTCATAATAATATATGAAGATACCGACTATAAGACTCGCAGCGTGTAATTTTATTTGTATTATTTTTGTACATTTTTGTAAATAGATATATTTATTTCTTCGTAACTTTCTTTTGTATAATTTGTGTATATTTTATACCAGTTGCAAGGCGAATAATAAAGGCAATGTGAAATTTCGACGAATTTCTGTGCATTTAAACTCGCCTTTTACAGGATTCATTAGGTGAGTGCTTCGCTGTTCATTAATAGATAGCATTCTAGTCGGAGATGCGAAATGGAACGAAAACGGACAGTGCGCCGCCCGAAAAGTGCACTTTTATCGCTAATAAAGCATTTCAATTTACAATAAAGCATTCTCGCTGCATAGAGCATTTCGTGCTCGAGTCATCCCCTATCTGCGAGAGATCGGCATCATTACAGGCCATGACGCGACTTCATATTGTGTACGACCACTTAGCGCCTGTAATCCCTAGTACAATGCGCACCTTGGTCAAAGGAGCCGCATTGTTTTCTACTAATAAACGTTTCACGATTGTCTGGGAAATTAGTATGGAGAAGTCGTGGCTACGCTTTATGGGTGTTCCTGAAATTTACTGTCGGTTTTCTGTGGAAAATTACGTTAATTAGCTGTTCGCCGGTGAAAGACACAAGAAAAGTTTTCGGCTCGCAAAAGCCGATATTTCAAATTAAAAATTTAGAATTGTGGCCGAAATATGTTGCCCGCTTGTGCTGATCAAGGCATTCAAAAATGTTGCGCTGCTTTTATCGCACCTATTACGTTCTATTTCCAGCCGTACATTTCGGTCAAAACCTTTTAAGTCTGTAAAAGCTTTCGCGCATTTTCATTAATACATACTTCGGCGATTACGTTGTTACCATAAAATTGGAGCATTTTGAACTTTGCCCGCCAGAATGCTTGTAAAGCATTTATTTTTCGGGATAGGGTGACAAAATTTTCGGCAATATCCTCAACGCAAAGTGGTTCTTGACATCTCTTTGCGGAAAATGCGAATTTCTGGTCGGTTGTTGGCTCGCGCAGTTTTTAATTAGAACCTGGTTCTTTCAATTAATTAGTAATTTGGGAAATTTCTTATTGTATGTATTTTTTATAATTTAAATGTTGAAGATTAGAAACATTTACGAAATTCGTTCACTAATTTAATAGAATCGTTTAAAGAATAATTGCTAATTTTGAAAAATAGATCTTTAATTTCACCTTAGAATAATTCTCCAAATTATGTAACAATAAATTCTTTTTTGGTTTTTCAAATTTTTTATTGGAATAATCCCATGTTATCACATTTTTTGATACAGGAATTTTATAAAAAAAAATTTATATATTCTGAAAGAATTTCTGGATTTGGTCTAATAATTAATTAGTACCGGGTAGGAATTGGCCAACCAGCCATAGTTTTAAAAAGTTTAGGAGCTCGTAAATTAAAGCTGCGCTTACCCTCTTCAAGATTTTTTGATTGAGTATACTAACAAAACGTGGTGGGAACAAAACCAAATTTATAACAGTGCTAAATTACCATTGATAACATTATAAATAAAAGGGAGAACTGCATAGAAGTTCTTGTAAACTTTAAATAATTGCTAGAATTATTAGTTTACTATTCAGTTTTTCTTTAAATATTCACAAAAAAGCCGAAAAAATTTCATTTGGGATTTTGTGGTAGTTGATAAAGCTGTCGAAATAATTCTTTAGCTGGTAGAGGCGTTGGAAATTTATGTTCGAAGTAAGACGACTTTTTGTCATGTTTTCCTATATTTAAATTAATATCATTTGTTTAAATAAAAAAGATACATCCAAACAAGTATAGTTCAGTACAAGTTAGGTTTAATAACACTCGTTCCTTCTTCATAAGCATTTAAGTATGTCCTGCCGTTTTCAAAAAATCAATTTTCAAGTCGCTGGACCGTTTATTCAAAGCTTTTTCACTTACACTCTGATAGCCTTTAGCGAAAAGTATTTTAAGGTTAACACAACGAAATAAATCATCAAAAAGGATCATTTCGGACATCAATTGCTAACTTAACATTAATTAGACGACGTAATATTCGATTTTGTAAAATGTGCATTTGCAAATAATTTTTGTTTATTTCCAATTTTTTAAATTTCTGTAATGCGAACAAAACACCTTTTGGTATGCCATACCTTTATAAAAATTTAATTTTAGTACAAAAATTCTTTGTTATCGAACAACCACAACTAGTGGCAAAATAATAACATTATTGTTCTTACGTATTCGGTTTCATTTGATTAAAGTAAAGAACAAAAACTGGTGAAGCATCACATCACTACTATTTTCAAAAGGTAATTCGACAAAAACACGAAAAACTTCTAAAATTAAGGTGGCACAGACAAGCCCATTGTATTTAACAGAAATGTAGATTGTTGTTAACATTTGAAAAGCATTTATGGAAGTTGAAGTGCTTCAGTAGTCCAAGAATTTGCAGTAGTACTTATAAATAAAATGAGCAAAAATTTTAATTTATCTTGATAGCTTCGTTAGCTGTTCTTGAAATAATTATAAGTAAATGCTTTTTTAATTTTGCGTTTTCGTTATTTTGTAAATTTGTTGTAGTTTATTATTTTTTTGATTATTTGGAGTAATTTTGTCTTTCATTTATTTTCTTTTTCTGTCTCTTCTAATGTCTTACATAATAATAATTACTAATTTTTAATTAAGTGATCCTTACATACTTTTCGTTAAACGCAATTTTTAGAGGAGCTAGCTGGGGCTCGATGCATCTGTAAGATGCCAGTTCATATTCAGTTTAGTGACACTTGAAGTGAAAGATACTGAAATATTAATGATCGTGGTTTTATTAAATTTTAAAATATTTGATAAGAAAATACTGGTCAGTTTATCTCTACGTGTTCGTCTAATTTAGTATTGAAATAATTCTTGCATATCACTATGGCGTGTCCCAACCAAAGTTTGCAAGAATGTTTTGTATATTTTTTCTCTTTACTATCTTAACATTTTGAGCAGCGTTTGCTTTACCCGAGATGGTAGGAGTCTCCTGTTGGTTCATAACTTGGTCGGTTCTTTCCTTAAGATATCAAAATTCTGCGACTCAGTTCTTAAAAAATGAGCTTTATATCAAGTTGTGTCAAAAACAATGGCGCTTTTGGATTTCCACTTTTATTGTGCTTTTACCGACAACTATTCAAGATAGAAAAAATATGACAAACCACCGATGAGGACCTTTGCAACGTTATGAGTCGTACATATTTTATCTATTAGATCAATCTCATTGTTGCTTTACAATATCGGATGGTTTGTTGCTTATATTATGGAGTCTTCAATGTTGCTTGCCAGCGTATATTAACGAATTTCAAGTGTACCATATTTCGTTAGATTTTGAGAGTAAGGTTTGCATCAAAAGTTAAGTGATAAAATAAACGCAAACCTTTTCATTATAAATTACAGACCTCTTCCATCATATGTTGGATCAAGTTAACATTAATTGAGATAAAGTTATCTAAGCTAAGGTACATTACTAGGATTTGTATGCTTTAGTACAACTGATATGTTTTTAGCTTTTATCAAATCAAACGATTCCAGTTGCATACATAAACTAATTTTACCGTTTTTATGATGTTAGTTCTAAAATCGGCTACTTTTCATGAATATTTTAAAATTTGACGAGTTTGCATTAAAAAGTTACCACGCGCCGCGCCGAAACCTTTGTCTTAAACTTAGATTTGTAGGAAAATTTTACGTTATCAAGTGCAGTTAATTCGCCCTTAGTATAAAATTTGCAACATTATTACTATCTGAAAAATTGATGTGATGACATCACCTTTTAGAAAATTTTTGACGTAATGCTTCCCACTTTTTAGAGATTTCTGCAAGCTGTTCATCAGTATATCGTAGTTCTACATTATCTTTACAACTTAAAATTTGCATGCAAGTTTCCAGGTGCTCACTTCAATTCAATTTTCGAATATTTTCTTCAGTTTCTATAACATATGAGTAGTTAAAATGATTTTGCAATATTTTTAGGTTTAATGTTATTTTTGTATCTTGTAACAACACATATTATTCTCTGACGAATTATGTAAACCATATTTTTTGTGTTCCAAACATCGCGTAGACAAGTATTGTAAACGTTCCGATTGTACACTTTCATCTTGACAGATAAACCATAAGTACAATATAAGCGATTCAATTAAATTAAGAACTGCAATGCGCCTTGGTCATATTTCCGACCAATTGAATTTTGTGCCACTACATTTGATACATACATAGTTTACGTATTCTTGATAGTTACGTCTGTACCAACGGAATAATATTTTGCAATTAACAACAAAAAGAATGAACTTTATAAATAGTAACAAGCCTATCAAATTTTCTGTCAAGTCATCGTATCATCGAATCGTACACGTTGAAGAAGAAATTTGAGTCGCTTTAATTTTCTAACTAAAATACATAACGAATTATAAAAGGCTCCTAAAAACTGATTTAAATTATGCTTGTAATTCTTTCTCATAATACCTGGCGTTTGTGTTATATGTTACGCTTTGGTTTTTACCTGAACAATAAATTTGACTTTACCCCATTTAGAAGATTTGTCTTTCTAGTAAAATAAGTGTTTTTATTATTATGTTCAACAAGACTACCTGAACTTGCACAGTTTCAGAATCTTTCCCTCGGGCTTCCACTTTGTTCTTCTTCGGTATTTGTTCAAATTCAACTCCACTTCCTTAATCAGTTTGTAGCATCACGTTCAGTATTACATTTACTTACGCATTTTTAGAATTATTCGAATTACAAGTTCGATTTGTTTAACTATATAAATGAAAAAAGTCTTAATAATAAAAACGAAAACCATTAACGGGTGCAACAACAAGAAAATAATTGAAAATTTACTAATAATTTTATATCTATTAATTGTATGCTATAGGTTATTTTTGTCAGCAAGGAAGATAACACTACTGGTGTCGGGTGAAATGAAGATAACTCAGAATTTTAAGTTAAAATATAGTAAATACGTGTAAGAAATATAACACAAAATTAAAATCACTTTCATACAGTTATGGAGTAAAACAATAAATCAATAATTTACCATCAATATTACTGGAGCAGCGCATGACCTATGTCGATTGCAAGTCTGTGACTATTTGCATGTGATGCAAATGTTGCGTGTCCCCATAATGGAACCATTAGAGGCATGGGAGAGTCTTCTTGGCGGAACTACTGGCTAAGATCATTTTGTCCCGAAAATAATTAACATTAATTATATAATCTGGCTACCTAGCTACGTAAGTATTTTGAAACTGCCAAAAACCACTTTGATACACGAAAAATTTATTTTAGTAGTTGTAGTTAATATTCCCTTTTTATCTAATTCTATAAGTTGAATATCTTATACATCATCGTTACTTTGATAATACTGCGCGGGTTTAAATCCGAAAGAAACTATAGAACGATGTATTATTAATTTAAAGTGCAATAAACGATTTAATGTTGCCTTTAGAGAACTTGTCTAAATGAAAAAAATTAAATTGTCAATTTTATCTTAATTTTATTTTACGAAATTAAATAAAACGTGGAAAATTTTTTACCAACTTCTACATGGCAGCTAAATAGAGTAATAAGTGGTCATTATTTTGTATTTTGATTGTTAATTTAATTATAGTTTTTTAAAAATCTGCATTATTTTGCAAAACACTCCCTTGTACCAAGTTTGATGCTGTAGATTCATCTCTTAAATTTTTTTAGTTTTTTAAATTTATGTAGTTCCGATATATAATTTTTGTTGCAACGTTCTCGGCATAGTTTTATAGAATTTGTGATGAAATTCAAAATTCCGCTCCTGTATTCAATTGATTTGTGTCTATTTGTGCAATATGATCTTAATTATGCATTTTTAACATAGAATTTTGCTGTATTTCCAAATAAGACAGCCGAATTTTCGATTTAATTAAATATAAAAACTCCAATATATTTATAATGCAATTTTAATGTGATTTGAATTTGAAACGGGAGTAATGTGATATAAATAAAATGTAAAAATCATTAACTTGTTAAATTGTAAGATTTTTAAATTTTGACTTGATCACTAATGTAGATTCCGTTAAAATGTACATTTGGTTTCGACCTCAACGGATGTTAATCTATAACTTGTCTTGACTACATTAATATTACTTTCCTTTGGAAATGCATAATATATTTTTTAAATGATAATAAAAGCAACATTATAAAGTTGTACATAGGAGAGAGGAAACTTTTTGCTTAAATTTATCTGCATTAATTTTTTATAGTTAATAATAAACGATTTAAAAAAATCGTTATATAAAAACCTCCACCAATTTTGTTAGACAAAGTATCACTAGTAGGATTATTATTAAAATAAATATAAATATATATCTGTTTGCTATTGAAATTAAAGTTGGTTGGTTGAAATTAAATTTACAATCACTTTAATCTGTTATAAAATTCTATAAATATAATGCGCTACTTAATATCAGTGAGTATCCACGTATGTACATACAAGAACGTTTCATATTTCAAAAACCAATTTCCTAGACAAAAAATGTTAATTATACAAATACAACTGATATGAACTTTCTTTATTGCTGTTGTGTAAAACTGACGCTAATTTCGTATATTCAATCTATTCAATAACAAAGTGACCGCTGTAATTTCGAAAATAAAAATAAAAATCAATTTTTTGTTTGTTAAAGTACACATTGAGTGCTATTGCGAAATTACTTGACATCTGGTCCAATCACTTCTGTTACTGATTTTTCCATGCTTTCGAAGAGGTTTTCTGCATAATCATTTTTCAAAGATTGCCACACCTTCTTTATTTCAAAAGATATCTGCTTTGCCGTGTACCGTGGTCTTTCTTTAAGCTTCATCTTCATGTACGACCACACATTGTCAATGGGATATTGACGGCCATTTCATCGTAGTGATGTTATTTTATTATTACCACACTGCATAGTTCGCTGCGATGTTTAGGGTCACTTCCAGAAACAAACATTTTTTTAATAGACCTGAGCAAGCACTATTTGGTAGATAATGCACATTTTCTCCGCTTTTAAACTGCCTATAAATAGAAAAGAGGCAAACGAAGCCGCATTTACAAAAACATCCCCGTGCATACACTTTTACCATTCGCTGAAGAAGCCTGCTACTCTTTCGATAAAAAAGACCATGCTCAGAAAGTAGACTCTTCCCAATGTCGTTCAATTTTTTTTATGTCTACCCCAGTCGTTTTTCACACACTTATCTAATAATAAATGATTCTTCAGATTTGCCTGAAAAGGAACGGTTTTTTTTTTACGCACGCGACTACGAATCGCATTTAGAAAGACCTGAATTCCTTTCTTGCAGAGTTTTATTTGGGCAGAGTGCAGCAAAAAATCCGGCTTCTCTTCAAAAGGACTCAAGATCTTTTTATCCTTTATTGTTGTTGTGACGCGGACTATTCCCCTCTCTGACAGATCGTATACATTCTAAATCTTCAAATATAGCTTTACTCACATCAGTTTTTGTTCTTTCGCATGATTCACTAAAAACATTGCTTCGTATCTTTTCAGGAATTTTGCACTAAAGATAACGGATTCGTTCAGATCAGCAACATAGTGCGCCGGCAAACTATTTACTACACAAAAGAGCAAATTCGAACAAATGAACATAGATGGGGCTGCGGTGCCTTGCTACTTGTCGTCATTCGGACATTAGTTTACATACAGGTAGTTTAATGGCAGATTTTAGCCTCCAAAAGGAAGAACAGGTTTTAATAACATATTTGACAAAACTTCCGAAACTAGTCGTCGAATAAGTTTATTAAAATCGTCGTAATTAAACATTGCTGTTTTCGATGCTCTCACGATAAGCTAGTTTTTAAAAAGCTTAACATGTCATCTAGCGATTTGAATGCTGCATATCTTATATTTTTTATTTTATTGAAATCCCTTTTCTACGTGGTTTGATTTGTGTAAGGCTGGCCTGATTTTATCGTCGAACATTAAAGAGAGCCTAATAAACGTATTTGTGTATTTATGTAGCCTATAATTTTCCCTATGTACAGACAGCTCCAGTTTATACTTCCACGACGATGGTGCGGAGTTAGATTTCATTGCCCCAGAATTCCTATCCGAAATTTCAGAGACGCGCTCGAAGATACTGCTTCGGTCGATAAAACAAAGCCGTAAAGATAGCGCCGCGCTTCTTCGCATGATGGCTGCCCACATGCCTCCGAAATGAACACAGAAGTATCTGACCTTATTATATATTCTCATCTGCTGTTTCGGCAGAGAATGCGACCATTCTTCTTCCAGGCCGGGTCACTATTGATACCAAACGCTTTATTGCCCATTGTTCCGAGTCGCGGGATCGTTCCATCGCAGAAACGATTTATATGATAACATGTTAATATGCCGCCGTGCCCGGCTAATTAAAATGGGAATTTATAATTATTTATTAACGCGGCCGCTGCTGTTTGTTTTCCCGGCTAATTAAATTCGTTTGAAACTCATACCTGCCTTATTAGTTTAAATTATATCGAAGGTTGCCCTGGGTTTGATGCGCCATTAAAATAGCTTCGGTGCGCGGTTATTAGCTGAAGTGGTGACACAACAACCTTCGGCCACGTTTGCGCTCCGGCAATGTAATAAAAAATTATAATTTGATGGTAACTTTTTTACGCCCATAATGAAAAATTTGAAATTGTTAAGTTTTTAAATTCTTTGTAGGAAAATAGCATCATTACTTACGTACAAATTCTCGCAAACCTTTATGCTGTAGTCCCAATTAGTAGATTAATTAACTAGGGTTACTAAGAAAGAACAACTGAGTCTTAAAAAGATATATTTCACAAAGTATTGTAGATATAATTTTAGATAGTTCATGAAAGGGAAGGAAAAATGCACGAGTTTTTATTCATATTATCACAAATGTTCGATGTGAGCTTCCTCGTTACGGTGTGTCCCCAATAATGCTCCTCAAAGCAGCAATAACATAGTATTGAAATTCACCCTTAATCGTTGGCATTGGTGGTACCCAAACCAAAGAAAAAAAATTGTAAAATCTCCCGATCATATTGTTCAATCCAGCGGTAAAGGAGTCTCTCACTTAAATACTCACGCACTTCACAGGACCAATGAGATGGAGTTGCATCCAAGTTGTTTGATTCCTCTATCAGTTACGGAAACAGCCATAACTGTAACATATCTAGGTATGATTTATGCGTCACTGAAGGAAAAGGGCACGTGCACATTTATTTTGGGGATTGCAAAAAAGATATCAGGTTTTGGGAATCCCTTTTACGTTCCACAATTGTACGAGGGTTTTTCGTGCCCCATATCCAAAGATTGTTACGGTTCACCTTTCCAAGTACTTAAAAAGTCGCCTTTCTCTTCTCCCATCGTTTGGAAGTTTAATACGAAGTTTGTAAGCTTACATTTTAAACTTGGACATTATCTCTCCTTTTTCATTTCTCATTAAATATTATATCTGTAATACTTCCTGTTAGTGAAATAGGTCTTTTTAAAACCCGATTATTCTTTTTAAGCAACCCTACACATTATTTTCGTGTTCCAATAATGTTTACGATTGCATACCCTGATAAGCTTTCTTTACTTTTGTTTATAATATAGGTAACTCTGTATGTATTTGTTTTATCAAAAAAAAAGTATACGGAAGAATTTAAGACACTAGCGTCTCACATACCAATGTGCAAAATTAATTAGTCCATTTTCATTAAAACAGTTTTGCATGCTAAACTTGCTAATTGCGTTGTAATGAAAGTGCTGCTGCGACAACCTTAACATTTAGGCGGTGATAACAATTAAGGAGCGCTTAGCTGCTAACCTAGAAATGTCAGCGTGAAAAATTTCGGCAATTTATAGCCGAAAACAGAACAATTTTGTCATCAGGGAGCCATTAAAAACAATTTTCTCAATGGGAGCGACTGCCGAAGACCGTGTTTAACGCCGATTGTTTAAAATATCGGGCGCACATGAATATTTATGATCTTGCGGCGGCCCTGATTAAGTCCTGGGATTGTTTTTGCCCGGCGCGCAAGAACGCAGCAGCTTAGCCGCAGTTTTCACTAATAACGCCTTTTAAAGTAATGGCGGGCTATTATTTTCTGCAGCAGAAAAATCGCTGCTCTTTTGTGCGACAGTTCCAGAGCACTGACGCTATGCTAACAAAGAGCCGGACTCAAATATCATTAGCCGCTAGTTGCTCGTTATTTTTTCCCAAATCTTTTAATCTTTCGGATCTGCGGGAAGCCGGCCGGGCTTAAACTTCCTCTAAAACACCGGGACAACAATAGCAACTGCTGCGTTTCAACTTTCTTTTCAAATGCACTAGAAGGGTAAACATTAAGGTTGTAGCAAAACAAGTCGCATATATTTACATTCATACAATTAAGATTCTTATATATTTACTATTAATAATAATCTCAATTAAATAATAAAACTGATAGGTTAGTAATTTGTATAGTTTATTAGATGAAACTTAAAATACGATTCGTGTTTTTATGAAACTTATGTTATAATCCAATATTTTTGTTTAAAAAAAATTAATATATCTTTTGTAAATACGAAAATTAATAAAACAAACTTTTCAGTTCATGGCAGTAGTTTTGTAAATTCTTTTTGATTTGCAAATGCCGCATTACGATAAAAATTTGACTTTCAACCAGCACATTTCAAGTCACTTCGAAGAAAATTAACGACACATGTTAAAAATGTAAAATCATGCGAAATAGAATTTTCCCTCCATACAATGGTTACTGTAGTGCTTGCATTTAGCAAGTCCTTTTTGGAACTCCCGGTAGATTAGAAATTATCCGTAATTCTGAAATTGGTATTAGGCATGGTGAAACCATTCATAGTAGGTCTAGAATAAATAACAGTACTTTACTCAGAATTTTACTTTATGAGTTAGAGTAACAAGGCCCCACAAAATACTTTCACAAGCAAATTGCACACATGAAAACGCGAAATGGTAAATTAATGTGACAATAGATAGTTTATATTAAAAAATTCAGAGAACTACTACAAGATTAACTTTAGATTTCATGTGTAATTAATATTTAGTGAAATTTTAAAGTGTAAAAGTAAAAAGTTTTATAGTAACTTAGTATCTTTTAGTGAGTATTTTGCAAATCTTGTCTTGAATGACTTTTCCAACTTTAAAGTTTTTGATATAAATTCCCTTCATAAAACATTTCTTCTACACTACAGGGATTAGGCATTTGCCTGTTCCATTTTCATGAGCTCCGTTTATGATCACCATATCCTTGACTGCTTCTCATTCTCCGTTGTTTCTTGTAATCTTAAATATTTTTTCGTTTATAGCGTAAATATTTGGTTCATTTCATGAAATTGTTCCTCGTGCAATCTTTTATTCCTCTTAACAAATCTTTTTTCTGCTGTCTGTATATTTCAGTCGATGCCTAACTTTTGCTTCTGCATATTGGTACTGCTGTAGCCATAGCCTTATAACACTGGACCTTCCTGTTTTTCTGGTTTTGTTGTTCGAGAACTACTTTTAACCAAATGGGTGTTTCTCAGGCCACAACTTTTGTCTTATTCAAAAATATCGTGAGATTGTATTTTTTACACTTTTGGTTTAGGCGATGGATTTTAATTGGAATTTGTCTTGACGTCGGCAAACTGTAACAAGTTTAGATCTAGCTACATCCCAGGTTCCACTTCTGATTTCAAATGTTTGAGGAAGTCATCATTGTATAAGTTAAAAAGTGTAAGAGAGAGGCTGCAACCTTGTCTCACTTCTTAGCTAATTTCTGTTTATTTATTTTTGTCTCGCGATACAAGTTTTTAATTGTCTTTATGAAATGTGGTGGGTATCCATTTTTTGCTTAGGGTATGTCTTCCTTGAAGAATCCATGTTCACTGCAGCTTATGGCTTATTGTGATTACCCTAATACAGTAAACTCACAACCAATCTGTAATTGATGTCCCCTGAATCAACAGATACAAGTCTTCCGGTTCCAGGATTGGTCTCCCGAATGTATGTTGCCTTTTCCTGCACAGCTCATTGCACTTGCTTAGGATATGTAGGCTGTTTCTGGTTCCATAGTTCTGGTATACATTGTCTCTCATTATCATCTAGAGTCTATTTGAATAAACACATTCAAAGGCCTTTTCAAAATCAATGAAATCTATTTGGGCATTTTAATGTTTTTTTCCGCTTTATTATAAAGATATTGTCGTTGCATGAACGTTTTTGTCAAAATCCATTTTATTCTTCTTGTAAAAGTGTTCTTTATATGTTAAGGATTTTTGAGTACCTATATATTATATGCGGCATTCAATAGCTCTCTATATTTATAACTTCTGTAGTTTTTTATGAAAACATAAATAAATTCTACAGCTCCCTATAAAATTGGGATTTTGCATTTCTTCCAACACACTTGTATGAGGTTTAATATCTTGTATAATTTTTCAATTTACCTATTTTTTTAAATCTGTGTAATGTGTTTTTATTTATCCAATGTATTCTTATCAACTCCAGGAAGGCCACTGTTATCATTAGAATCTATTTCATTGCATTTGATTTTCACTTCTTTATAATCTTCTTTCACTCTTCCTCTTTTATTAAGTTTAATGTCTTTACATTTCTTGTTTGATTTAAAAACTATGATTTTATCAGTTTTTTTGGTACAGTTCTTCTTTTGAACACGCTTGTGTATTCTTTTGCATGACTTCTACATGTGCTTTTTGATTTTGTCTATTTGACTGTAACTCTGTCTTCGATATTTTTAGGTGTTTTTGTTTCATGATTTCTCTTCTTTCTTATCGTTTGAAATGTGAATTTTTCTATGGCTTTTTATATTACATTATATTACTTGTTGGTATTCTTACGTCTTGAACCGAGCTTTTTATTTTGTCATTTGCAATTATATAATCTATAGATCTCTCATATCATTTAGTCGCTCCATGTACATTTATAAGTACTCTTGTTGAACATTGCAAATATTTCATTCCTTTCTTGTTATTTATTCATTCTTCTCCAAATATTCCCACCCATTCAGGCGTTTAAATCTCCACGTATTAAGACGTGGCCCATTCTGTTAATTTTATTAAGTGTTTCATTGTAGTTAGTCGTAAGATGTGTCTTCTTTTTTTTTTATCTTCTGTCACGTACACGTCTGTGACTTCCGTCAATTTTCAAACGTATTTTCATTATTCTTTCATTTACATATGCATAGCGTGTTAGCTTGTTTTCCATTTCTTATTTACAAATCCCGCAATTCTACAAAATGCATATCTATTTTTGTGGTACTCCACTATAAACCATAGTATAGTCGTCTAAATTTTGGATACCTTTTAGCTTTGCTTTTTTCCGTTATAACCATACTAGTTATTTTTGTTCTTTTAGTATTTTATCCAGTTCTGTTTCTTTACATTCTAATCTCCTTACATTCGACGTAGCTACAATAATTATTTTATTTACACTAAATTATTTGTCCCTGTTTATCCGTCCATCCAGCTTTGCTTCGTGAGTAGTTTGAATACTCTTAAAGTTATCTAGCATAAGGTACCACTTTGTAGCTGGATAGTTCAAGTGATTGGGTTGCCATCTTTACGCCACTTGACTTTCCTAATTTTTTATTAGGGTGTTCTTTCTTAGTCGCGTGGTCTCAGTTTTACGGCGCCAGGACCTCGCCATCACCCATTCCATTTTGAAGTGGAGTTGCTGGTTAATTAAGACTGATAGTCTGCCTTTATGAACGCTTCTTAGCATTTGTTGAATATATCTTGCGACATTAATAGTAATGAAAAAGATTAGCGAAAGTGCTTTAGTAAAGTATAGACTTTACTAAGGCATTTTACTAGCCTTGTTCCCCCTACTTTTTCAACCCGTCTTAAGAACCAGTTACCACAGAGTTAAATAATAGAATACGACTTTAAATTTGTTAAGACTGGAAACTGTCGTTATATGAACTATTTTTGTCTGTATATTTATTAGAGGATCGAACTTTTGCTTCGTCCACATTCCCAGTGAATGTTGAAAGTGATCTCATTTTGATCTCTGTCAATATCAACTATAGTTTCTGATACCACTGCGCTTATAAATTCGTAACTCTTAGAATCGAGGTAGTACTTGAAATTTTAGAAAATATATGTGAAAACTAAAACGAAAAGGCAGTATTTTTTTACTTGTAACGGGACTTTTTGATGTAATCCAGTGTTCATAATGAAATGTCATGCTTGTCCTTCCTCATTATGTACATCTGGCCTGAATTTCATAGATAAATCCCTCAAAGCACGACGTTATCAACAAACGTACGATCTAGCTGAGCAGTGCTATTGCTTGATCATTGAACCCCATAAGTGGCATTAGTGGAGATGATAGTGGAGACCATTTCATTTGAACGCTTTATGTGAACAACTGCGCGAAATCAAGTGAGGAATGACATTTGCGAGACGACGCTTTAATGGTTGTTATAGCCTACCGCCACAAGCAAATTGGAAATTAATTTTGTTTAATAATCTTTAACAACAATTATAATGGCTGTGGCGTTTTGAAAAGAACTTTTATAGAACGTCTTAAATAAACAAATTAACTACAATAGTAGTTGTAATAAATTGAAATCGTGTGAAGTTAATATCATTCGGACATTTTCTTAAAGTGGTGATTACTACACATGAACATCATAACGCAGGTTATGATTCCATTATGTAATTTTGTGCTTCAGAGAACCTTGAAACAATTTAATGTAGGTAATAATTTATTAACATTAAGTTAAGTAAACAAAAGGAATATAATTTATAACCTTGGGTATAATGGCAACCGGATGAAAATGAAAATTAAGAAACTACATACAATGTTGTAAATTTGCTTTAAATGTGAAATAATTATATAAAAATTAAGGACATCGACTTAACAAAGGCATTTAGATGCAATTTCTTAGTGTGTCTACAAGAATTGTGTTATTTTTTTAGTTAATTGTAAAATCTATAGTTGCTTGTGATATTTTTAGAGCAGATATTTGCACCTTTTTCATCTCTTTTACAATTGACACTCAAGATATACATAATATAATAAATAGCGGACTTAAATTATTTTTTCATTAGTGATACTAATTAAAATACATTTTGTGTTGTAAATATTTTGTAACTGTTGTAATACCTTCTTATTTTTTATTAAATATTATTAACTAAAAGATAATTATAGGATATTTATAATTTATTACACTAATCAATTGTTTCTGATGAACACGTTTTTGTCATACTTTTATTTTTTTATTTCTTTAAAAATACTATTACAACATAATATTTAATTTCTAATTATTGCAAAATTCTAACATACTTTTTAAGTTTAAAAACAAGCTCGTAAAGGATTTTTCAGATTAGATAAAATAATATTAGTACACGAATGCAATTATTTGTTGCATAACTAAGTAATGAACATATTCAATATTTTATTTGTATAGTACTCCAGTAGATTGTTAACGTTCATTTTAATTAAAACATACAAACAAAATTGTTTGTAGTGATCAGTAAACAAATTTAATTATTGATAATACTAATCAACTAATGCTCCAGGTCTTTTACCTTTTTATTGATGAAAATGAATAAGGGAAAATTATGTGACTTATTAGAACGTTTTTAGCTGTATTTATTACGTTTGCTTGTTTTTTTTCAATTATATTGGCTGATGGGCTAAATATTTTAATTTGTTAATTTTCGGCAATCATACCAGAATATTTGCGCAATAACAGGAAAAATGACGAAATAAATATTGAATTAAACGACATTTAAAAACTTTTCAACAAATAAAATAAAATAGGTTATGATAATTCTTACGTCAATACAGAGAAACTCATTTAGAATGCTTTTTAAGAACGCTCACGCGCGTATCTGTTATGTAGCAACAGTTCAAATATGGCATTTAGTAAACGTGACTAGTCATTTTATGTTTTCAAATACGCAGAAACCTTGTTACGTGTGTCCATGCAACGCCTTAGATCAGAATCTCATAAGCTAGCACCTGTTCCAACAGTAACAAAAAGTGGTATGCACCTGAATTTCTGGGCTGAAATGCTTCGAACTGACGATTTTATAGTCTTTAGCAACTGTCTTGAAAGGCGAATCTGTACAATAGTTGCACTTCGGGGTCTGAAAATCTCTAAGATTTACTTAAGGTGAAAATCTTCTGTACTACACCGAAAGAAAAGATCTACGGATCATTTTTTGAAGATATTTATTTCGATATGTTGGAAAACTGACACAGTTGAATGAAGACGTTAATGACTCATTATCATGCACACGTATCTCAATCGAAATTTGCTACAAAGATGAATAGGACGCAAAGGATAAAAAGATAATGCGTTAACACGGTAGCTACACGAGTTTCCTGATTTAACTTTCTACGACTTTTTCTTTTGAAGTTTGTGAATATACCATCTTTGCGCCATCGCTCTCTATTAGTTTCTAGGATATTTGTATCCGTACCGTCGCTACTGTGAGTGCTCAACCGTTATATACTGACAAGCGTGTAGATTAAAGTGGATTTTCTCTTATATAATCAAAGCTGGAACATTGAACATCTTAGAAAAATGCAAAAAAAGTTTAGTGAGACTATCGGTATTTTAGGGTCATAAAATATGGTATCTGTTGCTTACTTTATATCTTGGGAATTTTTTAATTTTTCACGGACTTGTGAATAACTCTGTATTTCACATAACTAAAACAATATTTACTTTAGAAAAATACTAAAATCTATCCTTGTTCTATTCCAATGAAATTAATAGCTCAACTTGATGATAAGAGGAACTGAGTAAACGACAAATATCCGTTTATTCCTGATATATAAATTTAAACTTGGCTATTTTCTGATTGAAAATCTCCGTGTGGCTTAGATTTATAATAGAAGGCATCGATTTTATTTCTCAATGAACTACATTAGCAAGACTACTATGTGTTGTCTCCATCATCGTATTATGAAAAATATTGATCTATCTTAATTTCGAAAACATCTTTCTCTATCCTAAGCTGCAATTATTGGTGTAGTTGGCAAAATTTAGAATTGGTTACTGTTGTATCGATTTATTCTTCCTACAGAACTTTAAAAGAGGTACTACACGTTCATTGTTAAAGATTGTAATTTTAAGTCATTTTTCTTCAAAATTGGGTTAGATATAAAAGTGGAAATATGACGTTTAAGATTAAATTAAAGACTGCGACAAGAATAAAAAAAGTAAGATTATATTAAAGATTTCCAAAGGAAGTCGCTCTTCACAATTCAGATACGGTGGTTTTGTCATGGAAAAGGTTTAATTGATGCATATCAAGGTAAGGCAAAAGAACCTGATGAATTTTAAATACGATTTAAACAATTTCAATAGCCACGAAATAGTGTATTGGACAATATTGTGCGTTTCTAATTTATAAGTTTGCTATAAAACTGTGGATTTAAAACTTGGCTTCATCTTAATGAGATTTTTATTATGCACAACGACTAGTTATAGAAATTCCTTAAGAGCAAACTGTTAAGACCTACAACGGAACATTTCCAGGTGTAAATCCCGGATTTTGATAAAAAGTTGTTTTTATGCTCGGGACAGGGAGTTTTTTTGTGTTCGGCTCCTTCTCCACGATAATTCATGTTAAGGCCACTTTCTGGCCGGTAGGTTTTATCCAAATAAAAAAAATATATCGTAGAGCCTCATTTTCAGCAAAATGTTCTTTGGGTTAAGCATTTTGAATTCTGAAAAGACAAAATGCATAAGGTTGTGCTAGCATTACATATCTAACCTAACCTAACCTAATCTAGCCTAACCCAACCTTACTATGCAAATCATACACTCCACTTCCGCAATCCCTATCGGCCTATGACCTTCGTGTTCTCTCGCCAACGTTCTGAGTGTAATGTCTGTCGAAGACAGTCATACAGGACCGGGTTTTGTTTAGTCAACAGACGTATAAAGGCCTTTGTGCCCGGGCACTCCTCTGGCATACTTGAACATGTGGACAGAGAGGGGATTTAACGAGCGAAGTGTTGCGCTTTGAAGGTACTGTCAGAAACTAAACTTACCAAAATTAGAAAGCTTAAAGACAAAAACCAGAACAACTGCACAAAAGTGACCAATCGCTACGCAAAAACGTGCTTAAAATAAGGCACCAACAATGAAAACATGATAAACTGCGGAAACACATTCCATAAACTCGGTAAAAGCAAAAGTGCCAGACCGAGATTTGAACCAGCTACCTTGAGCACTCGACTAGCACACTCCATCACTGCGCCACCTTGTCTCGCTTGTAGTAACAGTGCAACAAACTCGACTCCACTCTTACTTTGGAAGTCGACCGGCCAGAAAGTAATCTTAACATAAATTGTGAAAAATGAGCCGCACACACAAAATATCCCGAGCACAAGAAACAACCAATCAATGATTTTTGGCAAAAACAATCTGTTTTTAAAATGAAACATTAATAAAATAGTATTATATGAAATAGTAATTTATAGGATTTGGGGAACATTAACGAAGAACAAAATATAGAAATTAAATTACTTTATAAATATTAAGGACACTCAAGAACAAAAGCAATAAAGACGCATTTGAATTATCTTCAAAACTCTCTTAGAACCAACAACCACTGATTGCAGTAACAAAATTACTGTATTAAAAGAAAACATTAAAATAATATGTAGTGCTCTAGTGAATCTGTCACTAAAAGCTGAAAAGGAAATTGAAGCTAAACTACCAAAATATGTAGTAAACTGAACATGTTCAGTGTCAATGTTAAAATAGAACACTATAGAGCATATCATATTGAAGCAGGTGTATCAGTATACAATTAAAGGCAACCAACATAATCTAGGCACAATAAGGAAACAACGAAAAAATAACGACATAAACTATTGAAGTATAATATGCGCAGAAGAGTACTCCTATGAGTTCTAAATCATTATTTTGTGTATTCCTTTTAAACTTCATAAAATAAAATGTAAGATTGTTTGGAAATTTTTTTTAAACGTTATGTACATACATGTTATTTTCTGTATTTCAAAACTGCTAAGTAAATTGAGTATTTCATGACTAAAATTCTTAAGCAATCAGTTATTTCGTAAAAAAATGTAATAATGTGGTGATTTTTTTTGAAGGTCTAACCAATTGTTTTTAATGTAGTGTAATGTGTTATAGTGAAAACTGCATTGCTATTCAGCATTTGACCAGGGAAGATAATATTCACTGATGCGTTGCTTCGCTTAAGACACACCAGCTGTTTGGCTCACATGAAAATTGTCATAATTAAAGATTTCAATGCGCATATGCAGAGGAGGTATGGTTATGATTTAACCATTAAAAATAATAGTTACGGCCTCATTAAAATTATCCGAAAGTTTCAACTGATTGTAGGGCAGATGCCATATCCTCTGACAAAAATTAGTATTGTAAAACCCACTGTAGAATAGCTTTTTTGTTTTACTCTGGGATTATAGCTATATCAGTCTTCCAAGCCTGCTTCTTCGAGTCTTTTTCTTATCGTGCTGGCATTAAGTAGGCGGAGATTTTTTAAGAAACATTAGCAGCGAAAACAAAAAAGATTTTTACGGTTTTAAGCAACTCTCCTCTTCCTTAATAAGTAGGTTTTACAGAATTTTCCAACAAGGATACTTAACAGTGTTCACGATTTCGATCTGTGATTTACCTTGTTCGTATAAAAAGGGAATTAATGTACATTTTTGCCCACTAAGTAGGCATTTTTGATACATATATAGTAATCAGCACTTAAAATAAAAGTTATTCTTATCAAACGGTGAGACTATGAACAAAACACAAATTTTCAAGTTTTATTGATCAAATTCATTGTTTTCATATGAAAACATTTACTCTTTAAATTTTAATTTTTTACTAGCTCTCAGTTTTTTAAGATAATATAAATGTAAAGGCGCCACATACCTTTGGCTACGCTTATAGTGGTGTTATTAATTTTTTTAAGATAAAATGTCAGTTGAAGAACAACAACAAAAAATTTGGAAACCTTTGTACAAAATATCCACAGGGCAATACCTAAAATTTAAGATTAGGTTAAATATCTATAAAAAAAAGATAATTAAACACACTATTTTATTTAAACTTCTAAAACGTTAGGTATATTACTTAGATTAATTAAATACAAACCAGAATTTTGAAATTTATGGAAGCATCTTAATTTGCTGACATGGAAACACATTTTCCCAAATATTTTCTTTGATTTTGTTATTGTAAAAATAAGGTGGTTGTGACAGCCAATCGTTCACGAACTCTTTAACAATATCTTCGTTATATCTTTTTCTCTAGGTGCTTCTTTAGTTGTTTAAATAAATGATAATCTTGGTGCGATAATTTGGATTGTATGAGGTATGCTTCGGTGTAGTCCAGATACCGAGTTTACGCAGTTATATAGACACAAGCGTTGCCGTGAAGTGGGATAATGTTGTGGATTGGTAATTCACTTCTTTCCGATTATGTGCGAGTTTTTTTTTGTCCAAAAACTGACAAAAATTATGTTAATAGTCATTAATCAATGGTCATTTAGGACAAAGCGTCGAACAACAAAAATATTTTCCCGAGTCACGCCAATTTTCGGATGGTGACGGTAACCTTTATTTTCAATTACTTCTCGTCTTTTTAAGAGTGTTGTTTCCGATCTATGCCTTGTCTTCCATAAATTTCAAATAGTTTTACGCCCTCTAACTAAAAAACGGTGCTGCATAGCACCCTACCTACAACACTCAAAAGTCCGCATTCTTCATTTTATAAGGTCTAAAATAAAATTGTAGTTGCTATTTACTCATCCACGTGAAATGAAGGCATAAAAAGAATGATTGAGTAATTTCAGTTCTTTAAATTTCTTCAATTTCTTCAATTTTTTGGTGCGATTTTAACTATTTCTTACCAAACCAAAATTCATTTTTTGAGTGTAGCACTTAGTTCCTTCTTAAACTTCGGCCTCATGTTTGTTTCCCAAACTTTTGCGCAAACCATCCTTTTGAATATAAATCAAAAGTTCTTAATTGGGTCCAATTAGTCCGTACAGAGTGACTACAGAAATTATGTTTTTAGGGTTGTGGAAACACCACAAATTTGATAGAATCTGATAAACCTGGGGTTTGGCTAAAATTTATTTTTTTTTGCTAAATCTACTTATTTATTTAAGCAATGCCAACCCTGAAAGCTAAAAAAAATGTTTGTATGATTTCTAAAGTTAAACTTTTCAACCATAAAAAAGGTTTTTTCTTAGTTTATGTTTTGACTCTGTTATGAACGATTTCAAAGTTCTGTACTTGCATTTTTGACAGAGTTTTTAAAGCTTTAATCACTATTACCATCTAAAATATTCTTCTGAAAATATTTTCAACAACCTCTATTTTTTATGCATTTTTGAACCTTAGGTTTTCTTTTCTCTATGTCAGACTATTGATAAATACATTCTTAGCCAGATTTTTCGTTCCGAATTTGTTCTTAACTTGCTCTTCTAGTAGAGGGGTGTTGGTTTTCATCATTTTTGTAGCTTTCATTTTCAAGAGATATCTTCTTTCCGACATTTGATGAATCGATGTATAGCAGCTTTTTAGTGTAGCTTATATTAAAAAATACGTTATTACTAGGTTGTCCCACAATTTCATACAGATAAAACTGATAGCCTTTTTCTAACTTTCCTGTTTGGAAGTAAGCGTACGGTAATTATTAACAATAATTGGTCTCTAAACAATCCACAATTAGTTGGAAATTGAGGAAAATGGGTTTAGTTATAAACGGCCTCTAATGGGTTTTTGACTGATGCATCAGCTTAACGCAGGAATAAGGTTTCGAATAAATTGTTAACTAGCGAAGTAGATATTTCTTTATAATTTAGACAAATCAAAAATAAGGGTTCAGAAGAAAAGGAAAACCTAAAATTATCGAGGCTGTCGTGGCCATAAGGTAATGCTTTACGTTTAGCGGAATTCCGCAGTTTTATATTTTGTGTTGGTTTCTGGGGATCAAATTGTAGATGCAGGTTTGTAATTTAAGCAGCTCGACAACACTTATGAAAACTGCATCCTCATTAATCAATAGGAACCAAATACTGATGCAACAATATAATGCCATGGACTATTTCATCGATAACACGTGTCTTACAAGACCGGAAATTTAGTAATTTTGAAGAAGTGAAAAAGTAAATTGAGAATTCCTTGTTTGTAAACGAATTTAGCATAGAATCCAGTTTTTCTACGAAAAATGGACAAATGTTAATAGTAATGGATTTTTTTCAAAAGACAAAAGCTTTCTACTTTCTCTAATTTTTTATTTTTTGAATTAGTATATTATACACAAAGATTTGTGAGCGTGCCTAGTAGTAGTTGCACGAAATCTATATTAATGCAATTTTAATGCAAATAAAACTTCAATAAATTCTTCTGGTTAAATATTTCTGGTTTTGGTATAAGGTTTATCAAACCAGTTATCAGTTTATTAGTAATCTTATATTACATAATAAGAAGAAATCAACGTCCATAAATATGATAATTTCCAATTATCAAGTATTTTCCAGTACGTTGCAAGGAATTTCCAGGGTATTAATTTTATATCGTCCATACTAATCCTTCCATTGCTGTACAAGCTGTTTACGAAAATAACAAACAAAATGGATAGTTAGTTATCAGCCAGGAGAACAAGCTGGATTTAGGTGAGATTACAGCACGACACACCATTTACTGACAACACGAATACTAGTAGAATAGACAAACAAATATAACAAATTATGGGTAGCAATGATAAATTATGAAAAACCATTTAACTCAATAGAGATTTGTGCAGTTCTAAACGTAGAACTGTAGAACAGATGACAGATATACAACCCTTATTTTATTTATATATAATATGAGAACGCAGATAAAGACGGATATACAAACAAATTAAAGAAACATTATGGAATACATACACACACTGACAAGTTGACTCAATCTCTTCCAAAATTGTTCACATTGGCAATGGAAGATATGTTCAGGACTCTAAAATGGGTAGAAAAATAAGTAAATATCAATGACGAGAAACTTAATCAGCTGAAATAGCAAAAGACAAAATAGAAGTCCAAGAAATGTTAGAAGAACTAAGCGAAGCATCCAAATAGGTGGGACTAAAAATAAATATGAACAAAACAAAGTATTTAACAAATAAAATCGACGGACAAGAGGAAATTAAGCTAGAAGGAAAAACAGTAGAAAAAGTGGACGCGTTTGTATATCTAGGACAAGAAATATAACTTTCAAAGGACAATCTGACTGCAGACCTACATAGAAGAACATTACTGGCCTGGTCGGCGTTAGGAAAACCACAGGATGTATTTCAGACGGAATACCAAATACACAGAAAGCAAATATTTTTGACCGGTACGTGTTGCCGATTCTAACGTAAGGCACAAAGACTTGGGCCCTTAATAAAAATATTGTGCACAAGCTCCAAGTAACACAAAGGTCAATGGAGAAAAAGATGCTGAACGTTAAGCTACGCGATCATATACAGAATATCGAAATACTAATATGATCCAAAGCAACCGATTTAATAAAAAGACTATGTACTCTAAGATGGAACCGAGCAGAACATGTAGGAAGAATGTAAGATAACTCGAGAAAGTAAAAGAGGTAGAGAAAGACCGCAGACCAGACATAAAAAGATTGGCAGGGTACAATTGGATGAAAAAAAACACAAAATAGAAAAGAATGGAACTACTTGAGGGAAGCTTACGTCCGACGATGGATTGAATAAGCTGCTGATACTAATTATGAAGTAAGCTATACATTTTACAAATTAACAAAATGAGCTTAGGCTATAATTAATATGAAAACTTTTAGCTTTTAAGATACATAGTTTTCAACGGATTTTGTTCGGTATTACACGATACTAAAGATCTTCTGTACATACAAAAAAACACACATTTTGGAACTAAAACATGAATATTCTTAGCCAACCGGAAATGGAATATAAAAATAAAACATGGTGCTGGCGAAGAGATTGCTCTGTAAGCAATCCCATAACGAACTTAAAAAAACATTTCGATTTTGGGAAAATTCGAAATCGAGTATCTCGAAAATTATTCGAGATAAAAATTTTTAATTTCGAATTCGAAATCAGCGTAAAATTTCCCATAAGAATCTATTTTCAAATTTTGTGACGGACCGACAGAGAGACAGATAGACATATAGAATTCAGTAACGAACTTTTTAAGTTCGTTGAAAATGAAGTTCAACAGCAGAACTACAACGCAGTTTTGTATATTCTCTTAGAATTTCTATTTCGAGGACAACCTAGCACAGCGTGCAAAATGTGAATAAAAACTATTATTGGTTGGTTAACCTGCAATGCCTGGCATAATCCTGCTTTTTGCTATAGCATCCGTGCTGTGCCATTTAGCCATCTACGGAGCCAAACTTTTCGATTGTCGTGTTGTTCGTCGGAGGCGCGCTGCCATCTCGAAAGACCGCCGCTCAATATTGCGTGTAGCTTATAATTACAGGCCGGGGCTAAAAATTAAACCATGCACCGTTTCAGTACGTGCCTAGCAAATCATACAAAGTAAAACTGCAGACTGTTTAATGACCGGCCTACACGGCGCGTTATTACGCACGCCTCTGCCGAGCTAGGCGGCCGCGTCTACCTGCGTTAGACAGAGATTCACCTACATTATGTAAGACAGAAGCGGAGAAGCGACCGGAGGCGACCGGACTAGTTCTAGCGGCCATCCTAAGGTCGTTTAACTGCCGACTACCGCTCATACGACAAGGAAAGTTGCTACAGTATATTACCGATAATTATTTATAGGTATTATTGACATTTACTGAACCCGTTAGAATGGTACGCGAGCCTGCCATGGGCGGTCAGTCGAGATCTCGTGCACCGGATGTCAGCGCTACAAAACGCGGCAGATAATGAGCTACGTGATATTTAATATTATGTCAGAGGCACTGGATGTTAACTTATTTGGAATTCAGTCGAATGATTTGGTGATAAAATAAAATCAAGCTAAAATTAGATTAATTACAAAAATTAAATCATACCGAGACATTAAAAAAGATTTGTGATGAAAGAGTAACCAACAATTGAGACTTCTTTGATTGTGACAAAGTACAATTTGTCATTAGTCAGTAAAATGCGACTTTTTTTTTGGTTGCTGAATGTAAAAAGAATAACCAAATATGTTCCGTAATTATTGGTCCTATGTTTTAGCAATTTGAACATATTTACATACATACTACATGTTTCATGAGGGAATTTGGTGCTTATGTACATGTCATGCTAAAAATCACTTCCATCGATGTTATTTTTAAGAAACTTTAATCAATAATAGAAATGAAAGGTTCTAAATTAGAACCTTTGCAGAACGTCAACACTGGAGAAACTAGAGCACCCCCAAAGTTCAATCCTACATGTCCAGATAGGCTTGATGATCGTTTTACAAAGTAGGACTTATTTTATAGCGAAAGACGAGTTTTTTTTTATAATCCATATAATTTTTTGACTTTCGGGCCCATTTTTTTTCTTTTATTTCAGACATGTTTTCACATGTCTGCTGTCCATGTGAATTCCCAGGTATCCTTTTGTTGTGATATTTTAATATGTGGATAGATGTTGCTTTGGCAAGATCAACGTGACTCGAATAGATTTACTTTTATTAACTTTTATGAGCCATTTGGTCAGCAAGTTGCTTGTTGAGCCTATATGGTTTTGTATTTATTTGTGGGTGTTCGTAAAAAAGAGGACGGCAGTATCGCCCTCAAAAGTTCCTATTACCCTATTGTCTGAAGTAGGCAAATCTACGGTGTATAACAAATAAAGCACAGGTCCAAGAACATTGCTATATATAACACCAGAATTTAGTTTTTAATTTCCAATACTTTACTACCACACTTTAAGGAAGGATTTTAAAAGGATGAAATACTAATGGGGAAAGATTATGATTTTGAATAGCAGACCTAGGAGCACTACTTTATCAAATACTTGCTGGACAGCCAAGAAGATTACGCAGCAGTTTTTTTTTGTCTTCCATGGCTTCAGTTATTGGATATACCATACGATGGTATTGTTGGATAGTAAAGTGTTCGTGATTTTAAATCAAAATGATGTTAAGGAAGCAATTCTTTTGAGAATAATCTTTCTAATTTTTTAATAATTAATATTTTAAGCGTTTAAATATTACCGTAATTTTTTTGGTTTTGATGTTATAAAAATTTACCCAAATTTGAGCTGTGAAAGCCAATATGTCACTCGCAGAATTAAATAGTATTATTTTTCTTTTTATCAAATTTCATTTCTTATCTCTGCATGAAAAAGTCAAAATTGGTAGTGATACATGCAACGACATCGATAAGTAGTGGATAACTTCTGGATCAGATTAATTTGAATATGGATTAAAAACTTCTGCTAAATGTTCAACGAAGGCATACCCAGAGTATCATTTGGCCCATTATAGGTTAATTATGTAACCACAGCGTTTTGAGATTTTTTCAGCTTTCTAGAGATATGTTTCAAACTGTTGATTTTGTACTTTCTTTAGTTGCCCTATCACTCGTGTTTTACACTGTTAAGCTACTAACCTTATGAGTATAAGTGGAATATTTATGGAAATTTGTCTCGTACGCTCATTGTAACATTTTAATAAGGTGGTTTGTATTTTTTTCTAGCTCCGGCTCTTTTAAGTTAACATTTAAATCCAAATTTGTGTATTGAAGGTATATTTCTGGGAGAAGTTCTCTAAAAATAATGATACTGCTAAGAGCAACTATAACTGGTAGGAGTGATCGGATGGTAAATCATAACTGCGTTCAACATTAGCTTAATTGTTTGAAATACTATTTGTTATAAGAAATCTGGGACTTTATTTGAATCACTAGGTCAATACCTAAGGGTACCTGATGATAAGTAAGAGTAATTTATTTTATAAATAACAGTATAAGCCCTCTACCTCTTACGATTGCTACTCTAGATCTCCAATAGCTGTACTATATGAGTACTAGAAGTAATAATAATAATAATGGTAAGGCTCTACGCCCCGCGTGGAAGCACGGCCTGCGAACTGAGAGGTTAAGGCTCTCATATGTTTGCTCTCTCTGCCCGGTCGTTGCGCACCATATCTGGTGCGGGGCGGTGTGGCAAGCACCGCGCCTAAGACCACCGCCATTAGTACCCCTTCTTCGAGTAAACGCAGGTACTCAATTATTTTTAGTGACTGAGTAGGCCACCCGCCAGGCATCAAAGAGCACCGGGAATTGAACCCGGGTTTGTCAGCATCGCAGCTCGCCCCTCAACCACGGGACCACGCTGGCGAGTACTAGAAGTAAAATATATATTATAACTTGGTTGGAAAAGCTTTTATCTAAGCTCTAAATAAAACGAAATTAGAATTAGAAAAATGTTAGTAAAATTCTTTAAATTAATAATAAAATAATCCTAAATTGCATTTTAATAATTTTATAAAAAGAAGAAGATAGTTCTTAAGCAATAAAATAAGATATATAGCATTAGATTTTCGAGAAAAAATAAAGTTGAGGCAGAGATAACTTAAAATTTATTTTATTCTAAAAATTTTGGTTGGATTTATGTAAGAAAAATTGTATCCCAGATTGCAGACCTGATGTTATTATTAGCACTAGCAATAATATTTATTATTAAACTTAGATTTTAAAAATGGATTATTTTTCCCCAAAAAGCAAATTCTAAGTGGCCAAATAAATATTGATGTAATTTTGGCTACCCAAACTTAATACTTCAAGAGATGAGAAACAAAGCATCAATAGTTGTGATAACTTTAAATATAATGTTTATAACAATTTAAAGAGGGTTGAAAAAACATTTTTATGTTTTATGATTATTTATTTTTAGGCTTTTTTGGAAACCTAAAATATTTTGACATTAACAGTGTTTTATTACTAGAAAAGATTTTGACTTTATTACAAATTATTTGTTGAAAGATTATGAAATGTAAGGGTGGGAGGTTAACACCATATTGCCGCCGAAAATCACTCTGTATAGTTGTGATAGATTCACATTTTGCGAAGCGTAGGACACAATATGATTTATGTTGTCCAGTCGCCATCTTGACAAGCATTGAAGTGGCAGGTGAACGAAACGCGTTGATATCGACAACCGCGTGAAATTCGAGCATTCCCTCTTTCTAACAGTACATTGTTCGATCAACACGAATGAAAGGCTGAATAGTTATGATTTTTTAAGTCGGATGATTATTTTTGAAACACCCTGTATAATATTGCATTAATCTTTATATGGCCAGGCGAATGGTCAAAACGACCTCAACTTAAGTATTCAAAGAAAACATTATTTTCATAACCAATTTCTATTCTACTGAATATTGCATAATAAGGTTCATTCCCTAAAACTAATTCAAATGTACCCTGCTAAAATGATTTTTAGATTGGCGTCATTAATATACGACCCCACGTCTTTGTTAACGATACATTTATTTAATTGCTGTTTGATGCATTTACAGCTTGCTACTGTAGGCGTATATTTGTATGAATCAACTCAGAAACTTTTAGAACTTCCGACTACTTGCATTGCATGTTCATGTGAGAGCATTGCTTACAAGCCTGTTAAAACTTATAAGTATTGGAGTCTGTATATTTCTTCGATTCTCAGAAAGCGTTTATTATGTGTACAGAAAATGACGAGTGAGCAATGGCACGCAAATATCTGACGCAAGCTAAGCTTAAAAAATTAACTAATGAATATCACTGTGGTATCTCTGGCGAAGAAGAATTAGAAAAGGAAGACGCGTTATTAAAAGGCAGCAATGTCGCTACAGATTATGAACTGCCCAACTCATTCACCGATGTTTTACTGCTAAAAATATCTACCCATACTGTATAACAAATTCGTTGATTTGTGACCAAAGATGGAACCCAGTTGTTAAGACAGAAACATATTTTGGAAGACCGATTGCTAGAATTAAAATAAAACTAACAGGTTATAGTAAAAACATTCTGACAGATATACAGGGTTTGCATGAAAGGTAATGAGACCTATTTTTGTGACGCGATTGTACGCCACAGCGCGCTGACCCCAGGCAAGCTCGATGGAGGGGAAGTTGGCTTCAAAGCACACCAAGTGTCAGTTTCGTACGAGTTTTGGTACGATCCGTATCGCCGTTTTAGTGGACCCTTGTCTAAAGGCTTGGTCGAAGCTTAAAAATGCAACGTTTTATAGATAGCGCTATGCCATTAAATTCTGTGTGAGAATCGGAACATCGTAGAAAATTGATAAAATGACTATGCAAAGCCCTTCTACAGACCCGATCTAACCCCGGCGAACTTTTTTCTGTTCCCACGAGAGAAGACAGACCTCAAAGGACAACGCCTTGAGACCATAGCATAGGTCCAAGCGGTTTCGACAGGCTGCTTGTAGGGCATTTCGCAAAGGACTTCCAGGGCGCTTTCCCATTGTAGAAAACCCGTTGGCATAAGTGTGTCGATTCTACTTGGAAACATGGTAAACCACATGTAACTTTTAAGTATCTGAATGTAGCGGTCTGAATTCATTATATGCATAAGAAGAGTCTTGTTGCCGTCATTTCATGCCATACGGTCACTTTTGGCCGAGTTTACTATAAATATAGCGTTTTGATTTAAATGTATCAAATAAATTCAAGGCCAAAGCAATACTTCATTACAATAACTATAAAAGGCCTGTAGATAGATTTGTAAGGTAGGGAACCATACGAGTTCACATCACGTTAAACAATGTCTGTTAATTTTATTTTTCCATGTTTTTAATTTCCTAGCAATCGACGCGTTTATTCCGAAAAAATTATGAACAAAGTTAATTGCTTTAGAAGCATCTATTGTTGAAGGAATGGCGTTAATAAAACCATATAAGTAGCCGCAACACCGAACAGTTATTGAAGTACATCTAAAATGGCGTATGAAACCGAAGACGTAGAAGACTTTAGTGAACTTCTGGGGAATTAGAATCTTCTATTACATGTAGCCTACTAAAACCTACTCTAATCGTAATCGATTTGTTTGTAACAAGCACTACAGTAGTAAAAACAATAATATATAATACTTCCACTCTATATTTTGTTATGTTTTGCACTATTATTTTCTCCAGATCCTTATTATTGTAAAAGGTTTTTCTAATAAATTAATAAACGTGTGTACTTTAGGGATTCCATTTCATATAATAAGTAAATTAAGAATTTTACAAAGGGGGGTAGTAAATAGTTACAAAATGTCACCTGGTTATTGGAAGGTTAATCGTGTTTACATTTAATATTTTACCAACTATGCTTTATATCATTGTTAATTATAATAGGAAAACTTAAATGTACGCATTCTTGAGTTTGCCTATTATAATTTCTATAGTTGGTTCCATAACTGAGATTATAATAATATATAAGCGTGACATGTCTCTATATTAAGCTCCATCGATCGATGTACTTATAAATATTTAATGGCTTTCTTTGGGAGTATTTAAATTTTATCCAGTAACTATTAGTCAAAATTTATATATTTATGTTTTTATAAAGTTTAATTTTGTGATAGATATGTGTAAGTGCTTAAACATTAACAACAAAAAAACTGCAGTATTTTATAAAACTTGTTTTGCTGAACTACCGACTGTGCAGATTGTGCGTATTGAGTATGCAGACAGAGACAATTATTATTTTTTGAATAGAGAGAATCAATATTATGCCACGCTGCATCGTAAGCGAAAAGCCCATTTTCGAGCCACGGCTTATTACTATAACTATCCCTAACCGCACAACGCGTTCTGCGCAGCAATTTTTTCAAATGGGATATTTTCGGATTAGATTACCATGTCAGTTAAAGGAACGGTTTCGTTCAAGTTTAGTGAGGGTGGATACAAATAAAGTGGAAATCGTGGTGTGGGCGTAACCGGCGCGAGATCGAAAATATCAACTTGCGTGACACAATGTTAACAAAAGAAACTTAGCAGACTAAGCCTACGTTTAGCTGTTTTGATTTAGAGGATTGCTTCAGTAAATAACCTTACGGTATATTTACACAACTTCGATGCTTTTTAGCAGGGAGCGAATACAAACCCAAGTTTTTCGTCCGGTTGAGAAAGTTATTGGAAATAATGCGATAAAAACGAGCACAGCGCGCCGCTCATTATTCAGATAAACAGTACTTTTACAGCAGCAGATATGCAGTCGTGCAAGACGACCGTGCAGTTGACTCGGTGAGTGCGTTTTCCGGATGCGTTCATAATTTTGCATTTCCTGCTAGAACACGTGTTCCTATTAGCCGTAGTTAACTGTGGATTTTAAATTCGTATGCGAAACGCAGATTTCTTAGGAATGCTTTTACAGCGTGCTTTTTCCAGATTCTGCCTTGCGAGCTACGCTCGCTTTGGGCTGTAGGAATTTAAAAAAATTACATTGAACGTAACAGTTAGCTGTTTCCTTTTAGACTGAAGTGTCGTTTGCCAACTTGGTTTTTATAGAGGACATATTTTTGAGTAAAACTATTTATATATTTTAATCGAGCCTTTCAATTTTATCAAATATCTTTTAGTATAATAATTATAAGTCAGGTTAAAGTCGTTGATTACGTATTTACGGAAATTAAAAAAGCTGCAGTTTTTAAAATTGCTTTCGTTATTTCAAGATTCAAGAACACGTTTTAACGACATGAAATACTAAAAATGAACTTTTGTATGTATGAATTGTACACGCTTCGGTTCTTTATACGCCCAAATATAACCAATAACTAGTTATGTTACAAAAAGCGTTTCTATTCTTTAAATAAGCTAAAAAACATTACTATAAAATCGATTGAATTACTGGATGAACTGTTGCTAATTTTTTTTGCTTTTTTAACTTTTGCACCAGGCGTACTTAATTTATTAAATTTATTATTCCTTCACTTTTGAGATTGTATTTTTGTTGCAACCTATTCTGTTATTATAATCGTCTATGCATTTTCGTCTTTCGTTTTCTGTGCAAATTATTGTGCATTTTTTAAAATTCCTCTAATTTCTTCATTGTTACAATTTCTATACTATTTATTAAGGAATTTGCTAGGTACTAATTCACGGTTATCAAGTTTCTAAATTACGTAGTAATTGCATGGAAGTTTTTGTATCAGAATAGGACGTTTAATTTCAACCAAAGTTTTTATTTATTTGTTATTTTTATTAACATAGAGATCATCTTTAAAAGAATTGAAAATTTTCTATATAAAGTAAGCTTTGATGAATATCTTTGTAAATTAGATTTCTAATTCAAGTAACGTTCGAGTAAACGCATTACGAATTATAATTCATATAAACCGAATCAGTAATGACAATCCGAAAACGTGTAACGGTCATCTTAGCTTAACACTCCGGTGGTCCAGTGGTTTTATTTTGATGGTCGGTGACAGTTGGTAACACGTTTGAACTTGAGCGTTCATACGTTCTCACTACTCCATCTGATACCGTTCGTTCCAATGTAAACTATCTCATAGTTTCTTGTATACTTTTAGAAATATTTATTCTACATGCTGCAGGATTGCAGCACTATTGTGATCCACGAGACTACTCTCATTACTGTTTTTTTGAGAATTTCATTACCTGTGTGCATATTAGTGGTCGGATATTGTTCTTAGATTAAGAAAACTAACTTATAGTGCTAATGTCAAACTAAAAGTGGATAACAATGTTTGGTGATCGTGAACAAATACTACATTAGTTAAGAGAGATAGAAGAAGAGGATTGCGAATGTGTTAAAGATCCAAATACGTTATAAGAAGATTTTTTAAAATATAACAAAGATGAACGAGAAAACGAAATTGGCGAAGTCTACGACAAAGAAGGTACTGGAGATATCCTAGAAATGTCAGACGTGCAGTTGTCTAATATCCAAGAGGATTATCTTAAGAAGGATCGGAAAACTACAAATTTCACGGATAGGTCGTAAACAACATCATAATATAATGCCAGCTTTTCATAAAGATGCAAAAAATGCTACATCTCCTAGTAATTTCAGTATATCATTGACGAGTATAAAAACATTTATATTTAAAAAATTAAAAATAACTTTTAAAGAGCAAGAGATGCTAAATTGACAAATAAACGTGAATTAAAGATATTGTTGGGAAAACTGTTATTTGCTGTAACGTGGAGGTCGTCTAAAAAAAAACATTTAAAATGTGGGATCACTCCTGTGTCGGCAGTTAACTTTATGCCACAAATCTAGAGATGTAAGTGAGAGTTTATTTTGGTGGACCATACTAATTTAGCAACACTGTACTATTCAGTAATACAATAATCAGGTGCAGGATCCAAAAGAAAAATCAATTGTAATATTTGGTTTGTTTCAATGCCCTTAGCTATCAGTCTACTTTTTACCAAATCCTAGTAGAAAAATTAAAAACAGCCTTTAGGTTTTCAAGATAAGTGTACATTAGGTTTAGTGTGTACTAACAAAGATTCAGCCCTATCAACAATGCACAACAGTAAAGGTAGCAATATAAGGTATGTTATCATTCTTCTTCTTATTGCACCGCCTCCTTACGAAGGTTGGCGATCTATATGGCTGATTTTGTTTTGAAAACTGTTGCTCTGAATATGTTAATGGATTTGCAGTCAAGCCAACGGCGGATATTTTTTAACCAAGAGTTCTTCGGTCTCCCTACTGATCTCTTCCTCTGGATTTTCCCTTCGATAATTAAGCGGAGTACTTTATATTTTTTCATATTTACTACCCCGCATGGCATGCCCAAAGTATTGCATGTTTCTTTCCCTTAAAGTTAATAGAAGCTCCTTATCGGTATTCATTCATTGGCGTATTTGTTATTCTTTTTGTCCAGGGGATAAGTAGAATGCGTCGGTAGATGTACATTTCGAAGGCTGCTATTTTTTGTGATAGGATCCAAAGTCCAGAATTTCCATCCATACAGAAGATTCGGGGATACGTAGCATCATACTATTCGTAAGCGTAGATTGAGGCTGAGGTGGGATCTGGTGAAAAACTTTTTTATGTTTGTAAATGTTCTTCAAGCTTGTTCAATGCGCGACCGAATTTCTTTTCTGTTTTTTCTATTTTTATTAATAAGAGTTCCTAGATATTTGAAATTGGGTACTTGTTTTATGATGTTACCTTTTATTTGCAAGGTTACTCTGGTCTTAGTTTTTTATAAATCAATTACTTTAGTTTTTGATATGTTCAATGTTAAGAATACGATATTCTTCACTACACTCCACCACTTGATCGACCATCATTTGTAACTCCGTTACATTTGTTGCCATTATAATCGTCTGCATGACTTTTATTACTCTGTAACCATTGATCACCACTTCTCCAATGTTATCATTACCACCTACAATAATACGAACTATATCGTAGATATCTTCAACAAAATGTGTAAGCAGTATTATATTAATAGAAATTTTTGAAGATAGTCCTTATCCTTTTTTAAACCTATTGAACATTGCAGTAATGAATGCTTTAAATATTTATAGATTCAATGAACAATATAGTAACATCAAACACTTTGATCTCTTGAAAACTCCTATATTATATAAAAAATAAATGCAAAATATGCGCGACTACTGAACTGTTAACCGAGAACGTTTGAATCGCGCTATGAGTTAACAATTAAATGATTCTAAAAACACGCCTTTGAATAATCAAAAATACGGTTTGTATTTAATAATTAAAAAAAAGTTTAATTCGCAACCACTTTATCGGAATTGAATTCATAACGTGACAGCTAACTTCAGAGCTTGGTTTATCGACAGGACAACCTTTAATTACACAGCTTCATGAATCTCCAAAACTGCCAGGTGTGGTTGTCAGAAAATCAGATTGAACTGACTTTTTTTAGAAGAAAGCACGATTATAGCATTCTGAATTCACTGGAGACATTTATGTTTCACTAGAATTGAATTGAGATTGCTTTTTAGTACTGTAGAGTCCTACTATATTGTATAGTAACTGTGGAAATTACGATCAACGACTATTTTATATAAAAAAGGATAGGCATAGTACGTGCGGTTTCTTATCTAATAATTAGCCTTAAATTATTCTAACAGATTCTTTTTTTAGGATTTGTAAAGTACAAGATAAAAAGGAAAGAAATTTTGATGCGTATTTTTATGAAAATGCGATTTGGTTGTAATGTAATTTTGATGTCTCTAAGACTTTAATAAGTTAAATCATTAAGTGATTTTTACGATATTGTATATTTATAGTAGAAAATAATTTATATTAGTTTTTTATTAATTTTATTTTTGGGAAAATAACTATAGTGTAATCTAAGACAAACAGAAGGTGAATAAATTGTTTAAAATACCATTTTTCAAGTCTAAAAATACTTCAATTGATTTTGGAATTATTTTCATTGTTTAAATTATCTTTTTACCTTTGCAAGAGTTTATTTTTATTGTTTCTGTGGTAGTATCAATTGCTCTTTAGAACTTCATCTGTGATAAGAATTTAAATTTAAGCAAGAAGTTAATTTTAAGATCTTCTCAGCTGACGTTGCTAGCACTTAAGATTCTTTCTACACTAATAGCTGATTAATAAACTATGACCACACAATACATCTAAATTCTAAATTGTGATAAGAATATTGGCTAATAAGCTTGATAAGCAATGCCTTGAAATTATTTCTTATACAGAATAGAAATTAAAGATGTGATTGGTAATATGCAATTTGTTTACAAGGTTGGAAGCAGATAATTATTGAATAACATTAAAAGAAAGATTTACAAGTAATGGAGAAGATCTACTGACGCCAAACAGTTTCTATAAGTAATAATGACATGCCAAAACGAGTTGTATTTGGCTGCCGTTGCTTTTTTATTTAGAGTTAATTTACGTGTATGCACTAACTAGGCTCCTTAGAGAATTTAAAAATTAACAAGTAGCCAATAAATAACGTGTGTTATGCAGATGATATTGTTCTTAAAGCAGATTTAGGTTACGGTATTCTATGGCTGTAGAATTAAGTCAACACGAGCAGCAAACCAATGGGCATAAAATCAACAAAAAAAGATCAAAAGACAAAAGTACCCTTATCAATACATAGAGGGTACGGGTTACGGGTACGTATCTTGGATGTGGAATAAATTTTTAGATTGAGTACTAACAGGAAATTGAAACTTGGTTAAAGATGCTTTATTTTATTCAACTAAGGCATTTGTTATGTAATAATAACTTAAAACTTAAGCCTCTGATGCGTTTGAGTTTGAGTTCTATGGTAAATATGCCATAGACTTAAAAATACTGTGGATAACACATGCCCCTAATAAAGAATTGCCCAACAAAATCGTAACTGATAGATAGATGATTCTTCAGGGTAAGATAAAAAGGGGAGACGTTCCGTAAAACAAAGTTAAATTTTGAGGCTTAAAAATATCAGATAATGGACTGCCTCTGACACACCATCATTATTCAAAGTTGAAGTAAATAGGAAGAGATTTACTTATATATTGTGGGCGGTTCTCGGGGTACTAGGCTATGTTCGGAGTTTAGTAACTCTTGAAGTTTTGTCCATAACTGCGGCGGACATCTTCAGAAGCAAATTTTGCAAAAAATTAATTTACTTTTCCTTAAGAGCACCAAGATGTAGCTAAATTTGATTTGTCATCCCTGTTAAAATTATTTTTATGTTTATAAATCTCCATAGCCTCTTTGTGTAATTTTTGTGTATCTTGGTGGTGGTAGTATAGATGGTTTCCATCTTGTGTTTATTGACAAATTTCTCTATCCGTTCGACAACCGTGTTACTATAAGGTAAAAAAGCTTTTATGTGCATTTGTTAGGTTTGATTTTATTTATTATTTATCTTTGCCCCCGAGTAACCGTTCTTTTGGAAGTCTTCTTTTGAATGTTTTACTTCATTATCCAAGACTTGAGGTTGACATGTTTGTCATGCTCGATCTACCACTGTTTTCACAAACGTTCTTTTTTGACTTGGATGGTGGTTTGACTGCTTGTGACAGTATTGGCCCATATGCGTGTTTTTTCTGCACACAATGTGTTGTAAATGTCTATTCTTCGGCCTCAATACCTGTGTGTCTAAGAAAGCAATATTTTTGTTTCATTCTAGTCCTATAGTAAGCTATACAGTATACGCTCGGAAGTATCGAATCCAAGTGTTTAAGAAATTCCGGTAGCGTCTCCTTCCTGTATCTTCATATCATAAACGTGTTATTGATGCACCAAAACACCAGCTGTGAAAGCTTCGAATTTGTTTACTGTAGTATGTAGTAGCATATTACACAGCTTGTTGTCTCACTATAATTATATAATTAAATTAGAGAATATCGTATAAATTAATTGATGACAAAGTGTAAACATCAAAAGATATTTTTTTTCAGTTAGTTTAAATTGATCTTTTTTAATAATTATTTTTAAATGCTCCGGGAAAAACTATTGAAGTGCGAACCACTTCATTAAATATTTTCCTTCAAATACTTTGTGGTATACAATTAACTAGGTTGTATCTTCACATTTCAAATTTGCCAATTTTTATTTCATATAGCCTCCACTAACTACGTTACTAAAATTTTGCTTCTATCAACTTTGAACACTTGATGTAGCTAGCTGGTGCAGTATTTTGTTGAAAGTAATAATTTCCATCTAGAAATACGTTTTTAATTAATACTTTTTAATAAAAGTTTGCCTATTTAGGATCACCCGTTACAGATTGGCGATTAATATTGTACGTAAGCAATTACAAAAAATAACGGATTGTCGTTTATTTAGGGTGAACTAAATAGAGATTTGTATTTATATAATTCTGCTAACTTTTGTTCTTTCATTATTAATTTGTTTTTTCTAAAAACATTCCAGTCTGATACTTTTATGATGAATAAATGAACAAAATTTTGATTTATTTTGATTCTTAGTAAGTTTTCTGGGAGATATTGCACAATTCCTTCGCGTACGCTCTCGCACAATTCTAACATTCGCATCTCTTGAGACCGGTTTTCTTATTAATGGCGGTACGTACAAAAATCTGTGTTCGTCTACCTAGATAACAGCTTATAATTTGTCTTCCATCTTTTTACAGCTCGTTGACTTGCAAAAATTGCTACATGTGAAAAAACATCCTTAATTCTTGTTAGTCTACATGATGTTACCGTAGCTGAAATTCCATTAAAGGATTTAAAAGGGCTGTCCTACATAATAGGTTTTTAAGCTTTTAATTAGTATAACATACATTTTGTTTAGTGTATTCAGTTAAACTTTAAAGTAAACTTTTTACGAATCTACTTTTAAACCTGCAAAATGAATGAAAATAAGATAAAAATACAACAAGTAGAACTTCCTTTTTGTTCGTATGTGTTATTACCTCTATGATGCTATTTATTGATCTTCGCTTTGATCACATTCCACATGTAGTAATTAAAGGGATTTCAGTCGGAACTGGAGGATAGCAACAAATCGGGGGGCAATGGTAATTAAAATAATTGTATAGCCATGTTTGGGTCTTTTCTGCCTCGTGGAATAA
Source organism: Sinelater perroti (assembly GCA_036346155.1). Taxonomy (NCBI): domain Eukaryota; kingdom Metazoa; phylum Arthropoda; class Insecta; order Coleoptera; family Elateridae; genus Sinelater; species Sinelater perroti. The sequence continues at coordinate 6,197,785 of JARFIY010000195.1, forward strand.
AGCAGAATCATGCTATAACACGTACTACTTCTATTCAGAATTTGAAAACTGTCTCTATCAAGTTGATATAGCTGTTAATGGTCAAGAAGCGAAGTACCATGACATTCCCATCGTTGCTTACAAACTCCAGCATCATCGCAGAGGCGAGAAAGTTTGTATGCATGACGGTAAACATTTCAGAGGCATCCTGGCAGATCCAACAGTTATTTTGGCGGTTCACTTTCTTATCCTGGATGAAGTTTTTTTGTCCTAAAATAATCTCAGGAAGCCAACGCTGTTGTGACTGATGTCGTTCAGCAATGCTTGAGCCCGCCATTAATCTCTATTTATCATTTTTTCTCGATCAACAGTTGGCGATTCCTCACGACAAAAGACTTGTATGGGTCCTGGTGTCTCTTGACAGATCAGTTATGATCCGCCCAGACCCTAATCGATTTTCTCTTTTAATTCGTGGACGAATTCATCACTTCCTTATAATCAGAGCATTTGTTGTAAGTTTCTCTGGTGGTCAGATGTCTTGTATTTCTTGTCTACGTGATAAACTGTGATATTTTTGTAGCCAAACTAGGCAATCATTTCTTGACGACTTTTCAGCGCGAGGGAATTTCAGTATAGCAGTTATACGATTATATTCTCGGCTTATTCTGTCGAGAATCGTAAGTTCTTAATTATGTGCAGCTAACTTGTGTTACCTAGTGGGGATTACGCATGCGCATAAGACGGCTTTTCGGCTTTCCTGCGGTACAACCTAAAAAATTCCAGATTTACCTCTAACGATTCAATACATTATATAATTAATTTGTAAGGCCTAAAAGTGCAATAAATATTTGACCATTGAATTTAAAGCTTATTAATTTGCTTGTTTAATAAAATTTTAAAAACGTATAACAAATTATTATCAGTCCCATATAACTATTTAGTGACTATGCCATATATAAGTGGCTTCTCGTTGGGTTATCAACACATTAATAAATAATTAATTGGTTAATTGAAGTATGTTGGCGGAAAATCAATTAAGGCTAATGAAAATGATTCATTTACGACTTGTGGGTGTCCGCTAAACAGATTTAATTGATCGTGTCACAATGATTTGTAGATCGGCGGAACGCTGACAACAGTTTGTTGTAAATAACCCTAAAAGGTGCGCGATAATCTGAACAATGGTCGTGATACGCCTGTGGGTTAATTAATTACCATCAAACAATATCGCGCTCGTAAAACGTTGAGTATCCTAAACAACAACAAAATACAGCCAGCGCGCAACAGGCAACCTCTTCCATAGGAACTGAAGCCGCCAACTTTTAATTAACAAATTATTTTTAAGCGCACCTGCACGTTTCTGCCTAAGTATGTACATAATTAAGCTGTATCCTGTATGCTTCGCTTAAGCCTTACACGGCTAGATAGGAGGTTGTTGTTCGACAACAAATTTAATGAAAACGACCCTCTACACATCATGAAGATACTGCAAGAAGCAATTTAAAAAACCGACGAAAAACGCGCGTCTCCGCGGCAAAGGCCGGATGGAATCACAAACGCCAAACAAAATTCGATTATGACACGCGAAATTTTCGCGAGGTCAGTGATCTTCTCAACAACGCAATATTTTATTTATTTGTACGAGGCCACCCACTGAATGAAAATAGATATCAAATGAATTTTATTTGTTTTTTAATGCGCGCACACCAACAAGTTGTCGGGTTAGGCGAACCCGCGGCAATTTCATGTAAATAAATATTTCAGTTTCAGTGTCTTATTGCCAAAACAGAGGCGAACATGTGCGTGTATCACTCACAACGGATTTTGCATAATGCCTAATCATCTTGTCCAGTCTACCGTAGCAAATTATTATTGCTTATGAGGTCGTAACAAATCTCGTATCCAACGAACTTTTTATTTTGCGGTGTATTAAGTTTTTTGTTAAAATCCGCAGGGATATTCGCAAAAGTTATTAGTTCAAATGATCGCACGAATTCTATTTGCATACTTCGTTTCACTGCTATGCATGCTCTATGTTTGCGTTATCAACAGATAATGCAGTAGTTACACGAACGCAAACAGTACCGAGTTACATTTACACGTTTCCTGAAATTGATAATCGTATTTGTCTCTGCGCGAAATGTAAATTTATCGCAGCTGCCATAAATATGTATTTAAAGCAAATTTCAACATTAGCATTCGCAAGTGCGGTAAATCTACTGTTGTTTATTACCAAATTCAACATCCGCGTGGTTAACGTATATCCTAATCGAAAAAGTTTTTGTTACCGGTACAAATGTTCTCCTTTAAATTGGAGTTCGACCTGCCTGCTGTTGTGTTTTCAATAGAACAACAGCTGTGTAAACGAATTGCTGAAAATACACTTTCGGCAAAGGTGTAAGCAGTCACAGCACTTTTCAGAACAGTACTAACACAGCCGCACGCTCCCTAATAATAACAAAATGTGTTTGATATTACAATTATAATAACATAGACAGTAAGGCATATTTCACTTCATTTTGAGACTGTGAAATACGTTTGAGCACTAATAATAATGAAAGTGTAGATGATAATTTGTGGGACTTTTCATTTCTGATAACTAAGCAACATCCAACCAACTTCCTTTAATGAATGGTAGAATTGGTAGCCTTCCATGAATTGAAAGCACTAGCATATTACAGCATTAATTCTGTCATATGTCACTTCGAATAAAAACGCGTTTCCGAAATAAAAATTTTAATCATTTTAATTACGTGCACGCGGAGGCTTCCATGCGATATGCTACGAGAATGGCGTTTGTGATGGTGCTTTCCACACAAAAGAATATTCATTAAACTCGTCCATATGCGATCCGCTTTATGCTGACTCCTTAAATTTCTCCGTGCTCGCCGGTCTAGCCGTATGAATATTTAAATTTCCAAATTTAATTGGATACGAGCCGAATGTGATGATATCTGCCGAGCAACTCAGCCGGAAAATGTTGCAAGAGGAGCGAGAATAACTTTTCCTTTTATTGCGGCAAAGTTGTTCAAGATCAAAGACAACGCGGACGTTTATTAATATATTTTGCCCGTTTTTCAATTTGAAAGGCGACTGCTTCGCTTTACACTTTCTTAACTTCGCGGAAGAAATACATTGTCTTGAATATTGGAGCGCCTAATTTTAGGACATGTATATATGTTTGTTTAGAGAAAGTAATTTTTTAACATTTATTTTGTAAAATAAAGAAGTAGTTACATTAAGCGGTTAGGGAACCTTTTAGTATTTGTTAGCAATTTAAATTGAAACGCAAAATAATAATAATAAATTTATTTCTTATACTTTTGTTCGAACGTTAAAAATTGCATGCGTTATATGCGCGCTGGGTAATCATATCGTGACTTGTGATATAGCTGAACTGTTCAATCTGATAAATATAAACGTGTGTACAAAAGTTAGCAGTTTTATGGAAATTATGATTATTACTCTAATATTATCATATACAAACCAATGGAAAATAAATAAAAAGTAAGCCATAAAACTATTTATATTATATATATATTTATATATATATATATATATATATATATATATAAATTATATTTATATTTTCACCATTGGCTAATGGCATGGAATCAAATTTAAACCTAACTGTAATATTTAATCCAAACTTTCTAGGGTATAAAAACCATTTTTATCAACACCAAGTAACTCAAGCAACTAGTACTCAAATTCAACTAATCTAACGACAAAATAATGCTGTCAGGCCCTCCCTTACGTTTGTGCAGAACACAACTCGCTAGGTTATAATACCTCAATCGATACAAACAACAATTTTCAACATCTAGTCATACTCTTTCTGTATTTATAATTATCCACAAATTAAATATCTTGACAAGAAGTCGAATATTTCAGAAGAAACTCTAAACAAATGAAGTGGTAACAACAGCTGAGATACATTATTTAAATAAATATTTGCCGTTTGCCATAGAAGAATATAATAAAATCACACTATATCAACGTAAGGTAAAAAATAAATCGAAGAAAATCAAAGCCCAAAAGAAAAGATTTCCAAAATTCTTTCATGTTGAAATGTTTTCTGACATACTTAAGGACTTTAGTCTCATTGTCCAGGAAGACCAGCATAATTTTAAAACAATAGTAGATAACTCCGTTAAAGTAATGAAAGAACTTCTAACTTACCGCACATTAATAAAATACTTGCAGACAAAAAAAAGTTTAGTGGGTTGTACTTACCAAACGAAGAAAGATTAAACCCATAAGGTTGTCTTAAGAAATCTTCCTGTTGAAACAGTTCAAGTATTTAACATAAAGTATTTACAATGTAAAGTGTAAAATCAATAAAAATCTATTGTCCTGACAAGAATATTTACGATCTCAAATACCTACACCTTACAAATATTAAAGTGGAATCATCACGAAGAAAAATAGAATTAGTTTAGTGAAAAGGGACAATTACAAGAAAGCATGTTGCAACAAACCTTACGCTTGTGTCAAGTGTGGAGGTATACATAATGCTATAATATCACAGAACTCCTGCCCCATTCTATCTAGATCTTCAGAGAAGGTATCTATCAACAAAATTTTAACACAGTATGGAGTTGTTGGGAATTCAACTTTAAGCTTTAGTCAATTTACAGTGCTTACCAATAAAACTCATTCGAGTCGCAAATAAACAACATAGTCGCATTTTAAAAACGAAATTAAATGTATGCAAAAACCTTCACGGCCTGTGTTTTGAAGAATTGCATTGTTTGTTCTCGGGTTGTTAGGCCAAGGTAGGAGTCTGGAAACTTTTGACGTTTTGACCACAACTTTAGGAGATATATTCTTACTGTCCCGTACGCTTTACTTTTATACTCGTACGCGTATGATAGCGGTGGTGATGGGAAACCGTTGTTGACATTACCAAATTAGCTGTTGAAGTAAATTGACTTGTTTTAAAAACTATTCTCTGAGATTATATAGAGAGACTATGGAAAGTTATAGACAAAAATAATTTTTTCGGGGATGCCAAATTTTATTCACGTAAATTTTGATTTACTGCATTTCAATCGCAAAAAAAGCAAACGGTCATGTAGTAAAAAATGTAAGTCAGGTCAGCAATGTCTTCTGCCGGTATTATCTAAATTGTAGGACAAAATACTTCCCCAGAGAATTCACAAAGATCATGACAAACAAAAAAGAATATCTAACTACCAATTTAAATTTCGACACAACAACAAAGCCTTTGCTTCTCGATGTCACTTAACTGTTTGATAAAAAACGGCAAAGAAAACTTTTATTCAAAATTAAATCAGTGCCTACAATGTCACAACTCAGAACAAGCTATTTTCAAAACATTTAAAAAACAAAACTGTAATTTTCTTTTTCTGATCAATATAAAATCCATTACAATTTTCATTATAATATTTGGACAATTTATGGATTAGGGGTACCAATGATGAATACTTAAATTATTTTGCCGTTTATCATAGGGCTGCCCAAAGCACTGAGGAATAGATTTTTCTTCTTAGTTGCGCCACTGTTCCTGCCTCTAGATATTCACATTTAGTTACCCAAAACGCAAAATGGTGTGTAAATAATGTTGTGTAACAAAGAACTGAACTATATTAAATCACAAGTGGCAATGTTAAATTGATGCACGTGTCGAGGACGGCTTAAAGTACAGTGCCATTCTGTCATTAGTGCTATTTCCAAAATAGACTTCTGATGCTCTTGCACTGGAAAGTTGTAGCCCTGAATGTACCTTAGGTAGGTCAACTCAAAATAGCAGATTTTGAGTTGAGATGTTTTTCTAGGGATGCGACACACTTCTAAAATAAAACTGCAACATCTACACCCTACAATATCAACTTAAGTGTACTACAAGCAAGTGCATTAGGACCTTTTCTTTACCCCCTCCCCTCCCCCCTAACTAACATATTAATAATCGCACGGGACACGGCTATACTGAAAACCAATAAACATCATGTAGTGGTTAATCAACAAAAAAGTCAGTGCACACAACCCTTATGCTAAGGAAACACCAATATCCTTCAGAAAAAATAATAGCACAATGATAGCTAAACTAAAAAAGTCAAATATCTCAGTATCCATTTGGACACCAGACTAACTTATTAATGACAGACGTAAGTACATAGATACAGAACCTTACTTTTTTGCGATGGAAATTGAAGCATCTGCCATAAGGTTTGAAATTTTTTTATAAAAGCTTTCCTTCCAGGGAATAAAGCAACATCATCTTGAAGCGCAATGTCATAGTTAAAGTAGTGCGGCGTAAACCACGGTTTCATGTAAATAACGTATTTTTCTATATTTCTGTCGCTAAAACATGTATAGTCTTATGTTTTTGAGGTCGCTGAATACGAATCCGATGTTATTTTTTCTCTAAAATGGGGCGCCTATGTGTAAAATGGCTTGTTAGTGAAAAATAAGGAAAACATTTTTTCACGTTTTTTTTCGTTTAACTGGCAATATCTCCGGGAGTTTTTAATATTTCTTTTTGAAATTTTAAACACGCATTCTTCGTGGTATGAGCTAAAAAGCGAGCCCTATCCGAAATCTCTAAGGCGTTTATTGCTCACGTAGTGAATTTTACAATTTGCACTTACCGATTTTACGACTTTTTATGTACTCTCGCAAAAGTTTTGGGATAAAGTTTTGATTTTTGGGTAAGTAAGTATTAGGTATTGAAATATGATATATAAGGAAGTTTTTTGCATAGTTTCAAATCTCTGTGTCAAATAGAAAAAATATGCGTGTTGCAAGTTTGACGTCTCGTCCGGGGGCGCGCGATTGGTACGCGCCGATCACATCAGCGGGCGTGTACAAGCGCATAAATGAGAGTATTATGCGGTAATATTAATTAAAAATCGTATTTAAACAATATGTAATCATATTTTTCTTACTGTGTATAAAAATACCTCATCATTTAAAATGTTCAGAGTTTGGCGCGTTGAGATTCATTGGCACATTTACAACATTTGAAAATGAACCTAAGATGTGGTTTTTCACAGAAAAAATTACCATACGCACTGATCTGAGTAGGTACATACCTATAAATATAATATAAAATAAAAATAGGTAATTACATATGTTTATCTCTGTTAGCTGCGCATGGATTGACTGGTTGTGATATTTCGGCGTTATTTTATATCAGTGGAAAGACTGTTTATATGGTTTTGAAAAATATGTTGAATGAGAAACTGGTTGATTTAGCTCGATTAAAGGAATTTTCTATGAATAAAGTCCAAAAAACCGTTAGCTTTTTTACAGCAAATTTATACGATCCCCAAAAAGATTAAAGCCGTACGCTCTGACATTAATTCGGTACGTTATAATTTAGCAATCAAAAAAATTCAAACATCGATAAACTTTCGCCATCCAAGCCAGCTACGTTTAAACATATTTTGAGAGCTCTTTGGCAATTGAACGAATGGAAGCAAGCAAATCAATCTATGATTGTTTCCGAAGACGTAACGAAGTTTAGGTGGTTGGTAAACGGTAAAAAATTGACATTTGATTATTATGTAGGACCTACTGCATTAGAAATCTTGCAAAAATATTTTTGTTCTTGTAGCGGAAAAAATTCTTGCTCAACGGTGATTTGCCCTTGTGATGTTTGTAATTGTATGATTCCTGTAACAATATAGAATAAATGAACGAATTGTTTTATTTTAATAACAGTTTTTTTAATTCCCATAAAATCCAAATTAAAATTTCGTACGTATGATTCGTAAAATATATACAATTTAATAAATGCTATTTATAATGTAAAATAGTAAAATCGACACATAAAAATCAACGTTTTAAACGATGAGGTATTTTTCTATACAGCAAGAAATAGAAAAAAACAAAATATTATTACATATTGTTTAAATATGATTTTTAATTAACATTACCGCATGATACTCTCATTTATACGCTTGTATACGGCCGCCGATGTGATCGGCGCGTACCAATCGCGCGCCCCGGACGAGACGCCAAACTTGCAACACGCATATATTTTTTTCTATTTGACACAGAGATTTGAAACTATGCAAAAAACTTCCTTATATATCATATTTTAATACCTAACACTTACCCAAAAATCAAAACTTTATCGCACAACTTTTGCGATAGTACATAAAAAGTAGTAAAATCGGTAAGTGCAAATTGTAAAATTCGCTACGTGAGCAATAAACGCCTTAGAGATTTCGGATAGGGCTCTCTTTTTAGTTTATACCACGAAGAATACGGGATTAAAATTTCAGAAAGAAATATTAAAAACTGCCAGAGATATTGTGAGTTAAACGTAAAAAATCGTGAAAAAATGTTTTCTTCATTTTTCACTGAAAAGCCATTTTACACATAGGCGAACCATTTTTAGCGAAAAAATACCATCGGATTCGTGTTCAGCGACCTCAAAAACATAAGAATAAACATGTTTTAGAGACTAGAACTCCGTGGTCACATATTACTATTTCTAAGCGACGTTTGATCAGTAAAAATTACAGTTTGCGATGTATCGTAGCTGTCGAATTGTGTCGATTTCAGCTGATCTAACGGATGAACAAACTGCAGCAATATCTTCTTCTTCCACTCGTCACTGCCTTTTAAAATACTAAGTACAGTGCCACATAATGGTCGTCACTATTCTTGCCTATTTATGGCGCATACACAGGGTTTCTTTCCGAATGACCTTTATATATTGGTTACCAGACAAAAATCACCACTCTTAATTGAGAATGAGGTTTCTGATTTACAAAATAATCATAAAGCCAGTATGGACCTATAACATCGAGCTTTAGAGTTGTTTAAGTCAATTAAAAGTAGCCATTATTTAATGTTTTCAGTGAAAGACACTACAAAATATAATTCGCGCGTTTTTTTAAATAAAAAATTAAGAAATGGGCCGCCAAACATCAAAGTACCAAAGCTCATTCAAATGAACTTATCCAACCCTTACTAAAACTGAGGTACCCTAAAAGATTAAAGAAAAAATGACTCTGTAAAACAGTAACTCACGCTTATTAAGATGAAATGTTCGAAATTTGTTAACAATTAGTCTAATGTCTTAAGAAAAATATTATAGTGTATATTAGTAATGTATTCGTATCACTTGTGCTTACTTATTAGTTTGTCTCCACACATATATTAATAAGAGTACAAACCAATGGGTGTTACTGTTGACTCGAAGAACAATTATGGATAGCTCTGATTGCTAATTATTTCCTCTTGAGATTGAATAGACTAAAGAGTTGTCAAATCGATAAATATAGTTTGAGTTTATCGAATACTTAAAAATATTATTACGTTCTGAAACTACAGTGTTGCTTGGATTATGAAATTATTCACAAAAATTCTGTCACGATTTCCTCCAACTTTTTAGCATCAAACTGTAGTGCGTAACAGCAATGGTGAATCTTTTTGGGGGTGGATTTAAATCAAAAAATTTGGTAATCGCGGATGGCTCATTTGAGCGGAATAATTTGTTTTTCTTTAATTTTAAATTAATCAATTCATGATAGAAGAAAATCGCTAGATTGATTTATAAGTTTATGTCTAAAAGAAATTATTGGCAGTTACTTCTATAGCTTGTTGTTTATCAATTACTTTAATTGTATATAAAATCGGTACGAAATATGCTGCTGCTTTTAATTTTACTTTACGTACTATAAGATATAAAAATATTCTAAAAATCTAGAAGAATATTTTAAGATATTCTTGTGTTTTGTAACTATTTTAAATTTTAATTTTATTGTAGTTTTAAAATCGACTACTTTAAAGTTGCCTTGCAGAGGTCATACGCTGACCTACAGGTTACAGATTTGTTATCCCTTGTATGTATAGTAATTGCACCTTTGTGTAATTGATAGACATATTTCTATGTATTATTTTTATGTTTAGATAACATTTATAGTTTAATGCAAAAGAAAATAAGAATTTCGATAACAAGAGCAAAATAATTTAAAGTTTGTCATTTAATTATTCATGTAGTGATATTTTATGGAATTAATCACATTAAAAGCCCACACCTAGTTCAGGTAGAACATTCCTACCGAGCCCCAAAATAAAATAGTTTCGCGTACTTTCAGGTTATATTAATAATAAAAAATTGTGAGTAGTATTACACTAAAAACCAAATTATAAATTAGGACTCCAGTTTATATTCGAAAAATTGGAATATTTGTATATTCACTACGGAAGACTAATGATCGGAATATTGCAATTCTTAATGGACAAATAAAAATAGCGTAAATGCGCACTGTGGTCCTAAAAAAAGTTAAACAATTTTTGATTTCCAATTTAAACTAATAAACTTTAAAACCCTAAGTTTACTACAAAATATACATAAAAGTAAAAATTGGAATAATATAATAGTGACAATGTTAGGTATAAATAAATTAAGATTTTGTATTCATTAGGGTTATAATTAGAATTACTTGTTGATTAGAAATCGAAAATATATAATTTGAATTGGGAAACTTGATAATTTTCCAAGACGATTGTTAGATATTAAAGAAATTCGGTAATTTTAGTTTATTAACAAACTTATGTATTTTGATTTCGACTGGCTAATCGAAAACTAAAAAGTTTCACACATTAATTTTTTTACAATATTAAATCTGTTGCATTACAAGTAGCTGTATGTATTTTATAATAAAACTTTTGAACTGGGCCCAATACTTGAACTATGTTATCAAAATTTAACTGTTCGGCTAATACTGTTTCAGTACCTTATGACGTTGACTTAACATGTCTGTAACTTTTGCCAGTACGATATATATTATATATTCTTAGAGTAGTGAAAATATTTTTAATATTTAGATTTTTCATATTATTTAACAAATAAATTTGAGGAAGGGGGATGGGAATAAAAAAATTCTTTAAGAAGGAAGTAAATTTCGTATTGTAGCAGTTTAATGTAAATTTGATCAGAATTTACCGTAGGTTAAGCGTATAAATCACAAATATTTAAACCTTAACTCCACAGTCTCAAGTTCAACCTCCTCTATTTTTGTAGCATATTTAAATATGCTATTTAAATTTAACAAGAACTGTAGAAGTTACAAACATTACAAAAAAATTTAAAAATTTCGTTATCCTTTTGAAATGTCCGGCTGCAGATGTGAATGATTCCGGGGTGAATTCTGAAGCATATTTCTATCGGGTGGTCCAGATAATTGAGTAGATGTGCTCACTTCAAACAAAGGGTAATCATGGGGTCACCTAAGGCGCGCATCAGAGATGGTACGCGACGACTGCGCAGTGAACGCCTCAATCTCTCAGCCATGCTCTCACGCAAAGCGTCAGAGTCTCACAATCAGCATCCATCCTTTTGACCCTTGTCTATTGCTGGACTTAACTGAAACATTGACTCAATACATATGAGTGAAAATGTTCGTTCAAATCTAATAAGTATAACGAAGAATTCAGCAATTTTTGAAAAATCGAGCTAACAAGGAATACTTATGTTAGACGATTTTGTGATATACAGCTCAATATCGACTTTAGTAATTATTACGTTTTTTTTTTAATTTTTTATATTTAAGAATTTATATCAAACTTAGAAAAATATGCTGCCAATGGTTTTTACTTTCCTTATCCTATAATAAGGAAAGTAATGTAATCGGCGGAAATTTGCCTACCTAGTTTTTCACATTTCTGGACGAAATATAGCCTCAGGACACCAAAAAAGTTGTTTTTAGCCATTGATTCGTGTGTGTGTGTGTGTGTGTGTCTGTCTGTCTGTCTGTCAGTAAACAAGATATCTCGAGAACCGTAAGAGCTAGAGACTTGAAATTTGGTATGCAAGTTACTTGTAGGTAGGGGACGCAGTGCGAAGCTTTTGGTAAAATCGGCCGTACCGTTTGGTCACAGGTCAAAATCGGTCTCAAAGCGGTCGCGTATCTAAACGGTTGAAGATACAAAAATTTATGAGAATAAAATGATTTATTATCATGAGATAAACATGAATTTAAAATAAAAGTTGGTAAAATAGGAACTCGAAAAAATTGAAACTCAGGATTTTAACATACCGGGTGTTCATAAAATATATTACTGGATAGATCAAACCGAGACAAACAAAAAATTAAAATGAAATTTTTGATCGAGGTCAAATAAATAAATTAGTAGCCATTAAAAATTAATTAAACGGACCAATCACAGCGCGCTCGGAGAGCTACCTGGCCGACTGCGGAGGACGGGGGAGCGCTTGGCCTAGGAGGGAGCACGCAGGCTGTGCAACCGAGCTCGCACGGTTACCTTCAGTGACAGCAAAATTGTAAGTAAGAGTCAATTATTGTCTTGTACTGTTTATTTTAATCAGCTTTCGAGTGTTGGACTCGCGCCTCGTCCTTTTAAAATAACAAGTTCTGGGACGAGAAGCGCAGGCCGATATATATATATATATATATATATATATATATATATATATATATATATATATATATATATATATATATATATATATATAATATAATATATATTATATAAAAAAAATTGAGTGCTGCTGTCACACAGGTCAAAGGTCAAAGGTCAAAGTTCAACTCTAACTGGGTATACGTAAATGCGTTGTCATGGCAACGGCGTACGTCAATTATGTCAAACAGAGCTTTTAATCGTGTTTTTATTTATTTTAAAAACTACTATGCGAAGGGGCTCAAGCATGTCGGAGTTGGAAAGCCTCCGGGGCCTAGACCTCGTTATATATATATATATATATATATATATATATATATATATATATATATATATATATATATATATATATATATATATATATATATATATATATATATATATATAATAGGATAAGGAAAGTCGTGATGTTCACACCAGATTTTTTAATAAAACTTTGAACGTTTTTTTAGATACCTGATCACGGCGATCAGCGTTTGTGATTTTGTATTTTTGGCGGTACTGTAAGTTAATAATTGATTTTTTTACTCTGACTGATACAACATAAATTAGAGACTTAAAATTACCCTTCACTCAACAATATAGCCAATTAATAAAAATTATTACCATATTAAACCAAATGAAGAATGAAAATGTATCATTTGCTAAGCTTTATAATTCATTTAATAAACCAACTTATATCTTATAGTATTATGCAAACTACCACGTAGATGGTGATCACATTTCAGCTTGAGTATTATCTCTTTTGCTTCTTCTCTAATGTAGGGAAAATTTAATCTGGAACGTCCGATACATTCTAAAAAGGTCTAAAAAATTTCAAAATAAAAAAACTATTATATGTTCTTAGCCCAACAACTACGACCCGGTAAATTATACCTGGTTTACTCGCTTTTTTAGACATTCAAAAATTTAAAAACTATAAAAATATTTTTTTAAATTTTTGTTCTTTACGTCAAATGTAGGAGAGGTCACGGGAATTTTATAAAAATACAAATAGAGAAAATTAGTTAGGTACACTTTTATAACAAATGCAATTCTTGACTTATGTATGTTAATTTTATTTTTTAATTTAGGGAAAACATTAAAATAAATTAATAGTTTTGCTAAATTTACAATAGAATATTTGCCTCGTTTATATTTATTATATTTAAATATATATAATACGACCTCTTTGTAACATTATTTAAGGTCATATTAGAAACTATGCACATTTTTTATAATTTTGCCTTTAAAGTCCTATACCAACACAATTCTTGACAAATAATAAAACAAGTAAATAAAAATTAATTTTATAAATAGACTAATTTAGACAACATTAAATAGTTTATTTTAAATTATAATGCTAATATTATGTAATTTTTAACATTTTGCAAATGTAGTCATAGAAGTAGAACAAAGCTATTGCTGCTTTACAAAATATTATAATGCGTTCAGTTAACGGTTGTTAAAATATATGTTAAATATAAATTTATTGTTAGAATTTAATTTTCAATATTTTTGCTACCAAAAATTATTTGCCGTAAATTATCGATTTATGGATTGAAATAAAAGCTTAAATGCTGTTCACTAGTTGTTATTGAGAAATAATGATTGCTATTTTATTGTTATTTTATCGCACGTGTAGACTTACAATTCTTTATTTAAAAAACGGTTGGCTCATCAGATTTTATGAAAATTATTTTTAAATTGGATTTTAACTTTCGACTAAATGTTGTTTGCATTGTTATGTGCCCATCGTTCATTTTCTCTAGTTATTTATTAGTCTTTAGAAGATCTTATATACATTTCGTGTGACTACGCGAGTGACATTAGTGTTTTGTGAAAAATAAACAAGGAACTGGCTGCTATTATTGCAGATAAAGTAGAACTACCGCAATAGAGGCTTCGAAGATTTAAAGAGAAAGATTTTGTGACGAGTCATATGGTAAGTGGTCTTTAAAACTTCATGGTGCTAAACCAATAGTCCCTAACGTTTTTTCTGCCATCTTCCACGTATCCTTGATGCCCCCTTCCACCCGTAATATATAATTCTTATTATTTAAAAAGTGAACAAGGACAAAACCTAAAAGGCCCTTAATTTGGTCTAACGAGCCTCCAAACAACATGGCATCCATAAAGAAACCATGGGGCCGGCGAAGAGATTGCTCTGTAAGCAATCCCAGAACGAACTTAAAAATACCTTTCGATTTCGATTTCGAATTTCGCGAAAATTCGAAATCGAATATCTCGAAAATTATTCGACATAGAATTTTTTCGACTTCATTTTCGAATTCAGCGTAAAAGTTCCTATAAGAATCACATTTAAAATCGTAATGTCGAAAAATTTCCCGAAATTCGAAGTCGAATATCTCGAAAACTATTCTACATAGAATTTTTTCGATTTCATTATTGAAATCAGTGTAAAATTTTCTTTAAGAATTACTCATAAAATCGCAATGTCGAAATTTGCCCGAAATTCGAAGTCGAATATCTCGAAAACTATTCGAGATAGAAACTTTTTGATTTCGATTTTGAAATCAGCGTAAAATTTCCTATAAGAATCCATTTTAAAATTTTAAAAAATCCATAATTTTGTGACAGCGACAGACAGACAGACAGACAGACAGACAGACCGACAGACATATAGAATTCAGTAACGAACTTTTTAAGTTCGTTGAAAATAAAGCTAGATATCAGGAAATGAAAGATTTTTGGTTGAAACTGACGAATGCCAATTTTGCTAATAAATATACTTTACACATGATAAAGTTAAGTAACAAAATAGAACAATTGTCACGTATGTATGCAGTAATAATATTCGAGACCCAATTGTTTTGAGTAATCTGCATCTACTTCTGGGTAACTTAAATGCCTAACTTCATTGTATGTATTTCTTGAGAATATACAAAAATATCTGGTCAGCTGTTATATTTATGCCTTGCCTATGAAAGTGATAATTGTGCTTCTCACCACTTCTCTCTTTAGTGAGCTTTTTTTCTCTACATTGTTACCAGCTGACCGCCGCGTGCATTCTGATTTTAATCTTAATCACAATATATATTTACATAGTGCATATAAATCCTATAACCGCTAGAGTGGTCCAGTGGTTGAGGGGCGGGCTGCGGTGCGGACAGACCCGGGTTCTAGTTCCGGAGCTTCCTGATGCCTGGCGGGTGGCCTAATCAGTCACTAAAAATAACTGAATACCTGCGTTCACTCGATCAGGGGGTAATAATGGCGGATGTCTAAGGCGCGGTGGTTGCCACATCGCCCCGCATCAGAGGGGTGCGGTTCCCACGTTGGCAATTTCAATACATTTGATTTTTTCTTGTTTAAAATTTTAAGTGAAATTTTTATTTCGATATACCAGTATCTAAATTGTAATATGTTTATGCTATCAGATACACTGGACTGTTATTGCATGTTGGTAGACACAATAAGTTTTTGAGACTGCAATACCAGTAAATGCACCTCAACAAAAAAAGCATTAATGCTGATGCATCAAGCAATTATTTATTTACACATATTATCTTTAATTCTTTATCTTACTACATAACAATGTTATTTGTTATAACTATAATAGCGTTGATAAAATTTTTAAAGTATTTATATTTCTTTGGGGGTATTTTATTATTTTTTTTAATTTACAATAGATGGTTTTAATTTTTTCTGTTCTTCTTTACATTGGGGCGCACTTGCTGGCACCTATTGTGCCTACTTTATCCAGCGTTTCCAGCGAGACTCGAACTCGCTCACGTGCGAGGCCACCGAACAGAGCAACATTGCTCCTGACCACCAGGAAACAACGGCGAACCCAATTTTTCTGATGTTGAACTTTTAAAATATAACTACGTGGGCGAATCAATATAAACCGGGGTTAATTTTTTAAAAATTTATTATAGTTTTTTTTGTTCTATTACCGTAAAGTAAAGATAATTGTGATACTATCGTCTTCAAATATCTATCTCCTAAACGCTTCTTTTAATGGTCTAAAAAAATGATAACATCAGAGCGACTGTAGGGTATTTTAGAGAAAATTTTATTTTCGTGAAGTCTTGAATTGTAAATTGTTATTTTTCCGATTATAAGCAAGTTTTGTGCTATCCAAATATTGATAGTAGCAATTTCAGCAACTGTTAATTAGCAGTCACCCTTAAGTAGGCCATAAACAATACGAATATTCTCCTCAGCCCCGTTGGTTCTTGGGTAATGTCGATGACCTTAATTTTTAAATATATTTTATCTCCCTAAAAATTGTTTACTCCACATGTACATTTGAGCCTTCTCAGTGGTATTTTCTTCAAACTGCATCTTAAGTTTTCTCAAAATTTCGGACAGTTTACGTCCTCTGTCAAGGGAAACTTGATAGTAATCCGTTGGCGGGGACGCGCGGTGGCTCAGATGGTTCAACCAATTGGTTCTGTCCTCTAGCCGGCGCGCGCGAGTTCGAGTATCGCTCAACCCATGGGTGTCTGTGAATGTCCTAGCATTAAGTGCACGTTAGTAGGCACAATAAGCCCTTGAGGCTGCAGTACCTGTAAGTGAGCCAAAAAAAAAAAAATCGTTGCGCAAATGACTTGCTTCGACTCGTTAATACTGGCCAAAGAAGCGCTACTGTAAGGTACCCTACGGAAGAAATTATCTTCAAGTGCTCAAAAGCTGCGACATTTTATTCATAACGTGTAAAAAAGTTTTGCTTTATATTTGATTTGCCCACATGTAAATAATAAAATAAAACTTATTCTAAAAACTTGAAATATTAATAACCTTAAATAGTTTATTCATGCCATTGCTTGTTTGTTTTTGCATGCGTCGTCAAAGGTGAATTGAATTTATCACCCTTTGAATATTTGTATATCTCTTACTGTCATCTTTCATAGGGTAAATTAAAATTACTAAAAAGCCAAGGAATATTGGGAAATTGGGATCGGTAGTCGTAAATAAATTGTTAGCATAGTCTCTGTACAGTGCTGTGTTTGTTTCTTAACCGACACGGTTCGGTAGCGCTAATGCCCAAAATACAACAGTTAGCGCATTCCTTGAGAAGCCTAAAACGCGCTGTAGCAAATAAAAGCTGGAAGAATGCGTTGCGGATGTTTTGCTAGCAGTCACTGCGAATACGTGTTTTGGCAGATTTCAATGGTGCAGAACGAGTTACAGCTGTTTAAAATCAACTACCATGTGAAATATCGCTCTAAATATTTTAGATAGCGTATTGGTCGGCATTTTTTCTTGAAAAACGGTTTTGATGTTTGCACCTCAAGGAAATATTTTACATTTTTTATGTACTTCGACAAATGTTGGTTAGAGTGTAATTCTTCTAAAGGTCGCTTAATTTCCATTATTATTAAAACCTCCTCACGAGGCTATAATACTGCGGCTGCACTGAAACGCGCAAAATTTGTAGCCCCTGATTTTCCGATAAAATTATTCAATAACCCGATGTGCGTACTACGCCTTATCAAAGGCCTGTTTTTTCGGCAGTCTGGGCTATTTGATTAAAACTTACTGGACTTTAATAATAAAGTGATATTTACAAAACCAATTCGTGGTTTGGTATAACAGTAGTTAACTTTTTAAGCCTTTTTTTAGAAGTTGTTCAAACAGCTTTCTTAGCAGTAGAAAGTAGGCTAATCAGTCGACAGGAACATGGTAAAGAAAGTAAACAAGGTTTTCTTGACGTTGGTACCATGATAACCTGTGCGTTCTCATCGTATACAAAATCATGACAAACTTAGTACCCGATTGCATATAGTAGTTGTTAAGACAATTGTGATTTAGGCATTTTAGCATTTTAACATCGGAGCTGATATCAAAAGGAGTAAAAGGATTAATCAGCGGGGACATCTGCCGTGGGATAATGAAAAAGTTATCTATTTTGTGGGGATGTATAGTAGATTTAGAAATTTCTAACAATTATTTTAATAATACATCAACTTTTTCGTTACCAAATTAAGTCCAGGTGCGAGCTGAAATTTTTCGAATTCCTGCAGACGGAATAATATTTCTTGTTTTGTCTTGTAATATGTGCTTGAAAAGATGGATTCTTATGTTTTTTCAATACTTTTTACCCAGTCGGATATAAGCTTGTATTTTGAATTGTGCAATCGATTGAATCTGTTCTTTGTCGTGTTTTTTCAGTAATTAATTCTCAGATTTGAAATGCCACATCATTATTCATTTCATGTGTTATGCTACAATTGAGTGTAGAAAACCATGCAGCCTTATGAATAAATTTTGTAATGTTTTGTAGTTTATAATTTAAGTTTTATTATATGGAGTTCTAGTTAAATGTTTTCTTGGAGATATTTTTAAAACTTCTCCTGATTTGTTAGTTTATTGGCTAAAACTGAATTTAATTATTTGTTTAGTACGTCAGTACTGCGAGTAATTGTGACCAGAGAATTATCTAAGCTTACTTAACAATTTACAGAGATTACTGTAGCTTTGAGAAAGTCTAGTAGATCTGGGATTCTTTGAGGGGCTAACAAGTGGGTTTATCTGTTGAAAATTGTATGCAATTGTCGTTTTGCGGATCAGATTACGCTTCTTAATGGTGATTAGTCGGAAACATCAGCGTGTATGTTTCACGTTTCAGTCATTTTCAGCAATAAATTTTTTGCTCAGAATTTGGCAGAAGTTATTATATGTCGCGAAGGACAATAAGTGACTGTAATAGTATATTTAAATACGATTTATACAAAGTAACCCCCGTGAAGCCACGCCTATTGAATCCAATCAATATATTAGAACTGATAACATACCTTGTCATATAAAAGAAGTAGTCACTAAAAGGCATAGAGTAAGAAACAAATGACAAAAGACTAAAAATATCTATGACAAAATAAAATATAATAGACTTACTCATGGTTTAAAGCTACACTGATATAAAGCTTTTAAACCAAACTTGTCAAACAACGATTGCTCAATATAGAGAGCATAAGGAGATTTAAAATACCTAGAATTGCAGTTCCACCAATCAGAAAAGCTGACAGAACATGGACTGACAATGTTATAGCAAACTTACATGCTGAGCATCAATCAAAAAGAAAGAAATAATTTCATCTTATCAATCAAATCGTTCTCACCAATGCCAATTAATCTCCTGGGACGATCTCATAATAAGACAAATTTTAAGTAACTTGCAGAGGAAAATATTAATACTGCTTCAGCATCATATATAAAAACATGCTACGGTTGTGTACTTTTCATTACAGTGGCAGTACGCTGTAATAATAATGATAGCCAAGTCTAGCAAACCACCAACAGGAGCAGCATTGTATAGATCAATAAGTCTACTTAAAAAATTGTTCCTAAAAAGAATAGTACAGACTGTTGACATACCAAATTATTCCAATACATCTATTTGCCTTTAAAGAGTGTTACTCAATAATACAGTATATGTATCTAGTATTTGCTACTTTTGTTAACAATACAGCGATGTACCTTCAGTGGCATCTCAAAACCTTCAAAATCACTTTGATCTTTTCTAGAATTGGTTTAATAAGTGAAATGCACGCAAAAATGATAAATCCACCCAACTATAGGGTACAAAACTGTCAAATACCAAAATTCTTCACACTTCACATGATGGCAAATGCAAAATCTGCAGCCCATATATTACTATGCTCTTGTGAGACCCGAAATTAATTTTGTAAATAAACTAACTCAAGTTACACCAAGAAGACTAAGGCGCCAATATCCATACGAACTTATCCCTTGGCCCAACCAAGCGTAAGCTTTTTATTTTGAAGTAAAATCAATTGATCGACTGTTCTCTAATTAATAACACTTTCGCATGGTTTTCTTATCACTCATTCATGTTAATATAAGAGTAGATTGCAAATATGTCTTTTTGTTAATAAAATGAAGTTTATTCACTTTGTGGTTGTTTTACAGGAGTAATGTTTTAATAAAATACTGGCGTAACAGATGTACTCGTTGAATTATTTGTTGCTGAATGCAAGTCTCGGTTTATATCACGTGCATAAAAGGTGAATTAAACTTGTTGGAGAAGAAAAATATTGCTAAAAAGTTTAAGTACTAATCTGTAGTAAGTGAAATTTATTTTGAGGTATATACGAAATAATGAATCCGATTATAATATAAAATCACTTCTGTTTGACCTGCTGACCTCGCAATAATCGCTTTCGTTAAACCGTAAACTTGAACTAACTGCACTCGGAGCAACTATATGTAAGTCTATATCCAGAAAGAGCAATAAAGCCTGACCGTCCCTCCTTCTTAAGAAATAGGTATAGCAAAAATGTACCGCTTTATACCAATTAGGGATGGAGTGCACCTAACTTTATACCTATTATGATATTTCGTTTGTCGTTTCAGGTTAAGTTTATTGTCTTGTGCTAAATGGTAAATTATTCCATAAGAATAAACAATAACTGCATTCATTAAACTTTAATAAGGTATCCAAGTATGTTAAATAATGTTTATTAATTGGATCGAATATTTTTATAGGCAGGATAAAGTATTGGTTTTGTGATGCTTATCATGTTAAAATTTAAGAATCTTACAAATGAAATTAATTCTCAATATGTTCTAAACCAATGCGAACTCTACAAATTAAAAATTTAGAAATATTTTAACATCACCGATGCAATGATGCGATTCTACTGTTCACTGTACGTTATGATCACCGCAGTTATGTAAAAGTGCAATGCGGAATCTTATGAACTATGATTACTAAACTGATATTCGAAAATGTGCCATATAACTCACACTGAAAGTTTACCTAATTAGCTCTATGATCATAGCGTTAAGTGAGTATAATTTTAAAATGAACATTACCTAAATATTTACAATCAAACACTAACTCGCTTCAACAAGTATGGTTATCGTAAAATTGTTTTTATTTTTCTGAAAGAGTGTTATTAAAAGTTTTCAAAATATGAGTCATCACAAAACATGCATTTATTCTTCTTTTCAATTTGTCAAATACGATTTCTATAAATTTTGTTTTTTAAATATCGAAACAAAAAGTAGACCGGCGGTATTAAATCTGCGGCCTAGATGGTCACAATGCTCTTCCGATAATCATGTCCTCAAAATATTTCTTTGAAAATGGTACTGCTTTTTGAGCTTTATCGCATTGAAAATAAGCTGATCGATAAATATTTTGATATCGTTCTGCATTGACTGCGTTATGAAAGAAAACAGGTCCAGTTATTCAAATTTTTGACATTGCAATCCGCATGCCAAGTTTTACGGGGTGTAACGTAGTCTCCTGGTGCGATAATTTTGTGAATTTAGACATCCACTCAGCTGAAACCGCACTTAGAAAAAAATATTCCATCCAGAGGGAGTAATTCTTGAATGATAGAGATTTTATCTGGGTGAAAGTTCATTCTTTACAACAGTACGACATGAACCATACCACAATTGCTGTGTTAATCTGCATAACGGTTTTGTTCCAAGCGATTTTGGATTCAACATCCATCTCAGGGACAAATTGGATATACCCAATTGCCCTGGGCATCTTTACATCCATTGACGAAATAAGTTATCAGTAGAAATGTGCCATGTTCTAGCAAAATCAGCATAGAAAAAATAAGCATTCTTACCAGGTGCTAACAAAAATATCAGTCAGTCTTAAAAAAGACTGATGTAGAAAATTATCAAGACTTTTATATGAGAATAGGCGAAAAATTAAACCTGCAAGGTATTCAAAAAATACAAAGCTAATATAACACAGAACTGCAAAAAATTAACAATGCCTGCCTTGGAAAGTAGTTCTTTGTCAGTCTTATTTGCTCTCTTAGTACTTTAAAGGCCAAATGCGAACTCTTAATCGTAAAGGTCTCCGTGAGGTACTTGTTGAGCGTAGACGTGCTCAGTTCTGACTGACATCGTGGGCATTTTCCAGTCGATACTTATGCCATCTAACAAAAGGCTCGTGTAAGGTGCTAAAATTGTACGCGGAAATAACAAATAACACTGATGAGTTCAACGCAATGTTCGATATCGATAGCAATGGTGACGGTCCGGATGTATGACCGAAAGAAATTTTCGCCGCCAATCCGGATCAGACCCAGGGGGTATGTCAACATTTCTTGAAGGCTTTTTGGAGCTTCGGTCTTCCCAGTATCCCCAGATGTCCCAGCCGCCACAGCATCTCCGAGTAGTTCTCCCCTCCCCCAAAGTCGTTTCTACCGCCCTTACCGGAGGGGATATCCTAGATAAACCCCAGCGAGGAGCAAGATTTTAAGCCTGCCCGTAAGCGCCGTTGTGTCTGCCGCCATGTCCGTCGTCGAGCCAAGGTAGCAATGCTTTCATCCTCTTTTCTGACTCCAGCACCAACAACCTCCATCAACGCCTTTGAGGTCCTGAGTGACCTCGAAGATGTCGAGATGTCTTCCGTATATAGCCCCCGATTGAACGATTGTCATTTTGCGGTCGAAAAAGACCTGGTCTTTTGTTCGTAGAGCTATAAAAAAAAGATCGGCATTATTAAAGTCAAGAATGTAGTGGATGGAATCTCTATCCATACTTGCCACATCTAACGATTTCGTGTGCTTGGCTCGCTTCTTAAACGAAGCGAAGATCGACCACCACTATCACCTATTAAAACTGACAAGCCACTTCGGGTCGTTATGCGAGGCGTTAACAGCTTCCCCATTTTCACTGTGCGAAGGATGAGGAAGGAAAGCCACAGGCGTCAAATGCCGCTCACATTTCTTGAACTTGAACAGAACGATAAATGCAAGGCAGAGACATCTTAGATGTAGTTGTAACAGTGGAATGACCACATCAGAAATAGCTAGTGCCACTGATGCTAGCGCTGTTGTCACGCCGGCCCGAAATGTATGAAGTACAGTGAAAACCACCACTTCGGGAAGTGGAATGAGCCCGGGACCTGTGCCAACCGCCAAGCTTCCTATCCAGCCAGCTTTCGAAGATGTCTTACTTTCCCCAACCCGGCATCCCGCCAGACGATGACCTCACTTAAGTGAAGTTATGTAGCAGGGACCAGGAGGATGCTCCTGCTGACCCACAACCACAGCCTGAACCTTCAGTTACAGCCAGAACACCAAGGCTGGGCCACTGCAGCGGAATTCTATCAAAGCGTGCACCCCTCTATGTTTCTGGAAGCACTTAAAAACATCACTTCCTCGAGGTGTTCGCGGAGCAGATATCCTGCAAGAATGACATCACCGCAATCGTTGACATGTACTGCCTAAAAGGGCACGCCAACATCCAACACCATTGCTTCCCAGAGAAGAAAAATTAGACACGTAGATCCAGATACCTTGGATGTCAGAGATGAGATCAATCGTAATATATAAGATTACTTGCATTTTGTTCTTCTACTGATTTTTTCCCAATAAAGATAAATAATCGTATGAATAACTACGCTATTTTGTAGACATAATAACTAAAACAACAAAACCATACATACAGGGTTGACTTTCCATGAACTGGGTTTAATGGCCCTATCCTTAGGTTTGTTGTTTAAAAGTTATGGCAACGTTTCTTGCTTGAAATTGCTGGCGTCAAACGTTAAGCAGTGTCACAACGGAACTTGGCATATAACATACAAGTTGCTTTCATATGGAATTTGTAATACAGATAGTGTACAACAGTTGATATAAGCGAGTTAGGCTTGCCCATTTATTATTGATGTTAGTTAACTACGCCAGAAGTA
This sequence comes from Sinelater perroti, assembly GCA_036346155.1. Taxonomy (NCBI): domain Eukaryota; kingdom Metazoa; phylum Arthropoda; class Insecta; order Coleoptera; family Elateridae; genus Sinelater; species Sinelater perroti. Next base: position 6,221,807 of record JARFIY010000195.1, read on the forward strand.
TTTATTTATTCGTTTCCACATCCTTGCATAGTGATAATAACTCATTCAGAGCATGCACATTTGCATTAATTTGGGAGGACGTTTTAGAACCCGCCAACATGCGCGGCGACGCAACACATCCGCTTTTTGTTAACGGTGCGGATTAACCTCCGCTGATGGAGAAACTGCAAATAAATGTAGTCCATTTTCAGCTCGCAAGAATAGAGCATCAATTTATAACGGCGCGTGCAAAAAACGTTTGCCGTTTGTTTTCCCGGGCGCAGTTCGTCTAATCTAAATACATAACTTTGCATACTGAGGCGCAACTTCGGTCTTTTTTGGGGCATGTAATTATCATCAATCAAGCCGCAGTAATTTTTTTATCACGCGCTCCAGTAACCCTCGCCGCCGAAACTGTGCAAATCAATATCTTTATAAAAATGTCGCCGCTGAGATTGACTTTGAACCACGTCGTCTATATGAACCCACATTGTAATAATCCAGCGAGTCAGGTGCTGCGTAGCGGGCCGTCCCTGGCCGGGGGGCCCCCGGCTGCGATTATCTCTTTGGGCGACTCGTTACCGGCCGGTTGAGCGCGTATGACAGGCACGTATCCGTCCGTAATGTGGCTCCTATTCGCCCCATGTAGCAAACTGCTGCTTGTAATCTGTTTTCGCCATTTTCTTGTCGAAGATATCGATGTTCATGCGCTATCGACGATGATTTTTTGCGGCGTGTTGACAGTTTTCTTCCTCGGAAACACTATAAAGACGCTCCCGCGAAACACGATACGTGAATAAATAATTCATGCCTAAATTTGGCCGCCGGATATTTTTTGTACTTTTTTCCCCATAAATCTCGCGGGGTCCGGCCAATTCCCATATTAATGCTTCGGATGCAAATATTTTGGTGGATGCCGCTGCGGGTCTTCGGTCGGCCTGATAAAAACAAGTTAATCAACGCGTTTACATCGCATCAGGCACCGAAATTAAAGTTATTACGTGATAGCCATTCATTTTTATTTAGGAGCTATTCATGTCATTCGCAGAATAGGCAGGTAACGGGATGTACTGGTCGTGTTGCGGCAATTTTATAAGAAAGGAAATTCGCTTTCTGATTTGCACTGCCCACACAAAAGCTTCCATTACGGCGTTTTGTTATATTTGTACACATCTAACCAACGAAATGACTCCGTTCTGCTCGAGTAGTTTTCATTTAAGAGTCAGAAGGTAAGACGTGACTTCGGCGTACGATCTGCTTGTAACTTGCGGAACTACGAACTTCCTGCCGCCGTCGCCTAATGTGAATAGAATAAATTTCTTTGCGTAATAACGTTAATGGACAAGTTGGCAAGCACCACCTTTCAGACACCGAACAGACACCTGTACATCAAGGGAAGACGCCGCAAGACGTTATTACGTTCCTCACTCGAGCTTATAATTGACAAATGTTGCTATTTCAAAAGAAACACGTAGTAATCTAACTGCTTTTTGTGCCTGTTTCCTCTTCACGTGGGTGTCAATATCTAACAATTAAAATTAACATTGTTTGAACATGTTCCTCTGCTACTACAGCTGTTGAATATTTTATAAACTGCAGCGTGTACAATGACATTTTACACATCTATAAACTACACGTCTCAGTTTGTAGCTGAAAATGTTTACGTTATATGTAAAACATTTTTATCTAGAGTAGGATTCTTGTTGGGGTTATTTTTTACCACCCAAAGCAAATAATGGCCTAAAACTAATAGAATTACTTACAAAACTTTATTTTAAAGCATTGTGTAGAAAAATCCACAGGTGAAGATTATTATTACAATATGTAAAATATGTGTAAAAAAAGAAATATCAAACAATAACTAGAATTTTGGAGGAGGCCGGTCCTGCTGAATTGTAAGTCGGTAATAAATCTCCAAATTGTAGGAAGTTATGAGTAAATTAATAAATAAGGTGTAGTGTGTAGTATAGGGTAGGAAATCGGCAACATCCTTTTCAACAATTCTGAAACAGTAAAAGTAAGAGTAATTAAGTATTTAGTTTCATAGAAATATTCAAGATGCAGGTCATGAAAAGCAAGAGAGCAGAATAGGGAGAGAGATTAGGAAGAAAAAGCTAGTGGTTTAGGGTACAGCAGTGGTGTAGCAATGGAAAAGATAGAAACAGAAATAAAAATATTAAAGATGATACAAAAGTTAGACGTCCCAATTAATAGAAAAATTGATATTAGTAAAGTAAAAAGAATTGGAGAGTACAAAACGGGAAAAACCAAACCAATATTATGAAAATTAAAGACAACAAAAAAATTGAGATTCTAAAGAGCACCAAAAGCCTGAAAGGAATAGAAATATGGATTGGTGAAGATTACCCGCGGAAAATACGAGAAGATCGGAATCTATTAATCCCGCAACTGACAGCAGAAGAGAGAAAGGGAAATAGAGCTCAGATAAAATACAATAAATTAATAATAAATAATGAAGCATACGAGGTATTGAACACGGGTAAGGGCAAAAGAAAAAGAAAAACACAAGGAACATGGAAGGTCAAGTGGAAACTACAAAAAACACTGTAATTTTTATAAAAACTTTAAAGACGCCTAAACGGGTTGTCAAAATGACTTGCCATTCGATAAAGATAGAGAAGACAATTTATTGGAAGGTGATGAAGACTATAAAAGTAGAGACAGCACTTTGAGAAAATACGAAATGTAAGATTGGGGAGAAACAAGATCAAGAAAATACGCTTAACTATGAAGAAATATTAGAAAATACCAGTATGGATAAAATAAAAGATATAATAAATAAAATAAAAAATAATAAAACACCAGGAGAAAACAAAATAACCGCTGAGAATATGAAGTATGGTGGATATGTTATGCAGAAGCAAATTCTAGACCTAGTAAGTAAAATATGACGAATGGAAACAATACCAAAGCCATGAAATAAGGCAGAGATTTCACCAATATATAAAAAAATCGATAAGATGGAATATATATAAAATATTGGCCACTTTAATAAAACAAGAAGTATAAAAGTATGCAGAAACAACACTGGTAGATTACCAAGGGGACTAGGAATAACAAATCAACAAAAGGTCAAGTTTTCGTGTTAAAGCAGATTTTGTACGGTTCTTATGAATATAATTTTCCAACTTATATGCTGTTCGTGGATTTTAATAGAGCATATGATAACATAAATAGAAAACAGTTAATGAACGCGCTAAAAGAATTGAAAATCCCATTAAAATTAATCAGATTAGTAAGATTGACAACCAAAACACAGTCATAGCGGTTAAATAAAAAAAAGACGAAAAGGGTTAAGACAGACCAACACTGAATGGAATCTGCTGGGAAAATGGGTCTCCAATTCAACATAGACATGACAAAATCATGAAACTCAATAACAAGAAAGACAACCCTAGACAACAAAATCTCTGTATTAAGAGACTAAATGCAAATGAATATGTTTTGGAATTTGAAGAATTAGAGAATATGGGAGTGTTGGATACCAATAAGAGCGAAGAAAATAATGAAATTGATCTAAGGATACCAAAAAGTAACAAATGTGAAGGAAGTCTAAACAAAATATTAAGAGTAAAAGAGGTATCCAGAAACACAAAACTTTGGATTTCTAAGTCAGTGTTAAGTCGAACATTAATCTATGAATGCAAAACCTGGTTTATAAATCAGAAAAACTAATTACAGAAAAAACCGTGGGAGAAGAAAACATTAAGTAGAATATTTAGTGGAAAAAATACAGTACTAGGATGGGAAAGAAGAATGAACACCAACTTATATCAACTGTATGAAGAAAAGTCAGTGGGGAATTGTTAAAACTAGAAAATTACTAAGTCATCTGGAAAGAATCGACAGCAGAAGAAGTGTTAAAGATATGGCCTGGAAGGTACCAGAAGGAAAAAGGAAGAAAGGAAGAGCGAAGGAAAGACAGATCCGACCTTTGGAGCAAAATCTGATAGAACAAGCGAAAATTTGCTTTACGTGCTTATGCGTGAAACGAAACTATAGGGTTTAACGAAATTTTATTGAAACGAATGGCAGTGAATTAATTATATTCTTTACAAATTTTGCGGCCACTTCCGGTCAAATCGGTCAAGGTTTTCTAATCAGGCTGATTTTTGGCGTCTTCACTTGACTTATGGTCCTTAGTTGAATACGTTATGCCCCTATCTATCACAGATCAAAAACTATAAGACTTTACAGATGTCAGAAATGAAAGAAATAGAAGCTGGTTCCGATAAAAATAGTAAAAAAATATAAAAAAACATTGTACAGTTATGATATTTTTGAGACAATTTCATTGGTAGGAGTCTGAAGTAAGTAACTAGTCATAATGTCATAAACCTTATTTTTTGAAACGTCCAACTCACCTTCTAGTTTTTAGATTGTTAGTCACCGATCTTTGTTAATTGTAGTCTGTGTAAGTTCAACACTTTCCGGTGTTCTAATCGCTACCACGTTCTCTGAGTCGTTTGTACCATATTTTTATTCGTTTTGTGCTTATTGCATCATTCCCAAAATATCTCAGAATTATTCGTATAGTTTCACTGAGTAAATGTTCCAGCATTGCACAAAATTTATTTACGCATGCCCGTTACAGTTCATTCTCATTGTCTACTAGATTACGTTGTGACTACTCTACCTGTTATTATTATACTAATATTAGTTATTTTTAGGGTAAACCACACATGTTGCAAGTCAAACGATCTAGAAAAAAAAAATAAAAAGACTAGAGACATAAACTCATCTAATTGAAACTGTAAAATTAACAAATTGGAAACTTTGCACATACGAGAAAAAATAAAGAATAATTACTTCTATTTAATCTTTAATATCTATTCTCGCACTTATTTATTTAAGCATCTATAAACCAAAAAAATAAAAATTGCATACATTTCTTTTTATTGCTGTCGTTTTAAGATATCAGTAAAGTATCTTAATGTTTAATTTATCTGACTCAATTAATGCATTAGGAATGATTATGAGAAATAATGTAATAACATATTGCTGGATTGCCTTAGTCGTTAAATATGCATTTGCATAACGTTGCCTATTAGTAATAAATAACAATATTGATAATCTATTATGTACAGCCTAGTAAAATTATTTCATTTTTACCAAAGACAATTTTTGTACCAACTATCTTACCACAGTATCTTGTAGTATCTAACAATTACGTAACTGTAGTTTAAAATATAATATGTGTAATGTTAGTTATTAGAACCAGAAAAAACTTAAAAAATATTGTTTATACTTAGTTATTTTGGTGCATGTTGTAGGTAAAATTTTGAAATTTATAACTAGGAATTTTTGTTAAAATATTTTTCTCTGTTCTACAAGTAAAATAACAAAAACTAGTGTAGTTTCTGTAAACATTTAAATTGGATCATTAAGTCAAATTTAATGAAAATTAAAAGAAAAAAGCATAATGATAAATTTGTTTAATTTTTTTATTTTTGGGTAACGGGATTCAAGTAAACACATCCGCGCATCCAATAATGATAAACTACGTTTAAAATATGCAAAAATATATGATAAACTTTATTCAAATAAGAGCACATGCTGTTGAAAAAAAAATGATATAGTAATGTGCTAAATACGTAAAACGAATTTTAAAAAATGGTAATTTCATAACAAGAACATCTTGAAGCTTAATGGTCAATAGTTTAAAAAGGAATTAGTCGTGTATGTATTACAGCTTACGATTGAGTGAAGAAACTAGATATGCATTATCGTCGACCTGTAGGTCAAGTTCGGTGATAACTTAAAACCAAATTTTATTTTTAATTTTACTGCTATTTGAGCACAAATCAAAGTTCATAAGTAATCAATTTAAGCAAAAACATATGTACAAATTGGTCATGCAAAATGCCACTAGTATATATTTAACAACACAAATCCATAATTTTAAATTACAATTTCATTAAAAATTAAATTACAATTACAATTCCATTATAACAAATAAATTACAGTAACACACCACAAAATGTAATATCGCAACAAACATTTCTAATGCTGTTCTTCAAATGGGACCAATAGAGCACTACACTATAACCCGCCAGTAATTACAGCTATAAATTCAATAAATCACAGAATCGACAAGGTCATCTACTAGTAAAGATTGATAAGATAAAAAGAATCAATCCACTAACATTAAGATACAACGTAAAGAGCACTAATCGAACAAAATGTGACAAGAAGGAAACACAACAATATAGAAATAAACAATAAATACAATCCGCCTTTTTAGACAAACGCCAGCTTAAAAGTTACAAAACTCTTTCCGATATTTGTGTAAGAAGTAATAAATTATCTAAGCATAATAATAAAAATAAAAGCTTTACAGAAGAGGAATACAAAATACAAAATAAATTGCAATATGCAATAGCATACAGAAAATTTGTAAGATACTTCAGAGAAAACAGTAAATCATACGTACCAACTAAATGAATATAAAACCACCTAACCAAATAGATGCGAGCACTTTTAACCCTATAAACAAGACTAGAACTCTAAAGATTTATCATCTGACGCAAATATCATTTCGAACCCACAACCATTTAGAAGTTGTGCTAATGTTGTATCTAACAGTTTCAACACTTAAACTATAACAGTAAAACAGCATAAAATGTCCTATAACAGTTTATAAATAAATTCAAGGCCATATCCAATCAACTGGTATAGTAAAATGTTAGTAAACATTTTTACAACATTAGCAACTAAACTGGTTCAGTAATGGGTAAATTTCTAAGAATTGTTTTATGGAATGCTAGTGATTTAGAAGAAATAAAACTATTTTAGCATGTAATTAAATAGATAAATTTGTAATAAGGGAAACGCACTTCTAAATACCTTATTGTGTGGGTAATATATCACCCCAATTATTCCGATGGTGAGGTACATGAAGTTACTGAAACCCTTGTAATCAACACAATAAAGAATTATAATATCAAGAAGTCTTTTAGGATACCACTGTAACAGTAACAACTTTGCTATATGAAGTAATAATACTATGAACACTTTTTGGCCCACCTTCGTATAATTTAAAAAAGGCTTATTTAGACGAATTCTTCCAAACGCTAAGTACAAAATTGGGGTACAGCTATCGAGCTTGGCTTCTAACACAAATACAGAAATACTTTATAAAAGCCAAGTCTGATTGTAGATGCTCTATGGTGCATATTAATATTGAATTATACGTTTTGTACCGATCTACATACTCCAATGGCCTGGGAAGTAAATCTAGGAAAAAGCTACCGAGCATTATGAAACTTTAAAAATTCTATTGAAGCAGCTACTGGAACCAACAATTGATAAAAAATTTAAATATTATATACAATAAATCTAATGTAAGTGTACATAAGTGATCAAGTGTTTTAACAAGATTTAGACTGATGTTGCAGAGGTTGTATTGATGGATACTAATCGTGTCGTGCCATTTACTTGTTAGTAGACCTAGCGATTAGCTGTTTAGCTGTTTAGCTTACAGAATCTAAATATTATTCTGGTTGTTAAATAATCGTTCATAACATGAACAAGGCGGTGATATTTGAACTTGTACTTAAAAAGAGGAGCCAAAGAAATTTTGGGCAACAGTTTGAAAATCTTAAAGAAACCAAGTGTCTTAATCTTACAATTCATGCTTCCCACATGATTTGCAGTCACTTTAAATTCCGTAATTAGTAAAAGTTGACTGTAATTATTTTTACGTTTATGTCCTTTATAATTTCAGTAATTTCAAAAAACTGCTTTTTGAAGCCCTGAACGTATTCTCGTAATTAATGTAGCTGATTTAATAACATTTTCATGTTCTTTATCGATACGGTTCCGATGGAGTGAAATTAAGATGTGAAATATTCCTTTGGTGACTATAAATTGAATCTAGACATTGAATCTAAACATCTAGAATGCGATAACATAAAGAACCAGAGCAGTATTTGTGAGCCACAGGGTCATCTTTCACTTAGAGAAGTCAATTCTTTATCTTCAAGTCTTAGCATTTTAAGCCATGTAACTTTAGGAGGCCTTAATTGATTTTTAATACATTCAGTACAAGTCTAGTTCTTGTCTTGACATTTAAATATTCCCTTATGTAGACTGGAACTTTCGGTTTATGACAATGGATTTGATTTTAAATTTTCTGTGTCTGCGTAGTAAAATCTTGGCTAGTTTGTAATAACTGGATTTATTTTCATCTCTATTGGCATAAAGTAAAAATAGTTAAGTATTTCGGTCAAATTATTCTTGTAGATGACCGTTCATATGTGAGTGGCATCCTGCTTGTATGTGTGTAGTGTATATCAAATAAAGTCTAAATTGATACGCCCATCCAACATTTTAATGGCGATTGTTCTAGTTTATTAGAATTCATAAAATTTTTAATTTATTTTTACATTTTTAAAATGTCCACTGGTAGGTTTTATATTTAAAATATTTTTTTTTACATTTGCAGCTATAAGACACTTTTTTGTACTTTATATAAGCTGTTGAAGTAGTGCATACTGGTGATAATGCTAAGCTATTTTTTTAATTTTTGTTTATCTTCAGTGATTGAGTTAATTTACAAAATAATCGATAGTAAGTTAATTAATAAAAATAAATTTATATTTGTACAAATAACAAAATACGGTAAAATCATCACAATAAAGTGAAAAGTTGCAACTACTTCTATTTATTTTACAGATTAACAAAGCTTAACATTCATTTAAATTTGTGATGAAATTAAATAAAGAGATTTCATTATGTCTTCGTTTATTTAGTGAAATTTCTCACGTTGATTAATGACAAACAATTTACAAATTTATTTCTTTGCCCATTTACAAGCTTTCACTGTTTAAAACTGATGGCCGTTTGGGCGCAACTGCCAGTGATGAGACGTTCTGTGTCGGCAAATTAATTGCCTCGACTAGATGTTTAAAGATAGCTTTATAACACTATTACCAAATTTAATTGTCTACATCAAAGTGATTGACTTTGCCGTTACAGCCTTTTAGAAAAAATTAACACGCGAGAGTTGGGGGAAACGTCTGCGGCAGCGCGTTCTCAAGATCCTTAATGACTTGCTAGGTGTTGCTGAATTTTGGTAAAGCCGAATTTGCCGAACTTTCCAGCTCCTTCCTTGATTTTTATGGCCTTGAGCCGCAAGCACATCGCAACCCTCGCGGAGTGACAGGTAGATGGCTTTCTAATTTTACAACTTAATTTCTACCGAGCAGTAGCAGCGACGAAAGGTTCGAACCCAATCATCGGGCCGCCGATACAAGGGACAATAAAAATAGCCGGGATTTTACAACTGTCCTAGATTTGGATACGGAAAGCGGATGATATACGGAGGCTTTGGGGGCACGAAGCACAAAACAAGCTCGCTACTTGATATTTCCCGCTGACCAAACTGGTAGCAGGGCTGGGTGCGCTTTTACAGCGTTCATTACCAGATTTTATGACAGCCAGAACGAAGCAAGCAAAAGTAGAGGCATGACAATTAGGCGCAGTCCTGAGTAAACACTTGTGAGCACTTCTAAGGAAATATTTGGGGCTTAACAAATTCAGGGCTACCTACTTTGTGCTGGCCCCGGAACCCTCTGCTTGTAGTTTTATTAAAGTTTCGCTTAATGCTGCGGACAGCCGCGTATGAAGGAATTGTTGTCTGTCGTAATGGTAAGACCCTTGTGACAAAAAGATTTGAAATTTTAAAATATATTTTAGCTGTTTGGTCTAAAGCATTAAGTGTCTTAATAATTTTGAAAAAGAACCCAAAGAAGGCAAACAAAAATGTTACGATTGTTATATAATCTGATAATGTCTGTAGTTTTTATTTGACATCATCAGTTTTTTGTTGAAATTATCTAGAACATTATTAAATAACGATATGATAATTATATTTTAACTGCATAATTATTTTAAAACGTAAAAATTTACTTCTAAAATTTAAGCGTTGTAGAGAATGAGTAGAAAATGCAGCAATATTAAATCGCAATTAAAGGTAACGGGATAACAGCAACTGACACCACAGCGCGCAAGCCAGTAGGTCAGAATCGATGCTTTACATAAAAACGAAGTCGTTAGGCCTCTTCTTATTTATGGCCCTAATATGAGTTATATATCCGCAAATATATAGAAACAGCACGAGTCACTGGGAAACGCGATACAAGAGGAATCGCCGAAAATAAATTGCCGCACGCAACAAAGAACAAATCAAAGCTCGCGCAAAAGTTGAGCTTCCCGCTCACGTACGCCCCTGAACTGATTTATGACAAGTTCAACACGGGAGATTACTGTAGCACTGGGTCAGATCTCTTGCGTTCCCGGGGTGGGTGGAACCGACTCCTTATGTGCCGTGGCAACTGGGACGAATCCCAGCGAGAGGTACCGATTACTGGAAGTACTTTGTAAGGATTTTAGGCTTGTTTATAACATACTTCTGCAATGAGGTGTCCTCGCAACGAAGCTGCTACTTGAATGTTAATAGTGATATAATTGTAGCTAAAGATTAAATACCATTGTTAATGAAAATCGACAACTCTTTTACGTCAGCATCGATGAGGACTTTGTTATTGCTTTATAAATTATAGCATAATACAGGGTGGTTAAAAATTCACGCCAGGGTTTCAAATCCTTATAATTTACTGTATAAATACACACCAATTTGCAGGGCCCCAAACATTTTCTAATTTAATTTTGAAACTCGGCATTTAGTCATTGCCACACAACGAGCTTACCGTCGACATTTTAATGTCATAAATGGGCTTAACCAAGGAACTATTCATTATGTAGTTGGATGTTTTATGGGACGGGGTAGAGTATATGAACGTCTACGTTCCAGTAGACCACATAAAATAGTATAACATGGATCATGTGGAAGATAGTGTGAATGAACAGCCAGTATTATCGATCAGGAGTAGATCAGCCAAATTTGTCCATACAACGTGTTCTAAAAATTGGCAAAGTTGTACCCCTATAAAGCACAGCTCGTGCAAAGACTAAAACTTGCAACTTTTCAGCTACACCTCCATTATGCTACCCAATTTTAAAAACTAACAAGCAATCAAAACGAATTTACTCGCCTAGTGATAATGTCGGATGAGGTGAATTTCCATCTTAATGTGTATATTAATAAACAAAACTGCAGCTTATGAACTGGAGAAAATCCAAGAGCTGTTCACTACCATGAATTTTGCCTACTTAAGTGTATAGTACAGTGTGGTGTTTCCTCGCATTTTATTTTTAAATGTTACTTCGAAGATAACGCCTGTAATGGAATAACCAATGGGCTATCGTCAAATGCTTAATAATTTTCTACGGTCTGCGATTCAGAGCAAATTTGATATGTGGTTTCAGCAAGATGGAGCTACTTGCCACACTGCTGGAGCCGCAGTATGTTTGGTAAGAAATATGTTTGGAGCCAAATTAATTTCGCAAAGAACTAAAATTAATTGACCTTTATATTTGCCTGATTGGACGGCCCTAGACTTTTTTCATGGGACTATTTTAAAGAGAATGTCTAAATAAATAGGGCTTATTTCCGCAGAATTTAAAAACGACTTTGTGTAGAAATTAGACGACATCGGGACACTTTAGTAGCTGTAATGGAGCATGCAATAGAAGAGCTCGCCTTTGGAAAGCAGAAAATAGGGGCTATTTGAAAGATATAGTTTTTTTTTGTATAGTGCATATTAATTTACAACCTTCATAATTTCTTATTCCTAGAAGTAAACAGAAGAAGTTATTAATTATTAAAACCCTGGTGTGACTTTTTATCAACTACATAAAAATATTTTGATTTTGTTATTGATATTGATATTTTTTAGGTTACAATACGAATATGCATTTATTAATCAGTTTATTAACTGATTCAGGAGTTAGTTCCTTTTATATAATATTATCGCTGAGAGTGAGAAGTGTCATGAATAAATCAGAGTCCATGCTTTTTCAACATGCACGTAGTTCACAGAGACATTTTGAAGTATGCAAACAGTAATCAGATCTAGGATTTTTGTGTATCTTTACGTCAATATTCAGGCTTTTCAGAATTGATAATGTTTTACATTTTAGCTGTTTAGTTGCTTTAAAGAGTTTCGTTTCTTTGGTGGTGCAGGATCTAAATCCTCAGTATATCTTTGGCATTTTAATTATAAATATTGTTATAAAATCAAAATATTGATCTTTTTTGATAGTATATCTTAAATGAGTCTACACTACTGCAACTATAATCTTATATCTTTTAGCTTTAATATTAATAGTGATAAACAGAATGAAATTCTTTTCGATTATGATTAATTGATTCTCTTATTGCGATTGTACTGTACAGTATGGTGTAGTTTATAGTTCCTAAATCTTATGAAAGATTCATTGGTTGCAAAAGTGAGACACATATTAATATTTTCTATATCTAAAATTGCTTGGAATTTTTCTTAATATTGCAAAAATAAATTGGTATTTTATTCTATAATTCTTAAACTATTTAAAATTATAATTCTTAGCAATGGGGCCTTTAATGATATATTCTAATTGTATTATACGCTCAACCAGTTTAATTAGCTTCTCTAAAATGTCTTGGATAGTTTTTTTAATATATATGCTTGGTTCTTTTTGTTATTAATTTTAGTTTTAGTCTGAAATAGTTTAATTGTAAGTGTTTTACCTTTATTTGTTTTCACTAATGTTTCTTGTTGATTTATCCTTTTATAATCGTTTGGATAGAACAGACTTTTTAGTGCGCTTGTCATTCAACTTCTGCATTTCTTGTGTTATCATATATTCTTTAAACTTTGTTGAATGCTAAATTATGGTTGAGCCAATTTAGGTTTATCAAGGTTTGCTGTTAAATGTTTACTATTATATCAAAGGCAAAATATGTTTCGTTTTTATCAAATGATGTAGTTTGTTGTCAATAACTTTAATTGGGATATTTTGGTTATTGTTATAAAAAATGCTAGGAAAAATTTTCTTACCACATACGTTGATTTTAATTTTTTTTGTTAGTGGGTTTAATCTGTAAGGAACTGATTCATCTAAACATGAAGTTCATTAAAATTTTAATGTAGTGCACTATGATAGATGGAGCTGCTTGTATTTGTTATCTTCTTCCATATTAGTCCTATAAGTATTTTCCCCTTCTTCCTATTTTTCTAAAAAGCTAACCTGTCTCATAAGCTAAATACTCTTTATTGGTGTGCTCTTTTTTCGGAATTGTTAAACAGTTTATGAGAACTTTGAGTATTTTTTGTTTAGTTGTTTATATATTTTCATTTTATTTAGTTAGTTCTACACCTAACGGTAGGAGAGGTACAGATTAGTTAGCTCTGGAGTTGGACCGTCTTGATCATGGCATTTAACTTTTTGTTCTTCAATAATTTCTTATTATTATATAGTTGCTGAGTATTTTGCATACATTGATCGGTTTTTTAATACAACACATTATTTTATTATTGTGGTACGGTTTGTTATGAAAACATTTTTGTCTGAATAGTTTTACGATCCTATTAAGGTTACCAGGTATTATTCCATAAAATGATGTTCGTTCATGTCCTTTGTCTAAAGAGAGCTTTTAACACTTATTAAGCGTAAAAGTAAAACAAATGCTTAGATTAAATATTAATTTGCAATGGTTACAAATTTAAATTAATTTCTACGGCACGATATATTGATGATAAGGTTAATAAAACATGCTACTTACGTTTGTTATCACTTTGTAAAAAATGAGGATGACATAAATTATATATTTAGGAAGTTAATAGAGGAATATAAATACAAATGAATACTAATACCTTGGAATTACACTAACATCGAACGAGAGAGGTTAGTAAGATGTAAAAGTAAAAAGGAAAGGAGGTTATTAAACAGCTACATTCGGTAATATGGAGCAAAAGTATTTCTAATGAAACAAAGAATCGCATGTTCAAATTTATGGTAGAAATCTGTACCACTTATGGGGTAGAAATATGGCCCTTAAACCAAAATGCTAAAATCAAACTCAGTTCAACAAATATGATGTACTGAAGAAGATGCTGCAGATTTGCTTTGCAAGACTATATAAAGAACAATAGAATTAAGGAAATTATGCAAGTAGAAACATGACTGATAGACCAAGTAGAGATTAAACAATTAAAATAGTATGGTCACATGAGCTGAATGAGTAAAGAAAAACTACCACAAAAAATTTGGGAATGAAAGTTTACACAAAGAAATAAAAGAGACCATGCAGGGGCGACAACTGAAAAAAATGATTATATGGATAAACAAACCGGTTGCAGAAGATGACCAGAGATGTAGAAACCGCTTTAACATATGACGCATCATCATCCTATACTATGTCGGCCCTTAAAGTAAAAATATATATGTATATATAAGAATAAACCCTATATCATGAAAGAATTCTGTGCAGTTCAGAATTCTGTAAAGGAACGGGTGCAAGTTTATTATAGAAATTAAGCCCATTGTAACACAAGAAAAATATTTTTCAATTTTTATCTATAATATGCTTATTAAATTTCCTTTATTAATTTACAGACGACGATTTATAATATAACTTTAATAATAAATATTATGTATGAGGTTTTTATTATAATAATTTTAACTCTGTTTTTCTCCTATACACTAAAATGATATTTATGTATTGCATATTGCTTAAGTTTGCAAAGTTTTCAAAGTTTACGTATGAATCACTAGAACATATTTTTAGTTTCAGTCTTCATCCGAAATTCTTGAGATTTTGCACCTTTTCGCTAAAAGTTGTTAGTTTTCTTTTTCTGCTTTCCACATTAATAACAGATTTTAATGCTGCGAATTTTTCAGTTGAAAGGATACCTTTTAAACTTTTGTTATTTATTGGTTCTTAGTGCGAGGATTATTTTCAACTTGAAATCATAAATTTGAGGAAACTTTCCCTCGCATTTAAATTAGTTCTCTTATTATCCACTACTTTATAAAAAATTTAATGACTTTTAAAGGATTCTGTATGAAGAGGCGCCAAGAAAACTTTCTGTAGATCAGCAAAAGTTTTAAATTAACTTTTGCTTCCCAAATTATTTTTGTAAGCCATTCTATCGAATATTTATATTACTGCCCATATATAAACAGTTTTTTTAAACGTTAAGTTTTAAAACCATTTTGTGCGAGAACTTTTTGAAATTTTTTTGTAATTTTTAGATCTATAAAACATGCAACTGGAACTAAAGTCCAAGCAGCAACGATTTTAGAGTTAATATTTTTTAGGATTATATATAAGTTCTATTTTTTTATAAGGCTGTTAATATCTTTTCAGTAGCTACATGAATTTTATTTCGTTAGTAATTAAATGCAACCAAAGAATTCAATTTGCATATGTACAAGAGTTAATCAAACGTAAATCGATTTTTGACCCATTGTGAGGCAAACAGAGAGGCACGATATATTGTAGTAGAAATATTTGGATGAGATTTATTTATTACAGTACTTTGCGTTAACCCTTTCTTTAGTTAGTATTACAATTTTAGAATAAAAGGTACCGTCGACCGTTGCGCAACGGATTATTTTCAAATTTTACACAACAGAAAAGTACTATATATGTAAGTATATGTAACAATTTTTGAGAAAATGAAAAATAGTTTAAAATACAGATCACCGACGTCACCAGCGTACCCAGTGTTCGTAGCATTCTCGAGGATAACTGCTGATTAAAGATTGTTAAAATTGCTTTTTAGGTCGGAATACGCCATGGCTATGCCCGGGCACTCAAAACGTTATTTTGCATTCCAATAATACACAACCCCATGCAGTTATCCAAGCTCTATAAAAATTTAGGATTTGTTTTGGGCTATACTGATCCAATATTAATATAATCCAAACTTATCGCCCTGCGATTATTACTCATTTAGAGTACTAAAAAAGCAGTTGGAAGACAGATATTTGAGGACGATGTTACCACAACTGCCTTCACTTTACGACAGGAGGAATAAAAAGCTACTTATCCATAAGAAAGAATGTGCATCTAAGTCAGGAAATTATGTAGTAAAATAACTGTGTACATATGTTTATATGTACATATATTTATGTTATATTAGATACTATAAATTTCAACCATCATTAGTGTTTTCTATCTGGACACCAGTTTTAACCATATGTAACCGAAAAGATAATGGCATATTTGGTCATTTTTCTTATTCTACTTTTTTAAGAGTTTTTTGTATTCCGTTAAAACAAAATAACTAATTTACAGGTTGTTTGCAAGTTTACCAAAATTACTAAACAGCAAATTTTCATTTTACTTTTACTATACAATTGTGTTAACATAATGTATGATACAGCATATACATATTTAAATTTATTTGGTATTAAACGGTTTTGGGGTTCATATTACTATAATATACTGCTGATTAGTGCAATTAATCAATTTCAAAAAGAGCCTAATATTAAAAAATCTCATGAATAGCAACCCCCTTAAAACTAAATTAGTTTAAAAAATATTTTTTGTAAATTAATGCATCAAAAACGTGTGAAGTTGGAAACTAACCGCATTCGCCCTCTGAGGGTTCTAATATTTAAAAAACGGGACGCCCGTTTGAATCAATGCTTTGGTTAATGGTTAAATAGCAGCGGTCTCTATTTCTATTATAAATAAGAAAACTAAACCAAAATATTAGTTTTCTGTTTTCTTGTAACGTGAACAGTCCGGCGAAACGAAATAATTGGATTTTCCTTTCGTGTTCTTGTAATGTAAAAAATGTAATATTCTGAAGGTTTCTACGAACATGTTACCCAATATTCCGGGTATGTGATACGCTAGTTATTAGAAACGATAATAATTAGTTCGGGAAAGACATCAATACTACCGATATCATTAATTGCAGCGCTTTGAATTCCCAACATAAATGACGTTCTAAAATTTTATTTAAAAATACAAATAGTACAGATAAGTTATTAATCAAAAATTCATAATTATTATTAAATCACTAAAGTTTTTAATATGAAAACATACATATGGAGCTTAGAAATATTGGTACAAATTTCTTACTATTGGACAATATACAAGGTGTTTTAAAATAAACGCCTATCGTAGTGTATTTTTTATATCATACTAAATAAAGCACGTACATTATAATTTCTAAAATAAACATTTAAATGTCATTTAGTTTAATTAAAACGAAATTTAGAGAAAGAGATGCATTATTTCTTGACGTGTACTATGATATGTCATTATTACTAACTTTTTCTTTGACTAACAGTTTTTTCCATCCTTTTTTGATATGCTAATAAATGATTAATAAATTAAAGAATTAAGGCAATAATATAGTCATGCAATTATGACGCATATGCAAATTCTTAAAAAGGTTTTTTATATGGGGGTTGGTGATCATCATTTCGAATTAAGTTTTGTTCTGTAGCATATCTACAACCCTGCAGGCTTCTCTGATATTAAACTATTACCGTAAATTTTCCATCTAAAAAAATTTTTATTTTCCTAATACAATTAATTGAATTATGTTGTATGTTAGTATATTTGAATATATAACAGAAGCAAGCTGAGTTTTTCCTTTTTTATTAAAAATAAAGGGTATCCGTCAGTTCTGATTGTTTTCTAGTGTTTTAATATTTGTACTTCTGTCTGTCTATGGTTCCTTTCATAATCAAATAATAAAAAAATGTTATCACATTTTGGGGGAATTCAGGAGTCCTATGGTTTTCTATTTTAGCATCTGACTTTCAGATCAATTTAGCCCTAATTGAATACCAGATTTAAACGTAAAATAAAACAATTTTTAAATTAATTTTATAGATAAATTTTACTGAATATTACAGCACATAACCTCAGACTAAATATGGAAAATGCAAACTTTAGTTTTTTTTTTACAAAAATCTCGATCATACTTTCGTGCACGTTTTTATTGTTTTCGTGAAATTGTCAGCTGTTTGTGGGTTGCTAATTTCACAAAAAAGTTTTATGGTGTTAAATGGTAAGATGTTTTTGGTCTATATTTTATAAACCAGATGACTAAAAATTGTTGCAGTAAATTGAGTAAAGCTCGAGTTATATGGTAGGTGGTCGTCCTGCTGGAACCATATTTGTTATAGCTAGATGTTGTCTAGTTGGTGCCAAAAAAACTGGGTTGTTATTTCTACCATTGCTTTCGAAGAAGTATGAGTTTTTTACGCCACTTGTCCAAAATTCACTTCAAACAGTCACTGCTCGGGGGTACATTCGTTTTTTATTAGTTATGTGAGGATTTTGTGTGTTTATGAATCCGTCAAGTTGAAAATGCGCGTCATCGCTAAAGAGTATTTTTCGCTTTAAAAACCAAGTGTTACTTGTGGCAGCAAGCTTTTGCGTTAGTTAGATTTTGTGTAGATGAAGATACATCTTCAGTAAACACTCGCTTAAGGGAGCTTCTTAAACTTCCAATTGTGCACAATAGCAAGTTGATATTTCCTGACAATTTGAATATTACAATATTTTCACGGAACCTTGTCTCGCTCTTATACCTATGACGTCGCACAACTATTACCACTCTAAATTTATCATGATGCATTATTTCGATCAAAAATTCGGCTTAGTTTTTGTACCGTCTACACTTAACCTTCACCAAATATGCAATGTATTTTTACAACCATAACTGGTTGTTATTTTGTGTAGTATGCCATATTTTGATGTGAAAACGTCTTTAAATTCGGTACGAATACTGAGTGCTATCCCAAAATTATGAGCGATACCAAAACGGTCGAGTTTGAAACGGCTAATACTGGAAGACCACTGGGCAGAGGACATCGGAGAGGACAGCGTTGGAGAGAGAAAGATTGAAATCGATAAACAAATCAGCCGAAATTTTCTCCGTCCCCCATACGACCTAAGAGAAAGGGGGACATATTCGGGTAACGAAACGAGGAGTCGGTGCACGCCGAATGGTCTTGGAGAGCGCGTGTCATTGTTTGTAGCATAGTTTAAGAAGAATGAATGACTGTTTTGTGCAGATTCAAGTACTCTGGATAATTTCAGGTTATTTAGAGCTATGTTGAATTTGGAAAAACTATGACGCATTGAGGTTGAAAATGTGTATGAAAAGAAAGTGGTATCAGAATCAGAGTAACGCAGGTCCAATTAAAGCGGATCCGATCGGAAATGCGGAGTAGTGTCGGCGCTACCGATTAAGGAAGAAAGCCGAGCGGTAAATACTATGCGGGGAAGTGAAGTTGATACAATCCTCAATGAACGTCATCAAAATTTCAGCGCGACAACTTTGGCGGGATCGAGTGGCGTAAGGGGTGGATTTACAGCAATGGAACAACCTCCAATGTACAAAGTCTATTCAAAAAAAATTGACGGTCCCAAAGATGGTTAACCTGGAGGTTATCACGGACTTTATAAGCGCGGACCAATTGATATGTGGCACCCAGATTTCGGCGCGTTGACTTCGACGGGATCCAGTGATGTGGTGGGCAGATTTACAGCACACTGTATGAAAATTATTTAGAAAAATTAAACGGTCACATAAATGGTCAATCTGTTAGTCATTACGAATTTCATAAGCGAGGACAAATAGATGAGCGGTACCAAAAGTTTGGCGCGTTAACTTTGGCGGGATCCAGTGGTGTAGTGGAAGGATTTACAGCAATAGAACAGCCTCCAATGGACGAAGTCTACTGAGAAAAATCCGACGGTTTTAGAGATGGTTAACCTGGAGGTCATCACAGACTTTATAAGCGCGGACAAATTGATGAGCGACACCAAGATTTCAGCGCGTTGACTTCGGCGGGATCCAATGGTGTCGTGGAATGATGTACAGCAATAGAACAGCCTTCAATAAACGAAGACTATTCAAAGGAATCCGACATCTCCATAGCTGGCTAGATGGCAGATTAAATTCAGCTAATATATGCTTTCATACTATGTCTTGCTATTGAAAAGCAGCTGATATACATTTTAACAACACATTTGTTTCGAACGACTTTGGTTATCATTGCATTGTATGTGTTTTTTTTGTGGTTCTAGTCTGTTCTTGAGAACACGCAGGAGAAACACTACGGGACAATAACATTAGTGTTTTCTGAAAGTGGTGCGATATCTTTCAAGTTGTGCGCGATATGTAAACTATCCTTGGACGGTGAAAAAGTGCCCACCAAGTCTGTTACTAACGACTTTCAGTATCCACTAAAACCCAGTAACCTTTCTCCGTTGGATCCTATATCGAAAAGATTGGTGTCACCCCGTTTGCCTTTCATGCAAATACGGAGGCTCATAACATGGTACGTCAGTTGCCCCGCTCGCCAGACGGCGATGCTAATATTAAGAAACACCTTATACACAAATCCATGTACTTCAGTGGGTTCGTCAAAAAGGCAGTTGTTAAGTAATGATTGAGGTATCTCGTAAATTAGCCTCTATACAAACATTATAATATAATTGTAGATTATGCGGCATTGGGCGATAATAATGAGAAGATTCGGGTACCAGTGCGCAGACGATAATGGCCGATTCAGAGATGGTAAACATGAAGTCAGAGACACTGTTAGCAAGGCAGCACACAATGCTCTGGAATTAAGAACATCTGAGTATGTAATTGAATATCATTTACGCTGAAGAGCTGCCCTTCCCTACTATCTACTAAGGTGTGCCGAGACGATTTAACTTGAACGTCAGAGTTACACCGTACATGACTGCAACTAGCGAGATACGTCAAAGTGCAGCACATCTTATACATGGCTATGAAGAGATACTGTATTTGCATGTTGTGGATGCGTAGAAAAGATTCTTTCTTTATTGAAGATACCGAACTCGGTGAACTACTGGGTGGAAAAGAAGCGTGAACTCTTCGCGATAATATGTCAATTTCTGTTGTGTATCTAAATAAATGTTAGCTTATAAACAATATTTTTGGTTTTGTTGGGCAAAGCGACGTTTTCACAGAAACCCATTTTTATTAAATATTAGATCGCAAAACAAGATAAAGTCCGAAGTTTAAACTAGGATTTCAATTTGGGTTTGTCTTGAATAGATAATTTTAAGTTTCAGTTAAATAAGACGGGTTTAATTCTAAAGAACATATTTTTACCATCTCAATTTGCTTCTGATCAATTTATCATAATCGTATCGTTTATTCAACATACTTTAATTTACTATACTAAATACTTGGTTGAATTTTTGCGTTACTAATTTTTATTTATTAATAATCATGAATTTAGTTTTGTTTATATTTGTAGTTTTGGTTCAATGTCTTTGTAAATTGTTTTCATAATTAGTAAAAGACATCGTATCATCTCCATAGAGAATATTGTTGATTGATTTACCATTAATTTATATTTTTAAATTTAATTCATATAGGGTTTTTGAAACACAAATTAAAAAGAAGAAGTAGTAAATATCACCCCTTTAATTTTTATTTGGGCTGTTTCATTCCAGTACATGTGGTTTAATTATCTGTATATCTAGCCCAATCTACAAAACATACAAGGAGATATCTCTGTTAATCTAAGAATTTTTGTGTTAGTGATCTCTTTTTTCTTCTTATTTTTTCCTATTATTTGCGAAACTGTATTTTTTCTATTTATATTTTTTTCGCCTTTTTACTGTAAATCTATTATCTTGAATCTTTTATTTTATTGTTAATCTGTATCGAAATTTGAGTTGTAGTAATTACATTACAAAAATCCTAAATATAGTATTTCTGAAAGTCTACTATACTAAAATTTTGTTTTAAGATATTAATTATTAATAATAAGAGTTAGTTTCTAAATATTTCAGGTGGCTAATATCTGGCAAAACTTTATTGAGCTCGAAGAAATTTTGTTGGAGTATTGTTTACGGCATGCTTGCTCTAGAAATGTTAAGGCGACGTGACAGGAATGAGCATTATTACTTAATGTTGTTTCAAAGTTTTTCGATCGCTGTTTACTCCAAAGCATTTTTATTTACTTTACTAGAAAATATAAGCACAGCGAGCAATTAAAAGGAAATAAAAAATAAGTAATGCCTCTCCTAATGGCTGATTAAACAATCTTTATCTTGTTGAAGAAACACGAACTAAACAGGTAAATAGTTTATGTAAACAACAAACACTTTAACGTTCAATAAATAAATCAAATTACGACTAAACTTTTCTGCTACGTAGAAATAAGTGAACATTTTCTCAGAATGTTGCGCGAAGTTCTGAAATACCCAAATACACAGCGCAACTTAAATATTTCTTGAATACTGATTCCACCAGTTTCTTAAGACTTGCAATGTATCATTGTTGTTTGTTTAGATAATTTGTATTCTACTAGGTACATAAGGAACGTTAATTAGCATTCTATAAATTTTTATAGAAGAAATAAATTGATGTTTACTAACAAAAAATTACACCTTTAGAAAATACAGTTTATAATATTGTTATGTAACACATGTTTCGTATATTAATAACAAATTTTAAAATCTTTAAAGCATCAAACGTAGACCGGTTGATGGAATAATTAATCATTTTCTAAGATAATATAATAATAAGTTAATACATATAATATAATACACACTAATAATTTAAGCACGTGCTGTAATTCTACATTACATAATGTAAATTATTTATGTACATTTACATAATGTAAGTAATACATTTTTGTGTCATATATGAGTTATCTGTGAGTCAGCGTGGTCCCGTGGTCAAAGAGCGGCTGCGATTCTGATGAACCCGGGTTCAATTCCCGGTGCTCTCTGATACTGGGGGTGGCCTACTCAGTAACCAAAAATAATCGAGTATCTCCGTTGACTCGAACAAGGGGTAATAATGGAGGTCGTCTAAGGCGCGGTGCTTGCCCCATTGCCCCGCATCAGAAATGGTGCGCGACGATCGGACAGAGAGAACGGACATATGAGAACTTTAACCTCTTTTGGTAGGCCGTGCACCCACGCGGAGAGTAAGAAGCTTACCATTATTATTATCAGAGTTATCTGAAAAGACATGGGCACAATTTTAAAAAAATCTACACAAACAAAAGAAATTGTCTGAAATTTTATAAAAACGTTGAAGCTGACAAACTTTACTGTTTTTAGAGCACACAACTTGAGCTTTAACTTTTTTCTGGTAGCAGAGAAGAATTTTTTAAACTAATATATATATCGGAATCATCTTTACATAAGTTTCCAAAACGTTTAGCAAATTTAATTCAAGGGCATTGTTTATCATAGATAGCAAAATAATTTCGACATAACGCGCAACAGTTGAGTCTAGCCAAAACAACTGTGAGATGATGTGCTTGTGAGTAAGCAGCACGGGGCGTTTAGCTTTTAATGTTACCAAAGAAAGGCGTACTTTTTAAACATTGTTAACAAATTACCTGCCGTATTCAAATTATCTTCCAGAGGACGATGTTCAAATCTGCACGGGCATTGGATCTGGAACCTCCACCGATAAAACCTAAGCCAACTTATAGAGCATAAAGCACTACAGGGCTACAGGTTCAACTTCGTAACTCGTTACTGGGCTAAGCTACAAGTATTAGAACTTAGACTATATGGTATACAACTCAAAGAAGATACTCAGAACTCAAACGCCATCACATAATCGTCAACGTGCTAACCAATATCAAGGCGCAAGGCCTTTTTATCCAGGATGCACCATGTGGAGGTGTGTTTAACTTGCATTCTTAGGTCTTTTATTTAGGATTGGTCATGTCTAGAAACGGAAATAGGTAGTTACATGCTCTACGTCGTTTTCGGGTCTTAAGCCCCTTTCTCTTCGTAAGTTTTTACTACTGTAACGATGTTATCGAGAAAATCTGGTGGGTTACCAGTTTAATAGTGAAGGTTAGACAAATAGTATACAAGGGACATTATGTGAGCACAAGCACCAACAGTGTGAGAACCAGCAATACAGCTGCAATAATATTTGACAACACATTCTGAATGCTGTAAAGCTGCATTAAGAATAATATGCATCTAATATCTAATACCCAAGCCCAGCAATGATCTACGAAGCTGATTAGAGTTCTATGCTCTATAAGATTATTCTAAGTTTCTTTGGTAGAGGTCTCAGATTTAAATGTAACTTGTTTTTCTTTGCATGACTATTGTAATGATAGAAAGTTTCATTGCCTCATCAAATTCTGCCATATAGAAGTGGAGGTTTATTTCAGGCATGTCCTATAGTCCATAATAATGCAAACATCTTTCAACTATTAAATGCTTGTATAGCTAGAGTGATTTATGGCTATATTTGCTTGGACCTTAATCTTTTTTGCTATTTTTTACTTTTTGTTAGTTTTGAAGTTAATGATTCCGGATTTTATTAACAGAATTCTTTGAACGTTCCTTTCTTGATATCGAGTTGGTTAAGCGCCCATTTTTATAACGTTATACAGTTTTACTAGTCTTTGATTTGCCTATTCTACAGAATTATGCGATAAAAAACTTTTTATATTTGCATAAAATTTTAATCCTACTTTTCTTAGCTGCCGTCTGTTTGGGAAAGCCACGTCTTATTCTTGTGCATCTATTAATTATTTATACAATTTGTGTATTTTGTATTTTTTAAAAATTACATATTTGACAGACCTACTTATATACATATTTTATAACAACAATAGAGAAGTGTTTATAATTTTGACTTTTTTTGTACTAACTATAATAATTGTATATTGTTTTTAAAGATTTTTTAGGCGTCATTCTTTTGCTAGAAAATGAAAACACAGCTAATACTTACATATTTTATTAAAACGTGAGATGATTGAATGAGTTTCTTTCCTGTTTTCAGTTTAATGTAGTAAAAGTTACTCTTACTATTTCTTCTATTTAATCTCTATTTCTTTCATAATATTTTAGGATTGGGCATTTCTGTTTTTAAACTTGCTCGCACAAGTTTATTATCCATTTAAGCAAATTACCTTCGGATAAAAATGATCCTTTAAAAGATGATCTCAAACAATTTAAGGAAACTGAAAAGGAATTAAGAATATTATTATATTTTACTTGAAATAAACGTGGACAAGACATGAATTAGAGGAATTAATTTAAAGGAAATTTGCATATTCACTCTCATATTAAAAAACAAAAAATAACGAGAACTAGGTACAACTAAATATCTGGTTATTTATAATAAGGTAAAGTAACAAAGGAAAGCAGCAAAAACATTGTGTTTTAATATACTGAAAGTAAAGGAAAATAACAAACTTATTGAAATGAGTAGGAGGCGAATATAATGTCTAATGTGAATTCAACTATAATTAAACTCTAGAAACAAGTAAAATAAGTAAAAGTAAAATTTGTTTGGAATAAGCGGAAGTATAAATACACTAGATACTAATTAACTTTACAAAAAACTCCAGAAAAATTAGCCACTATTATTATTACTTTTAAAATTCGCAACCATAAAGATATGTGACGATGTCGCCGTAATAATACTTAATAATAATAAATTATTTTTGCTTCTATGCGTCTTGTGAATTTCAAATAAACAAATTTCGAAAATCGTAGATTCCAAATTTAAATTATGTTTTGCTCAGTCTTTCAAAATGTATATCCAAATGTATTTTAAATTTAAAGCTTACGTAACAACTTAAAAGCTTGTTTTAATTTTTTTTTATAAACTTATAACAAGACAAAAAATTAATATAAATATATTGTTTATTTCAATCTGTATATAACGTAATCGATGTAAAAATAAAATGATCAACTTTTAAATATCCTTTTTGCTCTTAAAGCGGCTTTATTGCAGTAAAAAAGATTTTATAGTCTTGCATTCGGTGTCAAACGTCCAGTCCAAGCAACTTTTGCTATCGTTTCCAAACTAACTGTAAATGCAGAACTATGCACTACACTCCAACTTCCTGCAAGGTCACAGCGCGCCGCAATGGCGTTACTTTATAGCACGCGCCGCGAGCGGCACAGTAAGATTAAATTATAAGTTTGCATAATAATTCGAGATCACATTGCGAAAGCGAGTTATGCCAAACATCAGCCGCCGTGATGGATATAAACAGTCCTAATTCATATGGAAATCAGAGTGAATGGATTTGCATTCATTATTGAAGTTTATACACTGGTAGAATTGAGTTTTGAAATTCATTGTTGCAACTTTTGACAAGTTTAATTTAATGAAGCGGCGTCTTGCTCGCCGAAAAAGTCCGCCCCAGCGCCTACTTCTTAACGGGACCCGCTCTAAATGTTTTGTCAGCTTGGGAGAGCGCTTTTATTTTTGTTGGGCATTGAGGACTTGATCTCTACAAGCTCCGTATCTTAAATGATTGACACTAAGCTGCGGGCTGAATAAATAAAAGCGTCTAAACCATTAACCATATCTGCATTGAGTAACTGTTTTCCTTCGTAAATATTGATCTGACTTAATAAAAGAAACACGGACCCGCAACAATGCTCAAGCGTTGGATGTTTTGGAACGCATTAGAGAT
This sequence comes from Sinelater perroti, assembly GCA_036346155.1. Lineage (NCBI taxonomy): Eukaryota > Metazoa > Arthropoda > Insecta > Coleoptera > Elateridae > Sinelater > Sinelater perroti. Next base: position 6,248,141 of record JARFIY010000195.1, read on the forward strand.
GAATGATTGGTTTTCTTATTTTATCGGTAGCTCTACACAAGCATCCTTTCTTGCTGAAGTGTGAAGTAACATTTTGTTTGTTTTTTGTTTATTCTGCGCTACATATATAATTTGCGCTTTGAAATACGAGGTCAATGATACTGCAACGAAAATATAATATAGTTCTATACTTGCGGGACAGACCATGTAAATGTCATATTTAAAGATCTCATTAGGTAAACGTAAATACGTTTATGTGATATAGATATTAGTGTTGCAGTTTGACTAAATCATATGATACACATTTTATTTCCTTCAAAGATTTTTTTTCTAATGATTTTACTGATTTGTGTTTAGTTTTCTATAAACAGAAGGAGTAAATTTGCAATTTTTAAAAGCGAATAATACGCCCGTTTTGAAAATATTCCAAAATATAAGCTTAGGCATATAATTCCCATGTAGTTCTTACTAAATTTAGAATTGCCGAAACTGTAAAAATAAAATCCACGATTATTGCGAATTTCTAACGACAATGCACTTAAGAGGTATATTTTGCTGTAACTGTCAGAATTGCTCAACATAATTAAAAGTCAAGAGAACTAGAGCAAGGACGAAAACGCAGATGATATAGAGCGATTCTGAAGACTTAAATAAGTGCACGTGGGCACCTGGCAAGATCGGAGAAGCACAAGTGGGCAAGTAGAACAATGAATTGGACATTAACAAGCGGCAGATTAAGGGGCCGTTCGTTGAAAAGGTGGGAAGATGGTATTAGCTTAATGGGGGAAGGAATCGGGGAAGAACTGCACAAAACTGTAAGGGTAACACAGCGGTAGTTTTATGAAGGACGGTAGATTATGCTAATGCAAAATTATTTGAAGGTGTTACATAAAATTTTATCCTTACTATAAGCAATTTTTGTTTTTGTTTACAGTCACAATAATCTATATACATATTAATACAGACACTTGTTCTCATAATATATGTTTTTGTAAGTTATTGTGACAGTAAATTAGAGAACAAAAGTTTTTTTTTTAAAATGGAATTAATAAATAATCGAAGCCGCAGTAAACTTACTGCGTGCCGAAGAATTTGAGTGTTCCGCCGCTAAAAAACAAGGCTTGTTTTAAAATAGAGACAAAATGCGGCAGCTCCTGTACACATTTATGGGATAAAATATGGCGCAAAAGCTGTCCACAAGTTCGGCTTTTGCGGGGAAAGAGCAGCCACCATGACGTTTTTGCAGCGGCGAAATTATATTATGCGCAATAAAACGCGGGTCTAATAATACGAATTTCCGAAACATCCCCTTATTCGGGGTTGTAAAGTAGGCCAGTTTTAGGCCGGTCAACCGCTTGACCACTGGAACTCGGGCCTGGGCAACTTTACGTGAATCTCTCTGCATTTTATTGCTGCTCTGCAGTGGCCTCCGACTGAAATGCAATAAATATTTACGACTTTATTGAGGCACCTGTGGCCAAACTTAGCGGTACCGCATAGGAGGAGGTATTAGCTTCGGCCGGCACTGGAGCAATTATTAGTCGGGTTGTAATAAATATTGTAAGCGGAATTACCTTCAACAGCAAGTAAGAATCGGAATTTAATAAAACCGAACACCTTCGGATTTAAATGTTAATTCATTGTAAGCCAGCTAGCTAATGAAAGTTCCACTATAACTCATCCTGCTTTATTGATTTTGATATCTATGCATTCATCCATTTCTAAAGCAATCAGATAATAACGTAATGTCACACGCCCTTGTATGTATCGTAGGTAGGGAAAGCTTAAAAAACATTTGGTCAGCAAATCGATATATACTACATTTACAATTTTATGTTCACGTATTTTTTATACATATGTGATAATAATTATGTTTCGATT